>CM031981.1:1400459-2887572 GCA_018804465.1 Populus tomentosa
TGTAATGAACACCCTTTTACTATGCTGTGTCTTATGGTTCTATTTAAATTTACTGGATGCAAAAATTATGGGTACTTGGTTATTAGCTTATTGATATGGGTTACATTCTTCTTCTTTTCATACAAATGCTGACAGGTTCAAGCAGTTGCATGGAATCATCATGAGCCACAAGTTCTTCTCAGTGGATCTTTTGATCGTTCAGTAGTCATGGTAATACAGCGCTTGCTTAGTCTGATGTCTATAGATTTGGATTGTCACTATACCTCACAGTGCAAGGCTTTTCTTTCTAAGATCACTGCCATGTGAAAGTTTTCTTTAATTAGTCATGGTAATTAAGAGCTTTCTTAGTCTTGATGTCATTGCCCTTATGCTTTGCAGAAGGATGGAAGGTTGCCTTCAGATCCTGGTTTCAAGTGGTCGGTCACAGCTGACGTTGAAAGCTTGGCCTGGGATCCGCATGATAAGCATTTATTTGTGGTGTGTGCTTCATCCTTCTATTTATGGTTTTCCTAAAGCTGTTTTTGAGTTCCTTCTATTTCTTCTTGACAAAGAAACAGAGGGGAACATTGTTTCTATGTTTTAAATACATGATAGGTGTATATAGTGTTTGATTTGCGAGGCACTGAAATATCGTCTAAAATGCTGAGATATCCTTGTAGGTGAGTCTTGAAGATGGTACAGTTCAAGGTTTTGACATCCGTGCTGCCAAGTCTGGATCAGCTTCTGACCTTAAGCCAAGTTTTACCCTCCATGCACATGACAAAGCTGTTTGCTCAATCTCTTATAATCCTTTAGCACCTAATGTACTATCTTCATTTTCATATTTTAATCCTCAGTTCTAGTTAGATGTTTAGATTATCAACTTCACTAAACTTTCCTTGCCATGTCTGACAGCTTCTTGCTACTGGATCAACAGATAAAATGGTAAAGTCATTACCCTTTTCTTCTTTTTTTTGGTCCTCCAGAGCAGAAGTTATCGATGGTTCATATAATTCCATTTTCTGCTGAATATTTCTACAGGTAAAGCTCTGGGATCTGTCCAACAACCAACCCTCATGTTTAGTATCCAAGAATCCTAAAGCAGTATGTGATCATAACTTTCCTCAGATCTCACGCTATAAAAAAAGTTTAAACATGTTTTTAGATGTTAGCATGAGTCATCACACTGTTCTGAATGTTTTCAGGGAGCTATCTTTTCTGTTTCCTTCTCAGAGGACAACCCTTTTCTGCTCGCTGTTGGAGGCTCCAAGGGGACATTGGAAGTGAGTTTAAAAACCCTATCTTATATTTATCAGAGCGCGTATCTATGAGGAAGTTTGTATAATTTATCCTAATTTATGTCACTGAAATCTCGCAGCTATGGGATACATTGTCTGAGGCCGAGGTTGCTAGAAGATTTGGAACCACAGCAAGCTGAAATCATCGCTGGCTTCGTTGATCAAGAAGGTAAAAGGGCTATGTTCCTTGTAAAATTTGCGAGCTACAGCAAAAGCCACATGGGCCTTGTTATGAGCTAAGATTGATTTGGAAGGTGAAAGACATCGGTCCTCACATGGCAAGCATGTGTATTTAAGTAGACTGTAGAGAGAGCTGGTGTATTTGTACGAGAATGAGTGGCATCTGCTTGGACAGTAGTGGTAGTCTCGTAGGCTTTTCAATTTGTGAGATGGCAGATGAGGTTTGGTTTCCTGTTTATTTATTTATTTTGCTCTTCTGGAATTATGATATGTAATTGTAATGAAGACCAAGGTTAATTCATGCGTGAGTGAGAATCTTAAGAAATGAAAGCAAAACAATTGCTAGATACAGAATATCACTCCTAAACAGTAGCATCTTCTCGCACTGTTTCCGCCGAACTTAAAATACTGCATCTGCTTAGACCCTCGTGTCTAGAGAGGAAGATTCTTGAGCATTTCGTGTTCTCGTAATGGAAAGTGTGAATGAACTGACCATAAGAGGTCAACATTGCTTTTCCTTGTGTTTAATTGTCGTTTTCCTTGGTGTCTTTTCTCCCTTGTTCTTTTCCAAGCATGTTCCATGAGGTTTCTCCGAACATGTCACAACATATGATCCCCTTTAAAATATATTATCTGTCTCTCAGCTAGATAAAGTCACAGCAGAAAACAAGAAGCCAAGAAAAAGAATCACCTATCTTATGACACGTATTCAAACCAATGAAGTCTCGCTCTCCCTTGATTACCCTGGACAGTTCCACTCAATAATTGTTGTTCTTTATTTGGTTATAAGTTCCCTTGCTCTTTTCTTTTCATCCCAGTGATCAAATCTATCGTTCTTGCTTGCTCTTCACAATCGAAAATGGCGTCTCTCTTGAAGGAATTGCCCTCCATGACTACAATTCTCTCGGTGTACGCATCCCTATCCGGTTTATCCATGCTTATCCGCACCATCTTGAATGAAATGATTCCAAGGGGTATGCGTGACTACATAGCTTCTAAGTTCTCAGATTTCTTTGCCGCCTACTTCTCCTCAGAGTTCACCTTCATCATTGAAGACCGATGGCAAGCTGTGGAGAATGAAACCTTTCGAGCTGTTGAGGTCTATCTTCCAACCAAAATCGGCCCTTCCACCAAAAGCCTTCTTTTAGGCACCAGTGACACGAACAACATCACTGCCCCACCTAAACCAGGGATTCCTATTGATGCTAAAGTAATCGATGTTTTTCAAGGTATGCATTTTGAATGGAAACTCTGTGAGAAAGAAGCGAAAAAGTACTCCTATCGCCAGAAAAGATACTTCCAGTTGAATTGCAAAAAGAACTACAGAGAACATGTGATGCAAAGCTACTTGCCACACATTAGCGAGACTGCAGCTTCAATCTTGAACAACAGGGAGACTCTCAACATCTATACTTATGATAACGAAGATTCTATGTGGGAATCTACAGTGTTTAAGCATCCAGCTACTTTTGAGACTCTAGCAATGGACCCTGACCTGAAGAAGTTCATAACTGAAGATCTTGACTTGTTTGTGCAAAGAAAGGAATACTTTCGGAGTGTTGGTAGAGCTTGGAAAAGAGGGTACCTTCTTCATGGTCCACCAGGGACTGGAAAATCCACCCTCGTTGCTGCCATTGCAAACTATCTAAGATTCAACATCTATGATCTCCAGCTCCAAGCTGTAAGAAATGACTCTCAACTCAGGACGATACTCACCTCCACAACCAATCGTTCAATTCTTCTTATTGAGGACATTGATTGCAGTACAAAATATTCACGTTCCCGCAATCAAACTAGGAATCCAAAGGAAGATGGTGAGGAAGATGATGACGATGATGATGATCAACTTGATAAGAAGATTTCTTTTGATCCTGGGGTAAGTGAGTTTTGAAAGAATTTATCTCCCAAGTTTATCTTATTAGGAATTAACTTAATTATAACCCTTTACTAATTAGACTTCACAAATAACTTTATGCCAAAAATGATTAATCAGATTAGATGAAATTAACTAGAATATATCTGGAAAAAAGATTCATTAATCACATTGATGCCATATTGCCTCCAAGTTTTCCATTTCCATATTGAGTAAACCATTTTTCTCTTTAAATCTTCTCACAGGTGACCTTATCTGGTTTACTGAACTTCATTGATGGACTATGGTCAAGCTGTGGGGATGAAAGAATAATCATTTTCACCACAAATTACAAAGAGAAGCTGGATCCAGCATTGTTGCGCCCAGGACGAATGGATGTTCATATTTACATGGGACATTGTACTCCTGCAGCATTCAAGAAGCTTGCCTCTACATATCTTGGGATTAAAGAGCATGTCCTTTTCAAATGCATTGAAGATCTCATTCAGAGTAGATTTATTACCCCAGCAGAAGTTGCACAGCATCTTATGAAATGTGACAATCCTCAGATTGCGCTTCAAAGTCTAATTGAGTTTATAAATATGAAGGAGACTACTGAAATGATGGATAATGGGGCTAAAAAGGAGGATGAAGAAGAGGTCATAAAAGAAGAGGTTGTGAAGTGTAGAACTGGAAGCATGAAACAGGATGTGAAACAATCCAAGATTCTGACAACATCCATTTACTTGACCTAGCAAGATGGATTGTTGGCTTCCATCAAGCAATGTATCAGTCCCTGCTTGCTGGATTTTCCTTTTGTTAAATTTAATAACTATTATTTTTAATGTTAAATTTAATAAAATAATTCAGTTATTAATATACTAGCATTTTCTCTGGTAAATTTTAATTTACCCTCTAAAGTTTGGATAGTTTCTCAATTTCACTTCTAGATTTTTGCATGTATAATTTCCACCCTGAACTTTCTTTAATGTTTCCATTCGATGGACTCCGTCCATTAAGCAAAGCTAGTGGTGATTTCACATTGTTTATGTTACAATTGACCCTTAAAGTTGTAAGAAAATTCAATCAAGCACCCATTCCTCAAACATACTAACATTCTTGTTTTTTGAATTAGGTTTATACTTTCTTTCCTTTTTCCTTTCAATCTATCTCCATTTATTCAGCTAACAAAACTGATGATGTGACTTTCTTTATATTCTCGATGGACCCCTTGAAGTTTTTTAAAATATGGAAAAATATGTTAATAAATAAAGAATGTGGAGCTGTTTGCATTGCTACCATTACAAAAAAAAAAATTTCAAACTTGAGAAACCCTTGGTGTACTAGAAAAATACTTTAAATTTTATTTTCTATAATAAGAAATCTATTTCATAAAATAAAACATAAAAAATAAAAAAAAATCTAAACTAGGAGTTAAAAAAATATAAATCAATTAGAAAAATATAAACGCTCATGAACATTAACTAGTAAATTTTTAACCTCATCTAATAATTAGATTAAAAATTATGTTTATTATTGTAAAATTAATTTAATAATCTGATCGAAAGTTATGTTTATTATTTTTAATAATATGATCGAAAGTTATATTCTTGTAAATCTGCATTTGACCAAAATCTCCTGCATCAATTTCCTGAGAAGAGGCCAAGTAATTGTCTCCCAACGTTTATTTCTTTCCCTTTTCTTTCTGGTTTCCTTGTAGACAAATTATCTCTTTGAAATCCATTAGTTACACTTCATGAATAATCGGGTCTGCAATAGCGCTGTTATTTTCCTTTCGAGCATTGGACTGCCCGACTTGCTTATATAACAAGTACTGTTCTTAATTGATAGCTTGGTAAAATCCATAATTCTCGTCCCAAGTATTTAAAATCAAATGTTGTTTTCTCCCAATAAGGGAGAGGATTAGGAATGCGAAGGCTATAATCTAGTTGTATTAGTGTCTAACCCCCAAATAAGAACCAAAAATATGAATAACTTGATAACCATTACTACTTCTGTAGTTTTTATACATCCATCATCCGAATTTGAATCATTTACATCTTCTCTTTTTTTAAAAAGAAAATTCCCTGAAACACCGTAGGTAACACCATTAGGCTTGTTGAACTACATCGATGGCATGTGGTCAAGCTGTGGGGAAGAAAGAATCAACATCTTCACAACCAACTACAGAGAGAGACTAGACCCAGCATTGCTTGCATTGACATATCTAGGAATTGAAGACCATGGATTTTTCAAGTGCATTGAAGATCTAATTCAGAGGATACCAGCAGAGTATCACAGCAACTTAAGAAATGTAACAAAACGCAAGGTGCTATTGAAAGTCTCATCGAGTTTCTGAATTTGGAGGAAGAATCAGCAGAGGAGGATAATGACACAGAAGATGAAATGATTTTCTTCTTGAATCAAGCAGGACCATTTCCTGCCTGCCTTTTTAAATACAATTGCATTCTAATTTTCCAGTTGAATTCGCTTGAATTCCTAACTCCTAGCTTCAAAAAATGAGATCATATTACCTTGGCATGGACGAAAAGGATAAACCCTGAAGGAAAGTGCACGATGGCGGAAATTCAACTTTAGCAGATGCTATGGTTTCAATTAACTCTTTTATTAGATGCGCCAACATGAAAACTTCATCTGCTTGATTTTTTGTCACCCAATCTTCCAACACCCTGCACAAATCTCAATCTTCAACTACAACTTGAAGAAAAGGAACAGATGTTTTCTAAGTGAATCATTAACAGAAAAGAAAGTGCGACATGATTAGCACCTTCCTCACTCTTTTAAGGCGATATTTTCACGGCCAGGGTAGGGACCTCTACCAGACTGGCCACCATAGTAGTGATGGGGGTGGACATTAGAATGCAAATAAGTTAGGTGGAAAAATTATTAACTTTTTTGGAAAAGAAACTTCCACTCATGTCAACTTTTTTTTCTTATTTGTGTGTGCGGGCACTTTGGGGGTGTATAATCCAGCACATATTCAAGACTCTAGCAGGAGTCTTATCGAGATTTGGTTGTTTATTTTGAATCACCACCATCAAGAATACAGGCATGCATTCTTCGGTTACTAGAAAAGATTGTCAAGCAAACAACCAAAGATATTAATTAGGAGACCAACCTCAGTTGAGATTCTGTATTGCTGCTACAATCTGAAAACAGAACCTTGATAACAGGGTGTAGATCTAACTTCAAAACTGAATCTGTATTGCTCTTTGTGTCCAAACAATCACCACTACAGCACCATGAATTTGGATTTACAAGAACAATCTGAAGCATGGGAGATTTTGTTCTCAAATCCCTGACCACGGTCCTGAATGATAATTCATCTTTTGCACTTTCCACTAGCTGACTTCATTCTCTCCAGAGTATATTTCCTGTTCATGATGATCAATTTAATTTTTTTTGTGAAGCTCAAGGCTGCTATATCCCATATATAAACCTTTAGATTCACAACATAATTTTTTGTGATTTCTAATTAGCTAGCAATACACAAGTGAAGGAAATGAAAATGGTGGGAAAATATTAAGAAAGTACAGCAACCATGTACCTGAAAAGGTCAGCTGGTCCACCAACTGGCAGAGAAGTGGAAATGTAGCATTTAAAAAGTCTAACTCCATCATCTACAGGCATGTCCCCATTTGCACAAGGATAAGCACCAATAAGAGATGATCACCGTGGGCAAACAAATTGCTTCCATTCAATACCAGTAGATAGATTATAGGATCTAGCAATGAAAGCATCTCCAAGAAAGCCATTGAGGAAAGATCTCTGATTTATCCTGAGTTCCATAGCTTTTGTGGTTTTCTGGTCTTCCAAAGAAGGCCCGCACACATCATGGATGCCACCTTCATCAGTATAATCTTGAGTATGATGTACTGAATCACAACAACCTGGTCCTGGAGCCACTTTTTCAGAGAGATCTGATGCTGGTAGTGCAGACAATAAAATACTACTATTAGTTTTTTCCTCTGCAACTTTAAATTTGACATTCTCACCATGGTTTTCCAATTTGGAACATGAAGACCCTGATTTTCCATTAACGCCTTGTATCACTCCACATTGACTGTCACACCTTGTAACTCTTCCAGATTCTGTTTCAAAATCTCGCATAGCTTCTTCAATTAAACCTTCATCGCCAGACTCCTGTTCAGGCTTGTACGTTTGGATTTTATATTTTTCAGAAAATTTACATCCAGCAAGATCATCACTGCAAAGTGTAACAGCTGTAGAATTCAACATGCACACACCCATTGGACATGCATATGATTGTGCATACCTATTCACCAACTTCTCACTGGCACCTCCAAATGAACAACAGCAACCTCCAAACCAGTTGTCAGCCATCTCTGGCCAATTAACCGATGGCATTTCCACAAATTGCCTACGTATGAATAGAAATTCTGAGGAAAGCTAAGACTAAACAGAAAATTATTAAAGTGATGCCATAAACCTAAGTGCAAATTAACAACTCAAAGCAGCCTATATAAAATCTCTCGTTTCTACAGCCTACGTATCCCAATTTTCATTTGGTAATCCTATAAATGGTATAGTGAGGTATTGAAAACTTATGGAAGAATTCCAATAAATCAACCATACTCATAAAATATGCATATTCGAGCAAAATCAAAAGGAATTAACTAGAACGAGCAATCAACAATCTTACTTTAAAGGACTTCTAGTCAGTCTATTCGAGCAACTTCTGCAATAAAAATGAACTCCTTCCATTGAGGATAAGCCCTTTAAATCTGAACCAAACAATTAAAACACATCAGAATAAAAAACCAAGTCCAGCACGACTAATGCACAGCTCTAAATCATAACACAGACAATCACATTAAGCCAAAATCAATAAATATAAGTTAAAACCTTTCACCTGTTCTCTTCAATCAAAATTATAACTTTAACTGAACTTTTAAATCAAACCCAACAGAATACTTAACCCAAACAACTCCAAAAAAAAATTATTGTAAATTACCAGAATCCATAATGAATGGGTTTAACAAATCCAAATCCTCGTTCCTCCCACTTTCATCATCACTCAAATTCAACAAATCAAAGGTAGAAACTAAAGGGTGATCAACAGGAAGAAGCAAAACAAGCTTAACTTCAATATGATCTCAGAAGCTTTAGCATTTACTGGAGATTCAGGGTCAATTAAAACCCTGGGAATCGGAACCCTAATTGAAACTTCACTGGTTTCTTCATTCTCGGTGAAGGCAACTAAAAGGTGGGATTTTGAGAGGTTTAATTGAGCTTGAAGGTGGTGAACCGAAGGTTTTGATTGTGAATTGAAGAGAAATAGCTTTAGATTTGGTGATTGGGTTTGGTTTCCATGTAAATCTTTATTTTTTAGGGTTTTTGAGAGATATTAGAGTTTTTAAATTTTGTTTATGTTACAGTAAAGAACATATTTTTACTTAAAATTAAACGGGGAGTTTTAAGGATCAATTTCATGTCACCATTTCTTTTAAAAACTTTGTTCACTTCAATTGACCCCTTGATGTTTCATCATTTGTTAGTAAGGTCCTTCCATCCAGGGATTAACAAAAATTTTACTTTTTTATTTTATTAATTTTAATTATTTTCAAATATATACATAGTTTATCAATAAATATTTTAAAAAATTAAAGTAAAAAATTTAAGAAATTTATATATAATTTAATTTTGAAAGAAAACTCATTGAATTGACCCCTTAATAAAGATATACAGAAGAACCTTATTGATAAATGGATGAAATGTTAAGGGGGTAATTGTCATAGAATAAAGTTTTTGGAAGAAACTCATAAAGACCATATACTTAAAAGGGTCAAATGAAATTAGCCCAACTTTTATTTTGTTGTTGTTTGTGCTCCAAGAGTTAATTTGTAGCCCATGATGGGAAGGTTTAGCCTTGTCAAATTATGGGTTAGGAGTGTTGTTACATTAATGGGCCTGATCTGGTGAAGGGTTAGGATCTAATCTTATTGAATTGTCTCAGTTGGAATTTAAAAAATATTGTAGAAAAATAATTTTTTAATAAATGCTTCATCCAAGACTCGGGTAGGAAGAGCTCAAGTTCGAATATAGAAAACATAATTTTAAAAAATATTATTGAATATTAAATTAAAAACAAAAATTGTCTTCGATACATTAGTAGTAAAATGCTTGAAGTTTCAATAACCCAGTAACTCATCTCATTCTAATTTTTTTATGAAATTATATTATTATAATTTGTAATTAAAGCTTTAGTTTTTTTTTTTAATAGTAAAAAGTTGTGAACTTTGATACAAACAATCAGTTAAATTTTAAAATAATTAATTTACTATTTTTCTCTCAAATAAAAAAAATTACCTATCCTAAAAACAAATTAATTTACTATTTTGATGTAATGATATAAAAAATAAAAATAAAAACAATAAAAATTATTTTAATATATTTTTAAATAAAAAATACTTTTAGAAAATATCATATACCATACTATAAGTAGCTTTGGGTTTGGAAACCTTTTAAGAATTGTCTTTGAAATGTTTATATATATATAACAAAAATGAAAAGGTGGATATGCTAAAATACAACAAAGTGCATCTTAACGATTGCACACTTATTCCTTGAATGATTTGAAATGTTCTATTTTTTTTTTTAAATAAGCTTGGCAAAGTATAATACTGTACCAAAAGTCTTGGCTATGATAGTTAAAGAAATTGTGTTGTGTAAAAAAATATCATAGCCTTTAGTTCCCTCTTTATGATGTGCAATGATCTTAGAAGAGAGAGTAATTTTTTTTAAAAAAAAATTATATATATAACAAAATGCTAAGCTTTTTTAATCCGGTGGGTTATGTGTACATATATCCATGGCATCTCTATATTCTCCTAGATGTTTTCTTTAGTTTTTGATTCTAGGTGCATGGTGATGCTTTCAAGAACAACATGATAAGGATATTGTGGAATTTTTTTATTTATTTGTTGGGAAGTCATTTCGGATTTTTGTTTCATTTTCAATAATATAATACATAATCGAGTTGCAATTGCATAATTAATCAGAAAATTAGACGCAACCACTAAAATTGATGTGGACATTTATTGATATAATATATAATAATGGCATCACAATAGAGAAGAAGATTTTATGCAATTCCATGTATGTAGAGCCAATTACAACTCCAAGCGATGAAGAAAAAAAATAAAAAAAAGTTTAATTTCCTCCATGAGAAAGCTATAATTTTGTGGAGTTCTTGTAGTTAATTATTAATTAAGAGCATGAAAGGTGATTAAAAAATAAATATTATGATCCAATAGTCAAAGGGAATCCTGCATAGTGACATGGTAATTAATACCGCTTTATTCTAGCATTACATTATTTCGAACACAAAATATATATAATTAATTAATTAACTTTGAATATATTTTAGTAGTTTTCACATGATCATCGTTTAAATTATTAAATTTCTAGTAATTATATATGTATTAATTGCTAATCCTATAAATTCATCCTTTGCTATGGATAAAGCAAAGGATATATATATATATATATATATATATATATATATATATATATATCATCTTCTTGTATTTTTTATTTTAGAAATAGATTTATTTTATATACATCACTATTTCTTCAATTAAATATATTTCTATCTTTTTTTTGTATTTATACTGTCCATCACAAGACATTGACTAAATTAATACAACATATTAAGAACTAATTAATATGTTCTTAGCTAAAGTCGCTTCCACCTTCCTTTTCAATATGATACCCACATGAAAATTTAAAATTCCATTTAACCTAACTAGCTAGACATCAGCCAGGCCACATTCTTTCCAAATTACTTTGTCCAAATTTGCTGGCCACATTCTTTCGTCATCATATGAACCAAGGAGATTGTATTTGACTCAAATGCAAGAACACTAGCTAGATCTTAAAAAACATCAATGGTGGACGCCGCCTTCTTTCCTTCACCTTTTCATATTTCACATAAATGGTATAGTACTGAAGTCTTTCGTCCATGATGCATGGATCTTCCATGCGTCTATATTGAAGTAAAAAATTAAAATATTCTTATGATTAGAACTAATTATAGGTAATATGTCATCTGTTTTTTAAACCAGTAACGAATTAATTTGAACATGATAGAGCTAAAAACGTATTATTATTGAAATAATTAATACGTACGTCAAACTTTAGATTATTTTTCCAAGATCATACATGTGATGTGACATATATACTCCAACTCTCTCTCTCTCTCTCTCTCTCTCTCTCTCTCTCTCTATATATATATATATATATATATATATATATATATAGCAAGGTTGTTAAAATCGCATTTTGACTCTTAAAATCGTACGATTTTACGAGTCAAAATATGCTTTACGTGTTGAATCGCTTGAAAAATCGAAAATGGGTGAAATCGTAAAAATCGGATGAAATCGTGCAAAATTGCGATTTCAGGACTGGTTTTGCGATTGTGCCAGGATGATGAGCTGAAACAAAATTCCCCCCATGGTCCAGCTGTTAGGCACCTATTGGTTGTGGAAATGCACAGTTACACGACTGTCTTCAGGGAATCAATTCACTGTCTTCAATCTTCACAAATCACAACTCATAAAATACTTTTTCTTTTTTCCAACCGAACAAATCCCTAATCCCTAATCCCCTTCTCTAATTAACCAACTAGGCACCGACAACAACAAAAGCGACGACGACGATCTCCATCCTCCACAAAAGCGGTTAGTGATAGTGTTGGCGGTCCAATGACTCAAATCTTCACTCCTTCTCTTTCCTCAGTGCTCACGGTTGCGGCTTCTTTTTTCTGTTTATCGTGATTTTAACATCGACGATGATCTCCTCAACAGCTCACGGCTTCAAGCTTCCTCTGCAATCTTTATTAACAGCGGCACACCAACAACAATCTCCTTTCTTTCCCATTTTCAACAGCAGCAGGCGACATCGAGCCTCTTCACCAGCAGCCGTTCAACCATCATCATTAACGACTCTTCATCGTAAGTTCATCAGGAAGTTTTGATGCCAATAAAGGGCAACTCCATCAAGATAATAAGATGCAATTTGTAATTTCTCTGAAGCAGCAACCTCTTCTATCTCAAAATATTGTGTGCATTTAAAAAGCCACTTGTGCACATCTTCCCCATTGAAAGTAGGGAAAAAATGTTTGGGTCTGTGTACCTTATAGGATGACATTCGATCCTTACAAAGTTCCTTGTTACGTGTGTAATATTCAGTGATCCAAACAGTATTGGCACTGCTTGGAAGGTTTGGGAAGGAAGGGTGCTTAGCACGGAAGGATAGCAAGGTTCAGCCTATGAACATGACAGAGGTGTGGGTAGCTTGGTTACAGTGGGTAGCTTGGTTACAGTCCTTAATTGCAGGAGAGTCATTCATTTCTCATTTCAATTCATGTAAAAACTCATGCAGTCTATTACAGGTATATATAGCTGAAGATTACCCTCAGCTGCCCTTGGTGGAATTATTGCGTTTAATAAAAAAAACGCCGTGTTTAAATGAAATACAAAACGGTGCAGTTTAAATGACTTAATAAAACGATGCATATCCAGTAACGGTTACTTAATTTGAATCTCATATCATTCCTTTTCTTCTTCATCTTCGGTTGGTAACATGCTACTTCTCCAGGTGCTTTATCTCTCCTGTGTTGATATTTATGTCCAAGCTATTTGTACATGCTTAGTAAAAACCAGAAGCATAAGTGATCGAGTATATGTTTTATTTTCTTCGTCTTTTAGAGAGACGCATGCGAATTTTTTGGGTTGAGCCTTAAAGTTTCAAAGCTGGGGAATTGTAGGGGAGTTGACATTCTTTAATTTTTTTTTAGGGGGGTTTAAACAATGTCAAATCTTAAAGTTCGTATTAATTTGTCGCTGATATTTGTGTGCCCTCGAGCTCTTGTCGATGTATAAAGTACCGGAGTAGCCTCTCCGCTTTATGGCATCTCATTAGCAGCCGTGAATGGTGAATTAGCCCGGACCTATTTAAGAATCACACACAAGGCAAATACAGGTGTTGCAGTCCTCGTTTAGCAGCTTTAGAAAAAGAAAGAACTCGTGGAAGTGGTGATTCATATTTGAGTTTCATGTTAAATGAATTATTCTGTCTCCTACCACAAGATTTGTAACTACATTTCAAGACCTATACCCTGAATGAATATGAATGTGATTTCAATCAAAGTACTGTATGGGGGAGTAAAAGAATGCTTGATATAAGTGTTTGACCCGGGTTGACCCTTCCTCTAGCATTGACTCAATCAGAGGGCAGTCCCATATTTTCAATGCTCTAAGAGAGGTGAGGTGTTGAAGCCCCTTGTAGTCAAGAGATTTTAGGTGTTATAGGGAATAGATGTGAATAGATGTAAGACTTAAGGGCAGCAGCATCTCTTCAGGGAAGGATTCAACATTTTCGTCTTCACAAATTGTAAAGTGTGAAAGAGAAGGGAGCGTTTGCAAGCCCCCTGCTACACCCAATAATATCCTGCAATTAGGGTTTTAGGGTATAAATATAATATAAAAGGCAACGCTTGAAACAAAGCATCCAACACAAAACCCACAAGTAAATTTCTTTTGCTCATTCTTATTAATCGGTCAACTTCCATTCTCATATGATTTTCCCTTGAATTCAAAATTTGTTCTTTTATCTTATTTATTTTGTTGTGTGTTGAAAAGAAAAGGAAAAAAAAAATTGCTTTGAAAAGGAATAATGATAGCAGCAGTTTCGTGGGTACCCAAAGGGGTTGCAAAGTCTGTACCAAGTGTAGCAGACCCACCTTCAAAAGAGGAAATTGAAGAGCTGATCAAAGCTAGTGATTTAGAGAGAAGGTAAGCTACTATTTTCTCCATTTTTTTTTCAAAAAAGTTTACTTTTTTTTGTGTTTCAATGGCTATTAGTTGTTGAACGTATGGTTTTTTTGCTATACGGTTTGTTGGCTGATTCACTTTTTGTGTATTTTCAATGCTGTTAATAATTGAATGGGAGAACTAGGCTTAATGGAGCATTGTAATGTTGATTATCTGAGTGCTAAAATAGCTGAGTTTTAAATCAGGAGGTTAATTTGGAGGTGTTGATTTTATAGTAAAGTGTGATTGGGTTTGTGTTTTTGAGACCCATTTGATGAAAAAACAAAATTTAAATCTCTGTTACGAAGGGTTAATGGATATAGGGGTCATGTGAACTTGGTGGAGTTTTGGTATCGTATTGGGTTGTATCAGTCTTCAAGTTATGCAAATTGATATCTGGTTGTACATGTTTTTGTGTGATGAAAGTATCAATCTCTGGTTCTGGATTTTGTGATTATTGCTTTTATTTTATGAACCCGAGTTTAACATGACTGTTGTGTCAACCATCGTGTTCTAGTTATACTGTCAAATTTCTGGGTTGTTTATTAGTGTGATCGTTTTTTATGTTCTTGGTTTGTCCAGTGGAGAAGATAGTGGCAGCGAGGAAGATGACCAGGAAATGGATGTTGATGCTGCCAAGCAGACCGGTGAAGTAAGCCAAGCATTAGCTGTAGCCAATGCACATGGCAGAAGTTCCAAAGTTAACAAGTCATAGACCAAATTTGATGACATAGCAGATGGTCTGCAGGAACTTGATATGGACAACTATGATGATGAGGATGATGGTACATATGCATCTACAAAGAATCCATTTTTCTTTTTCGTTTTCTTTTATGTACTTTTTTTTATCTGATACATTTTGTAGAAAATAAGAGGGTCATTGGTCGCCAAGCTGGTTTAGTTTGGGAGGTTAGGATGGATTGTTTAAATACCGATTTCTCTTGATAAGAGCATTCTTGAATATTTGAATCATTGAGGGAATTATTAAACCAGTGAATAACAATCACTTGCATAAATATTTTTTCGGCTTTTTTTTTCCTTTTAGATTCACATCATTTTCTGGTCACATGCCTTGAATTTTAATTCACATTGGATGTGCAAATAAGGATGCATCTGATCACGCAGGTATTGAGTTGTTCAGCACAGGACTCGGGGACCTTTACTACCCAAGTAATAGCATGGACCCGTACATCAAGGATGAAGATGTAAGTTTGACTACTTTGTTATGCTGTAGTTGGCTTCTCTTGGTATTTGGTTACTTATTTTTGCACCAACTCTTTTAGGGTGATGATTCTGAAGATCTTGAAGACATGGCTATCAAACCAAAGGATGCAGTCATTGTTTGTGCATGCAACAAGGATGAATTTAGTAACCTCGAGGCATGTAATTGTTAGTTTGGAAGCTCTGCAATTCTCTCTCTCTCTCTCTCTTCTGACACGAAGTGCCAATTGTGCATGCAGGTTTGGATATTGGATGAAACAAGTGATGGTGATTCAAACATATACGTTCACCATGAGGTTCCCCTCGCAGCATTTCCCCTTTGCACAGCATGGCTTGATTGTCCACTTAAAGGGGGAGAAAAAGGTATGATAGCTTATACGCTCTTCTCCGAACTTGTTTTTCTTGCAGATTCCAGCTTCTCCAGTATATTCCCAGTTTCTAGGCTCACTTCCATTTTTTGAGACATCTGGTTTCAATGTAGCTGTGAAATTTGAAAGTGGTGCATGAGGGTTGGTTTTCTCGCAGAAGCTTATGCCTTACTACCTCTTTTGAGATTTGTGTTTTTGCAGGGAATTTTATAGCTGTTGGGTCAATGGAACCTGCCATTGAAATATGGAACCTTGACATTGTATGTGGAACATCACATAAAATTACAATTACATTGACTTTTTTAGGCAGAGATTGTTTTAGAATCTCTTACATTTTCTGATGTTCTCAGATTGATGAAGTGCAACCAGCTGTGGTATTAGGTGGCACTGAAGAGAAAAAGAAGAAAAAAGGGAAAAAGGTGCATTCTAGAGTTCCTTTAATGTTCTTTGCACCTTTTATTGTTTGTGTTCAAAAGGCGGCTATGAATTAGAAGAATGAATAAAGTTAAAACTTATCTTATCTTATCTTATCTTAGGGAGATTCAGAAATAAGGTAGCTTCAGAAAAGCATTGACATCTTTATAGTGGTGTCTATAATTGGCTGGTGTTAGAAATGCTGCATGTCTGAACCAGCCCTGGCAAAGGAAAAAATATTCCTTTTTTCTTTTTTTTACCTTCTTTTTAAAAAAAAAAAATATACATCAATATGCTGGATGGCCTGCACCTTGCTAGGTCCTCTACTCACATCTTTTATCATTAGAATGCAACCTGAAACATCTTGGAACTGGCCATCTTAATGGTTGTTCTTGTACCTTGCTTTTGCATTTTGTTTCTATGATTGAAGACAGTATCATGGATATCTGTTATGGGGTTGTTTTGATTTTTTTCACTGTTCCTTTATGTTACCATTCCTCCTTGAGCAGTATCATCATTTCAAAACCCAGGCATAATGTGATATGACTTGAAAAAGTATATTTATTTTTCTTGTTTTTTCTCACCAATCCTGCAACTTCTTTTGTCAGGTGTCAATTAAATACAAAGAAGGCAGTCACACTGATTCTGTCCTTGGTCTTGCTTGGAACAAGCATTTCAGGTTTGGGGAATCTCATACGATCTAGTTCTGTTCTATCTGCTAACATTGATGGATTGGTCCGATAGCTAATAAGTATTGAAATAAATACAGGAACATCCTTGCCAGTGCTAGTGCCGACAAACAAGTCAAAATTTGGGATGTGATTGCTGGAAAATGTGACATTACCATGGAGCATCATACAGATAAGGCAAGAATATAGCCTCACATTATTCTTTCATATAATTTGGACAGTGAAGCAAGCTAGATTCATTTGTTACCTGGGTATGCATTCATTGGGATATTACAACTGTTCATGCATCGGTGCTGACCTATCAGCCTATCAGTGTCCTCAACCCAAGGACGACCAGGCACATTGTATGCACATGTATGCTGCAAGACATGCTGTTGAACCATTCAAAGATCAACGTGCTAGTGATTGAATAACTTGTCAATATTCCTTTGTCATAAAGCTAAACATCTGTTAAGGAAATTCTAATAATGAAAAAGAAAACAAATGAAAGTTGAGCTCCTTCTTTTTATCCAACTGTCATACAATGTGCCAGTTGCCTGTCTTCATAAAATAATTTAGTCTTCCAAGATTTGTTGGAATTATAAGAGCAGGGTTTTTGGAATATTTTCAGCTCTAAGTCATAGCAGTTGTTTGTGCTAGCTAATGTAATGAATACCCTTTACTATGCTGTGTACTATGGTTCTATTTAAATTTACTGGATGAAAAAATTATGGGTACTTGTGTTATTAGCATATTGTTATGGGTTACATTCTTCTTTTCGTACAAATGCTGACAGGTTCAAGCAGTTGCATGGAATCATCATGAGCCACAAGTTCTTCTCAGTGGATCCTTTGATCGTTCAGTAGTCATGGTAATACAGCGCTTGCTTAGTCTGATGTCTATAGATTTGGATTGTCACTATACCTCACAGTGCAAGGCTTTTCTTTCTAAGATCACTGCCATGTGAAAGTTTTCTTTAATTAGTCATGGTAATTAAGAGCTTTCTTAGTCTTGATGTCATTACCCTTATGCTTTGCAGAAGGATGGAAGGTTGCCTTCAGATCCTGGTTTCAAGTGGTCGGTCACAGTTGACGTTGAAAGCTTGGCTTGGGATCCGCATGATAAGCATTTATTTGTGGTGTGTGCTTCATCCTTCTATTTATGGTTTTCCTATACCTGTTTTTGAGTTCCTTCTATTTCTTCTTGACAAAGAAACAGAGGGGAACATTGTTTCTATGTTTTAAATACATGATAGGTGTATATAGTGTTTGATTTGCGAGGCACTGGAATATCTTCTAAAATGTTGAGATATCCTTGTAGGTGAGTCTTGAAGATGGTACAGTTCAAGGTTTTGACATCCGTGCTGCCAAGTCTGGATCAGCTTCTGACCTTAAGCCAAGTTTTACCCTCCATGCACATGACAAAGCTGTTTGCACAATCTCTTATAATCCTTTAGGACATAATGTACTATCTTCATTTTCATATTTTAATCCTCAGTTCTAGTTAGATGTTTAGATTATCAACTTCACTAAACTTTCCTTGCCATGTTCGACAGCTTCTTGCTACTGGATCAACAGATAAAATGGTAAAGTCATTACTCTCTGTTTTTTTTTCGATCCTCCAAAGCAGAAGTTATCGATGGTTCATATAATTCCATTTTCTGCTGAATATTTCAACAGGTAAAACTCTGGGATCTGTCCAACAACCAACCCTCATGTTTAGTATCCAAGAATCCTAAAGCAGTATGTGACCATAACTTTCCTCAGATCTCATGCTATAAAAAAAGTTTAAACATGTTTTTAGATGGTAGCATGAGTCATCACACTGTTCTGAATGTTTTCAGGGAGCTATCTTTTCTGTTTCCTTCTCAGAGGACAACCCTTTTCTGCTCGCTATTGGAGGCTCCAAGGGGACATTGGAAGTGAGTTTAAAAACCCTATCTTATATTTATTGGAGCGCATATCTATGAGGAAGTTTGTATAATTTATCCTAATTTATGTCACTAAAATCTCGCAGCTATGGGATACATTGTCCGAGGTCGAGGTTGCTAGAAGATTTGGAACCACAGCAAGCTGAAATCACCGCTGGCTTGTTAAAGAATTATAAATTTATTTTAATTATAAATTTATACATTGTCCGAGGCCGAGCAATTTATTTTAATTATAAATTTTTTTATATAGTTAAAGAATTTATTTCTAGTTGTTTTGGAACAATTGGAAGATTTGCTAGAAGAAATGTAGGGTTTTGTATCTATTGCGAAAAATTCCCCACTATAGTTTTTTATAGGAGTCTGGGCAGAAATTCTTTTTTTTTGTTGGAGGGATATCATCATATAATTATCTATGACTGTTTATGCCTCTAGCATAATATAATTTTTAATTATTCATCCTGAATCCATTTATGAATGGTTTGGAATAAAGAAAGAAATAGATGTTGTCGTATTCTATTATGAATTTAGTTGGTATCATCTTTTAATATTATCATTCTTATAAGAGAAAATAAATAGAAAAATGCTTTAGTTGTGCAAAACATAAAGTTTAATATAACAAAATTAATAAACTATATTTATGGCCAAATCATAATTGAAATTCTTTTAGTTGAAGTTTAAGAATAATTAAAGCCATCACACTAATAGTTATTGATCATAATAAATTTGTAAAAAATGATCTCTTATTTGATGATTAAGCTAATCTTTGAATTCTGTGTGGTCAAAATAAATGTTTATGTGGATTTTTCTAGATTTTGGTGAGACAAGTTTTATGAAATGTAATACAATGAATGGATAGGTGTTTGATTGACTTTTTTAAAATTTCAAGGGACCAATTTAGATATAAATCATGTCAAGTCATTAGTTTTGTTAGTTTAAGGAGGAAAGTAAACAGAAAGACGGATTCCAACTTTGAAGAAAGCCATAGATAAACTGAAGTTTAGGAGAGATATTCAGTTTATTTTTTTATCTTAAAAGTGTTTTTTTTTTGTTTTTTTTCTTTACTTCAAGTTAATTTTTTGGGGGTATTTTCAAATCGTTTTGATATACTGATATTAAAAATATTTTTTAAAAAATAAAACAAATTATATTAATATATTCCCCAATAAAAAATATTATCAAAAATATTTATTATCATACTTCTAAATACTTATTTAGAAACGCAATTGTACCATTGGTGCAACCATGTTCTCAAATATAGCTTAAATAACCTTGTAAGTTAAAATTTGTAGACTTTTCTTAAACTTTTTAGATAGATTAAGAGAAAATCATTGAGAAATGTTTTTAGGTGCAAGATGTTAGATTACACAAGAACATTGAGGGGAAAAAAAAAAAAAAGGATAGTGAATTAGGGTTTGAACTAAAAGTACCAATATTGCTTCCTTAAATAATAAAAGAATGAGGACTATCTTATGGGTTACGGCACAAACCTCTTTTAGTTATGACTATTATACCAGTGTGGAGCTGTTTGCATTATTACCATTACAAAGTGTTTTTCGAACTTGAGAAACCCTTGGTGTATTCAACTCTAGAAAAATACTCTAAATTTTATTTTTCTATAATAAAAAATCCATATTTCATAAAAAAAATAATGAAAGAATTTTAAACTAAGAGAAAAAAAAAACATAAATTAACTAGGAAAATATAAAGACTCTCTTAACATTAATTTTTGGATCTAATTTGAATGTTTTAACGACCTGATTTCAAGTGGTTATAATAAAATTTCATGGTAAATTTTTAATATGATCTAACAATTAGATTAGAAATGTTTATTATTATAAGACTAATCTAATAAACGGATTGAAGATATATTCTTGTTATTGTAAAACTGCATTCGACCAAAATCTCCTGCATCAATTTCCTGAGAAGAGGCCAAGTAATTGTCTCCCAACGTTTATTTCTTTCCATTTTCTGTCTTTCTGGTTTCCTTGAAGGCAAATTATCTCTTTGAAATCCATTAGTTAGACCTCATGAATAATCGGGTCTGCAATAGTGTTGTTGTTTTCCTTTCAAGCATTGGACTGCCCAACATGCTTATATAACAAGTACTGTTATTAATTGATAGCTGGTAAAATCCATAGTTCTCGTCCCAAGGATTTAAAATCAAATCTTGTTTTCTCCCAACAAGGGAGAGGATTAGGAATGCGAAGGCTATAATCTAGTTGTATTAGTGTTTAACCTCTAAATAAGAACCGAAAATATGAATAACTTGATAACCATTACTACTTCTGTAGTTTTTATACATGCATCATCCGAATTTTGAATCATTTACATCTTCTCTTTTTTTAAAAAAAAAAAAATCCCTGAAACACCGTAGGTAATCCATTAGGTTGTTTGAACTGCATCGATGGCATGTGGTCAAGCTGTGGGGAAGAAAGAATCAACATATCTTCACAACCAACTACAGAGAGAGACTAGACCCAGCATTGCTTGCATTGACATATCTAGGAATTGAAGACCATGGATTTTTCAAGTGCATTGAAGATCTAATTCAGAGGATATCAGTTACCCCAGCAGAAGTATCACAGCAACTTAAGAAATGTAACAAAACGCAAGGTGCTATTCAAAGTCTCATCGAGTTTTTGAATTTGGAGGAAGAATCAGCAGAGGAGGATAATGACACGGAAGATGAAATGATTTTCTTCTTGAATCAAGCAGGACCATTTCCTGCCTGCCATTTTAAATACAGATTGCATTCTAATTTTCCAGTTGAATTCGCTTGAATTCCTAACTCCTAGCTTCCAAAAATGAGATCATATTACCTTGGCATGGACGAAAAGGATAAACCCTGAAGGAAAGTGCATGATGGCGGAAATTCAACTTTAGCAGATCCTATGGTTTCAATTAACTCTTTTATTAGATGCGCCAACATGAAAACTTCATCTGCTTGATTTTTTGTCACCCAATCTTCCAACACCCTGCACAAATCTCAATCTTTAACTACAACTTGAAGAAAAGGAACAGATGTTTTCTAAGTGAATCACTAACAGAAAAGAAAGTGCGACATGATTAGTGCCTTCCTCACTCTTTTAAGTAGAGGGGTTGACATTAGAATACAAATAAGTTAAGTGGAAAAATTATTAACATTTTTGGAAGTAACTTCCACTCATGTCAACTTTTTTTTCTTCTTATTTGTGTGTGCGTGCACTTTGGGGGTGTATAATCCAACACATATTCAAGACTCTAGCAGGAGTCTTATCGAGATTTGGTTGTTTATTTTTAATCACCACCATCAAGAATACAGGCATGCATTCTTCGGTTACTAGAAAAGACTGTCAAGCAAACAACCAAAGATATTAATTAGGAGACCAACCTCAGTTGAGATTCTGTATTGCTGCTACAATCTGAAAACAGAACCTTGATAACAGGGTGTAGATCTAACTTCAAAACTGAATCAGTATTGCTCTTTGTGTCCAAACAATCACCACTACAGCACCATGAATTTGGATTTACAAGGACAATCTGAAGCATGGGAGATTTTGTTCTCAAATCCCTGACCACGGTCCTGAATGATAATTCATCTTTTGCACTTTCCACTAGCTGACTTGTGAACATTCTCTCCAGAGTATATTTCCTGTTCATGATGATCAATTTAATTTTTTTTGTGAAGCTCAAGGCTGCTATATCCCATATACAAACCTTTAGATTCACTACATAATTTTTTGCGTTTTCTAATTAGCTAGAAATACACAAGTGCAGGAAATGAAAATGGTGGGAAAATATTAAGAAAGTACAGCAACCATGTACCTGAAAAGGTCAGCTGGTCCACCAACTGGCAGAGAAGTGGAAATGTAGCATTTAAAAAGTCTAACTCCATCATCTACAGGCATGTCCCCATTTGCACATGGATAAGCACCAATAAGAGATGAGCACTGTGGGCAAACAAATTGCTTCCATTCAATATCGGTAGATAGATTATAGGATCTAGCAATGAAAGCATCTCCAAGAAAGCCATTGAGGAAAGATCTCTGATTTATCCTGAGTTCCATAGCTTTTGTGGTTTTCTGGTCTTCCAAAGAAGGCCCGCACACATCATGGATGCCACCTTCATCAGTATAATCTGGAGTATGATGTACTGAATCACAACAACCTGGTCCTGGAGCCACTTTTTCAGAGAGATCTGATGCTGGTAGTGCAGACAATAATATACTACAATTAGTTTTTTCCTCTGCAACTTTAAATTTGACATTCTCACCATGGTTTTCCAATTTGGAACATGAAGACCCTGATTTTCCATTAACGCCATGGATCACTCCACATTGACTGTCACACCTTGTAACTCTTCCAGATTCTGTTTCAAAATCTCGCATAGCTTCTTCACTTAAACCTTCATCGCCAGACTCCTGTTCAGGCTTGTACGTTTGTATTCTATATTTTTCAGAAAATTTACATCCAGCAAGATCATCACTGCAAAGTGTAACAGCTGTAGAATTCAACATGCACACACCCATTGGACATGCATATGCATGTGCATACCTATTCACCAACTTCTCACTGGCACCTCCAAATGAACAACAGCAACCTCCAAACCAGTTGTCAGCCATCTCTGGCCAATTAACCGATGGCATTTCCACAAATTGCCTACGTATGAATAGAAATTCTGAGGAAAGCTAAGACTAAACAGAAAATTATTAAAGTGATGCCATAAACCTAAGTGCAAATTAACAACTCAAAGCAGCCTATATAAAAGCTCCTGTTTCTACAGCCTACATATCCCAATTTTCATTTGGTAAACCTATAAATGGTATAGTGAGGTATTGAAAACTTATGGATGAATTCCAATAAATCAACCATACTCATAAAATATGCATATTCGAGCAAAATCAAAAGGAATTAACTAGAACGAGCAATCAACAATCTTACTTTAAAGGACTTCTAGTCAGTCTGTTCGAGCAACTTCTGCAATAAAAATGAACTCCTTCCATTGAGGATAAGCTCTTTAAATCTGAACCAAACAATTAAAGCACATCAGAATAAAAAACCAAGTCCAGCACGACTAATGCACAGCTCTAAATCATAACACAGACTGTCACATTAAGCCAAAATCAATAATTATAAGTTAAAACCTTTCACCTGTTCTCTTCAATCAAAATTATAACTTTACTGAACTTTTAAATCAAACCCAACAGAATACTTAACCCAAACAACTCGAAAATAAAATATTGTAAATTACCAGAATCCATAATGAGTGGCTTTAACAAATCCAAATCCTCGTTCCTCTCACTTTCATCACTCAAATTCAACAAATCAAAGGTAGAAACTAAAGGGTGATCAACAGGAAGAAGCAAAACAAGCTTAACTTCAATATGATCATCAGAAGCTTTAGCATTTACTGGAGATTCAGGGTCAATTAAAACCCTAGGAATCGGAACCCTAATTGAAACTTCACTGGTTTCTTCATTCTCAGTGAAGGTAACTAAAAGGTGGGATTTTGCGAGGTTTAATTGAGCTTGAAGGTGGTGAACTGAAGGTTTTGATTGTGAATTGAAGAGAAATAGCTTTAGATTTGGTGATTGGGATTGGGTTTCCCATGTGAATCTCCATTTTTTAGGGTTTTTGAGAGACATTAGGGTTTTTAAATTTTGTTTATGTTACAGTGAAGGGCATGTGTTTGCTTAAAATTAAACGGAGAGTTTTAAGGGTCAATTTCATGGCACCATTTCTTTTAAAAACTTTGTTCACTTCAATTGACCCCTTGATGTTTCGTCTTTGTTTAGTAAGGTCCTTCCACCCAGGGATTAACAAAACAATTACTTTTTTATTTTATTAATTTTAATTATTTTCAAATATATACTTATTTTATCAATAAATATTTTAAAAAATTAAATTCAAACATTTAATAAATTTAAATATAATTTAATTTTAAAAGAAAACTCATTCAATTGACCCGTTAATGAAGATACAATGAAGAACCTTATTGATAAATGGATGAAATGTCAGAGGGTAATTGTCATAGAATAAAGTTTTGGGAAGAAACTGATAAGGCTCATATACTTAAAGGGGTCAAATGAAATTAGCCCAACTTTTATTTTGTTGTTGTTTGGGCTAAACGAGTTAATTTGTAGGCCCATGAAGAGAAGGTTTAGCTCTGTCAAATTATGGGCTAGGAGTGTTGTTACATCACATTAATGGGCCTGACCTAGTGAAGGGCTGGGATCTAATCCTATTGAATTGTCTTAGTTCGAATTTAGAAAATATTGTAGAAAAATAATTTTCTAATAAATGCCTCGTTCGAGACTCGGGTAGGAAGAACTTAAGTCCGAATATGGAAAACATAATTTAAAAAAAATTCTTGATTATTAAATTAAAAAGAAAAATTGTCTTTGATACAGCAGTAGTAAAATGCTTGAAGTTTAAATGACCCAGTAACTCATCTATCTCATTATAATTTTTTTTATGAAATTATATTATTATAATTTGTAATTAACGCTTTAGTTTTTTTTTAAAAAAAGTAAAAAGTTGTGAGCTTTGATACAAACAGACAGTTAAATTTTAAAACAATTAATTTACTATTTTTCTCACAAATAAATAAATAAATACTTATTCTAAAAAAAATTAAAAAAAAAAAAAAGGAAATTAGTATATTAAGACCTATTGCGAAAGCTTTTACTTTTTAAGTGTTTTTAAAAATTATATTTTTTTTAAAAAATATTAAATTAATATTTTTTTTTAGTAATTGTTTTATGATTTTGATGTAATGATATTAAAAATAAAAATAAAAAATTATTTTAATATTTTTTAAATAAAAAATACTTAAAAAAATATAATGTAGCTTTGGGTTTGGAAATCTTTTAAGAATTGTCTTTGAAATGTTTATATATATATATATATATATATATATATATATATATATATATATATATAATGGAAAGGTGGATAGGCTAAAGTACAACAGCGTGGATCTTAACGATCGCACACTCAGTCCTTGAATGATTTGAAATGCTCTATTTTTTTATTTCTTAAAAAAAAAAAAAAACCTTGGCAAAGTATAATATTGTACAAAAAGTCTTGGCTACGACAGTTGAGCAAATTGTGTTGTGTAGGTGTAAAAAATATAATAGCATTTGTTTTCATAGTTTTCAGACTGATCTAAGGTTTGGATTTTAAATTTTAATCAGGTCGAATTTTGACTGGATCACTAGATCATCCGAATTAAATTTTTTTAAAAATTAAAATGATATCGTTTTAATAAAATAAAAAAAACAATAATCAATAAATTACAATCGGGTTTTTGAAAAGTTCTTGCCGGGTCAAACAGGGTTTTTTTTTTCCTTGTTTTTTATTTTAATCCAGCCCGGTTCCAGTTCTGGGTCGGCCAGGTCTTATGTCGACTCATTTGACCAGATTGGTTTCAAAATTATGTTTGTTTCCCTTTGTATGACGTGTAATAATCTTAGAAGAGAAAGTAACTTTTATATATATATATATATATATATATATATATATATATATATATATATAAAAAAACAAAATGCTAAGCTTTTTTAATCCTTTGGTGGGTTATGTGTACATCCATGGCATCTCTATATTCTACTAGATGCTTTTTTTAGTTTTTTATTCTAGGTGGTGATGCTTTCAAGAACAACATGATAAAGATGTGGGATTTCTTTATTTATTTGTTGGGAAGTCATTTTGGATTTTTGTTCCATTTTCAACAATATAATATATTATCGAGTTGCAATTGCATAATTAATTAGAAAATTAGACGCAACCAACAAAGTTGATATGGACATTTATTGATATAATAGTAATGACATCACGATGAAGATGAAGATTTTATGCAATTCCATGTATGTAGAGCCAATTACAAGTCCAAGCCATGAAGCCAAGAATAAAAAAGTTTTCCTCCATGAGAAAGCTATAATTTTGCGGAGTTCTTGTAGTTAATTATTAATTAAGAGCATGAATGGTGATTAAAAAATAAATATTAAGACCTGATAGTCAAAGGGAATCCTGCATAGTGACATGGTAATACCACTTTATTCTAGCATTACATTTCGAACACAACATATATATAATTAATTAAATAACTTTGAATATATTTTAGTGGTTTCCACATGATCATCGTTTAAATTATTAAATTTCTAGTAATTATATATGTAATTAATGGCTAATCCTATAAATTCATCCGAATAGTGTTTAGTTATGGATAAAGCAAGGGATATATATATCTCATCTTCTTATATTTTTTATTTTAGAAATAGATTTATTTTATATACATCACTATTTCTTTAATTAAATATATTTCTATATTTTTTGTATTTATACTGTCTATCACAAGACATTGACTAATACAACATATTAAGAACTAATTAATCTTTTCTTAGCTAAAGTCGCTCCCACCTTCTTCTTCAATATTATGATACCCACTTGAAAATTTAAAACTCCATTTAACCTAACTAGACATCAGCCTAGCCACTTTATTAGAAAATGTGGGCCTAAATTATTTTATCCAAAATTGCTGGCCACATTCTTTCGTCATCATATGAACCGAAGGAGATTGTATTTGACTCAGATGCAAGAACACTAGCTAGATCTTAAAAACCATCAATGGTGGACGCCACCTTCTTTCCTTCACCTTTTCTTTTTTCGCATAAATGGTGTAGTACTGAAGTCTTTCGTCCATGATGCATGGATCTTCCATGCGTCTATATTGAAGTAAAAAATTAAAATATTCTTATGATTAGAACTAATTATAGGTAATATGTCATCTGTTTTTTAAACCAATAACGAATTAATTTGAACATGATAGAGCTCATATATACTCAACGAGTCAACCATTCTTTCCTGCCTTAACTTCTGTACAGTAGTACAATTCAAGATTTATACGAAGAGCATGTTTCTATATTTCATAATTTAAAAAGAAAATAATAATTTTTTATATTTTTTTTATATTTTCATATTATTTTAATGTATTAATATCAAAAATATTTGTTTTTTAGAAAAAAAAATTATTTAATTTAATATATTTTTAAGCGAAAAACACTTTAAAAAACAATCGTAACCACATTGATGGCACTATCTTCTTGTATATATGTTAGTAGTAAGCTATGTGCAATTTAACTTTCAAAAAACGTTTTTGAAATTTTTTTTGTCTTTTTTTTTAAATTTTAAAAATAAATTTTAAAAAATTAAAATAAAAAATTATTATTATTATATATTTTTAAATAAAAAACACCTTAAAAATACAACTACAACAACAATTTCATATTCTCCCCGGAAATCTTTTGAGTATTGATTGCTAGCCTAACTTGCCCCACCCCATTTTGTATTATACAAAATAAATGTAGTGGGTGTGGTTGGTATGACTGTATTGTTTAAACCTACATGAATGTATTGTTTATAATCTTTTTAATAGGTGTAGCGTGATGTTAAAGGGTTTAAAATCTGTGCAGTAGATCTCGATTTCGAGTCAGGATGTATATTTTTTATAAGAGTTTGGGACAATCGGGGCTTTACTCGTTCACCTAGACCTACAAAATATGTTTTTTTTTAAAATAAGGTTTCCTCTGATCCAAAAAAAAAATATATTGTTTATAATGGCCTCTTTATGCAAGTAATGCTAAAAACGTATTATTATTGAAATAATTAATACGTACGTCAAGCGATTATTTTTCCAAGACCATACATGTGACATGCTCCAACTCTATATATAGTGCATATGCTACAAGATTGATGATTACTTTGCATAGAATTATTTATCGTGTTTGCAAAGAAAAAGAAGATAAATTAAGTTAAAATAACTATAATAATTATCGAGTAATATTTAGTTACTATTTCGGGAAAAAAAGAGATGAATATAGTTAGAAGTAGATTACGAACATATATACCTAAATGAGCATTAATTCACTTAAACCTCATCTGTAATTACTACATATATATGCTTAATTAGAAGAATTAATTTACTTAAATTAAGTGCAATACTATTAATTAGCTGTGATTTCTTAAGTGTTTGATGATATTTTAAAAGTTATTATCAGAGTTTTTTATATATTATTTTCAAAAACTACAATTTATAACTCTTTAAACGCCACAACCATGACAAAAAAAGAGGCATCTCTTTTCCAGACAGACCGTGACTTTGGGTAACATTTCTTACAAGGGATCAAATGCCTTTTGTTAAGGCATGCCCTAGTGGACACCCCTTAATCTTAATACTTAATAAATTAAATAAAGATTACTTCTGCTAATACCAGCTGTATGCCTAATTGATCGTGATTAACTATTATCCACTTTACTTGATAGAATAATAACACATGAATCCAGCATGAAGCTGTTCTACGGATCATGTGGTGGGAAGAAAAAAGTGACTTGAATCAATGAATTGCCCAAGCCTCCTAGCTCTTGAAACACCATAAGATTCAGAGGGACAAAAAACGGTATGTACATTATAAATCTATGTTTCTGGTTGACCATTTGAGAAGGAATCTATTTTATATTTTTAAAACTGAAGCATTTTGTTTTGGAGCACGACATGTGAATTATGTCTATGCCCTTTTTATAATTTGGTTCAATAAGAGCATAGACAAATTCACCTATAATCTGGTTCAATAAGAGCCAAATTAAAAAATTATAGAAAAAAAAATTGTGAAAAATCTACTCATAGTATAATGTGAGTGGATCCATAATGTATTTTGCACAATAAATTCCCTATGTATTTTAGATTTATAGTTAATAGTTAACTGTCTTGATTATTAATTACTCTGGTATTTTCATATGGATGAATCATATCAATCCTCTCAACTTATATTTCTTTCTTTTTATATATATATATATATATATATATATATATATATATATATTCATGGATTAACTAATTCTCAAGTAAAATTTATAGAAAATCTATATAAAAAAAAATTACCACAAAATACGAAGTGCCTACAATCTGTCTGACTATGAGCAGCTCCATTTATTCACCCCAACAGTCTCCTTGTATCGATATGTTTTATAACAATATACTCTTTTTTTTCATCATAACATTTATTATAATTATATTCAGGTTTTTTATTAATACATTAAAATCAATAACTTCACAAAAAAAATCAATTTAATTACAAAACAAACTCATGATTCTTTCCACTCTTATCAATTTTACACCATTTCATACGTTTTACAATCTCTCTAAGATTCTACATCTAAAAATGTGGGAATTTTTAGCGGAGAGCAGTGATGGGGCATGATTCAGAAAAGCATGAGATGTGTAGACATTTTTTGAAGTCCTAGGAAGTTAACAATTATGTCCAATAATTCAAAAAGATGCAAGATTAGAGCCTCAGTGAGAAAATAAAATATACATATCTTGTGAAAGTAGATTGGTGAAGGTCATCATTTCCATGGAACATAGCTTTTTTTGGCCTCCATTGTCAAAGACAACAAATTATTGTTGGAATGTATAAAATTGCTTAAATGTCTGAGATCCAGGGAAGAAAAGGAAACAAAATTGCAAAAATCATGGTAAAATGTTTTTTTATTTGATGATAAAAAAAAATGGACTCATTTTTTTATAGATTTTAAAAGTTTGCCTTTAACATCAAATTGATATATTCAAATAAATTTACTAAATTTCTTTCTAATCTAAATAATTAAGAAAAAAGCCATAAATAGTACAGCACTTTTGCTGTAGAACTTGATTTTTTAAAGAGTTTTTAGTCTGAAAAATTATCAAATTAATATTTATTAAATGTTCTTTTAATAATTTTAATGTACTAATAATAAAATTAAAAAAATATTTAAATATATTTTCAATTAAAAATCACTTAAAAAGCATTATCAATCACAAATGGCTGTGCCATTTACAGAGAACAACCAACATAAAGTTATTTTACTGCTCATTACATAATTAATTCACCATAATCAGTCAGAATCTTTTCAAAATTATACCCTGCTAGAACCTGTACATTTTTTTTATTCATCATAACTATCACGAACACACCGAAAAAAGAAGAAGATCAAAACTACAGGAGACACCACCAACAGCATCAATCACAACCAAATTCCCACACATAATAATTTTAGTACATGATCATGTCCATGGTAGGTTGATTCAAATGGAAATCAGCATTATTCCATGGATTCATGAAGAAATCATCACCGAGCTGATGACCAAAAGCACTAGCAGTGGGGGCAGCAGCATCCTCATGGCGTTCGAAAGTGCCACTGCAAAAGTTGACGTATTCAATGATTTCATTGAGAGAATTCAATCTGTGGCTCAGCTCAGCCATTTGAGCTCTGAGGATTGAGTTCTCAGCTTCGATATTCATGTAAAGCTGAGAGGTAACATTCATCCTTTTCAGAATCTCGTTATTTTCTTTGCTGAGTTGACCAAGCTGTCCCGTGAGATCATCCAGGTGTTTCTGTTTCTTCACTCTGGATCTTCTTGCAGATTCTCTATTAGACAGCATCCTTTTCCGCTTCCTTAGGTCCATAACTTGCTGCAGATCCTCTTCAGAACTTGAGTTCCTCAACATGGTTGTTGACCCTGAAGATGCCCCGCTAGAAGAGGCCATAATATTTTTCCCTTAACAAATAAATATAGTACTGACAACAACAATAATATATGAACAAGAACAAAAATAAACCCAAGCTGTAATTAACCCTGGACTATGCTTAATAAAAGAGAACGCACGGGACCAAGAAAATGATTATTTCAAGATGATAATTAAAGATGATGGCTCTATGGCGTTTCAGAGGGGCTAATCGAGTTCATGAGAAAACATAGAACCAGTAGAGGAAGACAACAGAGAAGGATTGAACAAGGTGAGTCCCGCGCCTAAGAGTGGAGTTTATCGTAAAACCAGAAAGGAGGATTTCACTGAGTACAGGAGTCATGAACACTTGCTATTCTCAAACATCAAGAAAAAGATGTGTTCAGCATAAAAAAAAAAAAAAAACAGTACATAAAACAAGAGAGAAATAGAAGAAATGATGAAGACAGACACGGATTTTGAGAACTGGGTTGTGTATTTGTATGAGCAAAGAAAATATTTGTAACTATAACCTTATCAGGCTTATCTAGAAAGGATGATGTATAGGCAGAGAAGAAGCAAATGAAGGCTGAGAAGTGAGAATCTTTCTACTGGGAAGATGAGGATAAGAAGGAGAAAAGGTTTCTGTGGGTATTGGTAATGGAATTTATAGACTGAATTGCACACCGGAAGAAATTATTTCAATTAAAATATTGGAGGAAAAAAAAAGATTGAAAAAGGAAAAAAAGTGCAAATATCATAAAGCTCTTGGTCTTGGGTAAATGATAATTACTGGGTGGCAAGTTTTATCAGTTGAAAGTCAAAATTAAATCACACAAAGGAGAAAGTAAGTTTTCATAATTATATATATATATATATATATATATGTTAATTTAGTATAATTTAAGTTTATTTAGAATACCCGATTAAAACTAATCAAAAAATAATATTATCATTAATATATCTTCTTTTAATTTTTTTTAAAGAAAAGAGCTAGATCAATCCTCATGGCTTTACATCTTAATCATGTTAGTTTCATTCTCTATAACGGTTGTTTTTGTTTTTGTTGTAATTTTGATTAATTTGCTAGAGATATTTTTTATTGGACCATAAATGTAAGAGCCATGGCTAACCTGGCAACATTTAATTGTTTTCTTGGAAAAAGAGTAGTGATCTGCTAGGTACTAAACTGTATATTGTGCAATCTTTTAGCCGTACAAATGGCACATGCATGGTGCCAGATTCATGAGTGCTGGTGGTGGCCTTAAAGAAGAAAACTTTGGAGTTTGGAGTGGCTACCTACCAGCTGTGGGGGCACTAGCTAGCTAGCTAGCTCGCTCACGGACTCTGGTTTTTCGACTTTCATGAGCTTGCATCAAATCTGAGATGCGATCATGGCTACTGGACCCGAACCCAAGTGGCTGGTTCAATTCGGAAATATGTTTGTTCTTTAAAAAGAACCAGACAAAAAGTAATGAAAAATCTTTACGAGTTGATCATCCAACTTATTCAAAACCTAAACTGGTATAAATTTAAGAGAAAGTAAAAGAAAAAATTGACTTGGTTTAATTCGATAAAAACCCAGTTTGATATATTACTTGGTTGGTCTAGATAAAACTTGATAAAAACTCATTGATTTATTTAAAAAAAAATTAAATAAAAACATTGATTTATTATTTTAATACATGACTGGAGGGTTTTCTCTAATCAAGTTTTTATAAATATAGTTAGAAGTTGGTATACTGGATGAGTTACTTGAACCACCCAGCGGGCTATAATAACTTACAAAGTTCCTTTTTTTATATATTTTTAGATAGTTACTTGAACCACCCAGCGGGCTATAATAACTTACAAAGTTTCTTTTTTTATATATTTTTTTAAAATAACATTAAAAATTTATTTCTTAAGGTTTAACATTAAAACATGCCTTTTGAAATATAGAACTTGACGAACATTCGAGAAATCATCATGCTAAAAAAAAAATTCTTATTAATAGCAAAAGATCGTTTCTATTTGTTACAAATCCTATAGAAGAGAAAATAAGACAAATATTAAAACATATAATATCCTTAAAAAATATAAATAAACACATGAAGAACACTTGATAGACTTCTATACTCCCTGGAGATTAATAAATATAAGAAATATATGTAAACACACACACACACTGAAACCTTAGAACCCACCGAGTGTTGGCTAAAAAAAGAAAAAGAATACAATAAACAAATGAAACGAAAGAGGAAAACTTGATCCTCACTTACCTTTTAATATAAAAATAAACAAATAGAACTGTGCATGGGAAGAAAGGGAGATCAAAGGGTTGTGTATATATAGGGGAGGAAAGTAAGCCTAAAGGGCAACAAAAGAAATAGATTGATGTTTAACAATATTACAACTCATTTACATATTTTTAAGAAAATATCAACATAATCCTCAATAAAATATTTCGATGATTAAGTCTAATAATCCTTCAACCTGCTGTTTATAGATTATAATTCAAGGATTATGATTATAATAATTTTAATAACGCTCTGTGACTTGACATATATATATATATATATATATATATATATATATATATATATATATATATAAAGAATTGCATCTCTTGATTATAACGCAGAAATCTTTATGTACATTATATTATCTTGAAGATTATTCTGTTTGTTATTATAATGGAGGAGATTTTCAAAAATATTTTCATTTAAAATTATATTTTTTTTATTTTTAACATCATCATGAAAATAAATAAAAAATACTAAAATAAAATATTAATTTAATGCTTTTTCACACAAAACACACTTTCAATTTCAAATTGACCAGATGAAGTTTATTGAAAAGGGTTAAAAAGAATGGAATTAAAGAAAAAGTTGATATAATTATAATTTTTATAAATTTTTGTTAAAACAAGCTAATTACTCTTTATAGTATAAAAAAATTAAATCTTCTTTTGACCAATGTTGATGGTGTTTAATTTAATAAATTTTTTTTAAAAAAATCTCTCTTTTCTCATTAATCTTTTCATATTATCAACTTTTATGTTTATTATTTTTATATATTTATTATTATTATTAAAGAAATTAAATTAGAAAAAAATATGAAATGAAAAAAAATGAATTAAAAAACACAAGGGTTAAAAAATATCCTACACTCGACCATATAAAAATCAACATTGATAGGTGGGGGTGTCTAAGAGTGTAGTAGTAATTGTTTTTTAAAATACTTTTCGTTTAGAAATGCATTATTTTATATACATCAAGACATCAAAATGATTTGAAAATATAAAAAAAATATTAATTTAAAATTAAAAAAAAGAAAATTTTTTTAATTTTTTTCAAATTATTTTTTAGATTGAAAAACAAACAGGCTATATCCGGAGTTACTGTAATCTTCTCATGTAATAACTCTTTTTTGTTTTTGTGCTCAAATCTTCTAGAGAAATTATTAATATGTTTGATAATATAGTGTAATGTTATTTTAAAATTATTTTTGTCTACAAAATACATTAAAACAAATTTTTTAGATTATTCTTTGTATTTTTAACACTAGCATATTAAAACCATAAAAAATCATTAAAAAATATATATTTATATTTTTTTCAAAACAAACATACTTTGCAAACTCAACCTTAAACTAGTAATTTCAGAACAAAGACAAAGAACTCACTATCACAGAACCAGGAATTTATACACATGTTACAATTACTAAAACAATTTTAAAATGATACTGGACTAATTCCCAGCTCTAATTAACAAGAAAGCCGCCTCCGCCCCGCCTCATATATGACTCTCTCAAGAAAACGACTCCTCCTTGATGCAAGTTGTCTAAACTATTGCATTTGAATTTCTACCATAGCTAGTTTCATAACTGTGTGGATTTGTTTTTTAGATGATTTTTGGAGTTATAATTTGAAAAAAATAAGTTTAGAAAAAATATTTTTAATTATAGCTAGTTGGATTTAGATTTGTATTTAGTAAAATCTGGTTGAAATTTATTAATAACAAAATATATTTATAAAATGTTTTGGCTTTTTTGACAAATAATAAAAAAAAACCAGTAAAGAATGCTAATAAAATTCAATTAAAAAAAATATAAAAACTATTGTACAAAACATAAGTTTTAAACTTAATTTTTTAATAGATTCTATAATATAAAACTCAATTCTTTTTAATACCAAACATGTTATTGCGCTTAATTCATCACTATCATGAAAGCCAGCAGAAAACAAACACACTCTAAGCATATTCTTCGTCCACCATGATTATTATGCTAAGTAATTGGCTCAAGGATCTTTTCCTTTCCTTCGAAGATTTAGTAGAATAACGAGGGAATCCTCTGCTAAATTAAGTTGCTTGTGCTTCATCTTCCAGGCATTACTGTTCTTTTTACCACCTAAGATGTAAAAGGGTTAGAGGTCGATCCCTACAGATTTTGAAGCATCAAAATACATTAGTGAATGGTGCCTCATCCTATATATATTACCAGCTTAAGAAAGCTTCAAATCTGTGATAGATTTTTATATTATAGATTTTTATACTATAGATTTATGTAAAACATTATAAATGAATATAATATGGATTTTTATGCTCGTGTTTAGCTATTAATTCTTTAAGAGTTAGGTCATTGATAATTAAATGGTGAAATAATTAGAAAACTATAGATTTCAAACTTTTTTTAATCCAATCACTTTACAAAATTTCTCATTCATGATTAAATGAAGGATTTGGAATCCAAATTCGGATAACTATATACCACCACGACTTTTAACTATCTTTCACCATCTTAGAAACACTAAAGCTTCATATATTGCTAGTTAAATTATATGTATATTTTATAGATTCATGAATGCTCCATTTTTAAATAAAAATAAAAACAAGTTTCTTATATTTAAAATATCAAATAATGCAAAGAATTCTTAGACCCTTTTGTTTTTTATTTCAAAAATGCTTTTTTAAAAAATTAAAAATATTCTTTTCGGTGTTTTTAAATCATTTTAATACGTTAAAATTAAAAATAATTTTAAAAAATAAAAAATATATTATTTTAAAAAATAATCATAAGCATGCTCCTAAACTCTTTCGTGGCCATGAGTATGCAAGCAGACTGCCTGAATTTACCTTGATAATTTTCCTTATTTGGCAGCTGGACACTGGAGAATGCCAAGCCATCAGCTTTGAATTATACTTGCGTGAAATAATTAAATTGCCTCTTTATTTTTTACGCCTTTTTATCATGGAGGCTAAGGCGAGGATTGGGTGGGGCTTGGCTAGGTTCCTCGAAGATGGTGTCTTTGACTCTTTGAGGTAGCCAGGATGGGAATTTAACTTTTTATACTTAATATCCTTACTTTTTACAGTAGGGGCCGGGGCCTCCCTATAGTTAAAGGGCAAAGTAAAATAAAGGAAGAAGGTGAGGGACTGCTGCTGGTGGGCTGAGGAGTGAGTGAGGAGTCAAAGATGGTCCCTCAAATTTTTCAATCTTTTAATTGATTGTTTTGTTTTTTCTTTTGATTTGATTTTTGTGTGATAATTTGGAGAAATGATTTTCACATGCTGTTTAATAGCCACTGAAAAAGCAAGTGGTGCACCCTTTTTCCTTGTCTATATATACATAACACTAGGTGCAGTCCAATTAACTTTATTGATTTTATAGTTTTTCTAGCTAGGTTTTTTGTAGGTAGGTTGCTTTGTAACAATCTCTTTATTAATTTCATGCCCAATTTATATCCAAATCATCACCAGATTTTAATGCGCAGAACATTAAATTCAAGTTAAAATGAAAATAATATTAAGATAATATTTGGTATTGTAATAATGGTTGCTTAAAGTATTTTACATTAAAAATATATCAAAATAGTATTTTTTAAAAATTTTAAATTTATTTTTGACATCAATACATAAAAATAATCTAAAAATATTAAAAAAATATAGATTTTTATCAAATAGTGCCTAGATATTGATAACATGTCAACTTTAGGGATTCAATTGTGGAGGTTTTTAGATTAGGGATCCAATTGAGAACTCGTGAATAGGTGGAAGACTAATTTGAGGTTTCCCTTACTATCATGCTTAACCACACAAATTGAAAATAATTGTACAAAATCAATTTTCTCGTGGAGTAGTTCATAATTCAAGTACTAAAGCAATAATTGGTTGCCAACTTAGTGTTACATTACATTTTGATATAGAATCGATCTCACGAGGGTCTATGCTACTAGATGTCTATAAATTCTGTACTTTTTAATTACTATCATAAGTATACTTTTCTTGTTATATATATATATATATATATATATATATATATTTGCATTAATATTAGAAAATGTATATACATATATAATATATTAAAAATACATTGAATTTCATATAAAAAACTCACAATAAAAGACAATATTTTCTACGAATTCTCCATCTTTTTCTTTCAATTCCCTTGATTTTTATAAGACAAAGGACAAACACTGCATGATGTATGGATGAACATGGATTGTGACTTAACTTGGAAGCCGAACGTGGGGGAATATGGCTCATCTTAAAAAGCTTAGCTGAGTCAATTTGAGTAACATAATTATTATTTTTTAAAAAGAGCTTTACCTAGCCAGAATGAGGAGACACTACACTACAGCGTTTGGAAACACAGATTAATTTATACATTTAAAATTTTTATTTTTTTTATTAAAAATTAAATTTATTATATTTTAAATTATTTTAATGAATTAATTTTAAAAATAATTTTTTAAAATAAAATAATATTATTTTAATATATTTCAAAATAAAAAATATTCTATAAAATAACTATAATTATACTTTCAAATAGATTGCAATAAAAGATTTATAAGAATTCCATATATCACATATTTTAGGTAGTTGAGGCAGTGTGGGATTTTGTGATTCATATTTTTTCAGATTTTTTGTTTTTAAATATATTAAAATAATATATATTTATTTTTTTAAAAAAATTATTTTTAATATAAAAACAACTTAAAATTATAATAAAATTAATTTTAAATAATACTTTTAATACAAAAGCAAACACACTAGACTGCAATTTATAAAACCTTGACAGCTTTGTCCAACCGATCTAGTTTTTTATTTATTTATTCCATACATTTGAGCTCCAGACACGAGGACTTCCAGAGCAGTGATTGAGGATTTTTTTGACTGTCACATGCGTTGAGAATGCAATAAATTCCGGTACGTGACTGAAAAAGAGTTAATGTAATAGTTAGTGCACTAATGACGGAGATGGGGGTAGTTGGTGATTTTTAAAGTATTTTTTATTTAAAAATATATTAAAATAATTTATTTATTTTTTAAAATCTGTTTATAATATTAATATATTAAAAAATTTAAACTTATAAATTTTAATTTAAAATAATTAATAAAAAATAAAAAATTCAAAACATTTTTTTTACACCAAAACAATCACACTCGTCAAGTTACAATCCAATTCACTCACTTAAGACTTAATTTAACTTTATGTTAAACAACATATTTTTAAATAATTTTGATCATCACATATTTATCTGTTTCAATCATGACCTTGACTTTACACTAAATTAAATCCAAATCAAGTTTAATAAGTGCATCAGTTTAGATATAATATAATGGAAGCAAAGTGATTACGGTGTTTGAGAGTATGTTTATTATTGTTTTTTAAAATAATTTTTATTTAAAAATATATAATAATAATATTTTTTTATTTTTAAAAAATTAATTTTGATGCTCATACATTAAAACAATTTAAAAATATATAAAAAATAATTTTAAATAAAAACTTTTAACTTTTTTTAAACACCATTTAAAATGAAATTCTAAACCCATATGAAAACAAAATTGAGAACAATTTTTTCTGTTTTTTTCTGTATTTTTAAAGTTTTTTAAAAAAAATTAAAATTTTTATATTTCTTCTTTACTTTAAATTAATATATATTTTTTAATATTTTTAGATTATTTTTATGTGCTGATGTTAAAAATAATTTTTAAAAAATAAAAAAATATATTATTTTAATATATTTTTAAATAAATTTTTTTTAAAAAAACAACCATTATCTTACTTTAAAATTTAAACAAATCCCAACAAACATTAAGGAACCAAAAAAAAAAATGTGTTGTGTGATTTGCTGCAGTTTTGGACAATAGCCCCCCAAGGAAAAACAAAAACAATATGGATGAGGACCTACAAGAAGCATTCAAATCTGGCCAAGTCACTCAACTATTCATTTTTTTTTTAATCATGAACTATAGAAATTAATTTTTAATAAAATCAAGATTACCTGCACCTGGTCTGCTTTACAATTAAAAATCCATTTAAAGTTCACTGATCTGTTCTTTGAAAGTCAGTGGACGGCTGGAAGCTTCCTGTGGCTCGCCATTTCTGACATTATTTTTCATATAAAACATATTTATCTTGGAATTAAACACGTATCGTTTTATATTCCCTTTGCTTGTGCAATTTCTTTAATTATTTTTTTATATTTTTTATATTTTAATGTGTTAATGTTAAAAATAAATTAAAAAAAATATTATTTTAATATATTTTAAAATAAAAATATTTTAAAAAGTAACATTACGAATATTTTCCCAACTTTTGTTTATATATATAAACACGGCACACATTTCTATAAAAAAATTATCACAGACAACATGCTGTCGATGATAATTTTTTAAGAAATGTGCGCCAGCTGGCTTTACTGTTTTTGCATCCTTGTGTTAACCCTAACCAGTAGCTGGATGCCACTATTTAAAGTTTTTTTTTTAAAAAAAAAATATTAAAATATATTTTTTATTATTTTAAAAAAATTTATTTTAATATCAATATATTAAAAAAATCTAAAAATATAAAACAATTTAAATCTTAAAAAAAATACAATTTCTACCATGTTTCTATATAATATATACTGTATTTTGGCTAAGCCAGTTAATCCTGAAGTTGTTTTTTTGCCAAATAAATAGATATCACTAGTTTTACACACATATATATTATCATTCAATCTCCACCTTTTTTATTATTTTTTTGTTAAAATCTAAAATATTTTTTTAATATACTTTTTAGTTTTTATATATAATAATGAAAATTAAGTTAATTAAAATCAATAGCTTAGATTTGAATGTGAAGGTAGAGATTAAAATTATGAAATATTTAAAGGAATGTTTGTGTAAAAAATTTAACTTGATTTTGTCTTCGTTCCTTCAATCCTTTTTCTTTAGGGACAGAAAGTTAACTATAAGTTGTTTTTGAGATTAAGACAAAAATCATTTATATCTTCGTTTTCATAATCAAATTATGCTTAAATCACTTTATCCACGCTAATAAAATATTATTTATTATAATAGGGTTTTTTTGTGTGTTTTTTACTTTGTTGTTTTTTTTTTTAATTTACCACTTTATCAACTCAACTTTTAATTTTTTAGTTTTTTTTTAAATTTTATAGTTTAATATTAGATTGTTATAAAAATTATGTCTTATATTTTTTTTATTGGATTATATGCTGGATCCATGAAATTATATTTTTTCTCTCAATTTTAACTTTCAATATTAGATCTGTTAGAAGTGAGACCTTATAATTTTTTTATTTTTTATATGAATTTATTCAAGTCTTATAACTTAGGTCACAAGTTTAACAAATTAATTCGGGTTATACAAGTTTTTTTTTGGGCTGCTTTTTCTAATTGATTTTTTTTTTAATTTCATCTTTTAATACTGGTTTAATTGAAAATTGAGCTTCATAATTGTTTTTATTTGCTTTTTATAAAATTCTCTCAATCTCATGATCGAATCAATAGTTTGGTAGGTTAACTTGGGTAATATGTTTATTTGTGGAGTTTTTTTTAATTGAATATTTTTTAATTGGGCTTTATAATTTTCTGCAATTTACTTTCCTTTAAGTTATTTCAATCTCGTGACCCGAGTCACAAATCCGACAGGTTAACTCAGGTTGAGTTTATTCATTTTTAGGTAATTTTTAAATAGAATACATTGTTTTTTCAATTTCACTCTCCAAAAACTCAATCTTTTTTTTATTTAGTTTTTATTTTATTTTATCTTTTAATATTAGGTTATTTTTGAATTGGGTTTTGTAATTTTTTTTTGTAAGGTTATCTCGATCTCATGAATTTATCTTTCTTCTTTCGATTTCAACCTTCAATATTAGTTTAACAAGTTAGTTTAGGTTGACCTAAGTAATTTATTTTGTTATTTTTTAATTGATTTTTTTTTATTTCACCATTCAACACTAAGTTGGATGAACATTGAGCTCCATAATTTTTTTTTTTAATTTTCTTTCTATTAAGTTATCTTGATTTTATGACCTGAGATGGCTTTGATACGTTTTCTTTGTTATTTTTAACACACACACACACATATATATATATATATATATATAAATTTTGCCTGTTAACATAGGGTTGATTAGATATTAAGATTCATAATTTATTTGTTTTAATTGTTTTACAGGATTATCATGATCTCATAATCATGATCGTAGATTTGACATGTTAATCTAAACAATTGAACATATCAGAGTTTTAATATTATTTTTATAAATATCATCTAACATATCACCGCACTAATATTTTTTTTAAATACTGTCCAACATGTATTATATTTATATCTCATGATTAAATTTTTTTAATTAAAAAACAGTTATCAGCACTTTGACAATTTCGTTATATTAAAAAGAAATTTATCCAAACCCAAGAGATGCTTTGAGACCTAATATTTCTAATCAAGGGCCATGCCTGGGTAGCTTTATCTAGGCCTAGTTTTGCCAGGCCGAGCTTAAGCGAGACCAGTGGCACAAGGCCCCAGCAAAATATGTCCAAGACAGTTTGCTTCAAAGTTGAAAGCTTCAAACTATGTCACTTCAAACATCTTGTAAAAATCAAACTATGAAAACCAGAGTGACAGCAAACTATGTAACTTCAAAGTTCAAGCTTCAAACTGCCGAATACCAAACCACGAGACAGTTTGTTGCAAGATGGAAACCAGAGTGCAGTTTTATCACCAGAATTTCTTCGTTTCAGCTTTTCAACCATCATGATGCAAGCCACTCTGATATAAAACGAGAACCAGATCGTTACGTTTGATGTTTTCTCAAGCACTAGAGCTGACTAATGTCTAAAAAGGAGGCAGATATCTCTATCACCACTACCAGATTGCCTTTTTTTACCAGAATTTCTTCATTTCAGAATTGATTGCTTCTGCTGAGACTGGAACACATTTCCCAAAACTGCAAGATCTAAATCTGAGTTTAATAGCGTGCCTCAACAGTTATCTCTCTGCTATGGTGTCCCATCACTTTAGCATTGCTCAAACCCTTGAGCAATCCCATTGTTTCATAAACATGCGGTGAGATACATGGTTTGTCTGCTAGATGAGTGGCTTCCAGTGCTGCAGGTGGCTGGTTTTCATTCTCACCCGCAGCCTATCAAATTAGGCACCGAAGGGATCTGTTTCGGGGCAGGGAAGAAGATGAAGGTGAAAGAAAATGAAGGATCACTACAAGTCAAAAGGTGAAAGATATGAAACCTCATCACTTATTCTAAGGAAGCGTTTGTTTCTGCGTTTGTAACTGCGTTTTGGTAAATTTTAATTTTTTTTTTTTTTTTTACTAAAATTGAGTTACGGTTGTACTTTTTGGATCGTTTTGATGTGCTGATGTCAAAAATGATTTTTAAAAAATAAAAAAAACATCATTTGCATGTATTTCGGCACGAAAAGCTATTTGAAAAGCAACCGCTACCACACTGCCAAACACGCTCTAAATATTGATGCATCAGCTTTGGCACAAAACTTCAGGCGAAGATGGCTACGAGGCCAGATATATTTTATAGACCACAATAAATGGTGGCATACCTATTTACAATCTTGCAGGATGCCATAGTCGGGCTAAGGAACTCAAGTCCTGCTAAGAAACTCTAAACTATAACAAAATGTTGAAACAAAATCTCGGTAAAAATTACAGCACATTTTTTCAGCACCGTGCTTCCAAGTAGAAATAGAGAACTGGTCTCGTAGACATACTAGAAAAAAAGATTTTGGAACATTGAGCTTTCCAACAACCCTTTTACTTAAAAAACTACACTTGTTAAAGGAAATATTTGTGCAAGGCTTATTCTTATTATTAAATAATTGCTTAGAAGATACCGCTAGCACAACAGAATTAAAAGTAGAAAGAATTTTATTTTCAAAACAAGACTAATGATGTATTTCTTCAGCAAATAACTCACAGACAATTGAGTCAACAGAAAACAATGGAGAACAATGCAAAATTGAATATTTAAGTCCTTCAAAATCACTGTGAAATGTCGTTAAAAACTATAACAATTGTTGCTACTCTCTATGGGCAATATAGATACTATATGCCTTTAATTATGCCAATAATATAAGAGCCAGTTGATCTCAAATATCTGTCATAACATAATAAAACTCCTAAATACTTATATTTTCTGGTAAAGAGCTTGTATATCATTATCTAATTAATACTGCTTTGCAAAATTTAATTGTGTGAATAATCTTTTCAAATGACTTCAAGCCTCTTTTGTTGTCTCATGCATACCTATAGAACGTTCAACAGAATCGTTTATTTAAGTAATGATCTTTGCAATGTTTGCTTCTCAAGCATTTATCAAAGTAACATAACCCTCGTCAATATTTTTAGGTATCATGAAAGTTCCACTAACATATCCCCATATCTTTTTACCCTTAAAAAATTTTTTTATCACATAACTTCGATATGAATAATTCTTTCCATTCAACCTCATGCTCACAGACTGAAGTGAATCATCTCTTTCAATAGCCACAATCACCAAACAAAGAACCAGAGTGCAAAAGAAAAGAAAACGAAATACCAGATTGCAGAAACTAAACAAATATTTTATCGAAATTATACAATCACTAAAAAATAAAAAAAAAGAAATACAAAACTAAAAGATAAAGAGGCCAGAGTTTCATTGATATTGCATGATGTGATCACAATAATCTAAATGAATAGTTTTAACCTAAATACAAAGAGATTATATATAGGCTAAACTAAAAAGAAAATAGAAATACTATTCTACCCTTAACAAATAAAACAAAACAAACCTATATTTCTTAACATATTTATCTATTTGCGAAAACAACTTCTGGGTGGTAATGAAGCATCTCATCCCATATCATCTCCCTAATCATATGTTCCCCAGGATTCTCATCTATGTCAAGATTGACAGGGACCCGTGCTGGTGGGTCGTGTCTTGGATCGTACAGCCCCGACATGTAAGGGTGTAGAAGTGCTTCTGTCACACTAATTCTCTTAGTAGGATCAAACACCAGCATCCTTAGCAACAAGTCTATGGCCAAAGGATCAGCATGAGGGTACAGATGTGAAAAATGGATTCCCCTTGCATAAGGAAGTGTTTTGATGTACCTTCTGGCTTTTGGGTTATCAATGAACTCAAGATCAGTATCATTCTGGCTCCCAAGGACACTGATAATTAGCTTCAGCTGGTTAAGACACTCTGTTCCAGGGAAGATAGGTCTGCGGCCAAGAATCTCAGCAAAGATACATCCGACAGACCAGACATCAATGGAGGTTCCATAGTTGTCACAGCAGAGTAGCAGCTCAGGTGCACGATACCAGCGGGTGACAACATACTCGGTCATGAACTGCTCATTACCTCTGCTAGTTCTTGCCAGCCCAAAATCACATATCTTCAGATCGCAGTTGGCATTGACAAGGAGATTTCCAGGCTTCAAGTCCCGATGAAGAATGTTTGCAGAGTGGAGATAATTCAGCCCACGCAGCAACTAAAATATTGTATGAAGATTAGACGCTAGCAGAACAATATTGAGAAGAAAACAATATTGAGATAATCGATTGAAAAGCAACTAGTGCTATGCATGGATTCACATTTAATCATTATTCAAGATTAGTATCACTGGTTCTGCTATGTTGAAGCACAGCTATCAAGCTTATTTAAATTTCACCCTGTAAACCATCTAATTCTGTCATCATTACAATATAAAACAGTATCTCCTGGAAAAACATGACTTTAAAACATATAAGTAGAGAGGTAAAAAAACGCAGCTGTGATTCCCAGTGAAAACACATTCTGCAGATAGATTATGCACATTAGCAAGAAATTGACATCACAAGACAAGCAGAGAGAACAACAATCTTTTATACTACTACCACTTGAGAGAGAGAGAATTTACCTGAAATATAAAATACTTGCAATGATCATTGGAAAGTGGTTGTGTGGACTTGATAATCTGATGCAAATCTGTATCCATTAGCTCATAAACCAAATACACATCCTTGAAACTCGTCCTATGAATAGGCATCATAACATCCTTCAAAGCAATCACATTCTCATGTCGGATATGTCTAAGAAGCTTCAACTCTCTGAGAGTCCTCAAAGCATCAATCTTGTTCTCAAGCACATTATTGATTTTCTTGATGGCGACTTTCTCGTTTGTTTCCCTATTAATCGAAGAGCAAACAACACCATAGGCCCCTCTACCTATAGGCTTAATCGGAACATACTTTGAATCAACCTCAAACACAGTTTCCCACATTGAGTAATATTGCTTCCCTCTTGGCCTAATTCCATTTGGAGGCTCCACTAAAGTTGCCATTTCCCTGCAAATTGTGAGCGAGAAGAATTAAAGCTTTACAAAATCTCATCAACATTCACATAAAAGGAAACCCAATTCACTTACTCACCAATTAAAGCAAGACATCTAATCAAGTAAACGACTTTGAAAAAACTCCCACATACACGATGAACGATGATGATTCAACAAGCTATGGTAAATATATATACGAAGAATAAAGAAAAGGTGTGGAATTGATACTTACTTGCCGCAATCTTTGATCTTTTGAGATCACCTTCTTGCTTGCAATGTTATTCTCTGTGTCTGTAGCTTTTCTTGCTAATAATTTAATCACAGAAAAACAGAACTCCCACTTTCAGCAGATTCCTCTTAACCAAAGAAAGCAAGTTCAAAAAGCAACAAAGTCCTGAACTTTCACCTCCAATTCTTGCTCAATCCCTCAAATAAACAAACCCCACCAAATTCTCCTCCAACTCAAGCCAAGAATCACATGATCACAATCTAAGCAAAGCCCAAAAATCCTTTCTTTTTCCCTCTACACGCAGCCAAATTGCAAGACTCTCAAAACCCAGAAACCATTTTGCCTTCATATAAGAAGCCTATAAATAAAAGCAGAATCTTTTCCACAATTCAGTGGAATTGGAGCTGGAGATCTTATCTATACAGTGAAAGTGATAAAAAAAGATCTGGTCTAACAGGGTTTTTGTTGGATACTCTTATTAGAACAAGGGGAGGGAGAGGTGAGGGGGCAGTGGTTAAAGACGTGAAGGCAACACAGCAAATTGTGACACAAAAGAACAGCTATGACGCAATTTGCTTTGGGTTTTAGGAAACTTCACCTCTCTTCATGAACAAACAAATATGCATCTATATATATTTGCTTGTCAGTTTGACGGCTTTCGTTTAGCTTGGCTTTGGCTCCCTCAAGTCTTTCCTACTACATCTCGGAAAGAACAAGGTTGGTGCCTTTGCCTAACGGGGAACGGCTAAATTTATTTCCATTTGACAAAATATCCCAATTATCAATATTTTTTAGGTATCATCTAAACAATTTCCCTTCAGTGTGACAATATTTCATCTTAACAAAATATTCAAACTATCAAAGTAATTGGAAACAAGGTTTCTAATAGAGACTTAGTTCAAGTGGCATTTCTCTCAAGTTTTGAATCCGAGGCGTAATTTTCATTTATAAAGGAGGATGATGTTCGTCCTTGATTAAATTTAGAATTATATTTATAGTAATGATTTTTTATATAAAAAAAATCAGAACTTTATGCTAAGATCTAAGTCTAAAATATTCATCTTAAATTTGAAAATCTCATCTCTTTATTATCTAAATATTATCTTGAATTGTTCAAACATTAAACTCTCAAACTCGTCAAAGTTAAATATGTAGCACGTTTTGAAAATGATACTTGAAATATTTAAGAAGCACCACAAACAGATAAAGGCAATTGGTGGAAAATAACAAAGTACTAGGTCAAACCCAAGCTTAAATCCAACATATAGCTTATGGCTAAAAGGACTTCCATCTGCTTGCAAAGTCTTGTTGAACGGGGGGGATATGCTTTTAACGCGTTTGATAATTTTGGCCTTTTAATCCATTAAAACTAATAATTCAGTCAATCTTGTGTGTGCATGACGAGTAAACGTCTCTGGACACCAAGAGGAAAGCAGCCATATGATTATTGGAGCCGGCTGGATTTCCTTAACTTTCCGATAGCATACCCTCCTCCTTCCGATCTAACGCCTTGGATTCATTGGGTTCAAAGTCACTGTTACAAACCTTTTGTGGCGTATCCTATGGGCCATCTTCCCATCATGGGTCCGGTTCCGGCTAATTTTTTTAACCGGATAATTACATAGTTGATTTGCAGTTATGGAATTATCATTTTTTCAAATCGAGTGTAGAATCATTAAATTTCACAACTGGAATTAAACCATTTAACTTATAACCCGATCATCGGATCAGATCAATTCTTGAATCAAATTAATAGCTATAATTTATTGATTTTTTTTTTTTTACTTTTATATCGTTTGAATTTACCTGCTAATAAAAGCGATGTAAAATTTTGTTACATGAATTTTAATATGATCAAGATAGACTAAGTTTTTTATTTTATTTTATTAATATTTGATGCAATACATGGGATAGTAAACGATTCAATAGTTTTTCTTCTCTCTCTCGTGATTTCGTGGGAAAATAGAGTACTATATGTTGATAGTAAACTTGTCTTTGGGTTGGTGGTGCTATATGTAGCCTCAAGTGCTGTCAAGTGCAGGCTGCTCTCAAAGGAAGGACAAATGAAAAACATGACCACTTCCTCAATCATAACCCAAATTTTTTTTTTTTTTTTTTTTTTGATAACGTGGGTGTCCGGGCCAGCTTACGCGCACCACGACTAATCCCACGGCCCACTGAACATCCTGCAAGCCCTAGTGAGCAGGTAAGACACCGCGGGGGTGACAGGTATACCGCACGGAGAGGACCCAGAAACAGGAAAGGAGCAAACTTTCCAGCCCCACTCCCACTGGGACTCGAACCTAGGTTCGAAGGAAGGAAAGTTTGCTCCCAACACCACTGAGCCACGCCCCCGTTGGTGTCATAACCCAAATTTTAGTTCCGTAAGTGGTGGGCGTCGGTGGGGTGGGTATTTAAAGTCTATACATGGGTGGATGGACTTAGGGAGACTGTTTATCACCGATTATTTTTTAAAGTATTATTTTTATAAATATATTAAATTAATATATATATTTTATGTTTTTAAAATTATTTTTCATATCAACATATCAAAACAATAAAAAACATAAAAAAATAATTTTAAATAAAAAAATTTCAAAACTTGTTAGAAACACTATTGGAAACAACTTCTACGTACAATGTTTGAAACATACCAGAATTGTTGGACTCAAGGTATAGTAAGAAATCGAGGGAGTAAGATGTATTTTTACGGTACTGCTGCTGCCTGTTCTTTAGTCCAAGTAAAACCCCCTTTTATCGTTTGGGAAAAAATCAACCTAGTCCCTCACCTATATATTTATTCTTGATTAAGTCCTAATAGAGGAAACTAATGTAGCTTTGACATCAAATGACATAATTAAGAGAATGGGTAATGGAAAAAGTTAAAACTTTCAAAAACCAATAACTCCGGAACATGGAGATACCTCAAATATTTAAGTTTTATTCATTCAAGTCTCACTCCATAAAATGCTAGTAATTAAAAAAACTATAAAACCCAAATAGAAAAATAAAAATAAAAAAGCTATTCTCTTCAAATAAAAAAACTAGAAAATTATAATAATACCATTGAAAAAAAAGGAAAAAAAAATAAAATCTTTAAGCTTAAAAAGAAAATATAAATATAATTAAGAAAAATATTAATTTTTTAAAAAAACTCCTGAGTCAGTCTTCTCGATTTAGAAAAATCAAGTTCTCAAGTTTAGACATTAATGAAAATCTGTTCTTCATCACAAACACGTGATACATAACCTTTTTATAGTAAAACTTTCTCGAAATCGATTTTCATCATGAATATGTTCAACATAATATTTTTTGGAGCAGAATCTTAGTGAAAAAAATTAATGATATTTTTATGTGTGAGCCAATCCATCACAAGTTCTTAACATTTTTGTATAAATCACTCATTATGAGTCTGATTTTCAATAATAGCACATGACAATCAACGTTAAGAAATTGTTAGGATTCAATACTAAATGACACAATCGGAAGTAAATGTTAAGCGAAGACACTTAAAATATATAATTTTTTATTCATCAAAATCTCACTTGGCAAAAGACTATCGCGTTAGTTTATATATGAAAAACTAAAAAATCTGAATAGAAAATAAAAAACTATTCCCTCAAAATAGAAAAACTAGAAAAGAATAATAATACTAAATAGAAAGAATAAAATAAAAATCCTAAATTGAAAAAATATATTCTAAAAAGCTACAACATCATGGGCTAATATTAGTTGTCGCGTAAGCTATTTCTAGAATATTCTTTGCCATGAAAACAAAAAAATAAAATGTTCATAGACAAATAATTTTATATATCAGGTACCTAATTTTTCAGACATTTATTAATTGTACCCTTTAATGAATGTAGGTTAATTTTGTCTCTATATAATGTTCATATTTAATGAAATAATAGGAATTTAATGGGAAAAAAAGAATTTGATAGAGAATATAATTGAAAATTCTCTTGAAATATGGGGCCTAAATGATGAAATAACTTGCTTTGGGACTCAATTTACAACCTAATTGAGGTTTTCTCTTAGCTTGACCAATTGAGAGATTGTTTAAAGCAGGGGTGATAAAAAATAAAAAAATTGATTAAATCGAGAAAACTGGAAAAAAATAATAAAAAAAACCGATCTGTGAAAAAAACAGATTGAACTGATTAAAATTTTAAAAAAATTGACTGGTGCGGTTTTATAAGCCTGAAACTAAAAAAATCAAACTGAACCTAAATCGATAAAAAACTAAAAAAATTGAGTCAAGTAAAAAAAAATTAAACTAAATTAAAACCTGTCAGTTTGAACCAATTTTGAGATTTTTTTAAAATTTTAAATTAATTATTTTTTTATAAAAACTTAATCGAAAAATTAAAAAACTCTAAAAGGCGTGAGGAAAGAACTGTAGCTTCCCCACGCCTTTTAATTATACTTATATATAATAATAATTATAATTATAATTATAATTATAATTATATTATTATATTATAATATATATTATTTTTCATTTTTTTTCTGTATTTGTTTTGGTTTTTTATCCTTTAATGGGTTTTTTTGGCTTCTTTCTTAGTTTTTTTTCCTTTTAATTTTTTTGTTTAATTTAGTTTGTTAATTGATCCCGAGTTTGACGGGTTAACCTGATTTGACGAGTTAACTAGATATATTTTTTTTCTTTTTAATTAATTTTTTTCATTTAGTTTAGTTTGTTAATGTTAAATGTCTTTCTATTTAATTATCAGACTATCATGACACGTATTCCAAGTTTGACATGTTAACCCAGTTAATTATGGGTTAACCCGTCAATTTTTTTTTCTATTTAGTTATTAAACTTTCATGACGCGAATCTAATGTTTGACGGGTTATCCTGATTTGAAAAGTTAATAAGAACTCTAAAACGCGTAGCTTTTTCACTGTAGCTAAAGCTCTTTTTTTTTCAGTTTTTTTTTGTTTTTTCTTCTGTGGCATTTTTTTTTGTTTTTGGTTTTTTTTTTCTGTGGCAGTTTCTTCCTTTTTTTTTGTTTTTTTTTAAATTTTTTGTTTTAACGCGTGAGTTTTTCACTGTAGCAGCTTTGTTTTTTTTTTTTTCCACACTTTTGTTTCTTCTGTTTTTTACATATAATGTATCACTGTGCACACAGTGAAATACTTAATTTCTTTTTTGTTTTTTTTCCTGTTTTGCCCATGGGTTTTTTTTTTGCTTTTTTTTTTTGTGTTTTTTTTCTTTTAATGAATTTTTTTGTTTAATTTAGTTTGTTAATGTGAAAAAAAAAATTAATTTAGTTATCACACTTTCATTACATGGATCTCAGTTTTTTTATATATTAAGCTGGTTGAGAACATAACCTTGTAGCTTTTTTTTTTTTAAAAAAAAACACTATGGATTACTATAGTGTTTCCCTTACATGATTTTTGTTTGGCTGCAGTGTTTCCCCCACATGTTTATTTTTTAAATTATCTTTGTTAATTTTTTTTTTAATATTGAGTTGGTTGAGAATTTAGCTTTAGCTTTTGCTTTCCCCACGTTTTTTCATTATAATTATTATATTATTGTATTATATTATATGACTGTTTTTTTTTTTGTTTTTTGTTTTTAATTTTTTTTAATGAATTTTTTTTTTGTTTGATTTAGTTTGTTAATGTTAATTTTTTTTATTTAGTTATCATATTTTCATGATACGAATCTCGGGTTTGATGGGTTAACCTATTTGACGAGTTATTTTTTTCATTTAGTTTAGTTTGTTAAAGTTAATTTTCTTTCTATTTAATTATCAGACTTTCATGACACGTATCCTGGGTTTGATGAGTTAACTCGGTTTGATGGGTTAACTAGGTTAATTCTGGGTAAACCTGTCATTTTTTTTTTCCGATTTAGTTATCAAACTTTCATAACGCAAATCCCAGGTTTTACGGGATAACCTGGTTTAAAGGGTTAACCCAATTAATTCAATTTCTTTTTCTTTTTCTTTTTCTTCATTAGTTTTTTCCTTTCTGTTGATTTTTTTTCTTTGTTTTTTTAATTAATCTATTTAATTATCACACTTTTATGACACGACTTTATAGTCAGATCCACATCCAATATTTTTGGGTCCGGTGTTATAGTCAGGCTCACTTAAACTTGGGTCATGCAAGTTTAATTTTATTATTAATATTATAAATATTATTCTTAGGTCAGGCGTTGTAGCCAAACCCAAGATTCTTGGGTATAACTTTGCAGAAAAATCTAAAATTTTTAAATTTTTAATATAAAAAAAAGACCTGCAGTATCGCGCGCGCAGGTATCAAAGCTAAGCTAGTAATCATGTAAAATGTGGGATCTGCAAGAATATTAAGGGTATGGGCCATAGAATGTGGGCTGTACAATTGTCGTCTGAGCCCAGCCAGAAACAAGTCGAGAAAATAAAAATGTGGCTGCTGGGATTCGAGCCCAGGTCTCCACGGCCACAACGTGGAATTCTTACCACTAAACTACAGCCACTTTACTGTGAAAGTTTAACCAGTAAATGTATTATATCATACTATAATTGAAGTGCCCTTTATTATGTGAAACCATTATTTAGTAAAAAATTTTTACCCATAATTTGATTTTCTTTCTGATTTCCTTTCTCTAAAATAAAAAAAAACGTAAGCTTTTTTCTACACTTAACCAACACGTTTTCATCTAGACATGTCCACTCCCACATTTCTTTCTTTATTTTTTTAAATATTAAAGAAAGTTGATGAACATATATAAAATACATGTTGATGTTGTAAGCCAAAATCTCTTTTCTTTTCGATATTTAAATAGCTTTTTAACTTTATTAATATCATAATTATTTCACAAATCTAACTGATTATATCAAATATAACTTCATCGATCTAGCTATCTATATCTAATAGAGATTATGGAGAATTCATAACTTGCTTCAATAGCCACAATTAGATTAGATTATGAAGGAGGTGGCTTCGGATAATGAATCCTTGCTAGTAGATTTGTCTTGTTTGATGATTTGGACGGTGGTAACTCAGGAATTGGCTTGATTTTGTGATGCAGATGGTGGAGCTTCAGAACTTGCTAGCTATTATATATATATTAATTAATTACACTGCACCAAGGTGTCAAAACCCTACTACACTTGGTGCTAGCCAAGCTATGCATGCTGTTGATATATATAGATCTATATGTGAATAATATTACCAAATATAATTATGAAATGCAAGCTAGAAGCTTGTATATGGTATTGTATGGGCAATGTTTGGAGCGCAGAACCACCAATTATTGTGAACTAAAAAGCCAGACAAGGTGAGGGTATGCTTTTGTGTAAAGACTGGTGAAATCTAATGGAAGATAATGAAGAAACATAAAGAATGGTATTTGGCATGGGAAACAGAAAGATTATGGTCCACAATACTACACGATTTAATTTCCCTTCTCTATGCTAAGGAAAAAAAAAGAAAAAAGAAAAAGGGAAGCATATATTCTTTGGCTCCAATGCCTTGTCTTCTTCTCAAACATCTTTAACCCCTTCGACTTTTTTTAGGCCCCCTTTTCAGGCCTTTGCTTCTACACGGTATGTTACTCCCTGGTTTAACTTTGTTTTTCCTTGCAAGGTTAAATCAAATATTAATATTTTACAGTAAAGTAGCAAGTTTCTTCCCATATATTATATGCTTCTTCACTTGTGTGGAGTTGAGCAACATCACGTGCATTATTCTCTTTGAAGTTATTGCTTAGATAGAGAAATCTAAAATTAAATTTAATATTTAGCTGAAAAATGTTACGGATACAGAAACCCATGCATAGCGATCAACAAGCTAGAGGAGAAGGCTTGTCAAAGATCATACACTGATCATATATGTGTTTAGTAGAGTAATCCTTCCTTCTGAGGTGAGGCAATTCAAAATGGTGCCAATGTTGAAACAAATTCTTGGGAATGGTTGACTGGCAATAGCTGAAAAAGGTTGAGGAGATCATGGCAGACAAATTTGATGTTCCCCCATTTTCCTTTCTCCTTCATAGAATTTGGTATGTTTATGTGTGTGTAATTAGAACCTTTTTTTTTTTTTTTAGTATAATGTCAAAGTATAATGCATCCAACGTGGATTCCAATTGGGTGCCTGCCTATGTATGAAAGTGGAATAGACAGACTAGGTTCTCTCAATTATATTTTAAAATTCCAGCTGACTTAGAGCGTACTATAGGCATCTTGGAATCACAATGGGCTTGCAATTATTGGGAAGGAATTTGCATAATGTCATTTTTATGCTATTTCTTTACAAAAAGAATCCATGTGTTGATTCAAATGATCATTCCCTCTAGGGTTTTTCTTTTCAAGGATTTCCCTTCTCGGTTAGGTCGGAAAGCAGTGGAATTTGAACCCGAATAAAACCCTTTCCAAAAAACTAGTGCCACTAATTAATACATAAATCATGTTCAAGGCTCATCCAAATATTTAATTATTTCAAAAAAAAAGAAAAGAAAAGAAGGCGAACCTTTGGACACCAACTTGTACTTGAACATATGAGGACTAGATCGAAAGAAATGGAATAAAAAGGTTGGACAGGAGCAGGCTGGAAGAGTGTAGGAAATGAATTAGGGAAGGCAGCGACAAACTTGCCCATAATGTAAATCTCACACATTCCCTGTCACCTTTTCCCTGAGCCTCGCTTTTCTTGTGCTCTTGGATTATTGTATTACCTCCTCTTTTTGATGAAGGGCCTCTTATTATTTGTTAATTAAAAAACATTATTATATTTAGCAGCACTATAACTTTAATTATCTCCCCCCCTTCATGATTAGTGTATAAAATTAATGAACATTAGGGTTTCATACTCATCAACTTTTATATAAATATAAATGTTCCCTTCCATAATACACAAGAAAAGATTGATTAGGTTAACACAAAGGTTAATTATCAAATTACCATGCACTAGCTAAACCTACAGAATCTTAGTTAAGTCGTTTTTTCCCCCTAGGTTATACTCCCTTTTGCCTAAGTTTTGCTATCACACAAGGTTTTAAATATTTCGAGTTTCAAGTTTGCCATTATTTCCCTCTAGCTAACTTTAGGACCTTTGCTTGCCGTAAGGCAAAACAAGGGCTCGATTATATATATGGTTAAGCTAGCAATAGTTCCGTCTTTCATGAGTGATATATATCCAGAGAGTGCAAAAAAATCCATCCAAACACAGTTTTAGAGCAAAGTGAATCTGCAAAAAAGGTTCTTCTTTAAGGTGATGATCAAGCTAGGGACACTGGGATAGGGAAGAAGGACATGGTTTTTGATCTTGCTTTCTTTTTTATGCATGCTACTTTAAAGCTGAGACAAGGAGGTGAAAAGAGAATATAAGTGAGGAAAGTAACGCGCTAAAGGCAAGCAAAGAGGTTCCTGTGGGTGATTCTTTCAGTAGAGAGTGAAAGGTTCTGATAACATCGATCCTAGTTAATTTGTTAGGCTTATCTAGAGATTTTCAAGTCTAAGAAATTACATAATGGAGCCTGGAAATCTCCACCTCCAGCATCAGTTTCAAGAACAGTTTACAGGTTATTATTCTTCTTTATTATCACAATCTGCTGATTACAATAAGGTTTCCAGCACCAGTGACTTGAACCCAGGAACAGGCTTCATTTTGTAAGTATTTCTCCTCTCTTAGTAGAATTCTACTTTGTTTTTTCTGGTTTGAAGCTCTACGAAACACTGGTATATAAGCTTATACATGTTCATGGATTTAAGTGCACTGTATATATAGTAGTGCTTCTGATGGATTCATTTTTTAAAGCATGGCTACTTCCTCTATAAACTTAATGCTTTCTCCTAGGTTCCATGTATGCTGCAGCTTTTGGTTGCTGGAATAGGGACTGCAAAAGGAAGAAGTTAAATTTATTTGCCAAATGGTTCATGTACTTAATCTGCGAAAGGCGTTTTCTCTAATATTATTGTTATTTTTCTAGGGTCTGTGAGCATGCAAGTAGTCTGAACCTAGGATTTTAGTGGATCTTACTAAAAAATTTCGTATCATGATCATCTGTTTCTCTTATTTATGATCATGCAGGAATATTAACAGTAATACCAACAACAACTATCAAACTGATTGCATCCCAAATTCAAGGGTCTCTTGGCCACCTGCTTCCTTGACTCCAGGGTTGAGTTTCTGCCATGCAAGTGGTTTCAACCAACCATCTACGGCCAATGAATTTCTACTGGCAAAGACCAAAGAAGTGTTGCCAGAACCTTTCTTCAAGCCAGGTGCAATGATGCACACTGGCTCTAATGTAGAGGGGTCATATTTTCTGTCATCTAAATACAAGCACCAATATTCTCATGATCTAGGTGAAAATCAATGGCCTCTCAACAGCTTATCTTCTCTTCACCATATTTCAGACTCTAATGCTCAAAAAACGGCAGGTCTGCAGAATCTATCTGGTTGTAACAGATATAATTTTAGCCATATTTTACCAAGTATCAGTATTTCAACATCAGATTTGTGTTCTTCATTAGTTTCAAGTTCTTTGGACTTGAACTTGCAAGCTGTGGATCTTTTATCAACTAGTACTTATGATGGTGCCGCAAGTTTTAGCCAGTCTTCAGAAAACACTCTTGATCATTTCACGCGAGAACATAAAGATAGCCCTTCAAAAAGCTGCAACAAAGTGGGTTTCTTAATCTTATTAATTTCAGTATAGTTATTCTAATTGTGCCTCTATTAATACACCTTGGATCGATTGCATTTCTGATGATGTATCCCTCATTTATAAAGCTGTAAACTGAAAATGCCCCTTTTGATTTTGAAGACATCAACCATTGAAGATGGATTTGGGAGAAAAAAGAGACCTAGCAGTAATTTTCAGTCCAAGAACTTTCTCACAGAAGCTAAGAAGAACAGGTCCACACCACGATCCTTGTGCCCCCCATTGAAGGTGATGATTTAAAGCGGTATAGTTTAATCTTCATTAAGTCAGAATTTATACCATAAATTCTTGTTTAAATGTGGAGTTGGGTTCTTAACTAGGTCAGGAAGGAGAAACTAGGGGACAGGATTGCAGCTCTTCAGAGGTTGGTGGCACCTTATGGCAAGGTGATAATTAAATCTGCACATTATTCTCCTGATTAGGAATGTCTTAAAGAAATGCATTAAAATATTAATTTGACCATGCCTATATTTTTAGTTTTTTTTCCATTGTAACTTGCAGACAGACACTGCCTCTGTGTTGACAGAAGCAATTGGATATATACAATTTCTTCATGACCAAGTGCAGGTGATTTATCCCTCTCCATTTTTCTGTCCATAGTAATACTATCAAACTAACATACTTCACTCTTAACTTGATAAACTGGTGGACTTTGTTCTTCTTACTAACTTTATTTAGTCCTTGTTGCTGACAGACACTGAGCGTGCCGTATATGAAGTCATCAAACATCAAGCCAGCTAGAACAACGCAAGTGGTAAGAAATTCTTCTAGGGAAGTTTCCTCATAGTTACAAGTATCTCATTAGATCATCCGTTGTACCAAACACACACACACACACACATATTGTTTCCAAGGGAAGTTTGAGAACCATTGTACTTATTTTCATTCTATTAATTTCTTTAATGTGATCATCAATGTATTGTTAACAGAGTTCAAATGAAGAAGATGGGAAGGGACAACAAAAGAGAGATCTCAGAAGTAGAGGGTTATGCCTTGTGCCTCTATCTTGTGTATCATTCTTTAACACATGCAATGGCGACATGTAAAGATCCCCGCAAGGAAAGAATTGAAGATAGCATATGAGAAAGAAGTTCGAAGACTTCATGATGAGCTCAAGGCTGTAATAAAGATAGGTCTTCTATGTGAAATGTTTAGTTTTAGTAATGCAACAATTGATTCTTGGAATAAACAGGTCTTTCTTTTATCAGTTTGTTCCTCATAAATTCACATCCCTTTCAAACATCAAATTGTAGAGAGTAGTTTCTTTACTAGTGCAGCGTAATAGCCAATTAATTAGAAGACATTTTCTTCGGTTGGCCACAACCACAGATTAACAAGGCGAAGGGGATTATTTGGAAGCCTGCCTTAGTTTCATATTGTCTGTGAGTTAAGGACAGCTCATGAATCTATGAACATCTGAAGTCATTCTTCAAGGAACTGATACCAAACTTCTCTGGTCTCAGAGGTCATGCTTGCCTAACTTTTGAGTCACGAGACTGCTCTTCATGGCAGGGTAAATTCTTAAACGATATTTAAGAGTACTTGTAAAGTATAAATTGAGAGGGATATTAATTATTATTCTCCCTTTGATCACTCTCAGTAAACAAGTAATAGGTGTTCAGATGTTCTTACATGATATATTATATAGAGTTATAAGACACCAGGATTTATCGAAGATACATGTGTGTTAGAAACGCAAATTGGATCTTCACAAAACCTTTAATTGCTATATATACACGAATTTGAACAAGAGAGCACGCAATAGAGTATACTTCAAAACAGAAAATCACAACAGCAGTTCTTTAAGCACCTTTCAGCATCCAGCTTCTCCTCCTTTACCAGAACAACTGCATCACAGGTCAAACAATATTAAACATGATTTAGCCATTAAAATTCCAAAGCTGAGCAAACTTATGATGTATATTAGTACTGTACCATCTTCTTCTTCTTCTTCTTCTTCTCAAGATACGCGACAAGCTCTGCTTGTTGAGCAAGAGAGTCCTCGAGAGCCTGAATAAGCAAGGAGTAATTGATACAAATGAGAATTCTAACTTATAGTTTCTGTTTTCATTAACTCTGTATTCACTACCACGCATTCATTTCCATGGTGAAATACCTTCTTAGTCGCCATAAGCGTTTGCTCCAAGGCCTCAACACGGCTTATAGCAGCATTCAACATTTCCTCCTTTTCGGGTGGCATGGAAACAGGCGTAGCACTCAAAACACTCACTTTATCTTCCAATTCAGCCATGCGCTTCAAGACAGTCATGTAATCTGCACTGGAGATGGCAGGTGACTGTTGTTCCCGGCCCTTCACCGACGTGTCATCGCAATAGTCAGGATTGGAGTAGATGGTGGCGTCGGTCAGCTTCCTGGGAACATTGCGTGTCACTTTAATCATGGTGACAATGCCCGTCACCAAAGCCATGACACCGGTGAAGAGTGGTGAGTTGATTGCCTGGGGAGCCTTGCAAGCATCATACTGAGTGTAGCAATCTGCTTTTGAAAATTATAGAAACTTTGATCAACATCTTGAACATAGCTGGATATATGCCCTGAATTTCACTCACGCAAGCCAAATTTCTCATATCGTTTTGTCACCAACATAATTATAATTAAAATCTGGAATAATCTGCATGTCATGGTTTCTTAAGAAGGAAATAGTGCTTCTCAGGAGAAACTAATATTATCTTATAAAACAATAAATTTCAAAAAAACTTGGTACAAAATCAATGCTAAAAAAATATCGAAAACAAAGAACCGTTATAAAGACATTAAATCATCAACACAGATATAAAACATTCTCATATCAATTTTTTTTTTTAAAAAATCTTGGATCAATTTCAAAAACTATGACGTGATCATATTGAGAAAATATTCAAGATATTATTGGGGAAAAAAAAGCTAAAAGATTGCAAAAAAATCCAAAAATTAATGACATCTTAAATCTAAATAATATGCTAAATCAAAATATCAGAAGACATTAAAAAGACATTAAATCATCAACACAGATATAAAACATTCTCATATTAAAATTTCACGCAAGCCAAATTTCTCATATCATTTTGTCACCAACATAATGATAATTAAAATTTGGAATAATCTGCATGTCATGATTTCTTAAGAAGGAAAATAGTGTTTCTCAGGAGAAACTAATATTATCTTATAAAAAAAAGATAAATACATTCATGAAGGAAAACCACACAGAAATATAAAACAATATCTAAAATCAATTTCAAAAACACTTTGTACAAAATTAATGCTAAAAAATATCGAAAACAAAAAAGAAATTAAATCATCAACCCACAAATAAAACATCCTCGTATCACAATTAAAAAAAAAACCCTTAGATCAATTTCAAAAACTATGACATGATCATATCACGAAAATATTCAAGATATTATTGGAAAAAAAAGAAGATAAAAGATTGCAGGAAAAAAAAATCCAAATTAAAGATGATAACTTAAATCTAAATAATATGCTAAATCACAATATTATACATGCATTGTCGTTGAAGAAAAACATTCTCTACAGCTACAATAAGCAATTTAAAATTAATAAATATTACACTGCATGAGCATATCCAATTTTTTTTTAATTATTTTCCCATTTCTGTGTTTAAATGTCATCAGTAACAGTGTCGAACTGTCAATCCATTTCTCTGCCTTTTTTTTTTTCCAACGATTAAATTAAATGGTAAGATTTTATAAAGATATAGTAAAAAACCTAGTTATAAGATACCGTCCAAGTAGGTGGCCTGTCACGGCAGGTCAATGTGACCCGTCTGATCTTTACATTACAAAACCTACATTTTTGGGTATTTTTTAATGAAAAGAAAAGTCAAGTAAACTCGTATAATCTCCACCTTAGACAAACTCATAACCTAGCCCTAATTTATACTAAGATTTTATCTATTTTTATGTTTTAAAAAATTAAAATATTTTTATTTTTTTATTTGCTTCAAATTAATATTTGTTTTGGTGTTTTCAAATAATTTTGATACGCTGATATAAAAAATAATTTAAAAAAATAAAAAAATATCATTTTAATGTATTTTCAAGTGAAAAGCACTTTGAAAAACAACTGCTTTTATATTCCCAAACAAACTTTAAGTCTTAACCTAGACTTTGAGAGCCGAGTCGACCTTGAACCAAATCTTATAATTATAGTAAAAAAATATACCAATAATTCATTCTTCTATTTTTCATACTATTTGTAGGTTCAATTAAAATTAAGTCAGAAATCACAATAATATACTTAATTTAATCATACTAGCAAGTAATGTGCCTTTGGAAAGAGCAAACTTACCATTGTTTACCACTTTTTTCCAGCTCATATCCACAGATTTATCAACCATAAGTTGATAGTCCTCTAGCTTGTAAGCCTGCAGGTTGAATTTTCCAGTAAAAAGATAAAAGGAAAAGGTTTTATTTTTATTTTTAAGGGTTGCACGAGTACTGACACAACCCTTTAAAATCTTTATCTTAGTATATAATGCAATCTCAAGATTTTAGTATTTTTCTAATTATTTTTTAGAGTTCTCTAGCTTGTCAAATTTCCTCTACAAATATGACATGATTATTAATTAAAAAACCTTGTTTTGTAAAAGCCTCCATGGCCTAATAAGAAATTCACAGCTTTTTGTAATAGAATTTAGAGCTCTTTAATAATGTAGTACATGTTATTTTTTAAAGTATTTTTTATTTGAAAATACATCAAAATAATATTTTTTCTTTTATTTTCAACATCAATATATTAAAACAGTAAAAAACACTACAAAAAATTTAAAGCTAAAAAATAAAAAAAAATTCAGAAGTGTATTGCAATGCCAGAGAAAGTTTCTTAGACTTGTACCTTCTCAGGAACAAAGGAGGGTTGTGGAAGCTGTGGAGCTGACTCCACCTTAGGAGCCTCATGTAGCTGTCAATCGAATAGGAAGTAAGAGTAGCTCAAAACTCACGCCATGAAGAAAGCAAACAACTCGGAGCAAAGAAATAATTTGGCAACCCAGATGTGCCAAAAGGGGAAATAGAATGAGAAGTGAATATTCAATAGTAAACCTTTGAGTTGCTTAGGTCATCCTCACAGATTGTTTTTTCATCAGGATAATGAGTTCCGCATTTCTTCGCACATTTGTGATCGCCATTTTGAACCATCTGCAAGTCACTGAATCGAATAAGAAATCGAATTCTACAAGAAACTAGATAAGATGGTCAGTTCAACTGTAGCAAGCAGAAGAAGTTGCTCTAAGAATTGCAGATCACCTTCATAATCTCTGGGTCATTCCAGGGGCCCTTATCAGAACGCATACAGCCTCCTTTGTCAGCACAGGTGCAAGTACCTCCAAGAAACTCCGGCAACTCACTGATACAAAAGCCATCCGTTGCGATCAAAAGGGAGAAAGGAAATAAAAAGAGGCTAGGAAAAAAAGGCCACATGATTTGTGAGCAGAAAAGAAGCATACGGGGATAGGTGATTACACAGCGTGTAACTGGGAGATCAAAAAGAGTGAATACAATTGTGAAGACTAGAAACTGAGACGAGAAAGATGGTTGCGTAAACAACCATTTATGAACTTACCTGGCATCAATTATCTCAAGCAATTTGCTCTGATACTTGTTGCCAAGAACCTGGTGAATGATATATTGTAATTAGATAATTTCCTACATCAAACTAGCAATTCAGAATTGAAATGTGTACACTTACATGGATCTTTGCTGTGGTCTTAGGGTCAAGGAAAGATTTAATGGTATTCCACAGCATCCTGAATCCAGATCCCGCATTGATGATGAACATGCGGTTCAAGGTCTGCCGAGAAGCCAACAATTCACACCAAATCACAATTATTATGTCATTTGCAAGAAAAAGTTATTGCTTTTGCGAATCCAAGACAAAACACACAGGTTCGTACCTCAGGATAATTGTCACCATCAATCTTCTGAAGGCGAGAGATGAGATCCCTTGCAGCTTTAGTTAAGCTTTTGAGGCCCTGTAATTATTAATTCTGAGAGTGAATAGCTACTTCTGAGGTAATTATAATTTGTATTATGGTCTATAAAATAAGGGAAAGAAAAGGAACACATGTTTGAAGGTCACCCTAACATTCGTCTAGAACCCCACTATCCCTTCTACTGACTGTTCTGAACCTTAGAAAGCCACATGAAGGATTCATGGTAATCAGAATCTTAAATCACATTAATACACACGATGACAATTGTTTTATTTATCCATATCAATCATCATGGTTCAAACATACCACTCCTTGCACATCCAAGATGGTTGTACTTTGATCAATGTGCCTCTTTGCTGCTAGTGAACAAGCTGGAAACTTGGCATCAAAAGTTCTCTCAAACTCTCGAACATGGTATTTGACATAGCGGTCCATGGATGTGACTTGCAGTAACTTGGCAGGATCTGCTTTGCCTAATTGCTCAATGTAAACAGGTCTTCCTTCTTTATCCACTCCATGATGCCCTTGGGGATAATGTTCCAAGACTTCACTGAGTTCCTGGAATTCGAACCCCTGAAAAACAGGGAAATAGCAGGAAAAGAACCTCATGAGACTCGGTCAATGCTCAGTGAGGTTGTCTAGGTGGATTATGGACTAAATCAAGATAATAAAAGATCTTTTAATAAAGCCATTTCTATGATCAATACCTCCAAGACTGTGTCAGCACCAAATTCCTTCCTCCACTGAAGCATATCAGACCACATTTGCTTTGTTTTCTCGATATCGAATTTCCTGGCCTTCAAGAATCTACATTATCAGAGTATAAATCTAAAGATTAATAAAGTATACATACAGATTATTTATGCATTTCAAAATGGATGAGAATCAAATCTGGAAAAACAAATTCAATCAAACCATTGAGCATGAAACCAGAAGAAGAATAAACCTGAGCATCATATGATAATCATCATGCTTTGAAGGAAGCAATTCCTCCAGTATAAGCACTTGACGGAAAGCATCGACAACCTTTAGCTCCTCTACATCGTGCACATCCTCAATTTCAACGGACATGACCTTGCTGCTTCTGCGACCCTTTCTTGTCAGTGAATGCCTGAATTTGTTGGAGGCACTGATTGCCTTCTTTTTCAGTGATTCAATTCTTTTCTTCCTCTCATCCCCAGAATGTTCCATCTCTGGTACTGCAAACACAGAGCAAGCACGGCTAAAGATTAACAAGACGCATCAGAATATGAAAGCATAAAATGGGCCTAAAGTCGTACAAAATATCCACCTTAGCCATATATCCTAGAATATGAGATACAAGCTCAAAACATGAAGGAATTGCCTCAACCAGAAAATCCATGATGACTAACAGAAGTTGTTAAATTAGAAAAGAAGTGACCTTGATGAATAAATGATAGCCCTTTTCAATGTGACTAGTTGATAAAAACACATTGAAATGTAAGATTGAATTAGGTAGCTAACCTGGGTTGGGAGACAAAGGTACACAAACTGCTGTTGCCATTGGTGTGAGGAATGTGCTTTTTACATAAAAAACGATGCCACAACCAACCAAAAGCCTTTGCCAAATGTCTGCATTTCACCATTATAACATAACACCAAAAAGAGAAAAACAAATTACAAAAACACAAACACAAAACAAACAAGCAAGCAATTCTCTTCCTTCAACAAAACGAAAAAAATGAAGATTGAAAGAAAGAAAGAGAGAGAGCGAGAGGGTACCTCCGCAAAGGGTGAGTGGAAATGTGAGGAAGGGCTACAAATAGAAAGAAAGAAAAAATAATTTGTGGAGATTTTTGCGGAGAGGGACAGTGAGGCGCACACGACGCGGGAAGGGTAGACAAGTATATCGGCAATTTTTTTCTTATGTTTATTTTTAATGATAAACGCTGATCTTCTTCTTCTTCTTGTTAACGTTGTTATTCTTGACCAATTCTCATAAGCCATAGATAGTGAGTGGGTTGTGTTTTTTTAAGCTAGCTGTACTTTGCTAAGACAGGCAGATTAATGGGGGGGGAGAGTGGAAGGCCACCACTTTGTTTCCTTGACAGAAAAATTGAAAATTATTTCCAAACAGCAATCTATCTGTCACATTTCCCTTAAAAAAAGTTTTGAAACCGGCTCCGCTTGTCCAGTTATCCAGGATTTAGCTAATTTGAGATTAGAATCAAGCTGGGTTAAAAAAACAAGAAAAAAAAACTCGATATGACTCAGCTGACCTAACAAAACCTGACTATAAACTCGTTGATTTTTAGTATTTTTATTTTTTTATTAAAACAACATTATTTTAATGTTTTTTAAAAATAAATTTAACCTCAAAATCCAAAACGCAGGCAAACCACTCAAATCTATGAAAAAAAAAACATTGCTCCACTTCCGTACAGACAGCTTAAGCCACTCTTGTCTCTATGCTACGTGGCAATAAACAAACTCCGGAGTTGATCCTCTTTCTTGTCCTTGGATCAGAGAAATTTACCCTAATGTTAATGGCGCGATGTTTCATGTCAAATTTCTCTGTATCACAATTTGGCCTTGCAATGTTCTGGGTAACGATGATCTCCCTTATAACAGCTAGGGAAACTTCGAAACACCCTTTGCCGCTCGATGTAAAAGCTGTAACAGTGACTGTTGGGGAAGAGTTGTTTTTTAATTTTTTTTTAAATATATTAAAATATATTTTTAATTTTTTAAAATTTATTTTTAATATTCAAAAACACATAAAATTAATTTAAAACTTTTCAAAAATATTCAAAACTTTTCAAAAATATAATTAGACCGCAAGCCAGCAAGCCAAACAACACCACAATATAACAGAGAATACCAGATAAATCAAAATGAAGTTAAAGAAGCACTCAGGCGAAAAACTTTAGGACAGAATGATTTGAGTTAACCCATCTTATAATTAGAGAGCTAAAAATCCTTTTGACACCTGATATTCATCTTCATCTTTAATGCTTTTACATTTCAATGACGACTTGAAAACTGCAGAATGTTAATAGGAATACCACCAGCCCTTGAGGAGCAGCTGTCATGCTAATCAATTGGTCAGTCACATTTCCAACAAGCTATGCAGAACTGTAACTATCAGCTGGAACATTTTGACACCGGTTTAAGTTTGTTGTGCAAGAAAGTATAATTATCTCTTAACTTTATGATGAAATCTCTATACCAAAAGATCAAATGTCTTCAGTGAGTTGAACAAGTCAGGTTTTTAAAAACAAGCTCGTATCACTTGCTACTGGATATCACTTGCCACTAGCTGTATGTTTGAAATACGGAGCTGTTGCAACCAAAGTGCTATTCATTTAACTCCACATTTCCCATCAGGATCAGACAGCAATTTCAGTTCTCAGAAAATAAAAAATGTTCCTGAGTAATTTCCAATGAGGAGAATGAAACTACAGATATAATTGATAGAAATAACAAGCAAGAATAACACTACAAGCTCAAATTTCAAAAGAAACAGACAACTGAAGCCCAAAGTTGCAGTTTCCGGTTTTTTAATCTGAATCGGAATCAGGATTGGTAGATGATCTTACTGTCCTTCGACTGTTTTCATGGCAATCATCATCTTCGTTATCTTTCTTCTCGCTAATTATACCTGTAAGACAATGGTTTAGAGACTTGGCTGGGATCTATCAAATGCACAGCAAGTTGGACAGTTACCTTTTTTTATCAGTATAATCTCAAGAGTCCTAGTGGCAAAATCATCTTTTCCTCCTATATCTTGAAAGCCAACCAGTCTATCTATTGCAATCCCTTTACTGAAAAAGTGGACAGTACATATCTTAGTATAATACTTGATAAACAAAAATGTAACTTCTGCATTTCAATATCTGATGCAAAACTCAAATGTTACGGTCACAGAAGAGAAGATGGACATGTATAGCTTGAAGCATAACAATAGTACACTTTATCAAATCATTCAGTAATCATTAGCGTTGATTGGTTGACATCATTCTCCCCCCAACTACATGTCTGCCATTACCACTTAGTTTACAAGTAAATAGAATCATGAAAGCAAAGCCAAAATACAAAGTCTATGTTCTTCTCTTGACTTCAAGGAAACTATCGTTCAAGAAGAGCATAAATAAAACAAAATGCAACAAATGTGGCCTCACCTGAAAAGTATGACACAAGGCAATGTTTTCACTCCAAGTTTGGCAACAAAGAAGGGTGCATTCTGCATTTGATTTGGAAATAAGTACAATGTACGTCAACTCATTTTACACACTAGAACAGACATTTGCAATAAACAAAGCTGTGATTTCAATTTAGCTTCCTAAGCAAACAACAAAAATTCAAGTACTGACCTCTGAATCCAGCTTGATGAATTTGGTATCAACATGCCTTGGTGCAAGAGACTTCAAATGCTTATCCATTATCCTAGGGTAGTTGATTAACATGATCACACATCATAGATCATAAAGCACATAGAATGTGTCAATTCCAGTAGCAAGTGCACGCGTGCATGTGTGTGTGTGCATGTGTGTGCGTGTGCATGTGCATGCAAGAGAGGATTTAAGTGCTATACTTGCATCGATAGAACTCCTTATGGTAGAAATGGCAAATTGCTTTCTCAGTCCCAGTGACTTCACCCAGGAAATCCCCCTCGCTTATCTCCCTGTATTCCCCATGGCCTTTCCTCTGTAGGGCTTCTCGTTTCTCGGCTTCTTTCTATTCAAACAAATCCTATGGTGAATTTTAGCAGTTTCAGAAAGCTTAATCATTTCTAAACATACATGTGGAAAAATAAGGAATATGAAATTATTACCTTGAGAGCTGCAATCCTGTCTGCATGCAATTTTTCCAGCTCTGGATCCTACAGAACAAATGCAAGCAACTTTCAATAAATGAGATCATGGAAAATGCAGGTTAATGAAACATCAAACTTACATCCATCAACTCATCAAGGTCAACTTCTTCATTGAAAGAACTCGATGACTTTAACTTCTCTTGAGCAAGAATTTCCTGTAACATAACATGTAATGTCAATAATAACTGTAAAAAACAATCAAAGATAAACAATTCAACGCCACATTTTTATTTGAGTATTCAGTCTGTCAGATCAATTCAATCACATATATCTTTACCAACCATGAATGGAAAAGGCTGATATGTACAGCCAGGAATTAAGTTTGACCTCCCGTTTCCTCAATCAAAATCAGTATTTTATAATTTTTGGAAGCAAAGCCTTCTAGTTAAGAACTCTGAGAACACCATAATATATTTTAGCAATTCAACAAGCACAACAAAAGCAATAGGAGTACACAAAAAAGGTATGTGCTCGCACAAAACCTGAAATGCATCCCCATCTCTGTTGCAAACTGTTAACTATCATTGGACCATATACTTGCCCCTAATTACTATTGATCCAGTAAACTGATCTCCCAATGGGCACGTACTCACAGGAAACCTGGAATTCTACAATCACTTCTTAATTTGGCGAAAGTTCTTCAAAATTTCCACTTTAATCACCAATACACTATCTAGGCATCAGTTTGCCCAAAATTCAATCTTTTCTATGAAGCAGAAGTAAGAAAGCTTCCCTCTTTCTTCTATCAACATTCTCATAAAGCAATAAATTTCTTCTCCAATAAATTTCAAAGCCACACAAAAAACCTGATAAACCACAAAACATTAAGGGATGCAAAGTGGGTTTCCTTCATTGAAAGCTTAAAGTTGAAAGAAATGCAAAAAAAAGAGAGCAAGCTTTACATCAAATTCCTTCAAATAAACATAGACTCAACAGTAAGCATAGACATGCGCGACGGTTTCGACAAAAACCCATTTGAGAAAATAAAAAAGAAGACAACTTTAAAGACCAAACCTTCTTATAATCACGAGCAGCTGCTGCTATTACATTGCCAAATGCCAAATTTGACAATGTTGATTTAACTGCATCAGGATCCATTTTCCTATCTGCAAAAAAACGAATCATAACACAATTAAGATTAGTGCATTAAAAAAGAAAATTAAAATATCAAAAAGAGAAAGTGAAGCAGATCTAGAATTGGAACCTTAGCAAAGTTCGATCTGAAACAGTGAGAGGAAGAAAATTAAGGGCAATGGAGGGGACTGGTGCTGTGCTGGGGTTATTTTAATTAACCCACCCACAAAATCGAGGGACATGTCGTTTGCACCACCAATAGTTAGTTTTGAGTGTGTGAGACGACGTTTAGGTGCTGCCTTTTCGCATTTTTCACGAGTTAAGTTACCGGCAGTTCGTTTGCTACGTGAAGTACCATGTTTACACTGAAACTTTGGAGTTTGCATTTATTTATTTATTATTACCATAAAAAAAATATGCGAAAAGTTGATTTATCAAGTTTTTTAGTAAATTAATTAGATTACGAGTTGATTTATCAAGTTGGCTTGATTATATCTAGTTAAATCTTAACTAATTTAATTTGAAATTTAATAAGTTATAAACAAGTCAAGTGATTTTATCTTGATAGGATGTCATTAGTATAGCCTTAGTCAAATAATCTATGATTTTCGATAATAGTATCAATTAAAGAATTATTTTTTTTTTCTTTTAAAGGGAAAATTAAGAGGATGAAGATTCTCCAAGGGGCTAATCAATCGATTTCAGAAACTTTTTACAAGAAGAATTTTCAACATAAAGAAAAGGTTCAGACACCGAACATTTTCGGGGGAATCATTCTTCGCTCACGATTACCTCTTGCAGGTCGAAGAATTCTATTCCTATTATTGAACTTACTAACTATTTTCTCTTCTTTTCATCATCATCAGTTCAGAATCTTTGCTTCTCCATCTTCAACTTTACCATTCTCCTCACTCTTAAACTTCATTAGCTTCACTATGCTTCCGCTTAAGGAGGTTAACAAGTCCTTCAAGGGCAACATCAGCATTTTCACTTGCCATGAGTTCCTCTGCTACCTCTGCTGGGGTTACGTTAGTACTCTCAAGTAGCCCTTCAATTTCGTCATAGAGATAATGGTTCTTGTCGCGAATGTCAAGGTAATTAGAAGCAAGAATACTGAATGCTTGAGGTGTGCAGTAGGGCATGTTAATATGCACATCCATTCTACCAGGACGCAGCAGAGCAGGGTCTAGCCTGTCCTTGTGATTGGTAGTGAACACAATGATTCGCTCATCACCGCAACTTGACCACAATCCGTCAATGAAATTCAGCAATCCAGATAGTGTCAACTGCAAAAATGACACAAGAACAGAATCAAATTAACAAATCAGGCCATTTTGTGCACAAACAATATAAGTTGCAGATTAGGAAATTTTAAGCTTGAAGGGAAATGAGTACTAACTTTGGAGTTGGAACCATCATAGTCATCCCCTCCTTGTTGCCGATCCCGTGTTTGCGCACTACAATCGATATCCTCAATCACCAAGATTGACCGGCTCGTGGTGGACAGAAGGACCCTCCTCAGATCGGAATTAGAAGACAAACTAGTTAGCTCCAAATCATAGATATCGAACTTGATATAGTTAGCCATGGCAGCAATCAAGCTTGATTTTCCAGTCCCAGGTGGTCCGTACAGCAGGTAGCCACGTTTCCAAGCCTTTCCCACTTTCTTATAAAATTCTTTTCTTCCCAAAAATCTCTTCAAATCATCAACTATCATCTTCTTCAACTCTGGATCCAAAGCTAAAGTATCAAAAGTAGAGGGATGTTCAAGATTTATGGACCCCCACTCACGATTATAAAGCTTAACAACCTTCTCCTTATCTTTTATCTCTTCACTCCTCTTCAAAACATGAGGCAAGTAACGATCCATAACTTTCTCTTTGTACTTCTTGTTAAAGGACAATTCAAAACGCCTTGTTTCTTCGTAGTCACTGTTGTTTTCTGGCTTTGTACAGACATAAGCCCACGTCAACTTGATATTCTCGTACACATCTGTAACTACCTCACCGTTTTCGATTGCGACAGAGATGGTATTTTGTTTTGGTGTCTTGCCGATTTTGAGTCTCTCTGTTGATGGGCTAATTTTAGTATTGAGATAGATTTCTGCTGCATCATAAACTTGGTTGCGAGACACGCCAAAATGCTCATCAATGACAAGGGTGATGTTAGGGGAGAGAGGAGTGAAGAGGTAGGGAATGGCAGTGGATAAATAAGAGCGAAGCTCATCAGGGATTAGTTCTTTTTCCATGGAACGGATAAGCATGATTGATCCTGCAAAAGTGGTACAAGCAGAGAATAATGTGGATACTGATCGAGGCATGTTCGTTGGAGAAAACATGGTGATGGTTGCAAAGATTCGGAGAGGGCTAATTGTTTGTGATTGGTGAGAAATATGAGGCATCGAGGTCGAATTTATTGACGAGTCATGGAAGCTATACTGGTGGTCTCTTTTTCTGGGGGCTGTACAGCACCCCGGTTTCATGATTTTTTAAATATATTTTTTTATTTAAAATTAATTATTTTTATATTTTATATTATTTTAAGGTGTTAATATAAAAAATAATATTTTAAAAAATAAAAATAAAAATAATATTTTAATTTAATTCCAAATAAAAAAATAAAATTTTTTTCCACTCTAAACATCCATTTCATATTATTTTTTAGAAAGGTTATAAATAGAGTGTTCTCAAGGGACGTAGCATGGTGATAAAGGGTTTGAGATCTGTACAACAGGTCTCCAGTTCGAGTTAGGGCATGTACCTCTTATAAAAGTTTAGAACAATCAGGGTTTTACTTATTCATTTGGACCCATAAAATATACTTTTCAGATTGATGAAGTTTTCTCAAATTCAAAAAAAAAAAAAAATTATAAGCAGAGTGATTTAAGGTAAGAGCCACTTGAACAATAACTCAAGACCTCACTTGACAAAAATCCCAATAAAATAATAAAAATATATATTTTAATTATACTTTATAAAATGAATATTGTTTCCACTTAACCAAAACCTTACATATAAAATAAAAATTATTCAAGGTCCTATGATCAGACATATATATAAAAAAATAATAATAAAATATGTCTTAAATATTTTAAAATTTTTCATTTATAATTTGGCTTGATATCCTATTTACGTTAAATCGACTATGATCCCTAATAAGAGAACGTGATGGACTAGCTTACCAATTAAAGGCAGATGCTTACATGATAAGGACCGCAAATATTCATTGAAAGAGAGGTGTTAGGGTGGGATGAGTCCTCATGGTAAGTTAAGATGGATACGGATGCCATATGTTTGGCCAAACTACACATGCACTCTTTAACTATCATTGAGTTTACAATTAGGTCATTCATCTACAAAAAGTCTAGGGCAACTATTAAGTTATTAGATAGATCCAATCTTAACTTTTCATTTATGGAAATGATATTGCCATTATCTCTTCAACCTTTTTACAAGAGTTAGGTGTGTTTACCTAGGTTAATTTAAATTTTTTTATATAAAAAAATAAAAATGATATTATTTAAAATTTTTTAAAAAAAATCAATAAATTTGAGAGGGTTTTTTCAGGTTAATTGGGTTGTAAGTGAATACTAGATTTTTTACTAGGTGACATTAGATTAATTTTTATTTTTATTTTTATTGAAACCTAACCTAGTTTAGATTCCAAATTAATCCACCTGATCGAGTTAGATTTTAAAATAAAAGCAGCCTTCTCAATCAATAAAGTTGTTATATTCTTAATTGATATTATTGATTAGTGAAGTTTGATCCATTCAAAACTTATTGGGATAAAATATTTTATTTCTATTAGTTTCTCAGGCCTCAATTTTATCACTCTTATTCTATCAATAAAAGTTATTTTCAATAAATATATATATGTTAAAAAAATAAAGAACAAGTAAGAATATATATATTCAAAATAAAACTTAAATAAAAAATTCATATTGCTTCTTATATATTTTTTATCTTTAGAAGAAAATAATAATATTAAAAAACACTAGAGAACCCAAGTGTAGTGAAAAATCAAAAGATTAAATTCAAGAAGAGTCATAAGGTCTAAGAGATTCTAAGAGGCATTAATATATATAATTATAGATTTTTTTAACAAAACATACTTAAAGTTATTTTTTTTCAAAATTTCATATATATTTTACATTTTCTCTATATAATTTGTGAACCTAACCATTCAATTTATGTGTCATTCTATTACAGCTTCACTTTATGAGTATTGAAAAACAAAAAGAAACAACTCAAGTGATTTTAGCTTGAAAGGATGTCATTAGTATAGCCTTAGTCAAATATTAATCTATGATTTTCAATAATAGTATCAATTAAAGAATTAATTTTTTTTCTTTTACCTTTTTTATGCTATTAGATTGTGTTAATTAAACTTTTTGGAGGTTACTGATACGTGGCCATTTTATGGAAAAATTTGATTATATAGTGTACAAAAGCCTGAAAATGGATTGGTGCCCGAAAAGTCGAATTAATTAAACTCCTCTAATGAATTTAGCATGCTCAATAATGACACTTTGGTTGCTTTCTGTTATACTCATCACCTTTAATCCTTTTCTTTTACGGCTTACAAGCAACATACGGCCCGGGGGGTCGGCCTCGCCTCAGTCTAAAAAAATAGTTAATTTAGAGTTGGTTTCATTCTATTTGATTAACCTGTGTTTTGATCTATTTTATTAAATCTTATTAATTTTTTTTTAAAAAAAAAAAACTTCAAAACAATATTGATTTTCTCTCTTTTTATTTTTATTTTTTTAATAGATTCAGAACATCTGACAATAGTTTAATAAATCACATCAAATTTAGTTATTTCTAGTGTGAGATATCTTTTTAAAAATAATGATAATAATAATAATGATAATATATTTATTTGTTTTGTAATGTTATTTTGGGGTAACCTCGATGCTTCTTAATTTCTTACATATTTTTTAATATAATTTTTAATAATATAAAATATTAAAATTATATATTTTTATATTTAATTAGTGGTAGAAATTTAATTTTTTTTAATAAAGCATAAGATAAAGGTAATAAAGTAATATATGATGTCGATGTCGATGTCGATGTCGATGTGAATGTGAAAAAATTCTACTCTATGCAATTGCTTTGAACTTTCTTCTTACTCCATTAACAATGTCCATGATCATCGAGTCAGGTTCAATGCTCTTTTTTGATGTTTTCTTTTGACAATCAAGTTTCCATTGCATCATTGCTAATAGGAAAATTTCTCATTTTTCGACGCTCAATGATTGAAGAGAACATTGGGGTGTTAATGTATATGTTATATAGCTAATTAATTAATTATACATTGTGTTTATTTTATAAAAAATAAATATATTTATTTTAATAAAAGTTTTATTTATCTATAATAGTCATTAAATGTTTTATTCATAAACCTAGAGTAAATATAAAGTCTTTGAAACGAAAATATTTTGTAAATGAGATTATAAAACCGTTATAATTATGAGATTCATATTGCATCAAAATATTATTTCTAAATATTTCCAGTTAATGTTTTATTAAGACTGAACATTAATTAAAGTTGTTGAGTCTGATATATATTATAATATTCTTTTTATAAAAAGAAACAACTAATCTTACAAACTGAGGTATGAGGAATACCTAAAACTAATATGTAAGTGCTTGTTAGATAATGATATGTACACTAAACTAATCTGCATAAGAATTCCATATGAAAAGATCACATGTGTTTATGAAAAAGTTTACGTGATAATTATACAAGTGATCTTTAGATTTGATATCACTAAATTATCTTATATAGAGAATGTTATACTTTGATCTTGTTACACATTGTCTTAATCAAATGTAATAAATGGACATATATTTGGTATAACATGAATTATATAAAGGAATTTGAGTAATCAAAAAAGGACTTATCACTCTAAATGAATTAGAGAAAATGCTTTAGATGTTTTCAAATAGTATTGAAAGTAAATTCTCATACGAGATGCAATGATATTTGAAAATAGTTTTAAATTTTATTTAAAGATTCAATGATCATGGTCTTGAGAACAAATATAATTTAATAGAGTAGGCACATTTCATGCTATAATGACTAAATCAAAATATTGTTGATAAAAATGATTATATATATATATATATATATATATAAAAGAGTTTTTTATAGGTTTTTTTTTTTTTACTATTTTCAAATAAAAAAGACATAAATAATCAATGTGTTTTTTTATTTCATATACCAACATTTTTTAATAATATAAAATATTAAAATTGTATATTTTTATATTTAGTTAGTGTTAAAAAATTAATTTTTTGATAAAGCACAAGATAAAGGTAGTAAGGTAACAAACGATGTCAAGTTGTCAACACCAATGTGAAAGCCTTTTGCAGTTAAACTTTACAAGCAAAAGCAAAATTCTACTCCATGCAATTGCTTTGAACTTTCTTGTTACCCCCATTAACAATTTCCTTGACCAACTTTTCACAAATTCGAGACCATTTCTGGGTTTTATTTCCACGCGGTTTCCATCCAAGTCAGGTTCATTGCTTTTTCTTGGTGCTTTCCTTTGCATGATTGCTACTAGAGAACTTTCTCATTTTTCTACACTCAATGACCAAAAAGAACATTGCATCTAGTGTTAATGTATATATTATTTAGCCAATTGGAGGGTTACATGTTGTATTTATTTTGTTTATGAATTTTTTTATTTATTTTAGAGACTGGTGCATATTATATTTTTTCATTTAAAAAATAAAATAATTATTTTTATAAATTAAAGTATAAAAAATACTTGAAATTAATATGTAAGGGCTTATTATATGATATATACTAAACTGATGTGTATAAAAATTTTATATATAAAAAATTTATATATCTATTAAAAATTCATGTTATAGTTATATAAATGATTTTTAGATTTTTTTACAATATTACACATTGGAATTGGAACCTTACCAAAGTTCGATCTGAAACAATGAAAGAGGAAGAAAATTAAGGGCGGTGAAAGGGGCTGGTGCAATGTTGGGGCGATTTTAATTAACCCACCCACAAAAGCAAGGGACATGACATTTGCACCACCTCTAGTTAGTTTTGAGTGCGTGAGACGTCATTTAATTGCTATCCTTTTGCATTTCTCATAAGTTACTAACATGCATTTGCTATGTGAAGTAGATTTGATAGGGTCTTGACTCGGTTTTATTAGATTGTAAGTTGATTTATCGAGTTGATTTAATTTTTATTTAATTTAATTTGAAATTTAATTTAAGTTATAAATAGATCAACAAATTGTATAGTTGATATGCCAGATTAGATTTATTTATTATATAATTTATTTTGAAATAAATTTAATTTCAAATTAATTTAAAAATAGACTAATCATTCGGCCAAAATTAAGAAATTCATCATTGAGACTCCCAAATATAGCGAACGAGGATGTTGTCAATGACATATTATATTGATATAGTTACATGATGCCGAGTGTTGGAGTACATTGACGACTAGACATTAATAAGGAGTCAGTCTTTGAAGAAGTTAGGCCCAGTAGAGATCATAAAAGCCCCATTTATTTTATAGAAAATGAGTTTTTAAAAATAATTTTTTTAATTTTTTTTAATTTATTTATTATTAAAAAAATTAATCAACGAAAAATATTTTCTAGTTAAAAATTTCTAGAAAAAGTGTTTTTTTTTTATTTTTTATTTTGAGCGGAAAATATTTTTTAAAAATTATGAAAAATTTAAAAATATCATGTTATTTGTTGATTATATCAATTTGGTCCTCAAACTTGTGATTGCTATATATTTTGTTTTGATTTTTTTTTAATTTTATCTTTTAGAATTTAATTTAATTTGATTTTTATATTAACTTTTATCCTTATTTTTATGATTATTATTTGCTTTTCTCTTATTATTTTTTTAATTGAATTTTTTTATCTATCAAATTTGATCCTCATTATTTTGATTGTAATTTATTTTAATTATTCAAAATAAATTATGAAATTATATATATATATATATATATATTTTAATTTCATTACCCTTTAACTTTTTTATCTGTTAGATTTGATCTCTATTAGTTTGATTGTTATTTATTTATTTGAGATAATTTAAGAAATTAATTTTTTTTTCAATTTTATTCTCATTTAAATCTTTAATTTATAAGATTGTTCTTTATTATTTTAATAAACTTGAAAAAAATATTAACAATTTATTTTCCAACTCATTTTTCATGATATAATTAAACACAGTTGAAAAGTGTTTTTCAACTAATTTTTCATGATACTATTAAACGTAAAAAAATAATTTAATTTTTAAAAATTTATTTTCAAAATAAATTATTTAAAAAAAATTATTTTCTAATTTTAAAAAATTATTTTCCAACAAATAAATAGGATAATAGTTAAATTCTTTGGACAACCTAGAATACAGGGATAGGAGGAGCCAAAAAAACTAGGAGTATTTTCAGTGACAAAAGTCACTTAAAATAACCAAATTACTAATATCGTTATTTAAATAGTGTAGATATAATTTTTTTTTGTGTTTTTCGATTAAAAGAATATTTTAACAACTCATTTAAATATGAAAATTGAAGTGAAAGCTTTTTGTTATTATTGATTTTTGAAAAGGAAAGCAAGAGACAAGATGAAAAAGACAAATTTTTGTGAGCCCACGACTATAATCTTCTTCCTCCATGCTTTTGGCTACCCTGATAGAGCTGCTAAAACAGAACATAATATGCAAAGTTAACAGCTAGAGTTTTGTTTTGGCTAATCCCTCTGGAGATGCCTGAAAGGAAGGAGAAGATACAATTACAGGGAGTGTTTATTTTTGTGATTAAACTTGCTCTTAAAATTGCTTTCCGCGCAAAAAAGACATCAAATTGATGTTTTTTAAAATATTTTTCAATAGTTTTCAGCATTGCTGATGTCAAATATGAAAAACAAAAATGGGAGAAAAACATGATTGTAAAGGCAGCCAAAAGCATAATCCAGCAATTCCCGAGACTTGTGAAGACATTAACAACAGTTAGCAGAAAGCTGCGGGCAAGATTGAAATCCTATTTACTATGAATGGCAACAGTGAAATTCCACCACAAGGATAAAATCTCAGTAGCTTGAGGATCAACGAAACAGATGAGAGATAAGAACCACAACAAGAGTCCATTACAAAAAATGTAGAGATAAGATAGTCCAAGAATCTAAACAAATAGCAGGAATTAAGAACTGAAAATCTGTAAGTGAAGTGCAAAAAATCACAGCAGTACTCTCGTTGATAGCTGATAGCAAACCTGTCACAGGCAAGAAACAAAAGCAAAATTGGAGACTTTTACAGCTCCATTGGTTTTACATTATCTCCTGTATTCTCCCTTTGTCCAAACACCCCTCTAAACCAACCATCTTCCACCGGGAAAGACACCAAGTTCGGACCCCAACTTGCATCTACAATTTTCGTAGATGGCATCGATTATTGCAACATTTTCCACTCCATTTCTAAATCTGAGAGAGATTCCATCATCAATCGCTCAATTTTCCACACACTATTGTTCTCTCTAATAAGGGTTTCATGTGTCATAGCAAGATTTCCAGAAGATATCGAGAGATATCTTAGCATATGAAGTGAAATGGGATTGATCCAGGTAGTATTTAACTTGCCTGGATAAAACTGGAGACAGAGCTCATGTAGCTTTTATCAAGTTTGCCATCGGGATGAGCTAAACCGCAATTTTAGGGACAAAACAGGACTTCTACTTGAACTATCTAGTAATTGATGCATTCGCTAAGAACATAGGAACTGGTGTCTGTTGCATAAACAATTATAACTGCAACCCAGAACCCACGCATACAAACAGAAAGAAACAATGCCAACAATATTGGCTGCAAACCCACTTTTCCGATCCTAGTAACTATCATATTCAAACAAGCAACAAGAAAGAGAGCTACACTACAACCATCGCAGGAAGCAAGAAAGCAGACACAAACCAAACGGAGAACAAGTTCATTCCTCAATAAAAGAAAAAATAATAATAAATAACAAGTCTTTTGAGTCAGAAGCCTGACACTTGTAGTTGACTTTGCTCACTGTTAACATTCTCCCCTATACAGACCAGATGATGTTTCTGAAACAAATCACTTATCCTGCAGCACCAAATTCGAATCAAATTGAAGGCAAGGAGCCTATTATTTTAACAGGTTGAAAGAGACAAGAATAAAAATTCCCAAAAGATTGGACTTACAATGGGAAGCAGGAACAACTCTTTTTGTAGGAATCTGGAAATCCAGAGTTAAATAAGTGGAGAAGGCAAAGATGCAAAAAACTGATGCACTAAAGCATCATCTATTATATGATAAGCACACAAGAAAATGGTGTCCTAAAGTGATATATGATGTCAACGCCAGGGTGAAAGGCCTTTTAGCTAAACTTAACAAGCATCTACTCTATGCAATTGCTTTGAACTTTCTTGTTACATTAACAGTTTCCATGACCAAGTTTTCGCAAAATTCTAGACCATTTGTGGGTTATATTTCCACGCGGTTATGCAAGAACACAAAAGGTTTCCATTTCCATCCAAGCCAGGTTCAATGCTATTTCTTGTTGTTTTCCTCTGACAACCAAATTTCCTTTGCATTATTGCTGCTAGAGAAAATTTCTCATTTTTCTACACTCAATGACAGGAGAGAGCATTGCATCTAGTAGCTAGCAAACTAGACACTTCATAAAGAATTGCACATATAAAGATGAGGAAAGCTTCCTCATTATAAATCATATTAGGCTTTGTTAACGATTCCACTTCGCCATTTTATGGACAATAGAGGAATTATGGAGATTGAAGACCCAAATCAGGGATTTCAATTTCAACTGCCATGGATAGTAGAAGTACTTTTAAAGAGGCAATTAAGAGGATGAAGATTTTCAAAGGGGCTAATTAATCAATCTCAGAACATTTTTACAAGAAGCAAAATTTTCAACATTCAGAAAAGGTTCAGATACCGAAAAAATTTTGGGGAATCATTCTTCGCCCACAATTTCTTCTTCTTACACCTCTTGCAGCTCGAAGAATTCTATTCCTATTAATAAACTTATTAACTATTTTCTTTTCATCAACATCAGTTTTCAGTCTCTTTGCTTCTTCATCTCCAACTTTGCCATTCTCTTCACTCTTAACTTCATTAGCTTCACCATGCTTCCGCTTAAGGAAGTTAACAAGTCCTTCAAGGGCAACATCAGCATTTTCACTTGCCATTAGCTCCTCTGCTACCTCTGCTGGGGTTACGTTAGTACTCTCCATTAGCCCTTCAATTTCGTCATAGAGATAATGGTTCTTGTCGCGAATGCCAAGGTAATTAGAAGCCAGAATACTGAATGCTTGAGGTGTGCAGTACGACATGTTAATATGCACATCCATTCTACCAGGACGCAGCAGAGCAGAGTCTAGCCTGTCCTTATGATTGGTAGTGAACACAATGATTCGCTCATCACCGCAACTTGACCACAATCCATCAATGAAATTCAGCAATCCAGATAGTGTCAACTGCAAAAAAGACACAAGAACAGAATCAAATTAACAAATTAGGCCATTTTGTGCACAAACAATATAAATTGCAGATTAGGAAATTTTAAGCTTGAAGGGAAATGATTACTAACCCTGGAGTTAGAACCATCATACTGATCCCCTCCTTGTTGCCGATCCCGCATTTCCATACTACAATCGATGTCCTCAATCACCAAGATTGACCGATTCGTGGTGGACAGAAGAACCCTCCTCAGATCGGAATTAGAATATATACTAGTTAGCTCCAGATCATAGATATCGAACTTGAGATAGTTAGCCATGGCAGCAATCAAGCTTGATTTTCCAGTCCCAGGTGGTCCATACAGCAGGTACCCACGTTTCCAAGCCTTGCCCACTTTCTTATAAAATTCTTTTCTTCCCAAAAATCTCTTCAAATCATCAACTATCATCTTCTTCAACTCTGGATCCAAAGCTAAAGTATCAAAAGTAGAGGGATGTTCAAGATTTATGGACCCCCACATGCCACCATGATCACCCCCATCCTCATCATTGAAAGGACACTCTCGATTATAAAGCTTAACAACCTTCTCTTCATCTTTTATCTCTTTACCCCTCTTCAAAACATGGGGCAAGTAACGATCCATAACTTTCTCTTTGTACTTCTTGTTAAAGTACAATTCAAAACGCTTTTTTTCTCCGGAGTGACTGTTGTTTTGTGGCTCTGTACACACAAAAGCCCACTTCAACTTGATATTCTCGTACACATCTGTAACTACCTCACCTTTTTCGATTGCGACAGAGAAGGTCCTTTGTCTTGGTGTCTTGCCGATTTTGAGTCTCTCTGTTGATGGGCTAATTTTGGTTTTGAGATAGATTTCTGCTGCATCATAAACTTGGTTGCGAGACATGCCACAATGTTCATCAATGACAAGGGTGATGTTAGGGGAGAGAGGAGTGAAGAGGTAGTGAATGGCAGTGGATAAATAAGAGCGAAGCTCATAAGGGATTAGTTCGTTTACCATGGAACGGATAAGCATCAATGATCCTGCAAAAGCGGCATAAGCAGAGAATAATGTGGATACTGATTGAGGCATGTCCGTTGGAGAAAACATGGTGATGGTTGCAAAGATCGTGAAACTAGGGGACCCTTTTGAGATTCGGAGAGGGCTAATGGTTTGTGGTTGGTGAGAAATATGATCCTTGGAGTTCGAATTTATAGGCCAGGCTATCGTGATGCTCTATTCTTCATAGTTCATATCCTTCTTCAGCAAGGAAATGTGAGTCGGTTGCTAACAGGAGCATGTGATTAACTAGCTTACCCATTAAAGGCAGATTCCTGCATAATAAGGACAGCGTATATTCAGTGAAATGAGAGGTGTTAAAAGGGATTAGAAAGTGTTGGGAGATGCATCTTAATCCATCTTTTTAAAAAAATTATTTTTTTATATATATTTTAAATGATTTTGATATATTGATAAAAAATAAATTTTAAAAATAAAAAAAATATAATTTTAATATATTTCATCATAAAAAATATTTTAAAAATAACTTCCATTAAACCCTTTACACTCATTTAAAGTTTAGATGGATATAGATGCCAAATGTTTGGGCAAGCTACACAAACACTCTTTAATTATCATTGAGGTTACAATTAGGTCATTCATCTACAAAAAGTCTAGGTCAACTGTTAAGTTATTATGATACATCTGTTCTTCAACTTTTCATCCATGAAAAATGATACTGCCTTAAATCATGAGTTATGTTATCAATTCAATATTTTTTATTTTATAAATTAAAATAATATTATTTTAAAAAATAATAAAAAAAAATTAATGGATTTGAGCAAGCTTTTTCCAAGTTAATTGGGTAATAGGTGAACTTAATTTTTTTAAAAATCATATTAGATCAATTCCTTTTTTATTTTTATTGAAACTCAGTTTGACTTAGACTTCAATTCAATGCACTTTGTGGGATTTGATTTTAAAACAAGTGCAAAATAATAGCACTTCTCTCAATCAATAAATATTATTAATTGTTTAAGTGTATTCAATCTAAAATTTATTGGGATTGCATCATTTCTTCTCTCTCTTTTTTTCTCATTAAATTCCTCTATTGGTATAGGTCTTTTAAATTTATGGCAATTTTATCATCCTTCATCTATCAATAAAAGTTATATCCAATAAATATACGCATGCTTATTGATAATCTTTTATTTTTAATTTTCAGAATTTCATGTATATTTTACATTTTCTCAAAATAATTTGTCAAACTAATCAATATTCAATTCATGTGTCATTCTCTTACTGCTTCACTTTATGGGTATTCAAAAACAAAAAGAAACAACTCAAGTGATTTTAGCTTGAAAGGATGTCATTAGTGTAGCCTTAGTCAAACAATCTATGATATCCAATAGTAGTCTCGATTAAAGAGTTAAATTGCATTGGATGTGATGAATCAAGTGGTTTTGAAACTTTTTATATATATGGAGTATTGAGTTGAAACCTTAATGATATTTGAGGGTGTGATCATGGAGTTTTCCTCTCTCTCTCTCTCCCTCTCTCGCACGTCCCTGTTTTTTTATTGATAAAAAGTGGAGGTAAAAACGAGGGAGACCCCCTCACAAGCTCACAGAGACAAGAGATGAATTCCAGCACCATAGCAGACAAAAACGGTGGGTGGTGTCGAAAAATCGAATTAAATAAACTATATATTTCATACGTGGAGAGAGTTTTGAAACTCCACTAATTAAGTTGACATGCTTAATAATCACATTTTGGTTGCTTTGTGATATGCTCATTACCCTTTTAGCTTCTTCTTCTTCTTTCTTTCTTTTACAGCTTACAAGCACGATCCTGTGGGTCGGTAATGCCTAAAATATTAATTTAGAGTTGATTTGATCAATCCATGATGTGATTGATTTTGTTAAAATTTATTTTTTTTTCTTCTTTTTAATTGATTCGTAGCATTTGACCGTAATCCAGGTATTGTACCAAATGGAGTCCCAAATCAAGTTTAATAAATATACCTACAGGCTTCTTTAATGTCAAAAGAAAAGGATGGTAAGAAAAAAAACATCATGAGAAAAGGGGCGGCGTGCTAATGTTTGCGGCATCTGGAATAATAATAATAATAAAAGCCTCTCCCTGTCAAGTTTCTTCCAATCCAACTCAACTACACACTTCTTCACCTCCTCCCAAAGCTTTCCCCCAATCTGAGGAGGCCCCTGACCGGCCTCAGAACTCCAGCCTCAGGTTCCCGAATAGCAATCCCACGTTCCTGGCCATCATTTCGACCTTCTGCCGGAGCGAGTAATGACGACAGCGGCTCGTTGGCCGGCCCCCCCACCTGCTCTGCCTCGACCCTACCAGCACGTGGGATAGGAGGTCGGACCTCAACCGCCTCTCGAACTTCATCAACCACTTCTCCACCTGCCGCTGCCAAGTAGCGACGAAAAAGGAATTCGCCACCGCGAAGGCTATCTTCTGATGAGCATAATCAAGGAGGAGCTCCTTACGGCCATCTACTCGGAGAAAATCATACATGTGGGAACCCCTCACTTCGTTGGCGTACCTGGTACGCACCATCTCCAGTAATGACTCGGACAGGGGGGGGCGCCTCCTTCTCATCCCGCCGGCACTCTTCCTCATACTTCTCGAAACACAATCTGGTAAGGTCCTGTTCATCCATCTGCTTATACTCTGATGCAGGCCTGAACTCAATATCAAGCCTCGTGATGTCAAGCGCCAACTCCGCCTGCTTCATGGCGATCTGAAGCCTCAACTCTGTTATCTCATCCTCTAACTCAAACCTCCTTCCTTTCTTCTCCTCCAAAAAATCAGAAAGTTGTTGACTGAGGAGCAACAGTCCCAACTTCCTGCCCGGGCCTATCCCTCTTCCTCAGAGTTGCCTGCTTCTGAATGGTTCCGAGCTGCTCTGCCCCCTCCGGGGTCCTCAGCCAGCCACAGAACTTGAAGAACTGAACCGGGGTGCAACTATAATTCTGATTCCAGAAGGAGCGTCTAACCCCAAGGGCGAAGATATCATCCCTAGCAGCTTGTTCAGTAATGGCGCAGACGATGTTCACACAACTGATGAAGCTCTTGACGGAGAGGAAAGAATCCAACAATGACTGCTGTGTCCACCCATCAATGGGAAAATAACTGGAGCGCAAGGGCTCCAGGGTCTCAGCCAACTGCCTTGCGAGATCGTCCTCAGCCCCAGGAAAGTAGTAGTTATGTGCAGTGCAGGCCCAGCCATTGTGAACTGATGAGAAACAAGATGACCTGAAAAGGAAAGATAACAAACACAAAACAACAATAGAAATACACAGGGAGGGAGAGAGATAAGAAGAAAACAGGGTTCGATCAAAAACTATAAGTGAAACGAAAGGCAAGGGCGGTGAGTCAAAAGTGCACCTGTGAAATTTACATTGATGCCAGTGCATTGGTAAATGAATAATTATTTTTTTAAAAAAAAAGAGGCGAGGATAATGATGAACTTGGCAAGGCCAATTAGTTATTTCACTTTAATGATGGTTGTAACTGATGCTCTCCCTTAAACTTACAATTTAGTTTTATTCAGTTTATTATTTCTTAATAAATAAATAAAAAAAAAGTTGCCGCAATTAAATTAATTTTTTTTGTTTTATATTTTATTTTCTAATAATAATTATAAATTGAAAGAAACTAAAAACTATGCATATCATCTTAAAACAATTCAATAAACTTAAATAACAATCAATAATATAATTATAAACAATAAAAAATAAATACTTGAATATGAAAAAAATTAAAATGATAATGTTACTTCTCATAACTTATTAATAGAGATGTTGTATTTTCTCTTGAATCGAATTCAGAAATTTAGTTCATAATTGTTAGAAAATTAACAAAAATAAAGAATAAAAGAATTTTTTTTGACCATGTTTCAGCTATACTCTGCTCTATCTATCATCTTCCTTGGTTGCAAAATTTCTTCAAGATTATTAGAAAAATTAAAAGTCTTCATGATATATAATTTGTTCTTTCTTCTTTATTTGGTCCTTAAAATTGGATAAATCTTTTAGAATTTATGTTGAAAACTAACTCTGTTGTTGTTAAGACTATGTTGTAATTCTAACTCTGATACAACTTAGACTTTGTTTCTGACTTCGTTTCATGCAATATCCAACCATCCTAGTTGTATTAATTCATTCATGGCATGTTAAAGGTTCGACCTGCATCTTTTTGGGTCATAAGGCCAATTATTTTTATGTAAGACTTTCAGCTGTAATGAAATATTTGGTACTGTTAGTTTCCTGATCAGATCAGGAGATCCATATCATCCTTAAGATTGCATCCATAGTTTGGCCTTCAAAAGAATTGTATTTGATTTTGAGTCCTTAATGGAAATTGTATTTCTAGATGTGTAGATAAATTTGGCTTTTGAATTGCTATTCTTGTTTAAATATCTAGTATGAAATAATAAATCCTGCTGCTAGTATGATTATAACCTGAGTTTGCAGATTTAATTAGAGATCCAAATGAGATTAGATTTTTGTCCATAATACCTTCCTTAAAACCTTGACATATGTACTTCGACTTAAATTAAACTCTTGTTCTCATTCGAGAACTCTAACTTGAAGAAAAACATTTTATAAGAAACTAGGTTCAAAATATAAAATGCAAAATTTCTTATCTTTAGCAATTAATTCACAAAGTTTTTTAGGCATGCTAAATTCATAAAAATAACTACCAATAAACTCAAATAAGCTCAAAATACATTAAAAAGCATATTGTAAAAGGAGTAAAAATATATGTATATTTTGTACTTATTAATTACTTGTGGTTTGCGATAACTCAGTTTTGAAATAATTATTCAAAGTTGAAAAACACATTTTATCTTTAGATAATTTTTATATAAACTTTAAAAAAACCCTATATTTATCTAATAGGATCTTAAAACCCTAAAAAACATTTTAAATTTGTTGTTTTTGCTGCTTATATATCTTTTGGGAAACCCAATATTTAATAGCAAGTAAACTAGACATTTCATAAAGAACTGCGCATATAAAAGATGGGGAGGGCTTCGTCTTCCTCGTTATAAATCATATTAAGCATTGTTAATGATTCCACTTCGCCATTTTATGGATAATAGAGTATAAACTTAGAAGACAGTGAAGTAGAGAATATATTTTCACACGTAAATGTTACAGATACAAGGTGACTCTTTATAGAGTTTGAATACAGCATAATAATCTTAATAGAAAAATCTTATCAACATTTGAAAACACAGCAGAAGACGTGAAACAGATCAGTTCAGTTAGTCTTCTTAATCTTCCTCCTGATTTTCCTCTTGTTAATAGCCACAGTTGCTTGATTTGCTGAGTAGTTCCATATCTTCCTCAACACGCCCCCTCAATCTGAAGGGAAGAGCTCGGACATTCAGATTGGCCAAAATATTCTGAAACTTGCGTGGAGACACTGGTTTGGTTAGGGAATCAGCAAGCTGATCTTTGGTAGAAATGAACTGAACCGTAAGTTGTTTTCTGTGAACTTGATCACGCACATAATGAAAATCAATTTCGATGTGCTTGGTACGGGCATGAAACACAGGATTTGCAGTTAAGTATGTGGCTCCAATATTATCACACCATAATACTAGGGGCGTGGAAATTTAAGGCCAAGTTCAGAGAAAAGGGACTGCAACCATTGAAGCTCAGAGGCAGTGTCTGCAAGAGATTTATATTCAGCTTCTGTGCTACTACGAGCAACTATAAACTGTTGCTTGCAGTGCCACGAGATAAGATTGTTGCCCATGAAAATACAGTAAGCACCTATTGACCGTCGATCATCACGATCACCTGCCCAATCAGAATCTGAAAAAGATTGAATTGCAGAAGTAGGAGACTTGCAAAGAAAGAGGCCCGTTGATATGGTATGTTTAAGATAACGTAGAATTCTTTTTACAGCCTACCAATGGAGCTCCAACGGGTTATGCATAAACTTGCTTACTTTGTGAATTGAGAATGAAAGATCAAGTCGAGTAAATGCCAAATATTGCAAACTGCCAACAACCTGTCTATAGAGAGAAGGATCTGAAAACTTAGCTTCGTCAGTTGCAGATAGATGACATGTAGTTGACATAGAACTTGTACATGGTTTGGCTTCTGCCATGTGAGTGCGTTTTAGAAGTTCAGCCACATACTTTCTTTGAGTGAGATACATACCATCAGATGATCGCAACACCTCCACGCCTAAAAAATAGCTAAGATCACCAAGCTCTTTCACAGCAAAGTATGAATGTAAGTCTTGAAGCACATGATCGATGGCAGTACTAGAACAGCTTGTGATGATAATATCATCAACATAAATAAGAACCACAACCAGAACATTATTCCTGTTCCAAATAAACAAAAAAGGATCGGCCTTGCTAGCACAAAAACCAATCATCCGAAGTTTATCTGTTAGACGAGAGAACCAAGCTCTGGGAGCTTGTTTGAAGCCGTAGATTGATTTATGGAGCCTGCAAAGATGATTAGGATACTGGGGATGGATATAGCCTTGAGGCTGGGCCATATAAACTTCCTCTTCCAATTTACCATGTAGAAATGCATTTTGGATATCAATTTGTTTAATCTGCCAGTTATAGGAAACAGCCAAGGACAAGACAATTCGAATTGTAGCATGCTTGACAACAGGACTAAATGTCTCATTAAAATCAATTCCTTCTTGTTGATGAAAGCCTTTGGCAACTAACCTGGCCTTAAACCTCTCTATGGAACCATCAGTATGTTTCTTGATTTTGTATATCCATCTGCAGCCAACGATATTGGCTTTAGGAGGAGGAGTAACTAATGACCAAGTCCCATTGCGTAGAAGAGCATCAAACTCTGCATTCATTGCTTTTCGCCATTGAGGTGACTTGACTGCATCACTGTAACAAGTTGGTTCTACACCAGAAGAGTGAAGAGAGGTAAGTAATGCTGTTGGTAGAGGATACCGCACAAAAGCATCAGAGGTAGCTTTAGGTTTAAAAATATTGTTTCTTGATCTGATAATCATGGGATGGGTGCTAGTACTGCCTTATACTACTGGAGAAGGTAAGATGGGTTGAAGGGGTCTCTCTGGTTGATCGGAGGAGATGGGCTGGTCAGCAGCAACAACGGCTGACGAGGAGATAGAAGTAGCATGTTGAACATGTGGTTCGTCATTTAGTCCTGCAGAGGGAGACACTAAAGGAACAAATGCATTAGTGGTAAACAGTAAACTTTGAGTTTGCATATCTGTAAAGCTGGCAGGTATGGGAACTCGAAGATGTGAAGGCAAGGTAACATGTGTTGAAGAGCTAGAATTTCATGACAGATCAGAGAAAATATGTGCCTGGTAAGGAAACATATTTTCATCAAAAACTACATGACGGGACACATAAACATGACTAGTTGATAAATCAAGGCACTTGTATCCGTGATGATTAACACTATAGCCAATAAAAATACAGGTTTTGCTTCTAAAATCCAATTTATGTCTATTATAAGGTCTTAGATTAGGCCAACATGCACATCCGAAGACACGTAAAAATGAAAAATCTGGGACCCGGTTATAGAACTTTGCATAAGGTGACAAATTATTGAGAATGGGTGTTTGAAGGCGATCAATTAAAAAGGTGGCAGTTGTAAAAGCATCTTCCCAATAAAGTAGAGGTAAATGCGAGTGTGCTAATAAACTAAGGCCTACCTCAACAATTTGTCTATGTCGTCGTTCAATTGAACCAATTTGTTGGTGAGTATGAGGACATGCAATTCGATGAGCGATGCCATTGGTTTGAAAATAATTATGAAGGCGACGATATTCACCACCCCAATCGGATTGGACAACTTTGATTTTATTACCAAATTGTTTTTCCACATAACATTGAAATTGAAGAAAAACATGCTCAACATCAGATTTAAATTTAATTGGAAATAACCATAAAAATTTAGAATAATTATCTAGAAAACTAACATAGTATCGAGCACCGGTAGTGGAGGCTACAGATGCTGGACCCCAGACATCAGTAAAAATTAAGTCCAATGGAGATTTGGAAACATAAGTGGATTTAGAAAACGACAAAGCATGACTTTTTGCTAATTGGCAATCGGAACACATAGAGTGCCTTGTTATTTTATCAACTGGCAGTTTATTGGAAGACAGGACACGTTGAACAACTTGAAAGGCAGTATGACCAAGGCGACGATGCCACTGATCAAAGGAAATGCGAACGTTGGAAAAGGCATGAGGAGGAACATTTTTGGTTGAGAAATGGTACAATCCATTACTGACATGGCCTAAATGAAGGACGGTTCCCAAGTAATCCTTCACAAGAAAATATTGATTATGAAACTCGAAATATACATTATTGTCAATGCAGAACTTTTGGACAGAAAGTAAGTTTTTCTGAATTTAAGGAACTAAAAGAACTTGATTCAATATAAAGGAATGTGATGATGCATGAAGAGAGGAATTGCCAGTTTTAGAGATATGCAAACCTTGACCGTTGCCAACTTGAAGTTGATCTGTACCAGTATAATCATCACTCTTTAGGTTAAGATTGGCCATATCATGGGTGATATGGTGAGTAGCACCTGTGTCGGCATGCCAATCACTCTCCCAGCCACCATTATTTGCTACAATAAATGCCTGTTTATATGAAGGAGAAGAAGAATGTTGATAGGTGAGATCAAAACGATGGTAGCACTTGCGGGCAGAATGACCATGTTTTCCGCCGACCTAACACACAATAGCAGAAGAATTATATGTGTCATTTCTAGTGTAGGAGAAAGCATTCCCTCCACGATAGGTGTTATGACGGCCTCTTCCCCGAGAATTAACTCTACTTCTATTGTTGTATGGTGGCAATTGTCTTTGGGAAATATTTGCTTCAGCAGGGGGTGCAGGAGTAGATTGATGATGACGAGTAAGACAAGATTCTGTAACAATGAGAAGAGAGTATACTTCCTCAAGGGTGATTGGATCATTACGAGCATAGATAGAGGAGACAAAGCTGTCATATTCATATCCTAACCCAGCAAGAACATAGGAAATAATGTCATCACATTTGAGAGGTTGGCCAGCCATAGCAAGTTCATCTGCTAATCGTTTGATCAGTAAGAAATAATCATTGGCAGATTGACTGCCTTTCTTTGCATTGGCAAGTTGAGTTCGAACCTGAATGGTACGAGCCCGAGATTGTGAAGAGAAGTTGGTTTCAAGTGCACGCCAAACCTGATGAGAGGTGGCATAAGAGACTATTTGAGCTAAAACACCTTCAGTCATTGAAGACATAAGAGTGCTAAGGATTAGACTGTCCTGTCGCAATCATTGAAAATGCGCAGGATTGGGAACTTGGGTGAGTGAACCTGTATCAGGATGCAGAGTATCAATCATTTGGGGAGGAAGAATAACTATACCATCAAGGTAGCCATACAGATCTTGTCCATGGAAATAGTGCAATAATTAGGTCTTCCAAAGAGGATAATTATCAGGAGTCAACTTGAGTGAAATAATATTAGAGATTGGAATTATTGTGGGGATCAAAGAAGAGGAAGAGTTAAGGATTGTAGTGGACGAGGAAGGAGATGAAGACATAATGAGACGCTAGTCTTTTTGTAGCTCTGATACCATATAAACTTAGAAGACAGTGAAGTAGAGAATATATTTTCACACGTAAATGTTACAGATACAAGGTGACTCTTTATAGAGTTTGAATACAGCATAATAATCTTAACAGAAAAATCTTATCAACATTTAAAAACACAGCAGAAGACGTGGAACAGATCAGTTCAGTTAGTCTTCTTAATCTTTCTCCTGATTTTCCTCTTGTTGATAGCCACAGTTGCTTGATTTGCTGAGTAGTTTCATATCTTCCTCAACATAGAGGAATTGTGGAGATTGAAGACCCAAATCAAGGATTTCATTTCAACTGCTATGGATAGTAATAGTACTTTTAAAGGGGAAATTAAGAGGATACATATTTTCAATGGGGCTAATTAATCAATTTCAGAACTTTTTGACAAGAAGAAAAAAAATTCAACAAACAGAAAAGATTGATAAAACGAACATTTTTTGTGGGAATCATGGATTCTTCGCCCACGATTACTTCTTTTTGCACCTCTTGTAGCCCTTAGAATTCTATTCCTATTAATAAACTTATTAACTATTTTCTTTTCATCATCATCAGCTTTCAGTTTCTTTGCTTCTCCATCTTCAACTTTACCATTCTCTTCACTCTAAACTTCTTTAGCTTCACTATGCTTCCGCTTGACGAAGTTAACAAGTCCTTCAAGGTCAACATCAGTATTCTCACTTGCCATTAGTTCCTCTGCTTACGTTAGTGCTCCTAGCCCTTCAATTTCATCATCGAGACAACGGACTTTCCACGCTATGATGGCATGGAAGATCAAACCAGGTGGATTTGTTAGGTAGAGTAATTTTTCGAGCTCCACCGCATGAAAGCGACGGAGAAACTTCCCTCAGACAGTTACCACTTGGATGGTGATGTCCAATTATGATATCAACATCTCAAACATCGTCGGGAAGGTGTCAATTAAGAGGTTTTGAAGTACTAGTTACGGCCCTTCGAGATACCAAATGTTTTTTGGGGATCTCACAAATCTTAAACAAACATAGAGCATCCATGATTACGTTTGATCGTTGGTTACATCGAGCTGGCCATTTATCTAAAGAACAAGTTGGGTGCTTCGTGAGTGGGTTGTAGGACACAATACTAGCTGACGTCCAAACATATAATCCAAATTCCTTGTCTAATACATTTGTTTTTGCACGACTCTACGAGTCTCATATATATAACTAACGTGGGAGAGGGTGGGTGGAACCTCGGAAAGCCCCATCAATCACGAGACAACCACCCTTACCCTCAACATCTTTTGCCTGAGCCCGTACCTCCACCGTCAAGAGTCGAGTTACAAAAATGGGATTTAATCCCACAAAAAGGGTGAATTTTAGATGTAATAAAATGAAGAGCGAAGGATTGTGTGAAGATCTTTATTTTTCAGTGCAAAAGGTTTAGTTCCATGTGGACTTTTTTCTTTGATATTGTCTTTGGAACTCAATGGCTAAATATATTGGGTCCAATTATTTAGGAATCAATGAGCCATGGATGCAGTTTCGGTGGGAGGTAGAAATGGCGGAGTTGCATAGGACCAAAGGGCTTATTAGTATCCAGATTACTTAAAAAAATGAAATTGAGAAAATGGTGAAAGGGTGTGGTGCAGCCGAGCATGAGTCCCTCTTCCGCTCCTGTGTTCTTGGTAAAAAAAACATGATGGCTTGTGGCAACTAAGTGTTGATTACAGGCACTCAGTAACATTACAGTCAAAGATAGGTTCAAGATGTTGGTTGTAGCAGGACAAGGATGACTTATGTTTTTAATAATTTTTATATTTTATACTTTAAATTAATATAGGTATCCGGGCCAGCTTGCGTGCATCTCGATTAATTCTACGAGTCTTGAAGTTAATGATCATGTAAACTTTTAATGACTCTGAGATTTATAAAACTCGAATTGCGCCTAATCTCTGGAAAACAAACTCAGAATTTAATTAATTAAACTACATCCCTTAAAATTAATAATTTTTATATCTTGATTTATTAAATGAAGGATAACATGGTATTTATTTATAATAAAGTATCATTTGTACAACTGAAAAATATAATTTTTTTTAAAAAAGTTAAATTCTCATAAATACTTGTGAAACTAGGATTTGGATTTGTTCCAGGGATCAAGTACTTCTTTCCGATTGGTCGTGAAAACTATTATTCGTTCCTGTCCATGTCTCGACCAGAATCCGTTAATGCAAGTAGAGAGGAGAGTGTGAACTGAAAAAAAAAGTTGAATAAAAAGTCAAGCCAGCGTGCACTAATTAATAGTTAAAATTGTTCAAGATCTGAAACCATGCCCTCCAATTATTAGAACATGAATAGAACATAATGAAAACAGGCAACAGAAATGCAAAGATTTAATTTGATAAAATAGAATTATTAATTATTACTCTAAAAAGTGTTGGTTTTTTCCACCATGAAAGACTCCATTCCTTTTATACATTATTTTGAATGAGTTGTGGAAAATTTTGTGTTTTTTCAATTTGATTCTCAAACTTGTTTTTCTTATGTTAATTAATTATAATTAAAGACCAATTAATTTTAATTTCTTATAAAAAGATGGGATTGAAAAAAGAGAGATTAAAATGAAAAAGGTGTCAAACATTGATGTTATGCTATAAGTCTTGCAAAAGATACATTTTGGTCCTTAAACTTTAAAAATTACACAAATTATACAATTTTAGTACCTCAATATTTTTCCAATTCAATTTTGGTACAAAAGTTTATTTTTATTATTTTTTAAAACCTAGTTGAGAGAAGAGAAAGAGAAGTCGTCAGATTCCAGTGATAAAAAGAAAAAAGTATCGTTGAGACTGATTCAAACCACCAAAATAAATTATATTTATATCAAATGATTTCATTTGACGAGGACAATTTATATTAGGTTTTTTTTTTACCTTTAAAGTTTGTGAAAAAACAAATCTGAACTCGAGTTGATTTTGTTTTTGTGAGACCTGATATATATATATATATATATATATATAGATTGTCATTTAAAATTTCAATGTAAGATAACTATACTACACTCCATACCTTAAATGTTTATTTTTATAGTCCAAATCCATTAAGATTGTTTCTTAATTTTTTTTATGTGGGATAAGTATATATAATATACTTTCATATTAATTGTTTCTTAACTTTTTATTGTAAGATAATTATATATAGCCTACATCCACATGGATGTTTTAAAATTTTTAATACGGGATAACTATACCACACTTTATTTTTTTAATAGTTTATATTAACATGAGTTGTTTTTAACTTTTTAATATGGAATAAATATATTATACTTAATTCATAACCTATATACACCTATATTATTTCAAAACTTTTCTAAATAGAATATTAAAATCTTAAATATATTTTTATTTTATTCTACTGAAACTTTTCTAAATAAAATATTAAAATCTTAAATATAATTTAACGTGGTCAACTACAGAAATCTGAAAGGAGTTTTTGGGTTTTGAATTTGATCGCTATGATCCTCTGAATTGCAATCTATGTCTTCACTGACAATCATGGTCCTATCATCTGTATTCAATAATGCACCTCTTAGATCGCTGTCAGAATTTATGCTTTCAAGTCACAAATAGTTTTATATCAAACCTAAGAAATTGTTCACGGGATGTGGAATGTCCCGAGATTAAATAGAAAAGGCAATTAACATGACAACTAGCTTGAAAAAAGCAATCCTAACTCTAAATATGTGTGCTGGACCAGGTTTAAATTCAGTTTATAGATTTTACAGACCCACAGTTCTGTAAAGGTGGGCTAGCTATAACTAGTCAAAGTTGAGAAGGCTTTTAAATTAAATTTAAAAGATGATGTTTTTGCATTTTTTTATTATTTTCCCAACCATTTTTTGGATTTTAATGATTTTTTTAGTTATATAACTTATAATTAAGCTTGATTTCTGAGTTCATGGAGGTTAGGCTCCCAAGCCCTGCCAACTCTAAGCATAAAAACCTTTGCTTTTTTCTTGAACTAAATTAAATGTGAGATCCTCTCGATCGTATTTTGAGATAAAATAATGCTGGACTTTCTAATCATCCAATACGAGTAATTTAATATAAAATATAAATGTGTTTTTAAAAACCAACTAAAATTGAATAAAAAATTAATATCAAAGAATATTTGGATAAGCTTCATGGGCTCATAAGTTTGAGCTTGAATTTAATTAATAAAAAATATTTTCTATCAAGTCATTGATTGATAATAATCTTTAAAATATATTAATATATTAATCAATACAATAATTATGTGATTAAAATAAATGTATTAATGAATGTTCATAAATTACTATGAACATCCATGAATAATAAATATACATCAAATTTAATAAACATTAATGAATTATAAAGATTCATGAGAAATTAATGTTTTAGCTCTTAAGTCTTATAAATAGATGTTTTGGTAGAAATAAATATGAATTTTCTTGATATATATATATATATATATAATACTCATGTTAGAATGTAAAGCCTAACATGATTTTATTTTCACCTCACATTTAATTTCACCTTAAGAAACCTATTTCATGTTTTATAAAACCAATTCTAACAAATACTTGTGCAAAATTATTTCCATGTATCCTCAAACTTCAATTCATAATAACTGTTGCAATAGCCGATGGTTTCACCGTCCGTTTTTTAGAACGGACATATTTCCATGTAACCTCTGTCTTCAAACACGTCAAAGATCTGGCTGTCGGCTGCTAAACCTTCATCTTAATCAAACTTGGCCACTCTAACTACTCCGTCTTCCGGCCCAATTCTGGAGGAAAGGTAATATTCTGCAGATTTGACAAGTTCATTGTCACCAAAGCTATCCCATTGAGTAGTCATCAATGATCAAAGTTACATAGGATGGATCATGTTTCTTACGAGAAAAAATATATATATTATTGAGACTATATATGGTTGAATGCTGGAAGAAAATTAATGCAGTAGCATGTTATAGACAGTAATGATGAAATTTGAGAGGAAGATACTGGCTATTAAGTGTTTTTCTCTTCTATTCCCTTCCCTCTTGTATTATATATGATTCTAATTATAAGTCTATTTATAGATTTAAAATCCTAAACAAATTAAAACTTAACTGACCAACTAATTTCTCTGTTTTTTTAAAAAAAAAAATATCAGAAACCTAGTTTATTTTCAACACTGAATCCACTCCGGCACAATTTTGGTGTTTCTTAGTAGCACTAAGAATGTGGAGAAGGATACATACCATGACAGTAATGAGGTTGTCGAGGGCAGAATCTTAGCATATTCTAGAGCAAAAGCTGCCATGGTGATAGCACTAGAACGATGTATATATATAAATCTTTTTTTCGGACGAGAAAACAAGAACTTGACCTTTAATTTGGTCCTCTTTCCCTAAGAAACTACATTAAGATTGAGGCGGTTAATTTCATTTTCTTTGTCATGGAAAAACCTAATTTACTGTTCTGTTTGATGAGTATATTTCATGATGGGAATTTCCAGCTTAACAAAAAGAACTCGAGCAACCGGGCCAGTAGCAGTGGCGGATTGTGGTAAAAATACTTGAGGAGTCAAGAAGTCCATGAGTTTAATAACTATGGTTATCTTCTAACGGATTACAATACTGATGAATTAAGATTTTCTCATCTTTCTGGTTTCCTTCTATGTTGAAGGAGATTTTTGTTTCTGTGGGAAAGTTTTTGGATTACTATATAGACTAGAAGCACAGATAGTTGACATAAAACGCTGAAGGATAATATTTTCGGATAAATTTCTGCTGCAGGCCTGGCAATAGCAAATTAAGTTCAAAACAGCCCTTTAAGGGTCTGCAATGAAGCTTTAAAACAGTATCACCCTTTGTTTTTAAGGATACATAACAACGAAATTGTTGTCCATTGCATTAGAGGCAATAGCCAGCCTTAAGTGGCTGATCAATAGCTTCTTCTCTTGATGGTTTTCCTTCTGTTTTTAATTCTAACAGATCCTCTACACTTGTTCTCAACTTTCTGCTTTTTTGCTTTTTGTATTTCACCCTTGTGTAAACCTTCATCAAAAAGTTCATCGCCTTCCAATTTCTTTCTCTTCAGTAGTTTCACAAGCCCTTCAAGTGCAGCATCAGAGTCCTCACTTGTCATTAGCTCCTCTGCCACTTGCGCAGGAGTGACCTCTGTATTTTCTATTAGATCTTCAATTTCTCCAAACAGTCTATGGTAGCCATTAACGCCCAAGTAATTGGAGGCCAGCACTCTAAACCCATGAGGCGTGCAGTAGGACATGTGAATGTGCATGTCCATGCGTCCCGGACGCAACAGAGCAGGGTCTAGCCTGTCTTTATGGTTTGTAGTAAATATGATGATTCTTTCGTCCCCACAACTTGACCATAATCCATCAATGAAGTTCAGTAAGCCAGACAGTGTCAACTGTATCAAACAAAAAATAATTAGAACAACTAATGTCATCAACTAGTTAACTACACGACGTAATATTGACGATTACCAGAGTTAATTTGATGAACTGCACATGTCAATGTAGTATAGGGATCAAAAGATTTGGCTTCTAAGAAGCAGTTCAGATCATGATTGGATATTTTTTGGGTTTTAGTGATTGTGGTGATGGCCTTGAAAAATGACTGGAGTCCTCTCACTTTTTAGCAAAGAATCTCGGAAGGGAGTAACTCTATGGTTATACAAAGGTTTCTCATTTTCGAGAACTTTTTTTACTACCAGACCAATGCTGCCAGACATAATAATTGTTTTTTACAAGGCCTAAAACCTGGTGCAAGTATCCTTGTGACACGACAGGAGAGAACCTTAAGCCAATTACAGACACGATTGCAGCCTATAGCCTTACAATGACAACATGGAGTTCCATCTTTTTTCTGCAAGTTTTGTCATGGTGACCAACCAAAATGCTTTTAAAGGGTACATGTTTGGACGCATTACATGAATAATGCAATAATGCAGAGACTTGATCAGAAAAGGTTATATCACATGGTAAGTTCTCGAAAAACACGAAGACCTTTCTACATCCTCCATTAAAGCATCACAAGGACTTTCCACGTCCACCGATAATCAAAAGTGAGTTTTCCATATCACAAAGTGGCTCTACCAAGATTTTTTATAGCGGTGTGGTTTTGGAAAAGGAGATGAGGGACCCATGGCGATCATGTGGATACATTTCACCTGGCACATATTAGAATTTATCCCTACCAACATCTGGACACTCCAATTTTTGCCACCAGAAGCATATGAGGGAAACCTTTGGACTTTCTTTTTTTAATAAAAATCGAATATTGCGCAGTAAAAATTTGCTAATTCTAACATCTTCCTAGTTTTTAGTGTGTGAGTTGATGGTGGAAGGATGATCAACTGGTGTTTGGGTAATTGAGGTGGTAGTACTAATATTGCCTGTAATATTTGGGCAGTGGTGGACTTGTTGGCTTGATCGGATAAAAAAAGAGGAGCATTTCAAGTATCTTACTCAATAAAAGATAAGGCAAGAAAGAAAGAAAGATATCTATCTCACCTTCGGGGAAAACCAAATAAAAAACAAAATTTACAGCAGGAAAAAATACCTGCACATCATGTTGTTTTCGACCTTCTCCATCTCCATGAACCTGTCTTCGATCAGGCAAATCCACGCTACAATCAATATCTTCAATGACAAGTATTGATCTATTCCCAGTTGCCAGCAACAATTTTCTCAGATCAGAATCCCGCATTATATTTGCAAGCTGCAAATCATACACATCAAACCTCAAGTAATTAGCCATGGCAGCAACCAAGCTTGATTTTCCAGTCCCTGGTGGCCCATACAACAAGTACCCACGTTTCCAAGCCCTTCCTACTCTCTTATAATACTCTTTCCTCCTAACAAATCTATTCAAATCCTCTATGACAGTATTTTTCAGGTCTGGCTCCATAGCCAAAGTCTCAAATGTTGCTGGATGTTCAAGATTTACAGAATCCCACTTGATTTCTCCATAGGCACGTGAACCTTGAAGTGTGTGCATCTTCAAAACCCTGACCTTCTCTTTTGCTTCTCTTGCCTTTTCAATAATGTAAGGCATGTAAGATCCTAATATTTTCTCCTTATGATTCTTGTGGAAACTTAACTCGAACCATCGTTTCTCGGCTACGACATTAAAGGGATTGCTGGAGTCTTTCTTTTCAGGTTTTACAATACCAATCTCCACAGAAGCTCAATCCCTTCATATTGATCAACAACTTTCTCACCCTTTTCAAGTTTGATTGTTAAATTCTTCTCTTTTGGGGTTTTGCTAATTTTGAGCCTTTTTGTTGTGGGACTAACCTTAGTACTTAAGTAAGTCTCTGAAGCATCATAGACTTGGTTTCGAGAAATTCCTGTGGACTCCTCAATGACTAAGGTAAGAATAGGAGATGGAGGCTTAAAGAAGTAACGAAGAGTTGATAAAAGGTAATCTCTGATTTGCCGGGGTATTAAATGGCCAAATTGATTGGCCATGGATTGAGCCATCATTATTGAACCAGCCATTGAGGCGTAGGCAGCCAACAATGATGACGGAGAAGGAAGTTCTTTGCTAGAAAACATGGTTGCAGACTTGGAACAGAGAAAGGGGAGTGAACACACGAAGTTAAATGAGAGATACATACTTCATTCTTCGAAAAGAAACCCTTATTTATACTCTAATATCCAAATAAAATTAGTCATCGAGGATATTCAAGAGTAGCTGACTAGTCAAATACAAAGTTGATGACTTTGGACCATGTGTAACATATATTGAGCATATATGTTCATGTACTAGTTAAATAAATAAGATTAATTTTTTATATATATAAAAAAAAATAATGGATGCACCAAACAAGCTTACGAAAATGAAAATAAATATCTTTTGATTTGATGGTAGGGTTATGTTTAAATTTTTCATAGCATTATATAGTTCATGTTCCTTTAATGATTTAGTTTGATAAAATCATTTAAGATCATTTTCAAGCTAAAATTAGGCCAATAAAATGCTATTATATATATAGAGGTATTAAATCATTCCATGTTGAAAAGAAAAAAGAACCCTAAAATAACAAGAAAAAATAAGAAAGAATTTCAGAGTAATTTTTATATCCAATTATTATTCAGATTTTTTATCGAATCATTTAAGATCATTTTCATAGCATTATATAGTTCATGTTCCTTCAATGATTTAGTTTGATATAACTATTTAAGATCATTTTCAAGCTAAAATTAGGCCAATAAAATGCATATATATATATATATATATATATATATATATATATATATATATATATTAGCCTCACACACGTGCGCATGCAATATGAAATTGATGTCTAATCTTTTTTCTTTCCATATTGAAAAGAACGGTAGAAATAAGTCTCCAATATTGTATTTACAAAATATAATATCTTTACAAAACATAATATTAAAAAGGAATGCTTTTCTAAATTACGTGCAAAATTGGAGGGAGATGGTCCAAATTATTATTATAATAATATAAATGTTCAAGAGTGATGCATTCTTAGAAGACAGAGAACATGACACAACTTATAAAATTTATAATCTCTGTGGATAATCGATCCAACAGTTTAAACAACACTTGGAGTGCATGACTAAATGAAGACTCCTTTATTTTTATTTTTTTTATTTGCCAAAAGTCTTTAATTATCATTGAGACAAGAAAGAAACTTTCTTGAAAGCCGTTCATTTGGACCATGGTTTGGTGCCTTTCGGTGTTGGAAAGGGATGATCCTCGTCACCCTCAGCAGAAGTTACTGGTCAAGTCCTGTTCCATGCTTGATTATTATAAATTTGGACAGCGAAAGGTGTCCTGAAGTCTTCCTCCACTATTTACAACTTTCCAAGCTGTCGTGTCTCGGAGCCAACCAGTTTGATGTTTGAGGCTATGATATGGTGAAGCTTTGAACTTGTTATTCCTTCATAATTAAGAGCAATCGGTTTCACACTATTACGATATGATGCATCATGATACCAATTTGGATTCGGAAGAAGAAATATCGGTTTTTATAGCGTTGATAAAAAACCATGTTTCTTAAAATTTATATTTTTTATAAAAAAAAAAAAACTATAATTCAATAATTTGATGAAAAAAATAACACAATAATTATTTATATAAAAGTTAAAACTGATCGAATCAAAAGAATCTACATGTAAATAGAAAAAGGTAATTAAAATCTGAAATTAACTAAAAAAATAATTAAAACAATATCTTAAAAGTTTAATTTGAAGGCCTTCCAGATCTTGGTTGATTATATAGCCAACTGTTAAAGAACCAATTTAAGCTATAAGCTTAAGTTGTTAGGTAAGATCTTAAGATATAATTTATATTATTTTCAAATACATCCTCTCAAGTGAAAGTCTTTTGGGCTTGAAACTTACACAGATTTATATTATATTATGCTTAATTTTTATCAAATAAATATGGGTGGTGAGATTTGAATTCGTGACCTCTTGGTCATCAAGACTCTAATACCATGTTAAAGTACTAATTCAATACAAAAACTTAAGCTATTATGTGAGGTTTCAAGATATGATTTATATTATTCTCTAACACCAACCAACTCTCTAATAGAACTGTATCTGTAAAATTGTCTAGTAAAATTAAAATCTGATTTAATAATTAAATATAAAATTATGGTTGTTATTATTATACTGTGTATATAACATATTCTTCTCTAAGTTTTGCCAAATCAATTTATTCCATGATTGAGTCTGCAAAACATTATGCGAAACTTGTTTTTTTAAATTTTCATCATGATCCTTTTCAGTAGGTAGGTGGTAGGTAGGTGTTCTGGACAAATTAGATAATGCAATAATTAATGTATGAACATGACAGATAAAAAAAATGATATCATATAGTAACAGGCTAATAATATCAAAAGAGAGATTCCTATATTAAAAAAATAGATTCATTTTGATTTTTTTAATAGCGAGTGTTTTGGAAAAGAGATGGGGACTGCGAGTCCTAACCAATGTACGTGGATACATTTCAATTAGTAGCATGTGATTTGATTTGTCGCTAAAAACCTTTGGCCACTCCAATTTTTACCACCATAAGTATATAATATGAGCTTTTTTTTATGTTTGCAAGTGCTTTTCTGAATTACAAATACATCAATGAAGATGAAAACACTTTGCAAAAAAGTACCAACAAATAAAATACCTAATAGTACAATGGCCCATATGTTCATGTCAAAAACCAATTTATTATGGTTTTTATTGGGATATTTTAGAAAATAATATAAATCATATCATGGCACCTCATCTAAAAGCTTAAGTTATTGGGTTGAAATAGTTCTTTGGTATGGTATCAGAGCCTTAATGATCAAGTAGTCACGAGTTCAAAATCTCATCATTCTCATTTATTTGATAAAAATTAAGCACAAGGTAAAATAAACATGTGCAAATTTCAAGCTCAAAGAACTTACACTTGAAGGGATATATGTTAGAGAATAATTTAAATTATATCATGAGACCTCAACTAAAAGCTTAATCTATTGAGTTGAAATGGTTCTTTGACAGGATAATTATGCACTAATTTTCTCTTAAATCATTCTTCACCTCCCGAAAATAACCATTAATATTCAAATCAAAATGCACTTTCAAAGTAACAATTTTGAATAGAAGATAGCTTTTCTGAGTTGGAATATATAACATAAAAGATTATTGTGTAACTCCAAGTGCTTTTAACCTCTTGTTGGAAAAAAAAAAAAAAAAGCAATTCTAATTTTCATGCATTTTGTTTTTAGAATATTGCTCAATATTACATCTTATATAAAGAAGGATCTGCATTTGGCTTAATTTTTGTCATTCTTGTCATCCCAAATTACGAGTTTGATTTGATTTTGGGTAATTATATACAAGATTAAGTAATTTTATCAACTATATTGATTAACATTTCTACAATTTACCACCTCCAGTCTATAACATATAATGCATATTATTGAGTTGGCTTAAAAAATTGATATATGACTAAAGAAAGTTTAGATTTGTGATTTTAGTAGTAAGTTTTCAGAGTTATTTTAGAAGTAGAAAGGAGAAAAATACATGGGAATTTCATTTTAGCTCCAAAGATGATGAATTGAATTATTTCTTAATCCTCATTATTGATAATTAAATGTAGAGATATAATATTGAGTTTTGAAACCTGAATTTGGCTTTAAGATTTCTCGAAAAAAAATACACTTTATTTCCTATTTATAGAGAATGAATTTATGTACCCCAATTTATATTTCTAGTTTCAAGATTTATCCTTATTTTTGTTAACTATTTTTATTTCTTCTTTTCAATCATATTTTACACATTATTTATGCTTTGATTATGCAATTTATTTATTTTCTTAATTTAGTTTTTATAATCAATCGAATTACTATTAGATTAACTTTTATTTATATAGCTATTATTAAGTATTATTATCTAGAAAAAATTAAAAAAAAAAACATTTGTGGTCTTGAAATGTTAAAACCATGTATTACTTAATACACACATAATTTTTTTCCTATACAAAGTAAAGACACCTCATTTCTCGTCGATGGATATTTATTGCCTCCATGTTACCTCAAAAGACATTGCCAATCACTGATCTACGCACCAACTAATGGCATAACAAGTACTACAAACAATACCATGCATCAACCTCTTCATCAATGGTGCAAAAACTAACATCCCACCTGCAACTATAATTGTAACGAGACACTTGTAACTCCACTCACGATAAGATTCTACAACACCACTTTTCACTATACACGAGGTAAGATGATGTGACCAAAGTCTGGAAATACCTTAGGTCACCAAGTAAGTGAAGAGATTCATGAGCAACAACATAACACAAAACAAGTCCTCACAACATATCTCTAAACACAAAACAAAGCATACCATGTAAGACTACAATACCACATTATTACTTTATGCTCCTGCTCCTACATACCTACTACACTACTCATTACCTCCATTACTTACTTTCATTCCCAACATACTTTTCTCCTTCTATCTTTATTAACTTAAACATTGGATGGTCTCATGTTCTAACAAGGGATTTGTTTTGCAAGAAAGCTCATGAAAATCACCCTCTCAACCTACTAGATTAGTGACAAATCTAGTCACTCAAGGTAATAGCCAAGTCTATCATTTTACTAGTTCGTCAACCAAGTCAAGCTCAATCACTTCACAAGTTTAAGATTGTAGCCTGTGGAAAGCTCAATCTAGTCTGAAATTTTCATGAACTCATCAGCAGTGTTCCTGATATTTCATGTTGGAATTTTTCTTACAACAAAAAATAGAAAAAAAAAATGTGCATACTTTACCACATAAATAAGAGTATCGTATAATTTAAAATCCATTGGTGTCTACATAGTAAAATGGATGAGACTATCTAAAATAATTTTTGTTATGTATATGATTAAAAAGTGATGTATTTCTTAAAGATGATGAACATTTCAAGATACTGCAGACCTATACAAGAGAGTATGATAACTTTTATTTTTTAGTGTGTTTTACTTGAAAAAAAATTGAATTAATGTATTTTTAGTAATTTTTAATGATTTTGATATATTAATATTAAAAATTAAAAAAAAATATATTGATATATTTTTAAACTAAAAAACTCTTTTTAAAATCACCCTTAATCACTCATAATCAATCTTTTCAGATACGGCAGTTTAAACAAATTTGATTGCCGATTAAACTTCTGTCTTATCCTTGCCTTAGATAATGTATTTATCAGGAAGACCATAAAGAAAGACATTCAGTCGACATAATTTGCTACCATTCGGCTTGAGAAAAGGAATGTTCCTCCAGCAAAGGTCTTGGTCAAGCCTATTGTTTATTGTAAATTTATGCCTTGATTTTAAATATTTTCAATTTTATAGTTTTTTTTATAGTCAAAGCATAGTTTTTAGATCCGGCTTGATGACAGACCCGATCCAAAATCCAGGTTTTGATCAGGTCACCGGGTCGTTCGGGTTAATTTTTTTTAAAAAATCAAAAATTAAAATAACATCGTTTTAGTAAAAAAAAAAAGTCAACGAGTTGCAACCAGGTTTTTAACCACGTAACCGGGTCATGCTGGATTTTTTCTTTACCAATTTTTTTTAATCCAATCTAATTTTAACCTTAAAATAATCAAGTTTTAAATTAATTTATTTAGCTTAGCCAAATTTTAAAACTATGAGTAAAAGTACCTGACTGCCATCACAAAATAAATAAAGAAATAAAATAGTGACATGGAAGAATGAGAGCCCAAGCCAGAAAGACCCTTTCACTATTGGGCTATAAGGTTGCGGGACCGGACAACACAATGGCCTAAATTTCTCATGTCGAAAACCAATTTCTTATGGGTTTTGTTGAGATATTTAAGCACTAATTTTCCCTTTCGATGGAATCACTCTTCACCTCCAGAAAATAACCACCAAAATTCAAACCGAAATGCATTTTCAAGTAACGATTTTGTGCAAAATCAAATGTAAATTATTGTAAAGCTCAAAGTGCTTTTAACCCTCCGTTGAAAAAACAGAAGCAATTCCAATTTTCATATTTATTTTTTTAGAAAATGTTTCATTATTACATCTTAGCCTATATGAAGAAAGATCTCCTTTTCCCTTATTATTTCTTTTCAATTATACTTTAGACATTATTTGTTCTTTTATTATCTAATTATTTCCTTAATGAATCGAATTATTATGGAGTAGCAACTTTTATTTATACAGCTATTATTAAGTATTATTATCTAGCAAAACAAAAAACCTCTATAATTAATAAAAATATAAACATCTTTTGGTTGAATTTGATCAATTCTAATTATCAAATAATTACTAATAAATTCAACTAAAGCTTTATTTGTGTTTTTTTTTTGTTTTACATTATCAATCTTTGAAGATTAAATATGGGTGTGTGTTTTCATCCAATTTTTCATTATATTTATGCGTTGAATTTTTCCTTTTTTTGGTTTATACCAATCAAGATTTTATATATTCATGTTCTTGTAGAAAATGAAATTTTTTTTGTTTGTTCATTATATTCATGTGTTGATTTTTTCTGAATAATGTTTGATATTCTTACAATTGATTCGGATATATAATATGCATGCTCTTTAATTGATTTATTTTTTTGAAGAAATAAAGGCATTAAGTAAAAATTAAAATTGCAAGAGATCTAAAGGATCTAAATTATATCTTCATAGAATAATTTTGTTTGTAATTCATACGAAATTGTTTAATATGATTGGTGCTTTAGAAAATTAATAAAACATTACATGATACAAGAAACAAAACTACAAGACTCTGAGGCAAGGCTAGGGTTTGTAGCTTGTACGTAGTAAAGGGAGTACATGATATTAAGAAAAAGTCTTAAAGTGATTAGTTCATATGCATGCTTGGTACACAGAGTCACATCATACTAGTCAATATTTTTGTTTTTCATCATCAACTTCAATATTGTCTCAGACACACTCATTTTTCTTCCTCCTCATCAATTTTTTCCACGTTTTCCTCCTCTTTATCAACTCTTGATTCTTTCTGATTCATTTTAGCCATGGCTTTTTCCTCTTTTTCCTTCTTTTTATCTACGAGAAATTCAATTAGCTCTTTGAGCACGGTCTCCAGCTCATCACTCCTCATAAGCTGTTCTGCCACTTCTGCTGGGGTCACTTCTGCTGTTTTAATCAGCTCCTCGATCTCCTCAAATAAAACATGATCTTTAATTCCAAGATAACTAGCAGTAAGAAATTTGAATCCACAAGGAGTGCAATAAGACATGTGAACATGAACATCCATGCGTCCTGGACGCAACAATGCTGGGTCCAGCTTGTCTATGTGATTTGTGGTGAACACTATAATTCGCTCGTCGCCACAGCTAGACCATAATCCATCGATAAAATTTAGCAATCCTGACAATGTCACCTGTGCAAGGCAGATAAATCATATATATATATATATATATATATATATATATATATATATATAATAATGTTTACGATCAAACAAGATTTAGTCAGGGAGCATTAATATGAGTTAAATTGCAATTCATTGACTAGCAACATCAAAGTTGACCATGCATATGGTAAAGAAGTGATGGTTGCCCTTTTGAAGGGTCATGGAGACTGGAAATTAATTTGTGGCTCTGGTGATAGAGAAAGGGTCATAGGATGACCCGGTCAAAGAATTAGTAAGATTTCATGACATCTTGGAAAATTTCATGTCATAAAAGTGAGAGTTGGTGGGTAGTTTTTGCTATGACCTAGAACATTAAAATCAATCTGGGAGTAGATCTAGTCTAAAACTTGTTTGTGATTCGGTTAGTTTAATATTTGACTTTTGAAAAAAAAAAAGATAATTAAAACTATTAAAAAACAGTTTTTTTTTTTAACTTGACCCGAGTAAAATTTTAAATTGAGGAATCAAAATTGAGGTATCTAGCAGGTTAAATTCCCTAAAAAAGATGTCTTTCTCGAGAATTTATGGTTGCTATGTGACAATGTCAGCAACCCTGCTCATTTTCTGTCGAAATGTAGTATGTATTGTGGTCCATCCATATGCTCTGAAACTTCCTTGGAAACCACCTAGTTGCTTCCGATTTCTGATGATATTCTGTGCATGGCCACCAAAACTGTTCAAGCTCCAGATAAGTAGAGCCATAAATTCGATTTTGCCGATATGTGTAAACGGATAAACAAATTAATTCCTAATTTTTCATTAATCTGATCCTCTCTAAGCCAAATCACTAACAGTAAACTAAACAAATCAATTACCGGAATCTATTAAAGCAGCAAATAATAAACGAATTCCTAACCTGGCATTTTGGTCCACTTATTGAACCTGGTTTAGAGGGATAAAGCAAGATACTCTAGGAAATTAAATGGACAATGAAACAGGGAAAAACTGAAGCCTAACCTGTTTTTGTGGAGGATAGCCAAGACCTGGCGCAGCCCTGTTTTCAGCGATTCGATCCTGCAATTCAATGGTGCAATCTATATCCTCCACCACCAATATTGACCGATTTGCAGTAGCAATAAGCACTTTCCTGAGCTCGGAGTTGCACCTCACCTCAGTCAACTCCAAGTCATAGATATCAAAATTCAGATAATTCGCCATTGCAGCAATCAAGCTAGATTTACCAGTCCCTGGTGGTCCATACAACAAATACCCTCTTTTCCAAGCCTTACCAACCTTCTTGTAATAATCTCTCCTCTTAACAAACCTTTCAAGATCTTTCAGGATTTTGTCTTTATCTTTTGTGTCCAGAGCAAGAGTATCAAATGTTGCAGGATGATCAAGATTCACTGGTTTCCATGCGTCAGCTAAATTTCCATACATGTGCTCATGGTCAACTGTGAAAATCTTCAATGTCTTCTTCTCCTGCGCCATGGATTCTGCTACTTTGACAATATAAGGAAAATAAGATTCAAGAACCATTTCTTTGTGTTCCTTAGGGAAACTGACTTCGAAAGACCGCACTTCTGATCTTAGTGTAGAGGTATGATTAAAAGAGTTGTAGTGGTCTTTAGAATCAACATGGGCACAAACAAGAACCCACTTGAATTTAACATCTTGAAAGATATCGACGATTTCTTCATTGCGGTCCATTTTGACAGTGAACTCGTTTTCTTTCTCCGGTTTGCTGACTTTGAGTCTCTGTGTTGATGGAGAGATCTTGCTTCCCAAATAAGTCTCTGCTGCCCCGTATATTTCGTTGTAGGTGTATCCATCGAATTCATCAACAACCATAGTGAGTTGGGATGAGAAACGACCGAAGAAATTGCGAATCTTATAGAAAAAGTAGGCTTGGAATTCATGGGGCAGGAAGTCTTGAGCTATAGATCTAGCAAGCATCGCCGTAGCCGCGACAGAGGCTGCGGTGGATAGAACTATCTTTGCGGTGGCTAGTTTGGTTTCATCAGTCGAAGAAGAGATGTCCATGGTATTATTATATATGGTATTGTCTGGAGCTGCAAATTTGATTTGTGGATTTCGTAGTTTGGGTGGTGCTCTGAAAATTAATTATACGTGAGGAAAACTAGAGTGGATGATAAGATATTGGGGAAGAAATTAACTATCTATAGGTGTATGAGCTAGCGGGGAAAAGATGAGTCTTTCTTCTTCTTCTTTTCGTGATCATGAAGGAATCGACGACTTCTGATGAGAAATTATTATGACGTCCAATTTCATGGAACCATCCTAGGTTCTTCCTTATGGGAATTATGGTCCGTGTTGTCTTTGTAAGTTTTCAAAACTCTTACAAAGACGAGGAGAGTGGCTTTGGTAGATTCCCCCCCTCAAAATAGCAAACCTGACCAGATTACTCCCCAACTATTACTAGTTTTCTCATTATAGTCTTCTGACTACTAATCTTCTCAATTGGGTCCCCAATCTTTAGTTGTTCCCTTAATTTTGTTTCTCCATCAAACATTAGTGAATGGATGTTTTCGGAAACTATAAAATACCATCGATGTGTTCCTCCTGGGCGTCAACAAAAGAATCTAATTTTAGGAATGACAAGATGGGGATCCAAATGAATAGTAGTTAGGAATCATCCTGAGAAGCTGTTAATAGTTGGAAGACTAATACGAAGTCTGCCTTAAAAAAACTAAAATGTGTGTTCAGAAGTACGGTAGCAGTTATATATTAAATTTATTAAAATATATATATATATTAAAATAATATAAAAAAATTAAAATTAAAATTTTAATAAAATATTGTTCAAACCACATTTATAAACGAGTGGAAAACGTGGTATTTTATATTATTAGTGAATAATGTAGAAAGCTTGTTTGTGGACCGGGGAACAAAGTTAAACCTTGTTTATGATAGATGAACAATCTAATTAAAAAAATTTGAGTATTAAATTATATTTAAATTTAGTTAGAAGAATCTCCAAATTTAAACTTATTTTTATAATGGATCATTTCATTATAACTTTAGTCAAATTAGATTTAGTATTTAAAAGTATGATTATAGCTGTTTTTTAAAGTGTTTTTCACTCAAAAATATATCAAAATAATATAATTTTTTTATTTTTAAAAAATTATTTTTAATATCAACACATCAAAATGATCTAAAAATATAAAAAATATATATTAGTTTGAAGCAGAGAAAAAAAATAAAAAATTTTAATTTTTTTCAAAAACACTTTTAAAACACAAAAACAAGCAGAGCTTTAGAAGATAGAATTCAAATTAATTTTATTATTTTTTTATTTAATCTTTTTGGATTCTTAACTTTAGATTTTAAGTAGTTGTTTTAAATTTGATTTGGAATTCTGGTTTTTTCACTTTGTAAAAGTTGTTTTTTAATTTATTTAAGTAATTATATACCTTTTAAAGAAAAGACTAAAATAGACCACAAAGGCAACAAGAAAAGATAAAAAAAAAATCTGCTAAATCCAGCTTGGTCTCCTTCTAACTACAGCGTATCTCGATAACAACAACCTCTACCTGTCATTTCCAAGAATCTAGAAAGGCAACAAAAAACAGGAAAAGTTAGGCAGCAAGAACGAATCATTAAATCATGCTGGTAGCACCTATCTTAATCTATTACGAGAGCATGAAAACGTGATCCAATTCAGTATTCCTGTTTAAAACTGTGCACTGCTATTTGAATTTGTTTCTTCCTGTTCTTCCTTTTCTTATCAATAGTTTGATTCGGTGTTTCTTTGGTTCTTCCCTTCAAGCAATCATGTTCAACATCAGATACTCAGCGTGGATACAGACACTTAACCGCTAGAAGTGTTCAGGAATTTTGAGATATAGCCGAGTCTGACATGGGCAGGGTACCAGAGTACCAGACATGCGTGCACAAGGATAGCTCGCAAGGAAGAGAGTTGAAGTTTCAGATCTTCATTCTCTCATTCATTTCTCATCTCTGATTGTTTTTCATTACAGCACTCTTCTTTTGTCGCTGCTCAATTTCTTCTAACACTTCCCTAGTTTATGTACTCGAGATATATTGCACTTAGCATTACGATCAAAACACATATCACTAGATCCTGTTCTAGAAAAACATTCACTAAAACATAAAACAAAAACAAAAACAAAAAACAATCACTATGACACCACACACGAGCGACACTAAGTTCCAAAGAAGAACATGTCCAAGGCTCCCGCAGTCAATACAAGGTTTAATATGGACTAATAGCTTTAAAGGAGGTGGTTGTTGCATCACATCTTGTATACCTGTCTAAATTGATATCAAACAAAGAATTGAACTAAAGAATCGAAGAACTAGCACGCTTGAATTGGTGGCTTCTAGGGGTGACAGCGAATGAATGTCACACATCAAATTATGACAATATGCCACCAAAATATGAAACACCAGTCTGGTGACCGGATATGAGAAATCTCAGTATCAGTATCTTAAATGGGGTTCTTTTTTTCTTTCATTTTTCGATACTCTTGTCACCAAACAGCAGAAAGCACTTCAAAAATCTGATATAGTTCGCTGTGTTGTGGTTCAAATGTTACAAGTTTGTGTAGTATTTCTGCTTCGCCTGTTACTGTTAAGCAATCCTAGCAAAAAGATTGTTGAGAAGAGGATTGAAGCACAACTTGCACTATTATTAGGACGAAATTAAGAGAGAGGAGAAAAGAGTGACCTGGTAAAATGGACTGGGGAGAATGACCTGGTAAAATGGTCTGTGGTCCTTGCTTTTAATCAAAATAAAATGCCTAGCCAAAGAAAACTCCAAGCTCATTAATATCTCGCATTACATTTCAGCATATGCACATGTTTTAAAGAAGAGTAGAAAGTCGTGCAATTTTACAAGACTCGTACATAGTGAAAAAGGAAGAGCAGACTTTGAACTTCATATCAGGCTACACATATTTCTTCTCATTCTCCAGGCAGGGACAGAAAAGGTAACACAGAAGGAGGACATGATAATGACCTACAATAGATATCCCGCCTTGGCATTTATTTGATGGAAATTGATTTGTACTGTTTCATTGTGCTGGTAATGGCTTGTTCAACAGGCAGTCTCTCCATGCTTGATGCACCATAGAATCCATGAACTCCCTTGGTTCTATTCAATATAAATTCTGCGTCTTTAGGTCCAGAAATGGGGCCTGCAAAGCCATTAAGAGATCTTTATAAGCCTATAAGTCAACGTTGGGGTTACCTTACAAGTAAAATGAAACATTCAGTGAACTCTAAAAATAACATATCACGGGTTTAAACCACCAGCAAAGAGTACCTCCATGACACAGCACAATGACATTGGGGTTGATCTTATGTGCAGCATCTGCAATAGCTTGCACCTGAAACACACTTTCATCTAATGAGACAGCTGTTTTTGCACCAATAGACCCAGATGTAGTCAGTCCCATATGAGCAACAATAATATCAGCACCAACTTTTGCCATTTCCCTGGCTTCACTTTCATTAAAAGCATATGGAGTTGTCAAGAGACCCATTTTATGTGCCTTTTCAATCATCTGGACCTCCAATCTGGCCATTAGTAGAGTTGAAAAAACATGGCGATTAGATTCAATAGATAGACTAATAAGAGAAGAATCTGATAAAAACTTAGTGTGAGACTCTTTTGGTGACATAGTCTGAGTCATACCCATATCCCATTCCTGTCTCTTCAAGATTTTGTCTAAAATTACCATCAAAAAGCCCAACAGTTGGAAAATTTTGCACCCCACAGAACCCAATTGATTCCACCTGCTTTAAGAAGTAATCCATTCGGCGGAAAGGATCAGTTCCACATACTCCAGCAAGAACCGGCACCTCCTTGACAACCTATAAATTCTTTTAGTTAGGTTTAAAGTTGGCAATATTTCAATAAACTTGATAAAAATAAAATCATAGAAACAATGCATTGCCAACTTAGATGATCACTGAGACAGTTTACATGAGAGGGGGTTGCACCATTTTCAGCACAGAGGTCAAACTTGATTACATGTTCTGTAGTCCCCCTTAATTTGTAAAAACTGCTATAGTAACTTCAACATGGGACATTCTGCGCACCTAAAACTGGAGAAGGCATATATCGACTTAATCTTTTGTATGTTTCTGCTTATTCAGACCCCAGCTCTAAACAGAAATCCAGGTTTGATGATATACGAAACATGAAATAACAGAGGCTGTTTGTCACCCTCTCTTATTTATAACCATCACACATCAAATTTTGATTTCCTAAATGCCTTCTCCAACCAAGTTTCAAAATGAGTTCATACTAGTTACCATTTTCTAAGCTTAAACAATGGCAGTCAACAAAAGGCAGCACCTCTATAATTCAGACAGGTGAAATGAAAATTTGGTTTCACTTCTCTTTAAGAAACATTTAGAAACTTACTGGCAAGACTTCATTGGCCATGTCAATTACTATAGCATTTGCATCAGCAAAAGGCAATAAACCAGCTAAAGAGCCCCTTCCTGCCATGCGAAAGCGTCCTGAGTTGTACAGTACTATTAAATCAACACCACCTGCTTCTTCAAACTTTGCTGATATACCGGTCCCTGCACCAGCTCCAATTATGGGAAATCCTTTATCTATTTGATCTTTGAGTTGCTGCAATATTGCCTGTGTCTTCTGTAAAGTCTCTGTCACAGTATTAGTTCGTTATTGGTTAGAATTTATACAAATTTTCCACTATTCATAATCTATATGCATCCATAACAACATTTATGGAAGTTTCTTTGAGTTACAAAATGAAGGTACCTGTTGCTAACTTGCAATCAAAACTTTCCAAACAATTCAATAATGTATCGTTTAGACAAGGTGTAATTTCTCATTTTCATTAATGACTGATAAAATCCAACATTTTGGCATGTTATTATAATGGAGAAATGTTTTTGACTATAACCTGGTCTTGCTTCTGGATAGTTGCTTGGGCTGTAACAAATGGTCTCACAGCTTGACGAATTCAGATTGGAAACATCCTGAAGCTCCAGATTGGGTTCAGAAACAGGATTTTGGAGATGAGTGGAACACTTAGGCTTACCCAAACTAATCTCTAAGAATGTGTCAACCAATGCATCTGCAAACTCAGGGTCATTGATGTGATAAGGATACACCTTTACCTGTTATAACAAACTGAAATTTATCAGGTAAACCATGATGGACGGCAAATGAGATAAGAATGGACAAGAAACTGAAGTGTCAATAGAAGGTTGGAACCAACATGCATCATTAATTAGCAACAACAGTACCTGCCGATCTTCTGTTGTTAGTATAAGCTTCTGTAGTTCAGTTAGTAGAGTATCAGTAGCCTCAGGATCATGAAAGGGCTTGTCAGGGGAATCCAAAGCTGAGATACCCTTTAGTGGCAGGCATAACCGGACCTTTGATGATGATTTGTTGAGCTTATCTGCTATAAACCCAGCAAACTTCTTATTCTCATCAACTGTGGTTCGCATGATTGAGACCTGAAATTGACAATACATATGGAAAAGACATCAGAAAACCTGTACTGAGTGAAAGGCCACAGATTGGGTTGCTCTCATTTGCCATTTATATTGTGGCATGAAATTAGTAATTTTCCTAAACAAGCCCTTTACTTGGGTAGGTAATGTTAATGAAGCTACTGTAGGCTACAAACATAGAAATGGAAAACAACTTGAAGATATGATCTTCAGTCTTTGGGTATTGATCGCAAATCGAATTGTTTGGGATTCAGAAGGAAGAGAAATCCTATTATCTAGGCATATTTGATGCACTATCAAATCATGCACCTATTGCTACAGTCATTGATATCAGTATTTTGAGAATGTACTTTAATTACCAATGGTTCTGATGATCAGTTTTGCCAGGATAGGCAATAATGAGGTTACTGCTTTAGTAAATGATGCAGAGAAGGGGATTGACATTGATCCACAAGAAGCTCAGCAAACTATTGAAATAGCAGTAGCAAACTTGAGGTAAGAGTTGCAGGAGCAAAAGAAAACAGTATCAGATAGAAATTATTAGAAAGAATACATCGTTTTTAAGACATTTCATGGAAAGTAAGATAGTTGACAGGGAAAAATGAAGGAAAATAATTCGAGTGACTAATGCCAGCTAGTTCAGGATTAACACTTGGTTGAATTGACTCAAGCAATAAAACCAATCAAACTAAACTTCAGCACAATCTTCTCTAGCATCTTGTGATTGAGATGTTAGGTATTCAATACTAAATATATGCAAGAATAATATGTGAAAGGAGAAAACCTAGGTTAATGGCAACTTATTACCTGCTCATTGTGGACATAAATCTTTCTTTGCTGAAAATTAGAAGGTACGGTATTCTTAGCACCAAAGTTGACCATGTCCAAGGCTCCTACACTCAACACTAAAGGAATCTTCTTCTCTATGATCGCATCAAAACGGGAACTATCGCAAGCCATAACACCTCCAACTACATAATCTGCAACCTCAGTGGTCGTAATGTCTAAAACACCCTAAATAAAACCAAAAGGTAAACAATAATTGCAAGAGATTCAACATCACCAAAAGACAAAACCATAATCATGTGACAGCAAGTACAAATCTATCCTGAACTGGCCTACACCAAGTGAATTGTGAAGAGATACCTGTATATGTCCTTCTCTAACAAGTGATTCCATGGCCTTGCCCCCAGTCCCAGTGGCATGGAAAACCAGGGTCTCGTAACCTTCTTTTACCAATCTTTCCTTCACAGCATTCACACACGGAGTTGTAACTCCAAACATGGTTAAACCAACAGTTAACCTCTCATTATCACTAGAAGAAACATTAGATCTCCCAAGCCTCCCATTCACCATTCCAGCAAAAGCAGCACCGGCATTCGATAACACAACCCTACTCACACTATTAATCCCACAGACATCGACGACAGATGGAAAGAGTATCAAATCCGATGATCCAATGTAAGGTTCAGTTTGACCACTAGCAACAGTAGATACAATGACTTTCGGCAATCCAATAGGAAGAGACCTTAAAGCAGATGATATTAAAGATGTGCCCCCACTACCTCCAAGACCAACAGAGCCAGCTAGAGCACCGTCCACTTGAGCTTTTTCTAAGAAATTCTTAAGAGCTCTACTCATTACAGCAATAGCTTGGCCTCTATCATCTGGAAGCACATTTTGTGTTGTTTCAGCTGGACCAAGAGAGGGAGCTAGAAGATCCTTTCTGGACACAAACTCAAAGTCTCCAACACTCTCAATCTCTTTGATACCAACCGAAACATCAACAACAACTACCTGTACCTGCAATCACCGATAAAAAATTCAGTAATCATTCACTAACTATGAAGCACCATGACCTCCGAAAAACAACGACTGTCAATGTAACCAAACCAACAAAATATTTGACCCACGCCTTGGTTCGTCCCCAATTGCATCATCCGTGCACAGGGGGCATGCTAATATTGTCTACATGATATCAATTCAGCACGACATTAACTAATCGCAGAAGTGGAGACTAAGCTACATCAAATAGGTGAGACCACACATTCTAAGCAAGCCCCACGTTTTGTTAAGCTAGTGCAACATCTCTCATTTCATTACAATCGACAAGAAAACCCAGAAATCAAAATCCAGGATTTCTCAGTATCTTCCATTGCTGAAGAATTTCTATTGATCATAAAAGTGAGTTAAACTGTGAAGTACCTTAGAGGCAGAATTGAGATTGGATCTGACTGAATCAGAGAGGAATAGGAGCTCGTCAAGCTTAGTATCAGCTGTTCCAATACAGAAAACTCGAGGAGGTTTGCGGAGATGGGCCATTTCTTTTTTTGGAGGATTGAAGACTCAAAATTGTTGTTGAGTTAGAGTGAGAGAGGGAGAGATCCTAATTTTGTGGAAGGGTGCGATGCAACGGCTTCCAAATTGCGTGGGAAAGCAGGGACAACGAACTATTGGGTGCCGCCACCTAACCATCGATGTGGCTTCATTTTTCCTGCCGTTCTCTGCATGCTGTGACTGCTGTCTTTTCTTCTTCTTCTTTTTTTTTTTTTTGTTTTTTCCATTAAACATTGATTTCAGTCCTTTAAAAAAAATAAACAATAAAGTCAAATTCGTGCTGTGACGAATCATTTTTAGGTAGCGTTCGAATAATTTAATGCACCGCATGCTATTTTTATTTTACAATATGTTTTTTAAGAATATTTATATATATATATATATATATTTAATGTTTTGATATTAAAAATTAAAAAAAAATATTCCCTGCACAACAATAACCTCAAACATACGCATGATATTTTTATTGGCAAAATATAGAATATAGATTGCATAGGATTGGCTGAATGAGATGGACAAGATTTTTTTTTTTTTTTTTTTTTTTTTTGATAATGACGGGCATCAATGCTCTATGTTGAGATCCCGGCAAAACTTCCTTGCAAAGGGGAAATAAGCATCCACATGACATGACATGGTGCCACGTCTTCGTATCATAAAAAAAATAAAATAAATAAAAACTCTGGCAATAATAAATGGTGTTGCCATATCAATGATCACATGATGGAGCATGATGGGTTGGGCTCATCGCACCGATACAATGGCACCGGCGTTGGCATAGGCATGAGAAGCAGTGGCTGACACTGAGGGCATGTGCATGGATCATAGGTCGGGGCCTTATGCTCAGTCTTCTTCTCTTCAGGCTTTTTCTCTTCTTCCTTCTTTTGCCCACCCTGTTTTGGTGGCGCCGGAGGTGGCCCGATGCTCACTACCTCCGCATGCTTCCCTGTTTTTCTTGTACGCTGTATTATCTCATATGGGTCTGCATTTCCTGTTACCGTTAATGTTCCCTTACCTTGGTCAGCCTCGATCGTATCTACACCTGCATATAACGTCGAATTTGAAGACTATAAATAGGATGTCCGAGGAAGAAGACATGTTTGGAACTATTTCACTCAAATAAGTAAAGTTTTAAAATATAGTTTGTATTATTTTTTTTAATAAATATTTTTAAATAAAAATATGATGGGATACAAATTCTTAAACGTTTAATCATTAAAACTTTAATACCATATCCAAAAATTAATTCAACTTAAAATTTTAAATTATTAAATAATATTTAAAAATATAATTTATATTATTTTTTATCACAAACATAATTTATATTATATGTGAAATTTATCCACTAATTCACAATCAAATTCTCCGAAACTAACTATCCAATCTTTTAAAACCAATATGGTATTGTAGAACATAGGATTGAAGATTTAGTCATCTCCAATCTTGAATAATCCAGCACCAGAACTGATTTATTGGATTGCACCATGTGCTAAAGCATGCGTGTTTTGTATTCATTGAGCGAAGACGAGTTGTCATTTTATAGCATATATTGAATGCGGTGTCATGTCGAATCTAATCAACGGGTCAGTTCTTGATTCGGATGATGCAGAGAATTAATGGATGAACATCAATGAATCCATGGAGGAGGGAGACACGATAGAACTAATGGATAACAAAATGCAGGGCTTACCTTCAAGTGTAGACACAGCTTTGAGCACCTTTGTCTTGCATTTCTGGCAAGAAATATCAACCTTCAAGACTGTTCTCTGTACCATGATCAGTAACCCTCTGTTTCCTTCCTTCTTTCTTTCTTTCTTTGTTTCCCAAGCTAGACCTCTCAAACTAGCTTTTATTGATCTTAGTAGTATCATCAATGGCACTTTAAAAGTAGTAAAAGTCCAATAAAGAGGAGAACAGTTGTAACGAATCATTGGGTTGGTCATCTTCCTAGAAAAAACCTAGAGAACTTTTTGCGCCTTCTTCCTGTTGTCTTCTATTTCTAGTCTTGACTAGCGACGACGACGACCTTGATTTACACAAGTTGCCATCACATTTAGCAAGCTAACAGCCAAATACTTCAGAAAGAAACAATTAATTATCAAGATGGGATGATGATTTGAATGATAAAACTAAGATTTGGAGGATTTAAATCTTCTGATTATATATTGAAAGTTGAAATAATTGCAGATGCCACTAAAACCAAGCAATAGATCCTTGCCCAGGACGGAGCTAGGATTATTTATTAGGGTTGTCAAAAATAATATAACAAGATATATTATTTGTTTAAATTTATTGTACATAAGTTATAAAAAAACCAGCATGATTTAGTTTTATTCAAATAATTTATTACAATCATATAATGATTTTTGTATAAGGTAAAAAGTTTGGAATAATACCAAATTGAGTTAAAGCAATGAAGTTAATTTTATCTTCATGATATATCCAGCACTTTAATGTTGTTGGTCTTTATACCTATCAAATATAAACATACAAAGTGTATAAAAAAATTACCTAAAATGAATTATTATTTTATGTTTGATAAACTTTGAAATAAAGTAAATAATAATAAAAAATAATTTTTATATATTTATTTTAATTTTGCTCGTCGTTCTTTTATATAATATAAATCATCGATTATCATATCAATTATGAATATTTCAGCAATTTCTTTTATTATATAGACAATCAAATAATTTACAAGAAAATCATTCTCCATCTAATTATGAAGTCTTGTTTTAATGATTTTCATTGCTAAGAAAGCTCATTCAATAGTTATTGTAGAAACAGGTAGAGTCAAAATACGCCAAATCAACTTGTCAACTAGTGGATAAATATTTTTTCTTTTTAAAAAAAAAATCAATTCTTCTTATTTTGTTCATGGTTCAACCAAAAATCAAAATATATATCTTGAAAAAAAATAATAATTTTGATGGCTCTGCTAAAAATAAAATATAAAAAAATCCAAACATAATTAAAACAAACCAATAAAATATATATAATTAATTAGAAAAAAAAATTACAATCAAGAATTCAAAAAACAATTGTTAGAAGTAGCAGATCTTAAAAAAAAAAGTAAAAATTATAAAATTATAAAAAAAAACTCATCAATTCTTAATAAAAATCTCAAAACAAAATAAAAATATATTTTAAATTTAAGTTATCGATACCTAATTATTTTATTTTGTTTAATGAAAAATGAATTAATCTGTACCCTATTTCAATCTTTCCACAAGAAAATTTTGTTTATAATTTGTATCTACCACCTGTGCTGCAGGCATTTGTATTAGAGCTGTAGGTAGAGAAAAGGTAGCTTTATTTTTTTTGTTCTTTTAACATAGGCATGTAGATACCATAAAATCAAGGCAAAGTCAAAAGAATTTAAAAGTAAAGCAAAGGATAACAAATATATTTACCGTAAGAAGGACCCATCTTATTAAAAAGTATTACAGCTCCTCATATTTAATTACCAAATATATATATATATATATATATATATATATATATATATATAGGTGTTGAAGGGGCCGGGCCTGCTTGCCACCCCTTCATTCAGCCCCTGCTTGGGTTGGGCCAGTGTCTTTAAAATTTCATGGTAATAGTTGACAAGTTTGTGTGTATATATTTTTGGAGTTCTATTTTATCTCATTGGCTTGAGATGATAGATAAATTCTTCAGACCCAGTTAATGTTTTTTCCTCTTCTTTTTCATGAAGAACCCTTTGTGATCATCCGAGGAGGAAGAGTTAACGATAACATTTTTTTTCTTTTTTTTATATAAATATTTTCCCTCTTTTTTCTTTTACTCAATAAAGGAAAATCCCACAAAATACACTAAGAATTAGAATTACTAATGTTTAGTGGTTTGAACTCGACATTATAATACTGAGTTTTGTTGAGAGTTGGCATTAATTTTAATTTATAAGTGTACAAGTTTTAACAATGAAAGTCTTATGAGCTTGTGATTGGTTATGACTGCGATTTTGGAAGACTTTATGATTGTGCCTAACCATCTACCCGGCAGTATTCCTTATAATTACGTGTGTTAGGGTTTGCTGTCCTTGACATTCGGGTTAAGAATTTTCTAGAACTGTATTTGTTCAACTATGATAAAAATATTTATCATTTTTTTTAATTATGGTTTTGTTTTTAATATCTATTTACGCCACCTTAATAAATTATAAATGTGTAGATAAGATTCTGTCTTCAAAATATAAAGGTGAGATATTTACACACACATAATATATCATAATTCATTAAATATTCATAATACATTCATAAAAAAAATATAACGAAAATAAAATTTTTAAAAATAAAAAATCAAAACCGGTTTGGCTCGGATTTCTCAATTTTAGCACGGTTTTTTTTGGTTTTTTTCAGTTTAGGTTTGGTTTGGATTGATTTTTTTGGTTTTTTACTTATAAAATCGAAATCAAACCACTAATTTTTTTAAAATTTTAATTAATTTTTTTTTATAATTCTTTTTTTTCAATTTTTTTTAATTTAATCAGTTTTTCATATTTTTTTACTCGCACCTGTATACCTATATTCATGTGCATTAATCATCTAGTGGCCATGGCTAAGAGAAGAGGTTCGCTAACTCCCAAAATTCTGGTAAGTAGAGTTCATTGGGCTGGGTATCAATTTGATTTTGATTTATCTATTGGGCCTTGCTACTAGAACCTGTGTAGAGATCACAAGTGTGTGGAATGAAAATACAATCCACTACCTCTTTTTCAAAAAAAAAACATATAATCTCTGAATCATGATATAAATACGCTATAATCGACCATTAAAATGGAATGACCTTAAAAAAATGATTGCTCAATGCATATCAGAAGAGAATCCATGATTAGCAACCATTGTTTATTTTGTATGATCTCATTAAGTATAAACTAAAAGATGAGGGGTTTTATCTCCTCACAAAATACTATTTATTGGAATAATACCTCGTTTTGCTTCTTTTTTATTTTGATTTTTTTTCAATTAATTTTTTTTTTTTAATTTTATCTTTTAATATATTTTTTTTAATTTAGTTATTATATTCTCAAAACATGGATTTCAAGTTTGTTAGATTAACCTAATTGACTTAGATTTTTTAAAAATTTATTATTTTTTTAATTTTATCCTTTAATTTTGATTTGATTGATAATTAAACTTCATGATTTATTTTGTTTACTTTTCATTAGGTTATTCTGGCGAGAATAATGCTTAACAGGTTAACCCAAGTTGACTCGGGTTGTTTTTTGTGTTTTTTATTCAATTGATTTTTTTTCAATTTTATCATTCAACATTGAATCGGTTGGGAATTAAGTTTCATAATCTGTTTTGATTATTTCATGTGAATATTTTGGTCTCACGATCAAAGTTACGTTTTGACATTTTAACTTTAATTAAATCAAGTTGTATTTTTATTTTCTATATAAGAGATTAGTTTGATCTCATGACCTGGGTTATAAGTCTTTCAACATTGAACTTGCTTTCAACCTTTCATCAATTAATATTGTGTTTGGTAGGGACTTATGTCTCATGAATTGTCTTGGTTTATTTTTCATTAGGTTAACCTGGTCTCATGATCCATGAATAGTGCTTAACGGTTAACTCGGGTTAACTTAGCTTATTTTTTATATTATTTCTTTAATTAAAATTTTTGTAAATTTTATCTTTCAACATTAGGTCTGACAAGGGTGATTAAGAATTGAACTTTATAATTTGTTCTAACTTTCTCTCTATGAGATTATCTCAGTCTCAAGATCAAAGTTGTGTATTTGACAAGTTAACTCATGTTAAAAATCTTATAATATTGTGTTAAGGAAATTGGATAATTTGTTTCAATTTACTTTTCATGAGGTTATCTCAGTTTTATGATCCGGCTTGCAAGTTTGACATGTTAACTTGGGTCGTTTTTTTTAATTGATTTTGTTTTTAATTTGATCATTCAATATTAGGATAATTAAAAATTAAGCTTCATAATTTATTTTGATTTATTTTCTGTAGGGTTATCATAATCTCATAACCTAGGTCACGAATATGACACGTTAACCCGGGTTGTCCTAGATCAATCCAATATTTTATTATTTTAATATTAAAAAATATGATCTTGAAATTTTGTTGAGTCAAATATTTTTTTCACAGGTTATATGAGTTGTTTTTTGACCGGTAAAGTCAACCATGTTATATCGGGTAAACCCATACATATTTTTTTAATTAAAAAAAATATTAACAACATTTAAATACTTCTTTTTAACATTCAAGAAAATTTTAATTTGACCCGCAACAAGCACGAGTCAATCATCTATTCCATTCTAATTAAGTAAAATTTGCGAAAACAGGTTTTCAATGAAGAAATCATTGAATCGAGTGGGTGTTTAAGGATGCCACTGTAATAATGTCTAAAATATTAATTAGCATGGTACGATGAAAACTCAAATGCAATAAACACATCTTTTATATGCAAATTAGTTATTTAATCCGCACTTTGCTGCGGTTATAATTTAAAAAAAAAAACAAATACCATGTAGGCAGGTTATTTTAATATATATTTTTATATAAAAAAATTCAAAATATAAATTAAAAAGTTATATGATTAAATAAATCAATAACTTTCTATTTAAATAAACAAAATCATCAACAATAACAAAAAAAAAAATCAAAAAAATAAAGAGATAAGTTTAGATCAAGATATTTAATCACATAAAAAATAATCATATAAAAAATATATTTACCTGACTATGTTGTTTATTTAAATCAATAAAAGATAAATTCGGACTGTAAGAAACCTATGACCTAAAAATTAAACACAAATAAAATTGACTTAATAAATCCACGCTATAAAATATATTACGCAAGGCTCAACACATAAGAAATATTTTTTTTATTTTTAAAACTAAATTTCATTCAAATTAAAAAAATAGATGAATTACAATAATATCTTGAAAAAGCAAATGCTAACAAAACAATGTTTTTTAAAAAAACTTATATTATAAAAAAGAATACAAAAATTATGACTTGAGTCATAAAACTGGAATAAATTCATCCAAAAAAATTAAAAAAAATCACAAAAGTAATATTTAAAAAAACTAATACAGAATTGTAGGAAGATCACATGAAATCAAATCTCTAACAAATAAAATGTTGAAAGATAAAATTAAAAAAAAAAATTCAATAACATAAAAGGATCTAAACAATTAAGGGTGAAAATAAAAATAAATTTAACCAGGGCAAACAAAATTTTTTAGTTTGGTATACTTGGCATTTGGGTTAAGAATTTTCTAAAGCTGTATTTGTTCAACTATAATAAAAATATTTATCATTTTTGTTAATTATGGTTGAAGCATGTAAAATCATCCTGTTGTGTATTTTATTTACTAAGATATTTTTTATATCTATTTACGCTATCTTAATAAATTATAAATGTGTAAATAGGATTCTATGTCTTAAAAAAAAAGTGAGATATATATAGAAACACATATACTTAAAAAAAATTTCTAAGTATGTTTGGTTAAAATTAACTTTTTAACTTAAATAAAAAATTTGTTGCCAAATCGAGTTAAAATTCTAACTTATATTATATTCATTCTTTAAAAAGGTTGCTTTGAGATATACATATAAGTCGACGTTTTTTTAACATATTTTTATAATATATTATTTATGAAAAACAACTTTTGAATTATGATTCAAAATCAAAAGTGATAATTTAAAAGTTAGGCAGACAGACTAAAAATGAAAGTTGCCATCTGCTGCAGCCAGTAATGCATGACTTTATGGAAAGATTTTATTGTAAGTCAAAAGTAATGCATGACTACATGGGATGTGATGTTGGGTTTTTTTTAGTTTTTTTATAAAAAAAATTATTTGAAAGTATAATAAAATAATATATTTTTTATTTTTTAAAATAAAAATAAAATAATTTTTTAAAAATATTGTTAAAACACAAAACTAAACAATCTTATAAAAATGATTGATTAGAAAGGTGTACAGTTAATAATTGTGTTGAAATTTCTAAAACATAATTTCTCATGCTGAGAACTTTTGTTACGTGGGATGTGACGTTGGGCTTTTTTTTAGCTTTTCATAGAAGATTTTCTCTCAAGGAAGGCAATAAAGAATGACTGTGGAGGGAAGGGACGACTTCTATTGTACGAAAATAAATTCCGAGGATGGGATGGGACCCTCTACAAAAATTAAAGAAAAAACAGTGTGATTTGAATTTTAAAAGGATTGTTTATTTGTATGTTTTAAAAATGTTTTAAAAATAATATTTTTTTATTATTTTATTTTAAATTAATTTTTTTATATTTTTAAATTATTTTGATGTGCTGATATTAAAAATAATTTTTTTAAAAAATAAAAAATATTATTTTAATATATTACCAATAAAAAAAATACTTTAAAAAACAACTAAAATAACATTTTAAAACACTCCAAATATATTGCTCTTATAAATCATATTTGAGATTTACAAATGCAAGCTCTAATTGATGCGTACGTCATATACCTCCTCCTCCTCCTCCTCTTTCTTCTTCTTCTATCCCAGAAAAATCCTTATTCCATTTCCATCCATGAAGGACTAGTTTTCAACTACCGTGGGTTATTTTTTTTTCACAGTAAAAAAATTGAATAGGCAAAACTTTTCCAAAATGGTTTTTAATATAAAAAAAAATATAAATCAAAAGGTTTATGTATATATTTAATTAAATAAATTAAGAATTATCTGAATAATAAAAACATTTCACAATAAATAGGAAAAAAAAATCTTTAAAAACAAAAAATTAATTAAAAAAATCAGCTCAAATCAACACTGGATAACGTAAAAGACATGTAATCTTTGTAATAAAAGGTAAATCAACTTAAATTAACCTTCAAAATTCATGTTTCGGGTTACGAGACCAGGATAATCTAATAATTTTTTTTTAAAAAAAATTACAAAGTCAATCCATTTTTTAAAAAACCAGTGTCTAATAATGAAATCACAAAAAATAATAAGCAATAAAAAGGATGTCGAATCTATGTTAATTTTTCTAACTCGTGACCTAATATTTACTATTATGTAAGTAGTCTATTTATTTGTACATCTGGTTCATGAAAAATAAATAAATTTATGATTCCAAATGTTTGCAATTTTTTTTAATGCGTGTTCAAATTTCTCTAATTTTGGATGGATAATGGGCGGGTCCAATTATTCCATAGTTCTCAAACCTTGAGGAGTCAATTATTTTGATTTTTCTACAAGTGGAATATATATATGTTACAGGCATCTAAATGGAAAGAGAGGACTGATGTCAGTGGAATTATTATACTCAGCAGCAAAATAAATTAAAAAATCTATCATTTTCTTTAATGACTATCAAGTATTCTACACTTATTAAGTCTAGTGGTACAAATTTAAAATTAAAGAATTTTTTTTTTATATAGTTTTAAGTTTGAGTTTTATTGTTGCTAATATAATAGCCACTAAAGACTTACATGATTATTAACTTTAGGATTCGTAGGATTAGTTGATATGCGTAAACTGGTACGAACATCCAAGTTAATAAAATAAAATGTTGTTAACTTATTATTCGTACTCTATCAATTTTATTTTTTTATCTTACTTTAGTTTTGTAATAACAAACATCGTTAAAGAATCATCTCAACCCAATAACTTAAGCTATTATGTGAGATTCTAGGATATGATTTATATTATTTTCTAACACACCCCTTTAAGTGAAAGCCCTTTAGACTTAAAACTTGCACAAGCTCAAATTACCTTGTATTTAATTTTTTTTATTAAATAAATGAGGATGGTGAGATTCGAACTCGTGACCGCTTGGTGATTATAAAAGCTCTAATGTCATGTCAAAGAACCATCTCAATCTAATAACTTAAGCTATTATGTGAGGTTTTAAAATATGATTTATATTATTTTCTAATAAATAATAACTTTAATGTGAAGAAAAAATAATGATAAAAACAGAAGAGATTCACATTATAAACGAAGACCATTATGATTAGAGCATATGGTCTTTATAAAGTAAACACCCAGGATTCCAATTTTTCAAAACAAATAAATAAATAAATAATCGTATATACTACTCGACACAATCTATGGTTTTGTTCATACGTAGCTATTTGTTGATGAGAGCAAAAGAACCGTGAATCATGTGTGATGTCCCCCACAACTTTGTTGTTACTCGCATTGCATGTCAGCTATACATACCTAATGTTTACACGTTTGTATTGTCAACATCAATATACCTAATGTTTGCATGTTTGATTTTAACGTTGTTTGATGATGTACTAAAACTATAATATAAATTATATTTTAAAACTTTACATGAGAACTTGCTTTAAAATATTATTCACACATTAGAAAAAAACAATTATCATTCAAAAATGGATATCATTATCATAAAGAAATAAAAGGGTGTTTAAAAATGAGTTTTAACCTTTTTTTTATTAGAATTTTTTTTACTTTAAATTTAATTTAATTTTATTATTTTTGAATTATTTTGATATACTAATGTCAAAAATTTATTTTAAAAAATAAAAATATATATTATTTTAATTTTTTTATAAATAAAAAATACTTTGAAAGGTAACAACTATCACAGATATCTTCTAAATAAATTATTATAAGTGGAAAGTAGATGGAAGTAAAAATCTAATTTTACTTTATTGATAAAAGAATTTTTAATTAAATTAAAAATGTTATAAATATTCTTAGTGAGTGGATGTCTCTAGTCTTGCATGTATGATCAATTAAGGGAGAAAAAAGGAGTGATGCATTTTTAAAATAACTAAGAATTTTTTTTATTTTAATTAATGAATAAACTAGTTCAGGAATGTTATCTCCTCTCGAATAAAAAAAAGATCAAAATTTTTTGAAACCCTCAGTATCAAAATGAGTGTCCATTATAATATCCTTTTGATTCTTAATATATATATATATATATATATATATATATATATATATATATATATATTTATAATTTTTTTTTTTTTACTTTCTAATGGCCATGAGTAAGTGAGGTGCATTGATTTTCTCTTATAAAATAATTACTGTTTACTGCCATGTAAGGGGTTAATGGTAGATAATAATATAAATTATATTTTAAGATATTATCTAATAATTTAAGTTATTAGATTAAGATAGTTATTTAACATGATATTGGAACCTTGATGATCAAGTGGTCATGAATTCAAATCTTACCATCTCTATTTATTTTAAAAAAATTAAACACAAGGTAAAATGAATTTTTGCAAATTTCAACCCAAAAAGCTTTCATTTAAAAAAACTTCTTAAAAAATAATATAAATCATATTTTAATAGTTCACCTAACAATTTAATATATTGCTAAATCATTTCGTTAGTAGACAGATAGCTAATGGAAAGCACAAATCTAATTTAATTTAATGAAAACGATTTTTTCAATTAGGTTTAAAATGTTGTAATCCGTGTATGACTCTAGAGTCTTATCCATGAATGAATTATGATTAATTAATAGAAATATGTTGTTATAAATTTTGTTTCCAAATTAGAGCAAAAACCAGGCATCAATCGAGAACCCGGATCAGAGGCTATGAGCGATGCCTGTTTTCCTTTCCAGGCTGTCTTTTGGGGCTTTTCTTTGTCGATTTGACTCATCAACTTATGAGCTAGACATCCTACGTCAGCACCTAGTCACTAAAAAAATAATGGAGTAGCTAGACATAAAAAAAATGGAAAGGACGGTTTCCAATTAACAAGGCAACCCGTAAAAAACAAAAGGTAAAATCCCGAGTGATCTAATAAATTGATTTGGTAATTTAATTGACTTTAGAAAATCATATTAAAAAACTAATTGCTACTTATTAATTAATTAATATTTTTTTATTTTTTAATAAAAATAATATCATTTTATTTTATTAAAAAAATATTAAAAATCAATCTTGAATAATTTTGTAATTTGGTCAAAACACGTAACATCTTGAATCGTGTATTACTAATCAATAAATTGAATATAAAAACTATATTGTTAATTTAAAAATTAAAGATTTTTCAAGGTTAGATACGTACACAAAAGTAGTCGGTGCACCAAACCTTATCATGCTTGCTAGATTTTATGATTGGATTTGCTAGGTTTGATATAGGAATGAGGTTAACCAACAAAATAAATCTGAGTGTCCCTTACTTAGAATAATTTACTAACAAAATAGTGGGTGTCACTTGTAACTTGATGTGTCAGTGGACATTACTTTTAGGTTAGAGGATTATTTGGGCATTGAAGATTTTTTTTAATTCATCATTATTCAAATAAATATTCACAAAATCAAGCATAAACAAAATAACATAAGTTTATTTGAAACTACTTTAACTTTAAATAAAATAAAAAAAATCATGAAAACCAATTAGAAACTAAATAAATATTAAAGAATAATTTTTTTTTAAAAACCCCAACATAATAAGATTGAAAAAAAAACTCAAAAAACAAAAAAAAACAAGAAAAAGACCTAAGCACATGAGCAAGATTGTCGAAAAAGTTTTTTTAACACGACATAGAATATACAATATAAACTCAAATTGTAAACTCGGATCGTAAAATTATAAAAATGCAGATAAAATATTTTAACAATTTCAAACAAATAGTAAATAATAACTCAGCGTGAGGTTTAGTAATTGTTTAATAATATGATAAATTTTTTTTTTAAAATGTTTTTAACTTTAAAATATATTAAAATAATATATATTTTTATTTTTTAAAATTTATTTTCAATATCAGTATATTAAAATAATTCAAAAAAATAAATTAAAACTTAAAAAATAATTATTTTTTTCAAAAATACAGTATAACCAAAACAACCCCCCCCCCCCAAAAAAAAAAAAAAAAAAAAAATTCTATATTGACATTATGGTGACTTGGATCTTTATAGTTAGTGGCTGCCGCTGCCCATTAACTTAGAGTTCAAAGAAAAGAAATGACAATTTGATAAATAGATCGCAACATCAAAATCACTCATAAATAATTGTTCAAGTCTTTGACTCAACTCAGTAAGCCCTTAACTGTTAAGAAACCTTATATGCTCATCGACACACACATAATAACAACTCAGTACCAACCTTATGGAGAGAAAAAAGAAGCCCACAGAAACCATTAATTCAAGAAAACCCAGCTAGAAAGAGAGTTTGTTCGTGTATATTCCTTTTCAAGAAATGGCAAAGTGGAGTTCTTGTTTCTTGATTTCAGTTACAATCTTAATCTTGATGGCGATGGGCTTATCATTCACTATTCAAGGAAGTGGGGATCACCATCTAGGGTGGATTCCTACCACTACTATCACTAGATCATCAATATGCAACGAGGGGTCTATAATAGAGTGTATGGCTGAGGATGGAGAAGAGTTTGAGATGGACACAGATATCAATAAGTGTATTTTAGCAGCTAACAGATACACACAGAGTTGAAGAGTTTGTCAAAGTCATAAACTCGATCTGATTTTACGAGTTAAATCACGAGTTTGATAACCTTGTTGTCATGACAGCAATAGAGAGGACAACTCTAATAGTAATCAATCTAAGATGCATAGTTTTAAAAAATTGTAATGACACCAACACTGAACGTTAACTCTAGAGCTGATCATATCACTGGTTTTTTTCTCTCTTTAAAATGATATCAACATTGATTATATCAAGGATTTGATAGTTAATAATTTATATTAATTTTTTTATTGATTATATCTCACTTAGAAGCTGTTCATGATTCTTCAACATGTATTAAAAAAAAAATATTATCAGAATTATATCGCCTTCTTTCCATTATTATCAATTCTTTTAATTGGTTTTTTAGTGATAATAAATAATTGATCGCATGTTTGTTGTTTTCATTTATCGAAATCATACATGTAAACATGAGATCAAAACATGCCCAGAGATGGCGAGCATCGGTTGCTTGAGAATATCCTCCATTGATTAAGCAAGAACTTGTTTCTATCTTTGTCGCCACTCTCTGATCTCCATAATACGAGTGCTTGACATGGGCTATCTCTCATTACAGCTAGATGATCCCATTAAATTAAATGGCCAAAAACATTTAAGAAAATGGCATAGATTTGAAGAGGATACAGCAGCTAAACCCTCTAGGTTCGTAGGAAATTTACAGTAATATTTGTGAATCATGTGCGATGACGCCCTACATCTTTCATGAATAAGCCCTACAGCTTTCATGTCAGAATCAATATTCGAATACGACCATAGTCATTTTGTGTGGTTATAAAGTTTGCTATCGTCAATTTCTTTGGAAAAAAATGGGGACACTGCATGTCGATTGTAAGGACGATTTCTAATGCCTTGACGAGAGTTCCGTCTGTGTTCATCACCGCACGCCTGCGTTCCTTGAACAGTGGAAGTGTGAAAGCTCCTCTTTTTTCCCTCCTCTATGATGCTTTTCTTTGTTGTTATCTTTCCCATGTCCTATCACAACAGTTTTCCTCGGCCGAGCTGAGCTACTGTGTGAATGCAAGAATTCCCAGCTCAGGGGGTCTCCCTGTCATGTGGCCAAGAACTTTCTCCTTCCCAAGTTCTCGAGACATCCTTTTCGGAGGGGGGGTGGGGGTGGGGGATAGTATTTGTGTTAACATGAGGGTGTTTTTAAAATATTATTTTTAACTTTAATTTCAAGAGAGAATCCATATTTTCCTGGGGATTGGAGATTTTTCTTTTTTGTTCTTTGTAATTCATCACTTTTTTAAAAAAATTTCTTTGTAATGAAATTAAAAACACAATTAATTCATGTATTTACAAGATTAGGAGTTGTAAATTAGTTTCTTTCTTTTGAAGGCTATTTTGATATTAAGAAAATTTAATTATTGGATTTAAAAAATACATTAAAGAAGAATCATAGCAGTCACTGGAGTAGCTTTTGCTTGTTATGAAAGATGGATGTATAAATAGACGAATATTCATATATCTATTAAGAAAATGTTGTATATATCTTTCATGTCTATGCATCAATTTTGAGAATAAAATTTAGGGAAGCTCTATAACTAAATAAGATTACCTGAATATAAATATTTCAATTTTTTTAGCAACTCTTTGGAGGTGTATTAGAGAAGCAAAGTCAGACCAATATTAATAGGTAGGCATGCACATTTATTTTTATGTAAAAAAGATAGTTGCATATTTTTAAAGTAGATTATTTAATTAGCAAAATTATTAAAGTAAAATAAAATAAAAAAAATCTTGAGAGGTGTAATTTAATTGATCAACCCTGAATTTATTTTTTAGAAGTTACTAGTTTGAGTATCATAAATTTTAAAATTATTAGAATTTTATACTATTATTAATTTTAATATCTATGAGATTAGTCAAGTTTCAAACAAGCTAGCTAGACTTTTATTTTATTAATAATAATAATAATAATAAAAAAAGAGAAATCGGTCCAATGACTCTCTAATACGAACAAGAACGTCGTGATGAACGTGGGATGAATGGCCCAGCAGACTGTTTGGAGAAGGCGGTTCCATTGCTTGTGATAGAGGAGTATCCGTCTTTCTTATCTTTGTTCAACAAAAATATTAAGTGTATTTTTTGAACTGTAGCTCAAGCATTTTTTTTAAATAATTTTTTTATTTAAAAATATATTAAAATATTTTTTTATTTTTAATATTAAGATATTAAAATCAGCAAAAAAATACATTAAAAGAATATTTTAATATTTTTTCAAACTAAAAACATCCAAAAACAGAAATAAATCTTAAAATAATCTAAAACCAATTTAAAATAGATTATATATATAATAGGAGCGATTTACCAAGCATTCAAACAATAAATTTATACTCTCTCTCTTTTTCTCCCAATAAAATCACGAAAAAAATGTCCTTCAAGTATAGATGGTCTTTTCACGGCAATAATTCATAATTTTATTGTGTGTTTGTGAATATGATTATGATTATTTTTAAAGTGTTTTTTAATAAAAAAATATGTTAAAATATTTTTTTTTATTTTTAAAAAATAATTTTTGATATCATTGTATCAAAATAATTTAAAAATAAAAAATATAAATAAAAATAAAAATTTATTTTTATTTTTATTTTTATGTTTTAAAAATATTTTTTAAAAATTTCAAATATTTTTAAAATATAAAAAAAAATTCCTTGAAGGAGATCCTCGTCCTTGTGCTGAAGTAGTCTCCGTCTTTCTTATCATTGGTCAACAAAAATTGGCGAGACCTTGCTAAAAAAACCATCGGTAATCCTTGCATGATAAAAGAACCGAAGTCCTATGCAAAAAATATTATATAATAGGCGTGATTATTAGATTTTCTATTGGAGATTCTTTTCCTTTCTAGGCCACACATTTAGTTAATAGATTTTTGGTTCTGTATTACCGACATTTTTTTTTTTAAATTCATTTCTAGCTATTCAAACTTGCCAATTAGTTATTTAATTTTGGATTTTATTTCTATTTATTTTATTTGACCTTATTTTTTTATTTCTATTTATTTTATTTTAATTAAATTTTAAAAATAATTATTTTTTTAATTTTATTATATTTTAATTTTTTAAATTGTTAAATTTAATCCTTATTCTTTTGATAGGTATTATTTATTTATTTATCTGAGATGGTTTTTGAATTGAAGTTTTTCATTTTTTAGTTTTTTTATTGAACTTAGAACATCTATGATTTTATGGATTTGAGTTTGAATGATTAATCTATATTTATAAGATTTGCCTGGGTCATTATTATAGTATTTTTGGTCTTTGAGAATTTTAACTTATTATAAACCACGTTATTCTTCATTTTCGAGTGTGTACGTGGGCCAATTATGTCATGTTTTTCAAATCTTAAGGAGTCGATTGTAGATTGTTGAATCACAAGGATTTAATTGATAAAACATATGATCTGCGTGTTACATGACCTAATTGAAATAGATCATTTGAACAATTATCGAACTTGTCCATTCATCACACATCGATTTCACACCTACAAAAAAATTGAGGACCACATGCATGAATCCAGCACAGAGCTCATGCTTGCAAAATTGAGATAGACCATTCATTACACATTAATTTCACAATTTCTGAAGAGGTGAAATCATTCTTCTAGGTTGTATATCAAGTTAAAGACGCACATGACCATTCATTACACATTTATTTTATTTTTATTTTTATTTTTATGATAAATATTTTTATCATGTTATTGTTTCTATTTTGGTCCACGGAAGTCTTTATTTTTTATTTTCTAATAAAATAAATTAAACTCGTTATCTCCTTCTTTGTAAGCGACCCTTTATTAATTTACAGCATTGCCGGCTGGTTAACCTTCACCAAATGTTCTTCACACTTTATTATTTTGGTGATAACTTTATATACCTATCCAGTTTGAATCTGACTGTAAGAGAATTGACCATGCCCGCTTACCATTTCTACAGCGAGATCATAGGCATGGAGGCCTCTATATATAGAGCCAACATGCAACTTCATTAAACACAATAACTCAAATATACACACCAGAGGGGTGGAGAGAGTGAGAGAGATAGAGAGAGTGAGAGAAATGGAGGTTGCTCAAGTGCTTCACATGAATGGGGGAAGGGGAGAGAAAAGTTATGCAGAGAACTCACTGGTTCAGGTAATTAATTATATAGATTATGTGAATATACATGCTTCTATATATGCTCAGGAGCAAGAAAACAATAAATAGTCGTCGAACGCTATTTGAAAGTGCACTGCTCACAATATATATTTACAAAAAGGAGACCCGAATCTTAAACCTCTAGAACGAGTGCATTTTTTAGAAATTTGATACTATTAATCATACCAGGAACAACGTATGTAGATAATATGCTTTATTATCTTAATAATTAGCAGTGATTAGCTAGGATTTTGAACCAGAACTTGAAAAAATCCTATGCTTGCTGGGGAAACTATCAAGCACGGACAAATCGCTCTTCAATAACTAGAAGTATTTGAATTAAATGAGAGATCTTAACAGATTACTGCTTTGTATTTTTGGACATGCAGCGAAAGGTGATATCCATCACAATGCGAATCGCAAAAGAAGCCATAACCAATCTCTACTGCAGCACCTTCCCTAAAAGTTTAGCCATAGCAGACTTGGGATGTTCATCAGGACCAAACACTCTATATGCAGTATCTGAACTTGTCAAAGTAGTGGACGAGGCTCGCGGAAAACTAGGACATCAATCACCAGAATATCAGGTGCTGTTGAATGATCTTCCAGGCAATGACTTCAATGCTATCTTCAAGTCATTGGCAGGCTTCCAAGAAAATCTGAAAAAACAAATGGGAGATGGGTTTGGGCCATGTTTCTTTGCCGGAGTCCCTGGTTCTTTCTATTGCAGGCTTTTCCGTGCCAAGAGTCTGCATTTTGTCCATTCTTCCTACAGTCTCATGTGGCTGTCTCGGGTATGGCATCGTTGTATGTCACTAGTTACAGAGGCTGCATCATAAAACTTCCGGCTTACACGCCCTTTTACATTCAAATAATTCCGTAGGCAAGATAGCAATAAGCAAGTCTAGTTATTAAAGGGATAAAGAAAATAAAACAAGATTATATAGAATTATGTTTATGGTTTCAAGTTTTAATTTATAATTTTTTCTTCGTGATTATAGGTCCCTGAAGGGCTGGAGGGTAACAAGGGGAACATTTATATGGCCAGCACAAGTCCACCAAGCGTGCTCAAGGCTTATTACATGCAGTTCCAAAAGGATTTTACTCTGTTTTTAAAGTGTCGCTCGGAGGAGCTGGTGGCAGGAGGGCGTATGGTTTTAACAATTTTGGGTAGAAGAAGCGAAGATCCTTCCAGCAAAGAGTGTTGCTACATCTGGGAGCTTTTGGCTGTGGCTCTCAATGAAATGGTCTTAGAGGTAAATTATTGATGAGTAATGATATATATATATATATATATATATATATATATATATATATAAACTAGAGAAGATCAAAATAATAAGAACAAAACAATGCAGGGGATCATAGAGGAAGAGAAATTTGACTCCTTCAACATTCCTCAATACACTCCATCTCCATTTGAAGTGGAAACACAAGTTAAAAAGGAAGGGTCCTTTACCATTGATCGTTTGGAGGTATCTCAAGTCAATTGGAATGCTTACGATAATGAAGTTCACCAGTCTGCAGCTTTTGAAGATGGTGGATACAATGTTGCTAGGTGCATGAGAGCTGTGGCAGAGCCCTTGCTTGCTAGCCACTTCGGTGAAGCAATTATCGATGAGGTTTTCTCTAGGTACGGAGAAATTGTGGCCAGTCGCATGTCAAAAGAGAAGACTGAATTTGTCAATGTGACTGTTTCCGTGACTAGAAAGGGATGATCTTGATGACTTGTTGATTCGATCATGATCATGTGGTTGCCAGTATCATATGAAATTAATCCATGTTTTCCTACTTTACTTGCTCATTGAATGTTGTAGCTCACCTGCTGTTCATGTCCTAGTCTTGAAGGATCTGAGCAGCTAGCTCGAGCCTTTCTTAATTTTATAAATAAAAAAGAAAGTAATCCATTATGATTTTCTTCCTCAAGCTATGATTTACAATTTGTCCAGGAATTGGAAGTCCTTAAATTGTTTGCCTGCCCTTCATTGCTCTCCTTTTCATTTGTAAAACCCATGGCAGTTCTTGGTTGTTTATTTAAGACGATAAATCCAGTAATTTAATTCGAGGTTTAGAATCGGTCGGGTTTGTACATATATTATATATATTAATTTAATCAAACGGTTGATTTCAATAAAATATATCAACTATATTTCTTACACTTATTACATGATATGCATCGCAAGTTAAAGTGTAATAAAATAATTATCTTTCAAAATAATAATTAGCAATATTTTCGTATACTTACCCTTTTGTTTAATTGAATTTCCACCGAAAAAAACTCATTTAGGAGAAAGTCTGACATCTATTCATTGAATCTTTATGCAAAAGCCATGGGGGTAGTATTGGTCTTAACGATTAAATATGGAAAATGCTAGGGTTACTTGATTTTTATATAATTTATGTCACTCAATTAAAAGAATTAAATATTTCTCGCATTATTCTTGAATAATATGTTCAATGGCAGAAGACCTTTCATCATTTAAAAGACCTTTTTCTCTTGATAACGTGGCGCTGACAATGGCAGAAGAAGTTTGTTTCGGCCATGGCTATAGAGCTGGTATTTTCTTTTCTGCCATCCAATATAATCTCACAATATCCACTCCTGAAATGATACGGTCCCAATTCGTAAGCAATTTGTCGAGATTATCATGCACGGGCCCTAGAAACCAATGATTCGATCAAACTCCATTTTTTTGTGGATGCAGACTACGGAACTATAAAATTATTTTGAGATATCTCACGTCCAAATAATTTCAAGAGGCAGTAGCACGGTCTACTGTCTCTAGAAATAGTGTGCGTTTTTTTTTAATAATGAAAAATAACAGAGGAAAAAAAATAGCATGGTTAAAAAACACAATGTTGGGATTAGTGTTTTTTTAAGAAAAAAAAAAGGTTCATCCTAATTGTGTTTTATCTTGAAATGTATTATCCTTCAAATTCAAATCCTAATCTTAGCGAAACTTAAACCCAAACTCAAAAAACATTGTTTAGATCAGCATTTAATTTAGTGTATTTTCAAAATTAAATGTTATTCTAGCCTTGAGCATGAACAGTGATGACGGTATAATATTGAGGTGAACATGCAAAGATTGTGGGGTTTTTTTTTTTTTTGTCATGTGATGTTTCCTTCTTGGTTTTATACCACATATATCTTTTTTACAACACTTATCTCTATGAAAGAGGTGTGCTTTGTATCGCACAGGGGATATATAGATATGGAGTTATTTAAAATTATAGTGGTGATAACAGTTTAAAGTGTTTTTTATTTAGAAATATATTAAAATAATTTTTTTTTATTTTTAAAAAATTATTTTTAACATCAACACATTAAAATAATCTGAGAACATAAAAACAACTTAAAATTTTTGGGAACGTGATTTGCTCTGCATTTCCAAACACACTCATGAACCCGGATCGAATCAATTAGGGACATAATTGAATAAGAAAACTAATTTGAAGAAGGTAAAAAAATGTCAAGAATAATTTAGAATGCAATTGGGGACATAATTGAATAAAAAAAGAAAACAAGATGTGATTTTGTTGTAATTAAAAGAATTAAAGAGCTAAGGATGAATCTGTAACAAGATGCTAAATTTAGGGTGTTCAATTAATACAATTAGAAATGCAATTGAAAAGAAAAAATGGGATTTAGAGCGAAATTGACCAAAAATGCACAATTTTGAAGAGCAATGACTAAACTAGAATAAGTGTCCATATTCAAGGGCTCAATTAATTTATTTAGGGATTAAATTTAAAAGAAAATTAAAAAAAATTAAAAACATAATTGAATGAAAATTGTAAAATCGAAAATATATAGGGACTGCAATGAAAAAGGAAGAACAATTTCAGGACCCAACTGAATTATAAGCCTTTTCCAGAAACGGCATCGTTTCTCTTAAACTGAAACCAAAAAAAAAAAACACGAAGAAGAAGAACGTCGTTTTATTCATTCTGAAACACCAATTTCAGAGAATAGAAGCAGGCATTCACAATCAATCTCCAGTCTTGATTCTTCAGCAGGAATCACTCCAGATAATCATTAGAGAATAATTAAAAATGGTAAAAAAAACAAAATTAATATTTTATTATTATTTCCCTGAGTTTTTAATCAATATTTTTTTTCTTTCTAGAACTAAAATCAATAAAAATCTAAATATGTCCCTCCCTCCATTTGAAAGTAAACTTTAATAGAAAATTAGATTCACTGTAGAGAGTTACTGTTTGTTTTTTGTTTTAAAATTATTTTTTAAAAATTATTTTTTTTATTTTAAATTAATAATTTTTGGTGTTTTTAAATTATTTTGATGTTCTAATATCAAAATTAATTTTTAAAAAATAAAAAAAAATATTTTTTAATAAAAAAATATTTTAAAAATTAAAAAGATTTACATTCCAAATAGATGATAACCGACCCGCATAAAAGTTAAACGTGGAAAGTTATGCAAAAAAAAAATAATTTTTAAATTATTTTTTAGATGTAGTGACAGCTAGTATCTAGTAGAACTTGCTAGAGCTGAAAAACCACATCTTTCTTTTTAAAAGACCTCTTGATTCGGCCGCCATGAAGACGAAACGAAGAAATGTAAGAGTTGAACATAAGAGTTAAACATAGCCGCAACGAAGACGACAACTAAACCAAGAGGCGACACGTAATCAATATTCAAGTGGAAATTAAGCTGTACTGAAAGCAGAATCATCCTCTCCCATAATAATATATACTAAATTAGGATTCGATCACGGATTCTCAGTACACTTGTCTTTCAATCTTGGCCGTCAATCTTGTACTGGCACAGAACGTAGCAAATTATTGAAGAAATGTACTTTGAATTTAGGGTGGGATGGCGTGGCCGCATGGGAAGCCAGATTAATGATGAAGTGACCACCCATGTGAAAGAACACAACAATAATTCCCAAACGCATTATCTTGGGAGAAGCTAAAGGCTGGGAAAAAAGAAACTCTAGAGCACCTCCCATCGTGGTGGAGCACCTCCTATCGTGGTGGCGTCATGAAATCTCTCTTCCACGTCCATTTTCTTTTATGCTCGGTGTTCCTCTTTGTGTGGCATGTAATGGCCGTGCTAGTTCTAATGGAGAATGACAAGAAGTAACCCTAAATGACAAGGAAGTTGTGATTCACGCATCTTGCTGGCTTGCTACAAAGAAAATATGATGATATGCTTGCTTATTATGCATGCCTTAGTTTTGTAGGGACATTGAAAGTAGAGGTTAATTTCCTTATATTTACCTTGCCCAATACAACTTAGAGGTAGAGAGGTCGTTGACCTAAAACCTTGACAAACAAATCTATATCAGATTGTATAATAGACAACATTACATGGTTCAAATCATGGCTAGTAATCATTTTGCGACTGGCTGTGGTGGACCGATCATGGGATATTACTTAGAGTTATTAAAATTATTCTAGTTATTCGATCCAAATCATATCTCAGACCAAGTTTTATAAAATATAAAAAAGTTTCTTATTAAGCTGGATTCATGTGAGTTTTATTAAAAACATTAAAAAAGTTGACTTGTTCATATGAATGATAAAAAATATAAATTGATTCTTGCCTTGATTAACTTAATACAAGTTTATTGATTTTTTTAATGAAAAATTAAAATAATATCATTTTAATTTTTTAAAAAAACTTAAATTAACTTGAATTAATTTGTTCTCATCAAACGAATAGCATCTTTTTTTAGAAATCCTAGTTATTCTGAGCATAATAGTAAAGAATTTCATTGCTATTTCTCAAATAATCATAAAATATATGTTTATATATTTGTTTATAGATCAAATTAGATATGTAATTATTGAAATAATTGTTGGAGACTCAAATGGTGGATATGCAAATATAATAACTTATATGCTTTTATATATCTTCATGAATCTAGAAATTTTTACTTGCATTGTATTATTTGATCTATGTACTAGCACTAATAACATTTGAGATTATGCAAAATTATACATCAAAAATTCTTTTTTGGCTCTTTCTTTATAAGGATTGGATTAAAGGGTTTTGTCATCCTAAAATTCTGATTCATTTCTTATCGCAAATATTCACTTTTGACTGATGTAGTTAAGAATAGCAGCGCACTCGTCAAGAGCAAGCTCAATGCCACAATTGGATTTTGTGGTAGAAAGCTTCTCCCAAGTGCGCACATTCTGCCATGGCTGGATGCCTTTTGAAGCTTCAGAGGAGTTGGGTTTTGTATAATTCCTGAGCGCTGCATGATAAACAAGAACCGAATTCAAATAACCAGTCAGCCACCATGGGAGAGATTGTCATTTGATTTACTCTGAATAAGTGGTGTTTTATGTACCAGAGCGAGATTGGCAAGGACAGCAAAAGTGACCCACCTTCTTTTTCCAAGACAAAGCCTATCTTCCCCTCTCTCTCCACTGTGAACCAACCAAAATCGTCGTCCCAACCATGCCAGTCAGTCACCGGAAAACCCCATCACTGTCATAATCCAAAATCCATCAAGAAATTCCAGCAATCCATCACGCCCCTTCAACAACTTGAACCAGCTGAGCAATTTTTTATTGGAATGTTTGATAAGGTGATAAAAATTGTTTTTAAAAGTGTTTTTATTCATAAATTTATTAAAATAATATATATTTTTATTTTTTAAAATTATTTTTAATATCGTTAATTATATCAAAATGATATAAAAAAATAAAAAAATAATATTTAAAATAAAAAAATAAAAAATAAAATAAGTTTTTTTTAAAATATTTTTAAAATATAAAAACAAATTTTCTCTTCATCTTCCTCATTTTATCAGCAACTCCACCATAAACCACCAAACACATCACCCATATACCTCAACCAACCAAATCCCTTCTTCTTCGTCGACATTATTTACAGATCATTTCCTTGTTTTCGCTGTTGGAGATATAAGTTTGGGTTAAAACGGTGGTTGTAGGGTTTTTTTTTTTAATTTAATAACAAACTTTTAATATTTAATACACGATATTTTTAGTTGTTAAATAAAAAATAATGATAATTATATAAATAATCATTTATTTATTTTAAAGAATATAAAATGTTACTTACGTTACAAAGTTTATAAGAAAAAAATGAATCAAACTACACAGTATATACTAAGGATATGTATAGTTTTGCCTGATATTAATTTTAAACAAACCTTTGAATTATGAAAAATGTATCCTCCAGCAACCTCAAAACCAACAATCCAATATGATTTTTGGCAAACATAAAAATGAACAATATTTAAAGGGTAATTTCTCTAATATATAGGAAGGATCCAAATCTTGGTTTCGGAGGGCTGGAAAGTGAACATTTGTTTTGTTTTAGAGATTGCCCGCGTTATACACATGGATTTTTAAAGAAAATTTTTATTTCATCATATGATGATTAAAATAAGTATTTTTATGAGTTTGAAAGATTTAAATTTTGGAAGAGAAAATACATTTTTAAAATTGAAACCCCTAATCCTTATTTGTAAATTTTTTGATGAAAAATATTTTATTTATTAACAACAATGTTTTTTTTAATAAAAATCTAAGATAATTCAAAACGTATATACAAAAATCTCAATAAATTAAATAAAGGAATGAGATTATTTTAGGATGCAAAACTCCCATTTCCTTCTTAACTTATTGTTTTTTACAAAAATAATTTTTTTATTAGTAGCGCGCATATATATATAACTCATTATAATGTAAAAGGCAAGTTTCAAATTAAAAAAAAAATATAATTTTTTATGTGACAATATCAGAAAAATCAAAGAATACTTAACTCGTGAAAACCATATAAAAATTAACAATCAAACGATTGTTTAATTTCCATTTAATATTAATGTGTACTTTTTTATATATTAGGCTAATAAATAATTGTTAAACAAATGATTAAAAAAAATATAAAAAAGGTATAATCTCATTTAAAAAGTATAAAATGATTATAAATAGCATTGCAATGATTAATTTAAATAAAATTTTATTTTAAATTAAAAAACAATCGTAAGTCTAGAAGGCCATGCCATGCATATATTTGGCCTTGAAAAATAAAAAGGTAAGCTCAAATGGGCCTGGACAAGCCCTACTTGCTCACACCTTTTTATGCAAGGAGGATGACAACTTGTCTGCTCAATGTAAAAAAATAAAAATAAAATGAATTATATGTCATCTATTGTAATAACTTTCTTGCCATTAGAAAATAAAGTTGGAGGTTTTTAACTGCTAAAGGTCGTTTTTAACTCATTGGACTAGAAAACATTTCTACAATATTCTAGAAAGCTAAATTATCTCATTTCAAACCCCAAAATACAACAAAATAACTTAGACATGGATTTAAAAATAGATTTAATTTGTCAGTTGATGAAATTTAATATGATTTTATAACTTAGACATGTTAGAATTGAAGAAATAATGAGTGATTTATTGGGTATAAATTATTTTTTGTCAGTTTTATGGCTAAGTTGGAAATTTGAGGAAAGTTGATTTTATGTGGAATTGATAATAATTAAAATATATTAATTTAGATTGAATAAGTTTGAATTGAAAAAATAATTGGATCCCAATTAGTTTAAGTCAATTACGGGTTTTATTTAAAATTTAGAAAAAAAAATTATTGTGTAATTGATACTAATTAAATTATTAATTGATGTTATTATTTATTGATGATAGTGTGATATGAAAATTTATAATTCTTATGTTAGAGATGATGATGGTGATGTTGATGGAAGTAGTTATAATGATAATATTTATAATAACAGTTATGACAATAATAGTATCTGTGGTAGTGATGATGATTGTTATGGTAATTGTGATATTGATAGTGATTATTATATAGTAAGATGGTGACAACAACTAGTGATGGTGGTGATAGTTATTTTAATGATGGAGGTTTAAGAAAGTTATGATGAGATGCTGATAAAATGATGATTATATTGATAAAAAAGACAACGGTGATGGTGTGGTCGATAATAGTGTGGTGGTGGAGTGGTTATTGTTGTTGTTATTTTGATACTTAAAAATCCTAAGTGAACCTAAAAGGAAGGTGAATTAGGTTGCCGATTAAAAACTTTTTCTTAACATAAAATAATATATAACACAACTTGAAGATCAATGCAAATAAGTTGAAACAATAATGGAGATAAGCTTAAAGATATATAAAAAATCAACATAATAAGTGAGGAGATAAAGTTAAGAGACTCTGCACCATGATTTTTATAGTGATTTGAAAAATCACATACTTCACTCTTTGAACCTTAGATTAATTATTCTCTATCACACATGGTTTTTTTAGTTGATGAGACCAAATCTTTATATAATCTTTTCTAGGATTAAGATTAAACTCAATCTTTTTATGGACCAGGATCAAATCTATCACAATCTGTTTTTCCAGGCTCAAGATTGAAATCTTGTCCTTTTTACAAGATAAGGATCAAATCTATCACAATTTGTTTTTCTAGGCTCAAGATTAAAAATCAATCTTTTTACATGTTATGAATCAAGCCTATCACAATCTTTTTCATAAGTCAAAGATCAAAACCTTTCTTAATAATACTTATGGACAAATATTAAACAGCTCAAATAGCTTTTAGAGGCCCTTCACAAGTATTTGTAAGTGTTTTATAATATTATACTCTTAATAAAATTGAATGAATAGCATATAAAATAGGAGGAATTTTACTAATAACACTTCAACCTTGTTTTTGGATGAATCAAAAGTATATAAAAGGGGTTATATGAGGTTGTATATGAGAATGAATGAAATAAGAATTTTAACTTGGATGTTCTTTTTCTATTTTTCTAAAGAGATGGGCTTTTATAAAGCTAAAAAGTTAAACTAGTCATTGAATATAACTTTCTAAATATTTATGCTCGTTGGAATATTAATTAGACCATTTTAAGCATTTATGTTTGTTTCATACATGCATTTCAACGCAACAAATATAGCCAATCAAAATATTTTTGGACTTATAATAGTAAGCAAAATCAACACCATTTTACCTAAATCATACATGAAATTTTGCCTAAATAACAGTAAAATATTATGTTAGTATTTTTCAATTTTTCTAGTAGTGAGCAAAATCAACATCATTGAACTCTCATCACCTAAAAAAACTCAAACACCAAATCTAATCTTTATTATGGCCGACAAAAATTTCTCTTTCCTTATTATTTTTGATAACCTTTTCTTTCTTTTTTCAAAACCTAGAGACTAAAAAGTAATGAAAAAAAAAAAGTATGTGAACAAAAACAAAAAATAATATTATTTAAATAACCTAGTTGCAAGAAAATAAGAACATTAAAGATAAAAGTCTATATTTTCACATTGCTGTAGCGCTACAGTAACGTGAACAATGCGACAAAGCGTTGAGATAAGTAAAACCCTTTTCATTTAGAATATTTTGTAATTATAATTATAATACAAACTCTTAATGTATTTTAAAATTTAATTTATCCTTCTCGTTTTATTTTATTTTCCTTTTGAAATAGGAAAAATGAAATAAAGGGATTCAATGAACCATGATATTGGTAGAAAGACCTGATTAGACATGATTTAATCGTACGTGACGAATAGTCACTTTACCACGTAATTTTTCACACAAAAAAAACCTTTGTAGCTTGACTTGCTATTTCCGTATTTGTCTTCTCCCGTGGATCTTTGTCATTGAATTTGAAGTTCATGCCTGGTGGCATCCATTAAGGAGAACGTGGGCATTGCAGTCCTCCCCCACTTGATGAAGCTTGAGGCCTGTCCACCAAGCAAGCCCTCGGTGAACACCTGTCCGACACCTGTGCTCCTTGACCCTGGCAAGATGGGAAGAAAACCATGGGCAAGAAGAATCTTTTTTCGAGATATTTCAATATATTGAGTGCTGATTTGATGGACTCAAAAGTATAATTGCTTCCAAAGACGAGTGGGAGAGATTCAAACAGCACTTAAAGTAAGATCCAAGAACACAGCACGTCCTGTACATTAAGTCAGACCAGTAATGGCCAACAATGGAGCTTCACGTGCAGGTCTGCTGCTGGAATCAAGGATTTCTTCTGCAGCTAGCCAGTGACGCAATTATCATAACACAGCAGTAAGTTTAGCAGTGAAGAGGGTTTCTCATATTTCTTTTTTTCGAGTTAAAATCTTGAAACAGTGATTGGGAGTGAGTTAATTTTTTAAAATATATTATTATCAGGTCACTGTAAGGGATACAGCAATAAAATGGTTTTAAAAAAACACTGAATGTGTATGGACTAATAATTAAGTTGATGTAAGATACCTTCCAAGAAAGAAAAAAGTGACACAATTATGATTGAATGCCTCTTTTACAATCTGTTTGTTGGAATGGGAAAAGGAACAACAGAGAACAGAGAAAAGAGGGGTGGTAATTGAAGGATGAAAGGACATTTTTCCAGCAGATTGGACGAACACTATCTGTATCATCGGATTAAAAATAAAGGATTTATTTCTAATTGATCCCATTAATCTTCTTAATTTTAAGAGAAGTGGACCCATTTTGTTTTCTTATTTCCCAAATAAATTGAAACAGAGTAACATGGGAGCTTGCCATGTGATTGTTAATTAAGGACATTTCAAACTCAAACGCACAAATTATTGGCTAAATCTCATTAAAAATAAAGAAAATAACATAAATTTCATAAAAAAAGCACAAAAACTAAGATAAATAAATAGATAATAATAATAATATTTTTTCCATGTGAATATAGAATCAATAAATAGGATCAATTACCATGCACCAAGTCCATTTTGTTCTCCAATAAATATATAGCAACACATTTTTTTAAGCGTTCTACCACCTTCGGCACCATTAATTATTTTACGTTTGGAACTGTGTTAATACACGTTTTAAAACTGTGTTTATAAAAAAAAAAAATATATATATTTAAATATATTTGTAAATAAAAAGCAATTTTAAAAAAGTACACTGCAAACCAAAAACTTCATGATAATGGATTCCATCTTTCACAGATTTTCTGGGATATAGTTGCATGCCAGATATCTACCTTTCAAAATGACTTTTCTTTATTTGATTCTTGGACACGAAGAAATTAGAAGGCCTATATAACTTAGAGAAGCCAAAAATCCTTCAGATCTCATTGTCTCGGTGGGGAACAATCAAATGTAACATCGGGTTGGCTTTGTTGCCCCATGATAATGATGCTACCATGACACCACAAATTTAAATGTTATCTTGAGACACCATCGTGACCAATGTATGCTGAGAAATTAAAAGGGATGAAGGGTAAAAACTAAAAAGAAAAGTGCAAACCATGATTCAAAGTTTCCTTTAAAAGAAGGATGATTACAGGCACCAGAGCAAAGAAACCGATTGGCACAAACCAAAATATGGATGTTGAGAAGGTCTTTCACATGACAGGAGGTACTGGAGATAATAGCTATGCCAGAAACTCCTCATACCAGGTCTATAATCCTCTCCATCTTCCACTAGTTAATGTGCTAGCTCTTTAATTTGTGTCACTTTAACTCCTTTCTGCACTTATTTTTCCTTTCATTATCTCGTTTTTGTTAACAGAAGAAGGTATCTGACATGGTCAAGCACATAACCATGGAAGCATTACAAGAAGTCTATCTTGCACTAGCACCAAAGAGCTTAGGCATAGCTGACTTGGGTTGCTCCAGTGGATCTAACTCATTATCAATCATCAAAGATATTGTTGAGGCTGTGGAAGCAGCAAGTTGTAAAATCATGATCCCGGCGCCTGAGTTTAGAGTGTATCTTAATGATCTTCCGACTAATGACTTCAATTCAATCTTTAAGTCGTTGCCGGATTTCTACAGGGACCTTAACAAAGAAAGAAGTGATGGGCCTCCCTTGCTTTTCATAGCGGGTTATCCTGGTTCATTTTATGGGCGACTTTTCCCCAACGATTGCTTGCACTTTGTTCATTCGTCATACAGTTTGCACTGGCTTTCCAAAGTAAGGTTTTCCCCTTTCTTCTCTCCTTTCTTGAGTTGCTTAGAGCACTTTCTCAGAGGTGGTCTTTCTTATTGGGTGAATATTATTTGGTAGTTCCTTCGACTATGCATATCAATCAAACATGTCATGCAGGTTCCTCCATCACTTTATGATGAGCAAGGCAAACCGATTAACAAGGGCAGCGTTCACATTTCTGGATCAAGCCCTCCACTTGTATCCCAAGCATACTATGCGCAGTTCCAAGAGGACTTCTCGTTGTTCCTTCGCTCGAGGTCTGAAGAGCTTGCTACTGGAGGGCGTATGGTGCTGATAATGTTAGGAAGAATAGGTCCAGATCATGTTGATAGAGGCAACTCATTCTACTGGGAACTCCTTTCAAGATCTCTTTCCATTTTGGCTACCCAGGTCTGTTTGCGTCTTTCTTTATGTGGGCCATATTGATCCACTGATATTCATACGAGGCTCTAATTTGTGGAATGTGGGTCATATTGATCCACTAATATTCACACGAGGCTCTAATTTGTGGAACACAAATTATGTGGGTCATATTGATCCACTGATATTCATATGAGGATATAATTTGTGGAGCACAAAAAAAAAAAAAAAAAATAATCTTTTTGCAAGTGAGAAAATTGTAAGTGATCATAAATGTTATTAATTTTTTGCAGGGGGAGATCGAGAAGGAAGACATAGATTCTTATGATGTACATTTCTATGCACCAACCAAGGATGAAATGGAAGCTGAGATAAGGAGAGAATGTTCCTTCGAATTGGAAAGATTAGAGATGTTTGAAACAGAGAAGGAACTTTACAAGGTTAGTGACAACTATGGAACAGAAGTTGCAATGACAGTTAGGGCTATCCAAGAATCCATGCTTTCCCACCATTTTGGAGAAGGAATTTTAGACGCTTTATTTGACATCTATGGAAGAATGGTGGAAGAGGAAATGCTTAAAGAAGAAATTAATCCCATTACTTTTGCTGTAGTTCTTAGAAAATTATAAATGATAATTATGGCCATTAAAAAGTTCCCGAGTTATTGCATCTTTTTTTCTTGTATTTAAATATGAATGTCAACTGTTTTAACTTTTGAAATTGAATAGTAGTGAAAATTTCCGAATTTAATCATTCTCCAACCCGTGGTAAAAATTAATTCAAGACACTATTTCTCTGGAGTTTCTTTTGTTAGTACTGGTGCGAGTTGGAAGTAATAAATTGAATTTAAGGAATAAGGGTTTTTTTTAAAAAAAAGATGCCGAAAAGATAAAAAAAAGCTTTTTCTTATATAAAATTAATATTGGTTGATTAACCCGATGGTTTTGCTTTAATCCATCAAGGTTCATCAGTTAGGATCAAAACCATACATCAAGAGTTTCTCAATCCTAAGTTCCTATAACTTTCAATTTTAGCACTAAGTTAATGTTAGGTGAGAAAGGGAAGAGAAGATACATGAAAGTACAAAAATACACAATTTTATTTTTTTTTATGTAAAGAAAGTGTTTGACCTCGAGATCTCTTTAGAAAATGAGAAACAATAATTTCATTAAAGTTACAATTTATTAGTGAAAAATGACAATTGTTAGAAAACAAAGAATGCTCGCAACACTTTTCTTTTGGTTTCCGGTAACCTAAGGTGATGCAAATTAGTAAGCATTATTAAAGAATCCATTAGCTGATTCTAGTTATTTGAGTTAACAAGTTGCGACTCTGACAAATAAGATATTTATATATTTATTGGGTCATATCTAAAGCTACAAGAAAATTTTTGTTATAATTCTAATTGGACTGGAAACTAAATATTTCAAGTTTTTCATTTATATATGGTAGGCCTAGTAATTAATTCATAATAGAAAGAATGGCATGCTTTAAGTTAGGCCAGAAATTATTTTACGAGTTTTGCTATTTATTTTCTTATGATTTGTGGACTTTTATTTATTTGAAATTCCTTTCCTCTAAGGAAAGCATAGGTGACATCAATTGAGATTATTTTAACAAGGGTTTTCGTGTTAGCAATGTGTGTTTCATTTTGCTTTGTGGATTTTCACATTGGCAAAGTTTTCTTATCATTTAAGAACATTAAAAGCGGCTTTGGACTTATTTTTCTCAATGTATATAGTTTTACGCTAATAAATATAATTTTTTATTTGATTTTTGGATCAAACTATAATTTTACAACTAGATTTAAGAGATTTTTTTTTATATATTGTTAAAATTTCATAGCGATCGAACATATGAAAGACCTTGAGATAAGGTCTAAAAGCTGCTATGCAAGATTTGTATTTTTTTTCTAGTTGATTTAAGATTTTTTTTTATTTAGAAATCTTTTGTTATTTTTCCAACTTTATTCAAGATATTTTACCTAATATAAATAGAGTTATTTAGCTTTTATTTAGAAGTAAAATAATAATAATAATTAGAGATGCATTGATTATTCATAAATAAAACTTGTGTGAAAGAGTTTGCGTTCACTCTTAGTTTTTCATGGAACTACTCTAACTTATCAAGGAATTAATTAAGTTTCGTGGCATCTTCCTTATACTTGTTGTTCGCATCTCGATTATAGGCATTAAGTGGGGGTTGGTTACTTATAGTATTGTTGTTTGTACAAGTTATCATTATGTCAAACTCAATTCCAAACTTGATCTTAGCTTTAAGAGGAATGATTGATTTAACTGTGAGTTTTTAGATCTTTATATCTACGGGTTCGCATAATAAGATGACTTAAAACTAAGCAATAGACGATGCATCATCTACTTCAAATTCCTCTGCCCTTTACTATAGAAAAAAAAAACATGATACGGTAAAATGTATTCGTAACATTGATACATTCTTCTACTATATTAAAAAAAAATTGAATTTTACCTGCGACATATTTGTTAATGTATATGTCATGTAGTCAATCGTTTGGTTACACTTGATAATATCGACTTTGTTCATGTAAACAAATTTAATTTTATAAAGACTTATTTATCTTTAATATTCATCAAATATTTGATTATTGAATCTAGAGTAAAGATAAAGTTATTTGGACAAAAATAATTTGAAAGAAATTATAAAGTTTGTTATATTATGGAATTCTTATTGCATCAAAACATTGTTCCTAAATTTTCCTGGTCAATACTCTACTAAAACCGACCAAACATTAATTAGAATTGTTAAGATTAATACATATTATGTTTTTTTTTTTTTATATATTAAAGGAAACAATTGTTCTCATAAGCTGATGTATGAATGATATATATAACTAATATGCAGGTGTTTGTTAGGTGACATGCATATTAAACTAACCCGCATGAGAATTCCATATGGAGAGATCACTTGTGCTTATAGAAAGGCTCATGCGACGGTTGTATAAGTGATCATTAGACTTGAGATCACTAAGTTATCTTATATAAGGAGTGTTATGCTTTGATTCTGTTACATGTTGTCCTAATCAAGGGTAACAAATGAGCAAATATTGAGTACAACATGAACTATATAAAGATATTTAAGTAATCAAGAGATGATTTATCACCTTATATGAATTAAAAAAAATGTTTCATCTATTCTAAAATAGTATGGATTGTAAATCCTTACGCAAGGTGGAATGAGATTTGAAAAGAATTTTAAATCTTATTCAAAGAGTCAATAATTATAGTGTTGAGAACAAACATGATTTGACATAGTAGACATACTCCATGTTATAATATCTAAATAAGAATATTGTTGATAAAGGGGTAATAATTACATTAATAAACTAGAAATTTAAAGATTAAGTTAAACAACTTATGACTTTTCTAATATTTGAAGAATCATGGCAGGTTGCTAGACATTGTATTTGATATTCCAATATAAATCAATTAATTGTTAAATAGATTATAAATTAATTTATTTGATTTATTTAATCCTATTTTATTTAGGACTGTTATTTATATTTGGGTCAACTTATTAGGGAACCTAATTAGTCACACACATAAAAATCATTGGTTAGAAAGTAAAATAAGATGATTAATCAAGTGTGACTTGATTATAAATAAGTTTTAGAAATTAAGGACTAAAACATAATTTATACAAGGAATTACAATATTAGACCTAGAAAAGTTAAGTAAGGACTTGATTGAATAAATTTAGAAAATTATTCTGAAATAATAAATATGCTATTATTTAAAGGACAAATTGATATTTTGTCATGTATAAGGTTTTTTAGGTTTTCTTATAAATAGAATGTTATGTCGTTTATTTTTTTAATAAAAAATAGTACAACACAATTAAAAAAATAGAATAATATAAAACACCTAAAAGACTTAAAAGAAAATAGATAATACTTAAAGGAATAATAATCTCTCTCTTCTAAAAGGATTTAAAAGATTTTTCACTAATGGTTCGTGTGAATTACCGTTAAATATCGGACACTTGCACAACTTGTAGTTTGCAATAATTTAGCCTTGAAGCAATTATTTAAAGCTGAAAAAAACATTTGATCTTTAAGTAATATTTATATAAGCCTTAAACAAATCTAGATATGTCTAATGAGATCTTAGAACTCTTAAAATGTTTTTAAAGTTTATTGTTTTCACGTTGTCTATGTGTTTTTAGAAACCAAATAATAATATGGGTTTTAAAGCTAATAAAGAACTACACAACCTAGGTAGATTTAAAATCCACGATCATTAAGTAAGCATCCATATAAAGAACATAAATTTGAAAATTAGCAAGCAGGATGTCCTTAAAAGAAATAGGAATGTCCTTTTAAGAAATAGAATGATCAAGAAGACCCCCCTCTTTATATTATCCTAATTTGTTAGACGTTATGGTTTCACTTATTTTGATATTTGGTCAAACTAGTTAAAAAAACTCGATAAAACAAAAACTAGTATGTACATTATCTTAAGAAGTAGAGTAATTAAGAACATCTACCTCCATAACTTATCCTGGTTTGTTATAGGTTATCATTCCATCTATTTTTGTTTTAGTCAAACAAGACAAAAACATTTATCTGATCATATTGAATGACGTTAATTATGAAAGTTATCATTCTTAACCACAATCCCACCAACATTATCATGACATGACCACTGTAATTAGCACCACCAAGTTACATATACTATTTCTCTACCACCACCATCACTCTAATACCATCAAGGGTGTGTAAGCAATTGAAATCATTTCGTTTGGTTTCTGATTAATTTATTCAACTTGGTTTTTTTTTTTTAAAAAAAAAAGAAATAATAGAATTATTAGCCCATTCAAATACTTGAATAGATTAACATTTAGCCCAAAAGGGGAAAAATAAAATGGGGTGTGGCTGTGATTTTTGTGTCATAAGAATATGCATGTCGACTGTCTGAGATGAATTATCAAAAACTCAAGATGAGTTGCGACCTAAAACTCATTACGAGTTAGGTTTCCCTTGTGGGTATGTTTTCCTTCATATTACAAGTCCTTTTTTTTTTTTTTTTTGCTGCAAGCCTAAATTTCAAGCAATTTTAATCTTTCCTCCAGGGTTAAAATTTAGTAGAACAATTACTCGATTTCTTAGATGTATCAATGAAATGTGAAGAAATTGAGCCAAAGGTACTTTATATTTTATGACAAAGAAAATTGAGGTTTTCAAATCCTTCATTTCTTATCTTAATCCTGAGAAATTTATTCTCTTCAAGACCTTTTTTTTAACTGTTTTTATCTGGAAGTTCTATATATAAAACAAATTTCCATTTGAGAATTTCAACACAAACTGATTTGGAAAATGATTTATAATGCTATCCATTTGTTATATGAGTGAGAAATAATATCATTTCAGATTGATTAAACAATACTTAATTTATCCAAAGTATAATTCAGACAACAATCACCATATTCGCGTAAATTGTTACTTGTAGCTTCTTAAATATGTAGCTTGTCAAACATGAAAATAAATGCACTCCATTTCTCCATGTCATTTTAATTAAAGCCTTATATAGAGTAAATTAAAAAAAAATCAAGATACACAATTTATTATAGATTGGAACAATAATTTATCATTTTCTTCTTCTTTGATTTTTTTTGTTTTGATCATTGAATGTTTTTTGTTTATTGTGGATTGGATCTTGACAATTTGTTTCGCTTTGTTTTCTATTGGGTCATCACGATATCAAAAAAACACAACGGCATTAAGTTGATGTTCAATTTTGCATGAAATATTCGGTTTTATTGTATGTGAAAAATAATGAGGCCACCAAAATTAACTGTGATAAAAAATGAAAGGTTTTTTTTTTCTAGTATTGTTAATTCAGCGCCTTTTTGAAAGAATTATCCTTGGTATTTTTTCAAAATTCTTTTTTGTCCCATTAATTGTACAATTATATGTTTTGGTCTAAAAATTAATTCATATTTTGGTCTTTAAATTTAGAGAAGAGAGAGAAAGCCGCTAGAAAATAGAAAAAAAAAAAGTTGTCAACTGGTCACTATTTCATGACATAAAAGGCCAATATTCTTATCAATGAGTTTCATTTCATGAAAAAAGTTCCATTTATATATTTTTTAGCATTCATCTTAATAGAAAAAATAGATCAAGGTTGAGAGAGAAAAGATTTTCCCTGGTTTTAGATTTCCATATAAATTCATTTTTGGATGTTTTGACTTAAGTAATTGATTTCTTGATACTCTAATGATGTTTATTAGGTTTTTTAGGAAAAAAAAAACCTTGAAATGATTTTTGGATCCAAAAAAACCCCTGCTCGAATTTTCAACCATCAAATCTAGACAAACAGATGACGTGTCATATACTTTCATTTAAGAAAAAAAACGGACAAACAACGAGTTGTTTTCTCATTTATAAAAATAGAGTTAGGAGTGTGGGCCTAGCCTTCTAAACCCACACACGCTTGATATTTTTATCTTTCAACCCAACTGACCTGGTAAAGCTAGTTAGTTATTTTCATTTATAAAAATAAATTGGACTCCTTTGGTGAATCTATTTTTTTAATTTATATTCATTGAAATTAAATAATTAAAAATAGTTTTAGGATAGTATTTTATTAGATGTCGGTTCAATTTTTACTTTTTTTTTAATAAGATTATATTTTTTTTATCATACCAACAATCAAGTAATTTTATAAGGCTTGTGAAGTAACTAGTGATATCTTTTTAGTTATTTTATAGATCTACTTTAAAGAAATAGAGAGATACAACTAAGAAAGAGAAACCCTAGATCAAAATATTCTTATCACTCTTGATGGATCATGAATTTTGTATTCTTATTTATTTTTATGTTTACTCTTTCTTTAAAGTATGTAATGGAGTAATTAATATGCATTTACTACTTACTCTCTAAATATCATAAATGTTTTTCCAACAATTGTTCTTTATATATAACCATTCATGATTCTTTTTAATATATATATATATATATATATATATATATATATATTCATTGTATTTTTTGAATAACTTGTATATTATAATTAAATAAAATTTGAATTCCAAGAATTTCCCCTCTCCATCAAATGAGCATTTTTTTTTTTAATTTACAGAACTAGACACAATTAGAAAATAAAAGGATCAATCCACGCGTGCACTAGATCAACCTCGTGTGCGACTACTTTTAACCTGGATAGCAGATAAAACTTGCTTAATTAATTAATCATTAATCCTACTCGCGAGGGATCTTGTCTCGAGTATTGACAAATCTGAAATCACCAAATCTTAACAGCATGTGGCCTTAGGAATTATATTAAAACTTCACACATAAAATTTTGAGTATTCTTATCACTAGATTTTATTTTATTTTATTATAGTATTTGTCTAATTTATCTTGTGATTTTCTTGATTTAAAGTTCTTATTTAATTATTCTTCTTGTTTTTCTACTCTTTCATGAGTATTTGTGTTATGATAAAAACATTACGCAAATTTTTAATAAATCAATTTTCAGATCTTAATTAATTTTATCTAAAAAAATAGTACCAAGTAATTAAAAATCAAGATAATAGAGCTATTAGTAGCTAGGCTGCCAAAAATGGATGTTCGTTCACTTGTAAAATAATTTTAATTTATTTTAGATTTAAATTCTAAATCTTTACTTCTAAAAAAGAATTTATTGTATGTTTTTTAAACATTTTTAATATGGAATTTATATGACATGTAAATTCGTTTCATTCTCTATATTTCGAAAATCCTTTGGTCTCCTGTATATTGGTTGTCTTGAGATATATATATAGATGAGGAAGTCTTCCTACTTTTAACAAGTTCGATAAAATTTCAATCTTAATATATATATATATATATATATATATATATATATATATATATATCAGAGGAGACAACAATTAAAGGCTAGTTAGGCTCTATATATCATATAGCCACTAAAAGCTATTTTTGTCGGTGAATTTTGAAGGACTAACATCTACTCAATTGGACATTTACTATCAAATTCGAACCCCGATCCATTGTATCTTTTCGCCATGGTTGTTGAATATAATGTCTGCTAGTCTCTCTCCCGGCAATGTTGTCAGCCCCTGCATTTGTTTTTCAGCTCTTAAATCTTTATGTTCATCGAATCCTTAGAGACTCATATATGGAAGATGGTGCTTGAACAAATTAAACAGCGAAGAAACTCGTCCATTCTCATGGAACAGGGCGAGCTAGGTCACCTTGCGCTACAGCTTTGAGGCAGGAAGGGGACAAACACCAAATATTTCGTGACATAGCACAGTGGCACCTACCTGATAGGCTGAAAGAAAGAAAGAAAGTATACATGGAGGTTGATTCAACAACCTGCCATTGCCGAGCATGCTCGAAGCTAACAATTTGGATAAGAACCCTACACCCGTTTTGTCCTTAATACTTTCAAGATCAACTAGGGTCGCTAGGGTGTCATTCTTTGTTTTTCTCTTTTTGGTTTCCCTTTTGTCAACACTCGGCAATTGTATGTAGACGAGGGCCCCTAAGAATACCTAATGCGTCATATAATTTACATGCACGACACTTGGGATTATGCTGGTGACTACTTTTTCTTATCAATAAAGAATAATAATATATATTAAAAAAAAAAACTAAGCTCAAGCTCAAGCGTGCTTCATTGACCGTACATCCAATTCACTATTCACTGCGATATGTAATTATGATTTTGCCTTTTTTAAAAAACTAACGTATTGATATGGAAGGTATTTTGGTTTTTTACTGTACTATTAGCCATTAAACACATGATTGGAGTGTAATTGTTTTTTTATATTTTTTAACATAGTAAAATGATCTTATAACATTTTTTAAAACTTGTTTAGAGGGATGAAATGAGGGCAATTTTATCTTACATGTTGATTAATTGTTATTTTTAATGCAAAACGTTGATGTCACATTAAGTGCCCGCGCTTATGTGTGGAAGACACTCAAGTACTTTAAGCAATCTCCTAATTATAAAATGTTCATTTGCTTTGTCCTTGGATGTGCAACACTTCAAGTCTTCTTCTTAACAGTGTGTTGTTGTTACTCTTTTCAATTTTATCATTATATTTTTTATATCTAATTTTTTTTTTTATTTTTTTATAAAAGTTCTATTAATTTTTAATTTCACTCTTCAATTTAAATTTATGATATATTATTTTTTTCTAATTTAATTCTAATTCTTTTAATTTTTTTTAAAGTTATTTTTCTTTTCCATTTAATCAGTTTCTCTCTAATTTATTTTTTTATTTTGATTTTCAACTTTATTTTTTTAATTATAATTTTTTATTTTATCTTTTTCAATCTATCCTATGAATTGGACTTAACAGCTTTCTTATGCACATACTTAAAAAGTTAAAAGGGGTTGACATAATTTTTTTGGCTTTATTTTATTTTCTGATTTTATTGTTTAACATTATTTTTTAAAAAAGAAAACTGACTTTGTGATTTTCTTTAATTTTTTTAATGTAAGGTTGTTCTGGTCTCATAACATAGAACGTAGGTTTAACAAATTAATTCAGACTTACTCGTCTTTTATTGCCCGGATTTCATGTCTATCATACTAGATCGAGTTGAATCACACCGGTTTTTATCCTTTTTCTTTACTCACACAGGTTTGGCATCATTTTTCCGCTTTGAAAAAAAATGTTTTTCACGAGTTATCGTTATTTCTTTTTTAAAAAATAATTGTATGTTTTCTATTGTTGCTTTTTCTTTTTCTTTTTCTTTTTCCGTTTGACACAAATAAAACTAACTTATTTGAGTGGTTAAAATTAGACTTTGATTTTTATTTTTTTAAAAAAAAAAACATGCTTTCAACATCTAAGAATTTTACAAAAAAAGAATACCATGGACTAACAACGTAGCGAAGATCAATATCTAGTGATAACTGAAATTGCAAAATCTCAATGTATTTGTTTCATATAGATTATGTAATACTATTTTTTTTTGTCTGGCTCACGGGATAATTTTCAAAACATATTTTTACTTAATTTTATGATTATTAAAATAAGTATTCGAAAACAAAAGTTATTTAAAATATGAAGTAAGAATATATTTATTCAGTCAGAATTTTGTCTTCTTATTTATGTAATATTTTATTTAACGTGGTCATGACCTTCCTTATCAATAAAGAATAAAACCAATTAAAATAAAATTTCATATGCATTCAAATGATTTAAATTTAGAGGGAAAATGTATTTATTTAAATAAAACACCCTTTTCATTATTAATTTATTTCTTGTTTATTTTGGCAAACAATTTTTTTTTTTTTATCAAAAGCTTGATTAGTCATATAAAAGCTTATTATGGTCTATAAAATAATTTTCATCCAAGAAAAAAAAAACCTCAATTTTTAAGCGATTGTATTAATAAATAAATAATTCAAGTTTCATATATAATTATTCAGAAATTTATTTTTAATATTACAAAAAAAGAGCTAATATTATTTAAAAAATATGTCATGATCAAATCTTTTTTTAAATATCATTTGTATTTAAAGAAAATAGAAAAAAGGAAAACTAGAAGGTGAGGGGTCATAAAAAAAATAAGACAAGGCGCATTTGGGTCTAGAAGGACAGGTCGTCTTGTGAGTCTAGCCCGAGAAAAAAAATCCTAGCCTCGTGTGCCTAGTTTTTTTTAGATAGATGGATGACATGCTGTCCACTGGTATATTTTCTTACCATCTTCAATGATCGAAAAAGTGGGTTCCAAAAATTTGGTTTGTCAAAACTTGAAAATACCTAATAAAACATAATAGAAACCTCAATATTCTTATTTCTAACTTGAAAACATCTTCCAATCCCTCTAAAAATTAAAAAAAAGCAAACCAAATAAAAAATCTACAAGCCTTAATTTGTTTCTTATGAAATAGTTAAAAGACAAAAACAGTAACTTGTCAATATCTCTCTCTCCTATCTCTTTTATGATAACTTTCTCTCACATCTCTTAAAACATTATGGAGGTAAACATGATAAAAATAAAGTTTGAGGACTAAAATGTAAAAACATAAAACTACAAAGATAAAACATATACAAATCAAAAGCTTTGAGGCCCAAAATGTACTCTTTTTGCCTCAGAAAAAGGTAAAAATGCATTGCCCCCCTGATATATACAGTCCGCATTAAATCAAAAGTAGTGCCATTGTGTTGGTTTCCTCGTAACAATATTTCGTGCATTAATCTTGTTTCCACAAAAAAAAAAAAGGAAATACTGATCATACCTTTATGTTAAGTATAGTTAGTATTATAGGCTCAAGAACATGTGTTTTTGTTGTTTTTCTTCTCCTTGTTGTAATTATTTTCTTATTAGGTTATATGATATTATATATCATATTTAAACAAGACGTAAATTTGTTTGCAGTACTATACTCAGATCCCGTCTTGCCACTATATATTGATCCTCAGAATTTTGTTTTTCTATGGCTCAAACTCTTGACTTTTGTCTCGAAGACAGATACTAAATAGTGCTTGGATTAACTCTATAGATTGATCATGTTGAAAGAGTATTTAACAATTTTATTCTCAAGGACACATCCTAGTGGTTACTCAAGCTCAAATCCTCAAAAGAAAGGTGAGGAGGATTTGGGAGAAGAGTTACCCCATACAGTTAGCCTCTTGATTTGAAAAAAATAAATATCATCTATATCTATTTTGAAAGGATAGTTTTATCTACTTCGATTGTGTTTTATATTGCGATTTAATTGTATTTTTTAAAAATTTTAAAATTTTTTAAATTTTAAATTATTATTTTTTATGTTTTTAGATCATTTTAATATGTTAATACTAAAAATAAATTTTAAATGAAAAAATTTATTTTAATATATTTTCTAATAAAAAACAGTTTAAAAAAATAATATATAAATAGACTTGTTATTAATTAACATAATTACAAAATCATATATTTTTCTGAAAACCTCTTCCATATAGATAAGTATGGCAGAGATTGTAATGTAAATAAGAAGGAAATTATCAGAATGCATAATTTCTTCCATGGCTGTTTTTATTTTTTATTTTTTAATTAATATTGGTATCTAAATTAACTTGGTGTATATCTTAACTAATCGTACAAGTTTTAAAGTTAACGCTTATATAAGACTTTAGTAGTTCTGAAATTTATGAAACTCAAAATAATAACCTTTAAAAAATAAATTTAAAATCTAACTAGTTGAATTATACCTCGTAGAGTTATTATTTTTATTTTTTGCTTAAGCAAGTGGCATGTTAAGTACAAGTCGCATTACATGATGCTGACCTGCTTAAAAGAGGCCAAACAAGATCAGACTTATTCAGGTATATAAGCTTATGTGCTCATGACTTGAAATCTGGCACGACTTTAGACATGTCACTAATCATAGTCTATAAATTAGTAAAAGTAATTAGGCCTCCTAAAACGACAGGGGATCTGTGCTTCTTGCTGGTTGAAGAAAAATGGCACCTGAGCTGACTCATAATTAGGGGCCTTAAACAACAACATTAGATGTATAAAACCTTGATGGACCAAAGTATAGGAAGTTCGTACATAAATTTGTCTTGGTGGTCTTGCATAGAATATGATGCCATTACATTAAACTAAGCTACTACTAAAAGAAGTGGGTTTTCAAGACTAAATAACTTAATTAACTTTCATAAGTGGGGTCTTAATTAATTAACAATATTAAAGTCATTAGCAGCAGAAAGAAAAATTCTTCGAAAAGCTAAAACCAAGCCTGAGCCTAATCCCTCTAGTTTGCAAATTTGATTAAACCAATCCTACAACTCTAATTAGAGGCAATTTGAGTTCCCTTTCCCAATTATGTTCTACAAATGGCATTCATTTGGCTGTTCACTAATTAAAGAAGTTGGATGGGGGGGCTCAAATCGCCTTCAATTGAACTAACAAGAGAGGTTGATTTGAACGAATTCAAAAAATAAAGGATCTAATTCGACAAAAGATCAAAAGTAGAGGGATCACATGTGATTATTAGCCCCAAAAAAGATAAATTCAGCAGAAAAGGAAAATATGCGCTTCTTTTTCTTTTCTTTTTTTACTTTTCTGTGGCGAATGTGGAAACGCACCCTAAGCTAAGCTGCTGAAGGAGGCTATTATTTATACACTGGTCTTCCATGAGAACAAAGAGAGATCAATTATCATCCCCAACTTTCAAATATATATATATATATATATATATATATATATATATATATATGATAAATGCAAATTCGAAGTAGTGCTGCTACATTACATGATCGCATATTTGCTTTTTTTTTTTTTTTTTTTCCTTTTATCCCCAATTTTCAGCAATAAAGGCAGACCATTTATGAAGCTTTAGCAGAATGATTGGAAGGTTTATTTATCCAGCGGAGATTTCTTTTGAGAGAGCTTATCCAAGTAATGGATAATAGCAAGCTGCCTGCCACATTATATAAATAAACAAATGTCACATAAAATATATATATTTCCCCTTGAGAGGGCCGGACTGCTGGCTACCACTCCTAAACACCACGCTAGAGCATGCCTAGCCATCCAGTCCCTTCATAAAAAGAGAGGGCCAAGGTGTTTGACATGACCTTGGGGGGGAGAAAAACATTAGTGAAAGCTAAAGCGGTGTCTTATGTTGGGTAAAATCCCTTTTAAAAAATACAATGAGATAACTAATTCAACCACCCCAATAGCCATTGAAGGTGGAAGTAATCATGACTACCCCAGAGAAAAGAACAGAAAAGGGAATATTAAAGCAAGGTAGGCAAATTGAAAGATCATGATCAATTCACTAATCAAGAATCTAACGTTTCTTGATAAGAAAAACAAAAGTGGTTTTTCCTTGGGAGATTAAAGGGATGGTGAAAGGAAAGTATGTTTTGTTAGGGAATTATTACTACATAGTTCTATAATGATTGGTGCAAATATATATCCACTGGAAATCTCTAGCTATTTGCTTCGGGGAAAGCATTGTGGGACAGTGCTTCATAACCCTGCCGCGAAATCTTGGATTCGAAGACAGATTTTATCATTAATCAATTACACCAAGAAGAAAATGATGAACTTTCTCATCCCACGGTCTTCCCTTTCAAGAATCAAGCTTGTCATGTCTTAATGATTGAAGAAAGCTGCCTAATAATAACAGAAAGAGGCTTGGCTAGCCTAAGTAGACAGTTTAACCACTTGTGCTTCTTTCTTGATCATTACTAGTGTCTTTCTAACAAAAGGGTATGCCCACATTTCATTTTGGGTCCTCGATAATTGCAAATCTTGCTTGATGAGTTGCAACTTGCAAGCATTCATCCATAGACAATGAAGATGTAGCTCTCTATAGGGGAAAAGGTAAGAAAATCAATGAGTTTGAGACTGAGTTGAATCATCCATAGACAATGAACCTCAAGCTCTTGGTAATCAAAGACAAGATGATAGAAAAGTCCAAATAACATTAATCGACATCTAAGAAAGTTGATGTGGTTTTAGAATTTAGCAACATTGTGAAGAAAGACTATGTAGGTAGGTCCTTACAGCTAGTTTATGTTGATATCAATCAATCATAAAAGCATATGTGCAATTTTGGAATACATTATTCAGTTTTGTACATATGTTATTAATGTGCTATGAGGTTTATATTTTTATTTCAATTTTGAAAGTATTTTATTCATCAATATGCACTATAATTTTAATAGATCTCACCAAAAATTCTTTTTTTAATTCTTGGTTAAAAAAACTATAATTTATGATTTTTTAAAGCAATCTTTTTATCATAAAAACTATCACGAAACATAACTAGTCTCACGTGACAGCATTATAACAGCAAAAGAAGAAAAAAGAAATTCTCACCACCTTACACTTCGGTTTCAACAAACCGAGCATTCTTCTTCATTTTCTCTTTACACCCTTTATTTTTATTTTATTTACTGATGGAGGACAAAATAAAAAACTCAAGTTAATTTGCATGTTTGACTGGCTTAACAATTAAAATCAATGGGCAGAATTTCAATCAAGTTTGGCTCGAAATTGCAATGAAAACAGGAAAATCAGAAATTCATAGATTTTATTCATCTCTCTTAACATTGTTTCTCAATTTCAGCAATATTTGTGATCTGATTTTGAACAACAACAGACATGGACTCTTGTCGACGAAACATCAAATTCCTTGCAATGAACTCATCAACGGCACGCTGGAATTCTTCATCACTCAACTCGTTCTCTCTGCAAAGCAAATTCTCCTCTCCTGACCCCAACTTCTCTGTCTCCGATCTCCGCAGCAGCTGCTTCTTCTCCTTCACATAATTCTTCCTTTCCATCTTCTCCGACTTTGTCCTCCGAAATTTCATGTTTTCGCAGTCAGAATCCAAGTCTGAATATATTTCCGCGTCAGGAGCGTGATATTCATCCCCATTTTTTCGCGTGCGAGTGGAAGTATTCTCTTCGGAGATGACGATATGTTTTTCTTGGAACACTACTTCCTCCTCTTTTGTTGTTGTCTCCATCTCTGTCGCTGTCGCTGTCGCGGCATGAGACAATAACAAATCAGGATTCTCTGAGAGAAATGGCTTTGGACAGTTGCGGTTGCTGTCAGTGTTTTTTACTAACTCCTCGTACAGTTGAGTATCAGCATTGTCTGCGCCGTGATTCTCGCCGGAGAATCTGCCGGACTTCGCTATCAAGGTAGCAATTATCCCGTTAGAAAGCAAGAAAACGAAGAGGGGGCTGGCTATTATGCCGGCTAGATGCCGGAGAAACTCCCCGGAAATCTTGACAGCAAATGGAAGCTTGTTAAAGATCCATGAGAAGAGGATTAAAGCAAGACAGAATTCCAGTAAACGAAACACTTTTGTTAAGGTTTGTAAGTTGTTGTATTTCAGCATTGCATTAGCTTTCTCTGCTTTTACAGTATCAAAATTGTTGAAATCCATTTCTTGATCTTACAAAGAGAGTGAAAGATTGGACTAAAGAAGAAAGATTGAGCTAAAAATGGGTTCTCATGGAAAGGAAAATCTTTGTTCAAAAAGAGCGAGTGAAACACAAAAGAGACACAGAAGAGTCTAAAAATTAAGGGAGAGGATTTGTGATCCAGCGAGTGCTTACTTGAGTCTGAGAGACAACTGAACCTTCCTTGGAGTGGACAGATGTTTTCCTTTTATATTTGCAAACAAGAGGAACAAAGCTACACACACACTGATTACCCTTTCCAGAATTTTTTTTATTTTTATTTTTAATTAATGGGGATTTGTTTACACAAAGTGTTTAAGTGTCCTAGTCAGAGAGTGGCCTGATTTTCAGACAGGCGTGGATTATTGCTTCTTAAAGTGGGGCCCAATTGATATGCCACGTCGATTATTTTATATTTTTTTGCCCTTTTCTTTCGGCATTGAGTCTGTCTTTTTGCTCATTTTGATAGCCTTTAGATCTTTTGGTTGCTAGACTGAAGTTACTGGTAGCCGTGGGATGCTGGAAATTTTCAATTCGAAATAGTTATTTGGCTATTCTTGTTGCCTGCCTCGTGAATCGGGTCAAAAATCAATTCTAGCATACTAAAAAAAAAACATGTAGGCATCGTTCAAATTTTTGCAGGCAATGGAAAATCTAAAATGCAAATCGAAAACCTGATTCATGTGTTTAATAAAATTAATTATTATTATATACATTAATTAATAAATAAAAACTTGAAGCTTGACATGTATCCCGAGCACCCAATAATCAAAGTTTTTAAACTCGGTCCGGTTTAAAGTTTAAATTTTGAATTTTGATTAGATCATTGGGTTATCCGGGTTAATTTTAATTTTTTTAAAAAAATTAAGATGATATCATTTTAATAAAAAAATAAAATTAATAAATTGTAATCGGGTTTTTGACCAGGTTTTACTGGAATATCCTAGATTTTGACTTTTTCTATTTTTTTTAACCCAGCTTCGAAATCAATCGGGTCCCAAATTGATCTATTATATCAATTTCAAAACTATAAATATAACAAACAAATAAAAACAATTTTTTTGATTTAAATTCAAAACAACGTACAATCCAAGAATGAAATTATATATATATATATATATATATATATATATATATATATATAAACAAGGGAGTGAATTAATAAAAAAAAAAAGGACAAAAAAAAAAAGCAAAATGCAGTTGGGGTTCACAGAATTTTATGAGTGTGTGCATGGTATATTTGCTATGCATTAATTTTATTAGTTAATGCTATTTATGCAATCTGTGTCATTCTTGCGAGTCTTGGTTTAGTAATGTATATATATAGAATGAATTTGATTTATAAACCATTTTAAGGATCTAAAATATATGGTTACAAGAGCCTTTCCGAGATTGAATTGTTTAAGGTTCGAGTAGCTGGTGGAGGGTCTGGATGTATTAACCTAATTTTTATTTTTTTAAAAAAATAATTCTAACAGTATTATTTTGATAAAAAAATAATAATTTTTTTACTGACAATATCAAGTACAAGCCTCAAGTCAGTTGATTTGTCAAATTAAATTTTAGTTGGTGGTTTGCAAGGTTACTTGACAATTCCGATCTCGTGTGTCTTTATAAACCTCCAATCAAAAATAGATAAATTTAAGTTAAATAGAATAATTATTAATTAAAAATAATGAATTATAAAAAAATCTTATGAATTGAGATGTATATTTTCATGAGATTAATTTAAAATTTAAAAAAATTAAAATAATAAAATAGTATGTGAAATATTAATTAACGATAAGTCGTGAAAACTCCTTGACTAGGTAAAAATAATAATTTGAAGGAGAAATTTTTGTAAATTGGATGATATTATGCGTACAATAATATATCAAATAAATCAATACATGGTCCTTTGCATAAAAAACATCAAATTTTAATATAATTCTCATGTACAATCGAGTTATTGGACTGAAAATGATAAAAAACTTAGAATTTTTTTTTATAATAATTATGAATAGGAATCTCTAAAGAATTAGTTTAAAATCCAAGATGATTTAAATAAATTATATGGTATGTGAAATTCAAATTTTTGATGTGAATTTTTTAACTATTTAGTTTTACAATATTGAATGTATTTTTCAATCCAATTTTTGAATTGAGCTGATATTTTACGTGAGATTTTAAAATATATTATCTTATCTTAAGTTAAAATTGAAAATCAATTGAAGTTCATTTAGGTTTTGAAAATAAAAATAGAGTACCATGTCAATGGAATAAATTGAAATTTAAAGAGATAAGTTGGGATATAATAGTAATTAACTGATAAAATCTAATGTTGCCATGCTTGCTGCTTCTATTCATATGGAACTACAGCTAAAAAAAGAGAAAGAGGCTTTTCTCATGTCTTTCTTTAAAAATAATTTGAGAAATTTTTTTAAATTGTTAGACTAAGCTTGTAAATAGGTTTGTGAGGTAAAAAATATATTTAGACGGAAATTAAAAAATTTGGTTGAAAAAGAGGAATTTAAAAGACAAGCATTAATGATGAAGAAAAAATAATAATTGAAGCATTAAATTCAACACAAACACTGTTGTACAAAAACCTTGGATTTCTAATATCCACTCATTTGCGTGTTTTACATAGATAGTACGGATTTAAACACTTGTATAATGGCGAAAGTCCTCGGAAAAAGACGTAGGAGAAAAAAAACACCCTTCTATCATGTCAGCATTAAAGTTTGATGAACAATAAACAAAACTTGCAAGTTATTACACCTGTTTGTTTTGTTTGCGTATTTTAAAAAATTTTAATTTTTTTTAAATTAATATATATTTTTATTTTTTTAATGTATTAATATTAAAAATGTCTGATGACTACGCGCTACTAAATCCCTGATGACTCTAGATTCAACCATTATTTTGAAAATTTTATAATTTTTTTAATTTTAAATTAGTTTTTTTATATATTTTTAAATAGTTTTGATATATTGATGTTAATAATAAAATTTAAAAAGTAAAAAATATTATTTTTATATATTTATAAATAAAAAAAGATTTTAAAATGCACACATAGCACGTAAACAGCTAAACGATCTACGCCAACGTGTGGTCTGTGTCAAACAGCATCTATCAAGAACATGCCTCCTTTTCTCTTTCAAAAAAACAGAAAGAAAGAAAGGAAAAAAAGATTACCAAGAGTAAATAATGTGCGCCTGAACATGATAAGATGCAGTCGAGGGCTTTTCACGTGAGCTGTGTCCCATTCGTATATCTTGCTTACCACATTTTCAGTGGTCCATCTCCTTTTGATTGATTCAACACTATTTCCATACCCAACGGTGTGTCTTACTGTGGCCTCATTCAAACCCTTCTTTGAGCTGCCCCTGTTCATGGCAATGGAAGATTTAATAGGGACAGTGGGTAGCTAGCAGTGGTAGTTAGGGGGTTTGGTTGGGATCATGGAACACTGTTTCTCTTCATAAATTTGAGACAAAAGCCTCGGTTCTTGTTTCTTAGTAGATTATTCTTTAGCTGAGTTCCAACGAATGAGATTATACCCAAGTCCTTTATGTTTTGAAACATGTAACTGAGTACTAAACTCTTCTTGCTGATCTTCGTCTTGTTAAAACGTTAATTGGCTAGTTTTTTCTTAATTAAGAAATCTGGGTTCTTGAGAAAAATTAACCATCATATATATATAGTGGGGTTTTAGAGAGAAATCAACTGATGTTTTACGGCCAACAAGAAAAGGTTAATGGATGCTGTCATAATGTTTTAAAATATGAAGGACTGGGTTACAATTGCGTTCAAGATTCAAGAACAATTCACTCCTTCGTTTTTGTCAAGAAAAATGAGAAGAAGCATTCAAAGCTGGCATAGAATGGAAGCAGGCACCTTGCGTGCACAAAAACTTAAGCATCACGTGGCTCTGAAACCCAGTGTACGGTGAAGCTTTGACAGGGTTAAAATAGTATCTTAGAGAGTCCCTAGGCCCAGTTACCTGGTCAAGTAATCGTAAATAAATGAACTAGCTATTTTAAATTCCTTATTCTGAAAGAGGACGTGTTTTTGCAGCAAGGAAGGGGGCTGAGAAGGAGGGGAGCTTGTGTCTGTCAGACGAGAGATTTCGAACTATTACATAAATACTGGCTTAAAAGCTGGATTCCAAAATCAATAAATTTACGTTCTTTTGTGTGAGTATGAATTGCTATTGCCACTGTTGCTAGCATGTCTAAAGGAACAAAAAGAAGATGGCCATGGATAATTAGATATCGATTAGGAGGAGTAGGGTTTAAGCTACGTAAACCAAACCTTTAGACATAAGTGATGATCCCTGGAGATAGTAATGTTTCAAAGAAATGAAGGTACACATTGAAACGTCGAATACACTTCACATCCTTTTGAAGGAAGATCGTATTGTTCCAAGGTAGGACACCCTTGCTGTTGCAAATTCCTGTATGTCAGGAAGCTCTAGCTAATTGTATATGCATGAAAACTGATCCAAAAGAACCACAGATTTTTATTTTCAGAAAAAGAAAAAAGAAAAAACCATTCTTGCATTTAACAGCTCTAGACCAATCCATTAATTCCAAGTTCATTTTTCAACTGGATCTGTAATTAAATCATCCTGTGACACACGTGGTGCCACAGAATATTGCGTGCGTTCCTTCCTTGTGATCCTATTTTTCTAATTTAATAAGAGGGTTGATGGGTTTTGGATCAATCTGATATGTTAAACAAATCCAGCTTGCGAGGAATTGGAGACCGCACAAATTGCGATTTGCATGTGTTGCTTCTGCTTCTCTAAAAGCTCCAGACAAAACAGGATTAAGTAATGTTAATGACCAAATTTCCCAGGCATTAACAGACGGCCAGGTGTTGACCATTGCCAGAGGTTGAATGTTTTTGAAACAGGAAGAAGTTCCAAAGAATACAAATGTCTCTCCATGGGCCGTGGACCTCTGTCTTCCTCTGTACTTTCAGATCGAGTTTGACAGTCTGATGGACACTTCTTTAGCGTGTATTTCTCCCAGATACAAAACAACATCATTTTCTCCTTTACATCTGCTCCCTACACAGAGCACATCTCCTGCAATTTGACTAATTCTTTTCATCAATTTCCAATATCTCGCGTCATTACCTGAGATTACAGTTAAACATTGCGAGAAATAAAATAAGAAAGTATATGATAATATTTATTTTTCAATTAATGATAAGAAAAATAGATCTCTAGTGCGATTAGCTATGGTGATTTTAGTGGTCTCTCAATATATCCAAGACTCTGCAGTTTGCACTTTGACCTTTTGAGCTCAAAACATAGCCAAACGTTGCAGGTGGAATTTGGAAGGCAAGATTTTCTTATGCCAGAACGCTAAAGCAACAGCAACTATATGTGTATCCATGCTTTTAAAGTGTTTGTAGTTATTGTTTTTTAAAATATTTTTTTTGAAATATTAAAATAATACTCTTTATTATTTTTAAAATTTTGTTTTTAATATTAATAAAATAGAATTTTTTAAAAATAAAAAAATTCTAAAATTTAACAAACACGCGGCAACAGCTAGTAAATATAGGCTCGTGACTTATCTGAGCTCTACACTTAAAATGCAGAAGTTGCAGGGAAGCTCCATTAATCTTACTTCAGTAATGCATACACATAATAATAGAGTAACTTTTATATTTTAAATAACTAAATAAATATAGATTGTTTCTTATTAATAAGATAATACATTTTCAACTATACATATTAATCAAATACTTTTTTTTTACATTAACAAAAATTAAAAGCGGATGTTAATTTAATGTTTATTTTCAACTATATAACTATATATTCATTTTTGTAATGTTTTTTTTTTTTAGTTTTATTTTTAATATTGAGTTTGTTGAAATTAAATTTTATAACTTTTTTTATAAAATTATTTTAATCTCATAACATGGATTGATCTAGAGTTGACTCATGTATTTGTTTTTATTTTTTAATATCAGGTTGATTTAAGAATTGAGTTTTATAATTTATTTTAATTTTATTTTTATAAGGTTATTTAAGTCTTATAATCCGGTTATAGGTGTAGAGGGAGGGTTAACTCAGGTTAATTGAGATTTAAGCTTCATAACTTGTTTTAATTTATTTTCTATAAGGTTGTATTGGTTTCATAATCCAAGTCACAAGATTGACAAGTTAATTTAAATTAGATAGAGTAATAATATATATATATATATATATATATATATATATTGTTTTAATAAAAGTAATGTATTTGAATTGATTTAGGAGTTGTTTGAAGTTATATTTCAAACAATATTTTAAAAATTAATTAAATTTAATTTTTTAAAATTTAATTTTTTTATATATTTTTTTAATTATTTGAATATATTAATATCAAAAATAATTTTTTAAAATATTTTATTTTTAAAAATAAAAATTATTTTAAAAAATAACCATATTTACATGTAAACACCCCTTTAACAACCTAATAACCCATGTTTTTTAAACTATGTAAAATAATAGTGGCCCCCAATCAAGATTATCACACGTTGGCAACCCACCAAAGTACATGATAGCACAGCAAATACTGTATATTCTACACACGATATCTTTAGCATCACACACAACACACTTTAGACAACATTTAGGAATACGGTACAAACCGTTTGATATAAAATTTAATTTTTTAATTAAAATTTAATATAATTTATATATTTTAAATTGTTTTGATATGCTAATATTAAAAATAATTTTTAAAAAATAAAAAAAATCATTGACATATATTTCAGCATAAAAAATTATTTCAAAAGCAACAGCTACTACACTACCAAACATTAAAAAAGAGATATATTTTAAATTATTATTTTTAGAAAGATAAAAAATTAATTTATTATTTATTACAAATAAAATAGTAGCCATTAAGATAAAAAAATTAAATATAAATTTAACAAAAATTAATTTGATTGCATCTGTAATAAGAATGCCAAAGTTATATTTTTCATTTTTAACAACATTTATCAATTGTTATCTATTTACATTACAACACATTGTTTTGGTATTTTAAAATTGAAAAAGTCCAATAAAAAAATTAGTGTCTTAATTTTTTAAATAAAAAAGCCTTATTCTCATTTTTTGTGAAGATATTTTTTAATAAAAAAAAGTCTTATTTTCATTTTTTATGATTTTTTTTAATAAAAACATAGTTATTTTTTCACATTTGATAACGATCTTAGATTCATTTAATACAAAATAATTGCATGGCTCTCTCATCATATATATATAAAAATGGAATTCAATGATAAAAGATTGTTTGAAAAGAGATTTAGCTTTAATTACTCCGTTAACTAATATGAAAATACATTTTAAATAAATAAAAAAATCCACATAATGTATTTATTTTTTTTAAAAAAAGTTCTTAAACTTATAAAAATATTGATTTGGTATTTTCATTTTTAAAGTTTTTAAGCGATTTTAATATAGTGATCTTAAGAATAATAAAAAAAAATCACCAATTAATTTACTCTTTGCAAAAACACACACTAATTAGAGTGGTAAATTAGAAAAAAAAAAGAAAAAAAGAAAAAAAAGGCATTCCAATCCCCGTTGGAAAATCCATGGCTACAAATCCTCTTTGGATGCAAAACCTGACAATTCATGGTCGAAAACAGATGCCCAAACCAACTATTTATTAATAACCAGTAGATCTTAAATTCCACATGTACACTACTTGCTTGGTCCTGCAACATAAAATTCCAAGAGATTGTCCTCTCTACTTCGACTACTATGTTTGCTTCCAAACTCTGGTTCTCTGCCATTATCTCTCACAAAAATGATGTCAACTCCTGCTATTCTCCACAAACCCACTTTCAAATCCTTGCTTTTTAGTCCTTTTAAGCTTAATCAAGCGAAACCCATCTCGTTCCATCGGTTTCCTGCTTCAAAATCTGATTTTTTTAGTTCAAAGAATAAAGCTTTGTCAAAGAACATGACTGAATTGGTCAGAATGTCTGCCTTTAGAGGTGGTAATGGTAGTGACAGTGAAGAAAGTACAGGGTTGTTTCAGCGAGAAGCTGTTATTGATGGGCTTAACGAGTTTCAAAGTGGGCTGTTGGCTGATGGACTTGAAGCCTCTGTCAACCGCCTGGTTTGTGTTTTTCTCTTTGTTTTAGTTGCCTATTTTTAGTGCTTTTATTCTTTGTAATCTAAGTTGTGTTTTTTTTCTTCGTCTTGATTTTACGGGTCTTTTTTATAGTAACTATGATTTAACATGTCGACTAATTGGAAATGAAAGCATCAAATTTAGTTACTTTCAACAGCATTTGATGTAAGGCTATTACAATCAAAGATCAATTTGCTTGTCTTTCTAATTTCAGTTACTGTCTGTCTGCATTTCCTTCTTTATTGGTCAAGACTTGTGAAAATGGACACAAATTGCGCTTCCTTTTTGTCTGGTTTGAAGTGAGACTTGTGCCCAAAACAGCTGAAATTGCGGAGTTAATTGATGTTGTAATTGAAAGATGAGACTAATTCAAGGAAGGTTGGTTCCTATTCCTAATTCTCCACTGGAGCATTTGCATTGAGAACGCAATTTTTTGGCAATCATGGCATGAAGCTATTACAAAATCTTCTTGGCTGGATGGTGTTTAGCACTAGGAATCCTCTATAGCTGCTGTATACCAGATTTATGTTACTTCATATCTTTGTTATATTTATACGAGGTTCAATTCAAGGAAGTGGCTATTTTTATAATTTCAAGCATCTAGCACCACATTTGACTACCACTACCACTGCCATTCCAATTTGTTTTGTTATTGTCATATTCTGTAATATTCCTCTGTCAGTATTTGAATTTTGGCATTCGAATGAAACAAATCCTCATGATGTTAGTCGTACATTTGTTGTTGGTACAGAGCAAATGGCTTGTAGCTGCTGTATTCGGTGCTGTCATTCTTTGGAGGCATGATGCAGAAGCCATGTGGGCTGTTTTGGGGTCCGTTGTAAACTCAATCCTCTCTGTAATCCTTAAACGAATATTCAACCAAGAGAGACCCGATTCCACATTGAGGTCTGACCCTGGGATGCCATCTTCACATGGACAATCCATCTTCTTCACTGTGGTGTTTGCTATTCTGTCAGGTAAGGTCCCCTCTTTACTTGACATGTTTGCTATTTATCATGCAACTGACTATTTTAGATCAGCAATTGCAAAATCTAATTGAAGAAGCTTCATGATAACTCCATCCATGATGATGGCATGCAGTGTCGTATTTTTGTTCTCCTCAAATACAAAGGATGATCTGGGTTAGTTCACCTCAGTTTTAGATAACACCAGGAAGCCATGTAGAATGTGCTTGTATAGATACTTGGATAATTAATGATTGATTGGTTAACAAGTCTTTTCTCTTAGGACATAGAATAGATCTATTTAGTCGTGACAAGGGAAGTAAATGAAATGATATCTTATCTCCCCATCAACGAGAGCCTAATCTCATCTCTTACAAAATGGAGTGACTTTCAGTAAGCTGTATATTCTCTCTTCTTACGATGTGGCTACTTACTGTTACAGATGTTTTTTGCATGTCTGTGTTTTTGGTCTTAATGAATTCTCCTTGGTGAATTGTCAATGTACTGACTTCATTGCTGACATGCACTGCTTGTTCTGTGTGCTGTTGCAGTTGTGGAATGGCTAGGAGTGAATGGATTTTCATTGATCCTCGGTGCACTTATCCTGGCATTTGGCACATATCTTGTAAGTATCATGTTACCCCCCTCATAATACAGTCAAATTCAGCATGTCACAAAAATTTGGTCTCACTTTCGAGTTTATTAAAAACAATCAACAAATGTAGAAACCTAGTGGCTTGCAAATTAGGAAAATCACTGCTGATTATGTGAAGCCTGTGAACTAGTGCAAGGTACTTAGTATGCTTTCCAAAGCCATTCCAAGACCAAATAATAAGGTATAGAGGTTGGAGCTTACGACAATTGTAGATTTTTTAACTTTTTGCCTATGATTTGGTAAGAATTTATAAAATCTATGTGGTTATGACCCCCATTGGTTGAGCAAGTGAAATGCCTTGGTCAAAGAAGAGATGGAGCATAGTAAATAAACCAAAATGGACAGGTTTCTAATTTTTATCTTTCATCATCTGTTTTGTAGACATGGTTGCGGGTCTCACAAGGACTTCATACAATCAGCCAAGTTGCGGCCGGTGCTGCTGTAGGATTCATTTTCTCCATTTTTTGGTTCTGGTCATGGGATGCATTTGTGCTTAAGGCGTTTATTTCCTCTCTTTCGGTTCGCATAATTGTTATTATGGCAGCTGCTGCATCCTGCCTGGGTTTTCTTGTTTATGTTATCCGTTATTGGTTCAGAGATGAATGATGAATTTTTAAATAGTTGAATATGATTACACAATTTACAAGCAATTCATTCGGAGCAAATCAGAACATCAAAACCTGAAATAGGGCTTTATGCAGAAAATTTAGAGTCTTTCAATGCTGTTGTCCACTTATAGTGAAGGAACCTTCATGAACCAACTTTGAAAGCAAAGAGGTTGCTTTATTCTTCAATTTTTTTTCTCAACTATTTTCGGTATATTAGATGTGTTTATATGCTACTGCACACTATACAAAACGTCCACTCACCATGATTTTGCACCTTCAACTTTTTATTAAGCTAGGTTTTGCATAAAGATCCTTGATGTGCATAACCACCATGTTGTTTCAACTTATGTTGTTTCAACTTATAGGGTATTTATAAGAGTGATATTTATTGTTTTTCAAAGTATTTTTTTGTTTGGAAATGTATTAAAATAATATTATTTTTTTTAATTTTTAAAATTATTTTTTATATCAGTATATAAAAATAATTTGAAAATACTAAAAAATAATTAATTTAAAATAAAAAAAAATTAAAAATTTTTTGAAATAAAAAACAAAGATGTTCTTGTTAAACAGTCTCAACTCAAAGGGACAGAGGAGGCTAAGAGAAGGAAGAATAGAGTTCCCATCTCGACGGGAAAAGGATAGATAGCAACTCAAAAGAGAGATGCTTGAATGAAAAGGAATTCAAGGATGAAACAAAGAAAACGGATTCATAGAGCTGACCTCAATTGTTTTGGAACTATGGTTATGTTGACTTGTCTTGGCATCTCGGAGTTTGGCATTATCTAACCAACGATGAGGAAAAAGATTTTTTTTTTTTGGTAGACATAGTTGATCACGGAGGAGTGCACTGTACACATAATCAAGAACAGGTGCTTCAAACTATCTAAAGCAAAATCGATGCCCATCCAAGAACTATTAAAAAAATGAATACTTTCCACATGATTTAGATGAAATGAAAGCAAATCATAGCCTCCCATTTCATTAATCACTATAAGACTTTAAAGTTTTTTTTTTTTTTTGAATTCAAGGAAACTCTATCCTTGAAAAGCGCACTTTGTAAGTCCAGATGAGTGAGTAAAACCCCGGCTGTTCCAGGCTTTTACAAGAAATACACGCCCTAACTCGAATTTAAAACCTGTTGAGCTCTTTGTCACCACACTACGCCCCTCGAGGACTATAAGACTTTAAAGTGCACGTGTGTTAGAATAGTTTCTCTGACATTGCTCTAAGAAATTTCATGCAAAACGATCTTACTCTGCTGTAAATTTTAAAATGATCAGGAAACCCTGCACATCATTTATTCAATAACGTCAATCTTCTTGTTTCACTTCAAAAGCTTGTTGGAGTACCGGAAGGACATTTCCTTTGAAAACTTGGGACATCTTGATATTAATGTTGTTAGACAAAAAGGGTCAAGGAAAAGACCATCGACAAAAACAAGAAGGTTAGCATTTTGAACCTTCAATTTGCTGTTGTAACACTACCATCTTCCCTTTTAGGTGGGATAGGTTATCACCACAAGGTCCACAACAAATAAGAACATGACCTTCAGAAGCAGTTGGATTGAAACTGGAATGCTCTTGTCCAGAAATTTTCTCCAAAATGCATATAAACTCTTCACGCAAGATCATGGGCAGGAGATGGGATTTTTCTGAAATTGAAAGACTCCTTCCCTTAAAGTGCAAGGTATAAATGATAGAAGCGTGCCCTTATATTCCTCTGACCCATTTTTTGGTGGATCAGCCTATGACTATTCTTCAGCTTGGCAGATTCATTTGTAAAGTTTAAGCGGCAGCAAATGATAGTTGATGATATTGAAAATTAGGTCTCTCTGCTATGTGCCGAAACCAGGATCATTTCCAGGAGTTTCTGCATAAAATTCCACTTTATCAGTTGATCGACTTATGGCTTCTGTTCAGTTTCGCAGCAGGATCATTTGTAACTTTAATCTGCCATAAAATATAGCAATCCCAGGACATGCCACCCCAAAACAAGATGCATCTGCTTTCTGCACTTCTACTTCAGTTCATCCTTCAATTGATTTACTTTTTGAAGACAAAATCAGATTCCATTTATTGTTTTTGATTTGTATCAACACTCTGCAACATCCTTGCCATTGTTTAGGATCTGCAGCTCCTAAAGAAGTGATTAAAATGATTTAACAGACCACTAAAATCTGCATTGTTATAATGAAGCATGGTTCACCTTTGAGATTCCTGAACTTCATTAAGAAGAAAATCCATTTCCTGCATACGCACTTCTGCTTGGGATGCTAGTAAATCCAACACATCATATATATATTCACCCTCTGGATGAGTCCGATCACCAGACACAAATGCAGAAACTCGATCCTTAACCTTAATCCAAGACCATCCTGGTTCCTTAACTACCCCCTTTGATTTCATCATCTTCCTCACTTCTGCTGCTTCTTTCCACTTTCCTTTGGCAGCATACATGTTAGCCAGGGTAATGTGAGTCACTGCACAATTCGGATCTAATTGAAGAATTTTTTCCCCTGCACGTTTTCCACAATCCACATCACCATGGATTCTGCATGCTCTAAGAAGAGTAGACCAAACAACATCATCACGTTGAAATGGCATGCTTTGGATCATGCTCTCTGCATCATTTAATCGCCCAGCTCGGCATAGGAGATCAATCATGCATCCATAGTGATCTTTTGAGGGGCAAATCTGGTGGACCTTACTCAAAGAATTGAAGTAGTGGAAACCAAGATCAACCAGTCCAGCATGACTGCAAGCAGCAAGAACCGCAATAAAGGTCACAGAATCTGGCCTCAATCCAACCTTGGGAAGCTTCTTGAACAAATCAATGGCTTCCTGGCTGTATCCATGTTCAGCATATCCATTAATCATGGCTGTCCATGATACAATATTATTATATTCTGCCTCGTCAAATATTTTTGAAGCTTCCTTTATGCTCCCACATTTTGAATACATATTGATTAGAGCACTTTGTACCATGGTGTTCTGTTCTAATCCAACGCACAAGACATGAGCATGGAGTTGCTTCCCTTGCTCAAGAATCGCCATATTTCCACAAACACTCAGCACACTTGCAAAAGCAAACTCATTCGGTCTCGGCCCTTCCCTTCTCATCCATGATAGATAATCAAATGCTTCTTCTCCACAGCCCCCTTGAGCATACCCTGAAATCATAGTACTCCACGAAATAATATCTCTTCTAGACAAACCTTGAAACACAGTTGAAGCCAAATCTAGCTGCCAGCATTTCGAATACATGGCCATAATTGAATTGGCCACAGACAAAGAATCCACTAGACCTAGACGTATAACATGTGCATGCAATTGTTCACCCCATTCAATTCTTCCAAGAGGAGCACAACCAGAAATGACAGCTGCAAAAGTGAACTCATTAGGACTTACATCTGTTTCTCGCATTCTTCTAAATGCTTTAATAGCATTTTCCTCCTGACCTATCTGCACATTCGACATTATAATCGTCGTCCACGAAACCACATCCCTTTGTGTCATGCTTTCAAACAGCCGCAAACCATAATCCAATTTCCCACACTTATTATACATTGTAGCGAGAGTGTTAGCCACAAAAGACACTGCAATAAAACCTTTCTTCAATGTTTGACAATGAATCTCCCTCCCATAATTCAAAGCACCAGAATCAGCACATGCCTTTAACGCACTAGAAAACGTGTAGGTATCACACCCTACCTTTTGTATCCACATATCAGCGAAATAAGCCAAAGCCTCCTTATTATAACCGGCACGAACAAGCCCAGCTATGATAGCAGTCCAAGATACTACATTCCTCAAAGGCATCTCTTTAAACACAATACAACCTTCTTCAACTTTACCAATTTTCATGTACATATCCACAAGTGCACTCCCTACAAAAACTGAGTTAACAAAATCAGTTTTAACCGAATACCCATGTAATGACTCACCAAAGCTCACACTCATATTAAGCCCGCAAGCTTTGAGTGCAAGACTAAGAATAAAGGGATCCATGTGGAGACCCGGCTCAACCCACATTTTAGAAAACAAAGACAAGGCTTCTGTCGTGTTCATACCATTGACATAACCAGAAATTATAGTAGTCCATGAAATTTCGTCTCTTTGAAGCATTTTATCAAACAGTCGACGTGCATTGTTTAAATGACCTGTTTTCACTAGATTCTTTAAAACTAAGTTGATTTCTTGCATGTTTAAGTGATTTTCGATCTGGGTTTTCGGGGGTGAGGCTTCTGGTTCTGGATAAGAGACGACGAGGTATCTGTAATCTGTGCAAACCATGGTTGATACTGCACATAGTCTTCTAACATGAGACCGGACTGAGAGAAGCATGTTTCTGTTAAGGAAAAGAAGTAGCCGTGCCAAGCACCAGACTAGCCCGCGGTTAATTACTAGTAGTTAATATTTTACGTGATATTATAGTATTAAAATAATATTTTTTATTTTTTAAAATTTATTTTTAATATCAATATATTAAAATCATTTTAAAATATATAAAAAATTAATTTTAAAAAACAAATAAAATCTTTAACAACCGATTTGAGCCGTATTCTCACCCCTTTAATTCCGAGAGTCAACCTGCACTCCCGGGCACAAATTAACTTATATATTCAGACTGATCCTTGTATGTATGGGAGAAATCACTGCTTTGATCTCATCACAGCAACTAAAAACTACACTTTGTGTTATTACCTCTTCCTGATTTTGATTATATATATTTTTTAAAAAATAACTTTCATTACGTTCTTGAACAGACAGTACCGTAATCATATATAAATATATTTTAAAAATAACAATGCTCATCTCTTGTGAGCCGCATTTCATTAATTTGTTTATATTTAAAAAAGAAAATTAATATACCGTCATAAAAAATAATCTAAAAACTATAAAAAATTATTTTAATATATTTCTAAATAATTTTTTTTAAAAAAACATAACTATGATGATAATGCTGCTGGATTGGATTCAAATCAGGTGTTAAGCACGCCTCAAGCTTGTTCATGGCAATAAATTGCACAACAGACGGCGAAAACGAATAAACATGGCCACCTGTATATAGATTTAGGGCATTCGGAAATTGAAAGAAACAAAATTTCTTGTATAACTAGTCATTCATACAAAATTGCATGGTCAAGGCCTGAGAGACGGGATTTTTTTAGAGATTTTTTTTCTTCTTGTGTTTATGAGTATCATCCCCGTCTTTTCCTTCTCTCTTCATTCCACCTTTGCGACCTCTCCTCGGCCCCTGAAACCAAAATAAAGCATTACAAGATTAGCATTTCCAACCACTATTTAATTTGACTTTGAAATGAACCAAGGATTCATGGTTGAAGATGAACGTATATTACCTCAGCAGAGAAAGACTTGAGGGGGTCTTTGTTTTTTCTGAAGTTTCTCTTTGGTCCTTGGCGGCGAGCAGAGTTGTTATTTCCCATTGCAGCTCTCGTAAGCTTCACCATCTTGCTTGCTTCCTTGGTTGTTGCATCCAATAAGTAGTCAGGCACATCAGAAAGATGTGGAGCAGGGGGCTTCTTGCTCAGAACTTTGTCATGTTTTAGAAGATCTGTTCCAATACAAATTCAGAGCTAAGAACTTAGACAAGTAGTGAAGTGAGGGAAGCAGGACAGTCAAAATAGACAAAATTAGTAAGTGCATCACCTAAATCCCTTGGATTGACTTCAAAATGAGCCTTCAACCTGCACAAGAAAACATAAATTGAAAATGAAAGGTCAATGCTCGCATACAAGTTCAACAGATGTTTCATAACAACTAAAAATCTCGGAAAGATGAAGGTCAGATCTCATGGGATAGAACACAAAACTCGATTATATCAACAATCTGTGACATAGGAAGAGAAAAGTTGAAAATGAGCAAGAAATTGGACAGAGGAAAGCATATACTCACTTTTCAGAGTTAAGAATTTCATTTCTCAAATCCTGAGCGCGTGCTTCTCTGACAGCAATTTTTGTCACACTCTTTGCTGTGTCCTGCAAAATTAATCTCTACCCATTAATTATGACCTTGCTTCTTTTGGATGTAATTTGTCCAAATTTGCACCGACAGGAACACCAGTTTAAAAAGGAGACCAAATCACAGGAAGCAACTATGATCACCAAGACTTCACCTAGATTTCACATGCACCATTCATTGAAGAATCTAGGGAGATCACAGGAAGATAAAAATAAATAAATAAATAAAAGAATACCCTTCTATTGATATGCTTTGTAAGGAGGAAAAAAATGAGGAAAAAGCTATTCTGAAAGATAGAGTGAGACATCCAAGAGAACTAAAACACACATGCTCTTCTTTTTTTCGGGCTACAAGGGAGATGCTGGAACCTGAGACCACTTAGGGGAAGGGGAATAGATGCCAGTCATTGGCCTCAAATGGACTTCAGCATACACCTACCACAGCTTGACCAAAAAAAAAACACTACAACACACCATCCTCTTCTTAGCGGACATCACATCAACAACGACAACTCAGTCTTGTATCTTTTATGATCCAAAATAGAAGTGATGTGATGAAGTGAGGGAATCAAAACAATCACCTCGGCCCTGTACCGTAAAGACTCCACTGCATTCTTTGTGAGCAAAGGATATGGAGAAATAACATTCGATTCATTGTTTTCATCATCCCCTAAAAAGGATTTTATTTCTTCGAGAATTTCCATCTCATCTGGAGAAACCTATCAGCAGACCAAGAATCAGAATGGTTAAGTACTGGAAAAGTCATATATATATATATATATATATGTATGTATGTATGTATGTGTGTGTGTATAACTTATTCATCTATACAAAACGATTACTATATCTTATGCATGGACAGGTCTAAAGTCATTCTACTTGGATCTCAATAAATCTTAATCCTCTGTGTCAACTCACCAGAGAAACAGAAGCACCAGTACTGTAAGCTCTTCCAGTACGTCCAATTCGATGTACATATCCGGCGGCGCTTAGAGGCATATCATAATTTATAACCTGAAATGAGAGAAGGGGGTGGGGGCAAGAAATGGCCCCCACATATTAATAAAAGCACACCCAGAAATATAAAAAGGAAAGGACTGTTGGTTGAACACAATATTTAGCTATAATAATTAAACCATATACAATGAAAATAATGCAGATCACCCCTATACATAACTAAAACAGCAAAAAACTAGCATAAGAAACATAGAGCACAAAAATGATCTTTATGGTGATAAAATAATAGTTAATAGTTTCTAGCATAACCTAAATCATACACTCCTGTGATGCCACAATGGGCTAAATATTAGAAAAGTAGTTTGTAGAAATTGGCCATCATGTCAACTAACTATTAAATTCAAAATTTGGCATTTTAGGACATTGAGTATATGATTGGGAGTCCAATCCAATAAGCATGAGTAGATGACCTCATTAGTTTAAAGCAAATTATAGACCCCAGATTCTCTTCCTCCCATTCTTCCAAGTGATTTGATTAAAAGAACACAGAAACTCGATCTGAAAATATGTTATTGCTAAAAAAATATGCGGTATTTTAAATCAAGACTAACACAAAATGATGAAGGGAGAACAGAAACCATCACAACTTTTAATTTAAACTAAAAATGATTTTATACATCAGGTGAAAGCAACCAAAAGATGGTTAATCTGTTTGCTAACTTGGTAGGAATGTTCATTCAAACCCCCTCTGACATGATGATATTTGCAAAGATGAAAACATACAAACATTGTAGCCCAAGTCATCAGATTTCCATAGCATCTCAGACACAAGAAAGTACAAATTTCAAACATGAGAATCTATGAATGAACCTCTTAAGTCTATTTTCTAAACAGATCATCTTCCAAAATAGATCAAACAGCACAGATACAACAGTCCAATAGAATATAATACTACAGCCTGCAGAACTGCATTAACAAAACCTATCCAAAAAAAAAAAAAAACATTAGCTTACCGTGTGCACATTTTTGAAGTCAATTCCCCTCACCACTCCAAATTCTGAGTCCAACTTTTGCTTGGCATGCTTTTTTGATTTTCTTGTCTCAGTAAGACTTCCCTCGTTGGCTTTTTCCTTCTCTTTTGTTTCTCTGTCATCCGTTGCAATCAAATAATCAAAAAGCCCAGCATTGAATTCCTGAAAACAAGCAGCATAGGAGGCAAAATGAGCTACTTTTAAAAACAATAACCAAAATTTTGGTCATAAAACCCAAACTTGGAACCTTCAAACCTCAAACCATCATAAACCTTGGCTTCCTATTTGTGTTTTAAATTTTCAGAAATTGTGAACCTAACATACCTCTAGGATATGGAGACGAGAATTCTGCGGCAACTCAGCATTTAAAACAGCAGACTTTATTCCAAACTGTGGAAAAATAACCAAGGACATCAATGATGGGATGAAGATACTAAACCAAGAGCATTACAAGAAGTAACACAACTACATTAGAACAGAATGTGGAGATTAATAGTTCCACCCAATAAGAATAGTAGTGAAAATAAAAACAAGTAATAAACAAAATTCGATGCCTAGCCTTCATTAGTCTTTCAACAACATAAGGCAAGCAGCATCAGCACTTTTAAGACAGCGATCTTGAAACACCCCCCCCCCAACACATAAATACTCATTTCAATTAATTTTGATGTAGAGCTTCCAATCACCCATGCATGTCATATTGAGACACAGATCCAATATTGATAAAGATAAAGATTGCAGAGGATTGGTTATATAATATTGCAAAAATGGTAACAGAGATGCAATTAAGAATACACAATCAATGATAAATGAGATTGCATTTCATCCTACTAAATTAGCCAAAATCAACAGCAAATTACATCTCGATTATTTTTTATGTAGAGCTTCCAATTACTGATGCACTTCTAATATTACGACACAGGTCCAAAATTGATAAAGATAAAGATTGTACAGGGTTGGTAATATAACATTGCAAAACAAATGGTAGACTATATCCCAGGTCAAAGCTTTTTGACTACACAAAGTCCAACGTTTCACATCATAGGCGCAGCACCTCACCCATACAATATCCAATATCTCAACAAAGAGACAAGTTCCTATGTATCAGAAGCAATTATTTTCAAAATCAATGATGAATTCAAATAATTCAATGGATGCCCAGTAAAGTAGTCAGACTGAGAATACCTTCTCTAAAAACAATTTCAATCTGAAACTCATATCAATGGCATTAGTAAATATCAAAACTTTTTTCTGAACCAGATCCAGCTTCAAAAGAGCAAGAATATGAACTAACTTGTCACGATCACCACATGAAACCTGAAAAAGATATGAAAGAGTTGTAAAGCTCATCAATACCCTTGTTCAACCATATATTAAGAGGCTCAGATGATTGATAAAGATAGAAACACTAAAAGTCCATAAGACAAACCCATAGGAATCATAACCAGAAGTTTTGCTTTGACAGATTCTGATATCTACAAGATGGCAGTAATGTCAATGCGATACCTGACAAGACACATGTAACTACATGTGCTCCACCATTACGTAGGTTTTGGACCTAAACTGACAAGTTTGGTGGCAAATGTGATATATATTACCTAGGTTTCTGTGCCAGTGGCTGAATGCTGAGAACTAAGGGTCATTTAATAGGTGGAGAAGGCATTTAATATACGGGGAATTTTGGGGTTTATGCTAAATGACAAGATGATTAAGGGCTGATTATGATGAGAACTAGAGGGAACTTGTTTGAATCTTAAAAAGCCCCCTCTTCCCCTCCCTCAATAAAACCTTGTGCGATGGTAGAATCCCATTCTTGAATGGGGAGCGGTAGTTTATGCTTTGCTTTCTATTAATTACTAGAGGCAAGCCAGTGGTAGTGTGTATATTTTTTATTCTCTTTATATTCCAATCTTCTTTTAGCTGGTTCCCAAGGATTACAGAGGGATTTCAGTTTAAGGCCAATTATGTTATTGTCAGTCTCCAAGCCAAATATAACCAAAGTTCCATCTGGCGCTGCCTAAAGAGGAACAAAAATTCCATCTGAAAGTTGTTTTTATCTTACCCAACAATAAAATAAATAAGGGTGCAAAATAATTCACAAAAAATATACATAGGTCACATCAGAAAAAAAAACTCAAATGGAGCAATCTCTTCTCATATCCTCCAGAAAAGGCTATAGAATTCCTTACCCAAAATTGCTGGACATTTTTGGGGATAACTTCATCCTTGACACCTTCAACTTCCGGCAAGGTCAAAACATATGGATTATGCAGAACGAGCTTCTTCAGTTTGTCGACATCAGCACTGAAACAACAAATGCCAAAATAGAATACAAGAAATCTCTCAATCGAAGAGTAAGGAGCATAAAGACTTCATTTTATCAATATGAACTTCGATTGGGTAACAAAGATGAAAGGAAGAAAGTTTCGAGACTTGCTAAAGTATAAATTGAAGGTACCAAACAAAACATAAGTAAAAGGAGGGAAGGAGAGTGCCATAATCAACACACCTTGACGTCGCAGACATAAGAAGGCATTGACAACGTCTTGGGACAAGAGCAGTAAGAGCTTTGAGATCTTCTTCATAGCCAAATGACAACAAGAGATCTGCCTGAAAAGAAATAGATATTAATGAATCATTCAAGGAAACATATAGCAGATGTCTTTTTTAAGAGATTGATAACTTAGTATCTGAAGGTCCATCCATAAGAAGGTAGAAGAAACTGTAGACGTCTAAATTGCACACACATAGCAAATGTACTAGATCAATATCAATAGACATGCGCTGTCATTTTCATCAAAATCCCATTATTTTAACAAATGCAATCTAGTTGAATCCATACAATCTATTATCATCAGAAATCCCAACTTCCATCTATCATGAATGAATTACAATGATAAGCATCATCACAAACACCAAGTTCTCACCTCATCAAGAACAAGAATTTCAAGAGAGTCATTAATAGATTCCGATTTTAGTACACCAACTGACAAGGACTTGGCTACACAAGAAGGAGTGGACACCAAAATATCGGGCGGTCCAGCCAACGCGTTCCGCTGCAAGCAAGCAAGCTAGCAGTCAACCAATTATGCTGAATATCACTAAAAAATAAACACGTAACTTTTTAATTAACCAACCAAATCAGAAGCAGGCATGTTGCTAGTCAACTGAACAGCTTTCAATTGAGCTTTAGAGGAATCAATCAGCGACGAAACCTCCTTATAAACCTGTTGACATAACTCTCCACTTGGAACCAGAATAAATGCTGAAGGTGAAAGCTTTTTTCGACTCGAATCAGCCATACTGAGAAGCTTCTGAAGCAAAGGAAGCAAGTAGGCTAATGTCTTCCCTGACCCTGTTTTCGCCCGGGCAACCACGTCTTTCCCTTGCTAATGATATTCAAAACAATTAATTACAAAAATGAATGAATAAATAAATAAAAGTTAAAAAGAAAAAGAAACTGACAAGAATTAGAGGAATAGCGACTCGCTGAATTGGAGTGGGCTCCGCAATGCTAATTTCTTTCTTGTTTAGGGCTCGAATTAGCCTAGGGTCTAACCCTAACTCTTCAAAGCTCCGTGCTTCGTCTTCTTCTTCTTCTACTACATCCGGTTCCTCGTTTAATTGTATTTCTTGTTTGTGTTTGCTCTCTTTTTCCTTTTTCTCTTTAGTTTTATCGGCCTTCACCATTTTTAAGTTTACGCAGACAGATGGAGGGAGGGAATATTAGGGTTTTTGAGGAGGAAGAAAAGGAGAAGGGTTTTAGAATTGTGGGTCGGGTTTTATTTAATTGAACGAATCAACTAAGACCCGTTTTTAATAAGCATCAAAACTGACCCTTTTAAGGGTCCAATTTCATTCAAATATAGTGGGTTTGTTTTTTCGGTTTGATTTATTATTTAAATTATTTCTTATGTTATGTTTTTAGAATAATTTTAATGTTTTGATTTTAAAAATAAAAATAAAATTATTTTAACATATTTTTAATTAAAAAAAATAATATCATAAGGATATCATGTATTACATTACTAAATATATATGAAACAAGTTGTATTTATTTTTTTAAAAAAACAAATATAGCTATTACTTGAGGTTGATTTGGGATAAATCCAACCATAGTTTGGTAATCTAAATTAGTCTCATATTTAAAAAAATAAAATATTATTTAAAAAAATAAAAAATCATCAGATTTTTACTGAATTTAAACTAAGTTATGAATTAATATAAGTTTTTAACCATATTACATTATATCAAATATTATTTTTATTTTTTATAAAACCGGACCAAGCATAACCATAAAATGACTGTTCCTAAATTAATTTATATGGCCAGTTTAATAACTAAGTATAACTTGCTACTTGCAAGAGTATACAAAGTACAAACGTGCAGTTAAAGGTTTTTATTTAAAAAAAAAAAAAAACAATAACCCGACATTCTAACCGGGCAGGGATTGTAAAAATGGGCCCACATCCAATCTAAACTGTCCTTCTGGGAGGCCCAGCCCACATATTTCCTTTTTCATTCTTATAGTGAAACGACATAGCACGAGAAACAATTGGAAATGATGGAAGCGCGCAATACAAAACGACGACGGATGGCTGTTATCCAGTAGTTGCAGTAGCAGTAGCAGTTGAAAGAGAAGGTGGAAGAAGAGGAGTAGGAGGAGAGGAAACATTGAAAGAAGAAAAGCTCGGCTTCAAAAAAGGAATGGAGCTAGTAGCTTTAAACCTCTCTACAAAAATTCCAAGACAAAAACCAACCTTCCTCTCTACAACATCAAAGAGTCTTCTCTTTCGCAATTATCATTACCAGTTACGAAGAAGAGCAAGTAATCAATTTCGATTTCACGCCAGGAATAAACAGCAGCAACAACTCTTGATTAGTCAAATAGATTCGGAAAGTGAGCTGGAATTCGACAGCGATGAAGACGAGATGTCGTCTGGTTTGTTATCTTTAAGCGTGAAACCAGACAGGAACATGGCTTTGCTTGACGATTACGAGATTGAAGAACTTGCCTTTCATGATTCCTCCAATTCTAATCATCGTAGCGGTCAGTCAGTTACTGAATTTCTTTTTTATTGTTATTAAAATAAAACAAAATTTGGGTAAAAGGATGGAAGGATTGTGGTGATGTAGGGTACGTGGCAGTGGTAGGGAAACCGAATGTAGGAAAGAGCACGCTTTCGAATCAAATGATAGGACAAAAGTTGTCGATTGTTACTGATAAACCTCAGACTACTAGACATCGCATTCTTGGTATTTGTTCCGCTCCAGATTACCAGGTTTCCTATTTTTCTTTTTCTTTTTCTTTTTTGGGGTGTCTCTGTTTTGTATCGTGTTATTTGGTTGTGTAATGTTGAATACTTGCGGAACCATTGTCAGAAAATTGAAACCCAGAATTCCCAAAGCTGTTTGAGTTAATTTCCTTTTACAGAGTGGGGCATTAGAGTAGAAAGTTGTGATTTTTAGATTTTAAATATGATTTTATTCTTCGCTGTGTCTTACTTCGTTCTGCAACTATTGCCTATTGGATTTGTTTGTTGTGTTTTGCACGATATAATGACAATTTTGCCAGCAGGATAAGTAAAATCATCTTTCATGAATTGATGTTGAGTTTTGAACAATTTTTCCTAGGGTAATGTTGCGTTGGTTAATGCCTTTTAGCTTGTGCATGTTGTAATGAGAAGCTTGCGTTCCTCCTTGTTGGAAGACGTGGTGAATGGTCTTTAGATATGTAGGAAAACGATTTGTAAGAAAACCAGAACCATTGAAAGAAAATTTGAAATCTCTAGGCTAAGCATTTGAATGACTGGGTTGTTTTAGATATGAGCTAATCATATTTTTCTTATAAATTGTAAGAAATATTGTAATGATGCTTTTTTTCACTGTTTAGGTTACCGCTTTAGACATAAAAAAAAAAATCAATGATACTTAAATACATGATTGCTTAGTTGCTCAATGCGGATCACCTGACCCAACGGTTTGCTTGCAGATGATACTTTATGATACACCAGGTGTTATCGACAAGAAAATGCACAAGTTGGATTCTATGATGATGAAGAATGTTAGGAGTGCTGCCATCAATGCTGATTGCGTACTAGTTATCGTTGATGCTTGCAGAGCACCTGAAAAGGTATGCTAATTGTTTGTGCAATTATTTGCAGTTCTTTCTTTCTGCTTTTCTTCTAAATTCCATTTCTTGATTAGATTGATGAAATGCTGGAAGAAGGTGTGGGAAACCTCAAAGACAATGTGCCCACTTTACTTGTATTGAACAAGAAAGACTTGATCAAACCTGGTGAAATTGCAAAGAAACTTGAGGTTAGATCTTTTTGATTGATACTTATTTTGGCATGATAAGTTGTCTTCATTATTTATTTTTGATAATTATCTTTTCTTTCTTTCTTTCTTTCTTTCTTTCTTTCTTTTTGGTTTATGACTTTTGATCATTATTACGCCAATAATAAGATAATTTGCCTAGTAATGTAATTAAGAGATAAAGGGTAGATCAAACTTGTCCTGAGGTGTCACCTCATCTTCTATATCTGTGATTGCACTTACCTACATTTAGATTCTTCTGACATTGATAAAATATCCTGTCCATTAACACAAGAAAATCAGAAGTTAAATGTATGGTCAGCCGATGCATCGGCTGTAAATATGAATCAAAAGTTAAATCTTACATGTATTTTGGTGGTTGATTTCATATGATTGTAATGATTTGTGCTAAATGCAATAGTGCTTATGATAGCAAATTGTCAGTGTCATGTTGGATGTACTATGGTCTTGTCTTGCCAGAGAATATCTACTGTACTAAAAAATGGTATTTTATGTTTTGTATGCTTCTTTAAATAACTCTGATCCCTAAACAGATTTCACTTTTTTGCAGTGGTATGAGAAATTTACAGGTGTTGATGAGGTCATACCTGTGAGTGCCAAATTTGGTCAAGGAGTGGAAGATATCAAGGAATGGATACTTTCAAAACTTCCCATGGGGCCAGCTTATTATCCAAAGGTACATTGAACTGAACTACATGTTTCTTTTTTCCCCTTTTTTTTCTGAGTAATTTTTTTTTTTCTGAGTAAACGTATACGTAGTCTCTGGAGGTAGTTAGTGGTCTACTGTGGGTACTCCACCTTAAGTTAATCATTTGAACTTAACGACATGAATGAAACAGTATATTATCTTGAGCGCCAGGTCCGCTAGTGGTTAATTATCTATAAAGTTTGAGAAAGCAAACCAAGAAACTTAACTTCCATTTTTGCTATGCATTACACCTAAAAGAAGCCAGCAGTATGTAATTCTGTCGAACTTCCATTATTTGAGTCTTCTCATTGGTGCCACTGACATGGTAAGACATTGCCTTGTTTATTCTTGTCTTATCTGTTTGTGATTGCAAATGATATAAGCAATAGTGCCATCTGTGGTTGGCTTTGGATTGTTTTCCTTATTTTCCTATTATGTTTTCACACATTAGGCTGTTTTTGCTTTGACATTCTCAGGACATTGTTAGTGAGCACCCAGAAAGATTCTTCGTAGCTGAAATTGTAAGAGAAAAGATATTTATGCAATTCCGCAATGAGGTTCCTTATGCATGTCAGGTAAACATTGGTGTCCCAAGGTTGGCTTATAGCTTCTGCTCCTCAACCCACCAAAACCAGCTTTAGTTGATGAATAACAACGAAGGTTGGTTTCTCTGTGTACCCTGTAGGTCAATGTGGTCAGCTATAAAGCTAGGCCAACAGCCAAAGATTTTATTCAAGTGGAGATTGTTGTGGAGAAGAACACACAGAAGATCATTATCATTGGAAAAGTAAGTTGGCCTTTTAGTTATGGAATGGATCATGAAATGGCAAGCTGTTTTCAAGTGCATGTATGACTTTGTATATTAATGAGATCTCAAGAAGCTATTGCTTGACTTTGTATATCAGAGATTCAATCCAAAGATTAAGTGTGTGTGCCTGTAAACACGCATGTGCATAACATTTTGTGTGGTTCTTTTTTTTTTTTTTTTGGGTCTCAATTCAAGTGCACTTAACCACTGCAGGAAGGGAAGGCTTTGAAATTACTTGCCACAGCTGCTCGGCTGGACATTGAGGATTTCCTTCAGAAGAAAGTATATCTTGAGGTAAAGAGTTGCTCAGTAACAACTTCATAATCATCAGTCATATGTCGTTACTTGGCCACTCTGTCTTGTTGATTGTTTAGTTTACCTTGACATGTTTCTGTGCCAGACATGTTGTAAAAATAAACATTGACACTGTTCCCTTCCCTCCAAATATGAGGGTAGATACAGATAAAACAAATACTAATTTCCAATGTGAGTACATACCTGAAAGCTAACACTGTGTACCGAAATGTCGATCAACATAAATGTTCTTATTCCATGTTGCATTTTTAAACTTCAGTGTTTTGAGATTTTTATCTTATGATTTACCAAATGCATGACTCATTTTTTAAACAGATAGAAGTGAAAGTAAAAGAGAATTGGCGGCAAGATGAAGGGCTTTTGAAGTACTATGGCTATGGAGGGCAAATTAGCGCATTATAGCATGAAGTTTTTATCAATTTGTCTGCATTCAACCGGTGCAAGTGAAGCTGCCACACCATTGTAAAATTGTTACATAGTTTTCATTTCAACTTTCCATTTGCTTTGATTTTTTCCAGTTAATAGTAGCCTTGTCGATCCTCTCAGTAGTTAGGACAGCTATTGTTGTAACTTGTAACCTTCGCTGGAAAATTTTGTCCGTCCATGGGCGTTGCTCTGCCCCATTCTCTCTGCGTGAGCGAAAAACACCAGCCATTTCTTCTTGTTGCTAGTCAAGTTTGAGACAGTGGCTTCAAAGGGGGCATGGCTATAGATCTTGGGCCAAATGGTTTGACCTCATGGGCGACTCCCTTTAGAATTGAAGCATCCAATCTACGAAAAAGGGTGTGGGTCTTTCCCCTCTAGGGTTAGAAAATACTAGATTTTTTAGGTTTTCTATAAAGATTATTTTTTAGGTTGAATCATTTTTTATACTATAAAAATTCAAAGTCAAAATTTGATGCATACCACCTGAAATATTTAAATGATATTGATGTATTTTTTAAAAAAATAAAATTAGACAATACATTGAATTGATTATTAACTTATGAAACTGCCATTCAAGGTATCAGATTATTGCAAAACCCTTAGATCTAAAATAAATATTGTTTTGCTTTTAAGGATATTTTAGTAATTTAATTGTGCCACAAAGTTATGAAAAGAAGGTAGCTGCCCTGACTAATTCAAAAATGTCTAATACACGGTAAATGAGGGTGAGTGAGATTTTTTTAAAGGACAAAATGGTGAATTTATTGTTTAAATTCATAACAATTGATCCAATGAATCTTTTAAACATAGGTTTTTAAATTCACAACTCGTGAAAACCATAGACTTGGATTTAGTTAAAATTAAATTAGCCAATAACTTTTTTAAAATTATTATTGATATTAATTAAAATACCAAATTTTCCCTTAAGATCAAATGATTATAATGAAAAATAATAATAATATGAGCAAGCTTTAAAATTTTTTATTTTAAGGGCAATAAAGTAATTGCATCATTTTTTGAAAAGTAAATTTATTTTTAAAAAAACTAGACCCAAGTGTTGTTTTACTTTTAAAGGTATTCTAGTAATTTAACTATCCATCAAAGTTATAAAAAGTAATATCTCAATCAATTAAAAAATGTTTAATTCACAATAATTGAAGGAGCATAAATGTGAAATTTTTTTAAGGACAAAACAATAAATTTATTGTTTGAATCCATAGTAATTAGCCTAGATGAATCTTATAAACAAGAGTTAATTTTTCAAATTTATATCCCGTAAAATCATAAACTTGAGTTTAATTAAAAAGCTTAATTATTAACTAATTTGATATTATAGGATGAAATTAAAAAAAAATTTAAATTTAAAAATAACAATAAAAAAAATGAGCATCAAATATGAAAGGAAAAAAAAACAAAGGATAGTGAAATTGAAAAAAAAAACAAATTAAAAACTATCTAAAAAAACAGCAATCAAAAAAATATAAATCAAATTTGATAAACTAAAAAATTAAAGGAGGATCAACTTGAAAAAAAAAAGGTTAAATTTTGAAAATTTAATTAAAATAAAACGAATAAGAGTAAAAAAAAAAAAAGACAAACCAAATCCAAGAAAAACAAACTTAAAAAGTTGATTTGCAAATATGGAGGATTAGACATGGATTTGCAGGAGGAAACAAAATAAGAGGAAAAAAATTGTTAGCGTCGAACAAAATATCTGTTGATTATATGCATTAACTCAAAAAAAAAAAAACGTTAGGATGAATAGAATAACATGGAAAAACAATAGTTTTGATAACTAGAGTTATTTACACACGTTATCCAAAAATAATAAAGCAATTGACCGAAGCAATACAGAAATTAGTAGTTTTTTTTATTTTTGTATTTATCAAAATACTACATTGAATAATTACTAATTAAAAAAACCATTAGGAAATCATAAATAAGCTCATGCAGTCAAATTTTGAGAATCTTAATTTAAAGAGCAATAAAATCATTACATTGAGCTTGAAAAGTGAAACATAAAAAAGAACCCCCGGATCATTGTTAAGTTTTTTTTTTTTTTTTAAAAAAAAAGGATGAATCAAGTAATTTAATCATGAAAAGACCACCCGGATGTCCCTGATTAATCACTGATAAACCCAGTAAAAAGGCTCATTCACTCGATAAAGCTAGTTAATTGATTTTCCTGGTTAAGAAAAAAGATATAATTTGACTGTTTCAGTAATCAAGAGTGAATTATATAGTAGGATTAGGTTCTGTTAATGCAAACAAGTGATCAAGGACCCAAATGTCCTTCTAGATGCTTCACATGCTGCTGGTAAATCCCAGAGCTGTAGTTTTCAGTGCACGGCCAGACTTCACATGCCACATGTCTTCAGACAGGTTAGATCTCTCGAAACCCTAATTAACCTGTCGGCTCCCAAGTCCCAAGTGACGAGATTCGACACCACAAAACTAAAATGATGTCTTTCGATAAACAGTAATGCACCTGTCACTTAGCAGAATCTGAAAATGACACCATCGATCGTCTTCCTAGCTCTTTATTTTGTCTTAGATTTGGTGTGATTGGGTTTGTCCCACCATTGATGATCCATGTTCCTTCGCACAAGCTTGGACTGTGCTTGGATCATATAAAAAGTTGATATCTTGACAGGGGCCACAAGGAAGAGTGGTAAGATTATGAATTCTATTTTATACCCCCCCCCCTCTCAACAAAACACCCTAATTTGAGGAGTCGAGTTGATGTTAAAGCCAATTCCATCTTTTCATTGAATTTTTCTTATTTTTTTATTCCTATATATGAGAGATTTTTCTCCCACTTTTGTTTATTTTTACTATCAAAACTTGTTTTTTTTTTTTTTTGAAAAAAAGAAGAAGATATAATTACCCTTTTAAATTAGAGTTATATCCTGTTATTCTAAAGGAATTGACATTTATTGGCAATGCTGGGAGGCGGCCAAAATTTACCATCGATGAGGCCTAATAGTGCATCTCTTTCCTCGGTTGTCTATAAGAGCAAGATATTTGTCTACATGATGAATTGACGGATGTTGCTTAAAGGATATAATAATTCACCAAATATGTGAAGATTTTTATCATATTTCTTTAGCATATATTAAATAAATAATATACTTTCTATCCATTTGATATTATCATATATTAAAAAAAATGGTAGGACCATGAAGGGGGAAAGGCACTAAAACTCACATGGGTTCAACAATGAAATCCATGAACTTGTGACGCGTTGGTGGGTAAGATGGAGACGTTAAGAGCATCAAATTTCTGAAGGTGACCTTTCTCTATTAAGATTTAAAGGTAATTACCGGTGATTTAGATCAATTATTTTAGTATTATTTTGATTACCGGAATAAAAATAATATTTTATGGTATAAATATTTTTTATAAATCTTATCAAGTTAATTATGAGAGTTAAAAATAAGAATTAAATACTATTTTCTTTTAAAGTAAAATTTTTATTTTCTAGTGAGTTATGTCTTTCTATGTATATTTATAAATAGAAAAAACAGTTATTTTTTTTCTAATACCTCTTCCAAATATTTAAACTATATTTATTTGTTTATGAACGGATTAGAACTAATTCAATACCCATCACGGTTTTTCTGCTGGCTAAAGCTACATGAACACATACATGCATGTGTTTCTGTATTTGTTCTATTCAATGAGCATGGTGAATGATTGGCCTGCCATGCGATGCCCTTTGTGAAAAGCTCTCTCTCAGAGACCATCATGGCTAATGAAGTATTGATCAAAAGGCTACTGGGTTCATCTTTGTTGCTTGTTGAAATTGAATAGCTGCTATATCGCCTGCTCTTAGAAGATGACAGAGGGTTATCTAGTACCTGGTCTGGTTTTGCTAAGGTTACCAGATGTGTACGGACATGGACCATGGTTGTTGGGTGGGTTCTGGACATTGAACCACGCATGATACGAGCAAACCCGTCGTAGTTACAGCAAAGAGGTGGCAACATATGAAAAAAAGCAAATAGAAATCTTTAAATCAAGTTATATATTTGTTTTTTAAAAATTACCGGTTCGAGTTTCATAAATTTTAAAATTATTAAAACTTATATAATTATTAATTTTAAAATTCATAATATTAATTAAAATATACGCAAACTACCTTACATATAAAATAAATAAAAAAAGACAGAGAGATGCAAATTAGGCCATGGGGTTAAAGAACTAACCAGCTATTATGCTTAAAGAAAGATGCCAAATGCTTTATTAAAGGAAAGAAAGACAAATGCAACACTAGAATTTTCAGCAAGGAATTTCAAACAGGAAGAAATTTGGGGCATCTTTTTTTTTTAAAAAAAAAAAAAAACAATGCATCAAACGGTTGTGATAAGACTAGAATCAACGTAGCTTCTTCTTGATATTTCATATCTGCTATACGCATATTAAACCTAGCCCGGTTTGACGAGGCCATTTAGAATTTGATGTAAGCTAGTTTTATAAAAAAAAATTAAAAAGAACTGATTTGTTATTTGGTAAAAATTTATTGTTTTTTGAATAAATTAAAATAAATTTATTCTAAATTTTTTAAATAAATATTTTTATCTGATTCAAACTCGAGTTCATTAATATCAATCTAACAATTTAGGTGATTGCTATGCTTTATGCCATGAAAATGGCCGTGATTTATGGGGACTATGACAATGTGTTTGTGATGTATGGAAAAAGAGATGGTAGTGGGGACTCCAAAGGGATAAAAGAATTTTACCTTGGAGGCTTGGAGGAAAGATATTGGATCGGTGGCCTTTTCAAGGTTCTGTTTTACATGGCGGAAAGAGAAGGAATAAAAAGCTTTGTCTGTTTCTCTATCGACAGTTGCTTGTAGCGTTTTGATAATCTTGCAGTTTGTAAAGGACAAAACTTCTCTCAGCCTTAAACAGCAACCCTCCCTCCCCATTAGCCTTAAGATTCCTTCTGATAGAGTCAGTGTGGGTGTGAGAGAGGGAGAGAGAGATGAGGCATTTGACTTTGGTTCTTTTGCTAGCCATTTTGATCCATCAAGGATGTCTTCATTTCCATGTTGAAGCAGGAGATGGTTTCATTAGAGCTAGAGGAGTGCAGTTCTTGTTGAATGGTAGCCCTTACTATGCAAATGGCTTCAATGCTTACTGGTTGATGTATACAGCTTCTGATCCATCTCAGAGATCAAAAGTTTCAGCTGCATTTCGTGAAGCAGCAAGCCATGGTCTCACTGTGGCCAGAACCTGGGCTTTTAGTGATGGTGGTTACAGTCCTCTACAGTACTCCCCTGGTTCCTACAATGAACAAATGTTTAAGGTCCTTGAATCTTTGTTCTTTTTAGCCTTGCCTGTTCTTTAAATCTTCAAAACTCACAAACTTGCTGATCTATTTTTCTTTCGACAATCTGTAAAGGGGTTGGATTTTGTTATAGCTGAGGCTAGAAGATATGGGATCAAGCTCATTCTAAGCTTGGCTAACAACTATGATAGCTTTGGAGGGAAGAAACAGTATGTGAACTGGGCTAGAAGTCGAGGGCAGTATCTGACATCTGATGATGATTTCTTTAGACACCCTGTTGTCAAGGGTTACTACAAGAACCATATCAAGGCAAGAGTCTTTTCTCCCTGGTATAATATCTATTTGCATATGAATTCCTCTTTCTTTTTTGTCTCTTCTCCCCCTGGTAGACATACATGGCATGGATTTCTTCAAACTTGTATAGCAGACTAAAGAATCAGAAACTGTGAGCTGTAGAACATGCAACTTGCCCTGTGTTCTCGTCATGATTTATCTCTGATATCTTCTTTCAATATTTCACTCCAGTTTGTATAGTGTTCTATGACAGAATTAACATAGCCATAAAGAAGCATTTCTGGACTTTTCCTGTTTGAGACACGATGCATACATATGAAGTCAATATTAACTTATCTATGACCTTTTGTTTTTGCAGACCGTTCTTTATAGATATAACAGCTTTACTGGAATTCATTACAAAGATGATCCAACAATCATGGCATGGGAGCTTATGAATGAGCCTAGATGCACATCTGATCCTTCTGGAAGGACTATTCAGGTTTATTTACCTCCCTTCTTCTTGTTGTCTTTCCTTTATTTCTTTCCTATCCTTGGATGGATCTAACCTCAATTACCTTGTAGTTGCGCACTTCAACCAATCTTCTTAACTGTTGTTGGCTTCGGTGCTTGTTTGATATAGGCTTGGATAACAGAAATGGCTTCCTTTGTGAAGTCAATTGACAGGAATCACTTACTGGAAGCTGGTTTAGAAGGATTTTATGGACCTTCAACGCCACGGAGGAACAGACTCAATCCTGGTTTGAAGATAGGAACAGACTTCATCGCAAATAACCGCATCGCCGGAATTGATTTTGCAACAGCCCATGCATATCCTGATCAATGGTAACTTGCAATCTAATAAAAACTTCAGAATCTGCTATACTCAAGAGAACCAATTAGCATTACAACAGAGATCTGTCCTTCTAGATTGAATCCTTGTGTAGCCAATACTTGTTAAAAATTGAGCAGCCGCTACTAAATGGATAGATGCCACTGGGTTGATCATATTTGTAGCTATCCACAGAAATCCATGTTGACCGAGCTATTGAATTACTGTAACAGAACCATGCCTCAATTACCTTGTTGATTGTTTCTTACATGCTCTTGATGCTTGAACAGGTTATCAAGCTCAAGTGATCAATCCCAACTTTCTTTTTTGAACAACTGGCTCGACACACACATACAAGATGCGCAAAACATTCTTCGAAAACCAATACTCATTGCAGAATTTGGAAAATCTTGGAAAGACCCTGGTTTCAGCCCATACCAGAGAGACCTAGTGTTCAATACCGTGTACTACAAGATATATTCATCAGCTAAAAGAGGAGGAGCAGCTGCAGGAGGCCTGTTTTGGCAACTTTTAACTGAAGGAATGGGCAATTTTCGCGACGGGTATGAAATAGTCCTGGGGCAACCTTCCTCAACTGCAAATGTTATAGCTCAACAGGCACACAAGCTTCAACAAATTCGAAAGATATTTCTGAGAATGAGAAATTTGGAGAGGTGGAAGAGGGCAAGGGCCGCCAGAGCTAGGAGGGGTCGTTGGCACGGTGGAAATAAAGGCGAGCGTGTTGGAAACTGAAAGCATTATGATTTTAATACATGAAAGCTAGTGCTGTGAAAAATGATCTCCCATAGTAGAAGCTGTTGTGTTTTGAGTGTAATGAGTGAGATTCCGGGGAAATGGTTTCTCTCTTAGAGATGAATGGTGTTCGTCCAGGAGCGTAGCCAAGTCAAATATAACATATACGAGATCAACTTCTCAGTATCTGTACTTGAGTTTGAGACCTCCTTTTCGTTAAAGTAAATTCAGGCGAGTCTCCACAACTAGCTTGACCTAGGTTGCGACAATTTCCGGCAGGGATAACCATGTTTCAACGTATCAATTCCCTTGACCTTGGTTTCATTGCTGCGGAAACTTGCAGCGGGATACAAGAACTTGAATACAGAACAAAGTAAAATCAACGATGATATTGGCCCCTCCCTAGATAGAAAGCTCTCTTTCTAACATTTTGGAAATGTTAAGACTAAAACTGTATGGTGTTCGTGCATGTATCAGCACAGCCTTGGGTTCACAAAAAAAGGCTAGAAATATGATTCCAGATGATCATTTACCCAAACAAAATTTAATCACCTCCCAGATTGCCAGTAAGGCAGTAATGAATTAGTATGATGGTAACCCAGCAATCTCAGCAGGCAGGAAAATTGCTAGGAACAAAAGCAAGAGGTTGATATTCAAAAGACGACATATACAACATTTTATTCTCCTCTTCTGTGACATGACATCGGAGTCTACTGATTGGTCAGATGCTCATCAATTAGTTGTATCATCATGCTCTGGAGAATGAGAATCACTGGAAGAAGATGATCCACTCATTGCTGGGAGATATGACCATGCCAAGGTTGTCATGCCAAGGGTGATTGCAGCAGCAATCGAGCCCCAAACCCACTTCTGCCTCCTTTTCTGTATCTGCCTGTTACGCCGTGCCGTTTCTGCAAATTTAGAAGCCAAAAAAATTAGAAGAACAAGAATCCAGCAATACATAAAATGGGGCTCAAATTAGGGCTGGTAACTGGAACCTTAACTAACGCTATGAATTGGGCATGCTTACAACAGGAGATCTCAACAATTCTCTAAATTCACACTTGTTCAAAAGTTCCCCACTCAACACGTTTAGAAAGAATGCAAGAACTGATGTTTTCAAACCAACCCAAACTTGCCAATTAAATTGAACTACTGAAAACCAGTTAGGCCACTGGGTCTACATGCAAATAATGGTATTACCACTTACCATACATGCAAACTTGCCAATCAAATTGAACTACTGAAAACCAGTACCATCCTTCTAGGAGTGCACCAGATTTCTCAACTTCATTTTTTTGGGCCCAATAACTTGAAAGGGTTTAGAGCATCAGCATGAAGCAGCATACATTAAAAATTAGAAATGCAGCTAAGTTTTTTTTTATTCCACAAGCAAGACCAGTTAAAAATAAATGAGCAAGCTGACTAGCAAAACCTTTGAACATTTAACAGGAATCTCACCTACAACTTCTTGGTTCCACTGAGACAGTTCTCGATTCACAGCCTCGTAATAATGAAGTCGGTCCAACAATCGAGCAATTTCAAAGTTCTTTGCTTCAACCTGAACTTCCATCTCTATCTCAGCCTCAGCTTTTGCAATGCCCCTTCCTATAGATTCTGATACAAACCGAGCAAGATAGATCTGCTGGCAAATCTCCTCTACAGGATTCACATCTGATGGCTGATCACTCTCTGGCACATCAACAGGACAAGCAGGGAGGGAAAGCCCTACCAGAGCTAATTCTTGTCTGATCCTCTGCCACTGGCTTTGCATATTATCCAGAGCCTCCTCTGCTTGCTTCCGCTTCTCTATCTCCATCAACAAACTCAATCTCATTTCACGCAATTCAGCTCCATTGTGGTGAGGAGAAGGAGAAGGCTGTTGCCCACTCTCAGAGGATAGCTCTAGCGATAGTAAAAAGTAAAAACACAAAAGTAAGCTTCTGCATTCTTTTATGACTCTATTACTTACAATTTGTCACACTACTACTTTTGCTAAGAGAATCCAGAAATAGTCTTGGGAAACGATAATGCTTGAATTCATCATTTTAAACAGCTGCTTATTTTGTATCCATATGGGTCAACAAACAACGAATGAGAAACTCACCGGTCAAAAGCAAAATATGTGGTAAAAGGATGCCAGACTAAAGACGAGATGACAAACAATATAATGTATGCAAATAACATAAGAAAGGACACAGCACACCATATAGAAAATGTAACAGGAGCAATGACTCCCCCAGCATCATAGCTGCAACAAGCTATGAGATACTTATTAAATGTGGCGGATTAAAAGCAGATGCCAAACTATATGATTCAAGCAGATAAAAAAGAAGATGAACAAGCAACTATAACTTTTCTAACAACCACATGATCTACTAAAGTAAAACAAACACAGAATGATGCACGTTATGAACACCCAAGTACCTTCCCAAGCATCATAAAACTCTCCTACTGGCAAAGCTGCAGCAAGCTTCATAGAACTCTCAACTGCAGTGGTGTCCTCAACATCAGTGTTACTAGTATAACTCATGGAGTCCTGTGGATCAAAGAAATCATCACTGTCCCCATTTCTTTCCACATTCTGCTCAATCGGCTTCAACATATCCTTTTCCATGGCCAAGTCCTTCCTCGCATCACCAGTCCCAAGTTGCACACTACTGCTCCCTATTTCACCACCATGGCTTCCATTAACACGGCCCACTTTGATAGGACAATCACGGACACCATTCACAACATCATCTTTACCAGGACAACCGTTTACATCATTCACGAGCTCACCTTCAACAGAACTAGGGATGAAAAAAGTAACTGAATGCCCATTACTCGAATCAACAACCTCATTTTCCCCATTATTCACATTCCCGTTCACCTCAACTTTCTCCAGTTTCTTCTTCCAAGAAGCTACATCATCCTCTGAAAAGCTCTTCATTAGGCGTGGCCCGCGTCTCTTGTGATTAATGATATAGGGCGAAGGAGGAAACGAAGTTGGTGAATCAGGAAGTGGGGTCGATTCAGGAGTCGCATACAGTCCAGGCGATATTTGAGGACGATTACCTTTCCTCTCTATCACCGAAGTACTATTCCTCGTCTCCAGGTTTGAATTGGGTAAAGGTGGCTTCAATTCTGGTGGAGGAGGCTTCGGTTTAGGCTTCGGAACTGGGTACTTGTTGTTTGAACTAGGAACTGACATGTCGACGGATTTCGATGCTCCAGTTTCTAACAACCTATCCAAAGCTATTGCAGTAAAATGTGGCATCCTTCTACACTACCACAACAACAGCATCAAATGAAGAATTGAATTCAGTAACTAGAAATTTAGAGATTAAACAACTTAGTTAACAACAAACCAATTCCAAATAAAATCCATAATAGAAACTGAATAGCTAATAATAAAAGTTAAATTTGGTAATTAAGGGGAAGTGGAAATTAAACAAAATTAGCGGAAATTAAACAAAATTTGCTTAGAATGATTATAAAATCACAAAAATAAACTACAAATTCAACAAAAACTCAAGCTTTCGACACAATTACTTAGATAAACTATACAATCAAACCAAGAAACCCCCCCCAAAAAAAAATAGAACCTAATGCTTCATTTCTAGCTTAGATATGATTTCTAGATTACAAAAACTTTTTTTTAAAAAAATTCCACCCAGCTTGTAATCTAAGCTGCACAATCAAAGCAAGTGAACCCCGATTTTGATATCAAATAGAAAACCAAAACGATACTGTTTGGTAGCTGAAAAACGGCTGACGCAAATCTTATATCAACTTTTGCACACGGAGAGAGAAAGAGAAAAGAAAAGAAAAGAAATACAGCTAAAAAATTACCTTGATAGCGAAGGAGCTGAAGGAGAGGAGACGCCTAAATATAAATAAATAAATAATGAGCTGATAATATTAACAGAGAAATGAAGGATCAGGGGAAGACTGGATGAAGATTATTTGGTATAGAAGAGCGAGAGAGGGAGGGAGGGAGGGGGGGGGGTGGGGAAGAGAGAGCAAAACGACATGATATTGGAAGGAGTAGCACTATATGGTGGTGTCGTGTCGTAGATTGAAATTCACGACTCTTCCCTCCATCTGTCAACAAGGGGAAAATAAAGAAGCCGCTTGGTGTCCAAGTCTTTTGGGTTTTTTTTTTTCTTAAAAAAAAAATGAAGTGGCCTATTCGGGTATAAAGTATCTCTATCGATCTCCCTAGGGCACACGTAATTGCCCACGTTTTGTGAAGGGTTTTTTTTTCAACTTTGCAAAGTTCAGATTAGTCCCCAAATTATAACCTATTTTCTATTTAGTTGTTTTAATATATTTTCTCTCAATTAGTCCCCAAATATCTCTATGTTTTTTTTTTCCCCTCTTGCATCCTATGAGGAATAAGGCCTTGCCTATTTTGAATTGGGTTGGATGTAATAATCTAGCCAAATCACTACTTTTTTTTTTTTAGAATGGCTTTGACTTTGTAATCTTTGAAATATGTTTTTTCAAATATCCAATGTGTAAAGAATATTATAATTTTAGATTTAATGATATGTATGTATAAATATCAAAATAGTATTATTATTTAATCTAACTAGTAAAGTAAGAAGTTGAGTGATTATTAATTAAAGATTTAAAAAACTTTCATGGCCAAAATGAATTTATTGCATAAATTATCAAATCATAAACCAAATCATTATCGATTTAATTAAACCAAAATTAATTTTAATAGTCTTTTTATTTAAAATTTCACAAATTTTTAGTGAAAATATCCTAGCTTCTTATGAAATTGCATGGTCATTTAAGCATAATAAATCCATTGTAGATATGGATGGAAGAATCAACTGGTAAGTTTCTGAACTCTTAGGGATTTAATTGAGATTAAAAATAATCTGAAGGCTTAATTGAAATTTATCATGAGAGCTTTTTGTTGAGTTGTTGACATGTTATTGATAGTATAACAATTCAAAGTCCTTTTTTTGGGTACTGACTGCTGGTAGAAACGGTCAAATAAGAGCGTTTGACTATGACAACGGGGACAATGTTTGGTGTCTGAGATAAATGTTCGACCAGCTGGTCCTACTCCTGAGTGTTTGGAGATGTCGTATTAGGGTTACGATTCGAGAAGTTGATGTCGTTTTTGGATCATAGATTGCTTCAATTTCGCTTTGTTTGTTTTACTACAGATTCCCGCCACGCAGAAGTTCCTATTGTTTTGTTAAAATTAATTTGAGGGGATTGGAAAAGATAAGGAGCATGTAACGTAGTTATAACACTAGACTTTTAATTATAGCATCAAATATAGTTTGTGGATTAGGTGAGTTGATCTCAATAAATTTTAATTTTAATTTTTAAAAACAATCATAAAATGATATTTAAAACAAAAAAAAACAAATAAGTTTTTCAATTTATCAAACGTGAATGTGAGATCAATGAGTCATTTAATTTACTAGCTAAGTGAGATCTTATCACAAAATGTGTACACTTAACTTTAAAATATTTTTTTATTTAATTTTAAAATTTATTTTTGACATCAATATATTAAAATAATTAAAAAATTATTTTTAAAAACACGTGGTCAACCGCGTTTTCAAACACGTTCTAAAAATTTAATTTTTTAGCTACAGCTAGACATGAAATAAAACTAGTCTAACTCTTTTAATATGAATCTTGAAGATAAAATTAATCTACATACACGAAATCTAATCTAAAAAAATGCTAAAAAAAAAAAAGGGGAATGTTTTGTTCAATGGTCACTACTTACTCCCTTTTTGCCTCTTTTTAATTAAAAAAATATATGCAAATGAGACTTTGATTAATGTGTGATAATTAAAAAATTTAACATGCTTGAGTTTTGCTTAAAATGTAATACATTCATGAGTCATAGTAATAATGTTCGGGAAAAAAAAAAGGAAATAACTTATTGCATTCAAAATACTAAATATTTTTTTATATATAAATAATCTTAAAAATTGACAAGCCAAGCATTTTTTTTTCACAAATTAAATTGAAAAGAACCTCATTCCAAGAGAAACACAAGCCAACTTCCAAATTGGTGAAATAATAGTGTGTAACAATGCATGTAAATATTTTAGTCATGTATGTATATTTTACTTGAGCGAAGCCTTTTTCATTAAAAAATAATAATTATATATCGTATTGACTATGTTTAATTTGGGACTATCTTGTTAAATACAATGTCTTCTTATCTCTTCTCAACAATCTTTCAATTTTATATATCTTTTTATTTAAAAAAAATATATAAAATTGAAAATGCAAACATCGGCAATTTGTATGGATGGTAATAACTCGGGAGCTCTCTCATCTAGCTGCCTTTGCTCTTGGGCCACAGCCATATCTATCACGCATTGTTTCTCCATGTCATCATGTCCGAACACCATAGGAATGGCTATGGAAGATTACTGGTCCACATCATGGGATCAAAAGCCAACTACGAAGATTCCGAATCGAAGGACAGGAAATTGCCATGCCTCATAAACACTATATAATTTTAAATTTCCAGAAGCACACGTTTTGGATTGGGGTTTCATGCCCTCTGTCCTTTCCTTTCTGGTGAATTTTCCTTTTCTCTATATTCATGAAGATTAGTGGTTGATACCCACCAGTCTTGATTCTTGTCATCGTTGTTCTTTATGGTTAGACGAAGTTTCTATCAGCTGGAGATTACAACAAAAAAACACCAACCATAGATTATTTCACCATCAAAATATACAAATTAAAATTATCGCTTAATATTAGTTATTAAACTTGAATCAATCTAATTTGTTTAGTTAATTTAGTGATATAAAAGTTTAAAAACCGAACTTAAATATATTTATTTTAAATTATTTTGAACATGGATCTAGTTAATTTTTTTTAAAATTAATGTGGATATCGGGATCAGCTTGTGTATACTTTAACTATTCCCACGAGTCATAAAATTAACAACCATATAAGTTTTTAGTGACTCTGAGGTTTGTGAAACTCGAACTATTGATCTTTAGAGAATAAATCTAAAATCTAATTAGTTGAGCTAAACCCTTTAAAATTAAATTTGGTCAAATTTGAATGAAATTGGATTAAATACAATAATTTTTTTATTAAAAAAAATAAAATAATTAACCCAATAATTCACAGCTTAACAAGACAATCCAATAACGTAGCCCGTTAAAACTTAGGTCGGTTGTAATACAATTTATATATAGGTTTGTTACTTTCTAGCAATTACATGATTTCAGTTCTATTTTCGAAGATGAGAAATTGTGTAAAATGTTATTTAATCTCTGTGCTGTTAGTAAAATATCCTTTTAGTTTAAAACGTCAACTATTGAATTCATATATTTTTACATCTGTTTATAACTTAAGTCTTTTTGTTAATTTCTCATGTCAATTTAATTCAAGTTCTTTGAATATCCTTCATTTTTAGCCAATTTTTTTCAACATTACGTACTAAAAGAAATAAAAAAATGCATTTAAAAGAGAAATTAAAAAAAAAATTAACAGTCAATTCCTAACATATAATCCTCGGGACAGGCCCTACAATATCATACAAAACACAGGGGCTAAAATTATCCAAAAAAATAATTCCACTAGTAATATTACTTTGTCCAAGACACGTATTATTGATTATTATAATAGTGTAATTACTATTTTACTCCTCAGTTATTTATTTTTTATTTTTGTATTTTGCGGTATAGTGAATTTTTCACTATGACATAAATATTTTTTAAGAATTATGAAGAGTTATTTTTGTAAATATATTTTGTAATGCACAATAAAATTATTAGTATAACATTTTAATAAAATAATGTAATGTACAAGAATGTTTTTGTATTTTTATATTTTATAGAAGAGTTGAATTCATGCATTGTTAGCATTGGCTTTAAAGACTTGTTGTAATTTCACTTATGGTTTGTTTGTTAGTTGTTTAATCCTAAATACATTTCAGTTTTTGCATAAAAAAATAAAAAAGCTACTGGCACTTGCTTCGCACACATCGGTCGTATTCTAACAGCTCGTGCGACTCGCTCTGACGGTTATAGTCGTGATTCTACCATATCATTTAATTCGTTTTAACATCCTTTTTATCTTTGGGTAGCATATTTATGGTGGTTTAACAATGTTTGGTCTGAAATGACTTTTATTTTCTTTCTTTCTTTTCCTTCTCTTTCTTTCTAAGATTGTATATTGAAAATTCATATCAGCCCTTCAATTTATTTTTTATTTTGATTCCACCCCTTTCTTATCTGTAATTGTTTTATTTACATTGATTGTTTCTAATTGAATTTTATTTTTATTTTCATCCCTAGTCATTTGATCTTTTTAAATTTGTTTTCAAATTTTGTTCTTATTTTCTTGATTGATTTGTTATTTTTTTTTCAATTCCACCCCTACGCCTTTATTTTAATTTAATTTTTATGTCAATTTTGGTTTCAATTCTTTTAATTGCTATTTTTTAATTATTTTCTTAACGGATTTGTTTCTTACAATTATATCTCTAAACATTTAATTTCACTTCATTTTTTCTAAAATATTTAATTTCATTTAATTTTTATGTCAAATTAAATCTTGATTCTTTTAACTTTTTTTTTTCATTTAATTTTTAATTTCATCCCTAATTTTTTTTTTATGTTTGACTTTTTTTTTTCAATTTTTCTTCGGTTAAGTTAGCATTTATTTGATAATTCAAATAAGGTTGGGTGTGATTTTTTTTTTATTGTGTTTTTATTGTTTATTTACTATTATCGGTTTTTTCAGTAAATATTTAAATTATCAATTTAACTAATAACTTGAAGCTTGAATTTTCTTTAACCTATCACTTCTTTTACATTAAAAAAAAGTGTTTGACCCGCAGTAACACACAAACAACATATCTTATTTACTATAAAAGATTTCAGTTTTTACTCTGGAAGTGATTTGCCAAACCAAACTCATTGGCCATTTGAGACATATATAGTATCATGAAAGTGAAAGCACTGTCAAAAACTTATTCACCCAAAATCTTTGAATGGAGGCTAGTTAACTTAATTGTCTCATTTAAGCCAACACAGCGGATGTATTTAAACATTGTTTATTTTCTTGTTCGAATATCTTTTAAAAATATATTTAGCTTAAAAAATTATTAAATTAATATTTTTTTATATTTTTTTATAATTTTAATATACTGATATTAAAAATAAAATAAATATATATATATATATACATTATTTTAATATATTTTTAAGTAAAAAATATTTATTTAATACAAACATTGTCTTGTTGATTATTATTAACGAATTAATTTAATCTAAAAATTTAAATCATTGTTAACTAACATATTATAAATAATATTATATGATATGATTTATATTATTAATTTATTTAGCAGAAATTACTGTTACAAAGTTGACATAAATACAAGTTTTTAATTATATTGGTGGCTCCTATCAATAATCATATGAGCAACCAATACTTTTCAATTGAAGTCGACATTACAAGGATTCTGCTTTGCATCCATGTTATGCTCTGCTCATATCTCGTCAATTTTTTTGCACCACCCTTTAAAAGTTCTATAGCATTAATTTTTTTTAATTATTTTGGATGTTCAGATCAGTTTACTCGTATCTCGATTAATTTTATAGATCCTAAAGTAAATGGCCATATAAATCTCTAACGGCTTTAAAATTTATGAGACTCAAACTAATAACCTCTAGATAGTAAATTTAGAACCTGACTAGTTGAGCTATACTTCAAAATTATTCTATAACATTAATTAATCAGCTAATTCTTGCCCTTTATTGACAATTCATCACCATCAATTTAGAAATCAAAACTTTTAATCTTCAAGAAATTAATCTTAACATGATAAAATAATTAGGGAAGAACTGGAAATCTGATTCCAAGTAATAAACTTGTTTGACATTTTTCCTGGGTTTGTTTTTGTACCAAACAGAGCCAAAAGCCTAAAACAAGAGTAAGAAAACTGAAGAGTACATTATAAAGTAATCCCTCTAGTTTTGAGAAATGAATTAATCGGTCCCCCTTATTTCAAAAACTACTTATTTTAATTACCGTTTAATTTAATACTACTTTATTCTAAAAATTATCTTCTTTTCCCATCAATCTTTCAATAATATCTATTTATTTTTTCCTTTTTATATTTTTTAAAGCAAAAAATGGAATAGGATGAATCGGAAATGAACATAACTGAACAAGAAGATTAAGTAATTAGTTTTAAAATAAAAGGACTAATTAATCTCTTTATTAAAAACCAAAGGGACTAGTTTATAATTTACTTAAAACTAAAAGGGACACAATTAACAATTATACAAGCAAGTAAAGTAAGTGCATCCTCTCCAAAAAAATCCAGTGAAATATGAAAAATATACTCCATAATACATTTTTATTTTCCATTAATTTGTAACATACCATATATAGGGACATATGATTCATACCCATACCCCTCCTTCCTTCACATACTGTAAGTACCTAGCAAATTCCGGCCTCGCCGTAGGTTTCTTCTTTCTTCCTGCACCGTCACAGAGACTGAACAATGGGTGGCTCTTACTATCCTTTCTTCTGCTGGGCTTCACCGAAGAAACATTCTGAGGGGCCAACTCTGGTCCTAGCGTGCTTAACTTCGGTGAACCAGAAACTTCATGAGCCGGCAAGCTTTCAGATGTCTCCAACTCTCCGGCCAACAGACTTGTGGTATCAGGCTCCTTGTCTAGCCTTCCATACCTGTTTGGATTTCTTTGTTTATTTAATGCCCTAAGCATGGCTTGAGGATGATGGTGGAAGTAATCTGACCTGCAGGGTTTCAGGGAGATGTATATGGAAAACATGGCCACTTGTTATTACGTACCCAATTTTGTTGGTTTTTTCAATTTTTTTCTTTGTTTATTATCGCAAAGTCGACCTCGTCTCTCGTCTCTCATTTTAGACACGGCAAGTTTAAATTTTTTAATTAGTTGTTACTTGTAAGTATTTCTTAATTACAAATCAAGCTCTACTTTATCGGTTATTTGTTTATATATACCATCATGGTACTTTTTTTAATCGGGTTTAGTTCGTGATATAAAATGAAGTCTTTGATTTCTCTAAATTAATTATGGGTTTTACTCGGGAATATTTTCAAGAAACTTCTTTTCATAAGATTTTAATTTAAAATTTAACGTGACAAGTAAACTTACTTATTTTCTTGAAACTATGCTTAAAATATTGCAAGGTCCAATATTTGACCAAGACAGTGGGATATATAAAGTGTTTGGCTTTTTGGATAAAGGAAGTGTTTTTTTTTTGTCTTATTTTTGGTAATAATAATATAGGAAGTGTATTGTCTTAATCATATGTTGGCGTGGCTCCATAGTGTTTCTCTAGAACATAGGAGAGATTGGAATGGGTCTTTCGATGGGTAGTTGAATTTTGATGTTAATGATGCTAGGTGACGTGTGATGTGATGAGAAAAAGTTAGATTATTTTATTTTAGAAAAATGGAACCTAGTTTACAATAAAATATAATGATAATTTTATTAAATTAGCAACAGTGATTTCTTTTTCGCATGCACTAAAAAAAGATTTTGATTTTGAATTAACTATAGTCCAATTATTTTTTATTTATTAAAATAATATTATTTTGTTTTTTTAAGTGGATAATATTGCCAGTTTTGTTTTTTAAAATAAAAATAATATTATTTTAATAAAAAAATTTAATTTAGAATAAAACTTGATTTAATTCAAGTTTTGAATTAATGAGTTGGCTCATCAAGCTGGATATTTATTGTAATTGATCGGAGATGTTATGCATAGGATTCTTCAAAAAAAAATTTGGAAGAGAAAAGGAGAATCATGAAAGAATAAGAAGTGTTTTACTTATGTATAGGCTTAAGAAACTCAATCGAGTTCTTTTATTTAATAGTGATTGATCTAAGTATTTTAATCCATTATAAATCATTAATGTATTATAAATCATAAATGTTAATTGATATACTAGATAATTCACCGCACTGCGTTGTTGTGGGACCAAAAAAAAACTATATGTAAGAAAATAATGAATAGCAATATCATTAAACCGAAATCAACGGGATGAATCTAAAATTTCCTCCTATATTCTTTTTCTTTGTGTAACTTGAACTTTAAATTAAATTATATAAAAATTATTTAGATATAATTCAATTGATTTGATAAGTTAAAAATTTTGGATATTTAATAAAAACATAGTTTAACTTTAAAAATATTTTCAAGATGATATATTTTCTTTTTAAAAAAATATTGAGATAATGATACATTAGATCAATCTGGGTTAACCAAATTAAAAATCTTGGTTTGACCCGAAAACAACCTAAAAACAAAACCAAAGTAAAAAAAAAGAAAGATTAAACACCAAAAAGTACAAAAACTCAAAAATTCTTGAATAAAACAATTCAAACTAAAAAAAAATAAAGAACACAAAGAGCATTTAAACCCAATCCCAGCAACGCAAAACCCAAATCAGTCCAGATACGGCCAAAACAAAAGCACATACATGTTGTAAATTGTGCAAGGATCAATAATCTAATATCCATTCACTTTGATTGTTACTTAAACATTATAATTTTATCAAAATAAGTTTTGGTTCAAAATTGAAATCCTATGATTAAATTCCATCAAAAAATTATTATTGATGCAAATAAGCCCTAAATTATTTACTAATAAGACATAAAAAAAGGTTATGTGTAAAGAAATGAACCAAAATTAGCCCGAATCAAATGTACAAGAGAATGTTCTTTTCAAGAGCACGAAGAACATGTCCAGACCCAACCCAAAAACATGAAACCCAAATCAGATTAGATACGGTCAAACAAAAGGCAAATACATGTTAGAAATCATGAAATGATCAATAATCTAGCATTTATTCATTTCAATTAGCACTTAAATATTAAGATTCTGTCAAAATAGATTTTGGTTCAAAATCGAAACCCTATAATTAAATTCTATCAAAAACTTGTTATTGATGCAAATAAACTCTACATTATTTATTAAGCAAACATAAAAAAGAGTTATGTGCAAAGAAATGGACCAAAAAATATCTGAATCAAAGGTCTAAGATAATGTTTTCCCAAGAATACGAAGAACATGTCCAGAAACACAATAATAAACCCAACACTGTCAACCCCCCTCCCCCCTCCAAATTGCCATTTTCAACCTCTAAAACATGTTTTTTTTTTTTATCCTAATAAATCACATTGTCATAAACAAATATGTTTGAATTACAAAGACAAACAAATAATATCAAAATCAAGTATAAAATATCAAATTCAAAAACTGTCAACTTAAATCAGGTTACATATTTATGCAATAATTAGTTTTATTATGTTAAAAAAACATTAGAAAAATTCAAAAGAACTTCAATAAATAAATAAAAAACACAGCAACAAAAAAATGAATACAACATCATTTATTGAGCATTCCAAATTTCTTTTTTATACTTGTAAATATAAATATAAAACAAAAAAATAAAAAAAAAACCTTAAACAAACAACAAGAGCCTACTTTTAGATAAGAAAATATACATAAAACAACTACTCTCTTTTTTTTTCTTTCATTTGGAAAGTTTAACCTCTCCTTAACTTATTATCATTTCAAAGCTTGAGAAATTTTTGTGTTAGACCCTTGAACTTTTATACTTAGTTTTATTATTAATATATATTTTTTTCTTCCTTCTCCTCTTCTTCTTTTTTTTCCTGATTTTTTTTATTTTTATGAGAAGTTAAAAAAAAAAAAGAAGAGAGAAATAAATAGAAAATCCACGCTCTCTCTCCATTTAGATTTAAGTTTTGCAGTCATAAAAAGAGAATTTGAGTACGTTCTCTAGTTCACAGGCCTTACTTGACAGTGTTGTTGGAAAATGTGTTTAATAGTTATTAGCATATTGAAAGTCAAATTAAATGTGGAGTACTCCACTCATTTGTAGAGGTAAAATATTGTTAAAATTTTATCTTTAATATAAGTTTTTTAATATAAAATATTAACATGATTTAAATAAATTATAAGTTAAAATGTTTTAATTCTTATAATTATTCAGAAAATATATTACACGACTAAGATGCATGTGCGGCCCTTAATTTTTATATCAACTATAAATTTAATATGTTTAGTATGGATGATATATATATATATATATATATATATATATATATTCTTAATTTTTTCATGAGAACAAACCGTGATCTAATTAATTGCATGATTATAACATAAACAGTGGATGACTCTTGGAAACCTTCTGCTGCTAGGCTTCGCAGGAGAAATATTTTAAAGGGCCAATTCTGGTCACAGCTTTCACGGCTTTGATGAACCAAAAACACTAGCTGGCAAGCCCTTAGCCCTCTTCAACCTCCCATCCAATATACAGACTTATGGTAACAGGCTCATCAACTAACCTTCCATAATCGCCATGGTTTCTGCATCTGCTCAATGCTCCCAGCATGGCTTGATGCTGATAGAAGTAATAGCTCAAAGCCCAGAAAGATAACATCATGAACTTGGAGTGTACATATGGAAGAAGGATGAAAATGAACCAGTCAGAAGCAATCAGCTACCTTTTGTACGTTTCGTGTATGAAAGGTTATTGCAGATCTGGCTTGTGAAGAAACGGCTCTCTGTCTTTCCAGAATTTTTTAAGTGCAAGTCGTCTTCTCTCTAACCACCACCATGAAGAAAACTTCAAAGTTCATAGGTGAGATGGTGACCCGTGCATACAAAATAATCAATTGTTCTTTATAAGCAAAAGATTGTGTGGTTGGAGGTTTTGGAAATTTTGTTTTCCCAAAATAACTAGCGAAAATTTTAGAGAGGTAGTACAGGTTGAGAAAGAAGTTTTGTTCATGGTATTGTTTTAATTTTTTAGATTTAAAATGAAGTTTTTTTTTTTTTTTTAAAAGAGATTTAATTCGAACTGGATTAACTTTATTAAATTATATATATATATATATATATATATATATATATATATATTTCAAGTTGATTTTTTACCGGATTCTAAAGTGATCCACTGGGTCAAAACATTGATACAATAATTAATAATATTTTTGAGGTTATATTAAGTATTTTTTATTTAAAAATATATTAAAATAATAATTTTTTTATTTTAATTTTGACACATTAAAATAATTAAAAAACACAAAAAATAATTTAAAACTATTTTTGTTTTCTAAAACATGGTATAAAAAAATAAAAAGAGGTGTTTATAAATGTGTTAACGGTTGTTTTTTAAAGTATTTTTTACTTAGAAATACATTAAAATAATATATATTTTTTTAAAAAATATTTTTTATATCAATATATTAAAATAATATAAAAATAAAAAAAAATAAAAATAATTTAATTTTTTTAATAAAAACCACTTTAAAAATATAAAAACAAAAGTATTCTAATTACTGAGTAAAAGAACGGATAAGCAACAAGTCTGGATGGGCGAGTGGTCTGAGGCGCCAGGCTCGAGTTCTGGTCTTCGAGAGAGGGCGTGGATGATTATAAAGCCCATTCTGACATTTTTCTATTATTCACATGACTAAAAGCAGCTTTTCAGTGGTGAGAAATCGTATGAACTCGGATGATTATAAAGCCCACTGCACCCACATTCACGCACAAGCTGCTTTTCTAACCTCGTTTTTTGTTGCCCATGGTGAGCAGTTCCCTGTAAAAGCTCTGCTTACTAGCTTCTAGTCATCAAAAGATGCAACATATCAAGAACTTTTTTTTGGATTTGAGAAAACGTATCCTCGGAAAGCATATTTTATAGGCGAGTAAATAAAACTTTAACTATCTTAAGTTTTTACAAAAAATACATATCTGGACTCAACATCTCAAGCTCTTTACTATCATATAACGTATCAAGAATGATGGCGGGAGAAAGCAGAATTGATGTTAGCGTTATGATACGTTTTTACCAATTCATCAATCATTACATGGAAGCAAACCTTCATCACTACTACACCCTTGCTGATCACTGAAATAGTTTTCCTCGAGATGCTCTTTTGCCATGCTTGCCCCTGCTATCATTATGTTTCTCATCAAACTTGACATGCACACTCTCTCTCCGTCATCGAACTATGCTCTTCTGTTCCTTTCTCAACTTTTATCCAATAATTAAGGTGGTTGCAGGAAATTAAACTCATTGAGAGTGATTGAGATGAACATCTTGAAGCCTTTTTTCCTAAACATTTAATTTTAATCAGTGAAGATTTTAAGAGATTGTAATTAGGTTCCGAACAGCTACCTGGTCTGGCCTGAAAACAACAACGATAAACCTCTCCCTCCGCTAATTTGTTCACCTCTGTGACTGTGGAGATGTTACTATTAAATGGGGCCAAGCCTTCAAGGCTGTCTCCCTCGTATGCAATCTTGTTACATCAACTGTGAATAAGTAATGGCACGGATATGATAAGCTCAGGCTACCGCTCTTCTGAGTTGGAACTTGTTCCAAGCCTCCTGAAGATAAACCAGCAATAAAATGATAAGAATACAGATATTAGCAAGAATCTCCATGGTCAAAGACTTTGCTGCCTCAGCCTGATGGCAGAACAAAACCATGGTTTGAATGGAATGCATACTGTATCTTTGACTCGTCAAAAGAGCTATCGACAGGTTTTTAAGCACTACAGGCTACAGACCACTGATGACCATTTTGTGAGTGTTGAAAGCAGCCTCAACAGATGGGGATGGGTGAAGCAGAGTAATTCTAACCTAACGAGGAGTAAGAGTCTTAGGCATAGAAAGCTTACACAGGGGTTCACATGAGAGATCTTTCTAGAAAAAGTTAAAAGTCAAAATGCTGCCGAAAAGGATTTTTACCTCTAATTCGTATTTTATTTTTTAATATGTTTCTCTAATCTTATCTTTTTTTTTTCCAAGAAGTTTATAACTCTTCAAATAAGTTAAAAATCAACTTTTAGAGGTAGAAAAATAACACTAACGAAATTAAACCAGACAATATTTTTCAAACCTAATTTAAGAATTTTTCAGATCTCGGTTGATTATAATCAACGGATTCTTTTATAAAAAATTATGTCTATAAAATCATGTAGTAAAATTAAGTTTGATTTAATATTCAGATTTAAAGTTATGTGGGTTTTTCCTGTCATGTTATTTATCTGGTTAGAGCACATTTTTTTTTACCAAAAAAATATTGATTTAACGGAAGATATTGTTATATTTATATAAAAATGAGAATAAAAATTTAATTTTAAAAAATATATTTATTAAAAAAAATAGCTACGAACCCTAATAAAACTGTTCTCAAGCTTTAATGAGTATATCCGAGTAAAAAAAAAGAAAAAGAAAAAAAGAGCATGCTTTCTTTTGAGTCGAACTCTGTCCCATCATTTTATAAACGAGTCTATCAAGCTTTTTGCATGATCTTTAGTGAGAAATCTACAATTGATTTTTCTACATGATCTGCCGGTGGCGGATTCATAACTGATTGTTCAGAACTATCAATTCTTCTTTGATATCTCCAGATTAACGGATAAGACAATTGAGCATCAAATCCTCCTTCCATTGAAATCCTAGCTCCATGGATTCTTCTTTGATTTGAAGTTTGTTAGTCTAGATGTACTGTTTATCGTGAAGGGACAAGAAGAACAAAAATACAAGGCCCTAGCTAGCACAATAGCATAATCCATATAGCAGGTTGTAGTCGATTGTTTGAAGCTATACTCGTAATTGATTCTCAACTCGCTTGCCAGAGACGAGAACGATTAGACAGCTGAAACAACATAGTAGATTCAAAGAACACAAAGCAAGAACTTTCAATATTTCAATTCTAATTCTGTGAAATCAAATGGATCGTACAAAAAGTGAAGATTAGATTTGTCATATTTGGCATTGCCAAATTTCAGATTGTCAAAAGCATTGTTTGCTTAGAATAATACACTTCTTTGAGCTAAATAAAAGAAAGCTGATCGAACAGCACTGCCTTTTCTTGCTTCAATGTTGATGAATCTATGGCCATCCATATATATATTTGACAGATCAGAGCCATATCCCTCCTTCCTTCACATACTGCAAGTACCTAGCAAATTCTGGCCTAGCCGTAGGTTTCTTCTTTCTACGATTGTTGAAGAGACTAAACAGTGGATGACTCTTGCTAACCTTTCTGCTGCTAGGCTTCGCCGGAAAAATATTTTGAAGGGCCAGTTCTGGTCCCAACTTTCGTGACTTTGATGAGCCAAAAACACTAGCTGGTACGCTTTTAGCCCTCTTCAACTTCCCATCCAATAGACTTATGTTAACAGGCTCCTCGACTAACCTTTCATAACCTCCATGGTTCCTGCATGTGCTCAATGCTCTCAACATGGCTTGATGCTAATACAAGTAATATGCTCAAAGCTCTGGAAGATAACAAGAACCTGGACTGTGTGTGTATATATGGAAGAATCGGTGTGGTTGGTGAGCACTTCTTTGTGGACGAAAATGAACAAGTCAAAAGCAATGACCTACTAATTTAAGATATTTGGCCACGTGTTTGTTGCTTGATTAGGGAGAAATGCTATGAACAGTCGCTGATAAAGTTGATGTGGGTGGATCCTGTCCGTCCATATGGTGAGGTTTACACGAAATTAATAGACAGGATTTGCTGATGCATGCATGAGCGACTGTGCGTAGCATTTTTGTAAACCTTGGTCTTTGTTTGGTTCTTTTGTATGTTTTTAGTGTGTGAAAGGTTATCGCAGCTCTGACTTGTCAAGAAACGGCTGCTTGGCTCTGTCTGTCTAAGACTTTTCCAAGTGCAAGCGTCTCCATTCCAACCACAAGCAAGAAAAAAATTTCAAAGCTCACAGGCGAGATAGTGACCTCGGGCGTCAAAAAATTCAACTCTTCTTTATGAGCAATAGATTATGTGGGTGGCGGATTTGGAAACGTTGTCAGTGATATTGGTGTTTTTAGCTCCAACATGCATGTAAGATCAAGGAAGGTTCATAGAAAGCTCTCTAACAAGGAGGCGTCGAGGCCAATCGCAGGAAAAACCTTGTAAAAGAACGTGGATGGAAGTCTTTTTCCTCGTTAAATGATGACTGATCAACAAAGCAACCCAGACAGGGACATTGCTGAGTTTAAAGGACAGCGGCAAGCTGCGGAAACTGGAATGATGAACTAAACTAATTAAACAGATCCCAAAACTGACAAAACAATATAAATTGTTCGGGATTGTGATTTTAATTATTTTTTAAAATACTTTTTATTAAAATAATATTTTTTAATTTAAAAAAACTATTTTTGACATAAACATAATTTAAAAATATCATAAAAAAATATTAATTTAAAATTAAAAAATTTTAATTTATTTCAAAAATATTTTTAAAATACAAAAACAAATATTTGCTAATCGTAATCTTCTGAAGCATCTTTGAATGACGTTCTTCAAAAGAGAATCCATTTCTCCTCCTGCGGAGTTCCAGGCATTGTCCAGTGACACAAAACAATTTTCCTTTTTTCTTGTTAGTTTTCTTTTCTTTTTCTGGTTCTCTTCTCCAATAGAAAATTAAAAAACATGTTCATTTCTTGAAATTTCAGAAAATCTTTCTAACATAATGTATTCATGTTATATTGTTTTCCATTTGGAGAAAATAGGCAAAATAAAAATCGTGTTTAATTTAAACATTTTTCTATGATATTCTTTATATTTTAACATGTATAGATATTTTTTTTTATCATTATTTTTAGAGAAGAGATACAAGATAAACATAATAATTAAGTTTTTAAATTTTTTTTATTTTTAATATCAGTGTATTAAAATCATAAAAAAAAAATACTAAAAAATCAATTTAATTTTTTTCCAAGTCAAGCATATTTTTAAAACGCAGTAAATTTAAGAAAACATCAGATGTTTTCCAACTTGAGGCATAATGACAGAAAAACCGAAATGATTTTTTTTTCTTTTTTGTAATTTGTAAAAATAAATCATTTGAACACAAATTTCTTTTTCCATATTTCGTTTTCTATTTTTCTTGAAAATATGGAGTATTAATCCATTACTGAACACACCCATAAATCCTGTCATTCACGGCTTTCTGAACTAAGTACACAAATGAGTACCAAGCAATACACATAACCCTGGATTTTTTTTTTCCCAGCAGAAACTCTTTACCCAATAGAACTTGTCACCTTCGCTACCAACTTGCTTGTTAATGCCACGCAGCTTTATCGCAGAACATGTAAAGAAAAGATCACCTCTGACCTCATTTTAGGGTTCACATCATACAAGAAGTATTAAACACCCTGCCCATCTTAACTTGGTTGCATTATTCTTCTTATTTCATATCCAAATTATAATTCTTTCTTACATCATTTCGAACCAGACACCAAGACAAGTCGGATTTTGAAATATTTGACGGAAAAGTCAAGTATTTCCTCTCAAGGCCAATTTTTTATCATTTTGCCTACCACTTATTAACAAACTTGGTACCCAGTCTCGTTAAAAGTTGTTGACACCCTCTCCTATCATATAGTCAAATTAGAACAGTATCAGTAAGAGCAAAAACAACCAACCTCGTTGCCAGGAATCTCTGTTTATGGAAAAAATGGATGACGAATGAGATCTGTCATATATTTGCCTTCAGAATGGTTCACAAGAAGCAAGTATTTGATAGGCCCCAATAAACTGTAATTAGCCCTGAGAGGAATTCGGCTCTACTTTGTGGATTCTAGTTAGCCAGGTGCTGAATAAGTCTGGAGACTACTTTTTTCAAAAATACCGTTTTGGAAATGAGAAACTAATTTTCCGAACCTGCACCGTTATCTCAAAACTCCAAAAACGAGACCAGTCAAGTAATTAACCAGACGCATCTGATCACTTGTATGAATTGCTTTAATGGAAATCTTCCACTTGGAAATAGAATAATGGAAAAGCCAGACCTGAGAGTGGTGCACTTTCTGAGTCTTCTTGATGAATAACAGTCTGCTTGTTGATCAAAATCAAGAAGTTCAAACCACCCCTTTTCTGCTCTAATTTGTAGTTAAGTGGCAATTTCATGCAACATCTAACCAGCTACTACCTAATACTTTAGTCAGTCCTTTCTTCCTCATATTGTCTCTCAAGCTCTCCACAACATCCCACCTATCAATGGATGCATAGAACTTTGAAACCAGCACATGAATGCCATCATTATTTGGTTCTAATTCCAAGAGATGCTTTGCAGCAAACTCACCCCTAGATACATCCAGGTTAAGACAACAAGCATTCACTAGTGCTGCCCACACTGCAGCTGTAGGCCCTATACCTTTTTTAACCATATCATAAAAAAGGCACCATGCATCTTCTATTTGGCCAGCACGGCCTAAGATATCTATGACGCAGGAATAATGCTCCTGACTTGGATCCAGACCATATTTCTCCCTTGCAGAATTAAAAAGTTCTTGGCCTTCTTTGACCAGTCCTGAATGCCCACATGCTGATAGAACAGCAAGAAGTGTCGAAGAATTTGGCAAGACTCTACTTCCTTCTTGCCCCATCTCTTTAAACAGCTTGAGTCCTTCATCCCCATGACCATGCTTCCCATATGCATCTATCATGCTAGTCCAAGAAACAACAGTTTTATGACAGATCCCGTCAAATATTGATCTGGATTTCAAAATTCTCCCACATTTTGCATACATATCTAATAACACATTGCACACTTGAGTATTTTCAAAAAATCCAAATCGCAGTGCCACGCAATGAATCTGCATCCCGATCCACAAATCTGAATTATCAGAGCAAGCAGCAAGAGCAGTAGTAAGTGCAATCGCATTTGGTCTCATAGTGCTCATCACTAAAAACGCCTCCTCGTATCTCCTATGCTTGACACACCCAGCAATCAAAGAATTGCGCAAAACCTCATCTTTCCTGCAACTCAAACAAGAAAAAACTTTCATAGCTTCGCTAATATACCCCACGTTAGAGTAAAAATCAATAAGAGCAGTGCCTAAAACCACCAAATCTCGACCCATCACAATGACCAAGCCATGAACTTGCTTACCTTGTCGAAAAGCCTTAATAAAGGCACAAGCCTTAAGCACAGAACACAGCGTAAATTCGGTTATCTCCACACTCTCCCTCCTCATTGCTCTAAAAACACCAAGCGCTTCCTTAGGAAGACCATGCCTTAAAAAACTCGAAACCAAAGCATTCCAAGTCACAACGTCCCGGAATTCCATTTCTTCAAAGACCTTAACTGACTCACCCAAGCACCCATATTTTGAATACATATCCATTACTGCAGTTTTTGTTATAGTTCCCAAATCCGTGCCTGTCTTAATCATTAAAGCATGGACTTGTCTGCCACACTTCGTGTCAGGCAAAGCCGAGCATGCACGGAGAACCGGCGTAAAAGTGTAAGCATCAAGGTCAAGAAATGCAGAATGAATGCGAGAGAAGAGATCCCATGTGGCAAGAAAGTTTCCATCACGAGAATAGGAGGCGAGTTGAGAGTTGAGGGAGTAGAGGTCTCTATGAGGCAATTCATCGAACAGGTTGCCGGTATGAGCATAACGATTCTGAAGGTAGATGGCTGCTGTTGCTTTCGAATAACCGTTAATGGGTGTTCTGGCGGAGAAGTTAGGGTAACAAATGAAACGGTAACAAATGGACAGCGACCGGGGTTTCGGAGGCATCGAATATGAAGCGGGAGTGATTATTTATTTGTTAACAAACGAGGGGAAGAAATGGCTTGCGAAAATGGACGGTGCCTTATTTATTTTGGTTTTAGCTTCTTTTTTTTTTTGGTTGAGTTAATTGAATAAATTTTTTTATATATATATATTCGTATTATACAGGTATACATGTAGAGCATTTATAATTTTTTTTTATCCAATATAATATATGCATACATCAACGTTAACATAACACACACATATATAAATACACGGATTAAATATTTATATATATATATATATATTGAATAATAAATAATAGTTATAGAATAAATATTCATGCAGATAACTGAAAACTGATAAATAAAATATGAATATATAAATTTTTAATTTGATAGGGGTAATAGATAAGATATTTATATAAAAAAACTGATATATTCTCATCCCTAGATTAAGTTTTAATTGGATTGTGAAGGGCTGGAGGCTAATTATCAAAGTGAAAACACTCTGTAATGTTGTTAAAATCATGAACGAACTTGTAAAATCTAATAATTTTATGAGTTAATATAAATTTATCGTATAAAATCGATTTAAAAAATAAAAAACGGAGATAAAATCCGACTAAAATCATCTTGACTCGTTAAAATAGAGTAAAATCATGATTTGAAGACTGATCTTACAAGTTCAATTGATATGTATATATACTGCACCCTAGCGGCCCTCTCCATCGTTGACGTCCTCTCCACCAGCCACCGTGAGATCCGAACAACTTCAGCCCTCTACTGTAGATATGGGTACTAATTAACTGTTCTAGATAGAAGCTAGGAGGATTTTCCCCCTCTGTTTTGGGGTCAGTGGGGAGATTGAGGAAGGAACAAGGATGTCAATATAAGCACCTGCACCTGGCCTTCCTTGGATCCATAAGCAGCTACTGAGACCGAGAAAGTTCTATTCTCATCCCTGTCAAAGATAGAGTCTGTTTGCTTGCTTAAAGGGAGTCGCTGGTTCTTGTTAGGTGGAAATCAATCGTAAAGTTTTTCTATTTCTTATTGTATTCTGTAAATCAGCTCCCTTTTGATTCTCCCTCAATTCAAGAACAAGACTTGAAGTGCCACCGATATTGTATTGACAAAAAGAAAATGTGCTTGTTCTTGTCTCTCTCTCACACTCTTTCTTTATTGGGTGTGGGAAGGAAAAATGAAGGAATTTACTTGTGCCATCTCTTATTTGCACTGTTATGCCATACATCCATGAATTTAACTCCCAGTTTATTGCTAATTGCTTTGGTTCAGCTGATGCCTTTTACTTTAATTCCTTTATTCCAGGACATGATTCTTAATGGCTTGTATTGGCAGCAGCCATTTGCTGCTGCAAGATTTTATTGATCAAGATTAATTTTGCTTCTGTTTTGTCAGTAAAGTACCGTTGAGTATCAAGATACGGCCAACTTGATAATTTTGTTTCTGTTTGATAGAATATCAACATAAGGCCAACTCAAATTCTCCATTTTTGTTCTGCAGATGCTTGTAACGTCAAGTAACTTAGAGCAGACGATGATTCAATAAAGAATTCTCAAAAAGCAATTATTTAATCTAAGGTACTTGAACCATATATAAGAAAACATTTCTTATAATTTTACGATCTGTTTTCACCCTCCAGGTTTACATTACTTTTTCTGCGTTTTTGACAACTTCACTCCCAGGTTCTTAACGCGGGATATGCAGGTGCGATGCGACGATGAAATTCGAGTCTAATTAATAGAATAATTAAATAGAAGGACAGAGAAGCATTAAGTCAGGATGGCCGAGTGGTCTAAGGCGCCAGACTCAAGTTCTGGTCTTCGAGAGAGGGCGTGGGTTCAAATCCCACTTCTGACATTTTTCTACTTTCATATTATTATTCAGTAGTGAGAAATTGTATGAGCTCTGTGATCACTTCCGTGGAAAAATAGTGTTTTTAAACCTTGTCAACATAACTCATCGATCTAGGATTTATCCTGTGCTGAGTTCTCTGTCAACTGACTAAAAATTGATCTAATTAATCAAATGCTCCGTAAAAACTAATTAAGACTTGTTTTATATTTTTTTTAAAACACAAACCACGCCTCATAAATATAAAAAATCTATGCTATTTATATAAATTTTTTCAAAAAAAAATCATCACATCTCCAAACCTCCAAACCAAACACAGCTGAAAAAGGCAGAAATGCAGCAGTTAGCGTTATGATGCGATTTTACCAACTCTTGTTAAAGGCCCGATTCATTAATAATTACATGGAAGCAACCTCGATCACTACTACACCTTTGCTGATCACTGAAATGGTTTTCCTCAAGATCCTCAGTTGCCATGCATGCCACCATCATCATGTTTTCCATCAAGCATAACATGCTTACTCTCTTTTTAGTCATCGACGCTTGATCTTATGTTCATAACATGCTTACTCTCTTTTTACTCATCGACGCTTGATCTTATGTTCCTTTTCTCAACTTTTATCCAATTATTAAGGTGGTTGCAGGAAATGAAATTCATTTAGAGTGATCGAGATGAACATCTTGAAGCCTTTTTTCGTAAACATTTTAATCAGACAAGATTATAAGAGATTGTAATTAGGTTCCGACCAACTACGTGGTCCGGCCAGAAAACAACAACGATAAACCTCTCCCACTGCTAATTTGTTCACCTCTGTGACTGGACATGTTAATATTAAATAGGACCAGGCCTTAAAGGCTGTCTCCTTCGTATGCAATCTTGTTACATGGTAAACTTGATTGGATTGCAGGTTTGAAATACAAATGGGCCACTTTGCATTGAATAATATTTGTTTCTTACCTATTTCCCTTTGAGCATAAATTACATTCTCAAACTGCAAATAGATAATGAAGTATCTGATGGACTCAACGATATTTACCTACAAGGCGAATGTATTTACAGAATGAGTTGTCAATTGCGAATAAGTAAAGGGCACAGATATGATAAGCTCAGGCTACCGCTCTTCTGAGTTGAACTTGTTCCAAGCCTCCTGAAAATAAACCAGCAATAAAATGATAAGAATACAGATATTAGCAAGAATCTCCATGGTCAAAGACCTAGCTGCAACTATGGTTTGGATGGAATACATACTGTATCTTTGACTCGTGAAAAATAGAAAAGCTATCGACAGGTTCTTAAGCACTACAGGATACTGAACGCTGATGACCATTTAGTGAGAGAGCTGAATGCAGCCTCAACAGATGGGGATGAGTGAAGCAGAGTAATTCTAACCTAATGAGAAGTGTCTAGGCATATTTCTGTGAAGGCTTTTCCATAGGTGTACTAAAGGCTATTTTCCAACAATAAAAATACAAGAGATGTTGTCTTAAAAATGATTTTGTGATCTTGTCAAGCATATTTTCTAGTTTCAATAATCACTGAAGTTGTTGGAAGTAACGTGCAAAACAGTACCTTCAGAAGATCAAAGACCTTCTCACATATGTACTTCTGCTGAATACTTGCACCCCGTTGTTGCAATTTGTCAGGATGAACACAAAGCGTGGCTTTCCTGTAAGCTTTCTTTACAGCTGCTGAAGTTATTACTTCAGTCAATGGAATTGGCTGCCAGCCGCTGTCAGACCCAAGGATCTGCCACAAAAAAACATTTCAAGTAAAACATTGTACAGGCCAGATTGAAAGAAAACTGAAGAAAGGAGGCCAGAAATCTAAACATCTAGAAAACCTAAAAAAGGAAATGAAGTGAACTAGCTGGTGGAGAGTATTAAACAAGAGAAATTCAACCCAGACACCTTAACAACACAACACCTTCTCGTAGTAATTTGGCTATATAAAATATTCATTCAAGTTTTATCTTTATATATTATCCAAAAAAGGGTGTAGCAGCAAAAACTTCAATTAATTACATTTTATAAGCATTAAAGGAAACCAGAAGACTTCATTCCTAAAATGATGCAAGGAGAACACAACATACATATTGTAAAGTTGACAGCAATGCACGCAAGTTTCCTTCTTTCCCGCTGGACCACCTCTTGACATCAGCATCCAGAGTTTCTGCTAATCTCTGCAAGAAAAATTAGATTGGAATTATATGTGAGATATGCTTGAGATATGCAGAGCAAGTCCGAAAGTTCAAAAAATTATCCGTGAAAAATCATTACATTTCTCTCTGCTTGTTCTCTCTGAGCAAGAAGATCCCGCATATTTTTCTCTGCTAGAGCTTTTGCCTGCCATAAAGAGCCAAAACATTACAGACGAACTCCTTTGATGTAAGCAATTGATTGCTATTTACTCTGTAGAAAGAAGATCATACCGCGCGTTCAGCTGTTCGCCTATGCCTTTCTAACCTTGCTTTACACCTTTGAGGTGACTCACCTTCCACCCCTTCAGATCTCTCCATATAGTAGGAACCTTTTTGTACAGGGATACATGGTTCAGAAGCAATAAAGGATAAAAAAATATATGTGCAAAGGTGTGTTACAAGTTTTGTATAAAATTCCAGTTTAAACAGTGTACATACCATTATATACTGAGGGTGAAGAACCAGGTCCCATTCCACCATTCCTGGAAGAAGCAGAGAATTTATCTGAGACAGATCTTTCTACTCGTTCTCTTGCCTCAAAAGCAGTCCTTTCAGACATTACTTTTCCAAAAGCACGCTCGCGTGCCTCTGCAGCAGCTCTCTCTACTGCAGCACGTTCCCTGAGCCTGGCCTCTAAAGATCTGTTATCAGTTAATGACTTCTCCCTAGCCTCTGCACAGGCCTTCTCTAGCCTTTCACGGGCCTCAGTTATTGCTCTTTCCACAGCAGCCCGTTCTGCCCTATCACGAGCTTCGAAATGTACCCTTTCACGAGCATCAAGCGCTGCTCTGTCAACAGCCATTCTGTCCTTTTCTCGTTCTTTTTCCCTCTCCCTCTCTTCTTCTAGCTTTCTAAGACGTTCCATTTCCAGCTCCTTTTCTCTTCTCATCCTCTCAACTTCTTTTTCCTCTGATGATAGGGTCTTATTGAGATTCTTCACTTTTCTTTCACTTGTATTAAGCTGCTGAGTTGATCCTGGGGTACTTCCTTTTGCTTCTAAATTAGCTGGCTGAGCAGCTTCTATTTTCCTTCCAGTCTCAACCGATTTTTTGACTGCTCCAGTTGACATGAAATTTTCCTTTCTGTCTTCATGATTCATAGCAACTGCCTGGGGGATATTCTTTCTTCTGTCGCTCCTGTCCTGAGCAAATTCCTTCCCTTGATTTGCAATATCAGATTCTAGTTGGGAGGCTTTCTTAGTTTTCTCTATGCTCTTTCGTCCAGTGCCATTTCCAGCTTCCCCTGCTTTCCTCGTCTTTTCATCACCATAAACTGACACAGCATCATCTTCCACTACATTATTTTCATGTTCTAAGTTGCCTTGAGCCAAACCAGACACTTTTGTTTTTCCACCAGCCTGTGTGCTCACTGTTTCAACTGCTTCTTCCTTGTCACTGATTTTCAGCTCTGGAGGTACCTTGCCAATTTCTTCATGAGCAATCTCCACAGTCACTTCTTGTTTTCCATTCTTCCCCTCATGTTTGCCAGCTAACCTAGTTGATCCAAGGTTCCTATTGACTTCCGTCTTACATGCCTGCTTCACTACCCTGCAGTTCTCACCCATCTCATTTAGTATCCCTGGTTTATAATTCTCAGAGCCATCCTTCAGCTTCACCTCAGTGTTTTCCAAGTTGCAGGTCTCTTTGGATGCATCCCCCATTTCTTCTGATGTGCATGTTCCTAGTTCACTTACTTCTCCCTCTGGAGTCTCTCTTAACTTGCCACTTTCATCTTGCTCATTTGTCTCTTCTAGTTGCTTTTCAGTTGTTTCCTGTTCTAGAGTGTCTCCAATCCCTTCATTTTCAAAAACCTCTTTACATTTCTTCTCATTTCCTTCTTTTTCATTAGCCTCTCTCTGTTTTTTCTTATTTTCATGCTCAATAGCTTCTTTTAATCTTTTCTCATTCTCTTCTCTTTGACGAGCTTCTTTTAATCTTTTCTCTTTCTCTTCTATTTGATGAGCTTCTCTCAGCCTCCCCTCATTCTCTCGTATTCTCCTCTCATTCTCTTCCTTCTCAAGAGCTTTGTTTAATCTCTTCTCATTTTCTTCCCTTTCACGAATCCTTCTTTGTCTCCTCTCATTCTCCTCTCTATCAGCAAGAGCTTTGTTTAATCTCTTCTCATTTTCTTCTCTTTCACGAATCCTTCTTTGTCTCCTCTCATTCTCCTCTCTATCAGCAGCCTCTCTTAGTCTCCTCTCATACTCTTCCTTCTCATGAATCTCTTTCAGTCTCCTCTCATACTCTTCCTTCTCATGAATCTCTTTCAGTCTCCTCTCATTCTCCTCCTTCACCAAAGCCTCTTTCAATCTCCTCTCATTTTCTTCCTGCTCAAGAGCTGCTCTTAATCTCTTCTCCTCTTCTTGTATTTCATAAGCCTCTCTCTGCTTCTTGTCAGTTTCTTCCCTCACACGAGCCTCCTTTATCCTCTTCTCCTTTTCTTTCTGCTCCAAAGCCTTCTTCAGCCTTCTCTCATTTTCCAATTGTTCAAGAGCACCTTTAAGCTTCTTTTCATTTTCTTCCTTCTCAAAAGTGCTCCTTTGTCTCCTTTCACCACCTTCCTTTTTATGAATGAATAGTTTCTCATTCTCCACACTTCTAACAGCCTCTTTCAGCCAAGGCTCTTTCTCCTTGTCCTCTGCAGTCTGCTTAGCTTCATGTTTACTTTGTGCTCGTGGAACCTCTACCATGAGCTCATGTTTTTGTGACCCGTCAGCTCTAGTTCGTCTCTTATCAGTTTCCAAAGACTGCTTGTCCATTCTAAGTTTCTCCTCATCCTCCACTCTAAGAACCTCTTGAGCTACTTGTACCTTCTTCTCAAGCCCTTTTTCTCTGTGTGCCACTTTAGCAGCTTCTGATCTGCCATTGCTTCCCCCCAGATCACGAGCTGGTTTTGATACTTTAGTGTTCTTGGCATATTCCTCCAGTTCATGATCTGCTGTAACTGCTTGTACTTTCTTGCCATTTTCTAGCTGCTGCTGCGATGCTTCCATGGTTACCTTTTTCACCTTCTGCCCTTCATGGATATTTGTGTTCTGCATAAAAATGTTATCATTATTTGACAAGTCAATGACTTTTCTGGGTACATTTGTTCTCACCAGTTCAAAAAATTGAGTAGCTTCTTTCCATTCACTGGCTTCATCAATTTTATCGGATCCTTGAGATGACAAGGATTCCCTTCCAAGCTTCTCATCAGAAGACATTTTTGCTGTGTTTCGATGCCTTTTCCCTTCTAAAGAATCTGGCATTTTAACCTTTTGCCTATCATCCATTCCGTTCTCTTCACTTTCACAAGTGCCTTGCACCCCATCATATTTTGTACTACCAGACACATCAACAATCTTAACCACCCTACCTTCTCTATCCTTTCTGTCATTTTTTGAACCCAATTTTGTATGGTTTTGAAAACCACCCCTCTTCCTGTCCATCAATTCTTTTGCACTTTTCAGCTTGACTTGAGCTTTCTCCATAGCTTCTTTTATAGCAGCAGCAGAGGCAGCAGCAGAGGAACTTGCATCTACCTCTACATCAAAGTAAGGTGGAGAACTGTCACCAGCACTCCCTGAGGAAGCAGTGCTTTGACAGTTTGGAGTTGATTTACAAGAATCTCTCTTTTTGACATCTAATGCAGGCGGTGGTCTAGAAGGTGGTGGCAATTGAGAGGGGTGAGTCTTAAGGCTGACATGAGAAATAGTTACAAACGTCTCATTAGGAAGAGAGCCATTTCTGACATATTCCTTATGAGGTCTGACTTCATTTCCAAAAACTAGATCATCAGCACTACCATTAGCCGGATGTGACATGGTCTTCCTAAGCTTCTTTGCCCCCAACATTTCCCCAGTGAAATCAATATTGAGATGGCCATCATCACTCACCTGCAGAGGTGGGTGCTCGTCATCTGACTTTGGTGAAGACATGGTTTTATCAACCATAAAAGCATATCCAGGAACATCAAGTGGCCGAGTCACATATGTAATTCCATTTGGCATATCTTTGTTGCTGCTTTGAGTAGCTTTATGATATGATATGTTAAATTCCATGATCCCATCAATGGACTCGTGAGAGTCACCATTCGACAAGCATTGGTTCTTTGTATAATTATCTGAGTCTTCTGATAGATATTCAGGGTCTTCTGGTGTCCTATGAATGAGTAAACAGAAAAACCAAATTCTACTATCAGATTTTATCTTGCTGGGGGGTATACCAAATAAGATGCCATCACTTTTTACTCGATGGAAACAAACATACAGAACCCACAAAACAATTCAAGAAATCATATAAAATAAACAGCCAGCAACCACATCAGCTTGCAACCAAAGCATCAAGATTTTCATGACTAACTAATCATTTTCAAAATAAACACAACTCCTAATTTTTCAAAGGGAGCATTCTCCTTGAAGAAGCTTCTAGCTATGCTTGCATACACTAAAAGTAATGCTCAATTCCATGGAAAAAAGAAACCTCGTATTTTTCAGAAAATAACACAAATTTCTCCTCAGAGCACCTGATCATCCAGCCTTGAACTTCACAAAGCACCAACATATGCGTGATCACACCACGATCTATGATCACTGAAGCTAAAATTTCAAAATTAAACCTCATATAGTTTACCTCATGCTAACTTCCCATATACCGTAATCTCCAATATTGCACCTTAAATCGACACGCGCACACGCGCACTATATATACATATCAACTTAGCTTTGAAAAGGCTGAAAAATACTGGAAAAAAACAGAATTTACACTAGGAATAAGACACCTAAAAACAAAGAAAAACAATGACTGCACACATTATTTTTACATTTTAGATGAAAACAAAAACCCCAGAAAAACTTAAAAAAGCCAACTTTAAGAGCACAAAATAACCATACCAAGCTTCATCAGAGGAAAAGTCGCGGCCGTCAGATTGCTTCATCATCAACTCCTCGAAGGAAACAGCAAAGTCAGAGCCATTAAACCCACCAAAAACCTCATTATAATCAAGCCCAGAACAGCTTCCAACATCAAAGAAAACATCCTCGGCTGCTTCATTATCTACCAATGGGAGATCAAGCACTGGAATCGAAGAGGAAGCTCCACGTGGCGCGTGAAACCCACCGAATATCTCGCTGTAGTCCTCCACTCGAGGAGACAGGGTAGGGGCTCCTCCAAAACGAGGAGGGCCACCGAATACGTCGTCGTAGACAGTTTTGCTGGGGTTCGTGAAGAGTTTCTTCGAGAGCATGTTTGGGTGCTGAGAATGTGGGAGGTTTTCCATGAAAGTGAAGGGAAGAGGGAGATTGTTTTAGGGTTTTTGAAGAGTGTTTATGGGGTTTGCTTTTTATTGTTTTTTTTTTTTTTTGTTCTGTTGCAGTTTCTTGCTCTTTTCTCTGCATAGCATACTGTCAGAGCAGCAAAGCTGACAGGGGAAAGTGAAATCAAAATGAAAAATAACATCGAGAATAGAAAAGCTAGTTGTGAAATGACCAAATTGGACACCGAACATTATTCTGTAATAAAGTTTTCTCATTTTGAAAAAGGAAGAAGGATAGGGCATTAGTATCTTCTTGGTCCTATCCTATCGTTATCATGCCTAGTTTAAGGCCTGAGCTGTGATTCTTTCTATGATACGTGTCATAAGTTTATTAGGTAAAATCCTAAATTATTAACTTTGACCTGATAAAGATTTAAATTTTTTAGAAAATATCTTTCTAAATTAATTACCAAAATGTTGTAAACACTTGGTACGCATGAATATCAGCTATTGAAATCATTAAACCTGGTAAGGTAAAGTTTTGGGTTAAATGGATTTAAATTAATTTGAAGTGGATAAAAAAATATTATTTTAATTAAAAAATTAACTAAAATAATGTTATTTTATATTTTAAAATAAATTAAATCTAGACTTTTTATATAATTATAGTTTAATTATATTAATTCTTATATAATATTTTTAAAATTTAACTGGAGAAAACAATATTAGAATCTAGTTAATCAATTCAGTTTAAGATCATTGTAAAATACTACTATATTAGTTTGGGTAGCCATGGAATATATATGTGATAAATAGGTGGTGGTAACTTTTGACTCCATAAAAATTTATTTAAGAAAAAAATATATATTTAATTTGTTTTTATATTTTAAAAGTATTGTAAAATAAATTAAAATATTTTTATATATGTTTTATCAGTAGAATGTCTTGATATGAAAAATAATTTTTTAAAAAATAAAAAAATATATTTTTAAATATATTTTTAAATAAAAAATATTTTAAAAAATAACTATTACAACACCTTTTATAAATATCAGAGTAACACATTGGGACCAGGAAAATCCGGATGTGTTCTAATCAATTTTTCTGGCTTGGCTTGATCAGTGATTGGGAATACAACGAGGTTTTGGAGAAATTGTTTTTCATAAATGTTTAACATATAATTCAAAGATTAATTTAATTTCACTGTATAAAAATGATGGGGGAGTATGCTAAGTAATAAGACAAAAAGAAAAAAGAAAAAAGAAAAAGAGTCTGGTGTGTGTACTGCTTACTTGACATGGATTGCTTCGACCAATTTGCATGTTATATCCGTGTCTGATGGGATCGCAGTATCGTTTGAACAGGTGAGTGAGTGTTCACTTGCTTGTAACTGCGGTAATTTTAGCTTTTTGTTACGTGTGAAAGTTTATTTTTCCCAAAAAAAAAAATATATATATATATTTTAATAATTTTAATTTGTTAATATATATATATATATATATATATATGATTTTAATGTGTTTTCAAGATAAAACTATTTTTAAAAAGCTTCATTTACCACAATACTAGATACACACAAAAAACAATGGCTACAAAATTCTATTTTGTAAGTTAATTTGATAATCAATAGTTTTTTATCTAGTTAATTGTTTTGTTTTAAAAAAACAAAATCATATTATTTTAGTTAAGAAAATAAATTAACTTGTCAATTCATTAGTTAACACGGCTAACCATCTTTTTATGCTGAGATAAACCCCAAACTGGTTGTCATGTTGAAAATGAATTTTCAAATAAAAAAGTAAGATTAATTTATAAATCAATAATTTCTCATGAATATAGTGTATTCATTGCACGCATGATATTTTTTAAAAATAATTTTTATTTAAAAATATTTTAAAATAAATTTTTTATACTTTTTTATTCTGATCTCACTATATTAAAATTATTAAAAAAATTAAAAAATATCAATTTTAAACATATCAAGGCTTTGAATCCCCCCCCAAAAAAAAAACATTAAACTTTTGATCTAATTATGTGTCAAGTGGTGTGAAATTTAATCGGACCATGCATACATATATACATACATATGTATGTATGTATAAGTGAGATTTACAAGATGAATGGTCTTAATCATTAAAGCGATGGAGAGTTAACAGAATCAAGAGAATGAGTGGTTGTTGAATCAACATGCATGATTTTTCTTTGCAATGATCAATTATTAAATTAGCCCTCCCTACCTTGAGATAAAAGTCTTATAATTACTTTTAAAGTATTGAATCGCAATCCACATGCATATGATAGATCGTGTATTTTTCTGACATCGAGGGTCATCTCGGAATTTTATTTTGTCTTGTTGGTTCATAATTGAAATGATAAATTCATAAATACATTTTTATTTTCTTTTAACATTTACTTGAATTAAAATCCGATATGAAAAGACAGGGAGAAAAAAATCCCATCACCAACACCTTCAAGTGATGTAGAAATGGCAGTGAAAACGAGAATTTCAAGCTAAGAATTAGTACGAACGGGCAGCAATTTCACGAAAAAAAAAAAAAACTATATTGTTTTCTGTTGTGGTGTTTTCACTGTATATTATCTTCACTGTTCATCTTTTTTTATATTTATCATGGATGGATGGTGTAAAGTTTTATATTTTTTTAATTTGGTCCTCAAATGTTTTTTCAAGCAATTTAATCTTAATTAAAAAATAATTAATTTTGAATTTTTATGAATGGATGGGGTTGGAAAACGGGGGATCAAAATAAAAAACACGGCTAACATGAGTAGCAAGATATAAGTTTTGAAAAATATGTATTTTAGTGCTCCAACTTAAACAAGCATGCAAATTATTCAATTATAATCCTTAAATATTTTCTCAATTTTATTTTGGTATAAAAAATTTATTTTGTTATCTTTTTGTTCCTTAGCTAAGAGAGAAGAGAGAAATCGCTGAATTCTATGAACTATATTTGTGAAAATAAAAAATATTTATTTTCAGAAGATATTTCTAATAAATTTAGCCTTACATATTATTTTTGTTTTTTTTTATTTTATTCAATTAATTTAATATATTTGTCTATTTATATTATCGTTTAATTAAATAAAAAAATATTTTAATAAAAAAAATTAGCAAAGATGACCGGGTAAATATTCTATCTTGCGAGATTAAATATCTTGATTTATATTTATCTATCTCTTAATTTTTTTATTTTTATTTTTAAATGTCGTTAATAATTTTTTATTTATTTATTAGGGCATACAGTTCTCAGTTTTATTTCATTATATATATGTATAAATTTCTTGAACTATAAAAATATATTAAAAAAATATTAATGTATAATTTTTTTTAATAAAAAATAAAGATATTCAACCCTTATTTCATTACATATGTGTATAAATTTCGTGAACTATAAAAATACATTAAAAAATATTAATTATAATTTTTTTAATAAAAAATAAAGATATTCAACCCGCAGTCGTTGTGGATCACATGACTAGTATTAAACAAAATGATATCTCCATCTCTCCATCTCTTTCTTGATGTTTAAAGGGTTTGATTACTTTGCTCAACAAACACAATATGAGGTTGTTTGGAGGAGTAAGAAAGATTAGGTGATGGCATTAAAAATTCAAGAAACTATAATAATGGGCTAGACAGTCCATGTCAAAAACGTGCATTGGCTATCAATACCATGCATGCCGTGCCATCTCTGCATTTTCTGAGAAGTTTTGATGGCGACACTTGATTATACCGTTCTGGATATCCCTAACTGTCCCCAGTGGTGGCGGACGACGGTGGCCACAGCCGCCCACCCTCTTATTACCACACATACTGCTATGATTTGGACAAAAATTAATACACGCCATGGCCATGGCCCTGCCCTGAATAAAAACAATATTTTGAGTTCAGGTTTTGGTCGACCCGCTATAATGGCGAACAAAAAAAATATACCCGAAATCTTCTTCTTGCACGTGCTTATGTTTTTCAGACAATAACTGGGGCACAAGTGCAAGGAGGATATATGCCATGGAGTTATCAATATCTGGTTCCTAAATAGCCAACTTTTTATGAAGACAGTGTTTTACAGCGTAGTAATAGTTGTTTTTTTAATTATTTATAAATATATTAAAATAATATGTATTTTTTAAAAAATAATTATGTTTATCATCAACATTAAATTGATAAAATATTAAAAATATTAATTTAAAACAATAAAAATATTAATTTTTTTTTAAAGCATTACTACACCACAATGACAAACTTCGTCTAAATCACTTGATAGATGGTCGGCAGAATTTACAAGCACCCACGTCTAATAATCCGTTAAATTACGCCTGGAGATGTGACGCAACATGCTTTATCAGGGATTGATTCACAGATTATTCTTAAATCCTGATAAAGAAACGTCCTCCTATCAACTTTTTATATATATATATATATATATATATATATATATTTTGTTGTTCAGGCTAGTTCGTATCTATTTTAATTAATTTTATTCATGAATTTTAAAATTAATAATTATATAAGTTTTAATGATGATTATATTATTAACTATAAAATTCAAATTTAAAATAATAAAAAAATTAAATTTTTTAATTTTTAATTTTTATTATTAAATCACTTATGCACAATGTCCTAGAATGAACTCCAGATAAAGAATGTCAAGGTAAAATAATGAAAATATCTTTATTTTTTATTCTCGATAAATAAAGTGTTTTTTTTTAAGAATATATTAAAGTAATAATTTTTTTATTAATCTATATTTCAAACCGCGTTCCCTACAAGCTAATTAATTGCCACACAGCTGCTATAATTAATCATTACTGATTAAGCATTTAAGGTCCAAAAGGTACAGTTCCAGTTTTAATTAAAAAAAGGCGACCATAATGGGAAAGAACGACAGCGTCTAGCTGGCCCCCGTCTTTTTGCAAGCACCAGAGCTCAAAGACAACCAGAACAGCACACAGAGTGCATTTATTCAAGCTTGACCTGCGCTTTTCGAGAGATCAAAGTAAGATAAAGGATTATATAATATGATTGAATATTAAAAAAACTGTCTGCAAAACAGATCCATGAATCAGGAAATCATGCTTGCCTTGTTTTGGAAGGTTTACTGCGAATAATCTTGTCCTTCTTGGATACCCTTTTCCCTCTCACGCACAGACAAGATAATAAAAAGGATAAAATCAACTTCTTGGAATCAGAATGTAATTTTACCCTAACAATGTCAGTATCTTCTCTTTAGTTTATTACTCCGGCAGCTGTCCCCAATCTAGCCCACACCGGGCGTTTCTTTTTGTCGTAGAGAGAGCTTCAGAGCCACGTTCTGGCCAGAGAAACTACGTAATGATAAACAAATTAGTAAAAGCTACCTTAAATTCCAGTGTGAACTCGTATATAAACACAAGGAAATCCTTAAAGTAAAGAGAGATTCAAGATGCGTTCTCTTTTCAGGTGGTCCAGCTTTTAGTCTCCTGGTTCTGGTGGTATCCGGTGACCAATCACAGGCCACAACACCACAGGCTTGCTAGCTGCTGCTGCTGCATGTACATCAAAGTAATATTTGATTGGCATCTCACTACAGTACCGTATCAGAGTACGGTAAATATATATATATATATATATCTTATGAAATCATACATGTTAATATTTTTTCAAAAAATACATTCTTTTTTATGATATACGAGTGAAATTTTGAGGGGTAAATGGAGAAAAGCGAAGAAAAGAAGCGAAATAAAAGTCTGAATAATTGAAATCATAGATGGGGCCCATTCTAACAAGAGCCAGGAAACAATTACCAATGCCAGAAGAAGAGCAGAGAGGGGAGCCATTCTGGGCCCCAAGTGTTCGCCACTTTATCAAAAAAGTCATCATTCCTGGACATAATTTTGCATAATCAATATGTTTGTTGAATAATTAAATACATTTTTTCTGGGTATGATAACGGACGCATACCCTTACTGTATTAGTAAAGCTAGGTCTTCAAGGTTTGAAAATCTTCATAAAATGGGTTAATCAAGGATGTGGTTCACGCTTCTGCAAAATCTTGATCTTATAGTATAGTATTAATATAATATAAGATGATGCTTCTTGCTCTGTACAATGTGCTAGTGGTCGGCATGCTTAGTGGGGGGCACAGCACAGCATATACTTGGACATTGAGGCTCATTTAATCATAAAAACACCAGACTTATATTATATTAGCGCCACTGTGTCGTGGAATTTAGTAAAGAATTGGGTGGCCATGAACAAGTGGGTGTACGTCCGTGTACAACTTGGCCTGCTATTTTGTGAGCGGGAGAGCATATTCAGGTTGGATGTTTCAAACCTGTGGGCACCAAGCTTCGTGTGTGAAACCAAATCCCAACGGCAACCATAGTTATAAAACCAGCTCGGCCGTCATTGAATTCAAGGTAGGTTAAATTAAATTTAGCAAGATTAATTTAAGAGGATGTTGTTTCAATAATTATAAAAAAATTAAAACAATACTATTTTTTTAAAAAAATATTTATTTAAAATCAAACTAGGTTTTATTCGGATTTTGATTGAATCAACTGAGCTGCGTGGCTTACCACATCAATCATGTTTGATTGGATCAACTTGCATCTTATTGGATAAAAAACCTGGTTTGAGCCGGGTCTTGGATTGGTGGGCTGTACCGGTTTTCATGGCAATATTCCAACTTTGCAGGGGTAACTATTAAGTGAAGAAGATTGCTTCCAGTTTTTTCAATTTTTTGAACTGGCTAAGGAGAGCCAATCTTGATCCAAGATTTAATAATATTTGGGAGTGTAATTGTAGTTGTTTTTTAAAGTATTTTTTACTTATAAATATATTAAAATAATATATTTTTATTTTTTTAAAAATATTTTTAAAATTAGCGCGTTAAAATGATCTAAAAATATAAAAATATTAATTTAAAACAAAGAAAAAATTAAAATAAATTAAATTTTTTTAAAAAATTAATTTAAAAATATAAAAATAAACAAATAGTTTCTAGTTAGCCTGACTGCGTTTGTGAGCTGAACCTGGGGTGACCCAACAGATAGAAACGCCCACCCTTAGGCTGTCATACCACTGTCAACCAGGGAAATCATAGTCTGACTTGTGCATTGATGATAAATTATTCTCACTTGAATTTTAAAAAATTATCTATGATCTAGACTCCAACAAAATACATTGATGATATATATTTTTTTCTCTGGCCCCTTTCTTTGGTAGAAGTTAGAACACAGACGATTTGAACTGGTGAAGGGCTTCAGTACTTGGGTGCTACGACATTACTTTTTTTGCAGGAGAGAACAAAATAATGGGTGGAATGAATCCACATGCAAAAGCAATATTGTAAAAAGAAGTAGAAAACAAGTTTGCCCCACCGTCTACAGGTGTTGTTTTATGACCACCACTACACGTTTGCTTGCTCGTTTCAGTACCGTATGAACTAATCAAAGAAATACGGCAATCGTCCGATTAGCTAGCATGATGAAAATGTGTGAGCAGCCGGCAATAGATGAGCCATTGACTTTCCGACCACGCTTGTCCATTTTTATCAGACACTGCTAAGGTCACCAGTGACCGGACTGCATACATGGATACTGACCATCATCACATGTCCACGCATTCTATACAAAGTTCTCTGAGTAAAAGGTTATGGACAAAGGCGATCGACTGCATATGCGGACATGATCACTTGTGTTCATATACTGCAACAAAAACTATAATTCTTTCCATTCTAGTAGGAAAATCTCTTTGACTTGCCCCAGCTAACTGTTTAATTTCACAGCACATTCATCTCCGTTGCCAGTCACTACAAATACGAATGCTTGGTTGAATCATTAGCTGTATATAGTATTTCCTAAAATAGAAAATGGGAAAAAATCACTCTATGAACCAAGACCCTGTTGAAATGATATATATTTTGTTCCAGAAGCTGCAACGAGCATCTGGTATTTCTATTGATTAGATATAAGCATAGTATCAAACACAAGCATGGGTGACCCATGAACTCCGGTGAATATTAGAAGCATTGCAAACAGGCATTTATCAAGAAGTCTAGCCTTTGCATGATTGACACTAAGTGGTGCCTCAGCTGTCAGCCATTCACCTAACTAATCTTCAGTCACTGCCTCAGACCTTCAACAATGTAAGATGCATACAGATCCCTGGAAAAGAATACAAAAATCACAAGTAAGAATACTCTATTATACAAACCAGAAATCCATCATAGACTTTAAGTCTGACAAAAAACACGCCGCAATTTTTTACAGAAGAAAGGAAATAACTCACATGGAATACTTGATGGCATCAATTGCAGAGGCAGCGGGCAAGAAGTCTTCAACATCAACTTTCTTGTTCTCATTCTTCTTATCTATTATTCATCATAAGTAAAGGGTAGACAGTATTGCAGTGGAGATGTTGTAAATGGATAATTAGCGTACATTGTATGTAGTGGATTCAATAAGTTTTGCCCGCTTATTCAATGGAGGAACTAGTTACTCTTTCTAACTTATGACTACAAGTAAACCAAATTATGAACTTGTATGAATATGGATACAGTCCTCGAAAAAGCGGCGAATTTCAGCCAGGCGATGCGGAGGAAGTTCCTTGATGTCCTTGTAATGGACGAACTCAGGGTCATCAGCACACACTGCAATGATTTTGTCATCCTTTTCACCCTGCAATGCAATTCTAGTTAGTGATTGCTAATCCCTATCCAGCGCTTGAATCAGGTACAGATGAGGAGAAAAAATATGCAGTAAATTTCATGTAATCAAATTTCTTGTAGAATATCAGGGAGTAGCGAACAAAATTCTTTTTTTTTTTTACAAAACCAACTGCCAATGCACCACTTAAAAATATAGCAGCATATCTATACAGTGATGCCAGGATGATGCATAATATGAACATAGTGTTGTATACCAGTTTCTGTTCAGACTCAAAAGAGATAGCCAGAGCAGCAGAATAATTCATAGATTGAAATGTTCTCTAGGTACAATATTCAATAATCTAATGCAATATGAGAAAAAGGTGGAATCATTCGACAGCCCTTTCTATTGTATCCCCAATGGCCCCAAAATCTGTTATAGTAAGAAGACCGAAGCAATTATGGGAAAAATTAAAAGTTGTACCTGATCAATCATGGGCATTAAACCAATTGCACGAGCACGAAGGAAAGAACCGGGTAGCACAGGCTCCTATGGCAAGGAATAATCAAACAACTTGTTAAAGTAGTGGAGCTTTGAAATTTAAGTCTATTTTTTAATGGACAAATTTTTTTAAGGCCAATAGGACACTACCTGCATCAATACCAGAACATCCATAGGATCACTGTCCTCACAGAGAGTTCGTGGGATGAAACCATAGTTGTGTGGGTAAACAACTGATGAGTAGAGAACACGATCAACCTGTTCTTAAGATAAGGAATAAGTTTTTTCTTCATGTAACATAACAGGGAGTAAAACCATACTTATGGCAAAGCAGTAGCGCATGTTCGTCTTAATAAAGGACATAAAACAAAGGAAAACATGACACATGCAGAAGTTGACCTTGCAGTATTGATTGCACTTGAAGAATTCACCATAATGCAACCTAAGAGGTGAATCCCAGAATTTTGGACCCTTGCGGAAGACCTATAGTTTACAGGTTCATCTTTCTCTCTGTGTTTTCTTTGTCTAACAGGACAGCATATTCAATGTACATGACATTATTCAGTTGGATTTCTAGTCTATTCCCCATTAGGCATGACATCATGCAGAATGGAAAGATGAAAGAGTAAAACCACATGGTTCTTGTTTTTCACTACCAACGCATTAACAACCCTACTTTCTATCATGAACGACAAGGTTAAAAAAAACTCATCATCAGAGAGAATACATTTAAAGTTACATTTTCTGTTAAGGAAAAAAACATAGATTAATTATCTAAAAGGGTAAAAAAAAAAATAACAGAAAAAATGAAGAACAAGATCATACCTTTATAAGGCCACTTGCCTTGTCAAGCTCATACTTAACCTTACTGCCCTTGCTGATCTCAATCACCTGTCATGCAAATCCACTATAAGATCTAATTCAAAGTATCTTAATGTAACAAGAACAATAAACTATAAGTCCGGACTTCATGGTCAAGAATCCAGTTTCGATTAGCATCGGGGGATAACATTCCATAAATGCAACTATATACCAATTTTCTGCATCATCTCATAAGGTATATATTTCTTGAATGTACTTCCTTATCCAATGCACCCATTGCCAAACATAGAGTCTCAAACCTCACTAATTCTCTTGGATGAAGATGAGAGTTACTCATGAAGATAAGAGATAAACGCATGCATTCTGCATGACCATGCAACAAAATGAGAGAAAAAGAACTTACACAATTGAAAACACTTGGAGCACCAGGTCCTGCATAAATTGAAACATATAGCATGATCAATGGAAAATGTAAGAAATGCAATAACACAATAGGACCATGCCAAGAGAGAAGTATCTGTATAAACATACTCTACTAATACAACTGTGTCATGTTAAGCAAAACGAGAGTTACCAATCTCCAAGTCATGCCAGGGATGCGCAGCAATAGATCTCCGGGACATTGAAGAAAGGATCCTTTCATTGAGAGCAGGAGGCCATCCTGCACGTTTCCCGATCACTTCCCCATCGTTGTTAGCCATGTTTTAAGTGTGGCTGCGTAAAACAAAACACGCCCATAATCATAACACAACCGTAATCATCCGCCATAAAACACAATCATCTTGATTAGGAGGAGCTAGGGAAGACAAACAAAGGCATAAATACAATTACTCAATTAAGAAAAATAAATTTTTCATAATGAATGAAATGAATAAATAAACAGGTCAAATAAGATTCAGCAAGATGCTGAATAGGACAAATTGTACACACACATACATAACAAAGTTCCAATTGATACGAATTCAAACACCAAATATTAAAGCAAACCCAGAAATCACAGAAGAGAGACGGAGCATTTTCTTTTTCAGAGGAAAAGAAAAACCTAGTACAAAAAAACATATTTTTTTTTTGCTCTATTTTTCAGCTACATAACTCTGAATCATGCAAAAAATCACAACAAATAAAGAAGCCACAAAACATATTAGTTTATAATCACCAGATGATTAAAGCAAATCACTCGACAAAAAAAATAAATCAAAATCAGTAAAAATGAAAAAAAACACAAAACAAAACCTCAGTTTACATGCGTAACAAAATCAAACAAAGAACCAAGAAAAACACAAAATATAGTTCTTGCAAACTCAAAAAGAAAAAAAAAAAAAACAAAAGAGAAAGAGAAAACCCACACGCAAGACTAGAATGATGAAACAAAATCCTGAAACCACATGCAGCAGACAATAAAATATAAATGCTAAAAAAACCCATTTTAAAATCTAACAAATACCCTTTATTTTTTATCACAAAAAAAATCCAGATTCCATTAAAAAAAGCACCAACAAAATAAAACCAGCTATTCAAACCAAACTAGAAATAAAAGAAAAAAAAACGGAATGTTTAAAACCATTTTAAAAGAAGAGAAAAAGATAAGAGGCTCACAGAGAGATAGAAGAACTGACGTTACACTCTGAAAAGCTTGAAATCAAGAGAGCATATAATACTGCGTACGTTAATGCGTGTGTGTGTATATAAATGCAGAGAGAGAGAGAGAGAGAGAACTTGGCTTTATTGAAGGAAGGTGATAGAAGACGCTACTGTGACTGTCACTACCCTTTTTTCAACAGCCAGTCTACGGTGAATCTGGACCGTTCGATATTGCATTAATTTAATCTTACGGCTTATGGGAGGAGTCAGTGCTTGATTTTCTAATTCTCTAATTAATCTCCCTTGACATTAGCATTCTAACAAGAAGGGGAAATGTGAAGGTAATAATAAATGAGTAATTGAGAAGTTAATTAAATTAAATCACGGATTATAGGGTTAAACTCCCAATATTAATGCCATACGTATTTAGATAACATGATTGTCTTAAATGTAAAGATGTTTAGTATTATTAGTTATAGTTAGGACGGTGTGATGTTAGAAAATCTCCCATAATTAAAACGCATCCCACGTGTCTCGAGATCGTTGGATGAGTTGATTTGATTGAGCTTAATTTTAAGTTTTAAATTTAAGAAAAAAATTGAAACGATTTAATCTTGATAAAATAAGAAATATTAGATTATTTTACTAACTTCATCTTGAATTGACAGGTCACTGTATCGAATATTATTGCATTATATAACATTTTCCGAGTTTAGATTTGAATTCTTGTTGTCTTTTCTGAGAAAATGATTAGTGATGTTTTGATTTTCATGAAATTTGATTATTTAAATTAGAGAAAAGAAAAGATATAATAAATGTAAAATTGTTTTTATTTTTATCACGCACTGAATTATTCAATTTAAATTCAATAGTTTATATTCAGTAAATATAAGATTCTTGCTTATTAAGGAAAATGATGATGAGAAGATTTTAATCCATTATATGCTGTTAGTTTTTGTATGTACAAGTCCTCATTTATAATAATGATAATAAAGAAAATAAAATCATAGGTGGTGCATGACGTAGTTGAGCTTGCCACGTCATCTGTGGACTCTCCTTTATGTGTACATTACTGAAGGAATATGCTCTCAGCTTGTGCTAAATTCTTTTTTCTTCTTTCGATAAAAAGAAAAGCGTTCTCAACCTTTATTTGAAGATTCTTCCCAAATTCTCTTTCTTAGATATATCCTTCTGGGTTTTATTTGTATGATTTATAAATTTCATAATTATAATCTTCCAAGAGAAATTCTACTAAAATCAGTATTGATCATCTTATGTGCATATGTTGGCTGGAAGTCGTAAGGCTACATGGGCATGGTAGGAAATGCAAGTTGGCCCGCATTTTTAAAATTTTTAATTTTTTTTTAAATTAATATTTTTTAATGTTTGTGAATCTTTTTGATATATTGATATTAAAAATATTTTTTTAAATAAAAAATATTATCTTAATATATTTCTAAACAAAAATATTTTAAATCACAATCGTTATTACAAACCCAAACAAACTCTATAACATAACTTTTTATGGCTGTGTATAGCTTTTTATGTGGTCAAGAATGAGATTTGGTTTTTGCCTAATGTATTTGCATCTTTATTGTCATTAATGTGAAAAAAAAATTATCATAGCTTCTTGAAATTCGAAAAAATACATTAAATGATATGCCAAAGCAGGATTGAATAGACCGAGATGAATGTCGAGCTGAACTTCTAGCTGATTGGCTCTGGAAAAATGGCTGGTGGTTGAATTTTTGTTTTTGAAATATGTCTATTATTACAATGGGAAAAGTATAATATAAATCTCAGCTCACTTATTTGTTAATATCTATATCACCATAAATATAACTATGAAGAATACTAATTATATCGTATATATGATTAAGAGTTGAGATTTTTCTTTTTTATGGTATCTAAAAAGTGAGATTGAAATGGCTTATAAGCTAAAATTATAATTATTCTTTCAGAAAATATATTTCTGGGTTCGACACCTCATAGTTTAAGGGCTTATATAGAGTTAAGAACCAACCTGCATAGATTATTTGATACAAGGGCTGTTTGGTAAACATTATAGTTTTTTTTTATTAACATGGATGTCCATACCAGTTTGCATATATTTTAATTAATTTCATAAATTTTAAAATTAATAAATATATAAATATTCAGTGATTTTATAAAAACTCAAACCCGTGATCATTAAAAAATAAAATTTAATTTCTCATCACTTAAGCTATCTCATGTTAATATTGTAGTTTTTGTTATGGCTGTAGCTGTAACTAAGACTACTGTTATAATTATAAAAAAATATTAGATTGTGAAATTAATTATATATATAGTTTCCATTTGCATGTAGAAAGTGATTGCATCAGTCAATTTTATCTTTCGTTTTTAGGGTTTTTTAACGTATAATATTCTCACACTAGTTCTATCAAGACTTGACGACTATTTTTGGTCAGAAATGTGGTAAGGTGGGTGCTCCAGCGCTTACCACAAAGTTGCCAAAGTCGGTATCGATTCAGCCCCGAAAGTATCGAGCTTCCATTGATGCAAATAGCCAATCCTCGTCAACCCTCCACCCACACCAAGGTCCTCCTCCTCCTCCACCACCACCTTCATTGAGTGGCCACCACAACTCCATGAAAGGAAATGCATCCTGTGGAATTACACCAAGCTGGGAAATTCTACATGGAGCAAAACACTTTGGCTGGCTTATTTTGGGTTCTGCTACAATCCATTTGGCCATTATGACTTGAAGATCACATTTGAGCGGTCATCCCTTGTGAACAATGAACTGTGGATGGAATTCATTTACACAGAAACATCGCCATCTTGCACCTGTTGAAAGCTTCGCCATTGTGCGTTGACTGGTGGTTCGTGCAAGCATTGGCTAGCTAGTTAGAGTGCAAGGACTCTGTTCTGAGTCCTTGGAAGGCATCTGTATGAACAATTACTTCTTCTAGCTTGGTTAGTTACAATTGGGTCCAGAAATTGGGTGCCTGTCAACGTCACTGTCTGCGAAGCATCTAATTTGGTTCAATGAATTTAAGACTCTAGCAAATATGGGAGCACTGCTGCTGCAAAAGAGATGGATGGGAGTCTCGGATTCTCCATTATAGAGGAAAGGGAATCGCATTCTCTTGAAAAATGATTGAGAATGTTCAGATTCATGACGATCTGATATTTCCTTAGAAAGTTGGAATTTGAGACCCAGATTTTCCATGGTAATTAATCTTAAGTTTTCTAGAACAAATGCCTCCTGATCTTGCAATTTGAGTTTTGCTTAGTGACTGCTTGGCTAAGACCTTGAAACTGTGTTTCTACCAATGAAAGATATTGAATGAATGCTTTTCATGCAGCTGAAACGGACATAGCCAAACAAAGCTTTAATCTCTAATGGTTCAAAAGCATAGTTTTGAAAGCCAGCTCGGTGGGTCAACTCGGGGTTGGAACCAAGCTGGATTGAAAAAAAAAAAAAAAAAAACCCGATTTAATCTGGCTGACCTGGCAGGTTGACTTAGTGACCCAATTAACTAGAAAAGATCCAATCACAAACTCAATGATTTTTATTTTTTTTATTAAAATAATAATATTTTAATTTAAAAAAAATTAACCTAACCAATTAGATAATTTAATCAAAACCTAAAATTCAAATCTTAACCGTGCCAACCACCTGATCGGTCTTAAGTTTAAGAGTATTTAACATGAGTGGCAGGAATTATTGGAGAATAAAATAATGTGGAAAGTGATTCTTTTTTTCCGCCTTTTCTTGGAAAAGACAAGCAAATAAAGAAGTCTTGGTTTATGCTAGATTGATGGCGACGCTGTGTCGTGGCCAGATTAATTATTTTGAACGTTAAAAAAAATATATTTAAATGATACAATTATTCTGTTAAAAAAAGTAAAAAAATTTAAGATTAAGCTCATTAACTCTATCGATTTTTGATTAGTTCAATTAATTTAATAATATAAATAAAAAATATAACAATAATAAATGAATGAAAATAATAATAATAATTAATTAAAAAAATAAATATTTATTAATATTATAGAAATATATCCACCATAAAAACATGTTACATGAGTGAGAAGAATTATTGGAGAATAAAATAACGTGGAAAGTATTTTTTTTTTTTTTTTTTTGCTTTTTCTTGGAAGAGACACACAAATAAAGAAGTATTGCTATATACTAGATTGGTAAGCATACTAAAAAGATGTTTAGACATCACAATCATTTTGAAAGAAGCAAAAATATTAGTATTTGGATTATTAACTTATTGAATTTAATAAATCTAATTAATTTAATAATATAAATAAAAATTACAACGATAATAAATAAATAAAATAAAAAATAATATTGATTAATTAAAAAAAAACATTTGTTAATACCATAAAAAGATATCCTTCAAATATTTTTAAAAAATCTCAATGATTGTATTTGATAATGAAACAAAAAATAAATAAAAACATCATAACTTCATAGAAAGCAAAATAAAATAAAAAAACCCTTAAAGTTCAATCCCTAGCAAATTAAATATTTTAAAAAAAAAAATTTTAAAAATTACATAATTAAAAAAAGGTTAAAAACCTTGACTTGAGCGTACTCAAGCTAATATGTCAAATTCACGACTTAGTCATAAAACTAGAATAATTATGTAGAAAGCAAATTGAATAAAATTATCAAACTCAATTATTAATCAATTTAATATTGAAAACTGAAACTAAAAAAAATCAATTTAAAAAAAGCAACGAGAAAAAGACTCGGGTTAACCTAAGTTAACTTATCAAACTCGTATTACAGGATATAAGATTGAGATAATTTCATAGAAAGAAAATTAAAAAAAAGCATGAAGAATAATTCCAACTAACTTTATGTTAAAAGATAAAATTGAAAAAAAATTAATTTAAAAAAATAACATAAAAAAAACCGACAACAACTCGGGTTAATTTTCAAATTATTCTTCATGATGATCATCATGATGATCATCATCTAGATTACCCAACAAGCTTTTTACTTGTTTTTTTAGTCATAATTAACATGATCGTTAAGTATCAAAACACATTCCTTTCTTTTTCATTATAATATCCTTCCATTTTTTTATCAGTCAGTATTGATAACCATCTCTTTAGTTACTGTTATTACAATATACTAAGCATTGCACATCCTTGAGTTCATCATTATTATTGATTAACATCGATCATATAATTACCGGAGGAATCGCCGTCCGTCCACGGGACCCTTTTCACCGCAATAGGAAATGCAATCTGCAACACATGCAGTGCTTCAAGATGGTAACGACAGTGCATGTGCTAAGATGGGATTTGTTCAAGACAGGGCCAAGGTTCGCTTCTGCTAGCAGATGCTTACATTGTCTCCTTCGTAGATTTTAGTTGTTTTTTATTCATCCTTTATAGATAAAAGAAATCTTCTTAATCACTTGCCTTGCCTGTACTTTGACTAAACTACGCAAATTTATAATATGAACAAAAAAAAAAAATTGTTATAAATTGTTATTAATTATTAGATCAAATTAAGAAAAATCAACCTTTAACAAACCATGTACATATTAATTCTTATATCTATAGAAATATTATTTGTTTCTTATTCCTCTTGCTTATACTTCAGAGTTTGTTTAAATTTCACTTCCATCGTTTTCCAAATGTATTAGTGTATAAGATAAATGGAATGGAAAGAAGAAGAAGAGGAGATTTTGGCAGAAAACATTCTACTTTTGTTGTTGGTTTTTATATTAGATTTAATGTGTGTGTATTGTTTTAACACTTGAAAAATATATCTCCAACTATGACATGAAAAATGCAGAAGAATATATGTTTCTTTTAAGGTTAATAAGTCTAGGGATGATTGCTGCATCATTATCAAGCAGTTCTTCTGGATCATCTTTCGTCAAACCAACACACACAACAGCACATTATGTACATAATTTTGCCTTCTTTCATGTTATAATCAACAAAACGATGTATTTCAAGGAAAAATCTGAAGTACTTCGAGTAGCTTTAGCATCCATAGATGCAACACCTTAGTGTGGACATACAAGTATGTGGCTAAGGGATTATATAAAGACCAGCTCCACTATACATACTGACGAGTGCCAGAACTCTTCCTGTACATGCTCATGAATTTGGCCACAAATTCTGCAGAATAAGTGCATGATTTAGGCTATGAACTGTCCAAGTGCTTAAAACAAAAATTTCCATTGGATATTGAGTTATATATGATGCTAAACATTGTTGCTTCAATGAATTGCAGAATCTTTAAGTGTGTAACTATAAATGATTATCCTGTTAGAGTTTTTATCCATTTTACCTTCTAATTTGAGAAGAGCAGTTGTTCCTGTTGGGAGCCTCTTATCCTGTAAACAAAAACCTCGTTTATTTTCAGTTTGTTGACAAGTCGGCATTACAACTTGGACTTGGTCTTGCAGCACCGAAGCTAGCCTGAAGACACCACTTGGCCGGAAAACCAAAAGAAATGTAGCTCTATCAGAAATGTATATTTCTAGTAGTTACATAAAAAAAAGAAGAACACTATTGGTAGTGATAGTGAATTGAATTATTTCAGCCTAGAGATATCAAACGCATCACCAGGAGAATCAGTTTGAGGTGAACAAAATCCACAAGAAGCCTTTTCAACTTTCCCCGTGCAGAAAACAATCTGCGAAATCCATAGAAGCAGAAAATGATAGTTAGCATTCATCAGGAAAACCGAGTATGGTAAATTCTGATTGCTACCCAGTTCGATAAATTATACTTATTAGGTGATTGATCATCAGGATTTCTGTTGCGAGCTCTACCAAAACCTCTTCCCATCCAAATGGAATTGACTGATCATCGGAAAAAGGATAGCTGCAGAAGAAGATTGCCACAAACATTATTTATTGGAGTTACTAATTATCATTGCCCTTTTTTTATACAGATTTATAGGAAGCTGATTATGTTCATTAGTTCAAGTCCTTACTTGTGTGCTTTGCAGGCTTCAAGAGCCATGATTGCTTTTCTCGGGTTCTGCTTCGATTTGGCAGCGATCTTAGCTGCAAAGTTCATCGGTAGATCAAACTCTTCTTTCCTTGCTATCTGAATGAGAACCTCCATGATCTGGGAATGAGGTTGAATCAAGAAATGAGAGTTAATACATTTTTTTTTTTTGCAAGGTCTAATTTTAGCAAGACTAATTCAGTAGGACAAAGGTATTCAAGTATTGACGAGGGTCATGATTAAGGGCCTTGGAAATCTTAATTTTGGACTTTGTACTGAACAACTGGATAGAGTAGACCAGAAAAACTGTCATTATATATCATCAGTTCATTCAAGCAGTGACTACACTGATTTTAATTGGAACATTCTTACCTCATGGGTCACAGGAGCATCAACTTTTAAAACCTTGCACCGATTTTTTACGGTTTCCAGAATGTCTGAATCATCTGCACAGCAGAGAATGAGTTTACAAGCATCTGTGTAACAGTCCATGATCCATTTTATCAAGGGCTGGATGTTCTCTGGTGCTTTGTCAACCTCATAAAGAACTAATACTGAAATAAAGAAGACAAAAGAGTTAGCTTCAAGTGGATGAATGAAACTGTTGAGCAGGAAGGCAATCGAGCTCATGTTTAAAGAGTTCACCTTTATAATCTGGCTTAAAATTGACATTGCTAACATCAGGGGTAATAGCATAAGTGTTACTTATTTCCTTCACTAAACCCATTAATGCAGTTTTAGCATTTGGCTCCGAATTTACATTGATATCTGCATGATGAGCACTGGATGTTATTGGAACCACTACCTGTGCTGCTCGATCCCCTTTGTTCCTGTCCGAAAGAAAGTATAAAACACTGAAACCCTAAGTTCTCCAGAAGATTAAAAACGAGTTAAATGTAATTGATGAATCTTCAACTTTCCACCAACTTCATTTTAAAATATAAATAATTAAGAGATATCGAGCTTTTAAAAATTTCAGTTCTGCTGATATGAGATGACAAATCTATAAGAGTGCTTATATAACCGAAGCTGGAAATATCTCAAATCATGTGATTTCTGCAAGAAAAACAGTGAAGTAAGTTAAGTTAAGCATCCGAAAAATACTGTTCAAGAGAGAAAGATCTTTAATGTTATTGTGTCTGATAACCAAGGGCATACATTCCAACATGCATCGCCAAATATTTCACCGATCAGAGCCATTGCTAGCGCTTTTTTGCCAGAACCGGATGGTCCCTTGAGCAAAATGTGAGGAATGCTGTCATGTGATACCTATGGTAATACATAAAATGAGTTAACAAAGCCTGCTGGTAAAGCAGACTAGCAACGGGGAACGACATGACTTGGTTAATAAAGCAGTTTGCAGAAGCCTGAATGCAAGTGATCCTCAAAACATATTCATCTTGTGTTAAGCAGATAAAAGGAAAAACAATAATCAATCCTGAAATAACTTACAAGTTGACCGAGAATTTGAGCTTCATGTTTGTGGCATGTAAATCCATTCAATGAACCGGGTTGATGCTTATCAGCCCAAAACTGTCTCAAGCTTTCAACCACAAATGCCTTCTCGATGAATGATGTTTCATCAAAACGTTTTTTTCCAGGTGATTTTGAGGTCTTGCAAGGTCCCTTCTTCAAACAAGAAAACCAAGCTTCTGTTTGTTTTTTCTTCCGGTTTTCTGTGAACTTCTTCAAGCTCCCACTTGTTCTACCACTTGCATCACTTATCTTGCTACTGTCACTGCTAAGTTTGCTACTGCTCTGCCTACTTGCAGCAGAGGCTGACGTCATTGTCATTCGTGAACCAGAACTTGTTGTCGAAATTCTTTGTGAGTTATGATCGATATTACCATTTACTTTATTACACTGAAGAAGAACAGAATCCATGTGAGGAAACGATGCGGGTTTCGGGTACAAATTGGTTACGTTGTTTTCCTTTAATATGCCATTCTTCTGCATCCCCAAAGCTGTCTGGTCAACAGAAAAGAAGATATCACCAGGAGAAATAGATTCCGTGCTTTCAAAATTTGGAACATCAAGCATAGAATCTTTAGAAAGCTTAATGTTAGCAACAATCTCATTCAGTTCGCCAACAGAAGCTGCTTTTGCATGAGAGACTTCTCTTTCCCTTTTTCTACGGCTCATGCTCCTTGACAAAGGTGATGGGCTTCTTCCCCCCTTTTGCTCTTTATGATCATAACTGTTTACCTGTTCCTTGTCCCAGGCCCTTTGTTTTGGCGCCGCTGCCATTCTACGACTAGCATTCTGTCTCTCACTCAATCTACTGTCTTCGTCAAATTGTAATTGAGTGCTTCTTTCTTCTCTAGTAGGCATCCTTTGATTTTTCCTTCTGTTGGAGCTCACAATCTCACCATCTTCATCCATACCATGCTCCTTTCTCCCAGATTTAAAAGGAGAAATTTGTCTTCCCTTGTCTGGCTTTGACAAGGGACTAACGTTTCTCTGCCTGGGTTTAGGTGAAACAGCACCACCTCCTCTTTGTGCCTTGTAAGGAGAAACTTGTCTTCTCTGGTCTGGTTTTGACAAGGGACTTACATTTCTCTGGCTCGATTCAGGTGAAACAGCACCGCCTTCTTCTCTCTGTGCCTTGTAGGGAGAAACTTGTCTTCTCTGGTCTGGTTCAGCACCACGATTATCTCTTTGTGGCTTGTAGGGTGACTCGCTGCTGTGCCTCCTTCGAGGAGGGCTGGAAACAGAGTCCTTCTTTGGAGAATAATCATCAAATCTTAAAAAAAATCTCCTGCTGTTTTTCAAAGGGCTGACATTTCTTGGTAAATCTAACTGAATTGGACTCTCAGGACCAAAAGCTCCATTTTTCTGATCACGCCTTGGACTATCTTGCCAATCAGTTTCTGTATCTGATGGCTCATACCCACTTCGCCTTTGCTTCAGGATATTAACAAGGTGAGGATGAGGGCCTCTATATCTAGTCGAACCATTCTCCTTTGTGCTCATTGTTTGCGAGCAAGAATTCAGGAACTTTCAGTTTGAAAAAAAAAATGACTCTCTTCCGAATAGCCTTGAAAGTGGAGGAATCAAGAAAGAACAACGCGGGATTCCTAAGAACACGTAGGATTTCGATGCTGAGACAGATATAAAGGTATGGAATCCAAGGAGGAGACTGACACTAAGGAATTCAGAATGGTGCTTAAATTGAAGATTCGATGATTACAAAGCTAGAACATCGGTAAGGACAATGCATAGAGGCGTTCTGTTTCAGGTTTTAGACAGCAAATTTACAACCTGGGATTTTTTTTGTTTCCTGTAAAATCCAAGCTTTCCAACCAGAATGTTTTGCCCTTTTGTCCTCTCATCATTTGTCTTTTTACTCTCTGGCTGGCTGCTAGACGAAAAGAATTTTGGATATCTGGAAGAGTGTTGACTTTAGTTGCTGAAATAGCAAAAATTTCCATGTTTAGGACAGGAAACAAAATTCAAATCCATTTCAATCCTGTAATCTCACCATTTGCTTTGTAGCATTAACTACCATTGGATTTCATCCCCATCATATTCTTTGAGGATTTCCTTAAGATTGCAACATCATATTCTTTGTCAAGCATATTCTGTGATTTCTACTGAATTTCCATTATGTTAATTTTTCTTAAGATTATTTGATGAATGTGATGGCTCAGCTATGCCAAAAAAATAAAAGGTGAAACTATCTTTGGTTTTATCTGCACAAACTTAACCTATTATTATCAAATCAATTTGGATCATACACCTAATGCATGAACTGCCTGTCAAAGTTCTGGCATAGGGAAACTGTACAAGGCTCTTCACTATCCGATGCAGCAACCCAAACGTGTTTTTATTATATGTCTTCACTTGAGAAATTGCTGTGTTTGTTTCCAGAAAAACCAATTCCTGAAATTCATTTTCCTTAGTTTCCCATGTTTGACACCAATATAAAAAACTAGTCAACAAAAACTTAATTCCGGTCAAAACAGAAAACGGAGCCTTAACTGAGAAAAGTGTTTTCCTTTTGATAAACAAAGGAAAACACTTTCCTTTCTTTCTCATTACACACATTTTTTTTAAAAAAATATCATCACGGTCTCTCTCTTTTCTTCGTAAACAATTGTGAAGTAGGAACAAGTGCATCATTTCTCTGAAAAAATTGAAGCTCTTATTTCAGGTATTTATTTTCCTTTATTTCCTTTATATATTATGTTTTGATTTTCTTCTCCTTTATGTTTTTTTCTTCTTCGTTAGATTTGTAAGATTTTGGTAAAAATCCTTCATCTTCTTGATAAATCTGCTACCTATCATAATTTTTCCATAACATAACACAGTTTTCTTCATCTTTTCTCGTCACATTCAGTGTGTTCAAAACAACCCAAATTCATAAATCAAGCCATAAAAGTACATGTTTTCCATTCTTCTTTGAACACATCCTGCAGAACCGGCATAACTAAACAAACCAAGCAATTTTACGCGTGCATCAACAGTGCGAAGGTAATTAAATTACCTTCGCATTGTTCAAATGTTATTTGAACACCGAAGAGCAAAAAACTGGAAATGGGCGCACCTGTTTTTGGCAATTGAAGAAGGCTGCAACGCTGGTGTGGCTACTTTGATTCTGTTGCTTTCCACTCTTTCCCCAGATATGCCCGCTTTCACGTTTTTGATTTCTCAGTTCTTGAGATGAAGGACTTCTGTTTCTCGTTTCCAGATGAAGGCCAGCAGACAATGGTGATGCTGGTTGTCAATAATCTTTGGTTCTGTGACGTTTTCTTTGTTTTTTTTTTTTGTAGGGACGAAGACAATGGCATGGCTGATCTATGACTCTCCTCTGCCTTTCTCTCCTTCTCTATATTTTTTTTCTAGGTTTTTATGCTCTGTTTCTGTGCTGTGAATTGCTCTGTTTTTGGGCTGGTTTTTTTCGGCTCTGTTTTCTTGTTCTTCACCCCCCTTTTTCTGGGTTCATTTATTCCTCCTTTTATAGAGACCCAGCCGCTAACCAGTCCTGCCTTTGCAGGATTGTTATCTTCCACGTACGAGATCGTGGGCGAGAGCCGTGATCCATGATTGGATCAAATCCGTTGCAGATTTTCAGCTTGTTGAATCGAGATGAAGAAGACGAACATGGCTGTTTCACCAGCAACGACGACGTTTTGGCAACATTGGATTCCCAGTATCAACGGCACCGTTTCGGCAACAGTGGCATTTTCATTTTGACCCCTGAACTTTGGAATTGTAACCGTTGGATCTCAATTAAATAAAAAATTCCTTTTAATTTTGCCCCTTTTTTTGGATAAATTTCAATTAAATCCCTCAATTGGTGCACTGTTTACAAAACAGTCCTTAATTCCTGGATTATTCAATTTGGTCCTTAATTAATTCTTTCAATTTTTTCCTTTTTGGATAAATTTCAATTAAATCCCTGAATTTATTTAATTAATTAAATCAAAGTTTAATTAAAGTCCACAAACTTATTAATTCTTCTAATTTCATTAATTAAACTAATCCAAATTTTAAGTAAATTTCCAAACTTATTAATTCTTCAATTTCTGACCAATTTATTCTCAAATCTGATAATTTTATCCCTAAACTTCAAGATTTGTTGTCTTAACCCAATTGTCAACTATATTTAATTTTTATTATTTGTTCAAAAATTGGGTTATGACAATACTTTTTAGATTTTATTTTTTTTTATTGTAAGTGATTAAATATTTTATATATATTAGATAAACCTGAAAAAAAATTAATTCATTAATAAATTATTTTCCAGTTCATTTTCCATAACACAAATAAACACTGGAAAATATTTTCCAGTTTATTTTCCATAACACTACCAAACATCGGAAAATACTTTCCCGGAATTCACTTTCCAGGAATTTACTTTAAAAAAAAAAAACAACTTTCCTACAAACAAACAGAACCAGTTAGCAAAAAAGTGTAGTTTTGCTTCATCCCTCAAATTGCCAGATCATACACTGTTGTAGCTGGTGAGAAATGGAATCCCAATGTTTCTGGTTTTTGCTGCAACATAATTCCTGTGTGATGTTTGAGCATAATTTGAATTGTCAAAGATTTATAGCAGGCCTTCGAAGGACCTACCCATGGATCCAAGTCACCCCCGGAGTAACCAAGAACTACACGCTGTAAAACTTCTTCAGAGGCTTCAGTACAACTTCCTGCAAGATTGATTCTTCAGACTCATTCGTTTTTTCATTTGGATTTCCAGACTGACCAGCAGAATTTAGCAGTGCAAGTCCAACAACCTGCCCAGAAAAACCCACTGCTGCAGACAAAGCAGTAAGGTTTCCGAGGCTGAAAAATAACCATGATTCATATAACTCCAATATAAAAATACTAAAAATACTAAAAATTAAAGAACTAAACTAAAGTTTTTTTGTTCCCTTTGAACAATAAAAATGAAAACAATTATATTTTTGTTGTGTCAATCTTGTTGCTTATTTATTTATTTTTTTAACAATGTTTAGAAATTTTATTTTGTAATATCAATTTTTAATGTAATATCAGAATATCCTATATAAAAGAGCATACAAATCGAAACATCTCAAAACATAAAACTATGAAAACATAATTTTGAAAAATAAAAATAAAAAATAAAATAAAATAATCAAAGTGCAAAATATAAAAATTTTATGGTATTTAAGAAAAAAAATGACTATAAACAGTGGCATGAACAAGGAATTCAGTACAAATAAATAACGTAGCTGCACTAAAACTCCCATGTGTCTTGGTTTATTTTGTAATTGTAATTATAATGAATAATTAAAAGCTCGTTTGGGTCCATGTGTTCTGTCTGGTTAAAAGCTTGACTAATTCAACTAGCTACTTGACTGGAATTGTGTATCAAATTCTATTTTCTCAAATCAATCCACCAAGCTCGGGGTTTTATTGCGGTGAATAAAAAATATTAAAATAAACAAAAGTTGAGGGTGGTAAGTTTTGTTTTTTAAATTATTTTTTATTTTAAAATATATTAAAATAATATATATATATATATATATATATTTTTTTAAAAAAAATTATTTTTTAATATTAACACATTAAAATAATCTGAAAATATAAAAATAATATTAATTTAAAATAAAAAAATAAAATAAATTTTAATTTTTTAAAAAATACTTATAAAATACAACTCCAAACACACCCTAGCAACATATACACTAGCATATCTAGAGTGCATTTATTTTAACTTATTTTTAATTATTTTAATATATTAATATTAAAATAAAAAAATAATTTTTAAAAATATTTTTTAAAAATATTTTTCATTATAATATAAATCAAATACTAAATACTAGTAGTTTAAATGTTATTTGGGAGCACAATAAAATAATATTAAAAATATTTTTAATTATAATATAAATCAAATACTAGTAATTTAAATGTTGTTTGGAACATAGTAAAATAACATTATACAAAAAATTAAATTTTTTAAATTTTTTTATATATATTTAAATTACTTTAATATATTAATATTAATAATAATTTTTTAAAAAATAAAAAATATTATTTTATTATTTAAAATAAAAGAAAAAATTTAAATTATGATTTAAATATTTAAAGGATGATTGAGAGTTGAGACTCTGTCGTTGCTTTTTGAGTTTTTTTTATTAAGAAAATACTTAAAATAATATTTATATTTTTAAAAAATTATTTTTAATATCAAAATAATTTAAAAACATTAATTTAAAATAAAACAAAAATTACAATTGTTTTCAAAACATTTTTAAAATACATAACAAACGGTTTAAGAGACATCTAAAATGTTCCGTACAACTAGATGTCTTTAACAGTTAGGAAAACATAGGCAAAGCCCCCATGCTTTTTCAAAAATCCACCCCTCACCCACACCAGATTTTCCGCCATGGAAGCTCCTGTAAGGGTCATCAATCGCGGTCTCTTCACTAAACCAACATCAACGACTTCCAATTTTCTAAAACCCATTTCAATAATCCATCGATCGATACACTCACAACGACAAAATCTCCAGACCCACATCATATCAACACCCAAATTGTCTCATTCTCGAATTCACTCTTCATTTTCACCGTTCTCTCACTCACCCGTTACTCCTAATCCAAACCCCATTAAATTCCTCCTCTCGCTTTCCTCTTCTCATCTCTCAAATCCCACCAAGAACTCTGATTTTAACTTCAAATCTCATCAAAATGAGAGGCCTTTTACGTGGAACAAAGCACCAGAGAGTGTTGTTAGCGGTAAAGGTAGTGTCTTTAGTGATAAAAAACCAGTTGCGACTGTGGTTCTGCTTGGCTGGCTTGGAGCTAGAGAGAAACATCTCAAAAAGTACGTGGAATGGTATAATTCAAGAGGGATTCATGCTGTTACGTTTGTCGTTGATATGAGAGAGTTGCTTTGTTTTGATTTTGGGAAGAGAGTGGAGAAGAGGATAACTGAATTGGCTAATGAGCTTGTTTCGTGGGTTTCTGAGAGAGAAGATGATGGTAGAGAGCGGTGTTTGTTTTTTCACACCTTTAGTAACACTGGTTGGCTTGTGTAGGTTGATTTATTGCAATTTTTTGTGTGTAATTTGTTGTGCCTTTTTGGGTTTGTAACTGGATTGGTAATTGTTGTGGTGTGTTGTTGTTTACAGATATGGTTATATCCTTGGGGTTATGCAAGAGAGGGAGGGACTAATGGAGAAGATTAAAGGGTGTGTTTCTGATTCTGGAGGTGGCAATCAGTTAAATCCTAAGGTTTGTTGAGTTATGGTCTTGTTGAAGTCAATGATTGTTGTGATAAATTTGTGCACATTTTTTTTGTTTGGTGTGGAAGTTTATGAATGTTGCTGAATGAATTAGTGAATGTGTAGTGGTTCAAATTCTTGTTTTCCCATAATGAATGTCTTAGTTGATGATAAATTGTTTTTCTTAGCTTTGGTCTTTCAGGAGAAATTAAATGTTAGCTTTTGACATCTATGGATCATGATTGGCTATGTCTCGAATGGAACCATTTTCATGCTTTAATTGAGTTGCAGTCTTCCTAGTTGTTCTACTCCGCCAGACTTCCCTATCTTCTTATTTCATGGTCCTGGTAAATACTGCTTTTCAATTTCGTTACTTAAGTGTCTTAATGATTTAAGTAGGATCCAATGATTTGAAGCAAATTTGAATGGCTTCTAAATCCTTTCTCATTAATGCTGATTCAACTGGGTCAGATACTCCAAGGTTGATAACATAGATCATATATGAGCTAGATGTTGTGTGAAGAGCTCAGTGTGAACCTAGGCTTTGCAGAATAATATACAATTTGAATTAACCTTGTAACCTCATTATGTAGTTGAAAACTGCAATTTATGTTACATTTTGTTTAATTTATTCTGGTCTCATTGCTTCTCAGACAACCACTATAGTCACTAGAAGCAATGAAAACAAAGTAAACTTCAGAAGGATGCTTAGCTTTATGAACCTAACCATGAATGGACTTGAACTGGTTGTGGAGCAAGTTTCTCAGTTTCAAAACAGAAATAAGGAAGTGGTGCTTAGCTTTATGAACCTAAACATGAATGGACTTGAACTGGTTGTGGAACAAGTTTCTCAGTTTCAAAACAGAAATAAGGAAGTGCTTATCTGTGGTGTGGTATGAACAGGGTGACTGATGGAAAGTTTTGAGTATATTGCTATTAAACTTGTCTTAATTATTTGCTCATTTATGGTGGAATTCAGCAGTAGTATAGAACAGTGATTCTTGTAAGGTTTCAAATAGGTATGTTATCATGGTTTGGAGTGCTAATGTCATCTTGAATTGAAGACTCTGCTCTAATTGGCATCTGGCTGTTATTGATGTTTGTTGTCAATTTTTAGATATTTTTTTGTATATATATCCAGTGGTGCTTGTGTATCTGTTTGAAATGCTGCTCGTTCTGAAGGGGTGCTAATGGCTGATTTTCTTCCATCTTGGCAGGTCTGGGCTGGTGGGTTCTCCACTGCCTTGCTGAAGAAACGCAGCTCTTCTGTGCAAGTTATTGAGACTAAAGAAATAAATGGATTAAAAAATCAAGCTAGTGAATCAAAAGAGCAAGAAAATGAACCTTCAATGATCGAAGCCATGGTGCTATATGTATTTGAAATGCTATTCTCTGTAATTCTGAAGTTGCCAGAAGTGGATCAGTAAGTGCTCTGTTTGTGTCTTGCTCCTTAGAATGTTACATATTACACCTTGGTGGGAACTAATTTTCTGTTCTAAATAATGGCCAGCACATGTATCAGCTGTCAAAAATTTATCCATGGTAGTGTTTCTTGCTACTTTTGCAGGAAGTTAACGAAAATTGTGTCCACGCTCTCAGAAAAGCAGCCTTCCTGTCCCCACCTTTTTCTATATAGCACAGCAGATAAACTTGTTCCATTTCAATTAATAGAGTTGGAGATCCAGGATCAGAGGAGAATGGGGAGAAAGGTAATGTCCTATAATTTTGAGTCATCCCCCCATGTGGACCACTTCAGAACTTTCCCCGATATGTATTCATTACTGCTTCATAATTTCTTGAAGGAGTGTTTTCCAGTAGCTAAACAGATTTGAATTCTGAAAATGCATGTTATTTCCATAAAAAAAGTCATGTGTTCCTTAGCCACCATTGACGTTGTTGTACTGGAAGCTTATTGATAAATAAAAATCATAAGGGAGGGTGTGGGTGTCTCTCGAATAGACAACAAAAATGCATGTTATTTCTTTCAAACAGTCGTGTGCTCCTTAGCCACCATTGATGTTGTTGTACTGGACTCTTATTGATAAATAAAAATCATAACGGAGGGTGTCTCTCCATTAGACAACAAACTTCAATTTTGTGATTTTGCTTCAAGGTTCAGAATTCCAAGTGTGTTTTCTTTGATGAAAAGAGATGACTAGTGCATATATTCTGAAGCTCAACATATTTATTCTTTTCTTGCCAAACCTGTTTGATGAAGGAATGCTGTTGAGGGCCCTTTTTTTTTTTTTTCCGATTTTGGATGATGCTTTGTTATTTATCCTTGTTTGAATTAGCATGAAGTAGTTTTGACAGGAAGGCAGGATCTTGCTTGTGATGGAATCCTCACGTATCATTTTATTGCTCCAAAGTTAAAAATTAGCTTTATAAGGATGGACTGCTGATGTTGTTGATGTTCTTAATTGTTAGGCCAACCCATAAGACTGGTTGTTAGGTATTTTAAATATAGAAAACAACCACTCAGTAGGTCAAGGATTCCCTCTGATTTGGTGAGTGAGTAGGCATTTAAAAGAATTTATATTTTTAAATGTATCTTTAAAAAAATTAATTTTCGATACTTGAGATTAGTTCTCTGTTGAAACAATGGAATCAAAAGTAGTAGATATTTTTGTATTGATTGCCTATTATACTGGGATTATTTAATGTGATTAGTTTAAACTAGACTAGGTAACTGTGCTTAACTTTAGGGCTGAATTATATATATATATAAAATGATGTTCAAATACTAGAATTATTTTATTTTATTTAAAAAAAAAAAACGTTTCGAGTCATAAATTTATTTTGGTTGAATAAAAATGAATAAATTGATTTTAATTCAATTAAATAATAAAAAAAAACTATAACAAATAGATTAAACTTGAAAAGAAATGTGATTAGAATAATCTACGGAAAAAATGTTTTTTTAAAGGGGACAAATGGAGTATTTTAATTTATAGCTCATTAATTATGAAAGAATAAAATGGGATAAAAAAATTGATTTTAATTAATCCAAGTTAATATATAAGCTTGTAATTTTTGTAATTAGAGCCAAGCTAACTTAAAATATCTCGCTAAACTTGTGGTTTAAATCATGATATTAGAATAATTTGATAAAAAAAATAAAAAGAATTATAAAACTTTTAAAAAAATCATGTTAACTTTTCAAACTCATGACTTTAGTTATAAGACTTAGTAGTGCTATATTTAAAAAAAAATCAAGAAGTTTAATTTTTAATTAAATAAATATTGAAAGATAAAACTAAAAAAAAAATTCAATTATACAAAATATTTTTTAAAAAATAAGGATGAAAATTCAAATACAAAAAAAAATTACATTTAATTGAATTAAGAAATTCAAAAGAAAATCAATTTAGCAAAAGGATAAAAAAAATCAAAAAAATAAGGATCAAAATAAAAATAAATTTATGATTGAAGGATGAAATTGAAAAAAAAATAATATTTTTTAAAAGAACTAAAAAAAAGTAGAAATGAAAACAATTAGGATCAAATTAGAAAACATAATATCATCAATTTGAATTGAATGATGAAATTAAAAATAAATTTTTTTTTATAAAACATCTAAGGAAAAAGAATTAGAAATCAAGAGAATGATAATCAAACTGAAAACTATAATATTTGTAAATTAGGATAAAATGATAAAATTAAAAACAAATAAATCTTTTACAAAAAAGTTAGAACAAAAATAAAAAATCAAAATAATAAAAGCAGAGGTTGAAATACCAACAATAAAAGGAGTTAAGCTGTGATTTTTGGGGAAAAAAAGAGAGAAAAAAAAGAGTCTACCAGCAACAAATTGAATTGTCAATACCAACACGCGTCGTTTCAAATAAAAGAGGATACGATGATGCTTCCAACGACATGACAGAAAAGCATTTTCAGAAGGCGTCACACACATGCAGCCTGAAATGCGAGGGCGCCTCCCACGCTCCTTCTAGTGCTGTACACTCACACCCATCTTTTTTATATTATTTAGCCGAATGCAAAATTACCCATGAATTGACTTAATAATAATAAAAAAATCATTTTGAAAAGATAAAAATACTCATTAACTCAATTTTAATTTTTTTATTAAGAGTATTTTTGTTATTTCATTGTGTATTTTAATGGTTTATATTATTATATTTGAGTAAATATCAAATTATCTTTTAGCTAATATTATATAAACAAAAAAAATTATTGTGAAAATATAAAAATATTGCTTCATGATAGGTCTATATTTTTTACTTTATATTTTGGTTATTTGACTTGCAATTAATATGAAAAAAAAAATATTTTTTAGTTTTTAATTTGGCAATGAGAAACACGTCATGTGTAAAATCTTCAATAACCTTAATAATTAAAGTTAAGTTTTTTGGATTGAATAAATAAAATTAAAATTACAGTAAATAATATTTTTAAATGCGAGACTAGGGTGATTTTTCCAAGGAGTCGTAGCTTCTTTTAATTGGTTGTGGTGGTAGTTGCAATCGATGTCGCTGACATGGATAATGATCGGGCATCGACGTGGATAACATGGATTGATTGAGGAAAATTATTATGTAATACTTTTAAGAAATGTCGATTAGCAATAGAAAAAAATAAAAAACAAATAAATAAAACAAATAATTTACACCTAAAAAAATCAAAATAACCCCATAAAAAAAAAATAAATAAAATTATAACACTTAATTTATAAATTAATTGGAATCAATTTTTTAAAATTATGGATAAGTGATGAGATTGAGATTATTTTATACAAATAAAATTTAAAAAAGTACAAAATTCAACATCTAATTAATACAAAATCAAAGGATAAAATTAGAAAGAAATAAATAGCAATAGCAATAATCTTCTTTATTTCTTCTGAGTCTTTAAAATTTGGGTTTTGTTTTGTGTTTGGAACGAAATTATTTGTCTTCAAGCAACTGAATTGATCAGAGTCTGTGACGGTTTTATAAAAGAGTCATGGTTCCTGATCTGTGGGACATTCTGAAATTAATGGCTTTGAGCTATCACTCTGCGAGGCTCAAGAAACAACAGGTTTCATGGAAGACTGTTTGGAAGATGATGTGATTTGATCGATACTGTTTGTCTCCAAAATGTTAATAAAATTGATGTCTTACACAGACGCTAAAACAATCTAAATGATAATAGACACGCGATCGTTTTGCTCTTGCACCATGGCAAGATGTTTGCCTGAGCGTGTTTCCACAGGTTTAGGCCTTTTGAATGTAGTCGGTTTGATTATTCAACTGCCATTTCATGACCTTAGGAAGGAATTGCACCGTCTCAGCAATATTAACGGCTACTATTTCCATACAACTAATTTTTGAAAATTTTGTAACTGTATAAAGAGGAGTTAAAATATTGAAAGATCACAATCCCCCCTCTTCTCTATCTCCCTCATTGTCTTTACAAAACAAAACAAAAAAAAACTATTTCAAGTGTTTCTTGATCTTCACTTCACAACTCCAAGAAACACGTATCAGAAGCGAAAGAGTGATAGAATGAGAAAGAGAGATAGTGAAAGGATGCATTGGTCTCTTTTGTAGAAAGCGAGAGAGCCATACGTTTCTCCAAGGTTTTAACCCGACCCCACTTTTGTTTTCTTTCTATTCTTCTTGATTCTCATGGTTTCTTTTAGTTTTAGTAGAACTTTTGGGGGAATTCTTGAATTGCCTTGACTTCCCAAACCATTTATTTAGGTTAGTTTTTTGTTTTCTTTTCCAAAACGCTTTTTGTTAAATTCGGAGAATTTTCACGGCTTCGTAGAATTTGATAGCCGTTGTTTAACTTTCATGTGCTGTTCATGATGGGTTTGACATGAACTGTTGAGGGTTTCTTTGCCATGATTTCTCAAAATTGTTTCCTTTCTCCTTTCCAGAAAACCCTTTTCTGAAATCAGTGAATTTTCTTTGTTTTGTAGAATTTCATATCCATGAATATCTCGTGTGCTGTTCTTGATGGGTGTACTTTTTGCGCGCGTCTAACCTTGTCACTGTCATCATCTATTTCTTGGAGAACATGATAAATTTATCTAAAAGTAGTTAATTTTCTATGTCATTTAGATCTGTTGGAGGAAGAATTCTTCAGAATCTCAAGATTTTTTTAAGTGCTCAATCCAATACTGAATCCATTTAGGAGGTACATAGCGTTTTCTTTTGCCATTCTTGATCAGTAGATATTCAGATTCCTGCATTACTTATATTTGTCTAAAAAATAAGTTTATTGCAGGTGGTTTTTGCAAAATTCTTGCAAAGATGAATGATCTTATGACAAGATCGTTCTTAAGTTATGTGGAATTGAAGAAACAATCCCAAAAAGACCTTGAAGCCGAACTCGACGTCGAATCAGGCCAACTAAACCCCACAGATGAACCCAACCTCTCTCAGTTCTTCCGTGAAGTCAATGAAATCAAGATCGAAATGGAAGAGATTACCAATCTCTTGTTTGATCTTCAAACCCTTAATGAAGAGTCAAAGTCTACTCACAGTGCCAAAGTTCTTCGAGGCATAAGAGACAGAATGGAATCAGACATAGTTGCAGTTCTTAGAAAGGCCAAGATTGTGAAGGCGAGACTAGAATCATTAGACAGGTCCAATATATCGAATTGCAAAGTATCAGAATTGTATAGAGAAGGGAGTCCTGTTGATAGGACAAGGATATCAGTCACCAATGGCTTGAGAGTTAAACTTAGGGAGATTATGAATGAGTTTCAGATCCTGAGAGAGAAATTTTTTTCAGATTACAAAGATGATCTGAAAAGAAGATACTACACTGCAGCTGGAGAGGAACCAAGTGCAGAAGTGATCGAAGAGATGATTTCAGGAGGAGTGGGAGTTCAGATGTTCGGAGGGAAAGGAGTGATGGACTTGAAGAGTAAAGAGAAACATGAGGCTGTAATGGATATACAGAGAAGCTTGAAAAGGCTGCATCAGGTGTTTCTTGATATGGCTGTTCTTATTGAAACTCAGGGAGAGAAGATGAACGATATTGAAGAGAATGTCGCCAAAGCAAGTAATTTTGTAAGTGGTGGAACAAACAGTCTTTACTATGCCAATCAGATGAAGAAGAAAAGGAAGACATGGTGTTTATGGGTTTTGGCTGTGGTGGTGATCATAATTTTGGTTTGCATTGTATCTACATTGGCTACTTGAGAGAGCAGGGAGGGGAACTATTTGAGGACTGTCAAGTGATAGTTGTTTTTGTTTCTAGTTGCTTGCCTGTAAATTCATGTCTAGTACATTTTTTAATAGTTCAGAAGGGATCTCTGACTACTTTACAGCTTTAGATGGCTTTTTGAGTAGTTGAATCGTGAATGTGGTTGTCATTTAGCTAGATAGATTTTGAGGTTCTGTTAATTTGTCACTAATGTTTCATTAAGCAAAATTTAGGAGAAACATTTTGTGAATGGCGTGTCTAATTATTCCTGTGTTGTTCTTCCCTTGATTGTCGATTTAAGGCATTTCTACCTTAGAGTGCTTCGAGCGATGAGCAATGGATTCTGAACTTATTTCTTGAGAAATGCTGAATTTAGCATCTCATGAATGGAAGATCAATGCTTCTGATACTTTTTAGCCTTCTAAATCAAATTCTTTCGGCATGCTGTGATACTAATCATTTTATGCCCCTGGTCGAGTCTGGACTTCTTTTAAAAGGTAAAAACCAAGGTTATCAGCAAGCAATGAATAGAGAACAAACCTGAAGAATATTATACCAGTACCTACAATATGTAACGATCAAAACAAAATTATTAGCCATATGCTACTGTTGAGCTGCGAAATCTTCATCTGAAAATGATGCTTGGTTGTATTTATAGCAAAAGCCATAAAAGCTGCCAGTAAAATGCATGTTTGACAGCAACAGCTCCTGAGCGGGCTGAAAACTTGATTTTGATGAAATAGCTAGTTAAGATTGATAATCAAAATGGCGACCAGCCAAAAGTATGGCATCCACTGGATGCACATAAACAAATATTTCCATCATGCGTTACGAACCTTGTCAAGATTGTTAGAAGACAATCTAGAGCTACGCAATACAAGAAATATCATCGCTGGGAAGTTCATTAGCTTTCTATAACTAGGACAGCAATTCAATGGCGTCTTGCTTGCTTTAGCATACCAATTCATTCAGAGTCAAATGCGGCAAAAACTATCTCTGCACAGTACATGTTCAAGCATAGAATAAATTAAGTAAATCCAAGCCTAAATGTCATGCAATCCTCGTGCTTGATGCCATCCCAGAGATCAGGCTCCTAGCTTCCTCTTGCTCTCCGAATCATTGCAACATAACTAAATGCCTCTGTGGTTCTGACAAAATAAGCTGACTAAACAAGAACATTATCACAGGATATGCTAAAGGAAGTGAACAATGGAATGCCCACATCATCGTACCAGGCATTTAGTTATGCTGCTATAATTTGGAGAGCAAAAGGAAGCCAGGAGCATTATCACAGGATATGTTAATGGAGGTGAACGATGGAATGCCCATATCGTGTACCATTGCATTAGGATGTGATGTATGTATTACTGACAAGGAAAGAGTGAGGGACAATGACTACAACAGCCGCTGCGTTTAGGCCTTTCATTTACATAACCTTATAAGGACATTGCAAAGAAAATTAAACACCATTGTTGCTTTATAGTGGAAAGTTTGGCAAAACTGGAAACAGGAATCAAATGAAAAAAAAGTAGGACGATGGTATTATTATACAAAAGCTGAAAACAAAAGGCAGCTATCCTTCAGTCAACGCTAAGATGCTGCTTAGCGGTCCAGGACTGCTGAGGCTCTAGCTGGACATTTCCAATCTGCGGTTAACAAGTGAAAAACACAATCACCTTTTTAGAAAATTCATCACACCACACAAATATTCATCAGGAAAGGCAACTAGAAGTTGTTTGGTATATTGCATTGCTAGATAGAGGAATTTAGTACGCAGTTAATCATAGCTGCCCAGAACCAGGAATCAGAAAGATTAAACTCAACTTTCATGATGCTTGGCAATTATGGAAGTTGGCAATTATATTACAAGAAGGTAATATCTCAGTACCTGTGCATTTTCAACACAAACAAAATCTTTGTAGCATGCTTCCATCTGCAGATGTGGGTTCCACAAAACAGCATCTGACCAACTGCAGGGGTCAAAAGGACAGCAATGTAAAACATTTGAAACCTCAAGTGAAATGAGAGAAATCATGGGGATAGCAAAACAAGAAAATCAAATGAGCTTCCAACTCATACTTTGTATTCTTGATAGTTATTACATCGCCCAAGCCATTATCTAGCTGCAACTCACTTGGAGCATCAAGATAAACTCGGTCTACAAATCCAGGGAAAATCACCACATCCCTGCATTATTTACAGGACAATCAGAAAGTGCAGATATATCTCCTTATATTGAACAAATCACAGAAGAGGAGCCACTCACCTCCAACAGCCCAAACACAACCATATGTTATTTTCAAAGAGAAACCAAAATCAATTTGATATAGGTTTTCTATATGAAAGGTGTGTTTAGAATGTTACTGACCTTTCTTCCTTGCCCTCCACTGGATTGGCAGGATCCAGCTCTTTATCCAGGGTTTTGCAACCTTTCAAACCTTTCACAGATGCTCCTGTTACAGATGCCTGCATGATATCATCTTATCATTTACAATAAAGTCCTGTATAGATCACCAGGCCATCGGATTTGCATAATTTTCAGTTTACAAGCATCTTTCTGTCATTGAACAACCAATAATCTCCTTTCGACAACAGATAAAACTAACAATACTATCATAGAATGCCTGCTCCATTCCTCCAAATTCAAGGAGTTTTCCAAATCATTCCCTCGTATCAATAACTCCTATTCAGGGTCCCACATTTCCATTATGAGCAATGAAATTTACTAATTTGGTCAGACCAGCAGAATAGCAGCTTGCTAGGCATGGAAAAAACAACACTTACACTGAAGTATGTGTGCAAAGCACTAGTGAATGAAAATGGCTTGTTATCGGTATTTGTGATTATCAGTTCTGTGGAAATGCTCTTCGAATTTAGAATGACCTGAAAAAAATAATGAAAAGTAGATGTTCAGTTGCAAATACATAAACCATAATTATTTTACACGATGCTGCCCAAAAGCTTATTAAAATAGCTGGACAACACCAAATGCCTGCTAGCACTACTATATACTTGAATATATCTGTTATATTTGAGGTACATGAATCAGGATCAATTTATGTATTTGCTGTAGCCAAGCTTATTAATGTTTATGCTAAAGGAAAATAATTGGCTACCTTGTATAGAGCTTGAAAACCGAAGTCCCACATGGAACGACTATAAGGACCATCCTTGAGCAAAAGGGTTACCACCGGATTGCCATCGGCATTATCAGAATCAACAACTGACCAATCCAAATTCCTAGCAAATCCATGCTATTAAGCACAGGCAACACATCCCCAAAGTTCAACAATATAGTTAAAGAACATAAACATAAAGTTAGAAACATGAATTTCAGAAAACAAAAGGGCATCGTACCTGCTGAATAGCACCGGGGCCAAACTGTGGGAAGCAATGTGGCACACCTCCACTGACCCAATAGCAAAGTAACAGTCAATACATATTGAATGTAAAGCCAACTGGATCCTTTAAATGCTTAAAAAGAATACAGAATTATGAACCTGATTGGTTTTTTCTTGTTAAACACAGCATCTGGCCTAACAAAAAGGAGGTCTTTTCCGCTGGGAACTTTCCAAGATGTAATGCAACCTCCAAATAGATATATCTCTGCCTCACTAAAATAACCCAATAAACAAAAACAATAAATTCACAAACTTTATAACACAAATTCACAATATGTATTGAGAATGGTGTGTGGCTATATGTACTTACCTTCCATGAGGAGAAGTGAGGACAACCTTGGGCAAGTTACCTTCACCTTCTGTGACTCTCACACCTACAGTTGTACTGGTTTCTTTATTTACACTTGCAAATGCCATTCCAGAGTATCTGTGTCACATGAATTTAACAAAAAACCCATCAGAACTTGATTAATAAATCAAACAAATAAACACAAAAATCAAGAAAATTAAGCTACCCTTCAAGTATGAAGCCAAAGTGGATTAATTAATTTTGCAAGAAGTGAAAAGATTGATGAGAGATTTAGGGAGAAGAGGGAGGAATAGAGAGAGAAATTACTCACCGGTTGACTCGGCGTGGGTTAAGGTTAGGAAGAGAAAATGACATAGAGGCCATCGCCATTGTTTCTTTTTTCTTAATCAGTTAAAACTGTGATGCAATGCAGTGCTACCACTTGAAACTTTTAGCCACACAGATAGGAAACAGAACAGTGTCAGTTACTGGCTGTCTCTTCAACTGTCGAATGAGTTATGTTTGGCTCAGCAATTAAGATGCATGCGTCATGTGATCGTTTATGCCGTCATCCGTGCTCCTCTTCTACATTCGGATATTCCTTTTTCATTTTCATTTTTACATTCGGATATTCCTTTTATCATAATATTGGTGGTATTTAATTATTTTATTTTATTTATTTTTATTTTGCCAATTTTTAACTTGATATTTTAGGCTAATTCGTACAAATATCCACTTGAATCCAAGGTTATGAATTCCGTTTTGTTTTACTCGGAATAGTCGAAATATTCCATATCAATTTAAAAAACAAAACAAAACGGAACAAATTTCATCTCATTTTAAATCTCGGTCCGTTCCAGATTTTTTAGCTAAATTCCGTCCGAAACGTTCCGGTTTTATTCCACATGTTCCGTTCCGCTCTTGAAAAGCCATTGAATCTTGCTCAATTTCATTAATTAAACTACCCGATTATAAAAAGTTCTTTTTTATTACTATTTTCAATAGCAATGATATTAATAATAATATTGAAAATTATTATTACTATTTTCATTAACAATGATATTAATTTTTTAAAATTAGATTTATCACTAATATATATGGTTTATATTCATGTTGTTTTTTTTTCATGTTTATACTTTATAGGAATTTGAGCAAAAAAAAGATGCTTTAGATTCCATTAACCACTTGATAACGTTGACCTAGCTTTATATTTAAAATAATTTTGTTAAAATATTTTACTTTCATAATATTTTGATATTTTATTTAAATTGAATTACTTTAAGTTAAAGATCTATTTAATCTTAACTATTTAGAAATATTTTAAATTTTAAAATTATATTTGTTTGACATTGTGTTTGTATTGCATAATTTATAATTAATTTATCTTGAATTTGAATTATTTTTGTTGAATATATATATATATATATATATATATATATATATGAACAATACAATCCCGAAACGGCACGCTGAAACACTCCGAAACTGAAACATTCCATTCCAATTGAAAAAACAAAACACCTATCGAAATGGAATTGACAACCTTGCTTGAATCATAAGCGATTTTGATTGACCTCCATAGATTATTATTGTTTTTTTTTTAATTTCTAAATATATAGTTTTTTTTTATTGATACCTATTCCTTTATATTTCATTAATTTTTTTTTTAATAATTTATGAGTTACTCATTTTTTTTATAAAATATCAAAAAATTAAAAAATGGTCAAAAGATATTTAAAAAACCAACCTCCATCGGTTATTAAAAAAAAATAAAAAATTCAAAGTGAAATTACTGTTGATATAAATAGTAAACTACCTTAAATTTTTATTTTCATTCAAATCCTTTTTTTTATTTGTTTTTTTGTTTATTTGCATCAATTTTTTATTACGTCATTTTACTTCATATTTAGTAATTATAATTTAGTTTTATAAAATTTACGCTTATTAAACTATAAAATAATATTTGGATTATAAACAGTAAATCACTTTAAAAAAATTTATTTACATCATTATTTTTTTATTAGGATTTTTTTTTCTTTCACATCTTTTTTTTATCGAGACCTTTTATTTTTCATTTAATAATTGTAGTTCGATTTTATAAAGTTGATGCTCAATAAACCATAAAATAGTATTTGAAATTATAAAAATAAAAAATAATGCAAGATGAAAGAAATTTTAACAAAATAATAAGAATACAATACAAGATAAAAACACAATTCACTATGAATTGTAGTAGTTATTTATATATAAAAAAAAAATTAATAATTTTTTATCACCCGATTGTTTTGTTAAAACTGTCATAAAATATTTAACCCTTAATACTTGTGAATTTTTAATGATATTTCAGTAGTTTTTTTTTTAAGAAAAACATGTGAGACTTTCATTTAAATCGATCAAAATGGCGTCTAATTTAAGGGTGTTGTTTGTACGTTTTAGTCGATGTTTTATATATATATATATATAAAATGTACTACTCGCATGTTATTTAACAGAAAATTAGATAAAATATAATAAAAGAATGTTTAAAAATTAAAATAAAAGAAAAAAAATTCACAAGGAGTAAATGAAAATGATTTATATCTTAGAAGGCGAGTACAAATTGGGTATTGAATTCAGGACTTCCATTAAAGGTGCATGAAGTTCAAGACAACATGGCTTGATTTTAGAAGTTCCTCTAGCTGAGCAGATGGGATTACAGGATTATAGTTATGATTATTTTTTAAAATATTTTTATATTAAAATAATATTATTTATTTTTAAAAAATTATTTTTAAAATTAATACATTAAAACAATCTAAAAAATAAAATAACTTTATTTTTAACAAAAAAATAAATTTGAATACACAAATTAACTTGATTTTCCAAACACTCTCGTAGTTCTTCCATAAAGAGGTCTCTAATGTAAATTTAATTTTCACTTCGATAAATTAATTCTATCAACTTCCCCCAAAAACATGACGAGCTAGACAAAAGAAAGGCACACATGGTTTCTTCAACTTTGAAGTGAAATTAAGAACATTAAAAATAGCATATAGAACATTTACTATTAATAATGAGACAAGAGAGCGTGCAAGATTGATAAGAGTTTAAAGAATATTGGGATTTCCCAGATATCATACATTTGTGGAGTTTCTTACAATTACATAAATTTGTGTCTCAAGTAGATCAGATCTTACATTTATTAGTCAATCTTTTTCCTCAAGAAACATCCTGCAGCTTTTGCAGGAAGCAGCATAAGGGGATTAATTACATCTTCAACTGGCTTGTCAGGTTTTACTGTAGCTTCAAAATGTCTAGCAAGGTGGAAGATCCTTAGGAGGAGGCAGAATAGATTGATCAGATCCAGGCCCTTCTTCTACCACAAATGCTGTTTTTAATCCCCACCCAGTATGCAGCTCCAAATGACAATGCATAAACCAGACACCTACACACAATCAAACATTAAAAAGAAGAAGAAGCATCAGTTGACACTATAATGTAAAATATGTTCTACTTTATGCATTTTGCTTAAGATGTTAGATCATACCTGGATTATCTGCTCTAAACCGAATAGCAGTCCAGCCCCCAGTAGGGACGCCAACTGTATTTCTCTCCACGGGATCAACCAGATTATATTTAGCTGGATCTTTAGCAGGATCGAAATTTCCGATTCCTGTGCCAACAACAAAGAAGTTATAGCCGTGAAGATGGAATGGATGCGACTCAACTGTTAGCAAGTTGGTGTCTTGAAGAACAAGTTCCACAGTAGAATTAAATTCAATCTTGCTAAGCCTTGTCCCATGGACTGTTCCCAGACTTGCTGTAAGTGGTGCGCCAGTGTAGTTGAAAGGGGTGGGAGGCTTGTCGGGAAAATTGGTCTTAAATACTCCACTAATGTTGAAGTAATGAGCTTGAAGAAGTCCAATTTGAGGCATAACAAAAGAGATATTGTTCAAAGAAGCTAGGAGTCGTGTTCCGTTTACGCATGTGGGGCATGAATCTTTTCCGAAACCAACCGTGTAGAAGAGATTTCTGTCAACTTTAAGGGGTACATTTGCTGGAAACTGTGGAGTGTTCAAGCTTCTAAGCTTTCGGTTGTAGCCTAACGCGAATTCTGTATCATTAGATGCAGGCAATTGAGGGAAGGACGGGAGGACAGTGTTCGGGATTCCTTTGTATTGCAGAATTGCCGTGGCTGTTTTATTGTCTACAGCGAGTGGAACATCCATGAAAGCCCTAGTAGCCATGAAATATCTGCCCGGAACTTGGTTGGCTAGGACCAGAACATTTGTGGTCTGGCCAGGTGCAATTAGTATAGTTTGAGTGGTGAATGGCTTCGTATAAACTGCATCAACCTCCACTACTGTCATGTTGTGACCAGCTATGCCAAAGAAAAGCTCGTCGTTGAGGGCAGCATTGATGATTCTCAGGAGGTATGTCTTCCCTGATTCAATCTCCATTGCAAAAGTATCTAGAACAAGCATCAAATGAAATGAATGTCTTGTAATTAGCACTTCATGAATAGAAACCAACTTTGGCTTTAAGCATTCCCTAGTCATACTGTTATATTATACTATGGCTTTAAGCATTCTTTAGCTTATTTTGCTTACGTTTCTCAGAACACGGAAAGAGAGGTCCTGGCTTCCCGTTAATTGTGTGTGCATCTGACATATTTGGTGGCAAACCCATTTCAGTCCCTTGCTTTTCAATCTCTTCCACATCAGTGTTCCACCATTCCCCTAGAGCACAGTACACCAGCAAAAACATATGTAATCAACGATGCGACTATACATTACGGGAAGCGTAAAGAAAATAATTTTGATACGAAATAAAGTGCACATAGACTCCTACCTAAGAGAATAGGGACTTCCATATTTGGTTGTGGGAAAGGATATGGAGTTCCTTGTTTAGGCATAATGACAATTGCACCATAAACTGTAGCCCTTAACCAAAGAATATGTGCATGCCACCATACGGTTCCTCTTTGTCCTGTTACATTGAAGTCATAAGTGTAGCTGCTTCCAGTTTGGATTGGACATTGTGTTATGTAAGCTGGTCCATCTGCCCAGCCATTGCGATATTGCTTCAGTCCATGCCTACAAGGACAACCAATAATCATACTTATTCAACTGGGATTAAGCCATAGAAATTTTCTAGTTAGTTCTGTGTACAGTTAACAGTATGGATATCAGCAAGTCCTACCAGTGAATAGACATGTTATATTGTGCATAATTAGTAACATTGACCATAACTCTATCTCCTTCTCTAACGTAAATAGTTGGCCCTGGAAACGTCCCATTTACAGTTACAATAGGTTTTGCATGGCACAATCTGCTCACATTCTTCACTTGAATCTGAGGGGGAAAAAACACCAAATTGTATAAAAATCGAATTTAATTATCATCCAAAGAAGTGTGTGTGTGTGCATGTGCATAATCTAATTTAACTCACATCGAACTGATATTTCTTTATAGCAGCTTCTGCAGGAAAAGGAATGAATCCTAGAATCCCAATGAAAAGAAAGATTAACCATGACAGGAAACCTCGACTGCAAGCCATTTTTTTCCAGGATTTTTCTTGTATTCTTTCAAGGATGAGGCATACATAGAAGTGACAATATGAAGAGTTTATATGGACTCATGAAGGCAAGGAAATCGACTCGGTCTCTTACAGAACAGGCTGTAGATCGATGAGTAGGTAGAAACTAAGAAGAGGTTGGACTCCAAAGCTTGTAAGCAAAATACTGAAAAAGACATCAAGAGCCATTGACTGACGTAGAGGCTGGGATTCTTAACCCGTGTAGGAGATTATAGCAGAAGCATCAAATCAATGAGATTATTAATACCTATTTTTCTTTTTAGTTTTTCTCTTTTCTTTTCAGTTCGTGTAGCAATGGAGCTTGAGAGGTACATAAGGCCAACCGAATCCCAAAATGCGCTTATGCTTTAGAGTTAAGGGAAAGGAATAGCTTTCGTACGTGGTGATAAGTTTGCCAGGAATTCCTTTCAGCATTCAACGATTTATTTACAAGGTGAGTTTCTCCCATGGAAATACTCCATTATTATACTTCTTTAATGCAAGCAGGTCAGATATCGTTCTCTACAGCCCATAAAGTGCAGGTATGATGAAGGTGGTTTTGCTCAGTCATTTGCACGTGGATAGCATTGCAACCATATTTATGGACCGATTTAAATCTGGGTTATGTGGAGTATTTAATCTATGAAAAAGGTCTATGATTAGACATATCGTGCTCAAATCTTGCGCAGAACTTTACATATTCAAGATATTATTTGAACTAATTTTGTTGTTTCTGTCATCATTTTCAGATTTTTTTATTTTATTTAGTTTTTTTTTATTAATTTTCTTTTATTTTTAGATTTTCTACTTTATTTAGATTGATTTAAAGAGTTAAAAATATTTTTGAGAGATGGACTACTTTAATAATAAAATTTTAATTTAAGATTTTAATATAATATTCTATTATGTAGAATTGTGTGCTTATTGCTTCTCTTATATTGTTTTTATCCTTGTCATGATCAGAATCTTTCTACTTTTTTGCATAATCTTATATTATTTCTTTATCATGTGATTTTCTATTTTTTTGTTTCTATTTGAAATATATTAGAAACACATCAACTCCGATCACAAAACTACCAGTAACATTAAAAATATTTTGACAAAATAAATTCAATAACACTAAAAAAAATCACAAATAATAATATAAATATATCGTCACACTTACCATTCAAAGATGATTGGTGTCTCATCAAGTGTAGCCAACTTCATTCATTATTGGTAACCTTTCTTGATGTTATTCAATTTGGCCAAATTTGTTTTGTCAAGATCTTTTCAATAATATTATAGTGTTGTAATCATGGCTTCGGTATGTCTCTAGAGTTTTTTTTTTTCTCTCTCTCCACTCTCTTCACAAATAACCTAACCCTAATCGCAATTCAAACCTCAAACTATAACCCCAACTCCATCCTTAACAAGCTAGTTACATAACCATTAAAAACTAACACTAATCCAAACACTAAACATTAACCCTAATTCAAACCGCAAACCATAACTATAAACCCTGAGAAAAAAAAAATAAAGGTTGCGTAAATTACAAACCAACTACATGGAAAATAAAAGTGAAGAAATTCATAAAATTGGTCCAAGTAAGGCCGAAACATCCGATTCATCAAGTCCATAAATACGGCTGGAACATTGGTTAACCCGAAAGGCATCATTAAAAACTCATAATGCCATAACAAGTTTTAAAAGCAGTATTTTGTATGTCTTGTTCCTTGATTCTCAGCTGGTGGCACTCAGACCTCAAATCTATCTTAGAGAACACTCTAGCACCTTTCAATTGATCAAACAAATCATCTATTCATGGGAGCGGGTACTTGTTCTTCACCGTCACTGTATTTAATTGACGATAATCAATGCATAAACGAAGTGTGACATCCTTCTTCTTTATATGTGGTGGTATTTATTGACGATATCTTGGTGTATTCAAACTCTCACTTGAAGCATGAACAACATCTAAAGGTTGTGCTACAGACTTTAAGGGGGAATCGACTATATGTAAAGCTGGATAAGTGCGAGTTTTGGCTCATGATGTAGTATTTTTGGGCCATGTAATTTCAGCAAAAAGATTTATGTATCCAAGGAAGGTTGAAGTAGTGTTGAAATGGGAGAGACCTGCAAACATGATAGAAATTCAAAATTCCTTGGGTGTTTATATATATATATATATATATATATATATATATATATATATCACTCTGTTTATCAATTAACATGAGATCGTTGCTTTATCTTGAATATGGAAATGTTAACTAACTAATCTCTAACCCCAAACATTTAGCCACAAAACTAACCATAATCCAAAACCCATAACTAAAGAAATAACCCTAACTAATTCTAATTATAATCCAAACATCAAACATTAATCTAAAATATAAACTTTAAACCTTTAACTCTAAATCTAAATTTCAAACTCCAAAGCTTAAAATATCAAATCTCTTTTTGATGTGAAATTAAAAACCGCTAACCTCGTTTAAAAAAAAGCAATTCAAGCATATTATCATCAAAAAAATTTTGGAGGGTGAAATATGTAATAACTGGGAATTTTTTATTATTTTATTTTTTTTCATATTTTAGAGTTAAGAGCATAAAAACAATATTTTTTATAATGTTTCTTTCTTATAATTTATGTGGTTCTCAAGTAGCTTATAATCAAAATTTCTTTTGAATTTTTGATGAATTACATAATAACTATTATTTTTGTCCCATTTTCATTTCTTGTAATTATTTTTTTGGCTTCAAAGCTTATGTGGTCACAATATCCAGGCTGGTTTTTGGGTTAAATCGGAACTGCCAAAACTAGATGCTTAGTAAAGAAACTTCCTTTTGCTTCAAAGACAACCCCCCCGATATTAATTTGGATAAAAATAACGGCAGAGTATTTCAATCTTAAAGTAAAGAAATAAAGGGACGCCGCCGATCGAGGCATAAAGCTTATTCTATAACCTTTGGTCCCTAACGTTTCTTATGTTCCAATTATTGGTTACCCTGTCATCGAAACCCTCCCATACCTTAGCCTTCTCTCTCTCTCTCTCTCTCTCTCTCTCTCTCTCTCTACCAATAGTGATATAGAAAAAAAAAAAAACAAAACAAATTGTGGTTACAAGCTTAGTTTATAATCCCGGTGATAATAATAAGAATTTAGGATTAATAAATTTGGTTTTTTTATAATTTTAAATTTGAGTTTTATAGTTACTAATATGATCGTTACTAGAAACTTACATGTTTACTAACTTCAAAACCTGTAAAATTAGTCGAAATACATGCAAATTAACTCGTACATCCACGTTAAAAAAATTTAAAAACAAAAAAAAAAACATTAAAATATATATATAACAAGCAAAAAGTTAAAATTGATAGTGAAAAAGGAATATCACCTGCATAACAACCCTAATATGTATTTTATTTCTGATTATTTTTTTTATTTGATCAATAGGTTTACCATTCTTTACATAGGCCAAAAACTAATGTAGAAACATTAAAATACATAAAATGAAATTAGATTAATGAAAAGTGCTTTTAAATCAATCCAGCAAGAATCGCCAATTATAAAGTGCCCGTGCTTCTCCTTTTTTCTGCCTTGTCCGAGGAGTAAATTGCTTGGAACTGGAATTTTATGTATTATATTTTTTTTCACTTGTCACTGGTTTTTGCCTTTGTTCAAGAAAATGCAATTCGTTTTTTTCAATTGACCATATATAGAAGCCACTGCTTGTCGGTATCATATTTATTTTTATATTTTAAAAAAAATTTAAAAATTTTTTTTGCTTTAAATTAATATTTTTTTAATATTTTCATATTATTTTAATATGTTATATCAAAAATAATTTTTAAAAAATAAAAAATATATTAATTTAATATATTTTTAACTAAAAAAATATTTTAAAAAAATAATTACAATCGCATCAGCGGATTCATTTGATTTTCATGCCTTATAAATTAAAGAGATTGAGAGGCTATGGAAGCAGCTGAGGGCCTCGCCATAGCAGAGGTGCAAATTAAAAACTTGAAGGTTCTGGCCAGTTGAGGCTTGGCCCAATAGTATCTGATCTTGCTTTTTGGTTTTTACACCAGAATAGAAAAGATGCTTATGAAAACATAACCTTTTTCTTTAGGATATATTAATTTATTTGATAGATTCTTTATATTTTTTCCTCTTTAAGAGATATTGATATGTTTTTCTCGTAAGTGATAAGAAATTAAGAGCGGCCTGCATTTTAATTAGAATTTCATTAAAAAAAAAAATTTAAAATTATTTTTTAAATATTTTTATATCATTTTAATATGCTGATATTAAAAATAAATTTTAAAAAATAAAATAAAAATATTATTTAAATATATTTTTAAATAAAATATATTTAAAAATATAATATTTATTATTATTTTAATTACCCCTATATCTAAAACTTAAAAATATTTCTTATTAATACATCGTAGTGATGAGTATCACTTGATCGAATGAGATGATAGATATGTATATTTTAGTTGTATTTATATTTTAAAAGTATTTTTAAAAAAATTTTAAAAAAATTATTTTTATTTTATTTCAAATTAATATTTTATTGGTATTTTTAAATCATTTTGATTCACTAATTTTAAAAAATAAAAAATATATATATTATTTTAATATATTTTTTTACATAAAAACACTTTAAAAATAATTATAACTATTTTTTCAAACAAACTTATAATCTATCATATCAAAATTTGTCCAAGAAGTTGAAAATAGTGTTAATAGTTCAATAATTGATTGACGTAATAAATTATATCATCATAATAACTTCTTCGTAATGAGAATTTTAATAGAGTTATATAATAATTTCTAGAGTTCAATAAAAAAGATTTGTCTTTAAAAACAATGGCATGTGAGTTTTTGTTTTAATTATTGCTGAAAATATTTAACATATGGTTATAAAATTCAAGTAACTAACATGGTAACTCGTTGAATTAGAATATGATTTGTATCAAATTTTATTTCAAATCAATCTTTTATTATTTACAAAAATAATATTTTATTTCAAATCAATCCTTTATTTATAGGTGATTTCTTGGAATAAATCAACTTTGAAGATGTGTCTTATAACTATTTTTAACTGCAACCTGCCAAAAAAAATATAAGACGAGCACGAATAAACCAAGAAAATGCGAACAAAAACTAAATTAGTTCAAAACAAAAATATTTTGCTTTTTTTCAGTCACTATTTTATTCTTGCGGTAGTAAAGTATTTTTATAAAAAAAATAAATTTTTCAATCACTCAGGCCCTAGCTAGTCTTGTACAAACAAACAAAAAAAAAAGCACACAGATAGGACGGCTATTGCCTATTTTCAAAAGTGGCGACTCCATTGTCTATAAATTATTGAGAAATATAATAATATGAATTCCTTTGTTTTTCTTTAGAGAGATGAGTCTTTATTAATTAAATAAATCTGTTACTAGATGATTAAGTTTTAGCCCCAATGGCTTAAATAAGGTAATTTTCTAATATGTTTAAAATGTCTAATATAGTCTACTTAATTTAACATTGAATACACACACACACACACACACACACACACACACACACATATATATATATATATATATATATACACACATAACATTTTCAGAGAAGAAAACTATCGAAATTAGTTATATGATTACTTTTTTATTTATAGAATTGCAATGCAAGCTAGACAGACAAATAAGAGGGTTTTACGCGAAAGCCATGCGATTAATCTTGATGGTTTAATTTAAAATCTTTCTAATCTACTCTTGGTAGATTAGAAACTTAACTTGTATTCAAAGCTAAGATTTGTTCAATTAAAAATATTAATTTTAAAGGGTAGTTTAATTAATTAAATTTTAGATTTGTTTATTAATAATTATGACTTTGAGTTTTTTTAAAAAATTATTGAAAACTTATATAATTATTAATTTTAAAATTTATAAAATTAATTAAAATACATATAAATTAAACTCAATATCTATAATAATTTCAAAAATATAAATATATTATATCAACGCTAAGATATTTGCTCAAAAGAAATCTTGATGCTAGATCGACGTATCCTTCTCAAGCCTGCACTAAGCGGCCAAAAAGATGGACACTTGAGAAGAGAGAGTGATGTTATAATAATGTCTTATCAGAACAGATAACAGGGGAGAAAAGGACCTGTGGGATGGGATTGTTCGCAGAATCATGACTGCATAAAATGCACAGAAGGGTTTGGCAATGGTCGCGCGAGGGGCCTCGTGCCATGATCGCTAGCCAGGGAAGCATCTTGAGAGAATTAGGGCTAGCCCAATCTTATCAGCAATGGCAGCCAAGTGTTTTGACTTTTGCACACACACAGAAAACTGAGAAGCCTTGAGCTGTCTCCATCCTCCAACTCATACAAGTCTAAAAGGACTTGAACAAAATAAGAACACAAAATTAATGTAGTGATGGGTTCCACAGCCAACCAGGCAAGGAGGCAAGTAAGCGTGGCAGCTAATGATTCCTTAACATGCAACTAACCAGATTCAAGTGAATGGCATGGCATTTTGACAACCTTTTTCTCTTTCTTTTGTCTTCTGTCCCTTCATCGCCTAAACTAAGCAAACGTAGGAAAGATAATCAGCATTATTGCCTTAGCTTCGCATCCACTTTAAATTATTAGTGTGCTCTAACGAGTGAGAGACATCACCTAACATCAACGGCGCTGTGGGGAGGTAACCTAAAATTATGCTTTTCATTATTAGTTGCTCTTTTTTATATCGCAACCCTCAGGCCGTGCATGGAGCATTATGTGTTATCACATCCACCATGGGACCATGTTGTGGATTTCACTGTTTCAACAATTCAATCTCCTTTCCGGTGAGATTTGAAGGGCTTGGTCGAGAGAACAGATTTTTCTGTTAATCCCATGATTTTTCTGGGAAATGATATATAGGAAAGAGAAGGAGAGTGCTGAACATATGGTTTTTCTATGAATTTATTTTTTCTATATTGTATGAGGTATTTATATATCTCAATTACATGAAATTACATTGTGGAAAAGGAAAAAAAATGAGAAAATAATTGATTTTCCTTTAAGATAACCTAAAAAGATGAAGTGTTAGCATTGTTGTGTTTTACTTTATCATTTGAGGGACAGGTTAGTGCTCGCGAGTGATTGACGAAAAATATTGGGATCCATTAAGAAGACAAGTTGGTGAGAGATAATTATTGACAAGAAATATATGCATCACACTAAAAATTCATGTGCTTTCTTAGAAATAGTAACTTTCTATTATGATGTGTATCAGTTGCTATGCTTTTTAAAAATTTGCATGGGAGATTCGGTTTCTAAGAAATTAAATGCTTCTACTTATGAGGTATGGAATAGTAAAAAATCAAATTTAAATTATTTTAAAGTGTAGGGGTATATAATTTTTTATAAAGTTTTTGATCCTCAAAGAACAAAATTAGAACTAGAGGTTTTAAAAATGTTTTTGTTGGTTATGCATAAAATTCAAAAGCTTATATGTTATGAATTTAAAAACTGATGTGATAGTTAAATTTGTATATGTTGAATTTTGAATCCTATTTTAATAGTATTTAGTGCATTCTATTATATAAAAGAGGATGAGCGTTGGCTTTTAATAGAATTTAAAATTCATGTTTAATATAATAAGAACATGTATAATTCCACCTATATGATTATAGGAGTGGTGTTATTTCGTACAAGAGTTAGGGTCTTCTCTTGTAAATATTCATGAAAATAAGATTTTAGCATATGACCATAATAAATGTTAAATATTTGTAAATCTCTCTTAAGAGTTTGAATAGTATTTTGTGTGTAGTATCTTTGATTCTACAACAAAATTTTTGGTTTAATCCACAAACACCAATTACTTTAGTAAGATTCAAGTTCTAACACTAATTGGAGGTTTAAATTGCAAAATATCTTCTTGTAAGCATAATATATCAAGTGAAAATATAATCATTACAAACTAGTGGGGGATTGTTGATGTAGTTTGTAAATGAATAAAAAAGATAAATGTTTTTATCCCACATTGAAAAGAAACGGTCTCTCTTAAGTGTTTATAAGTGTGGGTTTATAAGCAGACTTTCTAATGCTATTATATGGATATTTATAATATCAAAAGATAACACTTGGTATTTGGACACTTGAAACTTAATTTGTCAGTGAGATTAATTTTTTTTATAATTTATTTCTTTTAGTTTTCAAAATTAATTTTGATATTTATGACTGTTAGGATAAAACTAAATAGCAGTTATTTAATTTAATTCAAAATATAATTATCTGATTAGCAGTAATATAGTTTCATTATAATATTCAAGTCTATATAAACATGTTATTACATAGAGAAAAAAATAAAAAATATAAAATATATTCTCTTTCCTTTTTCTTTTCATTTTATTTTTTCAAATGTTTAGAGAGTTTAATTGTACCCTAAAGATATTATCTCTATGCGACAAATAAATATTTTAAAAACAATATTTTCACATCTCTAAGATAATTAATTGTACTTTTTATTTGTTTCCATGTCCAAACAGATTGTTAAATAGTATTAAAGGTTTTTGGAGTAATATTTTGGAAAACACAGAATTTCATCATTTTGTTATAAAACAATACCAAATGATCCTTCAAGAGAAATAGAGCATAAGGGAACCACTTAATTCCTAATAATATATAGTAATATCAGCCTAACAAATTGATTCAATAACCAGTTAATTTAAGGTTTAGATGGGTAAAATAACTTGATTTTTTTATTAAAAGTAATTTGTTTCAAGTTTTTTTAAAAAAAAATCTTGAATTTTACCCGTTGAGAACCCAGTTGAAATCCTATAACTATGATATTTATGAGAGAAAAAAATAGAAGGAGCAAATCTTGACAAGTAGTATTTAAACTATATTGTTGTAAAAATAGAAATCCTCTTCTGAGATTTGAGGACTGAATATACACACGGAGGAGAGATAAAACTCTGTGCCCTTATGCGGTCCACCTGGAATAAAATGTGGATAATGGTAGCATCCAGGTGGCCTGCATGTCATCCAGAAACCCTTGCAGTCCACGTGCAGCTGTGACCCATGTCGCCTGCTGGCACTAACATTACGTACAATCCTTATTTATTTTTATATTTTAAGCGTATTTTTTATTTTTTTATTTTAAATTAAATTTTTTTAAAAAAGAAAGATTATGGGTTAGTGTAATCACGTGGCTGACTCGTATTGTATGGTCCCTCGTGCTCGCCGTGTCTGTATGGAGAAGTAGACAGGACTGGCCCTTCATTGGTTTTTGTATTCAGCATACGCACATGGAATATTATCATATACGGAAAAGTAAGAGTGTATGGTGACTTGTGGTTTCCTTTGTTAATATTTCAAGATAGAATAAACAAATTCATAAGAGAAAGAATACAAATAAAAATATAAACTTGTTTATAAAATAAATTTATATACTTTTAAAAAATATAAAATATATATATCATTTGTTTTTATTAATTTCATCTCTTTTATTTTGAGATAACGAGCTAGCGCTATTTAAATAACTTTACATATATACACACACATTGAGGGATGAGTTTACTCATTACATTATTATTTGGAATTCAAATTGATAGGAAAACATAAACATGGAATCCATGCAGAACCTGACAAGAAAAGAATTGAATTTGAATATGCCACAAAACCAATTCAATTTCCAAAAAACCTGAAGTTCATTGTACGGAAGTCGAGCTCACGATCTGGGAGTCGTTCCTCTATATTTGGAGGCTGTATATTTGAGGCTCCATCTCAGGAAAAAAAAGATACGAGGAATATCTAGGGGGTGATTTAATAATAAAAATTTGAAATTAAAAAAGTTATTTTTTTATAATTTTAAGTTTAAATTTTATAATTATTAATATAATAATTACTAAAAATTTATATGATTGTTAATATATATAAATTTCGGATATCTATATTAATAAAAAAATAAAAAATATATGATGAATATCGCTGATGGAAATACAGACAGCTAGTGGGAACTATGTTTGAGCCCGCCAGCTCATCAGATTCATCAAACACATCTTCCATTTTTTCAACCCTGTGGTGCTCTCTTTCGGAGCTCGTTGCTGCAAGCCAATAAGAAATGATTGTGACATTCGGCGGTCACGAGAGCATATATATGTTTTGATTTTAATATCCCTATGAGTAAGAGCAAAAAACCAACATTGAGAGGAAGGTCTTCTTGCTATTATTCTCATGCATGGATTAGAAGCCGGACAAATCTGGTGAGTCGACTTGAAACATAGATTAATTTGGGTTTTAAAAAATAAAAAAAATAAAAATCTTGGTTGAATTGGTTAAATATCCTAGTTAATTTATTAACTCAATTGGCATGGTTATGTTCCGATTAAAATTCAACTGTTAACCAATTGGTTTTCTTATTAAACCAGCATAGTTTTTATTTTTTAAATAAAAAAAAGTTAATTTAGATGAACTCTCCCAACCTACAACTTGAAATTTGCCTTGTATTGACATTAGATCGAATGTTTACAACTATGATATCATGTATTCAAATACCCATTAACATCTAAAAATTATTCAAAACAATACCTCGAAAACTAAAATAATTTATAATTGGCTTGTTATAGTTGAACACAGCAAAATCCAAATAATTAGCAAATATTTATAGATATTAGATAGTTTTTATTTTTTATTATGATATGGATCTTTTTATTATTGACATAAAAAAATCTTATCATAATCATTACCACATATCATATGGTGATAAAAATGGATTGAAATTTTATTTTTTTTTGAAAAAAAGAGAGAATAAAAGAAAACAAGATATATTAAAATTTTTAACAATGTTAGTGGAATAACTTTATCCTAACATAAAACATTGAAAGATTACTTGTGATTTTTTCCAAAAAGCTTAAAATGTTAGCTTGGCAATAAATATAATTATTTCTTATTTTATTATTTTTTATACTAAAAATAAATATTCGCATGTTGATTATATACAAATATTAATTGTTCACAATCAAATTAAAAATTAAAATTAATCACAAATAATGAAATTGACCACGCTTAAAGAGTTCTAATTTATAAAGAGTCAAGGTCGACTAAACAAAAATACTTGATTATTAGATGTTGAGCTCGCATAATAATTAAAAAGTTAAATCCTACTTAAAATAAAAGTCCTCAGGATATTAAACTAATCAAATAAAGTGGATTGGTTAAGATTCACGTAATCTTCAGTAAAGAAAAGTTTGAATTCATGTAAGCTCCTCTTTTCATATAAATAATTTATATAGAATTATAATTAGATGTTTATATAAAACTCAAACATTATACAAAAATAAATAGGATATTGAGTTACTAGACAAAAACAATCAATCTCACGTATGCTACTTATCTCTAGAATTTTATTAATCTATGTTTTTTTTATTTGCTTTCTTTTACCTTCCTAGTTTTTTACTTTCTTGTTATTTTTTTTCACCTATTCTTGTTTTGTTTGGCATTAAATGAGAGAAATTTATCCTTTTAAAAAATTTCAAATCTTAAGACACCAGTACTCCTTTTGGTTTTGTAAGGATGCTATATGTCTCTATTTTAGATTAAGTTTATAAGTGTAGTGTCTTCTTGAATTGAAAGGGGGGGAAAATAAAGAACAAATAGGATAATTGATTTTTAATTTAATTTTTTAAATATAAGGATGATATATTAAATTCATGATATTTTTTCTTACCTAAATATGACTTATTTTGGGTCCTTTTTTTAATTATTTTTTTATTTTATTTTGACATTCAATATTTGATTGATTAGAATTAAACTCCTTATTTTGTTTCAATATAAATTCCATTGGGTATCACAATATCATGCCCTGAATTGTGGGTTTCGCGGGCTAATCACGATTAACTTGGGTTGATTCAATATATTGTTGTCTAAATATTTTTTTAAAAATATATATCGTTCAATATATCACCATCTTAATATTTTAAAAGGACTCAAAATAAGCTATATTTAAGCAACAAAAATTATCATAAAGTAAGCAAAACATGCTTATATTTAAACAATTGATTTAATTTAATTTTAAACCAAATTTTATTTTAAAAAAGCTAAATTTAAAAAAGAGCAACAAAAAAAAAGGCCTTGGATAACTAGGGTCTTCGAAATTAATGAAAAATCATATAAAAAACAAATAAAATAAATAATAGTGAGCTCAAACTTCATTCAAATCAAATAAAATTGAAAAAAAATAAACTTAAAAAAATGAAAAAAACACAAATGAACCTAAATTAATCTCCTAAACTTGAGTTAATATCCAAAATTTACAACACATTAAATCATGGATCCTGGCTCAATCAAGAAACCCGATTCAATGTTGAAAAATAAAATTATAAAAAAATCAATTTAAAAAATTTATCAAAGTAAAAAATAACAATAAAAATGAAGGAGTATAAAATTGTAAAAAATTTAATTTTAAAAATGATCTCAAATAAAATAATAGCAACAAAAAAAAGGACCAAATATGACAAATTAAAAAATTAAAGGAGGATGAAATTGAAAACAAACATTAAATCTATTAAATAATTCATATAAAATGACCAAATCTAAAAAAAAAAAACAAATTAAAAAGTAGTTGTGAAGTTTTGAAAGGTCTTGCACATAAATCAAGAGAAGAGAGAAAAAAACAAATTAACACCAAATTATAGAAAATTACATTACACATGTTGCCCGATGAGTCACGTCTTATCATAATAAATCAAAAAACATTAAAAAAGATTGTTGTTGGCCATTATAAGTCGCGGCTTAAATATTATAAGACGACTTACTTACTAATGCATTCCACGTATGAACCAACAACTTTGTTTACATATATTAACCTATGAAATTGCCTCTCTCTTTAAAAGCCAAGATGAAATTATAGAAAAAGCCCCTAATGTTCAGTTATTTTTTTTTTATTTTTAAAGTTAATTTAATTATTTTATTATATTATAAACAAAATAAAAATTCAAAATATTTTTAATGTTAGTTGTTTGAGTTTTTTTAAAAGACAATAATACCATTACACCCTGAAAAAAAAAAGTTGTCTCTAATTATTTTTATAATAATAAATGAAGCATGGAAAAAGACAGTTTTAATCCATAGAAAATAAATTTTCTTGAGAAGGACAATTTAGTCAAACATGTTGTTCTAATGAATAATGTTTTCTCCTGTGCTGTGCTGTGGTGTTTTTGCCACATGAATTAGTTTTTGTTAATATTGTTAAATAAAAAAAAAATACTTGCTGAAAAGTTCTATCATCCATGACACGTGTGCAAAGTTTAAAGCACAGGCAGTTTATGAGAAGCAGACAGTATATAATCCATATAATACTTTTATATTCCTTGTTTTTTTAACGGATTATTAATTATGTCTTTTTTTCTTTCTTTATTATTAAACCAAGCAAAAATGTGAAAACAAAAGGATGAGCTAGCTAGCTGGATCCGTGTTAAGGGAGCAAATTTCGGTGCTCTATTTTGAAACTTTGCTCTAAACCACCAAGCCGCTCTTCCTGGTGGCGGTGGTGGTTGTGCCGGTGGCTCCCTCCTTCAACGGTGGCGGTGTTACTGCAAATGGCAAAGTAATCAAAACATGGTCTTTGTTGCTCATCTTGGATTTTGAAAGCTCAATTTTTTTTTTTTTTTTATGAAATTTGAGCTTGGTTCATTTGAACCCATTTCTGGATTACCTGTTTAAGGTTTGTTGGTTGTCTTTTGGTATAGAAAATGTGGTTTTGATGAAATTTTGATGTCTTTTTGGATCTGAAACTTGCCATTTTGCCTTCATTTGTTGTTGGACTCTTTTACTAGACGTTGTGATGTGGGTGTTTTGGTGAAAAAGTGAGGTCTTGGATGAATGCTTGATGCAAATCAAGAAAGTTATGATTTTTCTGTGTAATTGGGTCCTTTTGTGTTGCCATAACTTGTTATATCTTCCTTGATTTGGAGTTTCAGATGGGTTTGTGTATATTTGATTAGGACTCCTTTTAAGCATTATGGTTTTTAGGCCTGGGATAAAAGATTCCACTAATAACAGGCAAAAATTGGAACTGCAGTCTCAAATTTGCATACCCATTAAACAAGTTGGGTTCTTTTGTTTTGTTTCGTCTTTGTTTATTTGAAGTGAAGGAATTATGTTTTGATTTTATTGATTTTTCCTTGTTTTTATGTTGTTATAGTTGAATATTGAATGAACAGATTGATGAACTTTTTGTAAGCTAAGATGTCCATCAAAAGCATCGTGCGTGAGTTGAAAGAGATGAAAGATGGGATTGGAAACATATCAAGGCGAGGACTTGAAGGGAAACATTGGCGTGGTAGGGCAAGGTCACATATTGCACCAGATGAAACACCAGCTGAAACTGATCAGATTGAGCAGGGTCGGTGGGCAAATCTACCGCCAGAATTGCTTTTGGATATCATTAGGAGGGTAGAAGAGAGTGAAACCTCATGGCCTGCTCGGGCAGCGGTTGTTCATTGTGCTTCAGTCTGTAGGTCATGGAGAGAAATTACTAAGGAGATTGTAAAAACTCCTGAGCAATGTGGGCGTCTGACATTTCCCATATCATTGAAGCAGGTACTGGTATTTTCCTTCTTTCTTCAAGTGCCTTTTGGTTTAGTTTTTATCCTGGATGCCCTTCTTTAATTGTCTGTCTTGCCTGAAAATAGCCGGGTCATCGCGAGTCTCCCATACAGTGCTTTATTAAGAGGGATACTGCAACTTCTACATTTCTGTTGTACTATGGTCTGGTGCCTTGTAAGTTGTTTTCTTCTCTTGCTCTTACCTTGCTCTTAAAAAAGAAGACGTATTTACCTCTGTGGCTTGGGATGAAATGCTTAATGAAATCTTCAGTAATTATTTCTCATTGCATCTGGACTAAGTCAGAAACCCCCGACCCCTCTTCATTGATCATAGTAAGAACGACATTGCAATGGTTGGAAATTTGGGAGCATAATGTAGCATTGCTTTTAATAGGAAGTAAAGTACTGAACTTTCCAATGATATAATTTTAGGCAACAAGCTGATTGAATTATACTGCTCCCAAATCTTTCTGGCCTGTAGAAATCTCAGCTTAGAGAGCTCCATGGAGGGCTTATTGACTTGAAATGTTGTTAGTTACTACATTTGTTTTTTTAATTTATATTACTATCAATTGACAGCTGAGGGTGAGAATGATAAGTTGCTTTTAGCGGCCAGAAAGATCAGAAGGGCAACATGCTCAGATTTCATAGTATCTTTGGTTTCAGATGATTTTTCTCGGGCTAGCAACACATATGTTGGTAAATTGAGGCAAGTCTTGGATGTGAGCAGTCTTTATTTAATTTTGCCTAAATTGTTTTCTGTTCTTGTTCCTAACAACTCATTGAACAATTTATGCCAGGTCCAACTTTTTGGGAACCAAGTTCACTATGTATGATTGTGAACCTACATTTGAAGTGCCAACGCAAACACAACATGCTAACCGGATAAGTCGCAGATTCCATTCTAGGCAGGTGTCTCCAAGATTACCTGCATGTAACTATAGTATAGGCACTATCACCTATGAGCTCAATGTTCTTCGCTCAAGAGGACCGAGGAGAATGCATTGCATGATGCACTCTATTCCAATGTCTTCCATTGAGGAGGGGGGCACGGTCCCAACACTAACTTCATTAACAGAGACATTTGGTGGCCGGTTTCCTCACATGTCAACTTCAAAAGGGAAGGAATCAGTCTCAGATATTAGTTCCCCAAGCCCCTCTCAATCACCAGTACTAACCCAAGGTTCAGAAGAGCCCCTGGTTCTTAAAAACAAGGCCCCTAGATGGCATGAGCAGCTACAGTGCTGGTGCTTAAATTTCAGAGGTCGTGTCACTGTTGCTTCTGTTAAGAACTTCCAACTTGTCGCCGCTGTTGAATCGTTTCACAATGTGTCTTCTGCAGATCAAGAAAGGGTAATTTTACAATTTGGGAAAATTGGAAAAGACATCTTCACCATGGATTATCGCTATCCACTTTCAGCCTTCCAAGCTTTTGCAATCTGCCTGAGCAGCTTTGATACCAAACCAGCTTGTGAATGACAACTTTGGCGCTTGGAGATAGTTACCGTGTAATCTAAAATGTTTCCCCAAATTTGGAAGCGTATCTTCACTACATACCGAGCTCATCATGCAAGGCCATCACAGCTGATCTTCGTGGTGCAATCAGTGCCTTTTTGTGATCATGGAATTTGACTCGTTTCTTGTTATATCATCCCAACACCATGGAAGTATGAGAAGTTCAGTGCATTGTATCTAAACAGCTCTGTAGTATTCCCTTGAACAATTGTGTAATTGGCGAGAGCCTGCTTTTTAATTCTAACTGTTAGAACCACTTGTTTAGCTGTTAAATTTTCCATCTAGTGTGATCTTTAGGCTTATATGCCTGATATCATTATCTGGTCCAGCAAGTTCCATGGTTGCACTGCAGTTTGCCTTAGGGATTTTACTTGTTTGGGTCATCTCTGCTACATAATAGGTTCCCCACCTGCCATAATATTTACGATGTCTTACGGTCTTCCCTGGATTACATTTGCCGGATAACAAGTTTACCTTTTGTCTATGCTTGTCTTGAACGAGTATTCCTTCACTTGAAAGTTGAAACTGATTCTCTCATAGCTTGCCTAAGGTCTTTTTACCTGTTCTTACAAGTTTGATGTTCCTAGTTTCGGCCGCCACGAGGTGGGTCATCGCGCTTCTTGTTACCCTTTTACCTTTTACCTTGTTGGTTTGAGCAAGAAATCCTCGAAATTGGCTGTTTCTTTGGGAGTATAGATTGCTGCATTAGGCTTGTGCTTGCTTAAGGTGAAGAAGATTGTCGCCCTAACCAGCAATGGGACCACCAAAAAGGGTACAAGGATACAGTAAATTGTGAGCGTAGAAGATACGGTTACTTTATAGTATAAACCACTCTTGATATCTGAAATTATTCTCAAGAGATTTCAGGTCCAAGAATCTAATTTAATATACAAGATACAGCATCAACTAAAAGATTTGGATGTTTATTTGCAAGAAAGAAATATGCTAGGCACGCACTTTAGGCGGCATAAAGTGCTTTTAGAAAAGCAATGTGATTCCAGCCCATTTTTTAGGTGTGGCATCTTATATCAATAATTTTGGTCCAAGTCAGGTTCCATTAGGGTTACCAAAATTGGGGAATAAACTGAATTTTAGTTGCCAAATGTTTGGTGCAAACTCTAGCTCTGTTTCCACCTGCTCTTCTATTCCTGAAAAATGATTGAAATCCAACATCTCCAAGGATGAGGTCGCCTGGATTTTTAAGGAAAGCAGAGAAACTACATTTTGTACCCATGAGATCCTCAAAATGTCAAAATCCTCATTAGGCTTACAGAACATCATCTAAGATATGGTCCCCTATTTCTAGCTGCCTTGGACCAATACTCGCAAGACAATATGAGACTGGATACTTCTGATCACTAGAAAACCAATTAGTGACATGATCTTAATAACTATGTATCTACTTTCTTCAACAACTGTTGATATATGAACACCATAGTTAACAGGCAATGGATACGAGGAAAAAAACTCTTCATCGTTTTTTGATGATCTGGCTACTTTCAGCTACATGCTTCACCGCTCCGCTTGAGATAGTATCGAAATTCCTCTTTTTTTGGTGGTCATGTTTCTCATCTCACAGAAGAGTATGTAATGAACTCCCTTGAAGTAAATTGAAAAGGCTGATGTGGAAAAGGGTTCCTGAATTGATCATTTACAGGGAAGGCAAAAAGAAAAGAAAAGAAAAGCTTCAATCAGAATACTTGTAATTGGAGACTGGTGAACAAAAGATAATGCAGAAGGGTTGAAGTAGAAGACGCACAGCCGAGGTCCATAAACTTTGATCTGGCGTACATGAGTATCCCTTCCATTAAGGTGATTTGATAGCACAGCAATTTGCAACATAAATGTATTGACAAATGTTTCCCTGCAAAAGATAACGTTTCCAAAATTAGGAAATCAAATGTTGTTCAAAAAATATTTGGAAATCAAACAGGTAGTTTCATACAATATCAGACAAGACCAACACATTAATTCAGTCTCCTCCAGCTGGAACAAATCAATTCAGTCTCCTCTAGCTGAATATTACATCAATGTTTAGTAAATATGAGAACAAAACAATCTCAAGGCTCAATCACATGAAAAAAATTCTCTTACAACTTTATATCAACAAATTCCAACAGAAGTATCCATACAAAGAATCAAAATACCAAACATGTTCATGCTTCTCTTTTTTCCAGCACACTTGAACCAAGCCCCAAGTTCAGAAACGAATACAGAACTTAGTCCTATAAGATTGAGGACTATCTGCTATTTCCAAATTAGACAAAGGATCATTCAATCATGGCTGTGCCACCAGAGGTTCTGAATTCTAAGTAAAAATAGGAGAGCACTATAAATTTTGGCAGCAGGTTGAATAGATGTAGTTGGACTTAAAACTCAGATCCTTAACTTACTTTAGAACAATTAATTTATGATTTATCATGTCCAGCTAGAAAAAACAATAATGCGATATAACTGACACATTTTCATGTTGCATAAGGTTCTCAACATAGTATGATAGGAAGACAATTCCAATGACCTAATACTATCAATCAAGGTTTACCCTCTATTTGAATTGAACCCATAATCTCAGTTGGACAAGACTGGAAAACCTTTCCAACTCAGTTGCACTTCAAAATTCCTCAAAACACTTGATGCCTTGACATCAAGAAGATAAACCAGTAAATAAAAGTTGAAAGAAAATAGTGGTAAAATAAATATTTTATCCTCTGCCTTTCATCTCCCATAAGGAAAAGAAGAGACTCCATCTTTGATTCTTGATTTCTAGTGTTAATAATTACCAACATATATCGATGATCATGGTCAACACATCAGGTACAACAGGCTACGAGCTATGAATTTCACGATGATAGTACCTCAATTGTGGAGTAAGAATCTAAGTTTATCATCTTCACAAGTATTAGATCTGAACAGGAACGCAATGAAATGATGATGGATTCAGATAATGCCTATTATGCACAATTAAGCAAAGAGAATGAGCACAAACATCACATAGCCTGAAATATAATAGCAGTGCTTACCTGGGATCATTTCCAGATAAGGAAAGATAAACCCACCCAGTTGGCTTCACAAGTTCCATAGTCTTAATCTCCTAAAACACAATTTTGACCAAACAAAAATGAGTCACCATGAAAAGGATTGTCAATTACAAAAAACAAAACAAAGTAAACAGAATTCAACAAAATACCTTCAAATTATGAAACCCATCACCAGCACGAATCGAAATCTTACTAGGTGTATAACTCTCATCAAGCTTAAAATCCACATAAAGAACAACTAACTTCAAAAACACAAAAGTCCCACAAATTAATCCTAATACGCAGAAACAATTAAATAAAAAATAAAAAATTTCAACAGAAGTTACATACTTGCAGCTTCACTTTCTTCTGAAATTGAATATTAACCAAATGGGGCTGTGCTCCATCTGATCTACGACAACAAACAAATGAAAGTGATTCAAACTTCATATTCCAATCAATGAAAAAATCAAAATTCAAGCTTCATTCCTTTTTCAAAAAAAAGATTCAAATTTTAACATATAAACAGAGAGATGGAGGAAAGGGTATGTTTGCTAACTGCCAATAAGTGTCAAGATTGTCATCTCTAAGAGAAGAGACCCCATTTCCAGGTTTGCAAGAACTAACACTCCAAGCAGCTTTTTTTCCCATTTCTCTAAGATCATCTTCGATAACCAAGAGCTTGTTTCCTCCTGTGATCTTCCCTTCTTCTTCTCCTTCTGATGATTCTGTCGCCATTTTTTGTTTACAAGTATACTACACCACCCAAATGTAGCTTAAAGGTCGCTAACTTGGTTCAATTTTGACCAAACAAAAACCCTAATTTTGAGTGAATATATTATGCAATGCTGGAGGAAAAGTAAGCTTTATGTCAAACCAGAATTTGAAAACTTGGTTTTGGTGAAAATTGAAAAGTTTTTGAACTTGTTAGACGACATGTCGTTTATGTTATAGACGACGCTTAGGGGGCATATCGGAGACTATTGAATCTTGACATTGCTAAACTACTTGCCGTTGACATTTCTAGATGACTTGTCGTTTCCGACATGTGATTGTATCAAGTATCAACTTATATGGGTTTTTTATTTTATTTTATTTTATTATTATTATCGTAAGGGTATCTTTAAATTAACTTGTAAGTTCATCCCCGAATGATTTTACAATTACATCCTCACTTGCTATGACACATGTAGAAAAAATTTAATAAATTATTTAAATAATTATATTGGTTACTGCTTAGATAAGAAAAATAATGAAAATCGATAAATGACAAGTTTAAATTTAAAAAATCAAGAAAATGAGTAAAGGTTTTTTTAGCCATAGAACAATTTATTAAACTTTTTAAACAATTCTCTAATCTTGCAAAAATATGAATATAAATAAAATGAATCCAAAAACACCATCCAAATAAGTTCATGAAACTCTCATGGGCTTGGGTACATGTTCGAAGCCCAACTCTTGTAAAGAATTTTTTTAAAAACTCTACGTGAGTTCCTTAATATTTTATAATCAAATATGTATTATTTTAAATAGAATATAACTTAAAATATAACAAATATAAAATTACACTTCAGCTCTCCTCTCCATAAAAAAACAACATTTATGAATTATAAATACATCATGAATCTTTTAAGACAAAGGTTTATAATTTCTTCATTTTTAGCATATATATTTTCAGAGTTTATCTTTCTAAAATATTATTGCACTTTGTCTTTATAAAGTTAATGATTTTACCATTAGAGAGTCCCCACGTCCATCAAACGCGACCTTTTACAGGTGTTAGCTACCGATTCCTTGGCTTACCAGACATCACCTGTTACTGGCACAACTACCGATCCCTTGGCTTACCAACACTGTTTTCTACTATTCAAAGTTACCGTCGCCTTGATTTACCAGGTAATATCTGTTAATATCACAACTACCGGTCACCTTGGCTTACCAAGTATCATCTGTTACTTGTTATAAACTCTTTAAGTTTTTCATATCAAGTCATCAAACACCTTAACTAAAAAAAAAAAATCAGATTATTTAAACTAAAAAATAAGTAAATTATCTAATATATTAACCTTATTTCTTAGCTTTTAAAACTCATTTAAATAATCCAAAACTTGGCATCTCCTAGAAATATAGCTTTTTAAAATATTACACCAATTTACTTGGATTAATAATGTCCTGTTATTGATCTCAAGTGATAAACAAGTTTAACTAGATCAAGGGTGAAACATGTATTATTGGCCTCAACCCATCAAAAAAAGATTTCCAGATTTTTGATGTGGAAATCATTCAGGACCGTTACTGTAATATGATAGTACCAGCAGTATAAACAAAAGAATCTAACATACGATGGTGATGTTTTGCCACAAAAGAAGACGTTATTATAACAGCATCTACCAGATGGTCATCAAGAATCTCAGCTACGTACAGACACATTCTCAAGCCACTGGTTTGTGGTCCTATAATCAAATGGCTTCCTTTTGCTTTCTTCTGCTAAGCAAGGCTAGCTCATCCAATCCAACAACAAGCTCCTTCCCTTTTCTTTCACCTTTCCTTGCCCCCACTTTGCTTCAATTATCCAACCATGGGGTCCTTCTCTGTCATTTTCAATTCCTATCAGCCTTTCTTTTAGTACCAATCATGGGGTCCTATTTTTCTCTCGACATACAAAGGCACAAAAAGCATATCTGCAGACATCACCAAGCGCGTAGGTACAGACATAAAGGATATCTTTAGTCTTGCAATGCAAGATATTTGATTGTTTGATTGGTAAGAATTGATGATGGTTTTTGCAACATCCATCTATACATGTGGAAGCAAATATTTACAGTGCTCGAATTTATTAGAATTGCTGAATTATTGAAAGTGGATTCTTGGGATGGTGATTAGTTCCCAAAACTATATCTATGATCTAAGAGTACTGGTAGATTCCTCGGAGGATACTAATTGCCTGCAAAAACCATGAATGAAATATGAGAAAGTATTATAATTGGGAAATGGTAATTAAGTAAATATAGGGAGAAGCATATTGATCTACCTTCAGTTATCGATGAAGAAAAGAAAAGTTGATCAGCTTTAATGGAATCCCAAATTTTGAAGGTTTTGTGAGTCAGCATCCCAAAAAGGTTGGACTTGCTGCAATTCACTTATTATATGTTAGGATCAATGGCATGGCATGATATAATTGCCAAGAAAGCAGTAAATTGTAGAAACCACCAAGTATAGAAGCACTTACAGCTAGTGAATGATCAAGGCATAGGTCATGGATCAATGCTGAGGAGCTTGTAGCTTTTTCAGGCACAAGTTGAAAAGTATCTGTCAAAGCTTTCGGTCTACTGCTTGTTGCCTGTTGTTGCACTAGATTCAGTTGAAGGTGGGGCAAATTGGCAATTGTTGATGACATAGTGGCTGCTGGAAAACTTGCGATGTAAGCAGGTGACTTCATCGCATAATTATTTACAAGAACAAGTCAGTTCTAGAAGAAATCTAACAATCTGAATTCCCATTTATAACATTGCAAAAATTTGCTGAAACGTTACCTCTTTCCCAGAAACGTTGTCGGTATCTGGTCTTCGATTTACAGCAGCAAGTTTCATGGATATGAACTGTAAGTAAATTAAAACTTGATTATTTGAATGTTACAAAGAAAAATCTGATAGAACAGATTAACTAGGATGGTTACCTCTACTTGTCTTTGAAGAGATTGGACATAATTGATGATTTCATCAAGCATTCCGGCCCTGCCTGTTATCTTGTTGCATCCAGGGACTAGATCTTGCAGACATTTCATTTTCTTACTAATCTTTTCCCTCCTGGCCTTATATATATCAAGGACATGTAACAAAACTCAGTGGAGGTTACAATATTAACTTTGATGTATAACTAAATATAACTTGTATGAATTATATGAGGAAATATTCTCCTGCTTACTCTTTCTGCTAAGCTGTGACTGTCAGTAGCCTGGCCGCGACGTGCCCGCACATGAATATAGTCTGTCTTAGGTAAGGCTGAAGTCTTCTGATTTTCCTTCGAAGAATCTGCTGAAATTTCTGGACTGCCTTTCTCTTTAACCTTGGGCTCTTCTTCTAATAATTTAATCTTATCGCCACTCTCTTCTGCTGCAATAAACTGAACATACAGACAAGAAAAATGCAAAGAAGTTGAAACTTGTCAATGATCATGACTTAGCTGACCAAGTTCATCAACCTGAAAAAGTAAAGATTATGTTTAAAAGATAAACGACTCTGATTACTCAAAGGCCTTCAAGTACAGGATTGACATGTTTTTCCCAGAAGCACGAAGGAAAGCTTATTCTCTCTTGAATTACACTAGCTGAAGATCCATTTTGTACTCCTATTCTTATACTGATGATAAGCTCAGATACTATTCCTGAGAAGATTTGATTTCTTATTGAGGTCATAATCATAAAATATTCCTGAGAAAACCCCACTTCCTAATAATTCTAGCCAATTCGACTTCTACTTCTTTTTTGTTGCGGTGCTTAATTTTTTTGTATGGAATGTGAGAAGTCATGCACCAAATTTGAGAATTGAATTGAATGAACTTGGAGTGAAGGAAAAGAAACATACCTCTGCTTTCCTCTTATTTGAATTGTCTCTCCTACCATGGTTGGATTGCTTATTCTCCATCAAGGTCACATCTTCACATGCCACATTTACTCCTACCACCTCCTCTATTTTTGCAGCCTCCACCACCCCAATTTGGCAACTAGAAGTCCTTGAAAGACGATGATCAATCTCAAGAGACCGTGCCGTTACCTCTGCTTCTCCAAAATCCATCTTACTATTAGCTACGAACTCTCTGCCATTCAATGAAAAACCACCATATTTTGGCAAATCATTGTTCCCCGGATAGATTTCAGGCTGCTCCTTCCAATCAATCCTATCTCCATTCATGGACTCATGATCAAAGAAGCCATGAAACAGATCAGTAGGCATCGAACACGATTCAATGAAATTGTGTTGGTTTACATAGCTGTTCTCCTGCTGCAGCAGCAGCAGCCATTTGAACCTCGCTTGCTGTCTTTCTAACACACTCATATCCATGCAAAAGATGTGTTTTGGAGACAGCCTAAGTTTAAGGTGATACTATCAAATGATTTCCCAACTCCTACAAGCTAAAAAATCTTAGCACAAAAAATCTCAACTACTCCCCCATGTTACTAGCCTTGAAGAATACATGCTAGCAAAGCAATGGTGGGTATATTTTGGTATTTGTGATAGAATTGGCTAATCAGCTTAAAAGGGAGATGAAATGTTAAGTCTCAATCAAAAATAAATGCGGAGACATAGAAGAAGATATATATAGGGAATGGAAAGATAAGAGAAATGAAGCCAAGAAAGAAGAGAGATAGCTCTCAAAGGAATGTACACCATAAATAAGAGCAGTGGGCTACGGTCCCCTAGTGACATACAACCACCATGTGGGGATGTCCGTTGAACAGGAAACGGGGATGGTTTGAACGGGGTTTTTGTTGAGATTTTGGCTTTCAATCCTTGGTGAGGGGATCTTTATTGTTAGGTATTGCAGTTGACAAGCAAAGAAAATTCTCAGGACTTCCAATTCTCAAGTATATGCCTTAGCTTCTAGCGAAGGACCACAATCTTTAATCAATGGAGATATACTCATTGTATACTAGTTTGATACGAGGAGCATTCACACCAAAATTAATATATTCATGAGATGCTTTTTACTCAAATTCAATATGATAAACATGATGAGTAAATCCATTTACTATCCCCGAAAGAGCCTAGGTTTTAAGGATTATAAATCGAAAAATATCTTTAAAAATTTCTGTTCTTAAAAACATGACTTATATGTCATGATGTAAATTTTAAATTAAGTAACATAAAAGCTCAGAAATCATTGTCAGCTAAGTTCACTGAAAGTCATAAATTATGTAGAGACAGGAGAATCAATCAAGCCCTTTAAAAAACACATGGTTTAATATCATTGTCATGTATTATATAGAATAACCCTCCTCTGCTATTGGAAACGACAAAAGGCCATTTAAATAATTAGTTATTTAATGTGTATTAATGGTAATGAGACACTAAGATGAACAATTAGGAAGAGAAAAAAAAATTGTTCCTTAGGGAGGAACAGTCCATTAAACTTGACTAGGGAAATGAAGATCTCTCATGAATTTCATTAAAAAAAAATCCAGACAGAACATTTGTCTCCTGTGGAGGTGTAATAATTATGTTAACAACCCATCATTTGAAAATGCATCTTGATCATCAAAACAGAACATTGGCCTAGAACATCGTGGAGGATAAGGACTAAGGAGAGACATGAATCACAATGGATATTCGTTTTCCATAATAAAGATACGTGCATGGATAAGATTATGAGAAAATTATAGGTTGACCCACCGACAATATGTGCCAAACTAGGCCACCACAAAACAAATGACACCAGACCTCTGTTACCAATTCCCAGTAACTCAAGTCACCCTGTCCAGAGATGACAGCATGGCTTCGAGAAAATGTTACCACTAAGTATCAACACAAAAAGCTTACAAATTTCTTGCAGACTGTTCATTGCCAAACACATAGGAGCAGGTGATAGTCACGTATAGGTGATAGTCACAAGGAGAGCACCATGCTAGAATATGCAGCAGGTGCGATCCGTTTAGTTATTCAAGATATTTGACATCGTGTGAAACGACTTGGAGCTAAATCCAACTCACATCTGATTACAGGAGGTTAAAGAAAGAGGTAATCTTGAGGGTTGGCCTAGTTGGCAGGAGTTTCTTCCTGGTTCCTGTTGTGTAGAATTCAAAATGTTAGGAAAAAATATAGCGGGCGATGACAAAAGAAGACCGAATTAGTTGCATGTGGAAGATGAAAGTTAGCCATTGTCATACAGCTTTCCTGTTGGCCAAGAGGAAATTGTTTAAACCAAGTTGGTGATAAACGAAGTCATTAAAATATATCTCACAAGACAAGATCACATTACCTTGATGGAGAAAGATATGCAATGAGATCCAAGGCCCCAGTATATAATTCATATTATTGTGATAAATATAACATGAGGCATCTTTAAAATGATGGGTATCGAGATAAGTGATAGGGGGTTGGGAGACCAAGGGCTGGCAAAGCGATGCTCCCTTTGAGGAGCCCCACCCAACTTCATATGCTTGTGTCTCCAATGGCTTCGGCTATCGAAGCTGCTCATTTTCCAAATGTTCAAATCAAATTCAAGCCTGAGCTCGAATCCCAGGTTCAAATTTAAGATTTAGCACAGTGCTCCAATTATTATTCATTTCCCTTTCCCTGCTTAGCTTTAGGATTTAACCATATCAGTTTGGCCGGAAAAAATAAAAACAACTCCATCACTGACGCACTGCCATCAACTAGACACCACGGCAAACTCATTAATCTTACCAATGCAGGATGCAAGAGGAAAATAATGTTTACAATTCAGATCCCAAATTTCAACAGACTTCAGCTTTTTGTCACTCCTAATAATTCCATCATAGGTCGATCGCCTTCAAAAAAGACAGCGACAGACCTACCAATGAACTCCATTCAGATTCGGTCAATGCAGAAAGCATAGAAATGAAGGCAGCAAATGGGCATGATATGACAGGAACAAAGATTCATGAAGTGAATTTATAACAATATTTGCAGAGTCGTGAAGAGAACTAGAAAAACAAAACATAATTCAGTCATTAGAAATGGCAAAAACACAATTTCAAACCAACAATTATTAAAAAATAAATCAGTTTGCAGTGAGATAGCAGCAAGAAGCCCCTCACCAAAGAGAAAGCAAATCAGTTGCAGGGACAATAACAAGAAGCAGCGTCTTAACACAACTTCTCGGACATACAAAGCTAGTGGCTGTAATGGACAGCATGCATGCACTGACAGGGATGAAACTGTATGCATTCTGTTGGAATTTGCAGCTTTAGGATATTGTATGGGATATATTAGCATTTAAGCCAGAGACCAAACTAATTGTGCAGCACTAACAATCACGTTAATAGCTATTGTAATGATCAACAGATATTTCAAATGCAATCAAGAAACTAATAAAAATTCTTCCGATTTAAAGTTGCTCTAAATAAAAACACCAGTTTCTGTTGATTTTTACAGCTATTTGTTTGCGCAAGATAATGCTAATGATGGATCAAAACTAGAAGAACAAAATATGAATGATATGCAGTCTGCTAATAATTATCGGGATACGGTCATGTTGAACTGAAATTAAGACAAAACTTCATGAAATTGTAGAATAGAAAGAAAAGCATATATGCAGTATGCAAGAATAACCATTATCGTGCATGGATAAATGCAGCTTAACTTTCAGACAATCAAAATCAACTTCCAAACAACATATCAATCAAGACTAAAGAATAAGGATCACAATACATGGATAATTGCAGCCTAAATTCCACACAATCAAAATCGATTTCCTAACAACACATCAAGCAGAACTATACACTGTTATTAAATATACAGGTGGAACATGGCAGCAGATGCATCATAAGAAATCAAACCTAAAAAATTCTATATGTTGGGGATTACTATTAGAGAGAAACAAAACCCTTACCAATTAAACAATATTTAGCTATAGTTTGATGATATCGCTGCCCTATTCCTGACAAGAAAGGGTAGCTCCCCAACGTAGGAGAAACAGATAACTGCCAACCTCATTCTATATTTTTTACATGAAAAAAGGTTCTGAGTCACCAAAGGTTAAAAAAGAGAGCAGATTGAAGTGTCATCTCTTCTTTTTTGATGCAACAGAACTGCGTCTAGAGAACACTGATAAATTCTTGAAAACTCCATATGCCTTGGGGGATGATTTCTTTTTTATTGTTTCGTGGCTGGCATCTCTATCAGCATCAACAACAGATTTCTTTTCTATTGTTTGGTGGCTGGCATCTCTATCAGCATCAATATCAGAAACAAAACGTTCATGCTCATTATCATATTCAATTATGTCTCTTAACTGCCGGAGCAATTCCAAAGCAATCGCTCTCCCTTTGTCAGTTCCATTGATAGATATATCAACAAGGGAAGGGATAACACCTTCTTCCATGACCAGCTGACAATAATGAAGACGCTGAGAGCACAAGGAAAGCAGAATAGCTGCTGCATGTTCTTGTTCCTCACGACTGCCACTCTCAAGGAGCTCAGCAATGGAGGCAATGCATCCATTTGTTTCAGCAACAGAAACCCTAGCCTCTTCAATATCACACAAATTTCTTAGTAGAACTACAGAATAACTTGAAAGATTGCCATTCTTAAGCAAAGAAACCAATTTTGGGATGCACTCCATCGATACAATTTGGGAACAGATATCATTGTTTGAGGACAAATTTTGCAGAATTTTAATGGCTTGTTTCTGGAATTCTGTGCTGTGGGAGTCAAGGATCTTTTGGATAGAAACAAGAGCACCGGATGCAGTGATTTTAGATTGGCAATATGGGTGTCCAGACAGCACTTCAAATATGGCAAGAACCTCTTCAATTACTTCAGAATCAGGGAACGATGACAACAGAACAAAAACGTCTTCATGTAAGTATGATATTCCACTTCTGCAATAAACAGCACCTAGAAATGAAACTGCTAGCCATAGATCCACTTATAAGAGAAACAACAACTAAACTTTTATCAACTAACAGAAGTAAAAGAAACAATCATAGGGTTTAGCTTGTCAAATTTCATGCAATGCTTTGGTGGAAACAACTATCAATTTTATGCGCATGAGCAAAGGGCCCAATTTAAAATGAAGTTTTCAAATGCACCCTAGAGCAGATAATTTGTAAATTCAGCTGAAACATAGGATAAAATAGACCAAGAAGTGACTCTTCTCAGCAATTGTCCTGCCATCCCTCAGCTAAGGCTTGGGACATTATAGGGCACCACTTACACAGTGTAAAGGTAGATATCGCATAAATAGGCAAAACACTGTAAGCAATTGAAGTATTCCTATAAATTATAGAAAACATATTACCTGTTTTTGCTGGCAAATGAAAGCAACAATTGATATCCAAATCTCTGAGCTCCTATATCTTGTTGGTCATGTGCATCCCTCAAGAATCTAAATAGAGGTTCAACAAAATTCTCAGATGATAAAGAATGACAAAGTTGATCATTACACTGCAAACAACTCTTGACATCTTCAACCATCTTGCATTGAGATTCCCAGGGAAGCTCAGCAAGTCCAGACAGAAACTTCAAGTCTTGCTGATTGATATTTACATATGAATGGTGTCTATAGGAATCATCATTATTCTGTATCGGCATCAAATTTGACTTAGATCGTGCAGACTCTGAACTGTAACTACCATCCATAGACCCAAGTGATATATTACTAATATCCAGTGGAAGGTGTAGATCACTCATGGAACTGCCTAAACTTGCAATGGAATTAACAGAGATGTCCAATAACTTCGATGCTCGAATACATGGATCAGGAATGGTAATTCCATACTTCACACACCACTTTGATATCAAGTCTTTCATGCATGTGTTTGGAGTCAATGCACGATGAGTTAGTTTCACTTTGGTTTTTGGGCATGTATCATTACCCTCGTCAAACCACCTCTGTATCCACATCCTTTCAAATGTTTGTCCAGAAGCAATGACAACAGGATCATACATCACTCTCATAGATATAGGACACTTAAATTCTTCAGGGGGTGTAGCTCTACTAAACAATTCAGTTTGAGTCTCAGACTTCCCACATCCTATACGAGACTCTACTTGATTGTATTGCCTATGAAGAGAAGTATCATTAGGGTTATTAAGCGAAAAGAATCCTTCATGAGATTTGGGAGTCTCTGCTTGCTCTTCAATGAGTAAGTCTCCGTGCTTCTTCAAGAGAAGCACAAGGTAATTTAAGATGCTCTTTTTTCTGGGGTTGTTGCCACCAACTTTATCTAGCTGATTCTTAATAGATCTTTTTTCTATCAGTATGGCCTTTCGGGATGTAATATGCAGCCTCGAAGCTGCAAGTTGAATAGCTTTGATTTCAGAATTTACCACTGAATCTGATTCTCTGCTCTGCTGAATCAATTCACGCATGGCTTTACCAGCCTCTTCTTCAGAGGATTCCAGCATAAACATTGCCGCCCCAAGGTCATCAATAATTTGAGATATCTGCAAATGGCAACCACTTATCAACCCCAAAGAAGAGCTAAAAGACGAGGAAGAACAAGGTTAAAAAATAATGATGAAAATAGAAAATGACAGAAACGAACAAAGTTGGCCTAAAACAGATTTAGGCCCACAGCAGTTTTAATGATTAATTGTCTGTTTTAAACAAGATACTGTTAGAATCATAGGAGAACTAATAACAAACGAATTCTGAAAATGCAACATGAAATGACCAGGACTCGCAACTGTTCACCAGACTATTTGGTAATTAATAACTAGATGAAAGCAGGTGACATGGAAATAAATTATTGAATTCTTCATCAAGCACTTGCATCTTGAGATTTGAGCAATCACCAGTCAGATCATGCCAAATCACTGTTAAAAAAAATTGCATCCATCCTTCCGGAGAGCCACTAATACCAAATAATCATGTGACCAACTTAGTTATTGACTTGGCATTAATATTGAACAGGAGAGAAAAAAACAACAGCGAAAGAAAGGAGACAACAGCATCAGGGGAACAAGAATAATTACATATTACAGCCAGTATAGCTAAAGAATTGCAGAAATTTTATAATTTTCTCATGGATCATGTTCATCATCCGCATCACCATCTAGTGGAGACAACAGCAAAAAAAGGAAAAAGAGAAGGAAAGCTCTAGAGCCTGTAATGTGACAAACCTCAGCAGCCAATATTACTGGAACCATTGTTTGAATCTGGCCTAAACTCTGTTCCATCAAGTTCCTTGATCTTTGACATTTTGAGACAACCGCATCCCCTGTTATTGCCTGAAAGTAATGCAAACCAGAAATAAACTCTAAATGGATTGTTTTTTTCAGGTCTTTCTCTAAATGTATTGTTAATTTAACAGAACAGAACACAGAAAGATTGATAAATTCAGCAACTAGAAAAGGAAACTGTTAATTTCATCATTTTTTTCAGAAAGATTAAATGTTCTTCTATATTGCAATTGATCTTTTCAGAGCTCATTGACAGTAACATTTTCATAACATGGATAATTCAAGTAAAATTTTCAACAAAAAAAAAATCATGCCTTTATATATAAAGATTAAAGCTCACAAGGATATAACAAAATACGGAGACAACCAATCACCAGATACAAAGGATCCTAGACCAAACAGTATGCATGGAAGTGTACGTGTGTGCATAATCGTTGATGATATTCTTATTACATCCACTTTCTTGATTTGAAACCAATAAAGGATACAAACCAAATATAGTTTGCTAGAGTCGCAACAGTACTGAAGATGATGCTTGGCTTTCTCAAGTGCATTGTTTAACGAGCATAGTGCCTGTATTCCCAATGAGCAACAAGGTCGAGCTGCTTCGATTTTTGGAAATATTTTAGAAACTTTATCAACCAACTTCAGCAACTCTGTACACATAGAGTGATGCACCTGTTAACATAAAACACATTGAGTTATCTTGGAAATGATGGAGTTGAATAGTGGAAAAATAAAAAATAACTTAAAAATGTAGAAAGACAACATCAACACAACAAGGACTTCTTTGCTAAAACATTAGGATTTTACTAACCAATGTTGATTATTCTCTTAATAATCACAAAGGATATTTTCGTATACCTCTCAACTCAATTTAATGAGATTCGCCCACTCAAATCACAATGAAAAAGCAATATTGTACTTTCACCACAGAGATGGTGAAAGTGAACTGGCTGTATACATGGTCTAACTTATGCAATGGACCATGGATGCACATATTTTACATCCTAATTTGTTTATCAGTACATAATTACATGCTAAATATATGAAAAGGCAGGAGCGAAGCTGTATGTGGGATATTCAATACAATTTAACTGTGTAATTGAAGCAAAATATTCCAACGGTAGCAGAAAACAAGGCCTGGGCTCATACGTACCTTGAAGGAATAAGGACATGGAAGTGTCTCCACTGCTTCAGCAGCATCAGTCCCCATGCAAAGGGAGTACACAGGATCTGCGCAAAGCACCATATGAGCTTAAGGATCAATTCTACGATGCATGAAAGCTTAAGGATAAACTCTATATGCATAACCAAAAAAATAGATATTTACAATATCAAGAAACAGCATGTAATCAGCTAAACTATAAACAACAAATATCAACAGCATAAGCCTAGCATTTACAAACAAGGATTTAACACTTATCCGAAACCTAAATGCCCCAATTTAAAAGCAGGTGTGAAGGGTGAAAACGTGCAGACTACTTACAGAAACACAACATGCAGAGTTTGGCTTCATTTGTTTGTGCGGTGCAAAGCACAAACAAACAGGCACTTCACTAAAGTTGATAACAAAGCTTAGTTATTATTTACACAAGCATATTTCAACTCGTATATAAAAAACAACCACAATAAAGGAGACGGCAACAAAATAAATTACTGGAAATCTGTAGGCTCTGGCAGAGCTGCACTGGCTTAATCGTCTCAATTTAATACTGAAGAGTTAAGACGGGAAATTTTATGGTCTACAGGAGTAACCAGTGGCATCTATTAGTTACTCCCTATGGTAAACTTTGAAATAAAAAAGACAAACATTAAGAGGAGAGAGGAGAGAATAAAATCCATGATTAATCAAAAATAGTAAGAATATCTCTACCTAGGATTTCTGTCTCTTACTTATATCTATCTCTTTTGTAACGCGGGTTCTGGGAAGTAAATAATAGGATGTCATTGGTTACTCCCTTGGCACCATAAAATTTCTCAAGTTAAGACTGCTTGCAACAGAATAGAATTCTCACATCGCATATGAGTTATGTGATGTCTAGGTTCTAGATTTCTATTTCCACCCCAAAGCTTCATGTGTCAAATTTAGTGAATATGATATCTGAACAGTCTCATAACTGGAGTTGTAACATGTCTATCATCTTCTAGATTGCCCCTTTCTTCCAGAATTTCTGGGAGTTCCAATCACACTAACCCCCAACCCAGATAAATCATATCACTCTTCATAAACCATGTCTTAGGAGTTATTTTTATATCTTGCACGACTCTATCTCAAAGGTTTTGGTTAGTTATAGGGCTATCAGACACACTTTTCCAACCAACAAGCATCCATTAATCAAATAGTATGCTTGTCCATAGCAAAAAATTCATCATTAGAATTATAGTTGAATCATGCGTTGTTGTTCTCCTAGGCATACAATTTTGAAGAAAATGGAAGATTTTGTTTAATCCATCATCTTAGCACCACAATAACAATAAACAAAGAGCGAGACTCACCTAGTGATGTGGAAACCACAGCAGAGATAAGAAGCTCCTTCCTTTGCTGAAAAGGAAGCAATTGAACCACCAGAGATTCCCAATAAGTTAAATGGCCAAAACCCAATTCTACTAAACCCCAAAACTCTCCTCCAATCAACTTGTCTTGACAACATACACAATTCTCACTGTATCTTTAGAACAACTCAAATTGCAAGCAGAACTCAAGTAGCCAAAGTAAGCTCCTTGAAGCCCTGGAGTAGATAAGCAAAGTAAAAGGAAAGCTATGGTTTAAAAGCAGCACACATCTAGAATACTATTCCTCTTTTTCATCAAAACCCACTTCCTTGATAACTACTAGTAATTAAAAAAAAAGCTCAACCCCACAATGTTTCCTCGATCAATATATCAAAGACAACAACGTAGCTCGGAATAATTCCCTTCAAGAAGCGAAGGAGATAGCAATTCCGTTTAAAAGTTTTAAACTTTAGCTGCAAAACAAGAAGATACTGCAAAAACAAGGAGAACCCCGCAAAGAAAGACAATATAATTACCGGTGAAGAAAGAAAAAGATAGCTTCTGAACCTTGACGGGTTATAAATAGTTAGATTCTCGGGGCAACGCAGTCTTTGCCACAAGATAAAGATAGAGAAAGTTTTTCCATAGTGACTACTTTATAGAGATAGAGTGAGATATGTCAATTACCAATATTTGCAGGGAAATTTACTACAACTACCGCTGCAAGGACAATACGTGAAGCATTAAGTGTTCTTTCCGTGTAGGAAATTCAAAATGTAAACAGCACATTTGATCCCTCTATTCTTTTTTTTTTCTCTCATTTTTATCCCTTAAGCTTTATTTATAATAATATTGATCTCCGACTGTTTATTACAAAACAACTAAAACAAAAGGCAAAAACACTAGTCTACCTCACATTTTTCTATTCTCTATTCCAGTATGGTGACTTTTTTTTTCTCCATAAGAAAATTGTTTGCTTTTGAACCAAGGATATTTTTGTTTTTCCATACAGTATATTAGTTATTATAAATTTGTTTAGAGGTATTTATGTCTGTTCAACATATTTATAAATAATAAAAGAATTAAAAATACCATTGGGATAAAAAAAACCTAACATTATAAGGCAGGAATATTGTTGTTTTAAAAAAAAAATACAATAAGATTATGTATATGATCTTAAGGACAAAAAAATTAAGCCATTGGAATAGGAATATTGACATCCTTTTCTCATGAATTTTTTTGTAACGGTTGGTTTAGCTGAGAGTTGTAATGTAATTTATCATTTAATTTATTGTTTTTAAATGCAAAAGGCAACTAGCACGCGCCAACACATGGAAAACACCTCGCATCTTGAGCGGTATGTGCGGCGTCTATCTTCCATTGTCTTATTTGGTTCTCTTGAATGTTTTCTTTATTTATTGGTGACGCGTGATATATAAATGTAATCGGTTTTGTCGTTGAAAATCCTTCGTCCTTTTCCCCTTCATTTCTCTCTTATCTCATAAAATTAACTTTGGTTCTTATTTTTATTATTGTTTCAGATTCAGTTATTTTAGTTTTGATTTTTTATTTTTATCCTTTTTTTATTAAAGTTTTATTTGTTTTCAATTCTAATTTGAAAATATAAGTTTTTCAATTCGGTCCTTCTACTTTTGATTCTTTAATTTTTTTTCTTTTCTTTTTTGTCAAAGTTTTTATGATTTTCAATTTTATCCCTCGTATTAGGTTTTTGATTTTTTCAATAAAAATAATATTAATTTTAATTTGATCCCTTTTCTTTTGATTTTTTTTTCCTTCACTTTTTGTCAAAGTTTTATTGTCTTTAATTTTATCATTGAAGTCAAGTTTATATTTTTTGTTATCTCAATAATAGGAGTAGTAGTAGTAAATCATTCTAAATTCTAATTTAGAATAATAAATTCTAAGAAACTCTAAATTATATTTTTAATAAATTCTAGATGAATATAAATTTGAATTCTATTCAAAAAAAATGGAATAAAAAATCAAATATATATAAAAATATTATACAAGTTAAATGTATTATATAAATCTAAATGTATTAGATGTAATCTATTAATTAAATATAATAGGAATATATTAGATAGGTAAAAGGAATGATCATGAAAAGAATACCTAGAATATAATATAATTAAATGTTATCTTAGCCTTAATTAGCATTGTTACACATTTATCGTGACTAGTTTTCTATATCATGTTTTAACCTCATTTTAATATTTAAATATTATTTTTTAAAAAAATTAATTTGGCTCCATGGAGAAGCGCGGGTACCGAGGCTAGTTTCGTAACTATTTGAAATAAGGGCCCGTTTATTTCCCATAAATTATTTCATAGAAAAATATTTTCTAAATTTTTGTGTGTTTGTTTCCGAAAAATATTTTCCCGTATTTGTTTTCCATAAATATTTGTAGGAAAAATTGCCATTGTAAAATATTTTATAGTCAACCTTCAAACTTTTATTTATTGAAAAATATGTTCAACTCATGAAGTCCCATAAAATATTTTATAAATAATAATTTATTTACAATATCATTTAATTATTCAAATCATTATCTTTATCTCACAACCACCACCTCTTCTTGTACCATCATCATGATCACCTAATTACCATCTCGCCACTATTATCTCCACCTTATTTTTCAAGCTAAACATTAAAAAATACTTTATATAAAAAATATTTTATAAAAGAAAACAATTTACAAGAAATCTCATCGGTAAAATGTTTTACATGAAACAAACGGGCCTTTAATAATTTCACCATACATTTGTTTCTCATTTTTATCCCTGTAGCTTTATTTATTATAATATTGACCTCCGAATGTTTATTTTGTAACTATTTGAAACAATTAATGCAACATGGAATTAATTTTTAACGTAGCATTTAATTATTGTTTTAAAGTTAAAAGCTCTATACCTCATGTTCTAGTTTTAGAATGACAAAATTTTACTTCAAAACCGTCTTAAAAACATATTTGTTTAATGGGCAGTGCTAATGGAAGGACCAAATGATAACAAAGAAGAGAGTAGGTGATGATATCAGGATGAATAAGAGTAAAGGGACCAAAATAATATAAAATCTAAATTAGAGGGACCAGATGGGAACCATTAAACCAAAAGAGAAGGTAGAAAGTAAAAGAAAACATGGAGGGATTTGGTACTTTAGTCTCTCTCTTTCTAGCACTGCATGCGACAAAACGACGTCAACAATATTAACAGAAACTGTAGCTTCTACACAGGTCTGTGATGGCTGTGATGATTCCTGACCGTTGATTAAATGATACGATATTGTACGATGGCCCCACTTTATAACCTTTGGTGATTAAAGGGGGTTTGTGATGGTGCGAGGAAATTAAAGGGCACGAGTGTCTGGTTCCACGCGCAGACTCTCTTGAAAATTGAATGTTCTATGCTAGAGTACAATGATTGATTAGTCAAAACACACATCAATGGTGTTTTTTCAAAAAAACAAAAAAAAAAAACAGAAGCAAGTGTCTAACGTTATTAATTTGCATTAATTGTAATAAAAAAAATTCCAGCTCCTTATAATTATTTCAAGAGTTAAAAAAAAAAAAACAAATTCAGAACTTATTTTGTATAGTTGTGAGTTTTTTTTTCCAGGTTTCTAAGTATTTATTAGGTACTGTGATGTAAAAAACAAAAAATAAAGTACCAACCCATCCTTAGTTAATGGATAAGGTGCTTGATATCACTTGTCTTCTTCTTTTTTTAAAAAAAAAAAAATGGAGGCTAAACGCAGAATTAAATTAAATAAGATTAGGTGAAACCATATTAAACTCTAATTATAAAACCCGATTAGGTCAATTTAAATGGTCGTTGGCTTGAGACTGGATTAGTGGATGCTTGGATTCAACAAAGCTAACCCTATGACCCAGATATTGCACCGAGTCAATACCGTGACTAGTATTGTATCAAAACAATAGATGCCCAGCAAGCAAGTGACGTCATGGCTCTCCCGGACATCGAATAGTTTCATGGTATATGGAGAACAAGCGCCAGCCAATCACGACCTCATGACTCTTTATAGTAGCGAAGCATCACCTGATGGACGCGTCGGGAACACCAATGACAGCCCCCGCGTTTTCAGGAGTTCAAAATAATGGTTTTAGTTCAAAATAATTGGAACTTTAGTTGAATGTGAATTTTGTTTTTGTATTTTAAAAGTATTTAAAAATAATATTTTTTAATTTAATTTTTTAAATACAAAAATAAACGAGAGTAGGGTGTGGTTGCGGCGTCCAGTAGGAAAAGTCTCTTTTATGCCTATAGCCTTGATCCCGTGCGATCTCGCACAGCCCAAAGTCGCGAAACAACACATTGACCGTAAGACTTGAATTCAACTGAAATTGAACAGTTAGACCCTGAGCCCTAAACTAGTCAACTCAATACCCAATTACATCGTTGAACTAATTTCTCCATCTCTAGTTTTAGCATTAATTTTACCATTTTTTGTTCCTAAAATCAACTACAATATTAATGTTGGGCAATGTCCGTCACGTTTAGTTCTTTGCTTGCATGTTCCCGTATTAAAAATACATTAAAATTACTATTTTTTATATTAATATATTAAAATCATTAAAAAAACACATATTTTTAAAAAATATTCAAAAACAAAAGCTACCATTTACATAACTACGGTTGTTTTTGCTGGTCTCAGCTCAAGATAAACTAAGGATTTGCGTGTCATGAAGTTGAAATAAGTAAATTAAAAGGGAGGAGAAATGTTTCCAACGAGTGATGACCTTGCAAGCCATGGACTTTTTCAGTGACGACATTTTCTAAGGAAATTAACAATTGTACGTGTTGATCATAATATAAAACGAACAATACCTAACCAGGAAATAGAATATGAAAACGCTGCCGGATTCTGATTCTGACATTCTCGTTGTTGGTAGCTCTTTGACAAACGCATGGTGTTCTAGAAAGAGAGAAAAGCTTGGTGGCGCTAAAGAATTTTGCCGGCCAATTTTCAGTTTGAACAAGACATTATGATCCAAGACAGTAGAGCCATTTGCTACATGTTAAGGCAACCTTCTCCTGTGAATTTTTTTTTTTTTGAATTATCCTTTTTGATTATCAAATCAACCAACCAATGATAATCCTGCTACAACTATACAAAAAATACAATGATGTAGGCAGCTTTGCTTCTGGGAGAATGCTCAAGCAAGCCAACCATTCCATCATCTCTCTTGTTCCAAAATCCTCCACGGTGAACTCAGCAGCAGATTTCCGTAACCGTGCGAACGCAGCGCGCGGCGGGAACACTGGCCTGCACCGTCGAGCCCGCGAGGGCTGTCTCCGCGGCGGGCCCCCCGCGCGGGGCACAGCTGTAAACCATTACATAACAACTAGCTAAGCCACCAAGCATACAGCTGCAAAACTTTGCTACATTTAGCGTATAAAACGACTCATAATTAACTGTTACTTGCATCGAATTCTCTATGAATGTTCACCTTCTTAGACGTCATGGAAACATCTAAGAGGCAACGAGTAGTGTTGGCCAGCAAATTTGTCATTTTTTTGGAGCCTTTTTTTATTGATATTGATTCCTTCCATTCATGTCAAATAACATATAGTATATATTTTCAACAAAAAAAAAACATATAGTATATATAGTTTTCAAATTTAACCTCATTGGGAAAATTAATTTAATATCTAATCTAGATTGGATGTGCAATTAGATTAGTTAAGATAATAACTTTGTCAAAACTTGACTTCATTCAATCAGTTAAAATGCAACTAGATTGAAAGTTTAATTAAAAAAAAAAAACCTTGGTTGCTAAAAGTAGATTCGAAACTTAATCCTTTTTTATGAACTTTTTTTTTTTATCAACTCTTAGTTTTAATATTATTTACACAATTTTAATGCTATATAGTGTACTAATTAATCAACTAAGTCAACCCTCTAACTTAATAAGTTAACCTACAATTCAGTTATTTAAGGTTTTGGCTTGATCAAGTTTCAAACTGAGTTCGATAACTATAATATATACACCAATATGATTATTTAATTTGGATAGAACGTATAATTAAATTGGTTAAAATTTTATTGACCTAGTTAAAATTTAAAATTTTATCTAATTAAAATTTTCACTTTGAAAATAAAATAAAATACCTATAGATTCAAAAATTAATCTTCTTTTATCAACTAAAATCTTTTTTGCCAATTCTTAGTTTTAATATTATTTATACAATTTAAATACTATGTATTATTACAATTAATTAACTAATCCAACCCAATAAATTAATAAGTTGATTTAATTATATGATTTATGGTGTCGGCTTGGTGAAGTATTGGAACAATTTCAAGCACATTTTAAGAGAAACGAGTTGTTTATATTAAGTTTTTTTTAAAAAAATAAAAAACAAGAAATAATTAATTTTATTAAATCATAATGATCTTGATAGCACCATCAAAATTTAATTTATTTTTTTATTTTATAATAAGATTTTAATTTTTTTTAAAAAAATAAAATGATAGGATGTGATTGGACCAAACTAAACTATGTTTAATTACTTTTCCAAACTCGATCTTAAAGAAGCAATTTCTATCAAAATAAATTGACAATTATTAATTTTTTTTTTTAAAGTTAGTGGTCGTGCTCCTTCATCACTTGAGTAAACTCCATTTTCTTTAGTGAGATTATGATAATTGCTGGAGCTTTCCTCGCACTGAGAATATGGACCCACCAACAATATCATGCAGGTCAACACACGAAAACACTACCATTTCAGCCAATAGCCCTGCATCTCCGCCGTGTCTACATGATAAAACTCACTTTCAGATTACCTGATCTGTATTCTCCTTGATTTGACCCTCGACAGTGACAGGGATAGAGGTCTAACAAACCTTTTGACGAGTTTATGCAGCATGTGTTGAAATTTATAATTATCATTGTTTTTTAAAGAATATTTTTATTTAAAATATTTTTTTTATTTTTAAAAATTATTTTTAACACTAACATATTAAAATAATCTAGAAAAATAAAAATATATTAAATTTAAAATAAAAAACTTCAAAATATATTTTTAAAATATAAAAAAATTTAAAAATAAATTAAAATCTATTGATTTTAATGGATCGGCCTAGAGAGAAATATTAGCATACTTTAAACTCTATCATATAATAAATTTAAGATAATTTATTATAATTGACTAGTTATATTGCATAATTATCATTCATGCACTTTCATATCGTTATGTTTATGATTAACACTATTTTATACGATGCAATATGTATATAATTACTATATAAAATATATTTTTAGCAATATTATATAAATTAAAACATTTGTAAAGTTGAATCATATGCACTAATATGTTGAATTGATTTATTTTTATAAATTATACATTGATATATCCTAATATATATATATATATATATATATATATATATATAAACATTTTTATTAATATATTGATGTCTATGTATACAATAATGATGAAATGGTTACTTTAGTTTTGGTTATTTTATGAGAAGTGTTTCCTCCTCTTATTAAATGAATGTTTGGTAATATAGTGTACTATATTTTTTTTAAAAAAAATTAATTAAAAATAAATTACTTTTTAAAAATATTTTATATTAACATATCAAAACTATAAAAAATACATAAAAATATATATGTTATGTTTTTCACGAAAAAATAATATGAAAAATAGAAGTAATTACAATACCAAACAAAATAATATTTGATCATAAAATAAACTCTCTTGATTAGTTACAAAACATATTCAAAACATGATAAAATAAAAAAACAAAAAAATATTTTCTGACAAACAAAAGGATAGATGGATGTGTAAGAAATATTAAGGAGGAGAAAACTATTCATTATATTTCATGGTGTAAAAACTAAGAAAGTATTTGAGATTATGGTGTATGATATTATTTTAAATAGTTTTTTATTTAAAAATATATAAATATATATGTTTTTTTATTTTTGATATTAATACATCAAAATCATAAAAAAATATTAATTTAATATTTTTTTAATAAAAAAACGTATAAAACAAAATTAAAAGCTTGTCTTAAAGACCCTCTAGAACGAGCGAGTGGATCCATCACCTTCACCATAGCTTTCCATCACCTTCACCATAGCTTTCATGGTATACAGGCTGGCACGGCACGACTTATCAATAAGCTCGCACCAGCATACCACATCGGCTGGCCACTCGAATAGTTCCGACCAACCCAAATAAAACACATTCCGTTCATTTCTTCACTTTAAACAAAAAAGATACGACTCTATGGCATCCTAAAAAGAATACCAAAATAAAAATAGTCAATATAATTCCATTAACATGTAGTAAATAAACATATAATTTTTCTATAATGTACCGCTATAAATTGTTTTTTGAAAAGACTTAAATAGCTTTATTTTAATAAAAATTAATAATTTTTTTATTGCTCGGAGTCATCAAATAGTTCTGTTCATGTACGGGGAGGATGCTTTCTAGTGACTCCTTTCATATGCTGAGTAAATCTTTAGTATATCAATTACATGGGTGTTAGGGTGAGCAAAATAATTAAAAAATTAATTAAATTAAAAAAATAAAAAAGATAATTGTAAAAACTAAATTGTATAAAAAAACTGATAAAATTTTAAAAAAACTAGTTGGTTTTGTTCTGTTTTATAAGTTTGGAGCAAAACCAAAAACACTTAGCCAAATCAGTTTGAACCGGTTTTTATCTAAAAAAATCCAAACCGATCAGTTTGAACTAGTTTTAATTTTTTTATTTTAAAAAAATTCATCTTAATTATTTTTTTATAAAAATAGAACCGAACTGAAAATAATTACCATGAATCAACTCATTTTTGTCAGGTTTTTTATTTATAATTTTTTAGTTAACACAGTTAAACCATTGGATCTGAATATGATTGAAGCCGGCAACTAAGGCTGAAGCCCAAATACTCAAGAAGCCTAAATATGAGCCGAGACAACAAGCCAACACAATGGGCTTGCAAGCTCAAGAGGGCTTAATCCACATAGAAGACACGCTTGAAGAGAAAGAATATGTGAAAGAACAGGACTCAAAGATTTTTTTTTTTTTGGATATTTTTATTAAACTCAATTTGATAAAATATATTAAATTTAAATATTATTGACTTAATTTTTTTAGTTTTAATTTTAAATTAAATAATTTAAAAGTTGTTTTTAATTATCAACATGAAAACTTTAACATACTTATAATGACTATTTATTTCACAATAATTTAGGATGTGTTTGAGATTATAATAAGGTAATTGTGGGGATTTAAAGTGTTTTTGGGTTAGAAATATATGAAAATAAAATTATTTTATTTTTTAAAAATATATAAAAAATTTTCATTTTAATTTTTTTTTAAAAGAATTTAAGGGACACGAAACTACGATTCCAAACACAACGTTAGAGTAGTCTTTAGCTAGCTATAAAATATAAATTATGGAGGATTTAAGACTAATGAGAAGCAGCTTGACACTCGACAGTGCCCAGTTGACGTAGCTGCAAAAATTCCCTGCCCCACCTGATCTTTCACTGCAGGCTACAAGACAGAAGCCAGGCTAGAGATTTGAGTGCAAGACCAAACATTCAGAACAGAAGCCTCGGAAGCTATGGTTAAGATCAATGTGTGGAGTCAGTGGTTGAAAATTCAATCCTGCTTCTACTCTATCTTGACCTCCATGGCAACGCGAGTCATACCTTTCAACCCCCTTGTAATAATTGTGCATCATATCTTATCCGGATAATTAAAGCCACAGATGTTTTATCTCCTTGGAGCTTGTGGTTTACCAACGTTTTCACATAATCACAGAATTATGTCCAACCAATGCAGTACAGCACACATACCTCATAACTCTGTACGCCTATAGCTGGAGAGCTAGATCACCGAGGATCCTCCTGTTTTCCAGAAGCAGATTCAGGTCTCAATGATGTTTTTTGGCCAATCTCTCTTTCTTTCAAAGAATCCCAGGAAAAGTGGTTTGCACTTTGCATGCTTACGCTACCACACATGCAATTAGGACCAGGTAAAAGTAGGGAATTTTCCAATCCATGGAGGTTGAGAATCTTATGATTTTTGACCCATAAACAAGAGAGATATACTACGGCATAAGCAATCAGATATTCCATAAATGTTCTGCGTGACTATGTAGACGTCTTGCCTTCACAAAACCTTTATCAACACCTTGCTACCACCCTTCCGAATGTGAGGTGCAAATCTGGGATTAAAACAGAGGAAGAAGGAACCTGTGGGATTTACTTTCATGGAGGTCGATTTGAGGTGATAAGGATTCCAAATATCAGAGAAGATAACGTCCTATAAGGACCACTATACATAATAGAGATGCCCTTCACATTGTCAAGGTCTCTCTCATCTAATGATTTGCCTCCACTGCCCCACCCTCTCTCTTTTCAGTCCAGAAACTAAACAAGCCATTAGCTAATTTCAAGTTTCTTTTCTGTTTCAATCTCTCCTATATCTAACCGTAGTTGGCCTGTTTGAAGTCTTTGCTCAAAGCAATTTTATCAGAATGAAACGAAACCATTCAACAAGCCATTCAACAATCACCATAGCTAATTTCAAGTTTCTTTTCTGTTTCAATCTCTCCTATATCTAACCATAGTTGGCCTGTTTGAAGTCTTTGCTCAAAGCAATTTTATCAGAATGAAACGAAACCATTCAACAAGCCATTCAACAATCACCATAGCTAATTTCAAGTTTCTTTTCTGTTTCATTCGATTTTTTCTTCACAAAAGTGCCTTTCTTCGGTGCCTGAAATTCATGGAATTAATTAAGCGCCAACTGTGTACCTTTACAATGCCTTTAAAACGACATGAAGAATTGATCCCTCATAGATATTAGCTTAATGCTGGACTTTAAAAAACATACTGCATAATATTACATCAAGCCACCAACTGAAACGATACACCATGCTTTAAGATATCATAGCAAAACAGAGCACGGGGAAGCGGCTAAAAATCTAATTTCCGTGCTCTATAGTCCATAAAGAAATTTCTAGATTCTAGCAGTGAAACAAGACAGGACAGTTCCACTTGCAAAAGGTTAGTCCATGGAAAGCAACTTGCTTGGTAGGCAAACGAGGTTCGTCAGTATCTCTGCTAGATCGATATTATCTCAAGCTGAGCATATACCTCGCGTAACAACGAGGGATTTTTTACTTTCCACTTCCAAGCAAGAAATTCATTGAATTTTGGCGAGAATCAAAGGCAAGTGGAAGCGTCGAGTCATAAAATTTGTACTGTAGTAAGAAAAAACATGAACCGAGCATGATAAGAAAGATCAGAAAGAAGATCTTCTTAGATTTTGAAGTGGTCCAGTGAGATGAACATTGACAAAGAAACCACCTTGAATGGTTTACATGCCAACCTATCAATACCTCACCTAACAGCTTGATCATGAAGATGGTTAGCAGCCACAAGAGGGAGTAGTAGTACTGGGCACCTGTGTCCTGAGATGAAGTCACAGAATAGGAGCAAACAGACAGGCAATAATTAGATGACAATGAAATCGAACTTTACCCTGTCTTGTACCATAGATCCAACGTTGGAATGAAGATAAACAATCAAAACACTTTTTACAACTCTTGACCTCCACTCAAATATTTTGTTTTCCTGACAAAAGTAGGAGTCCGTGCTATTAACAACGAGTGGAGACACTAGATCCGCGTCACTTATTGTATAGAACCCAGCGTTTTCAACAGATAAAGGTTACAGATTGCAGGATTCTTTCATCCCAAATGCCTCTTCTATGATGATGATTAATCCATAATATCATTTCTATTTGGACTATTTCTGTACAATTTCCAAATACAAACGAAGTTGATGTTCAAATCGACATTAAGAAAGAAAAGGGAATTTCTCCACTGTTCTCAATTTTTGAACAATGGAGAAGAGCATATATAACATTTAAACACAGGCAAAATTCATTTCAAGATTGACATTAAAATTGAAAAGAGAATACCGCCCCACCCTACCCGTCGGACTTTTCCCAGAGGAAACTGGGAGAAATGAAAATGGGGAGTAACTCAAGAGGGTGTCTTCCTATTCCTCAAGTCACAGAACAATTTTTGTGATTTCTCAATCTACCAGCAGACATACACATGCATAGCTCTGAGGGCTTGTGATGTTGAAAATATTCATTTTTATGGAGGTTTTGTTGCAACAAATGCTGATATAGTTGTCTGAGAATCAAGTAAAAAAGGGAAGAGGCCTTTCGCCTTCAAGATGAGACAGTCAATCCTATGTTTACTGTAACTACAATCGTCACGTCCCCATGGAAGTTTTAGTTTATCTTACATGTGTTATTATTTTATTTATATATAATATATTTAATTTTATTAAATAAATTTTGTAAAACAAAAAATAATTTTATTCCATAAAGTATTTATTCTAAATATTTCTGGCTAATGATATTTTAATACTGAATATTTATTAAAGCTATAAAGACTGATATATATTATGTATGTTTTTTATAAAAAGAAGTAGTTGTTCTTTTAAGCTGAGATATAAGGGATATATAAAACTAATATATAGATGCTTGTTATAAGACATGTACACTGAACTAACTCGTAAGAAAATTTCACATCGAGATATCACTCGTATTTATGAAAAAACTCACGTGGCGATCATGTAAGTAATTCTTAGATTTGAGATCAGGAAGTTAGGAATTAAACTGAGATAATTAATCAAGTGTGACTTGATTAAAAATAATTTTAGAAATTAAGCACTAGAATGTATTTAATTTAGAGATTATAATTCTAGTATTAGAATAATCAAGTAGGGATTTGATTTATTAAATTTTTAAAATTATCCTTAAATAATATATAGATATTATTTCAAGGATAAATAGATATTTTGTTATTTATAATATTTTTAAGATTCCTTATAGATATAAAGTTATGCTTTTTATTTTAAAAAAGTTATTTATTAGATAGAAAAATCATGTATGTCACGTAATAAAAAATTAGCACTCTAGACATAACAATCATTCTTTTTTAAACAGAGATTTATGAAATTTTTTACTGTTATTGATAATTGAATGACTTGTAATTTACAATAATTTATCTTTTAAAAAATTATTTTAAATAAAAAAAATCAAATCTTTATATAATAATCTCTAAACTGGATATATTTATCAACCTCATAGAAGCTCCTAAATATTACCCATTTTTCACTGCGTGTATGATTTCACGAACCTATCACGAAGGGCATTAAACACTAGTTGCTAAAAGACTGCAGCACTGAACCCTGTCGATTTTGCAACCAAACAAGCTACAGCCCTGAGCACTAGTCAATCCTATGTTCTTTTCAACAAGCCAGCTAGAAATATTAATAGCAGCAGCAAGCAAAGACTGGGGAAAAAATCATTTCTCAGGCACAGGGATTTAATTGATAAGCAATTAAAATTGGAAAGAACTATCTATTCCACTGCTTCATGTCAGAAACTCCAGACCAAGTTGCTCAAGCTTCCATTTGACGAATGACATCAAGAAAGTACTGTTTTTCTCTTGAATTGCTACAGCTATCAGCAGAACAAAAGAGGAGAGTGCGATCACAACATTGTAAGAAGACAACAAGTTGTAAAATCGCTGCAGCTAATTCCATCACAGGGTACATCTGATCGTATCACCCACCGACCAGTAACTAGAAAAGGGAAATCCCACTTGCCAATGATAAAAATCAAGAAAATTGTTCGGCTAAGAAAATAAAGAGGCTGTCCTTCGATACTGATTCTTCCCTTTCACTCTCGACTCCATCTTGTGGCTCCTGAGTGGACGAGTCACGCTATATTCTGCTCTTTTGGAAGATATATTCTCCCACTGTCTTTACCCCACTACTCTCCCCTGCTTATAAGGAGCTCCCCCTCAGTGATGCCTTCACCATACCATCCCTTTACTTCCAAGTCATCTTCCTCCCCGCTCAACAGACCATCTTTTCCCTTTTCTCTCTTTTGTGGAGTTCAAGCATGTTAGGGCTCTGAGCTTGTTCCTCGCTTTTTTCCCTGTCAGCACCCTCTTCCTCCAGTAGTTTCGGGACTGCACACAGTTTTTCACTGATGTCGTCCAATTCTCTCACCTCTTGGACACCTAAGCAAAACAAAGTCTTCGAAAAGGCCCTGGCTTTATACGACAAGGACACCCCTGACCGCTGGCATAATGTTGCCAAAGCTGTGGGTGGGAAATCTGCAGACGAAGTGAAGAGGCACTATGAGATTCTCATCAAGGATGTCAGGGAAATCGAGTCTGGCAGAGTTCCATTCCCTAATTACAGGTCAAGTGGAAACGGCAACTAGGTACGAGGTAATGCTCTCATCACAGCTTGTATTCCTTGTTTCAAGCATCATTGTAATGTTGCTCTTAAGATTAACGTCATATACAAGTATTGAAGCATCATTTAAGCCTGGATACGGGCAACGTAGATTTCTGATCTTTCAGGACAAATTCCATGGGAATGGTCAATCAAATTCTGTACCGTCATTCGCCTAACCATCAAAGTAAATTCTTGGCATTATGGGACCTCGGAATAATCCAAGAAAGTGAGGTTGCAACACTCATAAAGTGTCAGATTTACGTGGTCCATCAACTTTTCCAGCTGATCATTAGGCCAACATCCAGTTCACCTAACTGCTTATCATATATACAATTGAAAAGGCTATGCCTGACCACCATCTGCTCACCTTCTTATTCTGTCTCCAAGCCAAAGATAGCCCACTCGAGATCCAATCCTACATAACATGCAATGTCCTAAGCTTTCTGGTTCAGACAATTCCATTCGAGATCTAAGACTTTGGCCTTTCATTTTTTATTTTCTTCAAGGATTCTCTTGCCAAGCAAAACCAGTCGTTTATTCAGATCTTTTCAATTCTTTATTATGCATCATATTGTCGTTATTCATGCTCAGTGTTTTTCCAACCTGCCTGGAACTTCTAACTGCTTCATTACCTGAACTATCATTATACGTAACCAAACCCATGGCTTGGATTTTGAGCTTTCTGTGGTCCAAGATTTCTCACCCCCTACGGTCTTCCTTGCAGGTTCAAAAGGTACCAAAAGCTACAGCAAATTACAAGATGCAGCTTAGAAACTAGTTTTAAGTTGTTGAATACACTACTTGTCCACCACTACTACTTGCCAAAAAAAGTGTTGGAAAAGACACATTGTCCACCAAGTTAATATTTTCCTGTTATTAGTTTATCCTATATGTTGTAACCCTCCTTGTAGAATTAAATCAGTGTAATGAGTTTCCTATATGAGCAAAGTTCATCAGAAAAGTGCAGGAAAGTGCAGAGAACCCCCGCTATGCAGGAAATATACTGAAGAAACCCTCCAAGAATTACCATTTTCCTCGTGCTCTCAAAACTTCATCTAAAAAATCCAAGAAAATGGACCAGTAAAACATACACAAGCATGGATTTAGCTCAATCATTAATGGCTTCAAATCAAACTGTCACAGCATATAAATATAATGGACGAACAGCAATAATATTGACAACCAAGCACCAGGAAATGGTAACATGCCAGGTGCCCTACCCTCTTCAGAAGCCCAGCTTAGACTTTCAATACCAAAGGCTTCAATGCAATCCTTCTTCTTTACTGGATGATTGATTTTCTAAACAAGCATTGCAGAAGAAAATACTAAATAATAAAATTCAATTCAATATTTTCACTAAAGCCAAAGTATTGGCGCTAACACAAGCATATCTTCTGGAGATAATCCTTCCATGCATTAAGGAGAAAATCATGCCATCTGATAACCTTAGAGTTAATGGTGCAGCGTCTATCTAGCAACTGATTAACTCTAATTATAGTATAATGTATATCCTGTAATAGCTACTTCCTGATCTCTCTCACTTTCTGTTGTAAAGCTTTCCTATATAATAATACTTCAACGCCATGTACAAGGCGTGGTTTACAATTACTGGTTTACAAAACCTTACATGGTATCAGAGCTATAAGATTAACCTCCATCCGATCCTATGGCCTCAGAAAATTCTTCTTCTACTCTCTCCTTCAACACCATGGTTCACATGGTAACCATCAAATTATCCTCCACCAATTTTCTTCTTTGGCGCAGTCAAGTGATCCCCTTGCTGCAGTGTCAAAATCTATACGGCTATGTTGATGGATCAACACCAATGCCCTCTGCTGCCACTGATCTTGCAGGTCACAACATGTGGAAGCAATTAGATCAGCTCGTCATGAGCCTTCTGCTTTCTTCTCTCACAGAGGAGGCTCTTTCTATTACTATTGGTTTTACAACATCAAGAGATGTCTGGAACTCTCTTGAAACCACCTTCAGCCAAAAATCCAAGGCCCGTGAGCTTCAAATTAAAGATGAACTCCATCTCATGAAGCGTGGTTCTCGTAGCATTTCTGAATATTCTAGAATATTTAAGGCTCATTGCGATCAGTTATCAGCAATGGGACGACCAGTTGAAGATACTGACAAGGTGCACTGGTATCTACGTGGCTTAGGCCATGAATTTTCAACTTTCTCCATCACTCAACTCTCTTTAACTCCTATTCCCAGTTTCAAAGACATTGTTCCCAAAGCAGAAAGCTTTGATCTCTTTTCAAAATCCATTGATCAAAACACAGGGGTCCCTGCCTATATAGCAAATTTCTCTCCAGCATCTTCACACCGATCTGGCAACACCAACATCTATCAACACAAGTATAAAGGAGGGCCATCCAGGGGAGGACATCGCAACAAACAAAATTATAGACGACCTCCTAGATGCCAGATCTGTCGTGAGGAAGGTCATTATGCCACAGATTGTAATCGCAGATATATCAAACCTGAAGCCACCAGATACATCAAACCCGATGCCAATCTTGCTGAAGCTCTTACTCATTGCACCATTCATGATGAACCTGCAGATTGGTACACAGATACAGGTGCATCTGCACACATGACAGCTGATGCATCTCAACTTGATAAGGTGGAGCCTTACACTGGTAAGGACAAGGTTGTTGTTGGTAATGGATCCTCTCTCCCAATTACATATACTGGTTCCTGCTCCCCCACTCCCCATCTTCAATTAAATGATGTCCTGGTTGTCCCACGTTTAACGAAAAATTTGCTCTCTGTCAGTAAACTCACCCGTGACTATCCTTTATCTGTCTCTTTTACTGATAATGATTTCATCATACAGAATCTTCACAATCAAAGGGTAGTGGCAAGCGGCAAGCGGCAAGCATGTTGATGGACTTTATGTACTGAAGCGTGGACATCAAGCCTTCTCTACTGTTTTAGCAAAATCCAGTCTTTGTAATTCCTTTGCTGTTTGGCATGCACGTTTAGGACATGTCTCTTCTTCAATAATTTCTATTCTTAATAAACAAGGTTCATTGTCCCTTTCTTCTCTCCTGCCGAATCCATCTCTCTGTATTAGCTGTCAAAAAGCTAAAAGCCATAAATTACCATTCTCCACAAATGACAATCGATCCCCTCACATACTTGGTCTTATACATTGTGATCTTTGGGGTCCAGCCCCCATCAAATCCATTTCTGGTTATCAATATTATGTTATATTCATAGATGATCACTCACGTTTTACTTGGTTTTATCCATTAAAACACAAAACTGATTTTTACTCAACATTCCTTAACTTCCAGTCTTTGGTTGAAAATCAGTTCTCCACAAAAATTAAGGTTTTTCAAAGTGACGGGGGAGGGGAATTTATCAGCAAAAATCTGCAGACTCACTTTAATAAATGTGGAATTCATCACCAATTCTCATGCCCCTATACACCTTCTCAAAATGGCAGAGCAGAAAGAAAACATAGGCATCTAACCGAAACAGGTCTCACAATGCTATTTCATTCTGCTGTTCCTCTTCATTTCTGGGTTGAAGCCTTCAGTACAGCAGTTTTCATCATCAACCGCTTGCCAACACCAGTCCTGAATGGGAAATCTCCTTTTGAAATTCTGTATGGTAAGTCTCCTCTCTATACTACCTTTCGAGTCTTTGGCTGCTTATGTTTCCCAAACTTGCGGGCTTATACCAAGCATAAATTTGAACCCAGAAGTCTCCCTTGTGTCTTTCTTGGTTACCACACATCCTACAAGGGTTTTCGATGTCTTGATCCTGTTTCTCATCGTGTATTTATCACTAGACATGCACGTTTTGATGAAAATGTATTTCCATTTTCCTCTTCTCATATGCAACCCTCCTCTTCTAACTCAGATTATATTGCCTTTCATGATCCTATCTCATTACCTCCTGTTATGGCTAGCACAACTTCATCTGCAGGGCATTCATCTCCATCATCAGTGTCCTTGTCCAGGCCATGTAAAACTTGTGCTTTGGACTTGCCATCACCTCACGGCACCATATCATTAGCACCTTCTGTTCCTGTTCCTCAGGAACCGCAATCCACAGCACTTCCAGTTGCATCAGTTCCCCCTCAGAATTCTCATTCCATGATTACTCGAGGCAAAGCAGGCATCTCCAAGTCCAAACAATATAATTACATATGTCAGGTTCCATCCTCTCCTTTATTATTCTCTCTTTTGGTTACAAAGGAACCAAAAGGTTTCAAGAGTGCTGCCAAGTCTCCAGGATGGTTGGCTGCCATGGATGAAGAAATTCAGGCTCTAAAGCTTAATCAAACATGGGAATTAGTTCCACGACCAGCTGCTATAAATGTGGTTGGATCTAAATGGGTTTTCCGCACCAAGTATAATTTGGATGGTACCATCGATCGACTCAAGGCACGTCTTGTTGCTAAGGGCTACACACAACTCTATGGTCTTGATTTTAATGACACCTTCAGTCCAGTTGTTCGCGCCTCAACTGTTCGCATTGTTCTCTCCATTGCAGTCTCTCGTGGCTGGACAATGCGTCAGCTGGACGTCAAAAATGCTTTCTTGCATGGTTTTTTACAGGAACGAGTTTACATGGAACAGCCACCAGGCTATGTTGATGCCTCCCATCCATCTCATGTCTGTCGTCTTAAAAAGGCCCTCTATGGCTTGAAGCAAGCCCCAAGAGCATGGTTCCATCGTTTTAGCCAATTCTTACTCAATGTTGGCTTTAAAAGCAGTCAAGCTGATTCCAGCTTGTTTGTCTACTCATCAGCTTCTGAAGTTATTTACCTGCTCTTATACGTTGATGATATTATCATCACCGGCAGCAATCTGTCTCTCATTGACTCCTTTGTTCACAAACTACATCATGAGTTCTCAATAAAGGATCTTGGCACCTTAACTTACTTCTTGGGTTTGGAATTCACTCACTCTGCCACAGGAATATTTCTCAGCCAGCTCAAGTACACAAGAGATCTTCTGCTTCGAGCTGATCTTCTTCATTGCAAACCTGTTGCCACTCCCATGATTGTTTCACAACATCTAGCTGCTGCTGGCACTCCATTTCATTCCCCAACTGCCTATCGCTCTCTCGTTGGTGCACTTCAATATCTAACAATTACAAGGCCAGATATTACACATGCAGTGAACTCTGTAAGTCAATTCATGCATAATCCACAGAACCATCACTTCCAAGCTGTCAAACGCATACTCAGATATGTTAAAGGCACTCTGCACTTTGGTCTCAAGATTACACCATCCACCACCTTCAACATCTCAGCTTTTTCAGACGCAGACTGGGCTGGCTGCCCAGATACAAGTCGCTCAACATCTGGCTATGCCATCTTCTTAGGTGACAATCTTGTTTCCTGGACCTCTAAAAAGCAATCGACTGTCTCTCGTTCTTCTGCTGAATCTGAATATAGAGCTTTGGCTCTCACTGCTGCTGAAGTTAAATGGCTTTTGAATATTCTTCATGACTTACATCTCCAGCCCTCAGCCAAGCCTAACCTACTGTGTGACAATGCTAGTGCTATCTTCATGGCCCGAAATCCTGTTGCTCAAAAACGATCTCGCCATATCAACATTGATATTCACTTTGTTCGTGAATTAGTTTGCAATGGTATCTTAACAATTCAACATGTGCCATCCAGCTTGCAAATTGCAGACGTCTTCACTAAAAGTCCTTCAAGATCTCTGTTTCTGCTGTTCAGGTCCAAGCTTCGCGTGTTACCAACCACGCTTGACTTGAGGGGGAGTATTGGCGCTAACACAAGCATATCTTCTGGAGATAATCCTTCCATGCATTAAGGAGAAAATCATGCCATCTGATAACCTTAGAGTTAATGGTGCAGCGTCTATCTAGCAACTGATTAACTCTAATTATAGTATAATGTATATCCTGTAACAGCTACTTCCTGATCTCTCTCACTTTCTGTTGTAAAGCTTTCCTATATAATAATACTTCAACGCCATGTACAAGGCGTGGTTTACAATTACTGGTTTACAAAACCTTACACAAAGGAGCGAAACAGGATTGCATAAACAGTGCAGTCCCCTCCTCAAGTTAATTGCTAATTCATAACACTGTTGTACAATGACGCAATTGGACATCATAAGATTGCATCGTCGAACACAGTGAGTTCAACAGAAGTACATGAAAATCTGGAAATCAAGAAGGAAAGAAAAGTAACGAAACTAAGAAGACTGAAGAAAATTGAACACCCATTAACGTGATCTTTCGTCCTGGTTCGTGGAGTAACAGGAACATTTTGAAAGTTTTGAACTTTTTTCATTTTTTTTTGTTAATTTAAAATTCTGAACTCTGAAGAACTCCTATTCTTAAAAAAGAAAAAAAAGAAAAAAAAGAAAAAATTGTCCCACAATTCGATTGGCATATTGTCAGGATTAAATCTGTAAACCATCCCCAATCCCAATATTATTATCGTGCTATAATAAATTAATTACTCCAAAATTTTGACAAAAAAAATTTTAATTATCATGTTAGAATTTAACTAATTAGACATAACTGAGATAATAATAAATGATCAAATATAAATTTGACAAAAAAAAATATTTTATCATTCTATAAATTCTAAATGAATTGATAGAATATTTTAGGAAATATAATAAAGTATAAACTTATTATTTTATCATTATATAAACTTATTCGGGAAGAAAAGGCAATTTTTTTTTTTTAACTTATCTTGTTTAATATAATTTTTACAGTTGTTTTTTTTAACTAAATTTGTTATAAAGTTAAGTCAAAATTTTATTTTTATTAAAGTTATAATTTTTAAGTTTTAATTTATGAATTCTAACTTATATAACATACTAATTAACTGTTACTTGCATCGAATATACTTATAATATGGATTATTTTAAAATATTTCTCTTACAAGTTTTTTATAAAAAATAAATTTTAAATTATGACTCAAAATAAAAAGTTATTTTTGACAAGTAATCCTAAGCATACCCTTATATATATAAAAATGATAAAATTGTGATCTTAATTCATTTTCTGATTTTAAAACAAGATACGACCCTCCCTTTAATCGTTTTGGCACCGCAATCACTAGATTCCTCTCCACGCAGGCATTCCTTAAACCCTCCTCCTTTCCCTAGCAGCAAACAACCAGACGTGTTCCTTTAAACCCTAGCTAACCCTAAAACCCCAAAAGAACCCACATGAACTCTCATCCAATCCATCAAATCTATCCCTGATTCAACTTCTCCCTTTTACTCATGTCCGCTTCCAGATTATCTGTCGCGGCTGTCGCAGCGGCGGCGGCGGCAGTCTCGACGTTTCAAAGCCGTGCGTATGCCGACTCCTCATTTCGCTTCAATCCTTTCTCATCCTCCCCTTCACAGAAACAGCAACAGCAACAAGAAGAGGATCAAACTGCGAACCCGAAATCCGATGCAAAACCCGAACCTGAAGAACCGAAAGGGGCGGGTTTTGACCCGGAGGCTTTAGAGAGAGGAGCTAAAGCTCTTCGTGAAATCAATAGCTCTCCACACGCTAAACAGGTTTTGATTTTTATCCAATTTCAATTTCAAATTTTTATTCATTGTTTTTAAATTTGGGAAGTTGAAATGATTTTGTTTTTAGTTTAGAGTTAATTAATTTGTTAAATGGAAATTTAGAAACCTTAGACTTTTTTTTTAGTGATTTTTGAATTGCTGAGGTGGGTTTTTATGATGTTTGTGCTTTTCTAGGTGTTTGATATTATGAGGAAGCAAGAGCAGTCACGATTGGCGGAAGTGGCAGCGGAGAAATCTCATTATGAAGTAATTCAAGCTCAAATTGATATTGTGAGTGATAAATTATCTTGCACGCATGTGTTTTCGATGTTTGCTATACTTATTGGGTTCCCTTTTAATGTGTCTGTGTTGCAATTTATGTGGTGATGGATTGATGTGTTAATGGGGATTATGTTTTTTGTCTCTTGGTTTTTGCTTAGATCTAAATACGTCTCTGGTGTTAATTGTTAGCAAGGGTTATTGTTTTGTTACCAAAAGGTATGTTATAATGTGGAAATTTGTTGCCAGTTTTGGCTTATGCTGTGAGTTTATGTATTGGCAGGACAGGCAGCGAAAATTGCATGAAGAGCAAAGAAATCTGATTCAGCAGCAAGCACAGGCGAAGGCACAAATGTTGCGTTACGAGGATGAATTGGCGAGAAAAAGAATGCAGGTTGGGATAGCCTCTCATTCTTAGTTCAAAGAAAGTTTTGGGATTTCATTTAAAGTTTCTTACATTTTCAGTTGATATATGAAAAACATCCTTGCCTGTGAAGTTAATGTCACCGAATTGCTGCGGATCTGACTTGTATGTTCTTGTTTGGGAAAAATCAGTCAAGGACACAAGCAAGTTTAGATAGTGTAGCTCACTCGTTTAAATTTCTTTTATATTTTCTTGAACTAACTGAAATTAACTATTTACTTAAATTCATTTGTTTCGGTCAGTTTGAAATAGTTAGCTAACTTATTACTTGCAAAGCAAGGTACATTTACTATTTGCTTGTTGTCATGTTTGCAGACAGATCATGAAGCTCAGAAGCGACATAATGTTGAATTGGTTAAGATGCAAGAGGAGTCTTCCATACGAAAAGAACAAGCAAGACGGGCTACTGAGGAGCAGATCCAGGCTCAACAACGTCAGACTGAGAAAGAGAGAGCCGAAATAGAACGGGAAACAATACGAGTTAAAGCCATGGCTGAGGCTGAAGGTCGGGCCCACGAGGCGAAATTGACCGAGGAACATAACAGACGAATGCTAGTTGAACGGATAAATGGCGAAAGAGAAAAATGGCTTGCTGCAATTAATACAACCTTCAGTCACATTGAAGGTAAACTACTGGTTAGAATGATTCTCAACTAATGGTTGTCTCAGTTACAGGGCTGATCTGATGAAAATAAGTACTTATACTGGATGAAAAATGGTTGGTCACTTGTAAAGTTAGATACTTGTTCAAAAGTCTACAAAACCACAGATGAATCACAGGGTTTTTCCTTACAACAGCTGAAATGGATGTTATATTGTGATATTGCTCTTGCCTCTTGCTTTAGTGTAATGCATTCTTGTAACTAAAAAATCTTGGCATGTTTGTTGGATGGTATTTAATTTTTGGATATAAATTGCTTCTACAGGTGGTTTCAGGACTTTATTAACTGATCGAAATAAGTTGATTATGACTGTTGGAGGAGCTACTGCATTGGCTGCAGGAATTTACACAACTAGGTTTGTATAATGCCTTTTTCTCTGCATCCGCTCTGTTTTCATTCACTTAGTAAGAATATACCCTTGGAAGTTTTTTGCTGTGTTTCTTCTTAAAAAGGCATGATGATTTGGACTGTGTCCGAAGCTAAGAGCTTCATTTGACACGAGTGCTATTTGGGTTTCTTTGGAGGATGCTAATTAAACTCAAGGCATGTTGGAAAATAGATAGGAATAGGATATATATAAAATGATCACAGGAATATCACTTCCTACCACCACACAATCACTCTCCTCTCCAAGTTCATCTCAACGTCACCCTCACCACTACCACCCTGCAACATGCCATGATGCTACTCATTTTCCACTTTGTTGCAGGCACTTCTTGAAATGTGTCTCTAAAGCTGAATTTATTTATTGGGGTCTTCTGTACATTGATTACTGACATAATTCTGTTAAGGACATGGCTGAATTGATAGGTCAATTCTGTCATATGCTCCATCTAACAATGCCCTGGTTGTCTGTATTGTTTCTACAGAGAAGGTTCTAGAGTTATATGGGGTTATATCAACAGGATATTGGGGCAACCCTCTCTGATCCGAGAATCATCCATGTCTAGATTGCCCTTTTCTAGGGTAATATCTCGAGCGAAAAACAAAGCTATGAAATACAGTACAGCAGCTGGGACAGCGTCTCCTTTGGAAAGTAAGAATGGTTTCAGAAACATTATCCTTCATCCATCATTGCATAGGAGAATAGAGCACCTTGCTAGAGCTACGGCAAACACCAAAACTCACCAGGCACCCTTTCGCAATATGATGTTTTATGGACCTCCTGGCACTGGTAAAACTATGGTTGCAAGGGAGATAGCTAGAAAATCGGTATGGCTGTAACTCATTGCTTTCTTCCATTTGCTTTTATAACCAACAATTAGTTATTTACTTTTTATAAGTGATCTGTTGGTTTCTGGTCCCCGAACCTTTTGGTGGATGTGTAATCTCCAGGATACTTTAAATTGTTGAGGAAACATTTTTGTGTAGAAACCATATAATTCATACAAACATGTGTTCAGATGCTGAATTGAGTGATTTCTTCATCCATTTTACAGATTGAAATTGGAAAAAGGATAGAAAGAACATTCTGAAGTATGCATATTGTGAATAGGATGCTTGGCTCAAATCTACTTGATCATTGGACATTTTAAATACAAAATAAACCATGAGACATGCTTTGCTAGGATCTTATCACTCTTGGCACTAGTTTCAGGTTTATATTTTCAGGGAGCAGGTCTCTAGGCTTTGAAGCACCTCTGTTTCCTTTTCTGTTCATCGTATCATTCTTTCTTTCTTTCTTTCTTTTTTGGCAAACTTCTGTTTCCAAATTTTCCTGTCACTCTTTAATCTCTGATCTTCTTGCATAGGGTTTGGATTATGCCATGATGACAGGAGGAGATGTTGCACCTCTGGGGGCAGAAGCTGTTACTAAAATCCATGAGATATTTGATTGGGCTAAGAAGTCAAAGAAAGGCTTACTGCTTTTCATTGATGAGGCAGATGCTTTCCTAAGCGAGTAAGTTAACCTCATCTTGGTGCATTAAGTTCTAGGTATATTTGCATATTGCAGATTATTTATTGAAATAAAGTGATACTCTTGTTTATAGATGGTGTGTAATCTTGCATGTAGAGATAATGTGATGCATGATAAAGGTTTTGTGGCACTCTGAGTTTGACTTGCACTTGCAATCATTTCACCCTTTTGAAACAAATATCAAAATAATATTTGGTTTTCTAAAGCATGTTGAATTTGCTGAAATAGTTCGGAACTATGTTATTTCTTGTTGTGGGATGCAGAATTTAGATTTTTGCTTTGCCTTTTTGGTTTCAAGTTAATTTTTGGTAATCAGGCTGATAGTGCTATTATTGATCGAACTCAGGCGTAACAGTACACATATGAGTGAAGCTCAGCGAAGTGCTCTAAATGCATTGCTCTTCCGAACTGGGGATCAATCAAGGGACATAGTTCTTGTCCTTGCCACTAACAGGCCAGGTGATCTTGATAGTGCTGTTACTGACCGTATCGACGAAGTGATTGAATTCCCGCTACCTGGAGAGGAGGAACGTTTTGAACTGCTCAACCTCTATTTGAGGAACTACCTTTCTAATGAAGGGGACAGTGGGTCCAGTAAGGGATCTTTGTTCAAGAAGAAGACACAAAAAATAACCATAAAAGATATCTCTGAAGATGTGATCCGAGAGGCTGCTAAGAAAACAGAAGGGTTCTCTGGTCGGGAGATAGCGAAACTCATGGCCAGTGTTCAAGCAGCTGTCTATGGACGCCCTGATTGTGATTGTGTATTGGATTCACAGCTATTCAGGGAGATTGTAGATTATAAGGTTGCGGAGCATCACCAGCGGCTAAAACTGGCAGCAGAAGGTGACCACCCAGTTTAGCTGGGGAATACATTCTTCAGAATTTATTTACCTTATTTATCCCAGATGGGAATTTTGTTCCTCTAAATCTTTTAATACCCCGGATATTATTTATATCATTTCCCTTGGTCGATACATCAGAATTCTTTCAGAATCTTTTACTGTCTTATTATTTATACTAGTGATTGTTTGCCGAGTAGAAAAACCAAGGCTGAAATGGTTTAAATTGTCCAATTCATCTCAAATTAACCTTACCTTGATAATGGTGTTGATTTTTGAGGTGGTAAGAATCACACATTTGAAAGATGTTAGACACTCGAGCAACTACTACTCCCTCGAATGGCTGACTCTCAAGTCTCATCACACATTAGAAAGATGTTTTCAAATATTGGACGGTCGAAAGTACAACAAATAGAAGCCGAAGGTTGATAATTACACGTGGAGCAAACTCAAAAAACAGCCAACGTCCCAGCTTTTTTTAGACCGTTTATGGAGAGTTCGTTGTCCCCCTGCTCCGGGCAGCGAGGACCAGGGATCACCTTTACTTTTTTCAAGGAGCGATACTCACTCGTAGAAAAATCAGTTTGTAGCTTGCACCCACACCTATGGCCCATCCTACCACAAAAATTGCATGCAAAAAGGCAAATAAAAAATAGATCAAGGAACAAAAACCAGGTCGCATAAACGGTGGCCAACTGTAACCTGTCTTAAAAAACACATGGCATCATAGCAGGAAGAATCGTCCCCTACTCACGACACGCACTCCCTTTGCGGCCACGTTTCGACACCAACAGTTTCTCCGCAACTACCATCCTACTTTAACTAGACCTCCATAATTCACATAAAGAATGACCAACAGCACAGTTACATTGTACGATCTTGACTTTTTTGCTTGAATTCCAAACTGGGTTTTGGTAGTTTGTGACATACAAAAGTTTAAAAACACTTGTGTTCTGGAAGAAAAAGAGAGAAGGAGATATGGAGAAGAGAGTTGCGGTGATTATCATGGTGATGGTGCTATGGATGGAGGTGTCTTTGTGCCGGAGTACTAGTTATACTACTGAGGATTTGGTGGAGAATACGAAGGAAAGAGTGAATTTGGCAGCGGAAGATGGAAGGATCGAGGCTGAAGAGATGAAGCATGGTGCGGCAGAAACCATGCAAGACGCCGAGGAGAAAGGAAAGGCTTGGACTGATTGGGCGTCTCAAGAGTTCACCGAGTAATCAATCTAATTTTCCCTTCATTTCTTCCTCAATATCTTTATCTTTGTACCATGTTGTATCTCTCTCTAATATCCAACCTTTTCTAACAGTTTTAGCAACTCTTGTAAATGCTTTTGTTTTTGTTTTTTCAATGACATTAATTTATTTGTTTTGGATCTAGTGTTAATTTTTAGAAGTTGACGTCATTTTTCTTTCATGTTGATACAAATGGCAGCGCAATAGAATTGTATGTTATTTGAACTCTCTAAATTAAATTAAATTTAGAAATTTTTTAATAAAATTTTATGTTTCGAAGCATGAAAGTATAGAACGAAAGAAATTGAATTTCAAACATAATTCAATCCTTTTTTTTAAAAAAAAATTAACATTAAAACTAACTCTTTTAAAATACTCATCTATCTCTCTAGACTTTTTTAAAAATTAAGATATGGTGATAATGTGATGAGGGTAATATAAAAAAATAAATAAAATTATTTATTAATTTAATTTAATTATAAAAAATGGGTTACAAATAACCTTTTATTAAATTTTATTAAAATAATTCAGAAGGTGATTTCTTGCATTGTATTGAAATTTAGATAAATGAGTCCTGACATTTTATTTTTATTCACTAGATATGGGTGTAATTTTTGACAATTTTTGTTTGGGTAATGCTAGGGGCACTAATGTTTTACAAAGTGAAATGTAATTACTATATATATTTAATGAGATAATTATAATTATGATATTAATATTGAGTGATTAATAAAATTATCTAGTAACAAAATTTAGTAAAAAAATCAAGTATCTCTATCATTATCCTTTGTGTTTGGCTAAATATTTATTATAGCTCATTGCCCACTCCTTTCTTTTTCCTCTTGTGCTTGGCGGCCCCAGTAGAAGATCAAAGAACATGGCTTGTTTGAATGTTATAGAATCATTAATTATACTTTGTTAATTTTCCACACTAATGTTCTAATGGTATATATTAACAGTGGATTTGGATTCAATCAAGAAAATGCAAGAGAGGGAGCTCAGAATATAATGGATAGAGCTGGAGATGCTGCCTCAAAGACCACAGATACCATGAATTCTGTTGCATCTGGTAACTATTGCTCTTGAATGCCAATCCAAAACTTGGTTAATCTTCAAACAAGAATTTGTTTGCCCCTTGCTGATTCCCCTTCGATCTTTTTTTCAGAAACTTCAAGGTATGCCTCTCAAAAGGCTGGTGAGGCAGCAGACATGGCCTATGGGAAGGCGGGTGACATGAGGGACTTTGCTTCAGAGAGAGCCGATCAAGCCAAGCAAATGGCTTCCAATATTAAAGCTAGTGATGCCAGGGAAACAGTGGCAGGGGCAATGGAATATGGAGGGGGTAAAATTGAGGGTGCCTATGATGAAGCTAATCAGAAGTGGAACATTGTTAAAGACAAGGTTTCAGATGGAGCAAACAATATGGAGGACACGATTGGTGGAGCATTAGGATATGGGAAAGACAAAGCAGCAAATGCCTATGGTGATGCTAGCCAGAAAATGAACACAGTCACAGATGAGGCTTATGATGCTAAAGAAGGAATGGGGGAATCAGTGGACTACGGAAAAAATAAAGCTGCTGATGCCTCTAACGAGGCTTCAAATATTGCATCAGATTGGGCTAGTGATGCCAATGAGACCGTTTCAGGAGCAATGAGATATGGAAGAGACCGAGCTGCGGACGCTAATGATGAAGTTAAGAAGCATGCGAAAGCGGACTCAAACATGGCTTCAAACAAGACAGGTGATGTGAAGGACACAATATCGGAAGCAATGTGGTACGGACACGAGAAAGTCACCGATGCCTATGATGTAGCTAAAGAGGAGATCTACGGAACTTCAAATATAGCCTCAGAGAAGGCTAGCAAGGCCAAGGAAGCAGCGGCAGGAGCAATGGGGTATGGAGGAGATGGTGAGAGAGATGCTTTTGATGAAACTAAGAACAAGATTGAGGAGGCATATCTGTCAGCCAAAGACACAGTGACTGATCAGGCCAAGACAAACTATGAAGCTGCTAAGGAGACGCTGTCAAAGGCAACTGGTGATCTTGGAGATATGTAAGATGAGAAAGGAGACTGCTGATCTCTGAGAGGACTTCACCAGTTTCGGCACAGTATCTTCGTCTGTGAGTCATAGCTCTTTAATTAGCTTCTTTTTCTTTTTTCTCATAACATGTACGAGATAGCATCCAATAAATTTTATGTAGTTCTTTCATTTTCTTTTTCTTATTAGGCCTCTTTACAATCTAAAATTCTAAATAAAACACCAGCTTGTGTTTAATTTCTCATTCTCTTCACGAGATCAGTACTTTGTTTGTAAATGATGTGTGTAATGCATTGGATAATAGGGCTCCGGACTGTCAAAATTTAAAAGTAGAATGGAAACACGAACAAGAGTAGGAATATGGGGAAAACATTGTTTACAATGGGGAGCACAAACTGTCTACTTTCACCTCATGATCCCAGGAATTTACCTTCCATTCTTGGAGGCTAATTCCCTAGAATTCACCTCCTGTTAGGAATCCTTCCTCTCATTGGAGGCTAATTCGCAGTCTCGTTCCTTCTTCTTTTTCCGAATTTGAATGCCATTCATTATAACTTTCTCTTGGATCATGGGAGATCGTGTTGTGTTTTCTTACCTCATGCTTGGCACTACTTGCGAATACATGAGAACTTATTCAAACATCATATGGATTTCTCTCAAACATCATTTAATTTGTACCCAACCCTAAACATTCTTATAACTCCTGGCTTTCTTCTTTTTGCTGAGCATGAACACCTTTGAAGAGGTGTAATTCCTCGATTTACATTGAACCATGACGCCGACTCCAAATGCATAGATTTATTCCAACTTCGTTTGCATTTTCTCTCATTAGGTCATTTCTTCTAGATCGCTCCATTAATAAGGGATGTCTTCTTCAATTCATCAATGCATGCGGTGTATACATTGTTTGATGAGTCTCAATCCATGATATTAACGCATTAAAGACAAAATCAATACACAGACACGAATATCAAGGAAAAATAAATGTGGGGTGTGAAAATGGCAAATGAGAATTAATAATAATAATAATAATAATAATAATAATAAAAACCACCAAAGCCTTGGGGAGTAGAATGGCCAGCTAGTCACTTCATTTTCGTGCGCCCTAAAATCATTGTTATCCCGTTTGCTCCGGCTTTCGAATGTACCTTATCATTTTGTAGGGAGGTTCAAAGAATCTAATTTTGGGGGGCCATATGGAATAGTTGTAAGCACATAGTTACAATTTTAAGCACCCGAAGAAAGAAAAAGAAAAAGGGAAAGAGGAGACATACATGGAAGTATGAAGCATGCATTCCCATGTTCATGACCAAGCCCAAATTAAAGATGTTCTATCTTGTTTTTCCCTTTTCCCTTTAGCCAGCGATGGAAAAGAAAAACTTCAAATATTTTGTTGCACTTTAAGAATTATGATAGGGTTTGCTTACCGTTTATGTTTTTCGAAGTATTTGCGACCAGTACTGATGAGATTGTGTAAGATTAAGAAGAATACAAGTTGATCGATGTTAATAAGCAGTAGTATTACTTGGAACTTGAGAAAAAATAGTAGTGAGTGCTAAGCTATCTTCTCCTCTCTTGTTGGCTATTCACACTTATGTAATTATTGACTAGCTAGATTTACCTTCATCTCCTAATTGATAACAATAGTAGTATTGATTTTCAACGGTTTTGATTTCTCTTACGCTTGCTTCTTCTTCATGGCTTGTTTATTGTTATGCATCCAAACCTTGAAAACTTTTCTCTTTACACCCACTTGGGAGCAAAACCGCTGCACCTCTTGCTCATCTTGCTTTTGGATCCTCCATCCCAACTTCTCGGCAAATTCCGTCATCTTGTCCTTCTGATCTTGGCTGAACTTTGTCCTGAACCTCTTCCTCGACATCGATGGCTGCACTGATGCTTGCCCTTGCAAATTTGATTGATACATATTGAGATCCTCACTTGATGATTCCGCTGCAGCCCCACCTCCATCGCCGCGGCCGAAGCTCATTATCATCGGCGCAATTGGAGTGGTGTAAGCATTCAATGTGCCATGATGGTATCTGTGATGCTGATGAAGAAAAGGTTGTCGTGGAGCACATGAAGTAACAAGGTGTTGAGGCGGTAGTATATTTCTTTGGCCATTGCTGATTTTGTATAGGGTACTATTGGCTACACATTGCGGCTCTCCATCAATCTCTCTTCTGTGGAAGTTCCTGTGACATTCACAAGCTGCGCATTTGAAGGATTCTAGGGTACCCTCCTCACCGCCGGGCATGAATTCTCCACATCCGTCCAAAACATGTCCTCCCCTGCTCGCCGCATGATTCTTCAAACATTCTCTATATCTTGTTGATGCCGAAGATGCTGGTGTTGGTGGTGGTGATCTTGAAATTGATCTACTTGGAGTTTGTGCTGTGTTTATTGCACCTGTAGTTGCAATTGGGCTTGTAGCTTGAACTGGATCTGGTGTTAGGTCAAGATCTCTTGTGGGTTTCTGAGCTTGGTGTTGTTGTTGTTGTTGTTGATAAAGAGATTGGTGCTCAAGGGCATGGGGTAGTACCGTAGCAGCATGATGATGATCTCTTCTTGCAGGAGCAGAATTAGGGACTTTCGAGGAGGAATCTCTATTATCTGGTGGGTTGTAGTTCAAGGACCTTGGCATCACTATTCCCTTATCTTGGCCTTTTAGTTCCATGGAACTTAATTGCTTTCTAAACTCTTGATTTAAATCTTGATCTCAACCTGCCTTGCCTTAACATATGTATCTTCTTGAAGCACAGATAGTTAGCTTCCAGCTGATCTCTCTCCAAACCATGGATCTTCCTGTGATCCTTTTCAACCGTAATTCAGCTAGCCCATCTAATCCGGCGACACAAACTTGATAAAAGAGCTAATCACCTGGTAACAGTGGAGTAAGATTATCACTCCTCTCCCCTTCTGATTTTGACGTTGATAGGTGCAAAACTCACCAACCCATTTCACTAATTTCAGCTCCTGTTCTTAAAGACGTAAGCAAGTGATTGAGCAGTAGATATACTGATGATTAGATGACTTAGAGAAGAGATTAATACAAGCACAAGAAAACAAAGTAGAGAGATTTTGAAACTCAAACAATACACACACACACAATATATATATATATATATATATATATATATATATATATATATATAAAAAGACAAAACCACGAGATCACCGTCTATCTAGTAGAGTACCACGGGCCCCTACAAACCAAGACATACCTTGATCAATTAGAAACTGTAAACTCGAAGTAAGCAAGCTGTAACTGCACCGCCAGAAGTTCACACTATATATGTAAGAGAGAGTGATAGGTGTAGAGATATAAAAAAGAGGTTAAGATTTTAAATTTTTATGCGAAAAGAGAAACAAAGATGCCTCGGAGAGTTGTGTTTCCTAACACCCTATCCAAACCCATGAAACCCATCGATCCGAGGAACAGGTTAGGTTGGTTTGTGGGTTTTGTACTAAAAAAACAGTTATGACAATTAGGGACTGAAAACAGAGAGAGAGAGAGGAGAGACAGTGGGACTCTTGCTAAACAACCGACAAGGTCATGTTAGTTCTCTCTCACAGCCTGCACACTGGTCCATCTCCTAATTATTGCCTCTCCCCACTCTTTTGTTTTCTTAATTTCTTGTTTATCTTCTGTTCTTCCTCTCTCTCTCTCTCTCTGCACCACCATTATATTCTCTGCAAAACCCTAAACCACCCCAGATGACCATTTGTTTGTGAGGGCAGCAATAAAGAGAGGAGAAAAAAGGTGCTGTCTTGACTTGACATTTGCTTTGCCTTGCCTTGCCTGGAATCTTCCTGCAAGACCAGGGAAAAAAAGGGGTTCCGGGTTTTGTGGGTAGCAGATTAAGTAAAACCTGATTAAAAAAGATCTTAAAGAAGGTTTTAACCTAAGATAATCAGCGAGGGAGAAGAACAAAGAGCTATAACTTCTTTCTTTCTTTCTTTCTTTTTTGTTGTTGAAGAGAATTAAAGTGTGTGTGTGAGAGAATGCTGGTCCACAACCTTCTTCTTTAACATGTGTCAGATTCTCTCTCTTGTTGTTTCGCCTGGTATATCTGCCATTTCTGCAACCTCCACTCACTCCCCCTTTTCTTAACCAATGACTCTGCATTTATCTCGTATCTTTTTTCACATTGGCACTAAATGCTCGTACTCGGCGAAATTATTTCTAATAATTTAGATTTTCAAAATAAATTGTTTTATAGTAAAAAAAATCTTAGTTTAGTTTTTTAACAATGTCGGTAGTGTGGCTTTTTTGAATAATTAAAAATAAAAATAAATAAAACAAATATTTGTAAAGACTTTCAATGATTGAAATTGAAAAGAAAATCTCGTTTAAATCAGAAATATCTTTCTTTGCGTATTTTTTATTAGGAGCATTTTTTATAAACTAAAAACATATCAAAATAAAAAAGCATGTCTTAATAAAAAAAACCTCACAACTGCATGAAAACTTTTTTAAAAAAATAATTAATTTGATAGAGTTATAAAATAAATATTTTATTTTTATCAAATATGCATGGAAAATATTTAAATTTTTTTGTAAATTAGATTCATATATAAATATTCCTAAAGTAAATGTTAATAATACCATCAAAGCTCTAAATTTATTTAAAAACTATTAAATAATTTTTAAGTATATTTTAATAATTTTATTCGAAAAATATAAGACCAAGAAAAGCAGAAGGGCCAGTAAAAAAAAAACTATGGAATGGCGAGCTCCTAGTCGGTGTGCTTTGACTTGATGTTTTATTTTATAGTTTATCAACATTGCCGTCCAAAATGAAAAAAGAGATGTTTTATTTTATAGTTAATTTAAATCTTCTAATATGCTACTGTTATTGCCAGCATCTTCTTCTGCTCCGTCTCTCTCTCTCTCTCTCTCTCTCTCTCTCCCCCCCTCACGCCTTGCTGGGTCACCTGAGCCATTACAATACAGATGAAGAGCCTCAGCACTTCAATATTTTAGGTTACTGTATCCTTTGACTCTTTTCTCTTTTCTTCTTGAGGTATTATTCTGTTCTCCCATGGCCGCTAACCTTGTGATTTGCTTGCTATCTACAGCTAAGTTCAGTTCCTCTGCAACTGGAGATGGAAGTTGACTGGAGCCTTGAAGCAATGATTTCCACAGCCTCGAAATGTTACCATTAAGATTTTAGGTCACAGATTTAACTGTCCTGGAAGTCAAGGACGTACCAAATGTCAGGCAGTAGCTGAAACATTTAAAACCACCCAAATTGAATTATTGCACTCAGACATTCTTGATAGTGTTGCAGGTTTTAATCATGAATTTTGAAATATTTATGCACCGACAGAGGGAGGAGAGAAAACAAAATAAAGACAAGCCAAGTAAAGAAAACCACCCTAGTATTGTAAAATCACCCCAGAGGATTGGAGAATTACGGAGGTGTTTGAAATTTTAGTAGTAATTATTTTTTCAAGTTTTTTTATTAAAAAATATTTTATATTTTTAAAAACATTCAAAAATTCAAAAATATTTTTTAAATATAAAAATAAATAGAGGTTCTTAAGGTTTAAACATTATTACATACTATAAATTAATATATATCAAAACTATATTATTTGTTTTGTGCTTTAAAACCTTTCGTAATGCATTAAGATTTAGGTTCAAAAACTAATTTAATGAAAACCAGGCATATATTTTTTAGATCAAAAGTACGTATAGCATTTAATTTAATTTTATTTTTTACTAGAATGTCTTAAATATTCAAGTCTAAGAGGAAGGAGTCAAAGTTTTGTCAGACCTTATATAAATTCTTAATTTATTTTAATAAAAAAATTATATTACAATCAAATTTATCTGAAAATTCATATTAATAATAATAAAAAAAAAACTTGATAATAGGAGTACAAAGAAGGAAAGATTGTTAACGTTGTAAGCAAACGAGATATTAATTTATGCTTAGAACTTTATTAAAAGTTAAAAATTGAATTTTAAATAAAATTTAATATTTAAAAATAATATAAACATAAATGAGAGATTAATTATTTTTATTTACAACTCTAAAAATGAGAGATTTAATATTAAAACTAATATCTTTAAAATATCTATTTAGCTATAAAAGACCTTTGAAGAGATAAGATGAAGATCATAAAGGTAATATTATAGAATAAAAAAATTATCTCTTTTAATAAAATATGTGAATTCAATTTATTTATCAATTGAATTCAAATTAAATGCTATAATTAAATTTAATTGAAGTAGAGAACTGATTCCAAATTTTTTTAAGAAAAAACACTTGCAACATTAATCATTCAGCATTATATTATTCTTTAAGCATACTTTAATGTGAAAACTACCAGAAAATTTCTAAAAGCCCACAGAATACAATCTGTTTACGTTTAAGCTATAATCAATGACCAATGGTTGGATAGAAGACAGCGTGAGCTTATTAATCTTTATAAATTAGTGCTTTGTTTATATTATCTGGCCAGCAATTTAATTAATGGTTGCACAGCTTATCTTGTGAGTGTTTGGAGGGACAATTCCCGAGTAATTATTTATTAAATTATAGGAGTTAAAAGATCAGTGATTAATCAAGCTAATTGAAGAACTTGTCTTCTCTTCAATTTATGCACTCACGTATACTTGGCCGTGTTTCGAAGTTGGCAAAATCCCAGCCAAGTGTTTTTTATTTTTATTTATTTTTATATTAATATATTAAAATTATCAAAGCAATATTAATTGAATATTTTTTTATTCCAAATAATAAGCTGACAAGCCAGGAAAATTGTGCTAATTAAACTGTCATGTGCACTTCATGGACTTCTCTTTTGTGATGGATAAATTCTACAATACTGCCTTTCAATAACAAGGAATTACACTTGTAAGATCATTTTACAGGGTAGAAAGGTTTGTTTCTCACTTTTTTTTTCTTTAATGTTGTGAGTTTTAGTTTTTAATTTATAATTCAAGAAATTCATTCATAAACTTGTTTGAGAATTAACTTTTTTTTTTATCAACGTAGATTCCGAGTTAATTTATACGTATTTCGACTAATTTCACATATAATATCATGGACCACTTACTATATGATTGAGAATATAATTGAAAATGACATTTAATATTAGTTGATGTGGATGTTGATTTAAGATATTTTTTATAATAACCTCTAGACTTGATTATTAATTATTACTACTACTATTAATATTATTATTTTTTACCAAAACAAAAACTCACTATGCTATGCATTTAGGGAATATGGTCATCGAATTATATAATATAGTCGCCAAATGTAAATGATTTTATGAGTGGAATCGGTAACCATATCAGTGGATATACAGCAGAATTCAGTAGGCTTGTTGCATAATTTGATGGAAATTAAGGGAGAAAAAAACACAGAATTCTGCAAGAAGCTATTATAGTGTATGATTTGACAATGCATGAGTTACGCAAATTTTTCGATTTTTGCATCACATCCTTTGCAATTTAATAGGCCACCTAACTAGGCCAACGTGTTAGAAATATATATATATATATATATATATATATATATATATATATATATTTGGGACCAATACATTCCTGAAAGTGCAAAAGCGTCACAAAAGTTTTCTTGTTATTATATTATTGAAAAGTTCAGTGGACCTATTACATATGAAAGATGTTCTGTCACCATAAAGTCTATTTCCAAGATATTATTAGATTTTACTCTTTTGTGGAACTACGCTATGTTGCAGGAAGGTAAAGATTTTTTTCATCTGTATTGTTTATTAAATTTGAAAATTCAGTTATTTTAAACTTTGTTTTTCATCAAGATAGTTTTTCTATTAAAGTATTTCTCTTTTTATTTTAGGGAATGCTGTATTCTTGATTGAAATAATTGATCCTTTTAAAAAAAAAAAATTTATATAATTGTAAAGTAGTGTAATAAAAAATATCAAAATAATATATATATATATATATATATATATTATGTGCGATTGAAAACTACAAAAATAATAGATGTGATAGTAAAATTATATTTAAAATCTATTTTAAAAAATTATTTTTGAAATTTTTCAATATAAATATAAGGGTCTTACTTGGTTCACTCGGCCTTTTATGTTCATTTCTTATAATATTTTTAAGGTAAAACGAGAAGGTTCTTGTTTTCTATTTTCTAAAAAAAACTACTAAACCCATTTTCTTAATTTTCCATAGAAACTTTATATAAAATAAATAAGAAATTCAAAGATAGAAACCAAAAAACTAACTTTTTTGAAAGAAAACACAACCTTAGTGGTTTCTAGCACGTATATACTTGCATTATTCAAATTATTAAAATTAAGTTAAGCATTCTTTTAACAAATACTTATTTTAAAGTCTTTGAAGAAACTATTAAGAGAACAGTTACTAAAGTAAATACAATTCTACGAAAATATAAATAAGGTACATTTTTAAAACACCATATGTTTTGAATTCAATTTATGTAAAAAATAATATAAATTTTGTCAAAATAAAAGGTCAATATTTTTTTTAGCTAGCAGCAGGAAAAAAATATTTACGATGAGAACATCATAGTATCAAAGAATTAATTTACTTCAAAAGCTTAAACAATTAAATAAGATCTTAAAATATAATTTATATTATTTTACAATATATATTTTTAAATAAAAGTTTTTAAGTTTGAAATTTACACACATTCATATAATCTTATGATTAATTTTTATTGAATAAATAAAAATAATAAAGCTTAAATTCATGATCGTTTGATCATCAAGGCTCTGATACCATGTCAATAAACTAATTCAATAAAAAAAACTTAAATTATCAAGTAAAATCTTAAGATATGATTTATATTATTTTTTAACATATAAATCTTAATTATTATAACTTACTTGTAAGAATAACAATGTATTAACCAGAAAACAAAGATTATATTCTAAAGTGAATAAATTATCTTCTCACATGGAGATTATCTTTAGCTAGCTTGTACGTATCAAACCAGGTCCTACACTTTAAATTTGCGAAACAGTACTTATATTCTACAGTCTGACCATCAATTTAAAACCATATTAAAAACATATTTCTTCGTCTTCATCTACTTTGCCAGCTACACTATCTACTATAGTTTAAAAGTGAATAAATCTATCAATTGGTTTGACAATTAGTACCAGAAGAAATTCCATTTCAATTTTCAAAGGATTTTATTTCTCTAACCATCTGGAATCTGTACACGGTCCTCTCTCCATGTTGAATGATTACAAGACTCTGTTCTTTCTTAGTAATCAATTAGTTTTTATAAAAACTATCTCGATGTATTTGATTTTGAAAGAATAACTAGTGATTATCGACTCATAAAGAGATATGAGAGGTTGGCAAATCAAAATTCATGCACATATTATACGCCAGCCATAATTAGAGATTTGAAAAGAACCAAACATATAACGAATTCCATTGGAATTGAATCCCTCCAACTTAACACTGAAGACGTCCAATACACACACACACACACACATACAGAGAGAGAGAGGGAGGGAGGGAGGGAGACACACGCGCCCCTAGCTATGGGTATCCTGGAAATTGCAAGACAGAGGAGAGAGAGAGAGGATGGATTTTTCCTCACAAGAGTCAAGACAGGCAAATCTAACTGGGGATTTATGGGCTCCTTCAAGTCACATCACAAACTGCACGCTTGTGGAATGCATATGTCCTTTGCAGCACTGCTGGAATCCAACAAAAAGCTTATGCAATGCCCGTGGAAATGGAATGCCCCTCCAAAATTTCGTGGAATTCCATGTCCGTTTTGGATTATACATGTAATAGTGGATTGTCTGCTCGGGATCAATAATAATTTTTCAAATATATATATATATATATATATATAGTATTTTAAAAAATAGTTTTTAAAAAATCTTGCATCCGAAACCATAGTATACTCAAGCCACTTAAAATAGTCATTTCCAGATCCAAATATCTTAAATCTGGCAGCTATTCCAGATTCAAATTTATTAGATTTATAGTTGATAGCAAACCCAAAACTCTATAGTTTGTAATGATCGACAAACCTAAAGCTTTTGAGTATAGAATACACACCAGAACTAAAGCACTATAACATCAATCAATCGGAGTAGCACAATTAAGGTCTAACAGCCTATTTTACATGATTGAAAATAACTTAATTCTAAAAATTTAAATATTAAGGGATGCAATATTCGCACAACCTCTTAAGAATTTTAAAAGACTTCAATCGGAGCAATACAACTTAGTTATAATATCAAGTTGTGTTGTTTTTCTTGATTTTGTTAATTATAATAGTTTATAAATTATTTTTATTAATTATCGATTTATAAGAAAAAAAACATGATTGCTATAGCATGTTTGTTATTGCATTTTAAAAATATTTTTTAAAAAAAATTATTTTTTATTTGTTTTAAATCGTTTTTTATATTTTAAAATTATTTTAATGTATTCATATTAAAAATAAATTTAAAAAATAAAAAAAATATTTTAATATATTTTTAAATAAAAAATACTTTTAAAAAAGAAAACTATATCGATAACAACTACAAACTAGAATTTCTATCGAAAGAATAATAAATTCATAGATATAAACAATGAATTATTTCAATGAAAAAATATAATTTAACTTTTTAGACCTAAAACGTTAAATTATATTTTTTTGATGGTTTGTTGTTTATAATTATGTATACTTTGTTTATACATAATTTTTTGACGCATGTTATTTGGGTTTAACAAGCATGTCTGACCTAAGTTTACTTGAATAATAATAATAATAATAATAAATGACAACAACAATAATAATAATCATACTAATAATAAAAAATTGAATTTTTAAAAAGAATAGCAAATTTATAAACATAAAATATAAATTATTTTAATGGAAAGATATGATTTAAATTTAGACGCGCGGGTCTGGCCTTGACGCTTAGAATTTGGCAGATATGCCTTGTACAAGTGCCAAATGTCTAGCAACAATGCTATTTTCAACGCGAGACCTCAAAAATTCTAAATAAATCATTATATCTTCAATTATTTTTTTAATATTAAATATATCCCATAAAAAAAATAGCATCATCCCAATTGCATGTCTAACAAGTGTTTTTAACAAAGACAATCACATTATTGCGCTGATTCAATCAACAGAAACTTGAGTCTTGGTGAACAATAAAAGAGCAAATAGTGAAATATTGATTTCTTTTATTAGTGTGTGTATATTGTATAATATACTTTCAAAAAATATTTTAATATTTTCTTAAATAAATTTTAAATTTATCGAGAAGTTCTCGTGAATGTTTCAAATTACTAACATGTTAAAATCATTTATGGAGTCCCACTTTTTTTTAATCAATTCCATATGGAGAATAACAATGATTTTTACCGGAAACTATTTATATATGGATGCTTCCGGCATGCGACGTAGCCAAAGGGAGCTGCAGGGGGTAATTGTCTTTCTTCAAAAGAACAAATATTTCCTTGCTAAGATATAGTAATAACTAATAACCACCCTCCCTAGAGAGGAAAAAAACCCGAATATATATATATATATATATATATATATATATATATATAATCAAGAAATTAAGAGGATTTTCATGTTGATTACAGAATTGATCATTCTAATTATTTATACTTTGTGTTTTTTGTCTATTAATTAACTTTTTTAATGATAAATAAATACAGAAATTTTTTTTAAAAAAATTACTTTACAGAAAATAAATACACCCTAATTAAATCATTGTATGAAAAAGTTATAAGAAAACAACCTCCAGCTCTTGGCTTTCAACATAGCTTTTGAAGTTGTGCCTGGTATATAGGATTGAGATGTATGATATTAAAAAACATTTTTTAAAAAATATCTTAATAAGTGAAAAAAAAAAAAAAAACTAGATGAGATGAAACAATAGAATCGGCAGTCTAATCAAGGTCTTGATTTTGCGTAGATATAATATGCTCATGGTTAATAATGTGCATGGCAAATGACTAGGCTCCCCCCTTCCTTTTAATTTTGACAAGCCTGTTTACCTGTCGAACCTTATAGGAGAGAGGAGAGTCACAAGTCAAAGCCTTTAAGGGACGCTGAGATGATTGGTAAAGGTGTGTGTGTGTGTGTGTGTGTGTGTATTTGCTTGGTTGCAACTGTTTTTGTAATGAAAGTGCTCGTCTTTTTTCACGTTTTCTTGAAGGGAAGTTTCATGAACGAGCTCCAATGAGTGACTCAACGACAGAGAATCAATGGCCAGTAGCCAGTCAACTAACCACTCAAGTGGAAAATATTATTAGGAGCACTATCAGGGAATTATTTTTCAAAACTAAACACTGTATCAGGAAAGTTTACAGGAATTGACACAGTTTTTTAAAAGTCCTGAGATAATGACATAATTTGTCAATAAAACAGCTACTAGGAATTGCGGTTAGCGAAGACCTGTTATTCATAATATCAGTTTAAATAAAAATCATGATTTTAATGCGACTGCTATTTCAGTTTCTTAACAACTGCAATTCAAAATAGTGATTTTATAATAAAACCGTGAATCTAAATCATGTTTATGATATATTTATAAATATCTTTTCTTTTCTTTTTCTATGACCTAAAGAACAAAAACTCTAGAAACAAAAAAAAATCCAAGAGAAAGCAACCTTTAATCTCTCAAGATACCGTCAAATCCTCCATCAAAACACCAAAATCATCTTCTCCTTTTCCATGAGTATTTCTATTATTGTTTTGTTGCAAACCGTCGACCTAAGCTTTTGTATCCAACCTCCCCATCACCACAATTGGTGGAACTACCACCAACACATCACAAAATCAAGGTAAAACATTAGCATTGTCTATTAGTTTGATGTGTTTAATTATTGAAATGATAAACTTTGTGTTTTCATTTAATTACATATTTGTATTGTGTTTGATAATTAGATAATTTTAGTTTTTGAATGTTATAATTATGTGTTCTTAATATAATTGATGGGATTTATGGAATCAATTATGCTTGAATTAGAGAAATTATAGTTTAAATTGATTGTTGAGTTGGTTGTTTTATTTAATTATATTGTTTGAATTGATATAAATTTGATTTTAATTGATGCAATTAGACAAGAGTTTGCATTGAATTTTTTAAAAAATTATCTTAATTGTAGATTTTGTTTAGTTGAGATCATTTTCTTTTTATTTAATATTCAATTTTCATAATATATTTTTTAATTGTAAAAATTGTTCAATTGATTAAGTGTGAAAATTACTGTAATTGAACTTTTAAAATTAATTACTTTTTTATTGCTATTATTATGGTCTACGTAATAGCAATTTGTGTTTATATTGAATTATGAGTTATTTGTTTTAATAAAATGAGTATTTTTATTTTACAGAATATGTCTCATGTTTCATTATATTATAAGGAAGTAACATATCTCTCACACACCATTGATCATTTTTCAGTGAAAGGATCTAAAGCCTCTACGCCATCATAAAAAACGTTATAGATCTTCCAAGGCTACAGACCACCTATTTTTCAGTGAAATCTTTCTTCAGTTGAGGGCTTTCATGCCTTATTCTATTCTAGGAAGGTCATATACCTCTTATATTTAGTGTGATCATTCTTCAAGGGGTGAACTTGATTTTCCTGATATAATAAAACCACCCTTTATAGATATATCCCCTCTACTCTTTATAAATCTTTCAAAGTATGAGTATCATCAAGGTCACCCTTCTTGAGTTCCGTTCAGCCTTTTAGAAACTTATCTAAGTATGGGCGACTCTAGGGATCACCTTCCTTGGATTTCCCTAGGCTTTTAGAATATTTTCTAGTATAGGTTTATATTTTATTAGTTTCCACCCGTCATTGAGAAATATTTTAAAGAATGGGGTTTTTCTCCATAAATTTCCTATGATTACTTTAAAAAATATTCTAAGTATGAAGTTTATATCTCACCTCATCTTTCTAAGAATTTTTCTAAGTATAGGTTTCTCTATAGTTTCCCTCCAACATACTTAAATTTTTTTTTCAAACACAGTGCACATCCCTAAACACAGGCTCTTCAATTTATTACCCAGAGTTTACCCCTTTTTTTATATGAATAAAATTTGATGAACTTGTCATGATAACAATATATTTTAACAAGTTTTTATGGATTAATACCATAAAAATTTGGGGGGCTGTTGATGCATCCAAATAAAATAAACAAAAATAAACCTAAAATATCCTTTAAAATTGGCTTAAAAAACACTTTCTAAGCTTGGGCTTAGTAACTCGAGCCTAATTCATTACAAGGGGTTTAAATAAAATTGGTTCGGACATGATAACCCTTTTTATGACAAGAAATTATGTTGAAAGTAAAATCTTTTATTTTAGAAAAAAAAAAGTACATCAGAAATTACCTTCTTTTTTAAATAGTTTGACATGACTTCTATAGTAAGAAAGCATTGCAAATATTTAAAGGTGAGATCCTTTTGCCGACGATGCATGATGCTTAAATTAGCTTTAAAGAAAGTTGGTGTCAATCAAGAATATTGGTCAAGAATTTCAGAATGGAATAAATTCTCTAATTAAGGTTTTGTTAACTGGGAAACGTTCTTAAAAATTATAGATTTAAGCTTTGTTTATTTTTTGTATTTTAAAAAGAAATTGAAAATTTTTTATTTTTTTTACTTTAAATTAATATATTTTTTATTTTTAGATTATTTTAATACACTGTTTTTAAAAATAATTTTTAAAAAATAAAAAAAATATTATTTTAATATATTTTTAAATAAAAAATAATTTAAAAATTAACCGCAACCACATTTCTAAAAACATTTATAAATTTGAGTTCTTGTATTTTTTTTATAATAAAATAAAATATCATGTCCAAATTATAAATGAGTGACATTCCAAAGAATAAATGTAATAGACGACCTCCATATTTTTTTCAAGATATGCTTTATTCCAATTTTCTCACTTTGAATTTTAAGAATTAATATTAAAAAAAATTAATGAAGTTATTTTAATATATCACGTCAATATGTAAAGTATGTCCTTAAAATAATAATAATAATAAAACTAGTTTCTGTTGATGCATAAACTAATTCAATAATATCATTTATCATTAAATAAAAATTTTAATATAATAAACGGATTAGAGAATTATTTGGAACTAATAAATGACCCAATCTAACTAAAAAAATAATAATCATTATAGTAATGTAACTTGATGGCAGTTGGCCGAGCCAATTAATATCCTGCGGGTACGAATTTGAAGTGTACGAATTCAAAGCGTAATCAATGTTCTTGTGAGCGTATAATATTTTTCAAAACTAGTAGGTGTAAAATAAAAAATATATGGTCCGGTCATGAAAACATTTTAATAATTTCATTAAACTCGACCAATAAATTAATCTTAAAATATATTAATCTGATTTATTAATTATCATAAGTTTCAAATTAAATTATATAAAAAATGTTTTAATATAACCTAATTGATTTGAAAAATTCTAACTTTTATAATTAATAAAAATATATTTTATTTTTTAAAAAATATAATAATAATATTTTTTTAATATTAAAATGATAATATATTAAATTATTTCAATCAATACAAGTTAATTTATTAAATATATTACATGGAAAATAAATATAACGAGCTAATCTAGGTGGATCATTTGTCTCTTTGTTTTCCTTGCCCTTCTTCGCTCCTTGTTAGTTCTTTATTAGGCTCAGGTGGGATGCAATTCGAGATAAGTTAAAAGAAGATGGCTTAGCTTTAAGTGGGATGAAATTCGTGGAAAAAATAAAGAGCTGTCAGAGAATTAAAAACTCAAGTGAAAGAGAAAGAAAAAGTATGATACGTGTAACACACACGACAATATGTGAGGAAGGTCGTCATATTTACGAGGCATGTGTGATTTCCTCCAAGCGTTGATGATGGTTTTTAGCTTATTTAAAAATAAGATTGAAGTTATTTTTTAAAGTATTTTTTATATTTAAATAATATATTTTTTAAAATTTTGGGAACGTTCTGGTTGCATTTTTTCTCAAGTTTTAATTGTTATCCTTTTATTTTAAATCTTTTAAAAACAAAATTTGAATAATTTTTCATAAAATCAGGCAACAACTTAATAACATAACTTTTTAGATTCTATAAGAACCCTCACATCGAGTTTATCAAGCATAAATTATCAAATTAAATCTCAAATAAATATTACATTGTTTGAATCCACAAGACAATTACTGTATGAGAAGCAGCATCAATTAAAATCAGGAAAGGATTAGCTCTTTTAGTTTTTTTTTTTTTTTCTCAAAAACTGTTTTGATTGTACGAGCCCAGTAGTCTCCGATGAGCGTCCCTCCTCAAGCGAATATGCTCGGAAGAGTAGGCCCCGAGTTCCTCATCCATTTTGACCATCTTCGGAGTTCGGACGGAGCATGGCGGAAGGACGTATCAATCCGGGTAGCTAAACAATCAAATCAAGACGCGAATTAATTAAAACAACACCTCATCACTAACTAATGACGTCTCTTCAGTGTTCTTATCACATTACAAATTCTGAATGCCGACTTGAAGCTTATCATCTTTCCGTCCAAAAGTCATGAGCCATATGATGTCCACGATCGAAAACAAACATGAATAAATAGTCTGCTGTTTGAATATGATTAATTAGGCCATGTATATCATCAACTGCATGGTAACTTTTTTATCATATATGTAATGAGTTGAGTGAATATTTGAGAGTATACTGCAATTTTAAAATATTTTTCCATGAATATATTAAAGTAATTTTTTTAAAAAAATTTATTTTAATATTACTAATTTAAAAATACAAAAAAAACCTTTAAGTGTTTGTTTGTTAATGTAATAGTGATTATGTTTTAAATTATTTTTCACTTAGAAATACATTAAAATATTTAAAAAAAAATTAACACTACCAATCTAAAAACATTTTAAAAAAACTTTAATTTCAAACAAAAATAAAATTTTAAATTTAGAACAAACAATATTTTTATTATAATATCAAATATGCTCTAAATATACCTTGAATGTACTTTTTATTATCTATTTTAATTTATATTTTTTATTTTTTTTCTCCTGGTTTTAATATCTCAATCATAAAGTTCTCGTATTGAAACCTCCTCTATTCGTGCGATCCAACTCTTACTAGATTTTGGTGTTTTACAACTTAAAAAATTTAATTTAAAAACTAAGGATAATTGGCGTGGTATATATGTCCTTATATAATAAGATAAATTTTCAATTTATCCTTATACTTTTAATTGAGTTAATTTTATCTTTGTAAAATAATTGAGTTTTCAAATATCTGTCATTCTATTAATTATCCTCTTTCCTCCGAAAATATCAATAGCTCAAGGATTCTGTATACGTTGTTTTGGCCAACATGAAGATTATACTTTTCCTTTGATTGGGAGAATTTAAACACGAGAACCTCTTTTTATACGAGTCAAATATTTAAGCCTGGATTCTTTTCTTTTTCTCAATATGTGCTACTATGAGTCAATGAAGGAAGAAAATGAAACTGATGAGCGTGACCATATTGTTCTCCCATGGCGCCGACGACAGTGGGAAAGAAATATTCTTTTGCGATGATATATATATATATATATGTATGTATGTTGCTTGATGGATGTAACAGCATGCTTGCAGTTTTTAAATCACAGAAGAATGCAGGCTTCCAGTTTGATGTGTGTATTCTAAATGCTGAATGACTTGTTCATTAGGGCATTTTATGGTAGCTGATATCTCCAGCAGCTCATCTTCTATTTGTTCTTGCATTCTCCACATCAATATCTTCTCAGGACCCGTTTTATGTTGGGTATGTTAGATAATAATGATTGGTCAACTTGATTTGTAACTCGAGAGTTTTGTTCTAAGTTGATTTTCTAAATAGATTTTAAAATTATAATAATAATTGTTTTTATTTTTGTATTAACTCGGATCAGTCCGAGTTAATATTTATCTTGAAACATAGACAAGTTTATTTTACCCCTTTAACAGGACATAAATTTCTCTATTATAATGGTCTTGGACATGATAGAAATTAATTTTTGTATTGTTTAAAGATTAAAAAAACAATATATTTTTTTAAAAAATTATTCAATCTATTTTTCTCCATCGCACCAAACACCACCTATAAAAAAAAATAAAAAGAAGAAGAAGAAGAAAGAGAATGTGAATTACTTGCTAATTTGTTACTACTAGCCAATTGCGTTGTATTTGCATGTAGGAAAAAGAAAAGTATATATGTCGATTTATACTTTAGTTTGCTATCAATAAAATTATAGTAAGACACTGAAAATTCTCTAATATTGTTGACAAATGGATAGCTGATATGTCATGCCGTTGCAATATTGTGAAGCTATAAGACGGTATTTAACATGTGGATTGCTGAAGTGATTTCTATGAAATCGATTTTTCCTTTATTATTAAGAGAGTGTTTGCTCTGCAATAGTTTTTGTATTTTTTGTAAAACTCAATTACATGATGTTTGGTTATTTTCAGCAATTATGTTTTGATCATGGGACATATAAAAGTTTGATGTTTCACTTACAGTTTTGCAGAAGCAATTTTTTCCTGTTTTTCTTACACTGTGTTATGTTAATTGCATTGTTCAATGAACAGTGCAATTAACATGAATAGTATATATTGATACACTGTTTATATGAACAGTACAAGAGAATTGCACTGTTCACTTTTAAAAAATAAACAGTGCAATTCACTTGTACTATTCATGAGTGAATTGCACTGTATTTTTTTTTTAGTGTGTTAATTTTTTTAATATTTTTTTAAAAAAACTAGTTTAGAATGAATTAAATTTACTTGTAATGTGATGTGAATAATATTTTTTCCCCAGAAAACTAGTATAGAGTGAATTAAATTCACCTGCATTGTAATATCAATTTTATATCTGATAATATTTTATCTAACTTTATTACATGCTCAAAAAATTATAAAAACTGTAGTTCTTGTCGGATGTATTTCGTACTAATGGAATTGTAGATGGTTTCATGGAATAATAAAAAATATTTTATATAAAGTATGATTTATTTTATGATGTAATAGCAATAGTTAAATCCATAATATTTAAATTAAAAATCATCAATATTAATATATATTTTTTAAAATTATTTTATAACCTCAATTTCAAAAGCATTCTTAACCAAACACATTAAATTACCTTTTCTTCAACCTCAATTTCAACCACAGTTTTAATCAAACATCTATTTTTTCAAACCAACCTTAACTAAAAGTACTTTTTATAAAATAACTTTTTTAAACCATAATTACAACAGTTATCGCAATACCAAACACACTCTAAACTAAGTAGTCGTGAAAATTAATTATACAAATATGAGATATTGTGCAGCTATTATTGCTGAAAAAATCATGTTTACGAGTCTTAAAATCAAAAGAAAAGGAAGCAAAATTAATTGCATGAAATTAAATGAGACAAATCATTTTATTTAAAAGTCTAAACTTTTAGATGAGATCTCATAATATAATTTATATAATTTTTTAACATATTTTTCGAGTGAAATTTTTAAAAATTTAAAACTTGCAGGGACTTACAATAATTTATGTTTGATTTTTATATAAAAAAAAGAATAATAAGATTCGAACTTATGATTGTTTAGTTAAAAAAGATATAATATCATGTTAAAAAATCATCTTAATCAAAAACTTAAGTTTTTGTATGAGATTCTAACATATAATTTATATAATTTTTTAATAAATTTTTATGTAAAAGATATATAATTATATGAAAATAGGATATCGCGATGTTTTTGATTTTAATTAAAAAAATAAAGTTGTTTGTGAAACTCGCAAGCAAAGAAACAGAAAGCAGGGTGTGAGTTTTGAAAAATTAAGATCTTAGGAAAAAAAAAAAAAACATAAGGTCAAAGAAATTTCGGGATTTAAATTTAAACTTGGACGTAAAGGAATGAGAAAATAAAATAAAAATTCTTTTGGAAGCCCAATCCCACATGAATCTAATTATTAAAAAAAATATTTTTATATATTTTTAATTACGATGCACTTTTAAAAAGAATATCATACAAAAAATTATTAAATACATGCTTCATAGTTCTAAAAAAGGATTTCTTTATTTTGAAGCAAAAACTAAATTAAATTTTTTTAAAAGCACAGTTAACCACATTTCCAAACGTTTAACATGGGCCTTTTATTTGGGCCACAAAAAAATGTTTTGATGTCTACGAAACAACATGGGCTTCAAGTCAGCAAAGAGAGGACCTCCACCCAAGTTTTTAAACAAAAACGTATGGTGATCTTAGCATAGTTTAAGGTGGTTTCAACTCTCAAACAGACTGATCTGGTCTTATAAACAGACTGTGCAAGGGTTTTCACTTCAGGAGTGGCCGCCAGTTCTACTTGATTCCAACAAAAACAAAAATCTTAAGCAATGAATAAAAATCTCAACCCAAGAACATCTTTATGCCCAGCACAAACTCACAGGATTCCAACAACATACCCACACAGCATTGAGTTTAACTTTAACCCACCTATGAGCTATAGCAGTACCAGCGATTGTCCTAGAGGACATGCAACCAATTTTATTCAATTAACGACTCATAAATTGATGTAATATTTCTGAAATTGTACTTTTCCTCGTCCAATTTACACAGACCAAACACAGACTTCCAAGAAAAACTCAAATATGAAGTCTGAAGAGAAGAGGAGATCACAATGGGGGGTAAATAAGCAAGCCAACCCTCTGGTCCAAAACCAATCGTGTGACTTCAAGCATGCTAAAGTATGATTTTACATGGCCACAGGACAAACGCCACCATATACTAATAACCTGCATGTATACAAGCTCAACAATGCTTCTGTATACATTTAAATGCACAGTTTCAAGATTCAGGTCTTGCTTCATCTGGTTCAACAATCCCTGGCAAGAAAATGCAGTCTCCAGAATGTAATGCACAAACATAATTTTATCCATTCTGCATCAATATTCATCATACGAGGTGTAAATGAACCTATAATGAAAATGCTAAACATAATTTAGGTAGTTGAGAGCCACCAATGTCAGAACAGAAATTCACAATTTTTCATTTATTAAGCAGAGATAACCCACTGGTTGCATACAGATTTACATTGTCCAGGTTGAAGCTTTGACACATCAAACTTTAGAGCATCCAGCACAAACTGAAAAACAAGGCCTAATTTAATTAAAGCATACAACATCAATACCTCCTCGTCGAAACCCCGATACTAAGACCCCGAAATACCAACTCATCTTATGCTTTTTTAGCTGCTTTATTCGCCAAAGCCTTAGCTTCCATTAACCTCCACATATACCACGACCCAACTGACCTGTAAGGCTTCCATTTCTCACAAATCTGCTCCATCTCCAATGCCTGTGGCAAATCCTTCAACCCATACAAACTTTGCACCCCTTTTCTCACACCAAGATCACCAACAGGCAAAACATCCGGTCTGTGCAACGAAAATAGCATAAACATATGCACAGACCAAACCCCAATTCCCTTAACTTCAGTCAACCTATTCAATAACATATCATCATTCATTTCAAGAATTGAGGTGTCAGATAAAGACCCATTTCGATATTTCTCTGCTAAGTCATGTAAATAACTCGCTTTTCGACCAGAAACCCCGATTTCTCTGAGTTTGGGGGCAGATAATGAGAGTACAGTATCTGGGTTTACTTGAGATTCTCCGTCACAGAGAGTGAGAAAACGTGTGTAGATTGATTTGGCTGCGTTTGTAGCTAGTTGTTGAAAAAGGATGGATTTTGTTAAAGAAAGAAACGGTGAGGTACAAGGATTCAGTGCTGGTGGTTCATGGCTGTTTAATAGAGGTGCAAGAAGAGAATCTGATTTGCTTAAATGATCAAGTGCCAGCTCTATTTCGCCTTTGTGAGATAAGGGTCTGAGAGAGGGGGTGGAAGTGGAGGTTATAGCGGTGGTAGTGGTGGTTGTTTTGTTGGTTGAAAGTTTTCTGATTTTTCTAGATTGAAATAAGATTTTGGAGGAGGTGGTGGTGGATAGTGGAGGAGAAGAGGGTTCGTGGAGAAGTAGAGAGTGGGATCGGGTAACGGGTTTGCCCATTTGAGAGTTGATGGGGTTGTTTTGGGGAGGTGGTGGCGGTGGCGGTGGCGTGCGTGCGTGTTAAAGAGGAGAGGGAGATGTTCGTGTCCAAAGGGTTTTGGAGGTGGGAACGTTGACCACTGCTCGCTTATTGATTCTCGGAGGCAAAGTTTGGGATTGCACTAATAATTATTTTTTATAATATTTTTTATAAATAGATTAAAATAATTTAAAAATATTTAAAAAATAAATTTTAAATAAAAAATAAATTAAATTTTGATCTATCGCAATCGATGGCTTAGTCTGCTTTGCCATTGGAATTGGATTAAGAAAATTGTTGTTTATCAATTGATATTGATATTAGTTGAATTTTTTATTTTAAAATTAATAATTATATCTGAAGTAAACAAGATATTTAGTTGAATCGTTCAAAGAAATTAAAACGTAAATTGAATGAATACTTAATATATATATATATATATATATCCAATAAGTTCTTCTTCGAATTTATTTGACAATATAGTTGGTTATGTATTTATTAAAATTTTAATTTTTTTATTTAAAATTTATTTTTTATTATTTAAATGTATTGATGTTAAATATAATTTTTTTAAACAAATATATATTTTAATATATTTATGAGTAAAAATTATTTTAAAAAGTTATTTAGATTTTACATCAAATCTTAAATATATCATGCATGTACTATTAATAAATTTACATAAAAGTGTATGCATAAAACTGGAATTAGTTCTTGTGTTTTTTGTTGTTAGAATTCTTTTTTTATTTTCATGTTTTTAAAAATTAAAAGTAAAAATTTATTTGTTTTAGTTTTCAAAATTGAGTTTTACACTATTAACATGTTAATATGATTTGGGAGATAGATTGATAAATAAAATAATACATATGAATCATGTTTTAGTTGAATCCAAGATTTATATGATGGATCTTATAATTAGGTTGAGATCAAATTTAAAAAGTTCAAAAGACAAGTTGAGTTTATAATTAATTTTTTTATATATTTTTAATTATATTAATATACTAACATTAAAAATAATTTTTTATAAAAAATATTATTTTAAAATATTTTAAAATAAAAAATATTTAAAAAACAATTATTACTAAATATATTTTCAAGAACAAAACCTCATAGAAAAGTTGTTCAACCAGACAAGTTTTTAAATTATATATAAAAAAAAGGCAAAAAAAAAAAACACGAAAAAAATACCTGACAACATCTTAGATTTTGGTAAGATTAGCACTGTTCTCGTATTTAATAATAGTGATAAATTTACCAAGTTTTGGCTCGTTGGGTGAGTAGACCCCCCGGTATGCCCATTCATACAATTCTTCTTCTTCTTTTTTCTCTCTCGGAAAACTCGTTCTATAACTGAATTTTGGTAAAATTAGCTATTTTTTTCTTATATTAGACATCTCTAGCTCTTACCAAAAATAGTGGATAAGTCCACAATTTATTATCATGACAGTGCTTCTTTAGGGCTATATTTGTTTAGAGTTTTAGCAAAAAATAATTTTTTTAAAAAATATATTTTAAAATTATTTTGATATTTATTAGATGTGTTGATATTAAAAATAAATTTTTAAAAAAATTAAAAAATATTATTTTAATATATTTTAACTAAAAAATATTTTAAAATATGAACTCAAATACATTTCAAATATATTCTAGAATAAACGATATCTTAGTTCAAAACTTTCAAGTAAAAAAATACAAATAGATATTATTTCAATTAATTTGAATATGAATTTTAATTTGTTTTTCATTAAAATAATTTATTTATTATTTTAAATTAATTTTTAAATATTTTTAAATAAAAAATATTAAAAAAACAAAAACAATCAGCGATATTCTCCGATATCTGAAAAAACAGTTGACATGGCAAAATATGAACAGCCTGTCATCTGTCGTTCACGTTTTTCTTTCTTTTTTTTAAGCCAAAATCCAACGGACTCGCTAGTCGTCACCACCACCTCCCCTTCCTAGACAAGGGAAAAACATCAATTGATCAACCCCATTTCTCTTCTTTCAAACAACGAAACTTCAAACCTTAAAACAAGCTAACATTAATCTTCACAACCCTTTTTGCTTCTTCTTTTTTTTGTTTTTACTAAATCCCTTTTTGTTTCTTTTGCTGATAATCAAGCAATCATGAGTCAGAGGGAAGATGCTGAAGATGCAAGAGATCAGCTTAGGAAACCTTTGCTCCAGACAGGGAGTTGGTATAGAATGAGCTCAAGGCAATCCAGTATAATGAGTTCCTCCGCTCAGATGCTCCGTGATGGTGCTGTTTCTGTTGTTCTTTGTGTCCTCATTGTCGCTTTAGGCCCCATCCAATTCGGTTTCACTGTAATAACCCCCCCATATAGAATTTAATCTCTTTCGATTATTTTTAGTTCTTAATTTATATTATGTTTCATTAATTTTGCGTTTTTTTGTGCATGATTGTTTAGTGTGGTTATTCTTCGCCTACACAAGCAGAAATCATTAGCGATCTTAAGCTTTCTATTTCAGAGGTTTGACTCTCTCTTTTTTAATTCTGCTTCTAAATTTAATTTAATTTTGTTTGTTTAACTTTGTTGTGATTGATTTGATTTATCGTGTTTAGTTTTCGATGTTTGGTTCATTATCAAATGTGGGTGCTATGATTGGTGCTTTAGTTAGTGGCCAACTTGCAGAATATATTGGTCGAAAAGGGGTAATAATTTCTCTATTTTATATATTGAAGTTCTACTAATTATAATCAGTTATCTGAAAGAACTAAATCTTTTCGATTTTTCACATGTGAATTGATTCTTTGAATTGCTGCATTGCTGTGTTGTGTTGCAGTCTTTGGTGGTCGCGGCGGTGCCTAATATAATTGGATGGCTAAGCATATCTTTTGCTGTTGTGAGTACTTAATGATAGATAGTCTTTGATCTTTATTAAGTGATGTGTGTTGTTTATTATTTGAGGTGATTGTAGATGATTCATTTATTTGTTGGTTTTGTAGGATTCATCATTTTTGTTCATGGGAAGGTTGTTGGAAGGGTTTGGTGTCGGTATAATCTCATACACGGTAACTTCGAAGTTTGTTGGTTTTGTTTTGTTTTAATTGATCTATTGGAAAGAATGTAAAAAGAATGATTGGTTTTGTTGGGATTGTTCTTGTGTAGGTACCTGTATATATAGCTGAAATAGCGCCTCAGGACATGAGAGGAAGTCTTGGATCGGTTAACCAGGTTGGTTGTGCTTTCAAACCATTCTATTCATACTGTTTTTGTTAGTCTTGATGTTATTCATGTTTTAATGATTGATTTAACTACTCTTTTTATGAAATAGCTGTCAGTGACAATTGGAATATTGCTGTCTTATCTACTGGGACTTTTTGTTAATTGGAGAATGCTTGCTGTTTTAGGTAAGTCCCTTCCAAATCTCTTTTAAGCCTATTTATCTTAGGTGAAAGAATGGAATGCTATCGACAAGTTTTTGAGTATATAATTGAACAAAAATGACTAGCATATGTGAAGTCCATGAAATTTTTTGTTTCTTGAGAGGCGGGAAGTCTCTGTATTTGTAAAGAACAATTAAACTAGTTTGCTATGATATTTGATGTTACTCATAATTAAATAGTTTACAAGTGAATATTTTTTTTTATTAATGGAACATAGACTATGATTTGCAGGATGTTTTCCTTGTGCCCTATTAATTCTTGGCTTATTTTTCATACCCGAATCTCCTCGATGGCTGGTATGGTTATACACTCATTCATGTTCTATTTTTGGCATCTTCTGAATTTGCTCACTTCACTCTTTATACTCTCTTTTTTTTCTTGATGTATGGGGTTGGGGCAGGCCAAAATGGGGATGACGGAAGATTTTGAAGCCTCTTTGCAAGTTTTACGAGGATATGACACCGACATTACTGCTGAAGTGAATGAAATCAAGGTATTGAGCTGGACTATGTCAATTTTTTTTTGAAACTTGAATCGACTTGGCCATAGGACTTCCACTTTGCAAACTGAATCATGGTTCATTTTAATCTTTAGACCCTTTTCAAAGTATCATCACTAATTATCATTTCATCGGTCTACTTTCTACAGAGAGCTGTTGCATCTTCAAGCAAAAGAACAACAATTCGGTTTGCAGATCTCAAGCGAAGAAGATATTGGTTTCCTTTGATGGTAAATGGTTTGTTTGAAATTTTGTTTTCTTGCCTCTGCAACCTTAGAACCAAAATGTTGATCCGGTGGTTATGCTGCAGGTAGGAATTGGATTGCTTGTGCTCCAGCAATTCAGTGGTATCAATGGGATCTTTTTCTATTCCAGTAACATCTTTGCAAATGCTGGTTAGACCAACACTTCCCTGACTTTGATCTCCAATTTACTGTTTGTTTAGGCTTCTGAAAATCATGTTTTGTCCTTGTACACTCTCAAGTCAGGAGAGTATTTCAAGGCCTGATTGCACATATCATTTTGATTTTGGATGGTCTTTTTTGTGTATCTTTCATGTAACTTTTGTTAGGCTCACCATATCACCTAGTTTTGCCATAGGGTAAGAGCCTGCTTTTTCTGGCCAATCAGTTTCAACGAAATATAGTTCTTAAGAATCAACAATCCAGAATTACTCTTAAGGCTACTCGAAACATTTCTGTTTATTGTTATTCTAGTGACCTATAATCCAATAGATTAAATTGATGATTTACTAAACTATCATAATCTTGACAGGAATTTCCTCAAGCAATCTTGCTACATGTGGACTTGGAGCTATCCAGGTAAGAGCACAGCTGTACACTTATGTCATGATTCCATTGCCCCTTAGACTTAATTTTCTGGCATTCAAAGTTTGAAAGAAATTCTTATCTGGATTATATAATAAGTAGTTCTTTCTTTTTTAGGTCATAGCCACTGGGATCTCTTCGTGGTTGATGGATAAAGCTGGGCGCAGATTGCTTCTTATTGTGAGCTCTTCTTTGCTTTGCAAATATGCTATTTTATTTGGGTAAAGGATAAAGTTTCAAAGATGTCTAATTGGAATCGCTTGCTCAGATATCTACAACTGGAGTTACTCTTAGCTTGCTTCTGGTTGCTATTGCTTTTTATTTGCAGGTTGGTAATCCTACAAAGCCTATGATTTGTTAATTTCTATGTACTTAAAGTTCATTGTTCATCAAGTATCTGCCTTAAATTACCGCAGCCAAATTTTGATTTCTTATTCTCTCTGGTTTTTCATTTTGTACCAGGGCATTTTACCACAAGATTCTGATTTGTATCACATAATGGGAATTGTGTCACTTGGAGGACTTGTGGTATGTTTATTGTACTTTGAATATGTGTGCATCCACTCACTTGTCTGTGGCCTGCCTTATAAGCGATTCTCTTTCTTTTTACCCAGGCTGTGGTAATTTTCTTCTCAGTGGGACTAGGAGCTATTCCTTGGATCATAATGTCTGAGGTATCCGCATCTTCTTACTTTATATTTAGCATTAACTCTAACAATATTTTGGCTTCTATGGGGCATAAGATTTGTTATGCTGAACTATATGATTTGGAACATGGAGATTTTGATTTGTCAAATGATTTTATTAGTTATTGTCTGCCTTGGACAGTCCGGCCTTCTGTTCTTCAGAACTCTAACATTCCTTTTCAGTAAGACTCCAATGCTTTATGCTGGTTCATCTGGGCATGCACCAACTCAATAAAGTGATTTTTTAAGATAGGAAAATAATAGACTTGGGAAATAGTCTGGTGTCTTGTGTGAGAAAAATAGATTTGTTAGATAGAAGTGTGTTGAATCAATTGTCGACACTTAGTTGTCTTTATTTTGGATGCTTTATCTGTTTCCACTTATTACTGCATTTCAAAACAGTCAAACCAAGAAATATAATCAAAGAATCACTTGTGCCTAGTACAAGTACCTCGGATCCCAGTTCGTCATGGTGGAATATTCTTTAGCATGCACGTGCACTTGTGCATTATATGATTCTCCGCCATCACCTTCTAGTGGAGGTCTATGATTTTGCCCCTAAACCCTCCATCCATGATAGTTATTCAATTTTGGCTGTAGAATGTGATGGAACTACAGTCAGATGCCAGCTTATGAAGTCTATTAACGTGTTTAATGATGGTGAAAAATTATTCATGAATTACTTTCTTAAAGTTCTCAGTTTTTCTGAATGGTGCATTTCAGATTCTCCCTGTGAACATCAAGGGCATTGCTGGCTCCGTTGCAACATTGGCAAATTGGCTTGCTTCCTGGCTTGTTACAATGACTGCAAACTTGCTCATGAGTTGGAGCAGTGCAGGTCTCCCTCTCCCTCCCTCCCTTCCTCCCTCTATCTCTCTCTTTCATATTTCATGAGTGCATGTGTGCGGCACCTGCACACAAGGATTATTCTAATATCTAACTAATGAAACAACTGTTCTGTCAACAGGGACCTTTACTATTTACACGGTGGTCAGTGCTTTCACTGTCATTTTTGTGTCTCTTTGGGTCCCTGAAACCAAAGGAAGAACTCTAGAAGAAATACAATTGTCGTTCAGATGAAAGTGTTTGCTCTAGCATATGTGATCCGGTTCGCATGAAATTTTTTACTTGTGAAAACTATTGGATTGTACACGTATTTTTTTATTTTTTTTTTCTTTCCACGAGTGTTGATTTGTTTTGTAAAAAGTTAAAAACAAAATAAACAAAGGTGTGAAGGAAGTAAAAATTTCATAAAATTCATTTAACAATCTTCTCCTTACAATAGACATCGAATGCCAGAGAAGTATCACACTAACAAGGAGACAAGTAGTACAAATTACAGTAAACACTCAGGCAAAATGAAAGATATTGGTTGTCTTATCACTTCTGCTCTTCATTTTCAAGCAGTGAAGTAAGAAATTTCTTGAGACATGTATTATAGACACAAGGTCGTTCCAGTTGAACTAAGTGACCTGCCTTCTGTATGCCCTGAATTGTTACCGTCTCGCCTAATTTCCTGTAATCACAAAGCAAGCCATTTTAGTATATGATGCATTTGTGGTTGCCTGTACTCACTTGCTTTCGCAGGTGTTTTGAGGATTTCCCAATTTGCATGCGTATGTGTTCCTGTCTGTGTCAGCTATCACTATATATTTTCAATAAGATTCATTGATCTGTGATTCATATTTACAAAGACATACTCTTTCATGTTCTGTGCAAGCTCCAGCTTGAAGATTTGATCATTCTCCCCCCATAAGAGATGTATTTTCTGCAACATGTATGGCGATGATAACATGTTTAACAGACATAATAGAAGAAATAAACCTGAGGTATTTGACGCTGCAATTACCTGTACAAATTTTGGGATGGTTGGATCTTTATTGTTGATGACTAATCCCTCTAGAAGTTCAGCTCTCTCCTTTCGATTGGTGAACATCACCTGCGCTAGTCTTCAGTTAGTGCATGCTAGCTAAATATTTAATCAGAACAACCAAACTGTAAGGACAAAACAATGCAAGGAATGTTGATGTGAAGTCTTGTTCATAGCAAGCCGAGAATTTCTAGTGTGGAGGTGAAAGGGCTTTGAAACAGAAAAATTCTTTGGACAATTCTATCAGCCTTCTGTCAAAAAGTGTTTAGGTAGAGGTGGTTGAACGGAACACTTCAGCTGAGACAAAAAGTGTCCCGGATGGGATTATTCTTACGTAAAAAATAAGGGAATTGAAATCAGCAATATGGATTGATATACAAAATTAAGTTTACAAGACGATGCAAGTCAACAAACCTCGAGGTAGTCTTTGTGAAGCCGATTCGGGAACCAAAGCTTCTTGTGAGTAGCAACAGAAAGGAGTGCTTTAAGACCGTTAACAGAATTAGGCAGCAAAAGTTCCGAGGAGGACTTGAACCCAAGCTCACTTAGTGTTGCTTCACTAATTGAGTCGGTCATTGCCAGGATTGAGCCGGATATGACCATGGCCTGAACCAGGTCAGGATACAACTCAGCCATCTTAAACGCCACCATGCCACCGTAGCTAAACCCCACTAATATACACTTCTCTATCCCTATCTTCCCCAGACCCTTCACCAATGTTTCTGCTTGAAACGTTGGCGACCGGTCTGTTTTATCAGTGATTGAGCCACCGAAGAATAGAAGGTCAGGGATATAAACTGAATACTTCTTGGTTAAGGCACCAACTTGGAATTGCCAAGTGACAATTCCTTCAGCAGCAAAGCCATGGACTAGAACCACTACTGGTTTGTTTGGTTTGGTTAAGGTTGGGGTGTCGTTCTTCTTTTCACCCTTTTGAGGTTTCTTGACCGTCTCCTTTGGCACCCAAAAGTTCATGACTGTCCCTGGCTCAATCTCTACCGTGTGGGGTTGCACTCCTGCCATTTTCATCAGGCCATGCAACAATGGCTTCTGTGCTGCCACTAGGTTCACCATCTTTCTGTGCTCGTCCTTGCTTTCTTTCTGCTTCAAGCTTGAGCAATGGATGACAACAGAAGAGGGTTTTAAACTGCCAAGGAAAGATGGTTTGGTGCTCGGTTGTTATCAGTTGTCATTAAAGTGATGGTGGTGTTTGACAGAGAATCCAACAGGCAGGGCATATTTAGAAACAATATAAATTCTGGATTACTTTCAAAGGCCAAGAGGAGCGGGGCAGATGGGAAAAGGCCCCATGCTGTGAGATCTTGTGTTTGACAAAGCTACCTTTGCTGATGCAAATTGCTTGCACGAAATCTGTGTTTTATAATTCAAAGTTCTGTGTTTTTAACCTAAAGTTGTTTGATTTTGATCACCTGCACTGCCTACACTACCCACCTCGTGTCTCTGATCTAGCCATTTGGCTTCTCACCAAAGGTGGCGTAGGCAAACACGTTCCTAAGAACAATTGGTGGATTTTCTTTTTTTCTTTTAATAATCAATATATTTTCATATTAATTCCTTGGTACTGTAGAAGAAGAAGAAGCCTGCACTATACTCTTGGTACTGTAGTTTTGTAATTATTATATTTTGATCGATTGCATTTGAAATACCTGTTTGGTGTCCCACATGGAAGTTAATTTTCAATATTGACTGTTTTTTTTAAAGTAAATTTACTTTTATTCAACAATAAAGATATTTTTGAATCAGATTATATGAGACTAAGTCTTTTTCCAGATAATTTTAAGAACTTACCCTCACATTAGTTTATTGCATTCTAAAGAATTTTATTAAATTTCTTTAAATACTTGTACTAAGATTTGAACCTAAAAATACTACACAATTTCCTTGAAGTTTTCGAAATAGATTTGAACGATGTTAAATCTTAATTAACCAAACAGTCAAACATTCACAGAGAAAAAAAGTCAGACATGCAAAAGAAGTGAATGATTTGAAGTCTCACCAGCTATCTATGTCCAATTCTTCAAGTTTCTTTGGGAAAGAGACTGATTGATATGCATGGGAAGCATGAGAGGAAGCAAGCCCTTGCAATTTCAATGGGCCCGTAATGAAATGATGCCCAGCTGACAGGTCGGTGGAGTGGTATTTAAGGTCGGTTTATTTTTGTGTTTTTTTTATAAAATTACTTCAAATTAATATTTATTAGGTGCTTGATTATTTTAAATGTCAAAAATAATTTTTTAAAAATTAAAATAAAAACATGATTTTAATACATTTCCAAACAAAAAATATTTTAAAAGGCATCATCACCATACTCTAAAACACTCATTTAATTACAACAAAAATGATACCACAATTTTTAAATGCCCTTACCCTTTTTTTATTAAAAAAAATAGGTCAAGGGTTTTTTATTTTGATTTTATTTTTTAATCTATTTATGGCATTGAGATATTTTAACTAATATTAAATTTTAAAAAGTTGTTGATGCATCTAACATATAAAAAGAAACCATGCAATTTAGACGGTCACATGCAGCAACTTCTAATGCTAAAAACTTCCCTCTCGCCATGTCGATGACACCACATCCTCTTTTATTTGGTACGGTGTTTGTCAGTGTAGGTTGGATTGTTTGTCACCTGTTGGTTTTTTTTTTTTTTTTGTATCTTCTCCCTGTGAAATTTCAGATGTGTTTTCTTTGTTTTTGATATTTTTAATTTAATTTTTTTTCTTTTAATTTCTTATTTTTATCCTTAGCTATTTTATAAAATTTTTATTTCTTTTCAATTTAGTCCTTCAATTCCAATTTATCATGTATTCTTCTTTTCAATTTGGTTCTTAGTCTCTTGATCTTTGATTTGTTTTTTTCATTAGCTCTTTTATAAAAGTTTTATTGGTTTTTAATTTCATCATTTAATTCAGGTTTATAGTGCGTTATTTTTTCAATTTGGTTCTCATTCTTTTAATTTTTTTTTTCTTTTTTGGAGTTATTTTTATTTTTAATTAACCTTAAAAAATTTTAGTTGCTCTCTGATTTATTTTTTATTTATATTTACACCCTTATTATTTTTTTTTTAGATCCTCTTGTGTAGTTAAAAAAAATTTCTTATTTCATTCTTCAACGTTTAATTTGCTAGGGGTTATGCTTCTTTACTTTTACATATATGATGCTTTCAGTTTATTAACTCGAGTCATGAGTTTGAAAAGTTAATATAGGTTGATATTTTTTTTTATTTTCATCATTCAACGTTAGTTTATTTTTTAAAATGTCTTTGTGGTTTTCTTTAATTTTTTATGTTGAGTTATCTTAATCTCATGATCTAAGCCGTGATTTTTGCAAATTAACTCGCCTCTTATTACCCAGGTTACATGTCTATCACATTACCTCGAGTTGACTCGAACCCTTTTTTGTATCAATTTTGTACTTTTATAGATCTTTTTTCAAGATATCATGATTTTAAAAAAAAAAATATTATTTATATGCCTTCATTATCTTTTTTTTTAATGTTTAATTAAAATAAAATTAATTTATTAAATTCGATCAATGCTACAAACTGAATCATTGATTTCTCTTATTTCCTTGAAATGCGTTTGCAATACTTATATATTATTTTTTTTTAATCGGAAACAAGGTGGGTTCGCATTGCAGCATAGGTTTATGACTAGTTCTATTTTATAATAAATGAAATGGGATGAATAGTAAAGCATGTGTTTTTTTTTTCTCTTTTAATTTTTCTCTCTCAATTTCATCTTTAGATTTTATTAATGGTTGTTTGTGTTATCTTTAGATCAACCAAGCCAACTGGTTTACATTGAAATAAGTCTTATATGATTTCATTTTAAACTTAAATAAGATAAGAAGTTAGATCAAAAGGTTTTTTATATCAATTTCATCATTTAAATTTTTTTTATTGATCATCTAAGTTAACTTTAAATTAACTAAGTTAATTAGATCACATTGAACAACTCTCACATAATTTAGTTTTAAACCTGAACTAGATAAGAAATTGGATTGAGAAATTTTAAGGCTGACCTTACGAAAAAGTTTAATAATAATGCTATATAGTTTTTTACAACATGATATATATATATATATATATATATATATATATATATATATATATATATATATATATTATCTTACTAGCATCGTAGTGCGGCACTATAGACTAGTTTATAACTAACTATAAATTTAAGCAGAATTCTTTTATGGGCTAGAGGCCAGAAGATGGCTGTCTAACTTGGGTCTGTATGTGGGGTGGGCTAAGGGGTGCACAAGGAATAATCCATTACTGAAAAGAGAAGAGCGGGCTGCGTTCATTTGTATTCACGGATATGGGCAGGGCTGTAAATTCTGCATTACTTAAAAATGTTTTGATTAATATGTTAATTAAATGGAAAATAAATAAATAAATAAATATTAAATATTTTTTATTTAAATAATAGATTCAACAGATGGGTAGAATATATTAGAAACTTTACGTATGTATTTCTAATTAAATGATTAATATTAAATTATTCCATGAATTAATAAGTATAAAAAGCAAGAACTAAAATCATATATACCTTTCGATTATTTTATATTTTTTGTTCAAAAACATTTATTTCTACAATCTAAAAAAAAATGTATTTCTATATATAATCACCTTCTTCCCAAGCAGAATATTTTAATTTTATTCAAACTCCGGGCATAATTTACAAGCCAAATCCACGAGATAATACTAGGTTTTTTAAAAGACGTTATTGATTTTGTTGGTTCCAACCCTAGCTTAGGCTTATCAGTCGAATACCCAAAAAAAGAGAAACCAAATCAAACCTTAAGAGATTACTTTAATCCTTGCCATCTCATTAATTCAAGAAAAAACAAGAAGAAGAAGGTTTTTAACCACCAATTAATTTTATAATTAAGGCATGTTATGATTCAAGAAAATAGTTTTAAAACCAGTCCAATGCAACCCAACAAGTTGACTCGATTAACTTAGTAGAGCCCAGTAAAAAATTCAATTACAACCTGTTAATTATTTATTTTTTTAGCAAATATTTTGTTTTTTTTAAAAAAAATCAATTCAAATTGACTCAATAATCCGGTGATAACTATTGACCCAGCTTTGATCAAAGGGGGACCGGTTTAAAAAAGATGTTCAAGAGTCGACATTGTTTAAGACATTGTGAACCACATGACAGCAATTCCATCCTCGTAAATGTTGAAATCCAAGTCTTATGTGCCTCTACAACGCATTGTCTTGTCTCATTTACTGTCCTTTTTTTTTAATGCCCACAAAGATTATAATACTTTGACCGGAAGATCACATGAAAAGTATATCAGATCGATCATTTAAATTACCATTTATTTAATTTATCTGTACTCACCTTGCACAGGCATTACTAGTTGATCTCATTCTTTTAGATCTTGGAATCTCTAGAACTCGCACCATATTTCTTAGCATCGACTCTTCCTAGCTAGCTACTTTGTGTTGCTTCTGCCTCTGTCCTCCATGGATGTGTTGAATCATAATCCCATTAAATTAACCACAAAAATTATGAGTTTTGACTCTTTACATCATATAAGCTATGTTAATTACCATAAATAATACAAATATAAGCTATGTTAATCACATCATCCGGGCTAGGTACACTAGCTAATTATAATGATAGCATTGTGACAGCATCAACCAGCCAATCAATTTTTTTGTAAAAAAAGAAAAAAACAGAGAGAAAAGGAGCCAGGAAAAAAAAAATCAGACAGTACCATCTGGGTTTCCAATTTTATGCATTAGAATCCAATTTGACGGTCAAACTAAACTCGGGGACTATAGTATGAGGACAAACCCATTTCCATGTTCTGAACAAGCACAGTGTCTGGCTCAGAAGAACACATTGATCCCTGATCAACATTGTAATTGGACAATCAGTTGAACATCTCTCTCAGTTGTGAAATCCATGAAAATGAACAACCCACCAAAAACATAGCTTCTATCATTAAAGGTAAACAACTTGAGTTCACATTACATAATCATAAGCTAGCGTCCTATAATGTATATGTGTGTGACCTAGCTAGCTAAGTCAGTGTTTTATTAAATAAAAATTGATCAAATTCATCTCATCGAAGGTGCCTTTTTTTGTTTGTCATGGTCATCAATCTACATCTCATTCGAGTATTAAACCTGAGAAAGAAGTGAAAGTGAAGTAACAGAAAGGTTTTATGTAACTGAAAGATGGGAAAAGTTAAAGATAGCTAAGGAGGCCTAAAAGAAAAGCAACTAAGAACATAGAATCATCCCGTTTTCACTCCATCGATGTAAGAAAGGGGAAAGGGAAACTAAAGAAAAGAGGAAAGAAATCAAAGCAAACAAAGAAGAAAAAAGAATTTGACAAGACCATTATATTTATGGTCCATATAACATAATCATCAATGTAATAAACATCACCATCTTCGACAACATCGTTTTGTGTTTTGAAGTCACTTGCCAATATTTCATGATCTTGACCGTTCTTCCTTTCTTTTGCTTTTGGTACTCCATCGAAATTCTCAGTATCTTGTAAAGTCATGAACAAGCTGGCTAGGCCTATCTGTGACATTGAGTCTCCAAGAAAGGAACGGGATGTTATTGCCAGTATCAGAATCCCGATCACAGTCTTCTATGAACCTGAATTCATTTGCCGGAGAGAAACAAGGCATTTTTGGGGTCTGAACCCATGAATTGTTTTGATGATAACCATAGTGCTGCTCCATTGCACCTGAGGCACTTGCATTGTTTGCGCTTGCGGCTGTTGCCCTTCTCTCTTCCTTTTTGAACCGAATTCCACACGCATTGCAAAGTGACTGCAATTCACATACACATTAGGATCAGTCATCAAATGCATTCATCGCTATGAATTTACAATAAAAAGGACTAAATTTTTGCTACAAATACAAACATTTAACTACATCTAATAGGGCATGGAACTAATTAGTACCTTAGGGCCTCTTGGACCGTTTCTCCAGAGAGGAGTAGAGGTGGTGTCGCAATTAGCACATCGGCGAGCAAGGAGAGGATCGTTATTGGCCAGGTTGTTATTGCTATTATGACTGGTATTACTATTTCCACGGCTAGTTTTATGGGCTTGAGGTGGATAAGGTGTAGAATTATTCTTTGTTTGCAAAATATCCCAACAAAAGTTAGACATGCAAGAACCAGAACGGCGTTGATCATGCCGCATCCTTTTCTCATCGTCTTCGCTTAAACGAGTAGATGGGGTTCCTAACGAAAGAGTGCAATCAACAGAAGACGAAGGGGACGTGACAGGGTACATGTCTGTTTCATCAAAAGATTTGTGATTGTTTGGCATGGAAAATAGCATGGAGAATGAGTTGCTCTGGGTATGATACATACTACATGAACATGGACCTACCATATTACAGTGAGAACTACTGCACCTATGCATCATGGTCGCCTCTCTTTCAATCTCTTCAACCAGTTTCTGTTAATAGCAGAAGATGAATTGGGTTGGTGCCAAAATGAAAGATGAATAAGGGTTTTTTTCTAGTGTTTGTGCAGGATTGAGAGAGAGAGAGCGAGAGAGAGAGAGGAATGGGGAGAGTAAGGCAATGAAGAAGTGGGGGAATATGGCAGGTTTATAGTTAGAGGGTAGCTAGCAAGTGACAGAGAGAGTACAAGCCAAAACAGTAAGCCTCCTCCCAGAGTGAGAGAGATGCTGCAATAATATAGTGTTTGAATAAGAGAGAACTTTGAAGGGAGAGCTCAATATATGGAACGAGAGGGGGCGAGGGGAGAGAGAGAGAGAGTGTGTGTGTGGAGTACTAGTAGTATTGTCTGGTAGCTTTATAAGCTAATAAAATGGTGAAATACCAGTCAGCACCTGCAGTCCACGTTGTCGTCAAATGCAAATGAAGATAACTTATACGTATGTAGTAAAGAGAGTTACAAAGACATGTAGACAGAGATGGACCCAATCTAGCTTCTTGCAAAAAAGAGAGAAAACAAAGAACAAAAACACACTAAAAGGAAAAAATCTCCATAAATAAATAAATACAGCTTTATAAATCACTCATGTATGTTGGGCTACGAGAGAAAGGGCATGTGTGGCTAGAACAAGACTAGTAAGGCTACAGCTTCTTTAAGTGGTATAGGTCACCATCTTTGTGTAGATGTTGGAATTGAGATTTATAGGGTTAAGAGAGGGTGTGGTATGGAGAGCTTGGTGAGATATTAGGGCGCTCTTAACAATGTGGAAGGAGGGGGAGGGGGCAGATGGGTTGGTCATTGGGTAGTCAAAAGAACCCACGTGACTAGCGGGAACAGTCTTCCATGGATCTGCCTTCTCCGATCACGAGGACCCCCTCTCTGTTTTGCTATGTAATGCTCTCTCTCTCTCTCTCTCTCTGCGCCTCTGTCACTGGACTGGACTGCCAGCCTCCCAAGGAAAATGGAATAGTCCCTCAATTTCCATTCACTCGCCTCCTGTTTGCTCTCTTCACCACGCTCCAACTACATCATTAAACTTTAATAACTACTCGAAAAACCCTTTCTAGCTTATCTAGTAGAGTTTACATGGCCTAGTCCTGTACACACTTCTTCCTGTTTCACTGCTTAAGTTTTTTTAAAAAATCTTTTCAAAAAATATATTTTTAATTAAAATATATATTTAAAAAATATCTTACATCACAATAACAAATACACACTTATCATATAATAATTGTAATGCAAAATTTAGTAATAGCTCGGTAGTTTTCGCAACACAAATGCCCCTTTGTTTTTTTTCTAAACCATTCGAATATTTCTCTTAAAATTATTAAAATGCGTATGATCCATTGAAAATAATATTTTGAGGTGCTGGGATTTTTAAATCCTACTCAATTAATAATATCATACTTGTTATTACATTATAACCTGTAATTATTCTTCAATCTTTGAGCGCGATGGATGCTATATGCATCTTTGTGCATGATAAGATCTTGATGCTTTAATTGCTAACAATTTATTTGCTCAAGTGCATAATCTCCTACATATATCACACTGACTGTTAAAAAAAACATCTAATATGCCAAACACCACTAGGAGAAGGAATTGAAAGCTTTCATATTGATTTTGCACATAAAGGAGAAAAAAAAATAAAATAAAAAATAAAAAAGAGAGTCCACAGGCACGTATAAGTGGATTCTTCCTCCAGGGAATTGATTGAAAACGTGGAGATCAAATCCCGTGATGCGATGGGGATGATGTAATATTCTCAATCATGCAGGTGTCAGTGTATGGTATGTTTTTCAACAGAACAATGACCATAATTACAGTGTAAGAAGCCCTTGCCTTCAAGACCCCGTAAGTTGTTATAGACCGTCCAATCCGTCAATCTTAGGATCAAAGGCCCTCCCCGTGGTGACCCCATCATCATCATCATCAAACACCCAGTTTCAATTACTCCCTGCACCCTAGCAATCAATCAGTGCCCGTACTCTACTTGCCAGCTGAATCACGTGAACTTCAAAACCAAACAAAACCCAGGGAGAAAAGTAAATTATAAGCCTCATCGTCAACATATGCATGCATGTGTTCCTATCTATAAAGCCCTCTCTCATCATATTTCCACCAAAATCATCATCTTTTCTGTGTGTTTTTGTTAATAAAACATGGAGGGATGAATTCCAGTGGTTTAATGTTTACGGTTTGAAAGTGTTTTTCTTAAATATATTAATATAATTTTTTTAAAATAAAAATATTTTTAACATCAATGCATTAAAACAATACAAAAACATTAAAATATGATTTTAACTGCATTCTCAATACTATTAAAATATACTATGAAGTTAAACATAGTATTTTAGTTTAGCATTCATGTCAAAAATTATTAATCTTGATGTTTTTTCATGAAAAAAACAATTTAAAACTATTTTAAATTTCTTTTAATTTGTCTCAGCTTAAAAGATTTTGAGTAACTATCTAAACTCTAGAAATTATTTTTACAATTTCAAATCTATAATTTTAGACTCGTAATGAAGTTTCTAAATATTATGGTCTTTCAATATGTAAAAAATGTATTTAAACCCGTGACTTACTCAAATAAGCTGGATGTTTTGAATATAAAAAATAATTCAACAGCTAATGATTAAATAACTTATATTTATTAAATGATTCTTTAATTGATTACAAACAAGCATGAAAACTCAGAAGAACATGAAATGATAAACATGTTTTAAAGGTCCGAAAACTTTGTTCAATTGCAGAGTGACTGTTGATTTTTGTTGAGATCTTGCTGTTGTTCTGTTCTCCGACCTCGAGATATAGAGGATATTATAAATAATCGTTTGTTGACTATCTATTCTTTCCATGATTGAGAGTGTCTCACTTCACTTGCTTCAGTCAATTCCTTATACAAGTTTATATCGTATTTTTTTATTTTCTTGTTTTTTTTAATCCAAACTTCACGATCCACTTAGTGCATCCTATAATTCGTCTGTTTAATAGTATAGTTATGATTTTTTTTACTAGTTATTAACTCTTAACTCTTACTAGTTCACTGTGTAGTAAAAACACAATGTTAAACAGGCACGTATCCTCACCTTAATTATCACCATCCCATTTCAAATATTAGAAAAGGTTGTATTGAGAAAAAAAAAAGTATTTTCATAAACATACATATACACTACTGATGGATTGTTTAAGATTTGACCAAAAGAGTTTTAATTCCAATGACCCGCGGGAATATTTATTAAAAAATAATTTCATAGGTTTTTTAAAAGAAGGACACTACTTATCACAGCCACCCAAAAGAGAAAAATGTAGCCAGTAGATAGATATATGTGATAATAATGTGTCGTGAAGGATCACTAGTAGACTAGTTGTAGAAAATCTCAAGTTGTTTTGATTGTAGCGAAAGGAGGCGAAGAGATAGATATAAAGGTATACCTATCAGATCCCTGCAATCATCAAAGCATGCAACAGCTCCTCTTGGCTTGGTACTACAGGAAAAAAAGTGTGTGCGAGACTAGGAGAGATCATGGATCTTGAGTCAAAGATGGAAACTCAAAGGAAAAAAAAGTAAGAAAATATAATACACACTAGGAGCTGAGCACAAAAAAAGCAGTAAAAAATAGGGAAAATAAGGTGACCCCACCACAGATATCAGGGCACAAAACCGAACAAGCTAGCTCCTCTGGAATATCGAGTACCCAAATTCGATCAAAAGATTCAAAAAACATGAAGACGCAGACACGAGAAAGAGAGAATCAGATCGTCTAGAGATTGGTGACTTAATAGTTCGACAAATGGGACGACCACCGCTTTTCAAAAGATGCTCCCCCTCTTATTCGCTTTGTAAACCACGAAAAAACATACCACATCTCCACTTAAAAAAACTATGGTATAATATTAGTATATATTAGCACAAGACAATATTATGTTATGTGTGTGTGTGTTGTTGTTACATTGTCATTACATATGCCACTTACTTTCTTTCTTATCCACGCGACTCCTTTACACGTTAACACACTTCCACGACACAACAAAACAAGGTATTCAATAGAGTAATGTGGTTGTTATTGATGTTTAAAGTATTTTTTTTTTATAAATTTATTAAAATATTTTTTTTATTTTTTAAAATTATTTTTTATAATATAGCATTAAAATAATTTAAAAATACTAAAAATATATTAATTTAAAATAAAAAAATTTATTTTTTTTTTAAAATATGTACAATGCAAAAACAAATAGAATATTTAAAGACAATTTAAAAATATTAAAATAATTAGTTTTAAATAAAAAATTAGTTGTTTTATAAACACGCACTCAGCTGCATTAATATAATAGTATTTTTACATTTTTTATTAATTGTTTTAGCGTTTAATTTAGTAGTTAATAAATAACTTTATATATCATGACTTGATTTTTTGACACATGCTGAGACAATGTAAGAAAAATAGTAAGAACAAAAAAAAAATTGTTGAAAAAGGACCTCATCCGCAAGAATTTTAATTTGAATTTTAAGTACTCGGTGTTCTCTAATTAAAATTGAATATTAAAGTTCTTATAAGCTGTTTATACATTGAAAAAACATAATGAATAAAGTTTTAAAAAAAAAAGAATTCTTAACTAAATAAAAAAATTATAAATTAATTAGAAAAACATGATAAAACTCTAACAGTAGCTTCCATAATTTTGGAGCCTCAACAATCTCTCGTCATTAAAAAATAATAATAAAAAAAAAAACTCTATTAGTGACAAATCCCCAGAATTTCCTAACAAAATCTTAATATAATTTAATAATTGGATCAAAATACATGGCTATTGATATAAGATTATAATATTTATCTGTTTGGAAGTGATTAGTTTTTAAAGTATTTTTTAAGCTAAAATGTATTAAAATATATTTTTTTTATTTTTTAAAAATTACTTTTAAGATCAGCACATTAAAATAATTTAAAACATATAAAAAAAAATTAATTTTTTTTTAGAAACGCGGTTTGGATCGAATTCCCAAATGTTCACATATGTCTTTGACTCAAATTCCATTCATCTTCTTTTTTTTTTTTTTTTAACTAGTGTTAGAAATTCTAGCATTCAATTTTCATAGATTGAAATGAAATATTTTTGCAAATAAAGTCTTAAAGAAAAATATTATTTCTTCTTTTCAACTAAAACAATAATACGAAACACGCATATAATTTACTACAGAAGCCAACAATTCAAAGAACGGCAAAAGACCCAGCTTCCAATGTTCCCTTCTGGGAAAAAGAAACAGACGTGACCATAACTTTGTGGGGTTTGGTTTACACGGTTGGTGGAGGGAAAGTGGTGGTGGAGGGCATTTGCTCCGAGGCCTGTAAATTCGAGTAATTAATGAGGATCTCCGTTTTAATTAATTGGAAACCCTGGGATTTGCTTAATCATGCCAGCCCGAAAATAATTAAGGTCCACCCACAAAAAAATACGGGAAGAGCATTACATGCTCACTAATCATGATGTTACGTGGCTCGTTGGATTTGGTGGGGCCCTTGTGGTCTTGTTCCTCCTTTCCAAGGCGTGTGAAGCACTAATTAAGCAGAACATCGTATCTACCTGTAATAAATGTAACAACAGCAACAATCATAATAATAATGGCTATCGCTAATCAAGGTGCCACGTGTGCATGCATGCATGCATGCAAACATAGAAACAAGTGTGTTGAACAAGCACTGGAGTGGTGGAACAGTGCTTCTTTGAGCACATAAAAATAACGTTAATTCCTCAAAAGCAACGAGATACGACTGGAATGTTTGTTTCTCTTTGAGAGTGGGTTTGGATCTAGGAGAAGAATATATATACATATATATAATTTATTTATTTTTAATTTATGGTTTTAGTTTTCGTGGTGTAGTAGGGTTTGAAAGGGAAATTGGATCGGTGTAGTGATTTTGCTGTTGCTGTCAGGATCTTTCTTTGGCAGGATGGCTAAAGTAATGGTATTTAAAAAGGATTTTGGGGAGAAAAGAGAAAGGGAGGAAGCAAGAACCCAATGGATCAAGCGTTGAGAAAAAGGGTCAAGAAGAAAACCCCATGAGAGAGGCCGTCCTGTAAAAGAAGATAAATTCCTGTCAGCACTCATGACCGCAAAGCAGGTGTCTTGTAAACCCCTAATTGTCTCCTCCAAGGTTGTGATCTAAAAGACTATAGCCCTGTGCCTGTGCCTGTGAGTGACTTGAAAGAGAGTTTAACCGATGACTGCCTTTCTTTCTTTTCCTACGTACTAGCTAGCTATATCCCTGTGTTCTATCTAGCCTGTACTTCTATTGTAAGGTTATGTAATTCTACAGGGTGAATGTGATCGGTGAGTACGGTTTTTGTTGTTTTTTATTAAAAATAAATTATTAAAATATATATTTTTTTAAAATTATTTTTATATCTTTTCAATAAAATAATTTAAATTTTTTTTAAAAAAATAAAATTAAAAAATAAAAAATTCATTTTTTAAAAATTACATTCTTAAAATATAAAAATAAATGGGCTCTGTATAACATATTGATGCAACAAAGAAACTGCAAAGGTTGACCTCACTTTAATATAGAAGAATATTAACATATAAATATTATAAAAAATATATATGTGAATTATCATGCTAGTGTTATCAATTATGAATCTCACTTTAATATAAAAGAATAATATAATAGCTCATGTGTATTTTTGAAATGGTATTTACTATGCACTTTTAATTGTTACAAATCTAGTTATTTTCATTTTTATAAAGCAAAAGCAAGATAATTTTAACCAATTGTTTTTTTAATCAAGGAGTTTATAAGTCATAATTTTTACATATCAAATAAAATATAATTTTAATCTCGAATAAAGTAGCTCAACTGATTAAGTTTTAGGTTTGTTCTCGATAAATTACTAGTTAAATTGCCACAAATCTTAGAACTATTAGAGATTTACCCGGTCGTTAACTTAAAAACTTTAAAATATTAGTTGAAGTTCGCGTAAATTAATTTGAATATTTACGATTTTACTAGTTAAACTTGTTTTACTTGATTAGGTTTTTATTAACTCAATTGATCCAATCAAATCAAATTTAAAAATCATTTAGGTTGATGTCTTGTTAAAAAAAAAAATATTGATGAAATAAAAAGAATAAGATATTGTTATGATTAAACTTGTCTGACTTAATTGGGTTTTCATTAATTTAATTGAACCAATCAATCCCAACCCAAAATCATCTACATCAATATCTTGTAAAATAAATAAAATGATAATGATTAAATAAAAATGGTTTATCCAGTAACCAATCAGTTCTAGACCTTTTTGAGTTGGTATTTGGATTCGATTTAACAATTATTATTAAAATTGGATTTCTCTCTTAATTCATTTAATCAATCATTTTCTAGTATGTAGGTGTTTGTGATAGTGACGATAATTATTATTTTAATTTTTTTATTTAAAAATATATTAAAATAATATATTTTTTATTTTTAAAATTTATTTTTCAAACTACCGTGCCAATTTTTTTTTTTTATTTTCATAAAACTACAGTGGCACCGTAGCCCAAACGGTCACTAAGCGTACTTAACCGATCGGCTGTTCAATTAGCCCCCATCGACGACTGTACAACTTTGAATAAAAAGGGCATCATATCGTAGAATTCTAGTAACTTAAAGAGAAAGAGCCATTGCAAGGCAGAAACTAAGCTCAAATGTTTTTTGACCAACAGCATGATGAATGCCCCAAATCTGGGGGAGGTATCTTTGTTTCAGATCTAGCTAAGCTTAGTCTCCCTCTTGCACAAGCCCTTTGCGTAATCAATCCTCTCTTTCTTTCTTTTTGTTCTTCAAGTACCATGATTTCTTTCTCTTTTATACTTTGAATCTTTCTAACCTTTTTGCAGTACTACATCTGAAATCTCGAAACAAAATTCTAAATTTCATGATGGAGCATATTTCTCCTGCCAGTAGACACTGATGTCTTTCTTGTTTTACCTTTATGCCTATTATTTTCCGGATCATTTCAAACGACATTTATTCGCTGGCTAGGTTATCGGTTTGCATTATTCTTCTTCTTTTTCTCAGTTAAGCATAAAAATCTTGGATCTATTGGTTTATACATGGATAACGTGTATCATTGCTTTGTCGCTGTTGGTGATAAAGTTCAAAAAATAAAATTCTAATTACATGGAATTAATCAAGACACCGACCTGAAATATAGATTTTTTTTTGAAAAAAAACGTTGATCTACAAGAAAGAGAACAAGTTTTTTCAATCAATTGAACCATATTTCATCTCAAGTCTAATAAGAATTCTTGTGACGAGGCGTGCTGCAAGAATGCCTTCTGATTTCTGCTACTTTGATTTCGAGTGTTTTTCTTTTCTTAAAAAATTTACTATAATTTAGAGATAGATAGACACTCTGATGATTCCTAAGAACTTGGCTTTCCAAGTCAAGAAGTATCGTTTTAAAACAGATTTATTTTCCTTTGCTGTAATTTCCACATATCGAACCTGCTCGACTCCATACACCAGTTTTTCCTCTTGCTTATGTGTGTTTAGATGAATCTTTATTTCCCTTCAAGGAAAAGTCCACAGTCAGATTGATGGCAGAAAGCTTTGTATATTTAACCAAAGACGTACTCCGGCATGGCAGCTTGTCCTGGAGGATTTTCCGGTCAGAACTTCAAAGCTAGCGTGACACATGCAGAATCAGGAATCACTCTTTAAGAACCAGAATTCCTTTGAGTAACCCACAAATATCCAAGCCATTGTGATGTCTTGCCACCCTGCGATTTCAGAAGAATTTCCAGCTTGTTGGATTCGGACAGGATTCGCGGCAGTTCACGCTTTTTTCTTTTTAGTCGTGGAGGGCACAGTTTCTCCATCACTCAACAATAAGAACTGCAGAAAAGTGCTTCTCGGCACTCTATTCTCGACAATGTGGAGTCCGGAGAGATGCTATGTCTATTATTATTATCTACTTCCGAGCCTTGAGGAAATTATATTCTTGAATCATATTCTAAGCAAGGGAAAAAATGGGTAGAATATGCTAAAGGAAAAATATAAATAGTTATGTGTTGGGAGGTTTCTTTGTACGGGTTTTGTGTGAAGGCCCTGAATCATTTTTGATGTGGGAGAAGAACAGGATCTAGAGGCCATCTTGAAGCCCCTGGACTATTGAAGTTGGAGTGTATTTAGATTGGAACTATCAATTTGATCAATTACGTCCTTGAATTATTATGTTTTGGATAAATGTTACCTTTTCGTTTTGATTTGATCATTGAGTCAATTTTTTTGGGTGAAAGGTGCCAAACATTTTTTAACTATTAGTCGAAATAGAATTAGTCTCTAAATAAGTAATGTGATGCTCAAAATCCCTAAATAAAATTGAAAAGCTAATTAGATAGATTAAATTATAAATTAAAAAAAAATGAAAAAGAATCCACTTTTTAAGACTGAAATATATGAGCCAATTGCATCTCACATACTTGAGATAACACTAATTATATATATTATTTAAGGACTGAATCTACCTTGTCAGTAGTTAAGGGGGCTCGACACCTCTTACCCCGTTTAATATATTATGGGTAAAATATACATTAGTCCCTTTAGTTTTAAGAAACAGATTAATTGGTCTTCCTTGTTTTAAAAACTAATTCTTTCATCCTTTTTATCCATTGTTTGTTCTTTTCCAATATATATATATATATATATATATAAGGGGGCTCGACACCTCTTACCCCGTTTAATATATTATGGGTAAAATATACATTAGTCCCTTTAGTTTTAAGAAACAGATTAATTGGTCTTCCTTGTTTTAAAAACTAATTCTTTCATCCTTTTTATCCATTGTTTGTTCTTTTCCAATATATATATATATATATATATATATAAGGGGGCTCGACACCTCTTACCCCGTTTAATATATTATGGGTAAAATATACATTAGTCCCTTTAGTTTTAAGAAACAGATTAATTGGTCTTCCTTGTTTTAAAAACTAATTCTTTCATCCTTTTTATCCATTGTTTGTTCTTTTCCAAAATATATATATATATATATAAAAGAAAAGAAGACAGTTTTTAAGAGTATACTTGGCAGTGTGGTAGCAGTTGCTTTTCAAATAATTTTTCATGCCGAAACATATACAAATAATTTTTTTTATTTTTTATATTAGTACATCAAAACGATCCAAAACATACATATTATATTAAATTTTAGCAAAAAAATTATTTTTTTTTAAAACACGATTTCAACCACGTTTCCAAATGGTTTCTATACATAATCAACACTTGACAAAGGACTGAATGATTAATTTTCAAATTAAAGGGGACTAATTAATTCATTTTGAAACTAGAGACTATTTCATAATTTACTCAAAGTACTCCAGACCATAGTTTTAAAACCCGGACCGGCCCGGCGGGTCGACCCGGGACCCGGCCGACCCGGGCATGGGACCGGTCCGGGTGAAGACCAAAACCCGCTTGGGAATTGGCCCGGCCAGACCCGGTCGACCCGGCGGGTCGACCCGGAACCCGGTTGACCCGGCAAGACCCGGCCCCAAACCCGTTGACTTTTTATTTTATTTTATTTTTTTTGCTAAAACGACGTCGTTTTGATTTTTTTTAAAAAAAATTAAAAAATAAATTTTGACCCGGCCGACCCGGTCGAGACCCGGTGACCCGGTCAAAACCCGGAACCCGGGCCTTGGACCGGGTCGACCACCGGGCCGGTTCTTAAAACTATGCTCCAGACACTCCTTTTTAAAAAAAAAAAAAAAAAAAGACTCTTAACGAAGACAAAATAATCTTCTACGAAAGGCAATATTCTTGAAGTTTTCATAAAAAAACTTGACACTTCTCCTACAAGTAATGTACTTGCTAGGCTAGCATTGTTTTGATTTTTTGCACTGAAATTAATTTAAAAAATAGTTTTGAATAAATCAAAATTTAATTTAAATAAAAACGAGAAATGGTACATCCATTATATTTTTTAGTGCTGCACTTGTTATTTAAAAAATAATTAAGATTTTTAATATATACTATATTATTAATTTTGGTTTGACTAGATAAAAAATTTCGAACCTTAAGAATAAGAATTACCGTAATCTATGATAATTATTATTAGTAAAAAATTTCAAGAACCTTTTTATTACAACCGGATCTTTATAAAAACGAGAGATGGTTCATCCATGATATTTTTTTAGTGCCATACTTTTTATTTAAGAAATAATTAAAAAATTTTATATATATATATATATATATATATATATTGACTTTGATATAAAACTTCGAATCTTAAGAATAAAAATTACCATAATCTATGATAATTATTATTAGTAAAAGATTTTCAATAACCTATTATGAGAACTGGATCTTTCGTCGCTGGAACAATTTCTTTTTATTCCCATATATATAAGGAATCAAATCACGAGTCTGTAAATACACATTTATGTAGAATTAAATTAATAACAAAAGAGAGAAAATTAAAATGGCTGACAGCGGGAGCAATTTTGTGCTTGGTTACGAGCATATCTCGTTACTAGTCTTGTAAAAAACAAGAGGGATCAAGTCTTCAGAATCCACCTTTACCAGTTCATCTCTTTGGGGACTCGGCAGCCCTTGTTAACATACACTAATCAAGCTTTAACTACGCCAATTGCCCCTCGAATCTATCCATACATACCTTCTTTTTTTTCTTTTTTATTTTTTAATTCATGATAAAATCATATTCGATCCTCTTCTCGTGGTATGTTTTTTTTTTTTTTTGTTAATAGTCGAAATTTTATTAAAAGAAAAAAGCTACAAAGATAGTAGCCTAACTTACATCAGAAGAACAACCAGAGGAAAAGAAAGCACAAAAACTGTTGCATGAAACAGGGGATAGCAACAAAAGAAGAACAGACAAATCAAAAGAAACCAACTCCTCCCGACTAAACATTCTCTATATTAAGCTCGAAAGAGTTGGAGTCAAGCCTCAGCCATAAGCAATACTTTGGCGCACCATGGAGAAACAAATTTGAAGGTTAGGGGCAGCGTCATTAAAAATAACATCATTTCGATGAAGCCAAAGATTCCAAACAACGCATGAGAAAAGAAGTTGTCATGAGAGATTTTGTTGCTTGCCTTTAACCATAGAAGACCATTGGTAGCATATATCATCAACAGATTTTGAAAAAACACTGCAAAAGCCCCGATTAGAAAGCAGTTTCATCCATATATTTCAAGAGAAGTGGCAGTGAATGAAGAGGTGACTTGAAGATTCCAAGCTTTTATTGCAGAAAGCACATCTTGACTCCTGAAGGGAGAGGTAGTCGCGTTGAAATAGAAAATCTCTTGTGGTTACTTTATCTTGGATAAGGAGCCAAAGGAAAAGCTGCACTTTTGATGGGGTTAGTTTTATCCAAACAGAAGATTGGAATGGTTTGGCTCCACCGTAAAAGGAATTACAGACAAAATAAAGTGATTTTTTTATTTGTATTTTTTATTTGTAAAACTATCACTAAATTTATTAACAAAAAACTCACCGATAAATTAAATATTATTGACGGGTGTTTTTTCAATAGATAGTATCCATCTATAATCCTATTAGTAAAGTAATCATAGACGAAATATTATTACAAGTATTGACATAAATTTTATTCAGTAAAATTGTTAAATATGATAATATCAGCTGCAATGCTTAACATATACTACTCAAGCTTTTACTACACCAATTGTCCCTCAAATCTATCCATACATACCTTCTTCTTCTTTTCTTTTTTTCATAGACAGGAGGATAAGCAATCTCACTTGTTTTCCAGACCAAGTTAAGGGTAATTGGCTTGGTAACCTCGAAGATAGGTTGTCTTAATGTTTACAAAGATAAATTTATAAAAAAAAACGTCTCTAGAATAATTTTGAAATAAATTTACGCATTATCAAAATAAAAAAAAATATAAAAGATATGTTTTATTTTTTATCTTTATCAATAATCAAAATATATCTGTTTGTCATGCTGGATTCTTAAGTTGAGGCTCGAGTACCCAGGCTTTTTGTAGGGCCCATACAAGTGGGCCACAATGTACATTTGAGTGCACATTCCGTACTTGTGGCTTGTGTAGGTATAGCCTATAGATGTGGGACAAGAATATGTACGTTATAAACTCCATTGCTCACATTTTTACATTAAGTAATAATGCTTCAGCGTGCTGCAAAAATAATTTTTAAAGTAATTGAATATTTTTGCTTTAATATTTTTTTAAAATTGTTTTATTTATTGATATCAAAAATAAAATTTAAAAAATAAAATAAAAAATTATTTTATTACATTTCCTAATAAAAATATTACTTTAAAATATGTTTTGTTAGCTTTGACTCCTTGGTTTCTTTTTCTTTACTTTTCTGTCATTCTTGTGTCTCAGGTCTTTATCTTTGTTCCTTGCAGTAGTGCACTTCGCATGTTCTTTTTATATGCAGCTGTTCCCCGCTTTAGCCATTCAAGTGATGCTTTAGGGCTTTGCCCTATCCTCATGCTACTGGATTCTCCAATTCAAATGTCCAACTAGATGTACCAATGCTCCTGCAATTGTACTATTTAGTTTACAATTTTTTTGGTTAAACGACACTAGAGGTTATTTCAGTATGATTTTTTATGAATATATTTTTGTAGTTTTAATTTGGGTAATTTTTTTTTTTTTTTTAAATATGGATGTCTGGATCAGCTTGCAAGGACCTTGACTAATCTCATGGATCCTGAAATTAACGATTATATAAACCTCCAGTGATTCTGAGATTTATAGGACTTGAACTGATGATTTATAAAAAATAAACTTAGAATCTAACCAAATAAACTATATCCATCAGGATTTAATTTGGGCCATTGAGCCTTTATCATTCGGTTCTTGGTGTCAAGATGTCTAGTTTGGGCTAGACTAAAAAAAATATTTCAAGAATTTACTAATTTTAAGATTAAAATTTAAAATTATTCAAGGGAAGGAGGGGAAATTTTTTAAATCTTTACATTTTTCTTATTTTTAAACTTTCTAATAGTTCCATTTTCATTAAAAAATAGATATAATGATGTCGTGGGATCAGTTAAAAATCACAAAACCAACAAAAATATAAATAAACTAACTAAGAAAAAATAATTATCAAATATAATGAATAAAATAATTAATAAATGAAAGACATAATTAAAGTTATGACGACATGATGTAATCAAATGTCAAAGGTGTAATGTAATGGAATTAAGTGTTTCTTCACGTATTTTTTTTGAATTGTGTTTGAATATATTTCAAAAATATATTTGATTTGAAAAATAATAAATTATAAATTTTTAGTGTGTTTTTATATATTTTTAATTTAAAAATAAAAAAATTTAAAAAAATAATTTTAATATATTCTTAAATAAAAAATTATTGTTTTAAAAAAACAGTACGATAATACAAAACACACATAAAACAAACAAATGGAAAAGTTTCACAGGCTTAAAAGCCCATCTAAATTCTTAAAAAAACTCAAATCTCAAAGCCCACTATGCTATAAATTAAAAACTCTTGGGCCTTCTACACCTCAAATTCGTTTAAACACCCTCTCCTGACTTCTCTTCTAGCTCCCTCCCGCTACCGATTTCCGTTAAACCCTAACAAAACCCCTTCGCCGACAAGTCAAAACCTCTCCCTCCTCCTTCCATGGATTCCGATACTCTAACAGAACCGATGGACTTTAAAGTATCAGAATTAATAAACGAAGTTCAAATCGAACATTCTCCCTCTTTCACCAAGCTCGTAAACGACACCGTTTCATCTATCCAAAATTCCATCGACAAAATCCCCAACAACCTCGTGGTCCGTTTTTTAAACTACTCTCCTTTTATCAGTCCTGTTTAATTTCTTTAAGCTTAATTAGGAAGTTAATGAGCTCTTTTTTTTAAATGCAGGTTACAGGCCAGGAAGCGGCGGCGTTCGTAAGAGACATCGGAGCGGATAAAGTGCAGTTTAAGTTTAAGAAGCCGATATCGATTGCAATTGGTGGCAGTTATTCGATAAAGTGTGTCGTGAAGCCGGATGTTAGTGTTGACCTTTTCATTCAATTGCCTAAGGTACCTGGCTTTTTGACTATTAATCAACGCTGCTGTTGGTTACATTAATGCGCTTATAAATGATTGATCGATTGCATCATGAATAGTTTGTATTGATGGAAATGTTTTGTAATTATTGGCAGGAGTGTTTTCACGAGAAAGATTATTTAAATCATCGCTATCATGCGAAGAGGTTTGTTTATTTATGTGTGATTAACAAGTTTTTAAAGTCGGATTCATCGTTTGAAAAGGTTGAATGGTCTACGCTTCAAAACGAGGCCCGGAAACCTGTGCTGCTTGTCTATCCAGGTGCCTCTTGCTTACCATAGGTTTTTTTAGGAGTTGCAGGGAAGTAGTCATTGCCTAAATGGATAACTTATGCAAAGTTTTATTTTCTTTCTTTTTGATAGCTGACAAGCTCGCCGAAGTTCCTGGGTTCTTTGTGAGGATAATTCCTACAGCGAAATCTTTGTTTAATGCTGCAAAGTTGGACTTGAAACGGAACAATGTCCGTGCTTTGAATCAAGGTAGAATATAACTTCTTTTTTTAATTTTGGGAATTTTTTTTCATTAACAAATAATGCGTTGTGCTCACCAAGCTGTAATTCTGTTTTGGAAATATTTAGATGGGACTGCTTTGCCTACACCAAGATATAACAGTAGTATTTTGGAAGACATGTGTTTAGAGGACAATACAGAATTTCTCAAGAAAACTTTTCTTGGACAGAAGGCATTGGGAGAGGCTTTAGTTTTGCTGAAGGTAAAGTATTTTCTCTCTCTCTTCATTCTGAATATAAATTTAGAAGGTTTTCCTAGGATATGGAAGCAATATTTTCTGTCTTATTTGTGCAGGTTTGGGCTCGACAGAGAGATGCTATACATTCTCACGATGGCCTAAATGGATATTTAATAGCTATCATATTGTCATATCTTGTGGCTTATGAGAAGGTTAATAGTTCCATGAGGCCACTGCAAATATTTCGAGTCACGTTGGACTTTATAGGTATGTTCAGTTTTTCTTTTTGCCAAAAGTACCTGCATATCAGTTGTAAATAGTTTGAATTGGATTAAATTGTTTTTCTCATTAATGTGTATCTTTGTTTCTTAAATTCTTTTTATAATTTCTACATTTAAAATGCTATTCTTTATGCACAATTTTGATAATGATGTAAACCCAGTTGTAAAGCTCTGGAGTTAAATAGTCCATTGCTAATGTAAAATTTGAGAAATATTTGAAGTGAAGTGACCAATCATCGTAACTCATGGATATGATAAAGCAAATAACAAGTAAATAATGGAGGCAAAAGTCTTAAACATGAATGGGTTATTCATGTTTCCCATGTCTACAGGGCTAGCAAAGTAGCTGATTGGTCCCCTAACTTCATGATGGGGCTTGAGCCAGGGGCTTCCTTCATGAATGACCCTCTTTCTATACGTTTTCCTTTGCTTTAGAATGATCTTTATGGTATTAGCCTTCATTTTCTTTGTGTAACCAAAAAAATATAAAAAATAAATAAAAAACAAACCAAATATCATGTAAATGGTGGAGGCATACCCTTTCAGATACTTAGGCAGCAGATGTTTCCTACTTGGTACTTTATCATGTGAATCTGGTTTCATAATGCTTTAGAAATTATGTTTGTTGATATTAACAGCCTTTCATATAATCAATAAAATGCACACTGCTTCCACTGTTATGCAGCCAATTCAAAATTATGGACTCGGGGGCTTTTCTTACAAAAGCAAGGTGAGGTCAAGATATTGAAGGAGGTAAGTGAGCTGCTTTTTATTTCTATGTATATATACATGTCTTTTTGCTTGCTTTCATTCTTTTTATTAATTTCTATGCATATCACAATATGCTTCCCACTCTTCCATATCTCACCTGTAACTGAAAAAAACTACCATTTAGCTATATGCACAAAGTGACGACTGCATTGGTCAGTCCATCTCACACTAATATCATCTTGCCAGCCTCAGTGCATGAGGAAATTGATGCAGGTCACAATCTTTGCAGATGGGCTCTGTTTTGCAAAGAAAGTGTTGTGAGATTAGTAAATCAACCAACTAATGCTGCTAGCACTACTGTGTCGTCATTGAAAAAATGGAGTTGCTTGATGACTAATTACTTAGTCTAGTTTGAAATTTCACCCGAGTGTTTCAAACTGCTTACAGCTTTCCGTAACCTCTGGGAGCTCATTGCTTGTTTCTATCTTGAGTGCTTTGATATGATATTGCTTTATTGCACTCTGCATCATTGGTTATTTGTAATCTTACTTTGGAGTTGCAGGATAGGATGCTGTATAAAGAATCATTTCCAGTTGTCATATTTGATTCAACCACTCACATCAATTTAACTTTTCGGATAAAAGATAGTGGTTTCTCAGAGGTACCATTTGCTAGATGTTTCTCTTTCTTTAGTCTTTTGTGGGTGTTGGCCTAACAATACAGTCCTTGCCCCCTGGGAACCCCCAAATTTCGGGTTTGAACCCGACAACTTGCCTGCTGAGACGGGGAGTTGCCTTTGCACTAAATTTATGTTTGGCAATAACTTCAATTTGGGGAGTCCATCTCTTGTTTCCATTCCATTCCTTTTCTTTTTGGGTTTTGTTGCCATGTCTCAGGATTTTTTCTTTGCTCCAATGTTCAGCTCCAAGATGAGGCTGCTCTGACGCTTCAATGCTTTGGGAAATCTGGAGATAGTGCATTTGAGGATATCTTCATGACCAAGATTGACTTTCCTGCCAAATATGATTATTGTGTAAGGTATATCTTTATGATCTGGAGTTGTCAATTGCCTTTTCATTCTTTTTCTGGAACACCTTCAAACTATTTTTCAAAGAAGCTGTGAGTTCTCATTCATGAGTTTTCATTAGTGGCCCCCACTTGGATTGAGGAAAAAATATGAGTTTCTTATTCTTGAATAAATCAAAATTGAGAAACTTGTTGCAAACACACCATCATACTTTTTCAGAAAGATTTCTGGTGAAGATTGTGGGCATTTATAAAAGTTTTGGAAGTCTGAGCAGAGAATATCTCAGGTATTCAATAAAATAGGAAACTATTATGATTGAAATACAAGAAATGAAATTGTGTGAATGGAAATAAATTCTTTGGCGTTTCTGTACAATTGCCATGGGAAATGCTCGTCTCTTTCAATGATGCATGTGTTATATTGTTTTGCCTTTTGATCTAACATTTACTTATGCTGGTCTATATATTCATTGCCCATAATTTTTACATGTTTTGGGCCTTTTAGATTGAGCTTAAAAGGAAATAGCGAGTTCTATTCTTCTGGATATTGCTTGGACGAAGAATGTTGGAGATTGTATGAGAAAAAGGTGCAGAGTCTTCTATCTCAAGGACTGAGTGATCGAGCCAAGTCAATTCGTGTTATTTGGAGAAATATCCCTTCAGGTTGCAGTCTGGAAAATGTATGTTGTTCTTGTTGTTATTTCCATCTAATTTTGAGATCATATTTGTTTCATTTCTTCGACTAGTTGTAATCACTATCTATTTCAGGGTTTGTCAACACTTGATGGAGAACCATTGCTAGCTGGAATTTCTCTAAGCTCTTTAGATAAAACATTTCGAGTTGTTGATATTGGTCCGGATGCTGAAAATAAAGAAGAGGTATTTGAATTCCATGCTTGAAATTTATATTAAATTTTTATTGCATCCACTTTCAATTAATTGAAGAAAGGGATTCCAATGTACTAATTTTTTCATGTTATGCACTAGGCTGCCAGGTTTCGGAAGTTTTGGGGAGAGAAAGCAGAGCTCAGGAGATTTAAGGATGGCAAAATTGCTGAAAGCACAGGTGAGGCTCTTTATTCGTCCTGGCTTCTTGGATTGAACTTAGTTGCAACATGATGATTATCATGACTTTGCTGTCCCAATTTTTATGTAGTATGGGAAAGTGAGCAGTGGATGAAACATCTCATTTTAAAAAGAATAGTAGAATATACACTTCTTCGTCATCTTTCTATATCAAAAACCAGTATTGAGCAAACTGTGGATCAGCTTGACTTTTCTCTTCTTAATGGTGTTGAAGGTGATGAGATTGACCATTTACTGTTAGTTGGTTTCCCCTTTTTTCTCCTTTATTTCTGCAATGTACCTTTTCACACAGAATTCTATAATTTTTAAAAATGATGCAATTTTGTCAGATCCTATGTCATTTTCTTCAAGTTTGCTTGGGGCATTTGATCTCCTATCAAAGCGCTTGCGTCTTATAGAAGACATTCCCTTGAAGGTGTCCAGCGTGCAGCCTTTAGACCCAGGTATATCCAAGATAGTGTTATCATTGTTAGATGGTTTTCCCTGCTGTAATGATATAAATGCTAGCAATTAGTAGAAATTCAATTTTGCTTGTTACCTCTCCAGCTTTCAGGTTCACATCTGTCTTCCCTCCTGTACCACACCCACTAGCAAGTGAAAAGGGTAGCGTTCCAAGACCACATAAGCTCACTTCATCCTGCATCCAGCCATTGGAAGTTATGATTCAGGTATGGTGCCTAGTTGTCCACCCATGCTTTTTATATCATTTTCCATCAAACTAGCACCTTAAACCTGTTTTCAGTTGGAAGGTTCTGGGAACTGGCCAATGAATGATGTGGCAATTGAGAAAACCAAATCTGCTTTTCTTCTCAAAATTGGAGAGAGGTGGGTGATTGTGGCTTCTTCTTTATGCAATTTATAATCATACTTGTAAAAGTATGGTAGTAGCTGATTATGAATTTATGGCAGTCTTGAGAATAGTTGGGGGATGACATGTACTGCGACTGAAGATGACGTGGATGTTTTTCTGTCTGGATATGCATTTCGTCTAAAAATTTTGCACGAGAGAGGCTTGAGCTTGGTGAAAAGAGAAAGTAAGCAAGTTTCAGTGTACATGTAATTCATGCTTGTTTGGCTAGATTCTTTTGATATTTAAATTACTAACCCAGTCTGATTTCTAGCTGGAAGTGACCAAGGAAAACAGGTCTCTTCTGCAGACCAGAAACTCTTTGTTCGCAGTCAGCATTCTAGCATGATTAATGGGTTGCAAGGTGTTTTCCCAATATATGGGCCAGTTGTTAGGTTAGTGATGAATCTGTGGCTTTGTTCTATTTACTTGCTAGTATGTTAATTGCCTTCTTAAAGTGTTTTGCTTGACTTTCTGTAAAGGCTTGCTAAAAGATGGGTTGCTTCACATATGTTCTCGGCATGCTTGTCAGAGGAGGCAATTGAGTTATTGGTCGCATATCTCTTTGTGAAGCCTTTGCCTTTCACTGCTCCTTGTTCACGCATCACTGGATTTCTAAGGTTGAAAAATACTCCTGCAAGCTTGTTGTTTTACTATTAATCAATTATTTTAGCTGAAGCAGGAATTTGCTGTCTGTTTTCTATGAGCTTTTTTCTTTAAACCATGATGGATTTTTGTTTCTGGGATCTATTTTTGTTGGTCAATGATCCATGTCGTTGAAATTTTCGTAACAGGTTCTTGCGATTGCTAGCAGAGTATGATTGGACCTTTTCTCCTCTTATTGTTGACATAAATAGTGATTTCAACCCAAGTGATAAGAAAGAGATTTATGTAAGTTCTGCAGAAGGGTAATGATTGTTTAATATTTTTTGGTCTCTTATTGTTTAATTTACATTAAGTTCTGCAATCAAGTAATGATCGTTTGTTTTTTGCTGGTCTCTTTAATCTTTTATTCGGTGATTTTGATCTCTTTTTCTATGGCTGCTAATTCTATAACATTATCCAGGACAAGTTTATGTTGACTAGAAAAGGTTATGAAGAAAGTAGCCAAAACATAAGTCCAGCAATGTTCTTGGCGACATCCTATGACAAGGCATCTGAGGCTTGGACCAGACTCTCACCAAACGTACTGGTTAGTGATTTCTCCAATCAAACTCGGGCTGTATAATCTTTTATGAGAAAATCTTTTATTGTATGTGCTTGCAAGTTTAGCAAATGTTTCCTTTTGATTTTGATTGTTTTTCCTCCCCTTCCTTCCTGAGCTGCTTTTGGCTGTTTTGGCCATCTGTTAATGTTGTTTACATCTTGGTCTGATCCTCTTATGTTTTGATATTTCATTTGATTTGCGTGTAGTTGGTAAAAAGTTCCCTGTTCATATTCTTTATTGACATGTTGGTTTGTTGAATCCAAAGGAACTTAAAAGGTTGGTGGCTTATGCTCGTAGCAGTGCAAACCTGCTTACCAGACTCGTATTTCAGGATCAGACAGAATCTTACAGATGGGAGGTGAGTTAATTTCAAAGTGCTTTTTAACTCTTCCGCCTTATACTTTTGACTTTAATGGCTTTTTTTTTTACCACAGTGCCTTTTCTGCACTCCTCTTACCAACTATGATGCCGTAATCCTTCTCCATGGGGACAGATTACCATATCCTCAACGTCTTCTCTTCCCATCAAAATTAAACCATGGTATGTTCCTACAAAGATCCCAGAGTTTGGCTCGGCTACTGTCAGATTCTTGTATTAACTTCTTGCCTGAAATTTGTAATTTATTGCACATATTGGGCAGGGAGGCTTGTGGCTCGTGGGGATGCTAGCAAAGCTTTCCAGCCCTTTATGTTACCTGGAGATTTACGAGGGAGCTTAGACAAGTTGAAAAATAAGCTATTGGTGGACTTTGATCCACTTAGGTGCTACATTGCAGATCTGGAGGCAAGTGTTCTGAAATGCTTTGTTATTCAAATTGACCATGTTGCTCTTAATTTTCTTACTCTCCCTGAACATCTTTAGAAAGAATGCAACACATTGAAGATGTGGTATGATTCTCTGGGAGGCGACGCAATTGGACTCACATGGGAGAGATCTTGTTCAAAGGTATAATGGAATGTCATTCAAAATGTCCTCTAATAGTGTCCTCAAATGATATACAATCTCTTCTGGAACAGCTTAGAAATCTTATCAAACACATTCACCTTATCTCTTGAATTTGTTTACTTCTCCCAGAAGCGGGATCGAGAGGAAGCCAGCGGAGATGAAGACCCAATTGATGTCTTAAAGGCTGTGGGTGAAGCTGGTAAAGGGTTTGTAAAGAGTGTACATTTTCTCAAGGCTCCAAGGGTCATGAATTAAGCATTACTCTTCTCTAGACCTAGAATAGGAATCACGAAATTCGTTGTTGTAAGCTTGTTCTCTTTTCAATATAGTAGGCAAATCTGATACAACAGTCACAGTTTTGAAGAAAAGTTGTTTGCTGCCGTGATCTGTATTTGTGTTTGCTCCGCGAGGAAGCAGAAACGCTGTACTGAAATTTGAGTTTAATCATATAAATGCATTTGGAAGTGTATATAGTTCTTAAATTTTCTTTTGTTTTAGCCATCCAGTTATACCGAAATTTGAGTTTATTTCTGAGATTATTGTCTGGTCGATGGCCATGGTAAGAGCTTCCAGTTCCACCAACCAGTGTGAGAAAACCCCTTTTATGGTTTATGCGGCTTCCATGAGGTTTTATTGCCGCAGACTGATGTGCTCCTTTCACCGTCGCACGCGGTTGAGGAAGCCGGTTTCTGAAAGATCCTTGGAACAGAATACGACAATGTGCTCCATGTAACTTCTCCGTTCATGACTGACCATTAAGCATCCAAGTTTTAGCCAACATAATGTAGAAAAATCAATTTAACCAGGGGAACGTGAGATAGGGTGGTCGCTTTCTCTTTTGATAGTAGTTCATTAACCATACATCTATTTAAATGCTTTTGCAAATTGATGGCAGCGTATTCAAGAAACTAAAATGTCATGGCAGTTGTTCCAAAACCACAACAATTTCTTTTAACTCCACAATACAGAAGGATCAAGCAACAAAGGGGTGTATCCGAAAGTCAAAATGGACAAAGGAAAACGGAGTCCATGAGTAGAATATGCAAATGGTTAAGAACTTGATGCCTCTAATCTGATAGATAGGCTAGACTCTCAACGGGTGGTGGCTTGAGTTTAAGCAGCAGCTGTCCCTCCGGATCCAGATTCCGCCTTTTTGGTTTCTTTTTTCTCGGTAAGAAACTTGGCCCAAGTGTAGATCTCAAGAGCTATAACAATGGCAGCAAACACCCCAAGGATTCCAACGTAAGCCCATTTCCAGGAGTGGTCTGGCTTCAAAATGTCAATGCCTTGAAAAATGTTTACTGAGATCACAGAAAGCAGAGCATAGCCCAGAAAATGATGGTATATGTTCCAGTACTTCCTATACCCGTCCGTTTTACGCGGTTTCAAGTGCAATGCCAACATCTGCAATTAATTATATCAATTATGGAGTCTTTAATTAATTCATGTTAATGATGATGAACCTTCATACATGGGTAATTAGTGAATAGTAATTGAGAGGCTTACTTGTAATGTTGTGAAGGTGAATATAAATGTGGCAAAAAGCCTGTGGATTTTGAAGGAGTAGTGTTTAGAAGCTTGTCCTAGCCATAGGCCAACGCTCCACCCAGCCACACCAAGATTGTACCCTATAATTTGGCAGCCCACATGAAGATGATACCTATAACTTCCGAGTGTTAATGGATATGGGAAATATCTTGCGATTATCACACCAGCAGGCAAGAAGGTTCCCCACCCTATAATGTTCAAGACGCCATGAATCTGATCATCAGAAGAAATGATTTAGCTACATGTGTGTGTGTATTTATGTATGTATATTATTATTTCTAGCTAATCCTTACCTTTCTGAGACGACCCTCGAACTCTCCCACATGTTGAGCCAATCCATCCTTCAAGTCTATTGTTTCTGTACTGTCAACATTCTGGAGAGCTGTGGGATGCATCGAGGGTTCTGCTCCTCGGGCATCATATCCAACTTGCCACACATGATTCAGTCTTGAAATATTGTACATTGAAGGAAGTACAATTGTTGCATGTAGCGTTAGATAGTCTAATGATGTCACATAATCTAATTTCATACTCTTAACATGCACATCAATTTCTGAAGGCTGTAGCTTGCAACCTAGCTTGGTATCACCTGTGATATTATAGGTGTTGGCACCGACTGAGCCATTCAGTTGCCTGATGCCTATTATTGCTCTTGTTCCAACCATCTGTGGCTTGTCCTCCGGGTTCACTCCCCAGGCTAGCCACACCATTTCTGCATTATTTAGCCTTGTGCCAATGAGAATGTCAACTTGGCTCTCGTTGTGTTTACTGACTTCCCATCCGAACTCAGCTCCTAGAGTGGTCAATTTCTTGCAGTGTGAAATGTTTTTTTCCTGGGCTATCTTAAGGAGAGATTCACTACAAGGGATGTAATGAGCAGCACTGCTGTTCACAAGCAAGAACAAGACTGCTATGACAACTATGAGCGTAGTAACAGCAGTGGATGCCATTTTTGTGACTCTCACTTCGATGTATGTTTCTCTATATGATGATGATGATGATGATGAATTTCACAAGGTGTCTCAAAACTTTTTACGTGGCTTGTGCAGTTGTCGAGGCTCAATCAGAGGACAACTTTAAAAAGCGAATTTAATTTATTCTGTAATTAAGTAACTATGATTTACAAGATTTGTCAGGAAGCAATGCATCATTTCCTGTCACTTTCAGAAAGTAGCTCAGGAGGAACCTTCTCAGTGACATTTGTTCAGCCTCCGGCATTGCGGCCCTTGACACAGCTCTAGCCTTCGCATGCTCTAATGGGAGAACTAAAGCCACTGACAAGGTACACACACAGACACTCTAGCTGGTGATACTACCGGGGTTACAGGTTTGCTGTACCAAGATTGTTCAATTTTTATTCTTTTATTGATTGATTTTCACTCATGCAACAAGTAGAGAAGAACAATTTTGCTATGCTTTAATGGAAAAACTAGGAACGCATGGATAAGGGTCGGTTCTTCAAGGGCTTTTGAGTAGCATCTGAGCAATCTGAACCTGATCACATCTTTTTATGAATGCCTTTTCCTTTTCCAATGACATGGCAACACGACATTTTCATTAATATCGTGGCAATAACATTGAAAAGTGAATTATAATGTACTCCTTGTAGTTCAAAGAAACTATTAGATCAGTCCTTATGGCTTCGAAATCTATCCATTTAATCTTTATAGCTCTTAATTTGCTCGTAACACAGTCCTCTTGTAAGTCTCCTGTTCTTTTCTAATTTACTTTTTTATTTTTACTTTTTGAAAAGTAAAGAAAATCAAGAAGAAGCAATGAGGATGGCTAACCCTAGTTAAAGGATCAATTAATTATTCTTGATAAACTATAGGGACTAAGTTGTATATTTAACGCCCTTAGTAAATAAATTATTCCCCGCACATCACATTCACGATATATGATTTTACTTCTTTGGTAATATGGTTATGTTAAAATATATATTAATAATTTTTTTTATTTTTTAAAAATTATTTTTAATATCAATATATTAAAATGATTTAAAAATACTATAAAAAATAAAAATATTTTAAAATTTTTTAAAAATACTTTTGAAATGTAAAAACAAACAGGTTTTTGAACCTCTATTCTTTTAAATTATAAAATTTTTTAGTTGAAAATAATTTTTTTATATTTTAATTTGTTTTTTATATTAATATTAAAAATAATTTTTTTTAAATTTTTTTTTTAATATATTTCTAAATAAAAAATATATTTTATATTATTATTATTATTACAATTTCAAATAGAGCTATCTCGTGTCTCATGACTTCATTTTGTTCTTTGCCCACTGTTCAAGAAATTCCTTTAACCTTCTCTTCGCCACCTCAAAAGAAGTAAATACTAAAAAGAGATTCTTATTATCTCTTTTAGCTTTTGGTGTCTTGAGTTTGTGCTGTGAATAAAAAAATTTGGTTGCCCTTTATCCTATGGATCACCCTTTACCGTGAGAAATTTTGTATACATCAAGCATAGAAACTAAAATTCGAATTATAAATATAAGATTAGCAAGTAATTGATAAAATAAGATTACGGGACTTTTAATTATCAAATATATTAATCAATAATTAATCAAGTTACAATAAACACTTTATCAAAGGGTCAGCACAGGTTGCAAGGATTTGGTATGAAATATGAGGTCTGGGGTTCAACTTACCAGATTTTTTTTTTCATGGGCAACAAGGTTCAGGACTTCTTGGTATAAGAATTTTTTTGCAACTAATAAATAAGGAACAGAAAAATGAAATCAACTTTTTTGGTCATTTTATTTATGTGTCTAACTGTTATTGGGTTTTGCCTGGATTGAATCATACTAGATAGGTGTCTTATGTTTATGCTATATCTCAGGCTGGATTAATTTTTTCTTGACATAAAAAAGAAAACTCAAGTGATGATAGTAATTTTAAGGAAGCAAGAAAAATTTGGGTCTAGGGTTATTTATTTGAATAATTCAATAAGATGAGTTAATTTAATTATATAATTATAAAAAAACTAGTGATAATAATAAAATTCCATGACTAATTGATAAAATTAAACGCTTGTGAATAAAAAAGTTACCTTTTTAATATTCTTACAAGATCTCAACAATCTTATTTGATAACAAAATAAAAAATAAGTGAGAATATAAAGAAAAAAATAAAAAATTTAATTATCAGCAAATCAAACATTAAGGGATGAATTGAAAAAAATAATAAAAAAAAAAACAAAAAAAACTTGATTCTAATTAGGAGTCAAGCTGATGGAATTGAAAAATTAAATAAAACAATGAGATGAAATTGAAAAATAAAGAAAGAAAAGTATAAAAAAATAAAAATAAAAAATTAAGAATTAAATTTTATATAAAAATAAAATAAAATAAATAAAAAAACATGATTGAAAAATAAAAAAATCAAAAACTTAATTTTGATTATGTGTAGTTTTGTCAGTAAAACTTTTTACTCTACTGAGTTTTTTCTGCACTCTTGTAACTGATACGTCATGTTGTTAATGGCTATAACAATAGATTAATTAAAGTATTTCTCGTTATTTATAAAAAAATCAAGAAATTAAAAATAATAATTAAAAGAATAAAAACAAAATACTATAGATAAAAACAATTGAATAGTAATGAAACTATATATATATAATTGTATAAATTATTTCAAATAAAACAAATAATAATTAAAAAAATAAAAACCAAATCCAAAGTAAAAATAAATTAAAGGGCTGCTTTAAAAAATTAAAGGATTTGACATTAAAATCAAGAATATAAAAAAAATAAAAAAAGATCGTTTGAAATCCGTTGATCATATGCGTCATCCAGGCATGAAGAGGTTGTTAAGGAGATTCCAACACCGCTTTGAAAGCTTGAGTTTGGCCATTGAGCGATGCCGAGCACATCACACAAGTGAGTGGGCACAACCCACACATCAACTAGTGTAATGCCCATGCTATCTATTTTTTTTTATATATAATAGTTATATTTATTAAATTACAAAATCACCCCTCAATTTATTTGATTGTAACTAAGGAAAAACCATAATAAAAATACAAAAAAGCGCATGAAACTAAGTTTAGTAACTTTTCTTTAAAAGAGCAATTTAGTCATTGTATTATTTTGAAAAAGGTGAAAAGACTAAGAGTCTATTTGGCTAAGCATTTGTGGTTGTGTTTAGTGTGGAACAGTTGCACTATATTATTTGGTTGTAAAATCAGCCGTGATCTTTATATGTGGGTCCTACCAATATCTGTGTTGAAATGTTGTTTTGTTGAAGCTGAAATTCCATGCTTCTCATTGCGTTTTTGCCTCTCTCATGCTTCTTGCGTACTCATAGAATTTAATTAGCATGAACAGTGTAGCATGCTACACTGTTCATGCTAATTAAATTCATTATATGAACACCGCGCAAGATAAACAGTGTAGCATGCTATTCCGATTGGACCGGTTTCGACTGGATCAGGTCTAGTCCAAAGCTCAAAATGCATTGAATTGAGTCTGACCTAGTAAAAAAAATAAAAATTATTTTTTATTTTTTAATTGTTTTTTATTTAAAAAACTTGTGTTTAATATTATTTAATGACATTACATAAATTAAACAGAGATCGCTTTATGACGTACCATTTGCAGAATTTGATCGCAATTCCAATTTTGTTCTTGATTATATTTTACCTGATGTTGTTGCGTGTTTAAAAAATCAAAAAAACTGTGGTCCTTGTCGGATGTATTTCATATATGATGGAAATGTAGATGGTTTAATAACCAATAAAAATATTTTATATAAAATATTATTTATTTTATGATGTAATAATAATAGTTAAATCTATAATATTTAAATTAAAAACCATCCACATATATATATATATATATATATATATATATATATATATATTATAAAATTATTTTATAACCTCAATTTCAAAAGCATTATTAACCAAATACATTAAATTATTTTTTATTTAACTTCAATTTCAACCATAGTTTTAACTAAACATAAGTTTTAACTAAACATACATAAATACCAAATCAACCTTAACCAAAAATACTTTTTATAAAATAATTTTTTTCAAACCACAACCATATTAGCTACCATAATATCAAACACACTTTAAAAAGCTCTTAGATCCTAGTTTAAATTTAAATTTTTTAAAAGAGAAATTAACTCATTTTACTGTTTTAAAAAATCTAAGAAGACGGATTCCCATCAATTTAACAATACCAAATAAATCTTGTAAAAATAGCATTATGCCTCTCAATATTCAGTTCATTAGTTTTTGATATGGAGGGTAAAATAGCCATTATACTATAGCAATTAAAAATATAATGAGTCATGATCCACACTAGTCAAATATTGATGCATCTTAGTTTTTTATTTGTTTTTAAAAGTATATACTATCAATTGTTTTTATTTTATTGAAACCTTCTTTTCATATTAATTGTGTTATTTTATTTTATAAAAGTTTTATGTTATAATATCTTAACGCGGGTGTTGTTTGGTTTTTGGAAATGAAAGATTTAAAATGAGAATGGAGGAATCAAAATAAAAAAACAGAGAATTAAAATGATACTTTATTTCCAATACTGTGTTTGGTCAGTAACAAGAAATCAAAATAAAATTTAAAATTTTTAATAAATACTTTTTAATATAAAAAAGAATAATGATTAAAAAAATAATTTTATTAGTAATGGTGTAAGTGAAAAAGATGAAAGGTGATTATGGTAGTGGTGAAGATAAGTAGAAAATATAGTGGTATCAAATTTGATATTCTTTTTTTTAATTGTTATTTTTTTTAGTAATATTTTTAAATTATATTTTTTTGGTTGTATCTTTCAACATTAAATTGATTTAGAATTAAGCTTTTTAATTGAGTCCGAATTTAAAATTTTAAGAGTTGCAAGTTTTAGAGATTAACCCATATTTAGAAGGTTTTTCAAGGTGTAATGTTTTGAAATTAATAAGATAGGATTTTACAACAAAGCCCTTGGAGGCTTAAAAGTTGGAATAAATGAATAAGGGGTATTATGGTAATTGAACAAAAATTGATAAATATAAATAGGAAGTAAAAAAAAAAAAAAAAAAAAAAGAAGAAGGAAAGTGATCTGAAATTAGAGAGCAGAACCGTGAGAGAGAAGAGAGAAAGAAGAAGAAGAGAAAAGAAGGGAAAATAAGGGAAAAAGGAAGAGATTTGGAGGAAATAAGTGAAAAAGGTAAGATTTAGGTTGTTTAATGTGTATAATATGTTAATTAAGCTTTAATTTCAGTTTTTATGAATGTTAGGGTTTTGAGAATTTGTGTTTGATTTAAATTGATGAATTAATTTGAAGGTTATAAGGTTAATTGTTGTGGTTAATTGATGATTTAGTTGATTATGGAAGATTATGATGATTTTGAGTTATAGAATTGTGTAAATGGTGAAATTTGAGTTAGAAATCAGGGGAGAACAGTGGGGTTTCTGTTAAAATCTGGACTGGAGGTTGAAGATGACGAAAATTCAATTTGGTCCCTCAATTTCCGAAAATTACAGTTTAGTCCCCGAACTTTGGAAAATTACAAATTAGTCCCTGGAGCATATTCCGAGATTCTGAACAGAATAACATATGAATTATGGATAGAATTACTGTATAGATAAGATAATTTAACACTTTCAATTTAGTCCTCCAATTTGACAAAAAGTACGATTTGACCCTAAAAATTTAGTAAAATTCCAGAATGATCCCTGAAGCATAATGATACATCCTGGACAGAATTGAGGATTAATTAAGGTCATAATTTCAGTATATTCATGGATTTATGACAAATTTCAGTTTGGTCCTCCATTTGACAAAAGTTACAATTTGGCCCTAAAAATATGGAAAAAATTCCAGATTAGTCCCTAGCTGTAATATTAGCTTTTTCAGATTAGTTTGATGAATAATTAAGGGTTATTTAGTGAATTATTACCAATTTTATTAGTTGTTTTTATTATGGATTAGGTTTCGGGAAAACCGTTAGATTTTGGTTTTTTAAGAAAATTGACTAGTTAGTTAAAAAAAAAAATATAGGGTTACAGAATACACCCTTAGTTAAGTGTATTATAGATTAAATGTTCTTTCGAGTCGTTTTTGAATATGTCTCCTTTGTATTCAGATAATCCTGATATTCTACCGGCAGGACGTCAGTAGAATTTCCTTCGGTTTCAGCTTGTGAGTGTTGTTTGCTTTTGAGTCAGGTGAGTGGATAATTTTCCATATGCATGAGAAATACTATAAATATTTGATTTGTTAATATGAATTGGATCATGCTTCTTGATAATATATATTAATTATTATTCTTGTTATGATAAAGCATGATCAATTATTGAATCTGAATTCTTGATATGAACCAGTATATATTTTGAATTGAATTCTGAATTGATAGCTCCTCATTTGATTGATGTCATGAGTTGAGCTTTGAGATATGAATATGTTTGTTTGATTATGATTATGAACCTATGGTATGTCAGTCAGAATACCCATGCTAACAGGGTAGTGTTAGTCTTTGTGCACATCGTATCTGAACCCTAGTTGGTCGGGGGAGTCACCAACCTGTGTGGACTGATCATCCCACAGTACGGAGCCTCATGCTCATTGCATTTTGATTTTCTGACGAGTTCTACCATATGATATTCTTGTTATGGCCTATTTGATAAACCTTGGTATAAGAACGAAAGCCATAATTGTATATATATTTCTCATTGCTATATTACCTCGTGTGTGTATATTAAACATTATCTACTCACTGAGTTGTTGAACTCACCCTCTCATTATTTATCCTTTTCAGGCTTATAGCTTGATAGCGGGTTACTTTTGTTGAACCTTCCGAACCTGCTTTTGGTTGTAATTTGTACCTTCCTTTTGTGTCAAGTTAGTGCTCCAAAACTATGAAATTATTAACTCTTGTATTAAGACAATCAAATTATATTATGAAGTTGTTTGTTGTTAATTATGCGTTTAAACTCTGATTGAGTTGTTTAAAGGATTGTATGTAAGTTTGGGTTCGCATAGGCTTGGAACCTTGGAGGGGAACCTTGCCTATGTGCCGGTCATGGATCCGGGATTCGGGTCGTGACAAACTTGGTATCAGAGCTTTAGGTTAAAGAAACAATAATATAATTAATTTCATAATAAGTGGAGCATTAGGATCCGTATCGTCTTGTTTGTTGTTTTTGAAATTTTAAATTCTCATCAAGTATGTCTTCTTCCTTGTGATAGATATGCTTTCCTAGAATTCTGAGATAATTATCATGCTATTGTTCTAGCATGACTTAAGTGATCTCTCTTTTATTTTAGGAAATGCCGAGGAATAGACGAAGAACTGATACTCTTAGGGTAGATGATGATCAGGATGATGTCCCTATTATGCAGTTGATAACTGCAAGGCAGAGAAGGAGGCGTGGTGCACCCGTGCCTCAACATGTTGATGAGGTACCTCCACCAGTGGAGGAAGAGCCTCAGGAAATAGAAGAGGAAGATATGGTAGATGAAACAGGTGTGGGGGTAGCTGACCCTGAGCCTGTTACAGAGGTTCAGCGACTTAGCCAGGTTGTGCAGACTTGGATAGAGTTTACTATGGAGAGAGACAGAATGAGGGATAGAGATGTACCCTCGACATCCCATACTGTTCAGGGAGTTAATGTGCCATTGGATGACTTTATGAAGTTGGCACCTCCTATTTTTACTGGGATAGACAGTTCAGAGGATCCTCAGAAGTTCCTAGATGACATTTGGCGACGATGTAAAGCTTTGGGATGTACAGACCACCGAGCTGTGAGTTTGGCATCGTTCAGGTTGGAAGGAGATGTGGCAATCTCTTGGTTTGAGTCTAGGGAAAGAGCAAGACCAGTAGAGGCTCAGTGGACATGGAAGGAGTTTAGCTCCGTGTTCTTAGACAGGTTTCTCCCTCAGAGCATCAGGGATGCTCGACTTTATGAGTTTGAGAGGCTATCTCAAGGGAGCATGACAGTGGAGGAGTATGATCTGAAGTTCACTCAACTGTCTAGGTATGCAGAATATCTTCTACCCACTGAGGAATGGAGGGTGAAGAGATTCATTAGAGGACTCAAATCCTCTCTGTATATGGTATTGGCGCCACAAGTGTTTCCATCCTACTCCTCAGCTGTTGATAGCGCCAGATTGCTAGAGGCGCGTGAAATAGAGGACATGACTGTTGGCCAGTCTAAGAGGCCTAGAGAAGAGGGTCAGTCTTTTAGGCAACATGGATTAAGTGCAGGTCCGTTTAGGGGACGAAGTGGCCGTCAGGGCTCATGGGTTCAGAGGAGGTTTAGACAAAGACCGTCGGGTAGTGGCTCAGGCAGTCAGAGTGGCAGTAGTGGTACCCAGAGTTTAGTTCAGACCGCACCTCGTAGTTCATTTGTTTCATCTGGGGATAGTTCTTTGTGCCAGCACTGTGGAGGAGGTCATACTAGTGCAGAGTGCTACAGAAGGATTGGGGCTTGTTTTAGTTGTGGCCAGATAGGTCATAAGATTAGAGAGTGCCCGAGGAGACAGTTGTCCACTTCGGGGTTATCTGCTTCAGTCCAGCAGCCTATTCAGGCACCATCGACGAGCCAGTCTGTGGCTCATGGGGGTAGAGGTTTTGGTGGCCGTGGTCAAATAGGTCGGGGTGCAGGTGATAGAGGTCAGATACAGCAGGGTCAGGGGCATGCCAGAGTTTTTGCCTTGACTCAGCAGGATGCTCAGGCATCCAACACAGTTGTTTCAGGTATTCTTCCTGTTTGCTCTTTTGAAGCAAAAGTTTTGTTTGATACGGGTGCAACTCATTCGTTTGTGTCCCCATATTTTGCCATGAGGTTAGATAAACAACCAACCTTGTTAAAATCCCCCATTTCAGTCTCCACTCCCTTAGATGAGTTAATATTAGTAAAGTATGTGTATCTGGATTGTGAAATAGAGATTGGAGATAAGATCTTTATGGGAGACTTAAATGTCTTAGATATGGTTGATTTTGATGTGATTTTGGGAATGGATTGGTTGGCTAAACATAGGGCTTCGGTAAATTGTTGGGGTAAGAAAATAATGTTTGATCTAGATGAAGAAGTTGGGTTGGTATTTCAAGGAGATAAGATTGGGTCTCCATCAATTATATTGTCGGCTATCTCGAGGAAAATGGCCCGAAAAGGGGTACAGTGCTACCTAGCATATATAGTGGATGTAGAGAAAGAAGTTCCCCAGTTAGAGGAAGTCCCTACAGTAAGAGAGTTTATCGATGTATTTCCCGATGACTTACCTGGATTGCCTCCGTATAGAGAGATTGAGTTTTGTATTGATTTGGTTTCGGGCACTGAACCAATATCAATGGCACCATATAGAATGGCGCCAGCAGAATTGAGGGAGTTAAAGGAGCAGCTGCAAGACTTATTGGATAAAAAGTTCATCCGACCAAGTGTGTCCCCTTGGGGAGCCCCGGTGTTGTTTGTGAAGAAGAAAGATGGGTCATTGAGGTTGTGTATAGATTATAGGCAACTGAATCGGGTGACAGTTCGAAATAGATACCCACTCCCTCGTATAGATGATTTGTTTGATCAGTTGCAGGGAGCTCAATTCTTTTCTAAGATCGATCTTCGATCTGGGTATCATCAGTTGAGGATTAGGGAGGCAGACATTCCAAAGACAGCTTTTAGAACTCGGTATGGTCATTATGAGTTTTTAGTGATGTCTTTTGGGTTGACGAATGCACCAGCAGCTTTTATGGACTTGATGAATAGAGTGTTTGGACAGTTTATTGATCGATTTGTGATAGTTTTTATTGATGATATTTTGGTGTATTCGAGGTCTAGAGAGGAGCATGAACATCATTTGAGAATGGTGCTTCAAACTCTACGAGATCATCAGTTGTATGGCAAGTTCTCAAAGAGCGAGTTTTGGTTGGAAAGTGTAGCATTTCTTGGGCATGTAGTGTCAAGGAATGGGATTGAGGTTGATCCTCAAAAGATTGAAGCAGTTAAGCAGTGGCTTAGGCCTACTTCGGCGACAGAGATTAGAAGTTTCTTAGGTTTGGCCGGCTACTATCGAAGGTTTGTGGAGAACTTTTCTCGAATTTCTGCACCATTGACTAAGTTAACGCAGAAAAATGTTAAGTTTCAGTGGTCTGAAGCTTGTGAGAAAAGTTTCTTAGAGTTGAAGGAGAGATTGACTACAGCGCCTATTCTAGCAGTACCATCAGGTTCTGGTGGTTACACAGTGTATTGTGATGCTTCGAGAGTGGGGTTAGGATGTGTTCTAATGCAGCATGGCAAGGTTATTGCCTATGCTTCACGGCAGCTGAAGAAGCATGAACAGAACTATCCTACACATGATTTAGAGATGGCGGCTGTAATTTTTGCTTTGAAGATTTGGAGGCACTACTTATATGGTGAACCTTGTGAGATCTATACAGATCACAAGAGTTTGAAATACATCTTTCAGCAGAGAGATCTAAACCTGAGGCAGAGGAGATGGATGGAACTGCTGAAGGATTATGATTGTACCATACAGTACCACCCGGGTAAGGCAAATGTAGTTGCCGATGCTTTGAGTAGAAAATCATCAGGGAGCTTAGCTCATATTCAGGAGGTACGAAGACCTCTGATTAAGGAACTGCATAAGTTAGTGGATGAAGGAGTCAGATTTGATCTTAGTGAAGCTGGAGCAATGATTGCTCATTTTCAGGTTAAGTCAGATTTGTTTGATAAGATAAAAGCAGCTCAAAAGAAAGATGATTCACTACTCAGGATTAGAAATGAGGTTGAGCAGGGTAAGGCTGCAAGTTTTGTGATTGGTGATGATGATGTGCTGAGATATAGGGATAGGCTTTGTGTACCTGATGTTGATGATCTGAGGAGAGAATTGATGATAGAGGCACATCAGACAGTTTACACAATGCATCCAGGTTCCACCAAGATGTATAAAGACCTTAAGGTGTGTTATTGGTGGAATAGGATGAAGGCTGATGTAGCAGATTTTGTTTCTAGGTGTTTGACTTGTCAGAGGGTAAAGGGTGAACACCAGAAACCTCCTGGATTGTTACAACCATTGTTGATTCCAGAATGGAAGTGGGAAAGGATCACAATGGACTTTGTGACAGGATTGCCTAGGAGTCAGGAGGGTTATGATTCAATATGGGTGATTGTTGACAGGTTGACAAAATCAGCCCATTTTCTACCAGTTAAGATTACTTATGGATATGCAAAGTTGGCGGAATTGTTTATTAGTGAGATTGTACGGTTGCATGGAGTGCCAATCTCGATAGTGTCTGATAGAGGTCCACAGTTTACATCGCGGTTTTGGGTGAAATTTCAAGAGGCTATGGGTACTAAAGTGCAGTTGAGTACAGCTTTTCACCCTCAGACAGATGGTCAGTCTGAGAGGACTATTCAGATCTTGGAGGATATGTTAAGGGCTTGTGTTATGGATTTTGGAGTTGGTTGGAGTAAGTTCCTACCATTAGTGGAATTTGCTTACAACAACAGTTATCAGGCTAGCATAGAGATGGCACCTTATGAGGCTTTGTATGGTCGGAAGTGTAGATCACCAGTTTGTTGGTTTGAGGTTGGTGAGAAGAGGCTAATGGGACCAGAGTTGATTCAGATTACCTCAGAGAAGATTGAGGTAATTAGAAAGAAGCTTCAAACAGCTCAGAGTAGACATAAAAGTTACGCGGATAGAAGAAGGCGTGACTTAGAGTTTTCAGTGGGTTATTGTGTGTTCTTAAAAGTATCACCTACAAAAGGAGTATTCAGGTTTGGGAAGAAAGGCAAATTGAGTCCTCGATTCATTGGACCATATGAGATTCTGGAGAGAGTTGGGGCAGTTGCTTATAGGTTAGCATTACCACCAAACTTGTCTGCTATTCATCCAGTATTTCATGTTTCCATGTTAAGGAAATATATGTCAGATCCATCACATGTATTAGAGGTTCATCCCATTGACTTGAGGGATGATATGGTTTATGAGGTGCAACCGGAAGCTATAGTCGACCGACAAGTGAGGAAACTTAGGTCAAAGGATATAGCTTCAGTGAAAGTGAAATGGAAAGGCCATTCACATGAGGAAGCGACATGGGAGCTCGAGGATAAGATGCGTGAGGAGTATCCTCATCTTTTCGATAATCTCGGTAAGTGTTCAATCTTTTCTATTAAGTTTCGAGGACGAAACTTTTATAAGGTGGGGAGATTGTAATGTTTTGAAATTAATAAGATAGGATTTTACAACAAAGCCCTTGGAGGCTTAAAAGTTGGAATAAATGAATAAGGGGTATTATGGTAATTGAACAAAAATTGATAAATATAAATAGGAAGTAAAAAAAAAAAAAAAAAAAAAAGAAGAAGGAAAGTGATCTGAAATTAGAGAGCAGAACCGTGAGAGAGAAGAGAGAAAGAAGAAGAAGAGAAAAGAAGGGAAAATAAGGGAAAAAGGAAGAGATTTGGAGGAAATAAGTGAAAAAGGTAAGATTTAGGTTGTTTAATGTGTATAATATGTTAATTAAGCTTTAATTTCAGTTTTTATGAATGTTAGGGTTTTGAGAATTTGTGTTTGATTTAAATTGATGAATTAATTTGAAGGTTATAAGGTTAATTGTTGTGGTTAATTGATGATTTAGTTGATTATGGAAGATTATGATGATTTTGAGTTATAGAATTGTGTAAATGGTGAAATTTGAGTTAGAAATCAGGGGAGAACAGTGGGGTTTCTGTTAAAATCTGGACTGGAGGTTGAAGATGACGAAAATTCAATTTGGTCCCTCAATTTCCGAAAATTACAGTTTAGTCCCCGAACTTTGGAAAATTACAAATTAGTCCCTGGAGCATATTCCGAGATTCTGAACAGAATAACATATGAATTATGGATAGAATTACTGTATAGATAAGATAATTTAACACTTTCAATTTAGTCCTCCAATTTGACAAAAAGTACGATTTGACCCTAAAAATTTAGTAAAATTCCAGAATGATCCCTGAAGCATAATGATACATCCTGGACAGAATTGAGGATTAATTAAGGTCATAATTTCAGTATATTCATGGATTTATGACAAATTTCAGTTTGGTCCTCCATTTGACAAAAGTTACAATTTGGCCCTAAAAATATGGAAAAAATTCCAGATTAGTCCCTAGCTGTAATATTAGCTTTTTCAGATTAGTTTGATGAATAATTAAGGGTTATTTAGTGAATTATTATCAATTTTATTAGTTGTTTTTATTATGGATTAGGTTTCGGGAAAACCGTTAGATTTTGGTTTTTTAAGAAAATTGACTAGTTAGTTAAAAAAAAAAATATAGGGTTACAGAATACACCCTTAGTTAAGTGTATTATAGATTAAATGTTCTTTCGAGTCGTTTTTGAATATGTCTCCTTTGTATTCAGATAATCCTGATATTCTACCGGCAGGACGTCAGTAGAATTTCCTTCGGTTTCAGCTTGTGAGTGTTGTTTGCTTTTGAGTCAGGTGAGTGGATAATTTTCCATATGCATGAGAAATACTATAAATATTTGATTTGTTAATATGAATTGGATCATGCTTCTTGATAATATATATTAATTATTATTCTTGTTATGATAAAGCATGATCAATTATTGAATCTGAATTCTTGATATGAACCAGTATATATTTTGAATTGAATTCTGAATTGATAGCTCCTCATTTGATTGATGTCATGAGTTGAGCTTTGAGATATGAATATGTTTGTTTGATTATGATTATGAACCTATGGTATGTCAGTCAGAATACCCATGCTAACAGGGTAGTGTTAGTCTTTGTGCACATCGTATCTGAACCCTAGTTGGTCGGGGGAGTCACCAACCTGTGTGGACTGATCATCCCACAGTACGGAGCCTCATGCTCATTGCATTTTGATTTTCTGACGAGTTCTACCATATGATATTCTTGTTATGGCCTATTTGATAAACCTTGGTATAAGAACGAAAGCCATAATTGTATATATATTTCTCATTGCTATATTACCTCGTGTGTGTATATTAAACATTATCTACTCACTGAGTTGTTGAACTCACCCTCTCATTATTTATCCTTTTCAGGCTTATAGCTTGATAGCGGGTTACTTTTGTTGAACCTTCCGAACCTGCTTTTGGTTGTAATTTGTACCTTCCTTTTGTGTCAAGTTAGTGCTCCAAAACTATGAAATTATTAACTCTTGTATTAAGACAATCAAATTATATTATGAAGTTGTTTGTTGTTAATTATGCGTTTAAACTCTGATTGAGTTGTTTAAAGGATTGTATGTAAGTTTGGGTTCGCATAGGCTTGGAACCTTGGAGGGGAACCTTGCCTATGTGCCGGTCATGGATCCGGGATTCGGGTCGTGACACAAGGTTTTTAAAATTGATATTTTTTATTTTATTTTAAACTTCAACATTAGATTAATTTAAATTATTTTCTTTTTAATTTTATAATTTAATATTGAATTATTTTATAGTTGAGCTTTATGCTTTTATTTAATTCACTTTTGTTAACATTTTTTTTTTTACTTTTTATTGACACAAATAATCATTTAGTTGAATAAAATATTTATTTTAAAAAATAAAGTTATTAAGCACAAATGAGTATATAACTCATTTTGTGATATTAAATATCTTAATCTTAATTATTTATTGATTAAATATTAATTTAATTATATAGATATGCATATAACCATTTTAATTTATGATTGATAATTTTTTATATCTAAAAACATGTTGAAATTTTTTTTATTTTTTTTATTAAAAAAATCTAACCAAAAATAAAATACAAGTCAAATAGCAAGGATATCCTGAACCACTAGACTCGTGCGTAACCGCGGGTAGTAAATCTTTCTTTTAAAAAAATCCCTGGGCAGGAAGTGTTAACTATTCCTTGACATATAAATTTAGACCAACTTCTATTTTTAAAGCAAAGCTAACCATGAACAGTTTGTCAATAATGCTCTGCTTATCTGGGCTCAACCACAAACGGACCAACTATACAATCTATGGTGAATAATTCAATTTATGGGCTGATTGATCATCACTCCTATTGGACCAAACCAACCCACAAAGGAAGAAAGGAGGATAGTTCGGTGAGGTCTGGTTCATTCTAAAGGCAAAGGCAAAGAGAAAGAAAAGAAACACCCTCCAGTTGCTGTCGTTGTTTTTTTTGTTGCTGCTAAACAATGGGGCTGCTTAGCATCATTAGAAAAATCAAGAGAAAAGAGAAAGAAATGCGCATCCTCATGGTGTATGTATCCATCCACCGTGCTGTTTCTGTCTCTGTATCTAATATGTAGATGAATAATGGGTTTTTTTGGTTGAAGGGGACTTGATAATTCAGGGAAGACAACAATAGTTTTGAAGATAAATGGAGAAGACACCAGTGTTATTAGTCCTACTCTTGGATTCAATATCAAAACCATCTCTTATCAAAAGTAAGCAGCAAAGTTAGATCTTTCTTTCTTTTATTCCTCTTTCTTTGTGTATGTTGCTCTCGTTATTGTTGGAAATGGGTAGTAATGATTCTGTGTATTTGCTATTGTTTTGAACTGCCAATTTGACACAACCCATTTCAGATACAAGTGAAATATGAGAACTTGGGATCTTAATTGACCTTGTTTTTTTTTTTTTTTATGTGAATTTGTCAAAGAGTGATAAAATAAATACAAATTGGAGATGTTTTAGTTTAGCATTGATTGATCAAAACTTTCATTACTATAGTTCAACAGTTTCTCTCGCGACCTTATGTATACTGACGATGTTGTAGTGTCTGCTGAGCTTTCCAGGATTGGAATTTTAAATATTAGAATGTTTGTTGTAATACGGAAGGTTGAAATGCTATATATTTGTTTGATAGGTACACTTTAAATATATGGGATGTGGGGGGACAAAGAACTATAAGATCATACTGGAGGAACTACTTTGAGCAAACTGATGGCTTGGTCTGGGTGGTGGATAGTTCAGATCTTAGAAGGTTGGATGATTGCAAAATGGAGCTCGATAATCTTTTGAAGGAAGAGGTATTAGCCAGTTTTAAGTTTCTTTGATGTTATGTTTTGTTTGAAAACAATGACCTTCATTTGTTTTTCTATTAATGTAATGTGTTTCTCATGTCTTGTTCTTCTTTGCTTTTTTTTTTTTCTTTTCTTATTCATCTGCTCTTTCCTTGTGAATCCTCTAATTTGCTTGTTCATCTGTCAGAGGCTATCAGGAGCATCTCTACTAATATTTGCAAATAAGCAAGACATAAAAGGTGCTCTTACACCGGAGGAAATTGCTAAAGTAAGGTTTCTCACCGATCATATCTCCTTGTTTACGAGTCAGCATTGTTTTTTGTTCATATACAAAGCATTTGGTGTCCTATTCCCTTGTGTATTTTTGCTTTTCTCAGTGCTGAAAGAAGTCAAATGTCATCTATGTCGTGTATTTCATACTGAACAATTGAAATGGACTCTTTCGTTTCAAAGTTGATTTAACCTTAGCACACAGTTGGCTGATGATATAAACATGGTTGTAGAGGTTATTGTAAAATCTCCCATGTGCCTTCCTTCCCAGACTTGTCTCTTGGTGGTTGAATGCGGGACATTTAGCTGGGGTTCCTCATAATAGGATTTCCATGCTGCTTGAAACTCAATTACATTCTGGTCAGCTTTGCTTGCAAAAGTGCCCTTCAATTGTTTTCTTTTGTTAGAGGGGCATTTATGTGCACCGGAAGCCATCAGGCAGAATCAATCAACTTGATGGTTTTTGTCATTGAATAATAGTTCTATTTGCAAAACTTATGCATCCATTTAGTATTTTGACGTTAGGGATCCACGCACATTAATGGGTTGAGCTCCTATTCTTTGTGTCAAGATATGGTAGAAACCATATACATTTAATCTACATAATTAGCGGCACCTGATTTGCATTACTTCACTTCTCCTGCATGGTGATGTTTTCATGGTGATATGGGGTCTTGCCCTTCACCTGTTTGAATTTCTGAAGTGGTTCTGTTATGCTTGCTCAGGTATTGAACCTAGAGAATATGGATAAAACCCGACACTGGAAAATTGTGGGCTGCAGCGCGTACACAGGTGAAGGGCTGCTTGAAGGATTTGATTGGTTGGTTCAGGACATTGCCTCGCGAATCTATATGCTTGACTAAGTACTCTGAGAAACATATTTACTCTGCCCAATACATTCTTCAAATTGATTTGTGATAGCAAAATTGAGGGTTTTTTTTGGCTTTGCAAATTGCCTACTATGTGGATGCGTGTCTGTACTTTTGGTTCAAATTTACCGATGCAGTCTTTATTGGCCAGTCCTTATGTTTGTTGTTTTGTGTAAGATGATATTCCTAATGCATTAATAGAAGCAAAAACTATCTTTTGATTTTGCAATGGCTGACTGACGGTATCTTGCGAACAAGCCCCATAGCATGTTTATGTTTGCACATGAATGGAGCACAAGCATCCATTTTCACACACTTTGGTTTATAAATATAACACTGTTTGGATTATCATGGAGATGGATTGAGTTTCATGAGACTGAACACTACAGAAGAACTAACAGCAGGGACCCTGCATATTCAAGGATCAAGCAGGACTATTCACGAGCCATGCTTATTGGATTCATGAACATAAGTAACATCAAGAGCAAACATAGCAATAACTCAAAACCTATTTGCTGGCCTTTTGGTGGAATGACTCTCCAGGGGAATTGAATTTCAACACAGTCTGAGTATAAATTATTTGTGTCGTGAGGAAATTCTACTGAAATTAATAGCTTATTAAAAGCATTGAATAACCATCATTTTCCAGCATCCGACGATAACAAATCCTCAAGAAGAGAGAGAGAGCGCTAAAAACCTTGCAATCTTGCAACCAGCAAATTCTATTATTCTAAAACATCATAAACTGATTGAAACCTCTTCCAAACTACAAAATCCTTGCAATTTAATACCAAAAACAAACCCAATTTGACCTACTGAAGCATCAGAATCACACATCTCAGCCACGATCATTTTGACTTCTTTCCTTGTTTCTTCTTAATAACTTCATCAATATACATGATCCCTTTGCCTTTATAAACTTCAGGTGGCTTACAACTACGAACTGAAGCAGCAAACTGATGCACTCTTCCCTTATCAATTCCAGTACAGCAAACCACATTGTTCTTGAAACAAAACACCCGGACTGCAGGTGGCACAGTTAGTTCAACTTCATGACTGTAACCCAGCTTGAGAAATAACAAACGGCCTTCTGCTTCTGCTCGCGCTTTGTAACCAACACCTACAATTTTGAGAAATCGAAAGAACTTGGACTCCATTGCGAAGTGATATCACTTGAAAGCTTTCCTGGGATAAAAAAAAAAGGGAAAGAAAAAAAGATCATAGTCAAGCATTTTATCAAACAGTTGGTGAGCAATATGATACGGAAATAGATTACGCCTAAGTCCCAATAGGGGCTTTTCGGGTTTGTGATTTTGACTAAGAGAATGAAGGTCTAATTAAAGGGTTCTTGAAATTTTCATTTTTTCCCATGGTTTCTTAATGACCAGATAGAACAGAAGGAATAAATTTTCCAATAAGTTTGTAAAACGCACAATCACTCTCCAAAGAGAAATACTACAATTCCTATGAAAATCATAGAAGAAAGGAATCATCGCATTCTTACGTGAATTTGAAAATGGGTCGTACCAGCAACTAAAAATGGGAAGTTGATGACAGGTTTGCTTCACTGGAGAAATGGCATGTGCTGCTGCTGCCGCTCTATTTCGGTAGCTAAAGACTATAAGATGTGTTTGGCAACGCCAGCGAGCGCAGGCAGGAAAGCTATTATGCTTTTTGGGGGCGCCAACTTCTGTTTAAGCCCACAATTCCTAAAATATTATCTTTAACTTTCATAATTTTCTCAATTAGTCCTTCGAGTTTCGTAGAAGTTCCTTTTAGACCCAATTTGTTTTTGATATGGAAAATGCTTTTCACATTTTCTTATGTTTTGTGAGTTTTTGAAAAAACAAGTTATTGAAAGAGTGTTCCTTCTAAAGGAAAGCATATAAGGTTTTGAATTTTGAGAGGGGAAACTGTTTATTTTATTGGAATTATTAACTTACAATATTAATGACAAAAAATGTAATGCTGAAGTGATAATTTGCTCGATTTATGGATTTATTTATAATGAATCACTGCTAAAGTGAATGTATTCATCTCTGAATAATTTCAGTTATAAATCATTGTCATATTAAAAGAGTTATTTTTCACTGATTTTTAAAACACTAAAAAGTGTTTAATTTGATAAAAAAAGAAAAATTATGTTTAGAATATTTCTCTTTTTATTTATATTATAGTTTAAATTGTAAGTCGACTCAAATTTTTAAATATAATAAAATAACTAAATTATTTTTTTTTTATTTAAAGATGAGGAAAAAACTAATTAAATTAAAAAATAAATAACTGAAAAAACTGAGCCAAATCGATTTAAAAAAATCAAATAAAAAAAAACCGAGTCAAACCGATTTGAATTGATTTTTATCTTAAAAACCAAATCAAAACCTACAGTTTAAACCAGTTTTGGTTTGGTTTTGTTTAATTTTTTTTAAAAAATTTTAGTTTAGTTATTTTTTTAATAAAAATTATAAATAAATTTTTTAGTTCGTACTCCTTCAATTCTCTCTCTTCATCTCTTTTTTTTCTCTAAAAATCAACCATCAATAATCATAATTTATGCCAGTTATCCATATTCAATCAAAACTAACAACATATTTTGTTTCGATCAAAAGATAGAAGTTTCTATAATATTCTTTTTCTCTCTAGATCGACAAAAAAGAGCTCCTTTTCTATAATTCTTAAATTTGCAATGCTCACATGCAGTACCATTCCTCATTTTCATGACCTATTTCTCTTCCTCGATCTTAGTGTTCCTCGATTTTGGAAAACTCGATCACAATTTATGTTTTTTACCAGTTTTTTTGGTTAAAACGTTTCTCACTTTAGGGTTTCTATCTAGTCTTCCGGTCTAGCCCTTTTTATATTTTTAATCATGATTAAGATGGGGTTTGTTTTTTCTCCTAATTTTGTCGAAATTTGTTGAAAGTTTAAGACTTTGAAATCAGTTGGTGTTCAAGTGATTTGGGGTTTCGATTTTCACCAAGAATACATTCCTAAATTTGGGACTTTGAAATTTAGCGGGTTGATGATGCATTCCTAAATTTCCTTGGTTTCGATAGAACTGCTGGTGTTCGGAGAATCAAACCCCTTGGAAGAGTCTGTGGATGGCTTGAAGGGACAACTGTAGAGGACATGGACATAGCTGTCCGTGCACATCTGAATGCTTGGAAATTCATATTTCTTAACGATGTGATGTTACTCTTGTGCTCTCATCAGAAAACACAGAATCTGTTTTCGGCATTGAATCTGTTTTCGGCATTGAATTTGTCTAATACCCAGTTCATCTTCAATTAATCACCTGGATCCGTTGTTTTACTAGCTTGCCTGTTCTGATCATTCTACTTGGATGAAAATAGTGTTTGTGCAGATCAACACACTATGATTCTGTTACAACTTCAAGAAATGAAGCAAAGGAGCAAAATGTCGGGTAAGCAAAGGTGTTAGAAATATAGCTGACAAATTCTTCCCCTCTCCTTTTCTTTTCCAACAACTCTCTTTCGTTCCTCATCTAGAGACTAAAACTTGAGGAAAATAAGGTTCCATAATCACATCGTAAAATTTTGCAAACTATAGGGATCAAAATGAAAAAAAAGTAAAAAATGAACCATTTTTTATGAGTGCGTGGACCGTGAATGGTGTATAATGAAATGCAATTCTGCTTTAGTATTTTTGTATAATGAATAATAATAAGAAGAAAATGATGTTCATTTATATTGCACAAAAATAGATCCTGTTCATTATCTACAAACTATATTAGATTCTAGGCTAATCTAAACAGAAATGGATTTTTTCAAAAAAGTTAGAAGCTTCGAATTATCAAAATTGCTGCTTTTGAGTCGCACACCAGGTATATGTAGCCTGTCAATGGCAGAAAATGTCAACACCCCTCTCATTCAATATTCACAAAGAAATGAAAAAAAAGAGGCTGTTAGATTGTACTAATAAAAAATATTGTAAAGAAATTAGAAACATCGGTGCAAACAATCTGGAGAAATGTAAGAATCAACTAGCTGTAGGAATAAAAAAGAAATGCAAAAGAAACTTCAAAAATCTTGCAACTTGAATATCACTAGAAAAGATAAAAAAAAAATATGTGAATGCAATAAAGAATCTTGTATGCATCTTTTCGTTTGCAGGACAGTATAGTTCTTCGTCGTCAGCATGTTTAGTTTTGAAGAGTAAAAAGACTTGAGCCATGGACTGAATAGAATTCAAGCGATATCAATCCTGCAAATTCATATCGAAAGTAAGCGGTAAGCCTAGGAATTTCAAGAGATGGTTCAGAATACCCAACAATTGTGGACAGTTCTCACTTTGAGTGATTTTGCAGCTACAAGGTTATCCTTGATGAGTTCTTCGGTTAATGCTTTTGAAAGCCCCCACACTGTATCTGTGCTCCCTACCTGCAAAATACATCACCGATGTTTTCATCAGAAGAATCAGACGGAGGGAAGGAGTTAAATCCTTGTATTCTACGAAACCAAAGTATCAACTACTTGTATATTGTAACACAGCAACCATGTTCACTTCAGTCGCTTAAGCCCATAAAAAAGAACAAAAAGCATTGAGGTGGTCTTTGCTGATGCAATTTTAAGCTTCAATGCCATTCAGATTTGAGTGGAAAAGGGTAGACACGACCTACTCAAAGAACATACAAGACAACGTGTGGTGATATAAATCCTAAAGCAGATAGTTGATAAATGAAGCTCCATTGAATTGTGCACTTTTAAGGAGGACCCATGTAAAGCATAAGTAAGAATATTAAAAGAAAACTCAGCACTTGACATGAATAAGGCTGTAAAATGAAGATAAGGACCCTAACAATGGCCACATGTTGGGGCATAATGTGGGCACCTGAAGAGCTAATACCCTGGCTAACTGAGTTTGTCAGCCATGCAAAGAGTATAACAACTAACCCAGTGTCAGAGAAAGGGAGGGGGATAGGGAGAGGGGCAGGGAGAGCTCACCACTGCTTCAACAAATGGTGATGTCAATGGATGTTCCAGTGTCAAACCCCCAGCAACATGGAGTGTACTTCCCTCCTCAATCTAAGGCACATCTCATCATTAACAGAGAAATTAAAAACACTGTGTGGCTGAGAAAATAGCTTCAGAAACAAAATCCAATAAAGAATATGCATTTACAAATTTACCACGCTATCAATGATCTCATCAGGTATCTCATGGAAATAAACCTGCATAAGTGAACTAGATTATTCTTTCAAAACTCAATGTCATTGAATTGTAAAGACTAAAAAGAGCTTTCAGATAAAGTTCTTTTTACATCAAGTAAATATTTAATACAGCCTTTTGGGACAAATTCCCAGAAATAGGCGATAAAAAGATATATGTTCATGGTCTGCTGCTCTTTTATCTCAGGAGCACCGAACCATCTGAAATATTCCTATAAACAGTACCAGCTCAAATGGGAAATTTTTTTCCTGTGCATGTAAATACTTAACTGTTACTATCTCAACTATATAAAATAGTTAAGATTACCATATCATAATCTCCATCCAGAAAGATGGAGAAAACAATCAACATATATATAGAGAACAACCATTACACACTCCTACATGTTACAGTGGATATATAGACGCTGATAAATAATTGATCTGGAAACCTTGTTGCATCTATGCACCTTTTTTCTCATCAAGTTGTTCATACGGGAATGGACAATAGAGGAGAGTAATTCAGTGGGCTCAGATGATAGCAAAACTCTTTCTTGAATTTAAAGCAATGCTCTGCCATTTTGAATGAACAATATGCCTACAGGATTATGTGGGCTAAGAACCATTTGAATGTCACTATCCAGTAAAATCTAAGCTAAATACAAGCACAAGCAAGCTGTACCTCAGCTTTTTCCCATGCTCCTTTTCGTATTCCAGTAGTAAGGTTACTTACAACCACAGATCCGATGACTGCTGCATGACCACCGGAATAGCCTGAAATAGTGCAACTACTAGTCATATTTGACCACTAAAACAAGTTGAGCTTTATAAACAGTAGAGGACATGAGTGAACCCAATTAAGTAAACCTTTGATAAACTCCCGTGCTTCGTCCTTGCTATTTGGCTTTTCTCTAACCATCCCATTACTCACCACCACCTCAAAAATCAATGAGACTTGGCAGTAAGATAAAACTCCACAAGGAATGTCAAAAAGGGGACAAGACCTTTAATACAGAAGCAATCACAGGAGAACTATATGAAGCAATAAATAGATTCACAGAACACAAATTTAAAATAGGTAGACGTTGTAATTAAGAATAGTGAGCTGGAATAAAAGCATACTGTGTCTGCAGTAATTAACAATGTTGCCTGAGCATCCTCTTCCACATGACCTTCAATTCGAAGCCTTTCTATGATGGCATTTGCCTAGGGAATGAAATTAAATAAATATGGCACTTCAACAATACAACCATGAACCATGAAAGAACAGTCAGTAATATGCACAGTTGCCAGTCAATACTACCATTTTCAAATTTCATTTCACATAGTTCCATTACAAAAAGAAAGCCCACAAAGACAAAAAAAGCAAACTTTACATTATTAGTGAAACAGAACGACTCAGTTATTCCCCAGTTAGCAATCCACCACAAAACCAAAATTTGTGCAAGGACAAATGCAGGAAGCCCACATTGAGAAAACCTCAGCAATGAGTTATAAAGCCCATTCAAAGCAATGAAATGACATTTGAGACATCCAAGCATACAAAAGGTATAACAGGTGTAGAAGTTATACCTTTGCCTCAGCTAGAGCCATCACCAATTCCTCTGGCTTATCTTTTCTTATACTTTTTTCATCTATATCTGCGGCCTAAACCGATATCACATTAACGACACAAACAGAACATAAAATCCATAATTGAAAACTAACATTCTCAACAAATAAATAAATAAAAAGCACGAGAATGCAGCTTAAGAATATACCACAACAGTAAATTCATATCCCATCTCATTGAGAATTTGCCGCCTAGCCAAAGATGATGAACCCAATATTATCTGGCATTGAAATATCACAACTACCCATCAATAATCATTTCCCTTTTTCTTTTTCTATTTTAATTATAACATCATGAAAGTTTTCAGCTTTGAAACTAATGTCACACTCCATGAAACTTCTTCTTGTTGAATTTTCACAACAGCCCATCAATATTTTTCCATTGTAAATTACAATAGCAAGAAAGTTTTCAACTTTGGAACTAATAGAGATACCGTACTAATAAAAGAACTGCTTTTCATTGCAGTTCCTTATTCCTAACCGTAAGAACACCATTTCCAATTATTTTGGAGGCTGTATAATTCCTTCACATGGACAAAACAGGTTTACATTCTAAACCCAAGTTAATGTTCTTTAAGGATTCTCCAACAAGAAAATTATCAACTTGAGGTTTTCAAAACTCCTTTGTTAAAACACGCAATTTACTTTTCAATTGCTTCATGAGAATATTTTTTATAGAATGAAGCTAAAGAAGACAAGAAAGGAGAAAGGAAAAAAATGCAGCAATAGAGACAGAGTCCTAAGGAACTAACCTTAAAGGAGGAATTACAAGTCGTCATCTTTCCCTCTATCTCCTTTTCAAGCTCCATTTTTTAAGAGATGCTGCGTTGCCCGGAGAGGTGCGAATGGAAGAATTTCTTGCAGCGTATTTTGTTTGTCCAGGAAGTTGCCAAGTGAGCACAAGTGTTTTCGGCTTAACTATTTTGTAGCCACTATAGATTCGGAAATATTTTATTTTGGTCCTCATATTTTAGAATCTTTAACAACAGCTTTAATTAAAATGTTTGTTGTTGGTCTCTCACTCCATTTGTGTATTTTGTGATTCATGATGTTTTTTTTATAAATATTTTTAAATAATTTTTTTAAAATTATTTATTATTGGTATGAACATCTAAATTATATAAAAAAACAACTTGATTGTTTTTTTTAGTAAAATACACTAAAAAAACAAAAACTACGGCAGACAATCGCCAATAGAATATCCATTTCCTCTCTCTCTATTTTGTTCTTTGACTTTCATGTTTTTCTCTCTGACTTTTCTTCGAAATCTCCATACATGGAATAATATCCATCAATGACGTTTCGAAACTTATTTTTTTAAAAAAAAAAATTGGCCATCCTTTAACTTTTATTAACTATTTGACAAACATATGCCAAATTAAAGATTTTCATGTTTTTCTCTTTACATTTTCTTCTAGATCTCCAGAATAAGTTTTTCTAGATTTGAGCTGGATTGACATTGAAAAATGGGCCCTCCATAACCTTTTTATTAACTATTTAACAAACAGAGCCCATGTAAAAGATTTTCAAGTTTTTAGCTAGATTCACATTGAAATTTTTTGAACTGTACGAACATGCAACATTGCTCAATGCATGGGGGTGAAAATATAGTGTTTTTTTTTTTTTTATCCCTCTTTGATAAACAATAATCATGGAGTGCACGTATTTCTTCTCTCACATTTATTAGCACAGATAAAAAATTCGTGTGCATATATTTAGAAGAAAAAATTGTAAATATTTAAAAGGAAATAACAAAGAGATACAGTAGGTATTCTATAAATGTTGGAAAAAGAATATATGCATTGGAAGTACAAAAAACTAGCCACCGAAGATTATTCAAACATCATAGGTGCTCGAACAAATGCTCACCTTTTGAATTATTCCTACTTACTTTCTCTATGAATTTTCTTTTTCTAGCTTTGCCAGTATTTGTTGGGATCTTTTTTATTGTTGAGGGCCCCTTTGATTCTGAATTGAAATGCTTGGGATTTATTGTTGAATCTGTCAAATCTATATGCTGAGCCAGAGAGAATGCATCTTTCACATATTGATGACCAGTTAAGGAGAAAAGAAAATCAGTACACAAGAGAAAATGCTAATGTTTCATCTTTGGTACATATATATATGTTAAGAATTTATTATACTTGAAAGGAAAAGAGTTTAAGGGTGATATTGATGAATCAAGGAAAAATTGCTCTCTAACAGCTGAGACCATTCTTCATTAGAGCTTCAGTTGCTGCAGCCTGCAGAAGAGAGGGTCAAGTAAGAAAACAGGAAAAAACTGAAATCAGCTTCCATTTCACTGTTCATGGTACATTATGTATTGAAAAGATCAACCATTACATTTAGCGTAACCAGTTTTCGTATCAATCGAGATTCCTTCATTATAACATTTTGTTATGTTTTACAAAATGACATGATAATCTAAAAAAGATTGGCTTTTATGCTGCTTAGAATTCATTGTTTATCGGCTTGTGAATCTATAAACTGTGAATCTAATAGATCAATCAATGCACAAAAGAATAATGCTTTTTTGGGCTTAACATTTAGCATTCTGTTGGTCCATTCTTTCTATTAATTATCAAGGAACTGGATATATATGTGTTAGTGTGTTACCTATCCCCTTCATTGCTCATGATGCTGTTTTCCTTGATGCTTTCTTCATGATTCTTGTAATTTGGCAGTGGCACTTGGTCTGACTCGATTCTCTTGATATCGTCTAGAAGGATCTCATACTGCTTCTTCACTTCCTCTTCGGTTGTTTCTCCGACAAACCTGGCTATGTTTCGCCAACGATCTGGGCTATCCTTGTCATATATTGCAAGAGCATTTTCGAACAACTTGTTTTTCTGTTTTGACCAATTTGAGTTAGGCTGTGGGAAAGAACTGGATCCCATTTCTCTTGCCGAGATAAGAGCGAAAACGGTGATGTTAAGTTTTATAGTCTTGGGAATAAGATCGAGAATGTGATAGAGGATCAAATTTGAGTATGAAAACTAGAAAATGGAAGAAATGCCGACTGCTAGACAAGACTAGTGTGAAAATTCAGAAGGGTAGAAGCATGGAATGTGTGAATCATGAAAGAAGACTGAAGTCAAGTGATTGGGGAGAAATTAAGGAAGTTGCAATGCAAGCCACGCTTAAACCTGAAAAACTGTAGTTGACAGTTGACACAAGTGACTGGTTACCATCTCGAAACGAGAGGAGACGTGGATAGTTAAGACAGAGAGAACATCGTATCCTATTTTAAAAGGATATAAATTCATTTCAAAACTATAGAGATAAATTTATTTTATTTATTTCTATGTGCATCTGATTCTTTCATGTAATACTAACCAAACCTAACTTGCAAAACTACAAATTATGAAACGGAAAAACACCTCATAGTAGTAGAGTCTTGAGATCGGTGTTTTTGAGTTCGAGGATCACTTGATGAGTTTACAATATTATTTGCAAGTACTATGTTTCATGCTTGTCTATTTAATAAGCATGTGGGCTTTCATCAGCAGGAAATTCGCTCCACAATCTTGAAAGAAACGAGACCCACCTCCCTGATCTGGATATTCAAATTATTTGCCATTTAGAAATCAGAACCAGTAATGCTCTCAGAAATTGCAAACCAGCATTAGTCAGCAGTATCTGGCCCCTAGTTAACCGGTCCCGTAGGGTGGAGCATAAAGCTGATTCTGTTCTGTTCTCTTTGATGAAAAATCTATGTCTTAGAACGAAAGGAAAAATGGAAAAAGACCCTTCGCAAAGATTCAGAAGGTGATCTAACGGATACATGCAGTTTGCTTTTCTTTTACTTCCCAAGTGCCCTAGCTAAGTTTTTAGCAAGCCAGTTGAGCTATATTTTAGCTACATGTTGCAGTGCCTAGAATAAGAAACTACATATACTAAAACTACATCGTTTAATAGTATTAAACCTCAGTGTTCATTATTGGCAAAGATCCATAATTGCTGGTGATGTTGTTAAGTCAAGATCTTATGCTGATTTAAAATATATAGAGAAGAAAGGCCAGTGCTTACTTTAGGCCAACTTGTTAGAACTTTTATGTTGGTAACATCCTCGACTCCTAAGCAAAGGCAAAGGTTTCATGGCTCAAGGGGGTATCGTAGGCAGAGATGAAGTAATTTCGTAATTCTTGCAGAGATTTTTGGCATGTTTGGCATTGGAAATCAAGTTGCTTCCTTGAGATTGACTGACTGATTTGGAACTGTTGGTCTGTCAAACTGTGATGCACATGATTTATGGACAAGCAAACACTTGAAATTAAAAGGTGGGTTTTCTGTCTGCCAACCCATGGAAATATTGGTAATAGAGAGAAATCACATGTCTGAGTTTTTGACTGTAACAGAACTAGAAATGATTATGCTGACAACGCCTCATGATTATCGATTATCACGAGCTCCTGGACTTATGAAAGCATTTTTACTACACTATTGAACGGCACATTTTTCTTAGAGGATCATTTTCCCTTTCTGTATCCGAATTCTGCATGTTCCTGACTCTTTCGTTTTTTCTGTATCCGAATTCTGCATTTTCCCTTTCGTTTTTTCGAATTCTGTATCTTGAGCATTCAAATAAAATCGCTGGAGAAATCAATTTCATATGCCAGGAAAGAATGCATCCATGACTAATTATAAAGCAGAAAGGAGAGTTAACACAACGGATAAAATGCTTAACGCTGCTTCTTTGGTACATATATAGGATAGAAGTCATCACATTTAAGAGAGTAAAAAAATATTGACTCAAAACTTCAAGGAAAATAGCCGTCTCTATTGTTGAAATCCTTTTCCACTAGAGCTTTAGTGACTGCAGCCTGCAGAAGAGAGGGCCAAGTAAGGAAACATACGCAACATAATCAAATCATTTCATTCTTTCACCATCCCAGTTACTACTAGAAAATTGTTTAATAACAATAGAATATATTCCATTGGTAATTTTCAAAGAAAATAATGACAGAAAACATTGGTTGGAAATTCCCAACATAAATTACAGAAGAAAAATATTTCATCACGAATTATCAATGGAAATACAGCTTATACACCGATGGAATCAATTTTTTAGTAGTGAATTACATTCAATAATGTTTTTCCAAATTTATAATAGCACAAAAATGAGATTTTTATATATTAGAATTCATGACAAGTTTGTGAATCTAAATTAATCAATCCATATAAGAATTATGCTTTCGTGGACTAAAACATTCAGCAAATCTCTTTTTCCATTCTTCGGATTGATGATTAAGGTGCCGATCATGTGTTAGTATTACCTCTCCTCTTCATTACCGATGATGTTTTCCTTGCTGCTTCCTTCATTCATGTAAATCGGTAGCGGAACTTTGTCCGACTCAATGCTCTTTATATCATCAAGAAGGATCTCGTATTGCTTCTTTACTTCCTCCTCGGTTGTTCCTTTGACAATCTTGGCTATTTTCCCCCAACGATCCGGAGTGTCCTTATCATATATCGCAAGAGCATTTTCGAACAACTTGTTTTGTTCGGCTGACCAATTTGTGCTGGGCTGCGGGGAAGAACTTGATGCCATATCTCCCATAGAGATTTTAGAGAGGGTGGAGGATGCTTAAATGGCGAAACCAGTTTATGTCTCTCGGAAATAAGACAATATTGTAATTCAAGATGTCAAGTTTGAGTATGAAAACAAGAGAATGGAAAGATAGCAGAAAGGCATGGTCTTCCAAAGAGATTCAATACAGTACAAAGCACGAAATGTGAGTCAAGGAAAGGCGAGCATGGGAAGCTGCGATGCAAGTGCTTAAGCCCGATCAGCACGGTGGGAGGGATGATTTGCTAGTTGGCAAATGCATATTGAAAAATTGCAAAAGTACACATTATTTAATGGAAAAGTACCTCAGAGGCCATGGCAGCAGTTTCGAGATAAGTTTTTCCGAGGATCAGTTGATGATGTTGGGATGTGTTAATAATACCCATTGCAAGTACGATGTCTGTTTATTTTATGAGCATGTGGGATTTTATAAACAGGAAATTCACCTACCATTCTTGAAAGAAACAAACCCACTGGATACAAATATTCAAATGATTTATCATTCGGTGCCAGTATTGCTCTCGGGAAACAAAAAGCCTCTTTGATAATCAACCTCGGTGACGCAGGCAGGCGAGCCATATGATTTGATAATTTTAAACAGTTGAATCTGCTACAAGTTGATCATGCAAGAAGCCGAGTATACTCGTTCATAAATCAATGGAACAAAGCTAAATTTAAAAAGAGATTTGTTTATGTCAAATGAACAACCTAATAAGAGAAGTCTATAACTTTTGTTCTGATATTATATTTTAATAGATGATTTTACATGCATGTTAGATCTAACCATAACAAATTGAGCTCCAAAAAAACCCTTAAATTAAACTTGAAAGATGTCAATTTCGTTACGTTTTCCTTTTCTTTTTGAATTTTTAACTTAATTTTAGATTTTATATCGCTTTTCTATTTGGTTTAAGATTCTAATTTTCTTATCTTATAGAAGTTTGTTTCTTGCCCTATATATAATATTCAGCAGTAATAAAGAGTGTAAATCCGCCAAATCTATTTTTCTCTGTGATTGCTGTTTTCTGGTGTTGTTTTTCACCTACTTAGTAGAATCTGTGGTCTGATCTCATATAACCCATCTCAGAAGTAAAGAGCATAAATCCAATTGTGTCCACTAGAAGAAATATGGACTGTCTGATCTAGTTTCAGTCCCGAAACCCCCCAGTTTCATGGTGGTGATCGACCTGAAATGACACTAACAGTTTGCCTTGCCGGTCCTCTTCTTCCAAAGTGACCTAACTTGATTTTTTATATATATGGTCCGAGATTAAGTGTTCATTATTGCCAAACACTTACAACTTGATATACTGCTAAACTGGTTTTTGAAAATCTTTTGCTGATTACAAACTGATCCGAGAGGCCATTACTTCAAGCCAACTTGTTATTAATCTGATGTGAATAATTTTGGTCTTGACTCCTAGGCAAAGGCAAAGGGAAAGGCAAAGGGAAAGGCTTCATAGGTGGGGGGGTAATCTAGGCTGAGCTGGAGTTGTTCATATGTGTTGAAATTTCTGGCATGCTTTGGTCTCACTGACATTGAAAATCAAGTTGGATCTTAGAGATTACTTGATTAACTTAAAATAATGTAGCTTTAGGAACTGTGATCATCATATTTTATTGAAAAAACACACCCTCAAAACTATAATCTCATGTGGGGTCTGCAGTCTGCTTCGCTTTTCTTTGTCCACCTCTAATCTCCAATGGCAGGTTGTGAAAATGCTGGCATTTGAAAAACACCGTGTCTGAGTTTTGACTAAGAACACAGGTCTAAAAGTGATCATGCCTCGAAGAATTTTACAATGCCTCATGTTTATCATAAGCTTTACCTTTTATGAAAGCATTTTCAAGTTTTAACACCTTTTTTTCGCTCTTTTAATTTTTTTTTTTATAACATGAATATTCAAATTAATTTATATATACCTCGATTAATCCTACAAATTTTAAAATTAATAATTATTAAATTTCTAATAATTATTATATTAACAACTATAAAAATCAAATTTAAAACTAAAAAAAACATACCCTTAATTTTAAACTTTTACCACCAACCAACTGACCATTTAATTTTATTATCCCATGTGATAGCATAATTAAACTTAAATAATTAATCTCTCCTTTTCAGTCTTCTCAACACTTAATAATTGTGGCCGGCTACCACATGCAAGCAACTTTCTTTTAGCTTTGATCTGCCCACCCCGACACCAATCAAAGTTAGGATGTACAAAAATATTCAAGAAATCTGTCCTTCCGGGGGCTGCTAGTTGATGTTTGATGCATGATAAGATAAGATGACCAGTAATTAATATATATAAAAAATCGTTTTTAATAGATATAGAAACTTTTGAATGTTTAAATAAGTATTTTTATATATATAAAAAAAAAGTGTAATGATATTTTGAAAAATTTATTTATAATTTATTAGTTTTTTTGGAAATAAAAGGTAAAAAAATTATTTTAATTTTATAATATTTTGAGTTATATTTTATTTAAAATAATATATATATTAGATGAATATAAAATACTGAAACACTGAATTAAATCCTCAAAGAATTTTTAATGGAGTGTTGTGCTTGAAAGAGTTGCTTGAGACTGTTAAAAGTGAGAAATAGGATTAGATACATTGCCTAGACTAAGTATGTTGGGCTTCAACATGCTGGGGTGCATGTCCACGGGAGTGTCTAAGGGGCGCTGAGCAGCGTGCTCACCTTGGGCCCAAACAACAGCCTAGGCCCATTTCTGTTGGCCAGCTGTTGCATGGCCATGTGTTTATGGAAAAGTTTTTTTTGAGTTCTTAGGAGTTTTGACTCGTTGAATTTGAGTTGATTAGATATCTATAAATATCTATGACTTAATTATCGCACACAACAAAGTACTTGAGTTGTTCAAGGTAAATGCTTTCCTCATGCTATGTATTTTCATTTCAGCCTAAATATGATTCTTAGAGAGGCCATTAACCAGGAATTTTCATGCTTAACTGGTCATACAAAAAATATTGTCAGCTGTTAGAAGAAGGTCCTCAACATACCTCCATAAATTGTTCCTTTTTTCTTTTTCTCTCCAAATAAACTGTTTGACTGCTGAGAAAATGAAGTAACACTTCTGCATCAGTATATAAACTCTGACATAAAAATACGTAAATAAAGTTTCTGTACACTTGAGAAGCAAGTGCTATAGACAGGAATACAACAAAAAGAAATTACTTTTAAGCTCTCTCCATGGAAAGCATGATTGGCCAATTTGTTCAGATTAATCCATTTTTCATCCCTAGCTGCCACAAGTCCGTCCCCAAAGAGTTTCTTTGAATAAGATGGCAGCTCAGACTTGAGGTAATTTCCATCTTTATTGTTCACTATCTCTTCAACCTGTAATTCAGGTTCAGCGACTTCCAGCTGTGCTACGCTGCGTTTCCACCAAAAGAAATCCTTCCCTGCACCAAAATATGGTAGATAAAATCAAAAATGAGGTTGAACTGTAGGGAATGGTTGATGGCATGATTCCATGGGCTTGCTCATGGCCTCTGTTGTCAAGTCGAAGAACTCTTTCAAGTTTCCATGGAGGAATCTGCAGCAAGAAGGGCCTTCAACTCCTTGTGAGTACTGCAAGGCAGACTGTACGTAAATTGGAGTCTGTTAAGGAACTTGATGATAATCAAAATTAAGCATAGGCATACACAACTTGAAAGGAACATTGTCGTGGTTCCCATGGTCACCACGGCCATGCTTCATTGAGTATATATGTACAGGGTTAGAAAATCTTCTCTTTTAGCTATATACTAGTTACATGCCCCGCGCGATGCCGCGGGTCAATTATTTTTTGTATTTCAAAAATAGCCAAGATCTAAAAGTGTTAGGGTTTTTTGTAAAACTATATTCAAGAGTCTCAGTTTTGGTTGCATCGCCTAATCCAAGAATAACGTTTATAATATTAATAATAACATTAAACTTGGGTTAACCCTTAGCATAAAAGTGTTTGGACCATAATACCAGATCCAATAGCATTGGACGTAGATCTGGCTGCAAGGTCGTGTCATAAAAGTATGATAATTAAATAGATTAATTAAAAAAAAAACCAACAGGAAGAAAAAAACTAATGAGAAAAAAAATATAAATTAATTGGGTTAACCCTTCAAACCAAGTTAACCCATCATACCTTAAATTTGCATCATGAAAGTTTGATAATTAAAAAAAAAAAATTATGGGTTAACGCAGAATTAACTGGGCTAACTCGTCAAACCAGGTTAACATGTCAAACTCGAAATCTGTATAATGAAAGTTTGATAACTAAATAAAAAAAAAATTTAACATTAACAATTTAAATTAAACAAAAAAAATTAATTAAAAAAAAAAAGCATCAGCCTTTTCACTGTGGACTGCACTGTGCAGTTCACAGTCAAAGGCATAAAAACAACAAAAAAAAAACCTAAAGGCATCAGCCGAAAACTACTTAGAAAAAAATTTAATATTAATAAACTAAATTAATTATAAGGAAAAAATAAAAGAAAAAAAACCTCTAAGAAGAAAAAAAAATACTAAATAGAAAGAAATTTAACACTAACAAACTAAACTAAACGAAAAAAATAATTAGAAAAGAAAAAAAAAGCAAAAAAAATTCCAGGTTAACTCGTCAAACTAAGTTAACCCATTAAACCCGGGATCCATGTCATGAAAGTCTGGTAACTAAATAAAAAAAAAGTGAACATTAACAAACTAAACTAAACAAAAAAAAATTAATTAAAAAGAAAAAAAATATATTTTTAAAAAATTCATGTCATAAAGTTTGATAACTGCATAGAAAAAAAATTGACAGGTTAACCCATAATTAATTTAACAAAATAAATTAATTAAAAAAATAAAAAAAAATCCGAGTTAACCCGTTAAATCCGAAATGCGTGTTATAAAAGTTTGAGATACGATAAAATTTAACATTAAATTTTTTTTTAAAAAAAATATCCATTAAAAAAAACAAAGAAAAAATGAAGAAAGTTTTTTTTTTAAAAAAAGAAAAAAGTAAAAAAAAAACGAAAAAAAAAAAAGACAACTCAGTTAAAAAAAAAAAACAAAGAAAAAATAAAGAAAAAAAAACTTAAAAAAAAAAACAAAAGGCAAAAAGTAAAAAAAAAAAAAAAGAAGAAGAAGAAGAAGAAGAAGACAACTCAGCTTTTACTGTGCACTGCACTGTGCAGTCCACAGTAAAAAACTGAGCCGTTTTAGTTATAGTTCAATATATATATATATAACTTTCAATAAGGAATTTTTTTGTATAAAGAAGAGGATTTAGACTATTTAGCTTATTTTTTAATAGAATTATTTTCTCAGCCATTTAAGTATAATTTAGAGGTTTGTAAGACTCTAGTTTTATCTTTTTTGATATAAATTATGTTAATTAATATTAAAACAGACTGACATGCTTGATGAATAGAGATCGACATCGACACATATTAACCCATCTCGTGATGCAAATCAAATTTCTGCGTTTTAAAAATGTTTTTTAAAAAAATTATTTTTTTTTATTTACTTCAAATTGATATGTTTTTAGTGTTTTTAAATTATTTTGATATATTGATATCAAAAATAATTTTTAAAAAATAAAAAAAATCATTGATATGTATTTTAACACGAAAAGTTATTTGAAAAGCAATCACAATCACACTGTCAATCAAGCTATGAGGGCTCAAAATAGTGTAAATAACTAGAGAATTGATTGGTTGAAGTTTTTGAAAGTATACTTAACTACGCAATGGGATCAAGGTACAAACATGGATCATGATGAAGAAGAATATGACTAAAGACTTACCTCTAGGCAGATAAAATCCAAGTCTGTTCTAATAATCCAATATAGATAAGTTCTCTATCATTTAATAGAATTGTTGACATTTAGAGTTTAGTAAGTAATAATTCTCTCTACAATGTAATTAGTTATAATTTTAAGATTTGTGTCAAATTTCAGTTTCTTCTTTTTTATCATGCACTATTTAATCAGTATTGGTTTATTTAATGAACATAAACAATAGCAACATCATCCTACCTAGTGATACATAGATCAACTAAATAAAGGTCATTTAGGGCACCATGAGAGCTAAAAAGTTAGTGCAGAGAATTTTGTTATAAAAATTTGATAATTGAAGTGTTTAGTAGAGACTTAATTGAGGACTAGATCAATTATTAATGGAATGTGCATATAGGAATCTTAATGAGGAGAGAGACTTGCCCAAAGTCTTACTTAGGTTAGACAAAACCTAGAGATTGCTAAAAACAAAGTAAAAGTTGGAAAAAAAAAAAACAATCAGTGAGGTCATTACCTGTATAGTTAAAGTTTGAGTCATAATTTTTAATATAGACCGACAATCGGTGCATTATTAAAGTAAAACACGCTTCCTAGTCTAGTTGAATTTTCTTGAAAATCATATTATTTTTTATTAGCCAAAAACTCCAAGTAACATTAAAAGTGAGAATATTTCGTGCTTTTCTTTTAAATTTACCCTTAGTCATTATATAGCATTTAAAAAATAGCTCATCATAGCTTACCCTTAGTCATTATATACCATTTGATAAATAGTTCATCGTAGCTCATCAAAAGTTTTTGAAAGACTTTCAAAGGAAAACGCGAAATATTCTCAGTTTTGGTGTTACTTGGAATATTTAGCTAATCAAGAATAATATAATTTTTAAGGAAATTCAACTAGACTAGAAAGCGTGTTTCATTTTAATATTGCACAAGTTATCTGTCTATATAAAAAATTATGACTCAAACTTTAACTACACAGATAATAACCTCACCAGTTGTTGTCTGTTTTCCAACTTTTACTTTGTTTTTAGCAATTTCTGGGTTTTGTCTAACCTAAGGTAAGACTTTGGGCAAGTCTATCTCCTCATTATAATCCCTATATACACATTCAATTAATAATTGATTTGATCCTCAATTAAGTCTCTACTAAACACTCTAATTATCAAATACTCTAAGTAACACCAAAAGTGAGAATATTTCACGCTTTCTTTTGAAATTTACCCTTAGTTATTATATATTATTTGAAAAATAACTCATCAAAAGTTTTTGAAAGACTTTCAAAGGAAGGCATGGAATATTTTGGTGTTACTTAGAATATTTAATTAATCATAAATAATATAATTTTTTAAAAAATTCAACTAGACTAGAAAAGCGTGTTTCACTTTAATATTGCACTCATTATTAGTCTATATGAAAAATTATAACTCAAACTTTAACTATACAGGTAATGACCTCACAAGTTTTTGCTTTTTCCAATTTTTACTTTGGTTTTAGCAATTTCTAGGTTTTATCTAATCTAAGATAAGACTTTGAGCAAGTCTCTCACCTCATTATGATTCCTATACACACATTCCATTAATAATTGATTTAGTCCTCAATTAAATCTCTACTAAATACTCTAATTATCAAATATTCTATGTAATTTTAAAAATGAGAATGTTTCACATTTTTCTTTAAAAGGCCCCAAGAGAACCCCCACTATGAGATGAATTTTGATTAAAAATTTCAAGCAAACTTGCACTGAAGTAACAAATGGTCTGGAGTCTTTGCAAAAAAAGGATAACAAGATTGATCAACTGGAATTAACAGTATGCTAAAAAAGAAAGGATTTTGTACATAATCTATTTTGCAAAGCTAACCATAAAAATGTCTGACTCTTTAGGGGAGCTGCAGAATCCCAGATGTTTGGTGTAAAAGAGCAAGTTCCATGATAATCCAACCCATCAATTAGTGTACCACAAGATTTAACTGAGAATTTCCCATCTCTTTCAATATTGATCCAGATTTTAGCATCTGGTTTCCATTGAAGCAACTGAATCTCGTTTAGAAAGCTTGCAGTGAAAAAACTTGATGAAGCTCACAAGCCCTTAAAATTCTCTTGTCCAACCCAACTGCCAAGTCCAGAATCCACTATACCATGAACCCATGTTCAAAATTGCCACCAGCTTCCCAGCAGACAATCTGCACAGTCTCCCATGTCTATGTTTCAGCGATGAACCTCCCAACCACGTATCATTCCAAAACTGAAGAGACTGCACCAGAAGTCCTGTGGTCAGCTGTAAGTTTAATTTTTGTGATTATTCCTGGTTCGATCCTTGTTGTGTATCAGCTTGTTATTCTTACGGTGTCTAACCTGTCTACTGGACTTGCAGGATGTTCAGTAGGTCCTGAAAATAGTCGTGGTGCGTGTAAACTGACCCGGACACCCAGGATTATATAAAAAAAGAAAGAAAGTGAACAGTCTCGCCATTCCCGACTACAAATCTAGTGCTATTTCTTGAAGTTTCTACACTAATTCCTGATGGATTTATTGTTTTTATTATTCCCTGCCAAATACCTGATAGTTTCTTGCTGCAATAAGGAAGACCATTCTCAAAACTTACGAGGTACTTTTTTCAGATTAAATCGCTCCATTTGAGTAACATAGCTTTATTTTTTTCGAGTAAGAATTGATACCTAAACCTCCACAAGTTTTTTTCTCTGATAATTTCATATAATCTTGAATGTTATCAGTTATTGGTGTGTAAATCAAATAATACAATGCAAGCAAAAATTCCTACAGGAGAGATTTAGATGAGCATGTAAGTCATCTTGTTCTTGTTGTTCTTGTTGAGATAAATCTGACCTATTTCCATGTTAATTATCGATTGATTTTGAGATTTTATTTGAAAAACGAAAAGATAACTTAATATGGAAATTCGACTTCGGAAGCATTGATTTCAATCTTCCTACTTTCTTGCTGCACACGACCTCCCCTCCTCCTCCTCCTTCTATTAACAATTTTGAAAACTGAATAATCTAACCAAGGCCAGGTGGCTAGTTCCTCTTATTGGGCTTAGAGATTCTTTCTCGAAAATTTGTTTGTGATGGTACAAGGGTGGGATAATTTCATTTTCCTCCTTGAAATTTAGGTCCCAAGACTTTTGCTCGATCGCTTCCTGAACATTTCGAAAAGGTTCAGTTTACCCTTCACATCAATCTCCATTAAGAGAACTAATGGAAGGTGACTTCCATGTCATTAGTTTTCTTTCCAGATGTGCATTCTTTGATTAATTATATATTTCTTCATGAATGGATTCTTTTGCTAATAAATTGTAGTTCAATTAATATTAGTATTCTCCATCTCGAGTTTGAACATCTTTTTTGTAAGAAAAAATAAATGGATTTTTTCAATTTTTCTCTATAGATTTGAATAATTTTATAGAATAATTGAGAATTTATAATTAAATTAGTAGTTCTTCATTTATAAATTTTAGTTTCACTAAATTGTGACCATCTTTCTCTCACAAACAATTAAAAAATAATAATAACAATAGACAAATAGACAAATATTTTTTTAAAAAGATTTTACTTGATATTTTTTTTTGATATTATAATATTAAAAATAATTTTTAAAAGTTATTATTTTAAATAAAAAATATTTTAAAAAATAATCTATACAGCGCTGCCTAACAAAGTTGCTTCAATTTCCACGTCAGATCTCACTCCAGCCTGCCACTGCTGCCTCACTCCACTCCACCGCCTGATTCTCCCTCCAAACACCACAACTATTCATTTTAAAGAATCGCCAACAGAAACAAGCCAAACAGAAACTTCTTTTATTTTAAGAAAAAAAACACCGTAATGTGGCGACGGAGCTTTAGCAATGCAACCAATGCCTCGACCGCACTGAAGGAGAAGAAATGGGACGCGCTGGTGATCGGCGCCGGCCACAACGGCCTAACAGCTGCCGCTTATTTAGCTGGCTCCGGCCTATCCGTCGCCGTTCTTGAACGCCGCCACGTCATCGGAGGAGCTGCCGTAACGGAAGAACTGATTCCAGGTTTCAAGTTCTCTCGCTGTAGTTATCTCCAAAGTCTCCTCCGTCCTTCACTCATAAAGTAAACTATATACACAAAATCTCTATTTTCATTTTGTATTTTTAAAAGTCCGCGTTTGACATGCCGTTTTAATAATCGTTATTTATCGGTGCTTGAAGAGAGTTGGAGTTAGGGAGGCATGGATTGAAGTTGTTGAAGAGGAGTCCGTCGTCGTTTACGCCGTGTTTAGATGGAAGCTACCTTTTATTAGGGCCTGATAGAGAGCTTAATCATTCAGAGATCTCTAAGTTCTCTGTTAATGACGCCAATGCATATCACAGGTAATGATTAGTTTTCTTTCTTTCTTTCTTTCTCTCTTAATTAGTTTTTACCTTTGAGATAAATGGTTTGTTTTGTTTATTATTATTTTTTTAATAAAAAAACTGGCATTTGCAGATATGAGAAGCAGCTAGAGAGTTTCTGTAAGTTGATGGATCCTTTGTTGGACTCGCCACCACCAGAAACTGCGCAAAATGGAGCGTCTTTTAATGATCGATTGAAGGACAAATTGAGAAAATGGGCTTTTTGGGCAAGTTTTATGCGGCAAGCGCTCTCATTAGGGCAAAAAGATTTGGTGTAAGAGCTCTTTTAGTGATCCAAGTCCGTGGGTTTGGTTAGGTAGTAGAACTAAGTAAGAAAAGGCGATTAGGAATGCTGATATTCAAACTTTAAATGTTAGGATATGCTTGTTGATTTTGGCAGGGATTTTATGGACCTTTTGTTGTCTCCAGCTTCGAAGGTTTTGAATAAATGGTTTGAGGTTTGTTATCTAACTAGTTTTCTTAGTAGTTTATTCTCTAATTCAAAGAAGGAAAATTTTGAGAAGTTTTTTTTGTTAATTCCTTTCATTTGTTTATATGTAGCATGTTCATAATGTGTTTAAGTTCAAGAATCAACAATAAAATAAAAACTGTTTAAAGCATACAATTATGAGTGGATGTCACTCATTTTTTTCTAATGGTAACAAAGTGATTGCAACTAATTTTGATGAAGTTTTGGTGATTACATTTGTTTTGTAAATATGATACTGTTTATAATATGCATTGGATTCGAATCTTTGTTGTGTTTTTATGATTTTTGGCTTTTTAATCTTCTGCTGCTGAATTTACAGACAGATGTTCTTAAGGCAACTCTTGCAACAGATGCTGTGATAGGTTCTACGGTAAGATTCCAGCACCAGTGTGGAAAATTAGTTTTAGATCTAGTTCATTTCATGTAAAACACTCAGCAGGCAGCAGCACACAGTGCACAGTGCACGCAGAGGCATGCCTATTAACTTACTCCCCTCTAATGATGAAAATATGGGGGAGAGGGGGTTCGGAAGAAGAAAGCAAATAATGTGGATTGAACCATTTTTTTTGGTTTCTTGAATGTATATGCAGGCAAGTGTCCATACACCAGGGAGTGGATATGTTTTGCTACATCACGTGATGGGAGAAACTGATGGGGAATGTGGAATTTGGTCGTATGTATTTGCATTGCCGTTTTGATGTATTGATTGTCAATCAAAGAAATAGAAAGCTGTAAATTGCCTAGATATCTTTATTTTTTATTGCTCTAATGTGTTACCAGTACTCACCTTTTCTTTTTTTTTAATCGGAACCAGGCTAATCTAACTAAATTGTGATGTGGCATTGAATCTCAGTGCAGTCATTTTGTCTTCAAAAAGGAAAGGTTTCTGCATCGTCCATCAGTTTAACTAGCAAAGCTTGTAGAACTTTCATTATGAGTTGAGAGTACCTCCAATATGCATATGCTCTTTGTATGTGAAACATTAGGATTGTTATGTTGAAGCTCATGAAATAAACTTACTCTAATCTTCTTTAACTAACTCACAACTTTGGCTTCATCTAAATTCTCAATTTAATTCATTTGACTCATCTTTTATTTACCTTACATGTTGTTCCTCATACATTTTCTTCTTTCAGATGTATAAAAACGTAGTGTGCCTTTGTCACATTATAAGCACCACATTCATCAGCAATTATACATGAGAAGTCATATATTTGTAGGTATGTTGAAGGTGGGATGGGTTCAGTATCCTCTGCTATCGCAAATGCTGCTAGGGAATCTGGGGCTCATATTGTGACAAGTGTAGAGGTATCTTTGGTTCAATTACTCTTATCTTTCTTAAGGCACCCGCTACAAGTGAAAACAAACAATATACATCTGAGAAAAAAAGGGAAGTAGCTATCTTTGGATGGATAACTTATTGTTTGTCCCTGAACTGCCTACCTCTTAATATGAGGTTTGGAATCATTCTCGATGCGAACTCAGCTGAAGTTAATTCATGATGCTTTGATCATCATTTCTTTTCTCTACATGAATATGGCTTTGTATGTTCATGTTAGCATCTGTTACGCTTTGGAGATTAAGTTGAATTTCTTATGCTACTTCTGGAATGCCTTAATGATGATGGTAAGGTTAATTGAACTTAATTAGCTAAGATATATTGATTCATCAATCACTGTCATGTAAGTTGAGAGCCAATCATGCTTTCATTTCGTAAACTTCACTTGTTTGTATGTTTAGCTGTTTGCATTGGTGCCTTGTGGAATTGTTCTGGGCTATCTTTGATATTTTCTTTTCTTTGTCCAGGTTTCACAATTGATGATCAAGGATTCTGGCACTGTGAATGGGGTTAGTTCCTTAAGCAATTCTATATATTAAGTATGTTTAAAATCTCAAATCAAACTAATCAGATACAGTGAACATGATCAAATTATTTAGGTATTACTGGCTGATGGTACAGAAGTTCTCTCCCCAATTGTTCTGTCAAATGCCACTCCTTATAAAACTTTCTTGGTAAAATTTTAATTCTGTTCTTCCATCACTATTTTTTCTGAGTTGAACAGCCTATTGAGTTTGTAAAAGCAATACTGGAAATATCATGTATACCATGTATACCGAGCTTTTGTTTTTAAATTAACTTATGTCCTAAACAAACTTTGATTTTGGTGATGTATTTTGCATTTATGGCACAGGAATTAGTCCCTAATAATACCCTTCCTGATGATTTTACCCGGGCCCTGAAGTACTCTGACTATAGCTCTGTAAGCTTGATTTTGTTGACTTGGAATTTCTGTCATACATGCATAGCTTGATTCTATTTAGACCCAATCTTCGTGGTTCTGCAAACAAATACAGGCAACTACAAAGATTAATCTAGCTGTTGATAAACTCCCCCAATTTCAATGCTGCAAGTTGAATCATCCTGATGCTGGTCCTCAGCACGTGGGCACTATTCATATTGGTTCAGAGAGGTATCCTTTTAGATCTGCAGTACTGTTCTGTTGGTTCTTGACCTAATCTGTAAGACTCTTGATTTTTAAGTTTTAAAGTGGGCTTTGAGACCCAAATAGAGTAGAAGGATCATAAACCCAATCATGGTCCAAAATTTTCTTCTAGTTTTCTGCTAGCTGATCTCAATTTAGGGAGACACTAGAAGTTGCATGGTGATTTAATTGATTGATTTAGCCAGCTTTTCTTTTGCTGCTGTTTTTTATAATGTGTTTCAGTTTGTTATTTGTTAGAATTGAAACAGGAAGTAGGGGTGTGTCTACTGAACAGGTAACTCATTTCTGCTGATTTTCTTACTAGTGACATCAAGCTGGAAAGAAATAGTGGTAATCATGCAAAAAGTTCTTAGCAATAGTGTTAGATATCTTGTAGAATTACTGGTCGTTACAATGGTGGCTGGAAAAAATATCCAGCCCAGTGGACAACTACTGACAACCGTAAAACATTACTGGATGATCCTGCAAAACATTACTGGATGATCCCGCAAACAAACTATCACCACCTTTTATTATTAGATTTGATTTTACTACCTTAATGGAGAATTGACAATCCACTGCACACTTTTGTTCTGTGTTTCTTTAAAAGTATGGAGGAGATTGATTTGGCTTGTCAAGATGCTGTCAATGGGGTACCATCGAGAAGGCCAGTTATTGAAATGACAATTCCTTCTGTATTGGACAAAACTATTTCTCCTCCTGGTACATGAAACTTTGTTTTTGACGCAACTTAATCTGTTGTAATTTCCTGTATTGGACAACACCATTGGAATGTTACCCTCTCTTTGCAGGTAAGCATGTGATCAACTTGTTTGTCCAATACACACCCTATAAGCCATCAGATGGAAGCTGGGGAGATTCTGCTTATAGAGTAAGTTAAATTGTTGAAATTTTAGCCTCTACTTCCAAGGTTGGGAACTCAAACATTACTGTGACCTTATAATTGGTCCCCCTGTGCCTTCTATCTAGGCTGAGTCTCTCAGTGTTTGACCAGAAGATCTCGTTTTTCTTCCTTTACAATGTCAGCTAGTAGTTATTACAGTCGTAAGTTTTATACGTGATAATGCTTCTAATTTCTTAGCTACATGTGATTCTCACTTGCATTCAGTAAAAGGTGCAAGTTTCATCTTTTGAACTCTGAAAAAAATTGATCTGCTTTATAGGAATCATTTGCACAAAAATGTTTTAGCTTGATTGAGGAATATGCCCCTGGATTCAGCTCATCAATCATTGGCTATGACATGTTGACTCCACCAGATCTTGAAAGGGAAATTGGTCTTACAGGTACCTTTGCGGCACCCATTATCTGCTTTTGGATTTTAGACAGGTCATTTCGTAACAATGAATGAGACAACGAATACAGCCACGAAGTTACCGCCATTAGATAATTAGAATCAGGTCCTCGTAGTACACAATCTTCAAAAGATGATTTGTTTTTAAGCGATCAGTCTCAAATTTAACCGAGCTCCAGATTCTCCAGGTTCTTAACAAGCTACAAAATATCCTGATACTTGAATGGTTTCTTACAGGAGGGAATATATTCCACGGTGCTATGGGATTGGATTCCCTTTTCCTCATGCGACCAGTGAAAGGATGGTAACTCAAACAAGTGGATTTTTAGAGAGTAACAAACAGGATGTTGTTGCTAAAAAAAAATAAAAAAAATCATGCATGGTATTCTAAACAAATTATTTTTTCTTGACCATACAGGTCGAGCTATAGGACTCCTCTCCAAGGGCTGTATTTGTGTGGAAGCGGAACCCATCCAGGGGGTGGTGTGATGGGCGCACCTGGACGCAATGCTGCACATGTCGTTCTTCAAGATGTTGAAAAACCTTGAACCGATTCTCTTGTAGTGTGTTTGGGATTCCCAAAAATTTTGATTTTTTTTTATGTTTTCAAATTGTGATTTATGGATATTAAAAATAATTTTTAAAAAATACAAATAATGTTAATATATTTTTACATAAAAAACACTTTTGAAGTATCACTACTATCATAATCTTCTCAAACAGGTCTAATTATTGTTTCTCTACACGGGTCAGTAACAATAACATCATATAAAAGAACTTTTGTTTCTTTATGATTGATCTGTTTTCTTTCTCTTATTTCCTTAAAATACACTTAAAATAACTTTATCCTTGGAATTGTTTCAAAGCCTAGACAACAAGTTCATAATCAGCTTAGCAATTAAGATCTGTGGCTCATCCTGAATCAACAGTTAAAAAGGTTGGGGTTCCCCCGGCTGTTCTAAGGCCTATTTCAATGCAAGAATGTTCGGAAATCACAAACGGGAAATATCATAGAACAAACAGCAGAAATATAAAGATTTTCCGATGGCTAGCCTTGACTATCCAATTTTTACTGAATTAGTTAGCGAGAAATCTTGATTATAGAATCTAAATCTCTGTTTAGCATTGAAAGAATAGCTAGTGCATCAAACTCCGTTCACTCCATGAGTCAAAACTGTTTGACTGCCATAACATTTTGAAGAGTCCATCGATCGTTATTCCAACATCGTTCTAGATAATGTATTACCGACTCCGCCAACCAGAAACTGTTTTGGGGACTAGTGAGATGGAATTTGAGGCTGCTTCTAACCTGCATCAATTTAGATATAATCCATTAACTCATCTTAGCCATGGACAGTAACAGTACACACATGAGGGAGGGAGGGAGGGAGGACTTTGATATTTCTTCAACAGCTCTCATAACTTCTGTAGAGCTTGTTTCCAGCACTTGACCTCCAGAAATTATCTCATCTATAATAGCATGGAGCTGCAAAAGAAAGATGAAAGCTTAGTTTCAATGGAAAATATTTCCATCTATGCTACTGGCAAATCGAACATTAAGAACTTCAGGTTATATGATCAAGTGAAAACTCCTAAAAAAATAGTCAACTGATTTGATGTTGGAGATTTCCACAAGCAATTGGCAATTAAATCTCTGAAATGCATGCCCTCCTATCCTGTGGGTAGTGAAATAAATATACAATAATGTCGGTTGAGTAATTTTCTTTATCCTATTTAGAAGTTGAAAACCTAAATCCCACAGCACTATCGGCATAACAAAAAAGCTAAGAAGAAATGGGGAATCCACATACCTTGCTGTAATTGAACACAATGTCAAGCTCGCATACATTCCTGAAGCACTTGTCCAATGTTTCTACAAAAACTGAAAGGCAGGAGGGTTTACATAAGCAAAAAACACAAAAGGAATGTTAGCAATAAAATAAAGGAAGCACTTATATTTGTGAGAAGAACACGACCAATAAGCTTAATCTTTTGTCCTTCATAATGCAGGTTAAAAGGATAGCAAAAGCTATCAACAATCTAAAAAGGGTCCTAAAAGTTGTCGACTGTACTGTTTCAAGTGCTAAATGAACATCCTCTTTGTGATTATATAAGAAAAAATCCACTTCAAATGACAATAAATCTTCAGACCATAAACCGTAAAGCCGCCAACCAAATGAACAAAAAATGCAGTTAAATCAGTTGATGGTTTTTGATATATTGAAACATCCAGTTTTCCTCAAGTGGTTTTGCCTCTATCAAGCAATTATCAATACCAAAGTTCAATTCTATACAATTCCAATGCCATTCAGCCCGCCTCCTTGCATCTTTCTCGCAGCTAATTCATTGGTTCATTCAATACTCCAAAATTCTCAAAATTCATCAGCCTCTCTACCATCTACCTTCCACTTGATAACAGCTAGCAATAAATCATTTTGCAATAATCCATTTTTGTCATATCATTCAATCATGATTAGTGAAGGTAGTAGTACCTTGTATGAGATCAAGCATCGCAAGCTCGTTCTCAGAACTATCAAACACAAAGACAAAGTACAATGTTGCATAATGTTTGTACACAAGACGACTATCCTGCTCACATAGAACAGAAAAATCATAGAAATCCCCAAATGCAAAGACAACCAACCGCAATCAAATCATATCAAAATTCAGAAATGAAACAAAATAAGAAAATTTACCGGGCCGAAGATTGAATCAGCCTCCATGAAATTGCTAACTTTCTCAGCTCTACTACATAGCACTATGGCACATAAAAATCAAAACCCGGAATCAGAAATGACACAATCATCAACAGGAGCAAAAAAATAAAAAGTGATCAGATCAATCTCAACCTCCAAATACACCGCGTATAAGCTCTTGCTGCTTCTCTACAGTCTGACATCATCAAAGAAACAAATTTTTTATAATTTGTTCGTGAATCTTTATGAAAGAAAGTTTGTTAAAGAGAGAAATTGTTACCAAAAAATCGTAGAATTCGGTAAGGCGAGGTTTGCCTTGGGTGTTAATCACCAGCACCGCTTTTATCATGCTTGCTTTCTCAATATCTTGTGCCTCTTGATGATTCCTAGTTCCTGTGTTTCCAGCTTTTGGGTTATCCTCTCTCGCTCCCTGTTAGCTGTATGTATCCTATGTCTCCGTCAGTCCTTCTCGAATGGAAGTTTGTTAGTAGATCCAGAAGAAATGTTTTATTCGTAGTTATAAGAATCGATCCGAGGTGGATCTGGTTCAAGTCCAAGGCCTAGGTCCATATTCAGGTAGACCGACTCAGGTGACACTCAGATTAATTTAAATTTTTTAAAAAGATTTAAATCCATATTGTTTTCATTAAAAAAAAAAATCAGGGTTTTTACTAGCCCAACACAAGCTAGATTTTGAATCTTATTGGGTTGATTTATTGGACCGGATCTTAAAAGAATGGATTTATTCAATCCTGTCCCTAGAGATTTTCCTATTTATACATGCTATCAGCATTGAGCAAGGACTAAAGTATAAATAGTTATGGGATAACAATAAGTTTTTTTTTTTTTTTTTCAAAGTAGGATAGTTTAAAAAATTAATTCCCAAAGCAAGGAGTTTTTAAGTTTATTTTTCAAATTAGGGTATATGTACACTGCACATCAGCAATTTGCAGCCTTTCTTCTTTATAATATTAACAGAATTCTAACTAAATCAAATTTTTTATTCCAAATGTATTGATTAAAAGAATATAAAATAAAAGTAGTAAACTCTCTCTCATTTCTAAACCAACTCCTCCATCTAATATTTCAATCATGGCAATTTATAGTGCTCTGTATTCAGTTTCCAAGTTACATAAGACTATTTTTTTTAATAAATAAATATAATAAATATAACTGAATAAATATTTTTTATTATAAGATTAATTACCTTGATCTATATCTATCTCTTGATTTTTTTAATTTTACTTTTAGTTATTGTTAATAACTTTTTATTTATTTAGCCACATAAATAATTATTAATTTATTTAATTAAATAGTTATATAATTATTTAAATTTACACTTTAATTTTTTTTTTTAACGTAAACAACGCATAAAAAAAGCTTATATATCCCTTTTTTTAAAAAAAAATCCATGACAGAACACGCTCAGATTAAATAGCTAGTAATAACAACATAAGAAGGTGGTAGCAATAACTAACGGGGAAAAAAAATCTCCCAGTTAGAAGCCAGAAAAAATGCAATCTCACTCCAAGTGGCATCATTCTCAAGCATAATTTCTTCAGATTTTTACATGAACTGATCAATAAAATTGGACTCATTTTAATTCAAGAAAACTGATTATTTATCCTAAATATCCGATCAACAAGATGTAACAATAAAATTGGACTCATTTTAATTCAAGAAAACTGATTATTTATCCTAAATATCCGATCAACAAGATGTAAGTGGGATCTCCATATCTTCCTTCTCAAGAGATTGCAGCAAAATGAAAAAAGAATTGCCAGTTCTTAGCATCAATTATCACGTTATATGTAGTAAATCAGTATTTCTGTTCCTTCACCTGATGATATAATGAACACAAATGTTTTTCTCATATTTTTCTCTAGAAGGCATTTAATTAGCGATTTGCATGCCCTTATTAATTTCAATTAATTCACATAAATAACGCAAAACAAGAGCTACCTCCTATTTCTGAAGTCTTAAACTGATATGCCCATTATTTGATGAAGATTGGCTAGTCCTTTGATCATCACTTTTTGCTGATGAACCTTCTGGGAATGCACCAGTATCTTTCTGCTGCTGAGTTGATGCAGCTAAGAGAGACCTCGCCAGCTCGAGCTCCCGGTCTTTATCTGACAAGGCCCTCTTAAGTTCTTTCACCTCCTTCAAAATATATAGCAATGTTGAAACTCTGAGTAATTAGTTGATATTTGATTAATGTCTGCAGAACTTTATTCTTATTTAAAAATACAAAAAAGGAGTCTCATGAGCTTCAATTCATTTTTCACTTCAACATAGAGATGCAATTTGACTAATTTTCTGGTACTAGTTGAGTGTAAATTAGCAAGAACAAGAAAGGAGCTTAAGGTATTTCTTGTAAATAAAACAACACAGCATGAATATTTATGACATAAAAAATGTTTATAATAATAAAAAGTTGTTAGAGGACAACATTGAAATTTTTTAAAGTTTTGAAATGGAAGTGGAACATTGATAATTTATAAGGGTAAAAATATCTTTCACCCAATATTCAAAGAAATAAATAAAAAACAAGAAGAAGTTAACTACTATTTCATAGCAAAAAGGAGATTCGATATGGCTTTACAGCAAAACAATGCTAAATTCTGAGGTAACGCTAACATGTATACATATGAGTAAAGATAAAGTCAACAATATAGAATATTTCCTTTTTCTTTTTTCTATTTACAAGCCGCCAATTCTTTCTTCTCATTCTTATTTTTTAATTTGAACACTCGCGTATTTTTAAAAAACTTTAATCGATCATATTTCAAATATAATTATTGATTTTAAATCCAGTGATTTCAAGTAAGAAAAATAAAACCATAAAATGTTAGTTTTTTATATTTTCTCACACACCTAATTATTATGAACAAAATGTTTTATATTTAATAAAGATGACATTAATGTTTTTTTTTAGTTCTTTTTTTCAATTATATATATATAATTTCTATATTTTTAAAATGACTTGGCCCACTTGGGTGTTGCGTGGAAGTAAACAGACGATGATCAAATAAATAATTGATTATGCACTTTTCCATTATGCAATCTACTTGAGAAAAAGAACAAGTATAAGGGAAAGTAGCATCATACCTCATCAGCACTCGACACTGACATGCCTGCGTTTCCTAGCTCATACCTTAATATAGCCAACGAACATTGCCGTTGCTCCTCCTTTCTTGTTGAAAATTGCAATCAAACATCATCGAATTTGATGTTAGAAATTCATGTAGTCATCGGTTAAAAAAAGCAAATATTTTTTCAATACTAATTATTTAGGTATTATTTGAAGTTGTAGTAAAAATTATTTTTTATTAATTTTATGAATACTTACCGCCGTCAAATTCCAACAACTAAGAACTTGGACGTCTTCAAATCGGAAGTATTCATAGCGTTCGCTCAAACCAAGATGTAGCATAATTAAGAAAGCTGACATGAGTGAGTAGCTCTCCACCTCTCCTCAGTTGCTGGGCATGTTCTTTCCATGGGCAATGAGCTGCAGCATAAGCAAGCATTTCTATCCAAACTTCATTTATCGTCTTCCATCGTTTCTCGAGTCCCCATGACCGCAGTTGCCTGGCGAGCCACCATCTAGCACTGACTTGGTTGTTCTCTAGTCGCTCAGAAAGTCTCTCTCAGCTGCAGTTTATGATTCAATGCGGAGCAGTATTGTATCGACAACATCCTTCTTACTCGGTGCCTTCTCGCCTGTTTCAATGACTTTTCCTAAAAGCGCCAGGTCCTGGCAAGTATCTAGATGTCCCTTCTCTATATCACCGATTCCTTTAGGGAGCATATTTGGTCTCGCCACCAGAAGATACATCATGTATTCAGACAAGCATTTGCTTGTTTCGCAGTCTGAAAGGACATTATTTTTTGCATATTTATCAGCAAAATAGCAAATATCTGTTGCGAGGTGCCAGACAAGAAGGCTCCGGCTGAATTCTACTTCAGCTGTACACCACTTGAAGTCATGTAAGTGTCCCTCTCTTTCCAGCACACCATCTCCTCTCTGACCAATTATTTTCCTTCTGAAATTTGTATCAATGAAATTAAAATTCTCCTTGATCTTCTCGCATTTCTTTTGAAGGTGTCCGAAAATAGAATTTCGCAGTCCAACATTCATATCTTCACGATTCACATACACCTGCCTCGTCATTTCAAAGATTCCGAGCAATTCCAAACAATATTTAAGTGGCTTGTTTTCAACGCAAAAGCTTATCAGGTTATGCTGTGCTATGGATCTCGACCACCTCTTGCTTCTAGTTAACTTCCTTATCAGAGAATAAATAGCTCTAGTTAGGGCGTTCCCTCCTTCATCAATCAACCAAATCATTGTCCACTCAGAGAATGTTGAATATTAAACTCAATCCAGAAGCTCCCAGATGGTCAAGAAAGGCAACCACCAGCCGCCACCGACCAGCCGCAGCCGCCAGCCGCCTTCACACTTGAAGGTTGAATTTTCTTGTTTTGAATTCGTGTATAAATAGAATGCCCAGCTTGTGTTTATTTGTGTGGAGAGAATTGAGAGAAACACTAGAAAGAGAAAGAGAAAGAGAGGGCGTGTAATTGTTAAGCTTTTGTTAAGTTATTGTAAGTTTCGGTTTTTTGTAATAAAACAGTGTGTTTTATCCCCTCTGAGTGTTTCAAAGCCACCACCAGTGGTTTCTCCCACCAACAATTGGTATCAGAGCCCCGTTCGTCAGAAAACAGAAGTGTTTTGGGGTATATCCGAATTTTCAAAGTTGTCAAAAACAAGTTTTGATCATTCCACAGTGTAGAGCTCATCAAGACGAACTCACTGTCGCAAGAATCAGCCTGATCGGAGCTCTCGGTGATCCACACGCGCCGTCTGAATATCCGGTGACAGTCGCCCACGCGCAGCCACACGCTCCAGAGGTTGAAGACGACTGAGCCACACGCGCGCCATATTTGAGCCGAGCCGAGCCATATACGCCGAGTCCTAGCCGAGCCGAGCCGCGTTCCAGCCTCAGCCGAGCCGATAGAATATTCCCCAGAATATTCCCGGTTCAACCCCGCGAACCGCCCGCTGTACAGAATTGGTTTTTTGACCGGTTCAACCATTTTCTGACCTGATTTCTACAAAGTCAGACCGGTTCCCTACTATTTGGACCATTCCGGATCGATCTACAGTGTCCGTTTGGTCAAATTCGGCTCCCAGAAAGGTGATATAGTCATTCAAAGAGCAAAATGACTACAGAAGGTACACATACACTCATCCCGAAGCTGACCAAAGACAACTATGATAGTTGGTGCATCAGATTGAAGGCATTCCTTGGGTCACAAGAGTGTTTGGATATTGTACAAACTGGTTATGATGAACCAGAGTCCAAAGAAAGAGAAGATGCTTTACAAGAGGCACAGAAGCAAGCCCTTAAAGTCAACAGAAAGAAGGACAACAAAGCAAAGACCATCATCTATCAAGGTCTTGATGAAGATACATTCGAGATCATAGCTTCCGCTGAAACATCACATGATATATGGGAGGCTCTCCAACAGAAATACAAAGGTGCTGACAGAATCAAGAAGATTCGTCTTCAATCTTTGCGAGGTGAATTTGAGTTAATGCAAATGAAGTCCTCAGAGTCTATTTCTGATTATCACACAAGGATTATGGTGATAGTCAACCAGATGAGGAGAAATGGAGAAGCCATCGTCGATTCTCGAATTACTGAGAAAATTTTGAGATCCCTAGATCCAAAATTTGATTTTGTTGTTGTCGCCATTGAAGAGTCCAAGGAAGTGGACAAGTTAACAGTTGATGAGCTTATGAGTTCTTTGCAAGCTCATGAGCAGAAGATTGTAAAGCGAAATGGAGATAAGGCCATTAAGCATGCCTTACAAGCGAAGCTGTCCCTCAAGGACAGATATGAGCAAGGGGAGACTTCATCAAGTGGATACACCACTCAAGCAAGAAGTCAACAATCCAGAGGAGGATTCCAGAGATTCCAAGGAAGAGGTTCTTGGAATACAAGCTTTAGAGGAAGAGGTGGTAGAAACACCACCAGAGGAGGCCGAGGACAACAAGCATTCACTCCTAGAGGAAGAGGAGGCGGTTACAATAACCGTGACAAGAGGAATATCCAATGTTATAGTTGCAATCAATTTGGGCACTATAGCACTGAATGCAGAAGAAAAGCTCCGTTAGAGATACGCGAGCAAGCCAACTATGTAGAGAAGGATGACAGAGAAGAAGCTGCATTTCTTGTCCAACAAGGACTTGATAAGAAAAATGAGGATATATGGTATCTAGATACTGGAGCCAGCAATCACATGTGCGGCTACCGAGAGTTATTTAGTGATCTAGATGAGACCAAGCAAGGTCTAGTTACTTTTGGAGATACCACAAAGGTTCCATTCAAAGGTAAAGGCAACATCCCAGTCAAGTTGAAGAATGGCGATTCCAGCTACATCGCCGATGTGTATTATGTCCCAGCCATAAAGCAGAACCTGATCAGCTTAGGTCAACTTTTGGAGAGAGGCTATACTTTTTACTCGGAGAATTATCATCTGGCAATTAGAGACAACAATTCAAGATTAATGGCCTATGTGAAAATGTCCAAGAACAGGATGTTTCCTTTGAACATCCAGTATGATGCAGCAAGGTGTTTGAGTGCCATCACCAACAGTGAAGAATGGCTTTGGCATTTGAGGCTTGGACATCTGAATTTCACAAGTATGAAGATGCTAGCAAGCAAGAAGATGGTTAAAGGTTTGCCTCACATTGATCATCCAGATGAAGTCTGTGAAAGTTGTGTCCTCAGCAAACATCACAGATCCAGTTTTGCCAAAGAAGTCAACTGGAGAGCAAAGAGGCCACTGGAGTTAGTACACACAGATGTGTGTGGCCCGATAACGCCTATGTCGACTGGACAAAATAGGTACTTCCTCACTTTTATTGATGATTTTAGTAGAAAGACATGGATATACTTTCTGAAGAGGAAGTCAGAAGTATTCAATTGTTTTAAAGATTTTAAAGCAATTGTGGAGAAGCAAACTGGTTACACGATCAGAACAGTGAGATCTGATCAAGGGGGAGAATATATAGCAAATGACTTTGAAGCCTATTGTACACAACAAGGCATCCGACATTAGACGACACCAGCTTATACACCACAGCTGAATGGTGTAGCAGAAAGGAAGAATCGCACAATTCTTGACATGGCAAGAAGTCTGCTCAAAGCAAAGAAGTTGCCCAAGCAATACTAGGCTGAAGCTGTATCATGTGCAGTGTATCTGTTGAATCGCTGCCCAACCAAGAGTTTGCAAGGAGTCATTCCAGAAGAAGCATGGAGTGGTCACAAACCAAGTGTTACTCATCTACGAGTCTTTGGTTGTGTGGCATATGCAAAGATCCCAGATGCAAGAAGGAGAAAGCTCGATGATAAGAGCGAGAAATGTATCTTTGTCGGATATGGTGAAAGAAGGATGGGATACAGGCTGTATAATCCCATCACAAAGAAGGTGATTATAAGTAGAGATGTTATCTTTGAAGAAGATAAATCTTGGGAATGGAATGGTGATCAAGAAGCAGTCAAATGGATCACCACTGATTTGATCCTTGAAGGTGACGAAGTACCAACAGTACTTGTCGAAGAACCGATTGTGCCAGCAGCTGAACCACAAAGTCCGGTGCACAGATTCCCTGTATTCAACAGGAGGAACTCACCAGGAGCATCATCATCAACACCACCATCAGCATCCTCATCAGAAGGACCAAGAAGGATGCGAAATCTTGAAGAGCTGTACGATGCCACTCAAGTTATAGAAAATACAAATTTGTTTTGTTTCTTTGCAGATAGTGACCCATTAAGCTTCAATGAAGCTGTCACAGAAGAGAAATGGATTAAAGCAATGGATGAAGAAATACAGGCCATTGAGAAGAATGATACCTGGAAGCTGACTTATCTACCAAAAAACAAGAAGGCAATAGGTGTCAAATGGGTCTACAAGACGAAGAAGAATGCAAATGGAGAAGTGCAAAGATACAAAGCCAGATTAGTAGCTAAAGGATACAAACAAAGAGAAGGCATTGACTATGGAGAAGTATTTGCTCCAGTAGCCCGGCTAGAGACAATCAGACTGATGATCTCACTAGCTGCACAACATAGATGGAAGATCTATCAACTCGATGTGAAGTCAGCATTTCTGAATGGCTTCCTAGAAGAAGAGATCTATGTTGAACAACCACTTGGATACATTGATGCTGAAAATGAAGGCAAAGTATACAAGTTGAAGAAGGCTCTCTATGGTTTGAAGCAAGCTCCGCGTGCTTGGAATACCAGAATTGACAGGTATTTTCAAGATAATGGATTTGAGAAATGTCCATATGAACACGCCATATATGTGAAGAAAGGAGCAGATGGCAGCATCTTATTTGCGTGCCTATATGTTGATGACTTGATATTCACTGGCAACAACCCTACCATGTTTGAAGACTTCAAACGAAGCATGGTACAGGAGTTTGAAATGACTGACATTGGTCTAATATCACATTTTCTTGGCTTAGAAGTAACGCAGAAGGAAGAAGGGATTTTTGTATCCCAAAGCGGTTACGCCAAAGATATTCTTGAAAGGTTCAAGATGGAAAGTTGCAATCCGGTATCAACTCCAGTTGAGAATGGAGTGGAATTGAGGAAGAGTAAGGTTGGAAATGTTGATCCAACTTACTTCAAAAGCTTAGTAGGAAGCTTAAGGTACTTGACATGTACCAGACCGGATATACTCTACGGAGTCGGACTCGTCAGCAGATACATGGAGACACCAGACCAGTCTCATTTGAATGCAGCCAAGAGAATTCTTCGCTACATCAAAGGCACAGTGAATGAAGGTATGTTTTATACCTCAAGTAAAGACTTTAATCTTGTAGGCTACTCAGATAGTGATTGGGGTAGAGATCTGGATGAAAGGAAAAGCACAACAGGGTTTGTCTTTTTCATGGGAGACACATCTTTCACATGGTCATCCAAGAAGCAATCGATTGTAACATTATCAAGCTGTGAAGCTGAGTATGTTGCTGCCAACTCAGCCGTATGCCACTCAATATGGTTAAGGAATATGCTGAAGTTTTTGGGATTTCCTCAAGAAAATCCTACGGAGATTTATATTGACAATCGATCAGCAATTGCATTGGCAAAGAACCCAGTGTATCATGAGAGGAGCAAACACATTGATACACGTCATCACTTTATCCGGGAACATGTGAAGAATGAAGAAGTCCAACTGATATCTTGCAACACAAATGATCAAGTTGCTGACATCTTCACAAAACCATTGAAGGGAGAAGTATTCATCCGATTAAAGTTCATGCTTGGCATGACATCCCTCGATTGAGTTTAAGGGGGAGATTTGTTGAATATTAAACTCAATCCAGAAGCTCCCAGATGGTCAAGGAAGGCAACCACCAGCCGCCACCGACCAGCCGCCAGCCACCAGCCGCAGCCGCCAGCCGCCTTCACACTTGAAGGTTGAATTTTCTTGTTTTGAATTCGTGTATAAATAGAATGCCCAGCTTGTGTTTATTTGTGTGGAGAGAATTGAGAGAAACACTAGAAAGAGAAAGAGAAAGAGAGGGCGTGTAATTGTTAAGCTTTTGTTAAGTTATTGTAAGTTTCGGTTTTTTGTAATAAAACAGTGTGTTTTATCCCCTCTGAATGTTTCAAAGCCACCACCAGTGGTTTCTCCCACCAACAGAGAAAACAAGGCATGAAAAGGCATAAATCTCGTGAAAAGCGGAGCCCGCAAACAAGAAATACGTAATTGTAATGTCGATTGTTGAGTAGGCATGCTTGTCAATCATGACTTGGAAGCTAATAAACGCAGTAAAAAAGAGTAGAAAGCTGATAGAGCGAAGAATGATTCCGACAAGGGAGTAAATCAGGGGCGCTTTAGTATAAAGCATATCGTATACTAATCCAAGCTCAACTTCTACCACCTTGAAGGCATCGTCTGCTGAATTTGAGGAAATCAGCAACTGGCTGTTCATTAGTGCAGGAATGCCAGGGACAAGATCCTGCATCATAAACATGGATATATCGAAGAAGGTATATGCTCGACGAAGATAATTTCCCCCGAGAGCTCGTTGAAGAGTTTCTGTTGCCCTTAATGGGTAAAATGGTCGAAATTTTGAGAGAAAGGTGTTTTTCAAGCTCTTGGAGCATGAAGACCTGAGCACCCAGGTCCTCTCTGCGTACTTTATAATGCCAACAACGAGCATTGGGATTGCTATGAATGCGAGGATACCGCTATCCCAAGACCTTGAGAAGACCTGCAAAGCCACTCCGACTTGGACTGCAAGACCAAGTAAGTGCCTTAACCACAACTCGTTATCTTCAATCTAGTATGCAGTGATTGTGTCTAGGCCACCAAGGTGCAAGAGTAGAAAAGGAGCCTAAAATGCCTGGATTAAATTGTTTGCTTTATTTGAACAGTCTCCTGCTGAATCGCCTTGGCTCCTAGATAGAATACCCAGTGCAACAGTTGCCACTAAGTCGGCTGATTGGTATGCACACCAAACAAAAATCCTGACCCAGCTTCTTGCAATGTACTTTCTTCGGGAACCAAATATAATGAGGATGATTTGTAGTAAGAGACTAACTAAAAGCATTCCTCGAATCTCCCATTTGTTCCACAAATCTAAGACTTCTTCAGGCAATTTCTTGAGCATTGTCATCTCTTCCTCAACAGTGCTGGGAACCAGTTCTCTCGATTGTAAGATGAAAAGTAAATGTACGTGCATATTTCTATATATAAAAAAATCTCTTGAAATAGATAGTGAAACAAGTCTTGTAAGAAAAAACTTTTGCAGTAGATTTCGGGTAAGGTGTCATAAGATTTGAGTTGCTGCGTTTTGTTGTTGCAGAAAGCGAAGAAAAAGAGATGCTGACCAGCTTTTGCAAACCTTGGTTACATGTATAAGAACTTGGTGCTTGGCTTAGGTACAAACCAATGAATATATGCTAAATAGTAATACAGAGATGCTGCGAGGATGAAGAGACTTGAAATTCGTTGCTTTTCTACTTTCCTTTTCATGAGAGACAATAAACAGAGGTTTTGGACACTAAAAATAAGGAATTCTAAGTAACAGTATTATTGAAGCAATATCATCAAATATAACTTTAGATCCAGTTATATTCTATTATTAGTAATATATATATAAGGTAAATTATACAAAGCTCACTAGTACTAGCCAAGCTTAGTGTGTGTGTGTATAACAAAAAATTCTTCTCTTTCTCTCAAGCTAATTCTCTTCCTTGTCTATTATAGTGTTAGAGTTTATTGTATAATTGCACTCATGGCTACTTTATAAAATTAATCTCCTTCACGAACCTCTTTTACATCACAATTAACCCACGATAACCCTACTTCAGAAAGTTAATCTCTTTTACTTTAGAAAGAGATTCGTGAAATGAACATTGAAAGGACATTATAAAGGTTCTTCTGTATTTAAGATATACTCTACAATATGTACAGTATTACACAGGATATCCAATTGTAATTTATTAATTAACTATGTTAATTGAATATTTAAAATTCACAATTAAAATTATTATATAAATCTTTAAAGCGAGTGGCATTTTCCCTGCAAAGAAAAAGTATTCCATACTCTCACATTACTATAGACTTATTATGTATTTTTTTTTTTAGTCATCAAACTTTTATTTTTAATAATTTGACCTTAAATTAAAGGTCAACTGATCATAATTCTTAGGCAAAGGCAACATTAAAAGACAAAAGACTTAAATAAAAAATTTTTATAGATATTTATGGGTTTATCAAAGTGTTTAATGTCTTTTCTAGGTTTTTTTGGTTGAAAATTGGATTTCAAAGCAAAAAAAAAAAAAAATCTTGATTTTTCAGCCACCATAATAACCAAAATAAGGGGAATTCCAAACGAAGCGACACCTGCTTTATTTTTTTTCAAAATAATTTTGGGTCGACAACTTATCATCCGTCCCATTAACTTAAAAAAATAAAAGCCTACATGCGAGCCTACCTTAATGGGCCAGACATTTGACTTGGCTTATTAGGCTCAATAATGCATTGTCTCTTTCTTTTCTATTTTTTTTCATTGTAATTTGTTTTTAAAATTAATACCTTTTTTATGTCTTTTTTCTTAATAATTTCTAATTTATATTTCAATTAATACCTCTTCTCTTGAATTTTTTTGGGCTTATTTAGCATTTTTTTAAATAACGATTAATTTTAATTATTTTATATATATTTAATTTTTTAAGAAGTTATTATGATTCATTTATATTTTTTTTTTCATTTTATATGGATGAACTTTATTTTTTTAAAAATAAAAAAATATATATCTTGGATAACATTTCTAATATAAACAACCTTACATGTTTTTATTTTATTCAATCAATTTTATTTGTTTGTCGGTTTTTATAATTATTTGATTTAATAAATTAATTAATTTTAAAATATAAATTCATTAAATATAACCAGATAAATGATCCACATTACGAGATTTAATATCTTGATATACGTCTCTCTTAATTTCCTTAAAATTATTTCCTTAAAAATCTCTTAAAATAGATAGTGAAACAAGTCTTGTAAGAAACAACTTTTGCAGTAGATTTCGGGTAAGGTGTCACAAGCTTCGAGTTGCTGCGTTTTGTTGTTGCAGAAGGCGAAGAAAAAGAGATGCTGACCAGCTTAAAGCTTGCATGACCAGCTTTTGCAAACCTTGGTTACATGTACAAGAACTTGGTACTTGGCTTGGGTACAAACCAATGAACATATGCTAAATAGTAAAGGATGAAGAGACTTGAAATTCGTTGCTTTTCTACTTTCCTTTTCATGAGAGACAATAAACAGAGGTTTTGGACACTAAAAAGAAGGAATTCTAAGTAACAGTATTATTGAAGCAATATCATCAAATATAACTTTAGGTCCAGTTATATTCTATTGTCAGTAATACACACACACACACACTCACACACACACACACACACACAAAGCTCACTAGTACTAGCCAAGTTTAGTGTGTGTGTAACAAAAAATTCTTCTCTTTCTCTCAAGCTAATTATCTTCCTTGTTCTATTATAGTCTTAGAGTTTATTGTATAATTGCACTCATGGGCACCTTAGAAAATTAATCTCCTTCACGAACCTCTTTTACGTTACAATTAACCCACGATAAACCCTACTTTAGAAAGTTAATCTCTTTAACTTTAGAAAGTAATATTGGAAATGATCATTGAAAGGACATCATGAGTGTTCTTATGTATCAAAGATATATTCTAAAATATGTACCGTATTACACAAGATATCCAATTGTAATTTATTAATTAATTATGTTAATTTTAAATATTTAATACTAAAGATTTAAAATTCACAATTATAATTATTATATAAAACTTTAAAGCACGTGGCATTTTCCCTGCAAAGAAAAATTATTCCATACTTTTACATTACTATGTACTTATTATGTATTTGTTTTTTCATTTTAGTCATCAAACTTTTATTTTTGATTATTTGACCTTAATTAAAGGTCAACTGATTATAATTTCTTAGGCAAAGGCAACACTAAAAGACAAAAAACTTAAATGAAAAAATTTTATGGGTTTTTCAAGGTGTTTAGTATCTTTTTCTCTAGGTTTTTTGTGTTGAAAATTGGATTTCAAAGCAAAAAAAAAAATCAAGAATCTTGATTTTTCAGCCACTATAATGATCAAAATGAAAGGAATTCCAAACAAAGCATCGTCTATTTTATTTTTTTTCAAAACAATTTTGAGTCGACAATTTATCATCCGTCCCATTAACTTAAAAATCTAAAGGTTTGCATGCGAGTCCACCTTAATAGGCCAGACATTTGAATTGGCTTATCAAGCCCAATAATGCATTGTCTATTTCTTTTCTTTTTTTTCATTGTAATTTTTTTGTTTTAAAGTAATACCTTTTTTATGTCTTTTTCTTGATAATTTATAATTTATATTTTAATTAATACCTCTTCTCTAAATTTTTTGGGCTTATTTAGTATTTTTTTAAATAGCGATTAATTTTAATTATTTTGTATGTATTTAATTTTTTAAGAGGTTATTATGATTCATTTATATATATATATATTTTTTTTTAACATTTTATATAGATGAACTTTATTTTTAAAAAATAAAAAAATATGTATTGGATAACATTTCTAATATAAGCAACCTCACATGTTTTTATTTTATTTTATTCAATCAGTTTTATTTGTATGTCAGTTTTTATAATTATTTGATTTAATAAGTTAATTAATTTTAATAAATAAATTCATTAAACACATCCAGGTAAATGGCTTGCATTGCGAGATTCAATATCTTGATCTACTTCTCTCTTTATTTTTTTTATTTTTGTTTTTAGTTATCATTAATGATTTTTTTTTCATCTATTTATACAAATGGTTCTTGATTTATTTAATTATATGTGTGCATAGACCTTTTGATTTATATTTAGAAATTGTTTTTACGTAAAAAAAAACATATAAGAAAAGTTTGCATTTTCAATTTTTTTACTGGAAAAAAAAATTGATCCATGATAGAACCCAGGTAAAATAGCTAGTATTTATTATAAGAGGAGGTGAAATCTCTTGAAAACCCTCTAAACAAATAAACATAGCCAATCCATTGTCGAGTTTGAGTTTATAACTTTAGACACAACTAGAGAAGAAGAGACTTCAAAACTTTTTAGAGGATATTCATGGTTTGAGTTTATAAGCAATATTTTTTTATTGCTATCTTTTTTTTTTAAGCAAGTTTTTTAAATTGATATTTTTTTTTCATGATTTAATCCTTTAAAATTAAATTAGTTGAGAATTAAGTTTTTTTATTGAACTTGGTTCAAGGATTTCACGATTTCCATGTTTATAGGGTTTGTGGCTTAACCCAAGTTGACTTATATTTTTTTCCATCATTTTTTTAAATTAAATTAAATTTTTAATTTTTTCCTTCAACATTAAGTTATTCGATGATTAAGCTTCATGATATTATTTAATTTTCTTCCGAACACGTTCACCCAGGTATAACGGGTGGGTCAGAGATTTTGCATCTTGATTTAAGTGGGCTCGAATCAAGTTTTTTTACCTTTTTAAATTATATTTTTTCTTTAATTTTTTTCCTTCAACATTAACTGATTCGATGATTGAGCTTCATGATAGTATTTAATTTTCTTCCGAACACGTTCACCCAGGTATAACGGATGGGTCAGAGATTTTGCATCTTGACCCAAGTGGGCTTGAATCAAGTTTTTCTACCTTTATAAATTATTTTTTTCTTTAATTTTTATCCTTCAATTTTTTATTTGCTAGAGATTGAGCTTCACCTTTTTCCTTTTTTGTTTTTTTTTTTGAAGTTATCATGTTCTCATTTTCATTTATTAGGAAATGGTGTTTTAACGTTTTTTCTATGCTTTTTCCTATGAGATTATCCCGATCTTACATCCATGATCACAAAGTTTTTAAATTAACCCGGTTTAACTTGAGGTTTTTTTTGTTTTTGTCTTTTTCTTTTTAATTTTGGCCTTCATCATTGAGTTGTTTCAAAATCTAAATTGGCTTAGATCGGGTTTTTTAAAACTTTTTTTTGTTGTTATTTTTTAATCATATTTAAATTATCAATTGAACTGGTTGCTCAAGTCTTAGATTTTTTTTTCTTGACATTCTTTTTTTATAGTGAAAAAAAATTTGCCCAACCCGCGACAGAGTGCAGGCTATAAATCTAGTTAACAAAAACTAAAATATGTGGTGTTTTCATTATCCACCACCTCACATAACATTATTCATTGCAATAGTAATTTTTTTTCTTTTACTATTTAATATTTAATTTATTAAAGATTCACCTATATGATTTGTTATTGTTTGCTTTTGATGTGATTATATATTAAAAAAAAAAAAACAGACAGAGAAGAAAAAGAAGAAAGTTTAGCATGTGATCAATTTCCATGAATGTGTAGGATTAGTTTTAATCCGTAGAGATCTTATAAGAAATTATAGAGTGCTGTAAAAAAAAATCACAAAGAACAAAAGGAATCATACAACTACAGACCACAGAGGTTCCTGATTACAATGATGAAATATTTCGCAAGCGGTTAGAGCGAATATTTCCTTTCTTCTTTGCCCGGCTTTGATATGGGAGTAGAAATAATCCATACCACAGCGGGAGTAGCAGCTCCTACCAGCTGATTTTATATTTTAAAAGTATTTTAAAAAAAAAATATTTATTTTTTATTAATTTTAAATTAATATATTTTTAGTGTTTTCAATTTGATGTGCTGATATTAAAAATAATTTTTAAAAAATAAAAAAATATTTTAACAAGAAAAGTTATTTGAAAAACAACCACAATTACACTACTACACGAGCTCTTTATAACCACCATAAACGAGCTTAGTCTAGTCTGAGTATATGATATTTAAGATTGGTTCATAAAATTAAACTAAGTTTGAATAATATCACGTTTGAAAATAAAGTTAATTTAAGCTTGGTTTGTTATTTTTTAATCTGAGTTCAAGCTTGTTTACGAATAGAATAAAATTAAATAAATATAATTATTTTAATATAGTTATTTAAAAAATAATTTTTTTATCTCGATATTGTATATTAGCTTTAATCTAAATGTTAAAATTATTTAATGCTTTATATCTTATAGCAGTTAATTTGCACTCTCTACTGTGTTAATTTTTGCTAATATTCTCTTGGAAAATAATTATTTAAAAATATATTTTAGGTTCACAAAAATCTCAAGTCGAGGTAGATTGTTTTCATGAAAATGATTGAAATTATAAATTAGAATTTGATTAAATTCCTATATACTATTTTGATTTGCATATGTCAATTAGAATATAGATTATATTTATGAAAAATACTAAAAAAAATCATATGTTTAAAACATAGTTATCAAATCCGGTTTAGAGGTTGACCCGGCCAATGGGCGTGATCCCGGGTTACATGGGTTGACCTAGGTCAACCTGAAAAATTAAAAAAAAAAATTGAGGTTTTAATATTTTATATAAAAAAATTAAGAAGTAATACATGTGGATATATGCTATACATATATAAATAATAAAGTTTAAAAGATTATTTCAAAAGGTTTTTACCCCACATTGAAAAAAAACATAATTTTTTTATTATAAATATAGAATATACATACTAAAGGATTTTAAATATTATATTAAAATAAAACATTCTTCTAATATTTATATAGTGAACTTTGAAATGGGTTAGTAACAAACTATATATATATATATATATATATATAAAGATCTTTAGCTTGGAGAAAAAACACATTTTAAAACAAAATGGGTTACCTGGATTCCGGGTTGACCTAGCGGGTCGACTGGTTTTTTTCAGGCCAATTGCAGGCCCGAATTTTCTATAAAGCAGACTCAATCAAAGTCTTGGGTCACCTAAATTGACCCGCCTGACCGGGTTTGATAACTATTATTTAAAATCCAATTAGATTAGAAAATCATATTTAGAATTTGACTAAATTTTTATATACTAATTTAACTAAGAATCATATATTATTTTCTTTCTCCCCGCACTATTAGGAACTATACTAAACAATTAGTATTTGCTACAAATTACACTATAAATTTGACTAAAATTTTAGAGATTTAGAATTTGAATCATATATAGATATTTAGAATTTGAATAAAATTTTATATAGTTATTAAACTATAAATTTGATTTATGATAGTACATTATACAAATTAATTTGAATAGACTTGTGTATTCAAAGTTAATTAGAAAATAAGTTTATAAATAAAAATGAAATGTGTGTATGTGTATAGTAGAACACAAAGAAAAAGAAAGATGAGTTTTACTACAACTGATTTTGTAGAATTTACCTTACAAGTTTTATAATAAAGTTTATTAAATTATTAAATTCATAGTATAACCTATAAAATAAAATTAAGAAATAATATTTATTAAAGCATGTTTAGAACAGGGCAAAATGGTTGAGGTAGAGAGAGTAGGATTAAATTATCATCTCTGTATATTATCATGAAGATTTTAAAAGAAATTAAACAAAGATAAATCTCTTTTCACTAGAAAATTAATAAAAATCTTTAAAAAAAAAAATACCTTAAGCTTATCCACAGTACAAGGAGAGAGAGAGACTGAATATCTAGTAAAAGTTTGATGGCAATATGGTAGTTTTTTTAAAAAATATTTTTTATTAGAAATGTATATAAATAATATTTGTTTTTATTTTTAAAATTTTATTTTTAATATTAACATGTGATATAAAAATATTTAAAAAATTAATTTAAAATAAAATAAAATAAATTATTTTTAAAAAAATTACTTTTAAAACACAATACCAAATAAATGCAGCATCACACTTTCCTTTAACAGATAGAATTATTAAAGAAACTCTGGATAATAATCTATTTTCTAAAATTAGTAATAAATATGAAGGTGAAAAATCAATATCAGCCTCTCTCCAACAGTATAATCCATACCAGAAGTTTGTTGGCACTTGGCAAAACAAGACGTAGGGCACGATAGAAAATTCACCAACACATAGCCAACATGTATATAAACAACCTTTTCAAAATCAAAGCCCTAATTTATCAAGCAGCGACACTTCAAGGAAAGTGAAAGCTTCTGCCTTGACGGCGCATGGCAACTCCTCAGCAGCAAGAAGAAGACTCTGAAGATGACTTAGACCCCATCAAGATCCTCCTACCAGACAAGCAAAACGGATTCTCTACACTACAACATGACACACCAGCACAGGAAGTACAGCAGCATTACATCCATTCGATCAAGTCAACGGTGATAATCAGACAACTCCCATCACAAGGTCTCTCCTTCCAGCTCTGGCCAGCAGCTACAACTCTCTTCACTCTCCTCGACAACCACAGCACCAGCCCTTTATCACCAATTCTTGATACAATATCCAACGGCTCAACTCATGGGGCTCTTAAGATTCTTGAACTGGGGTCAGGTACTGGAATTGTAGGAATTGCCGCAGCTGTGACGCTTGGTGCTCAGGTCACAGTCACAGACTTGCCTCACGTGATACCCAACTTGCAATTCAACGTGGATGCCAACGCTGACGTGTTGGCTTCACGAGGTGGGGCTGTAACTGTGGCAGCTCTAAGGTGGGGAGAGGATGCTGACGTGGAGGCAGTGGGGAGGGAGTTTGATCTTGTGTTGGCATCCGACGTCGTCTATTACGATTACCTTTATGAGCCTTTGCTTAAAACACTGCGTTTGTTGATGCTGGGTGAGGTTAAGAAGATAGTCTTTGTTATGGCTCATTTGAGGAGGTGGAAGAAAGATTCTGTGTTTTTTAAGAGGGCGAAGAAGGTTTTTAATGTTGAGGTTGTTCATGTAGATAGTCCCTGTGAAGGGTCTAGGATTGGTGTTGCTGTTTATCGCTTTGCCGCCAAGCCCCAAAGTTTGCCTGCTGGCTTAAATCGCAATTCTTTGTGATCAATGCCATCTTTGTTAAACGAAGGAAATTCACGATCTTTTGTTTTCTTGCCATTGAAATTCTATTTTTGCTGCATAATTTCACTTGCCAAGCACAAGAGGGAAGAAAGAAAACAGATCAAGGAAAATTACACGGTGCTATCATTATCATATTGTCTCCCCTTATCCAAGCAAAACTCCCAGACGACGGTGTAAAGAAAGAAACAAAAACAGATCATTCAACAAATACGTCACTGTCAGAGTGAAGTTACACAACGCTGCCATGTTTCAGGTGATCGGGAAAAATATCTTTACATGGTCTCAAGCCTCTCACTAACAAATAGAAATATTATGCGGCTATTTTTACAAGCTTTTTTACAAGAAGACACCCTCAATCAATCACAATACTCCAGTCAATAAATATGAATCATCTCAAGCCCTTTGAATTGCAAGCCGCCGGAGATTTACACTTATCTACATTCACGACATAAAATATTACCAACCGGATGAGAAGTCACCGTCCAAACACCTGAATGCTGCCATTGCAGTTTCAAATCACCGGCAGGAGAAGACCAACAATAAGCTTAGATGTGCTCAAACTGATCAAAACAAACTGTCATTCCCAAGCTTCGGTCGAAAAGGAATATTTTATTTAGCCACTGAAAAAATACCTCATCTTTTCCTTAGAGCTGAGCCCTTAGCCACAGCTTTCATGCTCTGCGAATCCTTAAAGCAAACAAAGTGAACAATTGTTTGACCATTGGGGTAGACCGCAAAAACACTCGTCCCGATTTTCTTGTTGCAAAGCGCGCATGTAGTATCACTGGTAATCTTGACTACTGTTTTCCTACGATTATACATTTCATCCTTCACCTGTATACATGATAATTTGTGAGGAAAATAGAATGGGTACAGATAGTTGTGCAAAGCACACCAGTAAGTTGTGCAAAGCACACCAGTAAAGAAAAGGTACCAATTGGAAAAATAAATAAATATATATATATATAAAAGAGAGGGGGGGGGCGCTTATGAATGCATAAAAAATACTCACCTAAGGTATATATCAAGACAAGACAATCACTTTGATTCAAGAATGAAATGTTTTAGTCATATTAGCTTCAGTTTGAAGATAATTGAACTTGCGTCTTACAGTGAACTTTGCTATAAAACTTGGTGTACTGTAAATTGCAAGGAATTATTGAATCTTGCACAGAAGTTGTGCAAATTGATGGTTTGATAATTATTGAGCAGATTTTTTTCCATGTGTCAATTATGTTTTTCTTTTCAACAGCCATACTAGTGAGTACTGATACAAAAGGGTTACCCCATCATAAATATGGCCTCTATGACAGAAGTTACGATCAGTGCAATGATTCTTAGTGCTACTCTCGTGTTTCATAAATAATCCTTTTCTTCAAGCTATTAAATCTTCTTATAGAAATACTGTTGGTTAGGATTCCTGGTGCAAATAACTTATACTAACATGTTCCCCCAGTTGAATGTGACTGCATTATACAGTGGATACCTGCAGGTTCTCACTCTGCCTCAAGCTTTTGATTACTGAGAGATTCCTGTATGCTTCACTGGATTTTTTCAGAAGAGGTCCAAGAAAGGGAAGCAAGTTCTGCAAAGGAATTAAAGCAAATAAATATTAATGGGAAGATCAAGATGGAATTGTTCAAGGTCTGTATGTTATTGCCATATATTAAGTACCTGTAATTTAGTTTCTTTTGGTAAGAGTTTGAGGGCCTGAGCACCATTGATTCTGTCCCACCTTTTGCTCAACAGATCAAGGACCTCATCAAGCATAATAGTAGAACCCCCTTCCTCACCAAATTCATCTGCATCTCCATCACTCCTGCTACTGTCAGTGCCACTAAGACTGACTCGTATGTCTTCTGCACCCTCTATAGCAGCAATTTTCTTTGTAGCACGACCTCCTTTAGCTTTAACTAGGGTCCCAGAACTTATCTTGGGAATGTTAGTATTCTGTGGGGATACTAGATTTATTATTCGCTTTTCAAAATTCTTGGTTGTCTTCTGGGGATTGAGGTAAATTTGCAAGAGAGTTAGGTATATATTGCCAGATGATTTTATAGATGGTGGATGAGCTGCAGACTCGTAGACATGGTCGCAGTAGGATAATGCCAGATCAGGAACATGAAGCTGGAAAGGTAAAAGAACTTGTAAGAACTAACCTCGACTCAACAAAGCCTCAAATCCAAAATGAGTTGAGGTTGGGTAACTTTTTCAACCAATAATGATAAAAAGAATGAAGAATTACATTATATGTATGTATGAACAAGGAACATACAGATGATCTTTAATACAGAATACCTTGTGAACATATAGAGATAAGGCAAGCTCATGTTGGTTCATTTTTCCCAACAAAAGTGCACGCTCTTCAAATAATGCATCTGCTGGAAGACATTTCAACAAAGATTCTGGGTTATACCCTGAGATGCTCTCCAAAGCAGACAATAACTTCTTCCGCGATGGTGAATAAGCCTTTTCATCCCATTTTTCTTGAGCATTCAACTCTGCATGCCAATCAAGCACTTCCAAGAGATAGATTTGCACCTGTAGCACATAAAGTTGGCAAGTAAATACTACTAATGATCGTAAAATTAGCAGCATCATTGCTAGTACCCATCCTAAGAACATGAGGCTGGCAGCACTATCTGTTTTGCCAAGTCAATTAGAATGAATAAGAAAAATGATATGACATAAATGCAAGACTTCACCATTTCATTTTGCAGGTTTCCAGAGATCCCATTTTCATCCATTGCAAGCATAAGCTCTAAATATCTGCCTTGCATGCATGGAGCATGCTGCTTCAAATAAGAGTTGACCAAGTCTGCAGGAATATTCCCGGATAAAAATAGCTCAATAGTTTGTGTAGGACAGCTTTCAAGAACAAGCATCGAAAACTCCAAGACAAGCATGGGATCAGTCCCACACAAAGGCTGCATGTAGAAATCCATCAGAACTTATTCAGAATCAAACATGTAAAGGTTGTAGATTTAACTCATCCAGTGAAGTAATAATCTATTTAAAGAAAGAAACTACATAAAATTGCTTTCATGATATTCCAGCAACAAAACATCAAAACTACTTGTGTCGTTACAAATGGTTAAAAGCACAAAAAAATAGTAATATTAATATGCTAAGACACAGAAATATTTAAGACCAGGAGAGAATTTTTTGTGAAAACCTAGATGCCAGGGAACAGTTTTAGTGGATACATAAAGTCAAATTAGTTGTCAAACCCATGTGAAGGAATATGCTGGCACGATAAAATGAGAAAAAAACATGGTGTCTAATAAGTTTGGCAGCCATATATATACTTTTACATATCAGTGCCACGAAACACCATATTTTGTCAAATTCTTCTATGCAGTTGATCCAATCTTATGTTTCCATGGTATTTTCTAGTTTCACCAGTAAAACAAAAAAACAGCACCAAAGCTACAAACCAAATGAGAGATCCTACCTTGAGATATTCAATAATAGACTCAGGCTTGAACTTGGGGTTGAGCTCAGGCTGCGACTGGTTTGACTCTTCAACTAAATGATGCAGAAGTTTAAGAGCTTCACGGTGCATGCCATTGCATTTGTAGAGTTCTAGTAAAGCACTATAATGATTCCATTTCTGAAGAATCTCCTCACATATTTTTAGGTCACAGTAGTTAACACCTTTCAGTAATTCTAAGGCTGCTGAAGTCTGCCCTGTAAGAAGAACAGCCTGAAGAAGAGCTGTGTCCAATATTGCTGCCATTTCCCTGGCACCCGAGTTAATGGCAATGTTACCACGACCCTGGGGGACCAAATACAATATGAGGTTATAAACTTAAAATCAGTAAGTAGCCATGGCACCAAGACTTGCTTTGACAAGTATATTGGTGAAAATAATAAATGTTGATTGGCATGAAAAAACCAAATAATAGACAACAGATAAACACCATATATTATGTAGGCATTCGATCTCTGTAAAACATCAATAAACATGCTCAAGGCTCTCGTGCCTCTCCTACTCAGTCACCCAGCCCCCACCCATCCAAACACAGCTGTGCGCGCGCGCACAGACAATTTTCATAGATTAGTTTCTCTATATGAAGGAGCCAGTAGTTAGTTCTCTGAAACAAAGGACTGATACATAACCCTTGTTTAAGGTCCATGTATGTGAACTTCATACCTATTTAGAACAGAATAACACCAAAATCACATAAAAATGAATAAATAAAAGCCAGGTATTACCTTGCTGGATTTCTTAAATCTACCAGAGTCATAAGCTCCATAATTATCTCCGACAGCGTCTAAAACAACCTCGTCTGTTACCTCAGCAGTGGCCTTTTCAATTATGCTATATCTTCGTTTCTGCAAGTACTTGATTAAAGCCTTGAGAGTGTTATGGCTCATCTTCTTGGATTCAAGTGCTGAATGCTCATCAAAATCAGGTGAGGATTCCATATCATCAGACAACCCAGAGGAACCTCTTGAGAGATATGGAACATCTGGAGACATGTCAATTAGCTTCTCGGGTTCAGGCACCATAGATGTTTTGGGGAGAACAATAGATGGATATAAAGAAAGCACGTAGGTGATATCAACTTGGGATGCTAAAAACTGTTCCATAGCCTCCTCGTAGCTCCCATTATCAAAAAGATAATGAGCGTATCTGAAAGGCGATGACATTAGCTTATTCAAATAAAATGTAAGACTAAAAGTGGTACAACTAGCATATTCTAATGCCTATTTTAAAAGCCTAAGTGGAACATTCACCTTATGTGAATTGACCCCTCCTTAGCAGCTCGAAGATTTGAATCTTCTGGTGGAAGCAGCTTGCACAAGGCCAAGGCTTCCTCAAAATTTCCAGATGCTGTCAATTGTACAATCTGCACCATAATACGGCCCTTAGTTCTGTGTCTGAAGTACCACTTCCTTGTAATTTTTTAGGTTCTTATGTGAAGGTTACAGCAAAAGGCATAATTCAATTACAGACATGGTTATTGTGCAATGAGAAATGTAATGTACATTTTGTTTGAAATCTTAAAAACAGTCAAATTGTGAACTCAATAGATGGGAAGGTGTGCCTTCCATGTCTTTACTACAACTCAAAGATAGCAAATCAACAAACTTACAAACAGGAATAGGGAATACCTGTGCCCCAAGAGGAACAGGGAACAGCGCACAAACAGAATTGCTTAATGCAACAATTATTGCATTGTTGCTTTCAATAAGATGGCGAACATTTTGAAGAACAACAGCTTGTATCAATGAATATGGAACTCGGAGAGACCGGATCTGTAAACATTAATAGCAAATTCTAACCAAATGCACAACCACATAGATAGAAACGAGAGGGAGGGTTTTCCCTTTTAATTTTGGGTGTGGCATATGGTTAAGGTACCTCAATCCGTCTTGGAAGCAGAGCAATTGCATAGGACTTCTGAATGACAACAACAGAAGGGGCCTCTGACCAACATAATTTCTCTGCTTGGAGATGCTTGCCATTTTGGTCCACAAAGACACCAATGTTATCCTGATGCAGCAACAAAAACAAGAGTTTCTTGCTTCATTCTTGTTGTGTGGGAAGAGAAGACAAATAAATAGCATAAGGGAGAATAGCCAATATGCTCCGGACATGCATATTAAGAGTTATATCTGTAACTCTTGAGCAAAGACATTCCTTATGTTCGAGGTTATAAAAATCATTCCATTTTTTCATACAATGAGATAGCAATGACCAAATTGAAAACCTTCAACAGCCATTTAATATTTCTGTAAGGAATACTAATGCAACCTATGCAGTTTTTAACCATTGTGATTACAATATGCACAGGTGTTCTTGCAGCACATAGCTCATCATAGATTAAAGTCCATCATCTGTCACATACCAAGTTTCCGAAGAAAGTGACATGACATCGGTATCTTTTTCTGAAAATACCACAACAATTATGTTCCAGTTTAAATAGTTCCTAAAAGTTGGCCCCTGGGAAGGAGATTAAAGAAATCAAGCAGGCAAACCCCAAAACAAGCTATCTAACTTTGATCTTTTTCCTCCAATGCTCAACATGAAAAGAATACTAATTTTTCAAATCAGCAGGGGTATCAAGTCACCAAAAAAGCACATAATTTACTAATGAATTAAGAAACTAAAAGGCAGAAATGAATTAAAAAAACAGTTCCTATTAACAAAGGCAAGCCAAATAAAACTATGCAAATGTCAGCAGCAGAGAGACAGAGTACCTTCCAAAGAAGAAGCTCCCTGGAAGGAAGAGATACCACTAATGGAGGAGCTAGTCTTCCAGAAGGAAAAACCTGACTCAATGCACCATTTGTTGCATTCAATATCCAATATTCCTTTCTAATCCCCATACAAATGTTCTCACCACACCATGACATTGACTTCACTGTATCTGAAACTCCAAAATCTTTCACCTCCACAAATCCCCTTCCTCCTGAAAAATAAGCTCAAAATTCAGTTCCACCAAAAAAACAAACAAGAAAAAAAAAATATTAAACACCTTATTATCACAATATCAAACTCAAATGTAGTTTAGCACAATATCAAATTCAAATGTAGTATCACAACTCCATTCGCAATCAAAATAACCTAATATTAACTTTATAATTTTGTTTTTCCAAACATTTAATAACAAAGAAACATTTGTTCCAATCATTTTTAACACTATAATTAGCTCCACTTGAAAACAAAATACCGATTTATCATAACATAATATAATTTCAAAATGCATTTAATGATAAATTGTCCCATTACTTGATTAGAAATGAAAGAAACAAAGATAACCATGTAACTCCATTTGCAATCCAAATAACCTAATATCAACTTTAAACTATCGATTCAAGCCCAACTAGCACAAAGTAACATCAAAATAACTAATTACCACCTCGACATCAACAATCAAAATCAAAGTTGATAATTTCAATCACTCCACAATCTAAATAGCGATTCAAATCAATTACACCATTATTAAAACCTTAATTATAAAATAACAATATAATCATCCAAAACAACACCGAGTTTTTAATTAATTATATTAACTCCAAAAATTACTAAATTCTCCTAGTTTCCATTGCTTTCACTAACATTTACCACTACAATCCTCGAAAATAACCAAAAAAAAAAATACAAACTGCTAGATTATCCTTATTTCTATCGCTTTCATTATTATTTATAACAAGATAAAATCAGTTCAAATCAATTAGTTAACAAAAAAAAAATACACCAAATTTTGAACTAATTACCGTCATGTCTAAAAATACAGACTCTCTTTTGCCTGGCGAAGCACAAAAACCCTCGCCTGTCATCCCAATCAAACACATTAGCACCTTTAGCTTTAGTAAGCACCGCAATAGTCTCCAAATTAGGCAATCTGTGAAACGCGATAGACTCAGAGAGCGATAGAAGCAGTTCTCTTGAAGCCAATACTTTCATTGACAGAATCGGCTTTTTAGAGAATCCGTTTACGGTTCTCTCCAGTGCGTACGGTTCCTTTCGAAGTTGATCACCGTGGTTATGGTATTCTGGAGCGTAGATTCTGAGAGCTCCATCGGAGCAAGCAACCAGAAGTTTTGAACCGTAGGATTCGATTGCGTCGATTTTGTTAGGGGAATTTGTGAGGAGCTCGAAGGAATCGTAGGCATTGTGCACCATTATTAGTTTCAGCTTTTGATCGTTTCACAAAATACAGAGAAGAATTTCATAAGTAGATCGGTTAATTACAAATTGATCCCCTGTCTTATTTTTTTTATTTGGTATTAACTTTGCAAATTAAAATAATTTTTTATTTAAAAATTTTATTATTATATCTAGTTAAAAATAACTTTTAACTTTATTATAAAATTAAGTCAAAATCTAATTTAATCAAAATTTAATTTTTCTAACTTTTGACTTATAAAATAACTTTTTCTTAAAAAAAAAATTGTTTTGAATCATTTTTATTAAACATATTTTTAACTTAAAGTCACTTTTAACATAAGTTATTTTTTAAATTATGATTCAAAATCAAAGTCATTTTTTTTAAGTCATATCAAACAAAAAAAATCAAACTAGAGAAGGTTTTTTTTATTATTATCTCTATTTTTAAATGTTATGCTCAATTAATTTGGAATATATGGTGTGTGGTTTAGTCAATTGTTATCAAAAAAATATATATAATCTGTCATAGTCTAATTATATTTATGTATGGATTTAATTAGCATAGACGTTCCTTCTCATGGTTTTCTTCTTAAGATAAGTGATAATCATTTTTTGAAAAGAGTTTCTTTTCATAAAAAGAATATGTAAATGGAATTGATTATCTATAATCAAATTACTTAACAAATAAATTAGAAGACCTAGCATATTTTACCCATCAGGATAGTCTAGCCTATTTTATTATTCTCATTTGAAAAAAAAACAACAACTAACCATAGGCTATATAATTTTAAGTCCAACCTATCATGTTCTTGTTTTTTGAAGTGTTTATCTCTTCTACAAAAACAAAGACTTGAAAAGCAAAATCATTTATTATTTTATTTCTCTTTAAATTGAGATTAAGAAAGATAGAAGGCTTAAAGTAGACCTCGTTGAATTTAGGTTTTTCAATGCTGGATAAATGGGTTGTAAAGTTGAAAGAAAAGAGCTGCACTAGAAGCTCATTCATACTTACAAAACAAGTTTCTTGTCAAATTTGAAGAACCTCTCATGCTTAAGTTAGTTAAGTTATAAAGAAATATAGTAATAAAAGAAATAAGTCATATGTATTAAAGAAGATGATAAATGTTGGTGTTGTGGGGAAAAAAAGAAGTAATGCATGTGTATATGTTTGAAATGGATGAAATAACTCTTGCCTAGTGTTTAATAGGTGTTTTTATACCAATAAAAGACATCAACTTGCATGGAGAATTGGTATATATGGGAAATTGTTCATAATCTTTAATGGTTGGTAGTTACACTATTAATTAAGAAAGTATAGTTTTAGATGGGCAATACTCTAGCATAGAATGCCCTAGCACCATCCTATAGCACCACTATAGTAAGGTCACATTAGCATTTTATGCTAAGTACTAACTACATAAAAAGGTAGATGAAGGAAATTAGGTTTAGGTGTTCTAACCCGAGCATGAGAGCATTAATCCTAAGTCCAAATGAGGGTTGGTATATAAGATGCTAATCTGGACAATATGACCACTTTAGAGGTCATTCTAGTTGGGCTAATAAGAATATTTTATAGTTCATATAAGTTTGCTACCTTGAAGGTTATGCTAGTTAGGCTAATTGGGCACCTGAATGACTATATACTTTTTTTAGACAATGAACTAAAATAGAGAGGTAAATTCTATTTGAGCATAATGTTTTCTTATAGGAATAATGTCTTGCCAAGTTTTGGGTTGGTGATCTTAATGAATTTTTCCTTACATTTCATACAAAGTCTAATAATGGATAAGATAAATCTAAGTTCAATTATGAGCCCAACGATGGATCTATTATTGGTGCGCTCAATTTGGGCCTTAAAATAAGGGTGTTAATCCTAAAACCACTAATAATCATCTCAAGTATTTATATTCAGGATAACAAAGACTTTATCATACATCTAGGCCAACCTCAAGCATAGATATCTAATAAATGAGCCATTATTATAGATTATATAGAGATGTCTAAATACCAGCGAGTCGGCATATGACAAGAATATAAGAAATTAAAGGGCTGTCATATGAAACATGTGGTTGGAGATGACAGGATGTGGTTGGAGATGACAGGACATCATTAATGGTGTGTGTGTGTGTGTGTGTGTTGATAAGACTAAGAACTATCCTTATACTGTCACTTTTAGAAAATTAGACTAGTTTCCATCTTGTTCTCTCTATTTTCTATAATTTCAAGCAAGTGTTTATGTCGTCAAGTTATAAACTAGTCATCAAATCACACTTAAAACTTATAAAACCTCTTTTAACCATCATAAAACCAGTTGTGTTTCCTTTATCTTGTTATGGAGGAGTTTAGGTATGATTTTGAAATGAAAAGCTAACATCATAAAGAATTTTTAAGGTTCTATCTCCTAAAATTTAATGATTTTTTTAAATCATAGTACATATTTTTATGATATCCATTAAATTTGAAGCAATCTTAAGTGAAAAGACACTAAACAACCTTGAATCTAAGAAAATGGAACCTTGAGAGTGGTTAAAGAAACCTTTGTAGAAACTAGTAAACTCTTTAAGATAATTAGACAACCTTAAAACTGGTTAGATGATACATGCCTTAAAAAACTAGATATGAAAACGTTTTATTTTTTTAAGGAATCCAGAGTGTCTGTACTGTAAGACTAGTCATGTTAGTTATAGGGAAGTTGTTATACAACTAGTTGTGATAGTTCATAGCTAATTACAAATTAACCAACTAATAAAAAAGGACATCTTAGAAGGTAATATAGTCATTAGAAAACCTTAATCTATGTGTATGTTCATATCTTTGTAATTGTTTCCTACATATTTTAAACTATTTGTTAGTATAGGTGGATTTGGACCCAAGAAGCAACAAAAAAAAAAAAGGCCAACTCTCTACAATGAGGGATTTTTCATCATCTAAACAATCAAGTTCACGCTTTATGGTTTATAGAGAAACTAGTTGCTTATCTCTATACTGAATAACTCTGCACGCATCACTAAAATATTGTAGGTTTTCCTATATATTGATGAGACGCCAACTGTTTTTAACCTCTTGGTTAATTTGTCCTTGCTCGTATAGAAACCCTTTAATTAATTCTAAAATTACATCCTAGCTTAATTAAGATTTTTTTTCTCAATATAATTCCTAATTATCTAATAACTCTCTAAATAACTCTTCAATTTAGACTTATATTCAATCCAATCCAAGTGCAAGGGCAGTCAGGGAGAGAATATGGATAGGAAAACAAAAAATGACAGTTGATTGAACAAGTCAATGCATTTTGATTGTGCTCAATACCTAGATTATGATTTTTGCTTTTAACTTTGGTTGACCATAAAGTGATTTGCTTGTTATCTGCCTTAAAATTATATAAAAAAAAATATCATACTAATTTTTTTAATAGTTAACCAATGTTTTAATTAATCATATAAATTATTTTCAGCCTGTTATATCAAACCAATTCCTACACAACCAATTTAAGATTACTGACACAAGAGAAAAGTTCCCCACGGCCTACTCTATTTTTTCACTTTTAAGAAAACAATGTCACGTAAGATTTATGACAATTGAATTTGCTTTTACCTATATCAGGTTGGTTTTGACTAAATTTTATGTGTACATTCTTGCAAGTTTTTTACTAAACTTGCAAGAACGGTACTGCTATCTCTATCTCGAATCCACAACGGAGCGTGGATAATAAAACTTGTAAAATCTTATGCTGTGATGGTAGCAGCACCCTCCAATCTAGATCGAGCTACAGTCAAATTCTGCACCCTCGATGCTGCCTACCTTCGAAGTGGTGGTCATAGCCATCAAAGTTAAAAAAATCCCAAGGAAAAAGTAGAATGATGAAAGATGATACAGTTTAACAATATTATTGCTTCTTTTCTAGTTAGAACACTGAGGTTAGGGAACACGAGAATAAAAGGACAGCATGCAAAAGAGGAAGAAGCAGTGGATGACTATTATTTTTAATAGTTAGAAGTAAACATTAGCATAACAACATAATGCTTATTCACCTCAACGTTTTTTCAAGTTCCATTATGAGATTTGATAATGAAGTATGAGTTAATTTAGTCAAGGCTACACTGTCCATGTCTCTGGTCTCTTGCCTACTAGTCCAAGCATCAGCCAGACTTAGCTAGCCGGCAGTGCAAGAGGTGTTGGCTCTGGCGCCACCTGCGCCCCTGAGTGACTGTTAGCAATGTGGCTTGGTTTTTCATCTAATCCCCAGAACTTGGCTGTTTTTACATCATCCTGGGCCATTAGTCGTGAGAACTCTTCATGGTCGTACGTCAGTGTGGCTTTTCCCCCGAACTCGTTTGGGAGGTTGTCAACGTCAAAGAAAGACTTCATGAGCTCGAAACTATCTTCTTTTTTTGGGTAAACAAACTTCACCTTCTGGATAGTAATTGGATCCAGGAAGAACTTGACAACCTATACAAATGAAGTAACACAAGGTTCGTCATTCCAAACATGGAGGGGTAAAACATTTCAAGCAATATAAATGTAGCAATTATGCGCATAATACAACAGAAAAAGCTCTATCCTATGATAAATTTTCAAATCTACCTAGGAGATATATCTAGAACACATATACCAGTTCTAAAGGGCAAACATGCATATTATAAGATTTCATCTGAGGGGGGGATGGGAGTTTCTATCACTAAACCTAATAACAGGGCAGACCCTCCCACCCTCTCCCATCTAATCTGAATGGAGAAGAGGATAAGAGCAAAAATAAACAAATCAACTGCCCAGGTGATAGAAATAACTGACAGAAGAAGACACGATCTAGAGCACCACACTTGGTCCTCGACACTTTTTGAGTTGTCTAGATTATTTTTGTAAAGAGGGATATCATGCAATGTAATTTAGTGAGAAGCAAATAAGATAGTCTATACTTTCCAATACATTTTATTATGTTCACTTAAGTTCTACTAAATCCATTAATTGTATGAAAGTTGAGCTACTATGACCACGGGTTCTCTGAAACATGAGGTATTAGTTACGGAAGAATTCCAAATTTTAGCCTTCCAAAGCCCCATGGTATATTTTATACCAAGTAACAATCAATATGCAATCAAAAAATAATTTGGCAAAAGATCAGTGAGTGTTAGGTTAATCCAAATATCAAATGGACTGCAATGGACATTAGGAAGAAGCATGCACCTTCCAAAATGCTTCAAATATTCGAGGCGGATTATAAAGAAATGCAACAGCAAGTCTCTCAGGGTAATGGTTCTGTAAGATGTTAATGCATTCACGAGCAGTTTTGATGGGGACCTTGACGCTCAAACCCCATCCAGTGAAGTCTATCAACCATGACATTTGTTCTTGACCCTCACCAAGGTTAAGAATACCGTTCTCTATAAGATAAACCAAATGGCGGACATTGTCTTCTGCACATGTTGTGTTCTGCAAAAATGAAAGAAAAAGTGGAAGGTCAATCTACAAAAGCTAAGTCACAGAAACTTTATAAATGGGGAAAAGACCAATAAGAAGACATCAATAAATATAAAAAAAGTAAAAGCCTAGAACAAACCTGCATTCCTGGTCTCATTATGAGCACAGTCCTCCCAGATCGATCATGAAAATCTGCTCTGGAGACTTTACCAGTCTCACCTTCATGAGCTACTTCATGCTGCATAATAGTAAGGGATTCAATTGATCTAATAGAATGAAAATAATATTATAAAAAAACTGATGTATCAAGCATATATAGAATGGAAAAACATTGTAAAAGTTATTAAAATAAATAGACAACAATGCATACCCAGCGGATTTCTTCAGGCTTATAAGTTGCTCTCCACTTGAGTGTCTCTTCCAACATTTTCTTTGCCTTGTCGACATTCCAGTTCCGCGCTATTAAATATCTCCTCAGGCATGCATCGGTGCAGTACTTTACACTTCGATCAGAAAGAGGTCCTAGAGCAGCCCTGAGTTCACTGACCTGCTTGCAGAAAAAGTATTCAACATCTGTCTTTCAATCACTCGGAAATCTTATCTTGTTCAGATAAAACCACAATTTGAGAGAAGTTTCTCATTTTGTTCATAAACCTTGTTTTGGAAAGATTGTAAAATATAAATTCATTTCTTGATGTTATGACACTTATAGGGTGAAACAAAAAACAAAAGCTTTCTACTTAAATGTCTGTCAAACTTTGACACTACCTTTGCTTCTTGTTCTGCAAGGCCATTCTCCTGATGATTCTGAGAGTGCTTTCTTCGAAACATGTTGACTGCCAATAAAGTTGAACCTATGGTAAGTAGTCTTCAACATAAAAGTCTGTTAAGGATAATTATTTCCAACCAAATTATTTTGCAGCTGAACTAATAGCCTCTCAAAAAGGCCTAAATCGAAATGGAAATACAACCTCCACCTAAAAAACGCAGGATTTGTAGCAAACTCAAAGACAGGCCAACAATATTGAATATTTTATCTTGATTTGAATACAGAAAAAATAAACTTGCCAACAAAAAAACTTTCATGAACGATAGGCTGTATTCCACCACACGATCTAATGGCAGACAAAATAGGAATCGTTGGTCAACCTTTTCTTATTCTGTTTAATTTTATTTCTAAAAAATTGGTAGTAGTGTATTGATCTATTTTATCGATCAGCAAAGCAATGGGAGAATCCATGACCCAATCAAACACTGATCACCGAGACTCCACAATGGCCGACCTGATCCAACCAAACCTTATACTTTGGTTTCTAAACATAAATACAAACACAAACACTAACAGATTTCAGATTACGTCAGTTCTTTGAACCCAAAACGCTGAATATTTTTACAGTCTAGAATATCCAGACCTCTACACAGCACAGGCAATCTTAGTAATCACCGAGCAAAGAAATTACAACCTAAGACTTACCAAAACTAAACGACTTATCAAAACATGAAAAACCCACCAAAGAGTAATTCAGCAGATCTCAAATAACCTAATCATTTAAAAAAAAAACTAGAACAAGGTGCTCCACATCACATTAAGGGAAAAAAAAACACAAAAACAGCCTTGTGAGTTTAACAAGAGCAACAGATCTCCACCACATTCACACACAACAAACCCCAACTGAAAAAAAGCCACTAGGTCATGAAATGTAGAGTTTAACAAACCTTGTGAGTGGTGAAGCAAAACAAAGAGAGCTCTCCCAGATTCTATAGTGGTGAGCTTATTTAAAAAGCCACTTTTTAGGTGATGGGGATGATTCGGGTTCTGTGGAGAGGCAATAAAGGTGTGACTTTTAGATTTAGACAATGGTCCTCGAGAGTTTTGAAGAGTTATAGGTAGAGTGGTACATTTAATCTCCCTCTCGCAAAGGAAGAACCCAACCAGATTCGGAAGAAAGGGAAAGCGAGGGAGATGTGTTCAGGGAAACTTGATATGTTCATTTATAATGGGAAAGCCAAAGGGCGAGAGCCACTTGACATGACTTGGAATCTTTTGCAGGGCAGGGTGACTGGGACCTTTTGTTGTGGAATGTAGAGTCTGCCCACATTATGCAGCTTTTCTACGTTCTTTCTAGAGGCTGGAGCTGGACGACTTTGTGGACTGAGGCAGAAGGGCGTTTCACTAAATTTAAAAAACATTAATTAATTTTTTTATAAATTTTTAGATTAATTTGATCATGATAATTTTAAAAATAATTTTTAAAAAATAAAAAAAATATTATTTTAATATATTTTTAAATAAAAAATATTTTAAAAATATACTCTGGAACTCTATCTAATCTAAATATAAAATTAAAATTTTTTGCTGAGAAAATTGGATGGCAGACCATGTTTTATATAAGAATAAAAATAAAGAAATTAGAGTCGAAAAGAAAAAACTTTTACTGAAAAGAAAGCATTATTGGAGCAATTAATATCCTCGTTAATATGTTTAACATGCTGAGATTTTTAGTTATCTTTGTTTCAAAGAGACTAACTTTTCAGGTTATTAATGATATTTAAGCTAATGTATTTATAAGAAGCTTTAAGAGGTGAAACTTTTCTCAAACTTAAAGTCCTTAAATGATTTTTTTAATATTGATTTTAATTTTAATTTCTTATATTTTGATATATTTGAAATCAAGCTGTTTTCGTTTTTTTTCAGGATTTTGTGTATATTTTACATATAAAACTGATTAAATGACTTAAATATTCTCACTCAATTTCAATAATTTTCAATGATTTTTTTATTTTTTTAATAGAATTGATTTGAAATTTGAAAACGAACTAAATAACTTAAAATTTAATATCACAATTCCAGTTCTCCATCCAAATATTCTCATTTTTAATTTTTAAAAAAAAAACTTGATAGCCTAAATACCCTTTTTTTCTGTTCAAATAAAACACCAGCATTATTAAAATATTTTCTTGAGAAAAATTAAACAAAAGATTTAAAAGGAATAATTAAGATTATGATATTAAATTCTATTTTTTAAATTCAAAATTAATTTCATAGAAAACAATTTAGTACTGAGTAGTTAGATTAGATTAAAGGTTCTTAAAATTAAGGATATTTAAGTTATTTTTATTAGTTTTATATTTAAAATATAAATAAAATCCTTAAAAAATAATAAAAGGACTTGATTTTAACTATATCAAATTATAAAAGATCAAAATCTAGATTAAAAATATATAAACTAATTCAAAAATAATTTTAAACTAAAAAAAAAAATCAAATTTAATTTCAAGGTGCACCACGCTTCATTAACAAACTAACTTCAGCCTTGTAAATGTCTTTGTCAGTACAGGAGAGTAACAATGATATATCAGCTAGAGAGGTGGTGAAATAATAATTCCAAAAAATGCATGCATTTGATTTACAATAATATATGCTAGTTTACCCGATTCTCCTATTATTTCACTAACCAATCATTGAATATTCATAGGCATTTAAATCTAAGAAAAAAATTGATTAAGTGATATGATAAGACATTTAACCTTTGTTTTTTTTTTTTTTGGGGGGGGGGGTGGGCCTTTTCTTTGAGTTCTTTGGGACTATAGCATGGTTAAAAAAATAAAATAATGTAAAAAATATTTAGAAAAACATCAATGTTGCAAAAAATATCTGAGATTCCTGAGTTGTAAGTATTATATACAACTTTAAAATTGTAAAATTAATGGACACAAGATTTAATAAAAAAAAAATTGAAAGGAAAAAAAAAAAAAAAAAACTTTAAAGACACATCAAAACTTTGATGATGACATCACCGGTATCGTTGGAAAGATTTTGACGAGATGAATCCAACGATACCAAAGAATATCATCATTAATGATCGGAGTAGGCCACATGAACACCCCAAAAACAAGTGAACCTTGATACTTTTAGAGAGCTTATGTGACTCGCTCCGTTCACCATCTATGAATTTCTTTGATATCGTTAAACATATCTTATTGAGATATTTCCAACGTTACCAGTATTGTCATCTTCAAAGCCTTGATGTGTCTCAGGTGTCATTTTTCTTGTTTTTTTTTTTTCCTCCTCTCTCCTCCTTGTAATTTGTAGAGAAATAGGAGAGACCGAAAAGCAAAAATATAATAAAATATTAGAGACACACCAAAACTCTGATGATGACACCATTATAGTTGTTGAAAAGATGAATCTAACAACACCAAAGAATTCACAAACAGTGAATAAAGTGGATCACATGAACCGCCCGAAAGTGTTGGAGCTCACTTGTCTTTGAGCCGCTTGTATGACTCACTCTAATCATTGTTAATGATTTTTTTTTATTATATTTTTTTTGTCAAGATTTTTTTAACACTAATAGTGTTGTTATTGGAATTTTAATTTATCAAAGAGATTTTCTTTCTTTCTTTTTTCATCTTTTTTTTTTTATTATCTTTCTATATTAAATATGGTGTTTAGCAATTTTATAATTTTAAAAAAGTCGTAAATAAGAACTTGAGAATCACAAATGTCCTAAGTAACTTTCTAAATTCCATTATTTTTCTAACTATATTTTACATGGTATTATTTTATCTTTTTATATATATATATATATATATATATATATATATATATATATATATATATATATGTTAGAACCCATGGAACTTCCTTTTCTCTAATGATGAAGAAATAATAATAAGATAGCAGTTCGTTTTTGACCCTCCTCTTTTTGACATTGGATTCTTTGACCTTTTTATTTTATATCAATTCTTTTCTTTTTTCTTCTTCGGCATATTTTTCTACAGAACGTAATAGGTTTTATGAGTTTATTTGCTACCATCAGAAGTTATTTTTTTACAATATTTTTATTTAAAATATATATTTAAATAATATTTTTTATTTTTTAAATTTGTGTTTGAATTCTTTTCTTGATAGTTCTGCACATGACGGTCAATGGGGCAATTAACTTCAACGTATTAAACCATATAATAACAGTTAAAGGAAAGAAATACATTTCAAGAGTGTGGTCAAATTCTCGTTAAAATATCAGAACTGCAATTGGCTCATATTAAAATTAAAATTTAAAAAAAAATCAAAAGGGATCAATGAATCCTTGTAGCTTTTGAGACAAAACAGAATATTGGATTCATATAGTGTTTTGCTCTTCTTTTTTTGGTCTCTTTTTCTCTACCATCAATTTTTTTTTCAAGTTTCATCCCAGATTTGGTGTTAATAATTTATTTTTATTTACTTGTTATATGATTCAATAATTTTTTTTAAAAAAAAAACAATATGGCATCGGTTTAGTGCTCAATTTCATGAAAAAAATTTCAATTTTTGTGTTTTTAAGAAATTGAAAAAAAAAAGATTAAATTTTTTAAAAAATAATTTATTTTGTTTTAAAAAATACAGGGGTGTCATCTTTGGTTCTCTTTTTTTTTCTTCCTTTGATTATCTATTTTTTATTTTTAATTTGACCCTTCATTGATGTGTTATTGGGATTTAAGATCGATGATTTGTTTCAATAAACTTTTATTTAGCTATTTCAATCTTAAAAAAAAGAAACCTAGTCATTTGACTGACACTGATTTTATTATTTGAGAAAAACTAAAGATAAAAGGACCAAATTTGCAGAGAACGAATGGAAGGCCTGTTAAAAAGAAAATTGTGTTGAGGCCTTTGTGATTTGAAATTTTGTCAATTTTCTTCTTTGGACATAAAACGATTTATTCCAAAATTTTATTTTGCTCATATTTTAATCTCTGGATGTGAGAGAAAGAGAGAGTCGATGAATTATGAAGACGGAGAGAGAAAGTTGATGAATGACCCGTTTTCAAAGGCAAATTAATTGTTCTTGGTGTGAATAAGTTATGGAGCCTGACGACAAGCTGTTACAATCAAATAGTCAATTCTGATTAATGTCAACGAAACTGTACAAGCTTATATAATTGCCGCATTATTAGGCATTGGTGGTCCAATCAGTACTGTTGATTATTCAAGAATTTTTCCATCAGAAAATATTATATAAACCGGTAAAAGGCAGCGGCTGTGGCTACTGTTATTTATACGTGAATGAAGATATAATAACAGTTATTATTTAAAATATATTTTTTAAAAAATATATTAAATAATATATTTTTTTTTTAAAAAAAAAATTATTTTAATATCAAAACATCAAAAAAAATACAAAAATATATAATACAATAATTTTAAACAAAAAAATAATAATAAAACATTTGGAATCAGTCAACAACATAATTAAAAATATATTTGCGATTACAGTAATGATTGCAGTTTAAAATATTTTTTATTTTAAAAAATATTAAAATAATATTTTTTTATTTTAAAAAAATTATTTTTAATATTACTATATTATCACTATCTAAAAATATAAAAAATTTAAAATTTAAAAAATCACAATTTACATTGCTTTCCTAAACCATCCCTAAAAATCAATGTGGTTCATACAGCTACGGGTCCATTTTCATGACTGGCGATTTTGAATAAGCCAACAACCAAAGACAAGGTAGAATGAACGCATGCTTTCTTGGTGTCCTTTTTTGTTTGTAAAGCATGGAGGAAGAGAATAAAAGATCGAAGGGGTTGCTCGTAACGTTCATATATTAATGTTGTTTTATGACCTGAAATATGTATAATATCGATTTTGGTTATATAAATATATTTAATTTATTAATAAAATTTTATTTATTTTTAATATTTAATTAATAAATTTAGAATAAAGATAAAGTTTTTGGAACAAAAATATTTTGTAAATTAAATTATAATGTTACTGTAATTATAAAATTTTTATTTAAATATTTTTAATCAATATTAAATATTAATTGAAGTTGTTGAAACAATTATATATTATATTTTTTTAATTATAAAATAAAACAGTTATTTTTATAAATTTATATATAAAAAAATTTTAAAATTAATATATAAATATTTACCGGATGATATATACACTAAATTAATTTGCATAAAAGATAACGTGTGGAAGCTATATATTGTGATGGATATAGGGATTAAAGGATGAATGAAGCTATAATTCTGCATTTATAGTGGGGAAGGAATTAGGGATGAAGCTAAGAGAAAAGGAATTGTAGGGTTTCCCTGTTGTCTTGTTGACATGCCTTTTCTTGCTTTTATTCTCTGACTTTAAAAAACTTTTCCTTTCTTTTCATCAATTTGTTTGTTTTTTTTTTTTATTTCTTTGAATTAAACATTTAAAATGGAAGTATTACATCTAGTCAGTCTCCTCCACGCAGAGTGTTGTTCTTGTATATGCATGTTTGGTATCATGGTGTATAATATTTTTTTAAAAGTATTTTTTGTTTTAAAATATATTAAATTTTTTGTTTTTATTATTAATATTAAATATTTAAAAACATTAAAAAAATATTAATTTAATATCTTTTTCGTACCAAAAGCATTTTTAAAATGCACCGGCCTAGAATCTCAAACACAAAAATAAATGTTCTCGCATCATATGTGACGAGCCCAGGCTTATTATCCCCACTTTAAGGCCCAGGCCTAAAGGACAAACAATGGGACACAATGAAACTTGAAATCTATTTCAAGATCACGGGAAAGAGTTCATGAACTTGAAATTTCTAGTCAATCACATACTTACATGTGAATTGAGAGATACAGATGTAGGATTCAAAAGAGAAATATCCTCCCCCACCTAGTTATTTTCTTACCACTGGATTATTGCTAGTCAGCTTTCACCACTTTCGTTTTTCTGTTCCTCAGCATGCTGCGGAGATGCAAGCTTTGTAGCAGGTAAAAGGTCATGTGTTGCGAGGAAGAAAAATTAATTTCCAAAAAAAAAAAGGATAGAAGTAATTAATTGCTCATAAAAAAAGATTGAAGTTAATAGAATGGAAACTATTTAACAATAGTTTCTTTTCATACAGCAGATGATATTTAGCACTCAACATGAGTGTATAATCGTCGATTATGTTTATTTACCCTATGTGATTTCCAGTTCCTGTTTTTCAGATAGAGTCCAAGCAACACTTTTCTTATCTTAAGTTGCTAGAATACTAGATTTGAGCATCAGGCAGCCCAGATTAGCTCGCTGTTATTGCAAGAGGCGCTGGCGCCATCTGAGCTAAATGGTCATCAGCAACGTGTCTCGACTTTTCATCAGATCCCCAGAACTTGGCAGTTCTTTCGTCATCCTCGACCATCCACCGTGAGAACTCCTCATGGTCATACTCGAGTGAGGCTTTTCCCCCAAATTCACTTGGAAGATTTTCAATATCAAAGTAAGACTGCATGAGCTCTGAACTTTCTTTCTTTTTTGGGTAAGCAAACTTCACCTTCTTGAATGTTATTGGATCCAAGAAGTACCTGACAGCCTGAAGAGATGGAGTAATAACAGGTTCAGCAATACACATGTCCAGGTGCTAAATTTGAAGTAGAATAAATGCAGCAATTTTATGGTTATCCGAAACCCGAGTCTAGTCCAATATAAAAGGTCAACTGCACAGGTGGTGAAAATAGACTAATAGAATTGTGATGCCCTCAAGAGCACGATGCTTGGTTTTCAACAAACTTAAATTTGACCGCTGATTATGCTCAGAACAGACAAAATGGACGTGTGACAGAAGAACAAACCTTCCAGAACGCCTCGAAAATTCTTGGAGGATTATAAAGAAATGCAATGGCCAGCCTTTGGGGATAATGGTTTTGCAAAACATTGATGCAATCGCGGGTAGTTTTGATGGGAATATTGGTGCTCAAGGACCATCCAGTGAAGTCTATCAACCATGACATTTGTTCTTGACCATCAGCAAGGTTAAGGATTCCATTTTCTAAAAGATAGACCATGTAGCGGACATTGTCTTCAGTACATTTTGTGGTCTGCCAAATTGCAGAAGAAAAGGTCAAAGGTCAATTTGCAAAAGCTTCAGTAACAGTATGCTTGCTTAAGAGCCAGAAAAACAAAAATCACCAGATAAAAATGAGTAAAAAGAAAAAAAAAAACAGTACAAACCTGCATCCCTGGCCTCATTATAAGCACAGTCCTCCCGGATCGATCATGAAAATTTGCTCTGGAGATTTTCCCTGTCACGCCTTCATGTGCTACTTCATGCTGAGAAATTACATGTGCATATGTCAAAAAAATGGTCTGGATAATATCGTCTAGAATCGAAAAACAGCAGTTAGATCTGGCCATCTTATCAAGAAAATGTGCAGGCAATCACTGCATCCCACATACCCAGCGGATTTCTTCAGGCTTAAAGGTTGCTCTCCACTTAATCGTCTCTTCCAGCATTTTCTTTGCCTTGTCAACATTCCAGTTCCGAGCTTCCAAATACCTTCTCAAGCATGAATCAGTGCAGTACTGTAAACTACGACCAGATAGAGGTCCAAGAGCAGCCCTGAGCTCACAAACCTGCTTGTCGGAAAACCATTTAATGTCTATTTTTTATTCCACTTATTCATGATTTCTACAGGAGACGAAAATCACAGAGTAAAAAACGCCCGTCCAACTCAAACTTTACCTTTGCCTCTCGTTCTGAAGGGCCATTCTCCTGCTGAGCATGTGGCTGCCTTCTTATAAGATACATGTTGACTGCAAAAAGAGTTTTAACTTGTGTTAAGATATCAATCCTCCTTATACATTTAGAAGAAACAAAAGCCATGACATCTATGTTCTCCCTTAAATCTTGAAGCAAAATTAGCATTCATAGAAAATAAACTTTCCCATTCAAATAATTTTCATCAACTAGGCTATATCTTGCCATGGACTTTCTGCTTTCTTTCTTATGTTATTAATTTTTTGAATGGCAATACCAAGTCAAGTATTTTTAGTAATCATCAGGCACACAGCATAATATTAGCCTGATCACTCTAGCTAAAACTAGAAGTTATAATTAGAACTTGAAAGACCCACCAAGAGAACAAATTCTAAAGTAATAATTTTGAAGAAAGCTAGTGTTTTGAGCTTCATTTCGGATGGAAAACCAAAAGGGCCTTTAATTTCAACAAGAAACAAAAAAAACCAAGAACAAATCGTTTAGTCATGCTAAACTCAAAGCTTACAGTTACCGCAGCAAAGGAAGGTGGACAAATAAAACTAGCAATGATGAAATGAATTGAGATATAGGAATGTCAAGCTAGCAAACCTGATGAAGCAGAAGTGAAGAAGAACTCTCCACTGAAGCTCTATCAAGGCCTCTCTCGTGTTTCAGAAATGAAATGGTAGCTGGGACTTTGTTTAAATGAGGCGGTTTCCTGCTTTTATACTGAGGAAGCAAGAGCAAAAGACTTGACCTGGCATGGCGTTTAAAAGTCTTTGTACAAAACTAGAAGTTATTGTTTGAGTTGATTTTTTTTTCTAAGTATTTTGAATATTATAGATTGTAGATTAATATTAATGTAATTATTTAATAGTTTTGTAAAATAAATTTTTTAAAATATTTTAAAATAATTATTGATGAAATTACATACTGTATTTTTTCCAGAAAATTATCAACGGAATGAAGCTGATAATTTTTTTTACTTGTTTTTTCTGTCAATAAATCTATCGGTAATAATATTTTTTATTACTAACAGATTTATCGACATATAAAAAATTACCGATAAAATATTCACCCATAAAACATTTTTGTCGGTGATTTTATTGGTAAATTAATTACCAACAAAATGGTAATGTAAATACCAACAAAAAATTCCATTAATAAATCTAAAGATTATGGTAGTGTGAAGAGTAATATATGTGTTCGTAAATATACATGTTTCGAGGATTTTTATTTTTGAGATGGTGATTTTGAAAAAAATATTTAATGAAATTAATGTTGCTCAAAATTAAATAGATAAAATTCTAATTTATATATACTATATTTTTTTATCTTTGTTTTTGTTAAAAATAAATTTTTTTTAATTGTTGAATTTCTCTTTGAATGGTCAATGTGTGATATTTTGAATTCTTATTATTAAGGTTCCAACTATAATGAGAGTTTTAAGTTATTTGAAAAAAAAATTAATAATTTTATTTATTTATTTTATCTGAATTAGGAGTCTCCATTGAAATATTTATTTATTTATTTATTTATTTATTTATTTATGCCTGTCATAGAAACGTTATTCAAAGTAAACTATAAGAGATGAGAAGATATTTTTAACTATTTAAAAAACAAAAACAAAACACTAGTATTCAATTCATTATGTTTGATTTTATTTTTTAAATTATTAATGACTAAATAACACATGATTAAAAAAATAGAACCCTGATAGGAAATACCAAGATATTGGGAGAAGATGATATCATTATTAATGACTAAATAATATATGATTAAAAAAAAACTAATAAATTGTCATGCTTCAATTAATGACACGTGTAAAAACAATTAAAAATAAAAATAAAAATAGGCTATGTCAGCATGACGCTTGCTTATCATGAGCATGTGGCGTGACAAAAAAAAATGCCATGTCATCCGGACACATCAAAATTCGAATATTATAGAGATCACTTCATCCATTTCACTGCATGACGATCAAGGTGTGAAATGAAAATATGCTCTTTTATTCCCTGGTGAGAAAACAGACGACAGGTTTCGAATAAAAATGCTAATGATCCATGAATAAACAATAGGAATCTATGAAAAATACATTGCAACGACCTACATCCATAAATATAAATCCTAACAAAAATAACTTAATTATTCATATTTTAAATTTATTTTATAAAAATTATCAATTTAAATTTCACAAACTTTAAAATTATTAAAAATTTATATGATTATTAATTTCAAGATTTATAAGATAAATTAAAGTAGATACAAGCTAGCTAAAATACTCATATTAATAATAATAATAATAATAATAAAATGTTGCCATTTCCACGTTTTAGCATATTTAATACTAGGCAAGGTCTATTCCAGCACTTTACCCCGAAGAAAGGTTTTCGAAATTATAAAGTAGTGTTTGATTAATATTATTTGATAGAAGGAAAAGTGACAGAAATATTATAAAATAAAATTATTTTCAAAATAAAATGAATTTATGTATTCTTATAATAAACAACATATAAAGACATGTTAATTTTATCTCTGCTATCTTTATTTTTTTAAAAAAAAAAAAAATAACTAAACACTACCCGAAAGTTTACAGTAAATCTTCAAGATAATGGTAGAGATTGAGAGAATCATCGAGATATTCATATTACTAAAGCTTGGTGAAGATTTTTTTCGATTCTTGTTAAGCAAATCTCACCAATAGAATTCAAGAGAGCACCATAGCAGCTTGGTCACGTTTAGTGTTTTTGTCTGAAATAATTAATGTCTGGCCATATGCTTTTTTAGCATTTCTTGTTGCCCTCCTATGTTGAATAAGGAGGGTTTGCTTACAGCTTTGAATCAAATAATAATGAGGCTGAATCGTTGACTAAATCTCTTGGCTCAAACGAAAGGAAGAAAGGGACCGGAGATGTCGTTGTGTCAAAACCATGTACAGAGATGTATTTTGGAGAGTGTAACACCATCGCTAAGCAATGATCCTTTCAGTTTTTTGCACTAATTCTTTCTTTTTATTTTTTTATTGCCTCTCGATTCATAGATTAGCTGTTGTTGCTTCAGGGTGACCAAGTTGCCTTTCTTTATTGTTGTTATTGTTTTTGGTTTTACTGTTCAAGTCACTAAGAGAGGGAAAAGAGAGCGCATTTTTTAAAGTATTTTCCGTTCTTAAATGTATTCAAATAACATTTTTTTATTTTTTAAAATTTATTTTTTACACTAAAACATCAAAATAATCTATTAATTAAAGAAAATAATTGAATTTTAACCGACATCTATTTGGGCGTAATCCGCTTATAGATCAACTCTTGGAGGTGGGCTTAGTGAAAAGGTTCAAATTTAAGGATGGCTATTAACCTGGTTCTTTTTCCTGGGTTATTTGAAACTAGATAAAACTTTGTAGGTTCAAATTTAAGGCCCAAGAGAGATTATAATCATAATTAGGAAAGAATTGCTATTCCGTTGACTTTTGAGGTTGACTGCTAGCCTGCACATATTGATTTTTTCTTTTTTCTTTTGAGAAGAACAGTACATGAATGATAAGACTTGGCCCATCTGTCGCCAATTCATGAATAGCGAGCGGTACCGTCGGTGGCTGGAAGTCTTTTTCTTGCTCCGGGGATTGTTGGATCCAAGCCATGAGCAGATGGACATTTGCCTGAACAATTGACTTTCCTTACAGACCAAAATCGTGCTGGCGTCAAGCCAATTAACAGCTAGCATGTCAAGTTTCAGGCTTGAATAAATAAGCATTAAATAATAAGTATTCCACAGACCAAGCATTGATTAGGTCCTAGGCACGCAAATGGCACAGGCGCACAGCGTCACCTTCAAGCAAAAGAATCTATTACTTTTCAAAGAAAACGACCTCACTGGTAGTAATTGAGAGGAGCAAGGAGGATTATACTTTTTTTCTACCAAGAAAGATACAGGCAAGACAATGGAGCTTGTTTGCAGAAGCTTCAGGGTAGAAAGAGGGCCATCAATAAAGTTTGGGAGATCGAACAGTTCACTGCTGATATCAGAATCTATATCATCGGAATGTACACGAATTGCCCGCTATGAGAATCTTTCAGCTTCCATGAGGATGAGCAATGATCAAGATATCGGATATGGGAGCAGGAAAAGCAGGGCTTACACGTTTATAAGCAAGGTTTTCAGCTTCAGGAAAATCTCCAGCGATTGTGAGACAAGGCAGCAAGCAGATATGGTGACTCAAGAGAAGAAAAAAGGGAAGAAGAAAAGGTCTTCGTGGCTTCCTGATCCTGAAAGGAGATGGCCTGTGCAGGGTTGGTGATTTACAGTCAAAGTCAAGGAGCTAGGCATGGCAATAACTAAGATCATTAACTGGGTTTTCATTCCTCCGGATCTTATGTGGCGAGAAGATTGAAGAAATCTCAAGGAAAAGGCTAGGAAAGACCACGAAGAAATGCTCAGATAGTCAATTGATCACATGGCTAGATTATCAAAAAGGAAGCATGGCATTTATTAATTCAAAACGATTTGTAATTTTCCCACCCAATTATTAAATTGTTCTTCTCACCAACAACCCAATTTAAAACCCAAGCAAAGCAGGTCTGTACAAGATGGCTTCGTGGAAAATAATCCAAACACCTCAAGCAGAATAGATTTAGCTTATGATGCTGCTAGTTGTATTCTGCAATGTCCATGAATAATACGTTGCTATTTGTAAAGCTTGTAAGGTGAAGGACCTACTGGGTTCTATACAAATGCCCAGACTGCTTGAACCCCTTGATTATGAGCACTGGATCTTTGAAAGTTCTTGCTTATGAACTTCCCGATGTGATGAACACTTCAGTAGCCAAAAGGCAACACTTGATGAAAGGCAGCAATGTCTCCGACAAGAACCATGATTTTGACAAACATGCGAATATAACGAGAAAATGCTTCTTCTGATCAAGTTGCCTCCTTGAAATTGAATCTGAAGCATCTGAATTAATTGAATATGTTTAACAGAAGAACATAGAAGTCCCAGCACAGAAATTTGTTGTATCAAGGACAGGGCCTGGGACAAATCTCTCATGATATGGTAGATAGATAGAGAACAATACTAAAAGGGATCCCTACACAAGTTCCATTTTGCAAGCAATCAGTAAATTATCACTCAAAAAACTATATGAACATGATAATGGAAGACTAAGAGCATCATGATCAATAGCTTTAGAAAAGAAACATAACTTTTTGAATGTAAATTGGAATCTTCATTGAATGCCAACAATTTAGAACCAGCAATCCTGGGTTTTGCACTTAACAATGAAGAACATTCATGTTTCGTAATCGTATATATTTCAGACGGGTGCGATAGCGATTAAAAGCCATAGATGATCTGAATTTTGTGCCAATATGCTGGAAAATCATTTACGACTCGTTAGATGAGTTTTCTTTAAAAAAATTACAAATTCTTCGCAAGTAAGCCAAAAACAAATTCTTTTTTCGTTATAATCACGCAAGTTACTGGTTAGAAATAGAAACAATAAATAAAGATTTGAAACACTCTCAAATACATGGGTGTTTGGCCTTCGTTTCAACTGGAGTTTTGTATATTTTTGAAAGAAAAATTTTGCTTTAAATTAATTTTTTTATTGTTTTGATGTGTAGATATTAAAAATAAATTTTAAAAAATAAAAAATTATTATTTTAATATATTTTAAAAAATAATTCCTCTCACTCACAGTTTTAAATATCTTTTTAGAAAACCGGTAGCTGTCATTTACATGCGTACATATGATTTTTTAGGTTTTAACATCAATCAATCGGGCAGCTAATACACTGTGGGGCAAGCACATTGAATTTAAATGGAATAGAGAGGGGGGGGGAAAGTGATATGCACAGTCATGTTCCACTCGTGTTTTGAAATTCAGCATGATGTGGCGATTTTATTAAAAAGATAATTTAAAATAACTTTTTAATTAAATTGAATAAAATATTAATTTAATAAAATTTATTTGACTTGCTAAGTTTTTAATAACTTAATTAATTCAATAATATTCAATTTAAATCTAATCAAATCAATAAACATGAAAACAAAACGATGTCATTTAATTACAAAATCAAAATCTCTATTCTCCTCTTATCTCAGCACAAAACAACTAAACGGCCATAGATAGATAAAGTTTGAACAAACATGTATCTCTCTAATCATCTTAATAGTATTCTCTTGTTTTCTTTTGTTTCAATGAATTATTATTGTTTTGTTTTATTTTGTTGTGTTTGCATCCTCGGTGCTGAAGTTCCTCCCAAAACAAAATCAGTGAGGCATGGTAGCTTGACCATTTTAGTTTTTTGCCTGCTTTTGCTTGTAGGTTATGTAAATATATAGAGATTTTTTTAAAAGTGATTGTTGAAAGACTTAAAAAAGCCAACGAGGGGTTGGATTAGAGCTTCATCTAGTTTTTATGACACTTTAAAAATAATCTCCAATTTACTCAAGATAGTCTAAATTAATCTCAATTTCTTTAACAATTCCTAAATCAAAAATTAATATTAAAACTCACAAACTATATCTTAATACACAAAGATAGCCAAAACACCAAAGTAATATAATTGATCATAAATAAAGAGATGAGGATAGAGTGAGACACGCTAATTTTATAGTGATTTAGATTATATAATCCTTCCATCAAGTTTAAAATTAAACTCAATCTTTTTACGGGTTAAGGATTGAACATATCTCAATTGTATTTCAAACTTAATATTAAACATAAATTTTTTTACAGGTTAATAATCAAACCCATCACTTGATCTTTTCACGAGCTCAAGACTGAAAACTTATCACACAATTTTTTTTATGATCAAGATTGAGAATTTCTCTCAAATTCACACCTAAAGAATAAACCTAAGTTATTAAAGTGTCACTTATACTTTTTCATAATGTGTTTGTTTCTCACAAGAGAAAGATCACTCTTTATAGGGTGAAAAGATTACAATATATAAACTCAAGTATTTATAGAATGTAATCTAAAACATAAAGATGAAAAGTGTGTTTGATGTGATAAGATTCAAAGATTTTCAAAAGAATTTTTTAGAATAAGAAATATCATATGGAATATTGAGAAATATTGAGAATGTGTATTTATTGGAAAGCCCCAAAACTAGTTGTTACTAAGTCAAAATAAAGAGAAGAAGTTTTACTCTTCCGAGTTATTTCCCAAGATATGAGAAGCATCTAGATTGAAGATTTGAGAGAGGGAAAGTTATTGTGAGAAAAAAAAGAGTATTGAGCACATTTTTGTTAAAATTATAAATTTATCACCTTAACTGATAATAAATAAATATTAAAATATTTTATAATGCAAAGCACATGATAAATATTATGCTCTTCATTTAAATGTAAATAACAAAATATATGGTGAAATATTTTTGGATGGAAGTATATATGGCAAAAAAATATATTTTTTATAATGTCAAATTATATTCCATAAAGACTTGGTTATATAAAAATATGATTATGAGAATCTTCAAGTTAAGTTTGCATTTAAAAAGTCTATAATTTTAATCTGATGTAAAAAAATTCTTATAATAATAATACTTTTACATATATATTATATGCAATAATATACTGTTATTATCAAAACAAATAATCTATGAGTGATTAAAGGATTAAAGGCCTCTCATAGTAAATGAGTTGTATATTGTTGAAATATTTTTTTTAATAAAAATTGGTTTTTTATTCTACTGTACTAGGAAGATAAAGAGCCTTCTACATTTCTTATGATCATTTCTAGAAATGGAAACAAATGAGGAAAAAAAAGAAGAGAAAAGCTTCAATTTTCGAATATGATATATACAAATTAATCAATGTATTACATAAATTTCTCCTAATTAATGAAAGTTTTAGTTGTAAATGATGATATATGGAGTTATTGAAAATCCTTCATAAGAGGAAAAAATGAAAGATTCTATAATTGAAACATTTCATTTGTCTCTTCCTTGCGATATTTACTCTACAACATCACGTTGTCTTTTATTTCGTAAACAATGTCGTCTTTTTTAGTACTTTTTTCCTAGACTGTTCATTTCACTAATGGAAATAGTGCTTCTAGGTCTTGTACTAAAGCTTTGTGGATTACTAGTTTTTTATCATTTTTTTTTTTTGCGAGTTGGATTTAAGATTTTTAGGATATAAAAAATTAATATTTTAAATATTTTAAAAAAATTAATTTTGTTATTAGACTTGAACAATGGTTCATATTTAAAAAATCTCGACTTAATTATTTTCTTAGTCTAAATTTTAAATTAATTTGACTTATTTTTTATAAATTATTTTAATTTTGCTATGATACGTTTTGTTTTTTTATTGTACATATTAAAAATATATCCATCGTGTTCAGAATGTAATGAGGCTTATCTAGGTAATTAATTTGGCAATGTACTCGGTTAGCTTTTCCCTGCACTATCGCTATATCTTGTGCCGAAAAAAAAAATAGAATGCAAGAAAAAATATTTAGATTGTAATTTTTTTTTTGATATTATTATTAAACAGTTTAAATTTAAAAAATTATATGATATAATAAAAAAAACCTAAAATAATAAAATAAATAAATACAGAAAAAAATCTCAAAGGGCCAATAAAAAGAGCCCGGATCATAATATATAATTTAATGAGTCAATGCATTGGATAAATGGCCATGGCTAGTTTATATGTATAGTGGAAATTAAACACTTTATTGGTATTCATCTCGATAAACCTCCTGAGCTCTCTGATCTAGCATCCTCACTCTTCTTTTTTTTCCATTAGGTTGAATTTGAGACGAGACAACTTCCTCTCTTTTTCTTTTTTTCTTTTTTTTTGCGAACGAGAAGCTGTATTTCTTACTAAATTAATTAATTAATTACTTAATTATATCTATATTTATACATATATTACAAAATCCCATTAATTATACCTATTTCAAACCTCTCAATTCTTTTTTCAGAACAGGATTTTATAACTTCAATTTTATTTAGTCATAATTGCTCATCCCATTGATTGATTTTATCTTTAATGAAATATTTAATTTAGTTCATCTTCAATCACCTAAAATTTTAATTTGTATATTTGTAAAAAGAAAAAATTCATATTGGGAGTCCTTAGTGAAACATGTATATTCCACTCCTTTTATATTTTCTATAAAATAATATAATGTGGTATCAAAACACTGAAAAAATAAATTTTACGGAAAAAAAAATATAAATTATTTTATTGTATTTAGCTGTGTAATAGATGATGAGTTGAAAAATTATTCTTAACGTTTTTGCGTATATTGAAAAAACAATTACAAAAGGTAGTATGAAGCATGCAAGATTAACACCGTTTGGCATTACATTTGAAACGGTGTTTCATCAAATTTTATTTTTTTTTTATTACTAAAAATAAGTACGATTTATATTTTTTAGATTATTTTGATATGCTGATGTCAAAATAATTTTTAAAAACTAAAAAAAATCATTGACATGTATTTCGGCACAAAAAATTATTTGAAAAGCAACCACTACCACACTGTCAAACACATTTTAATGTAGTTTTTTAAACTCGAATGAAATATTTATACTTAAATATTTCATAATTCAAATAAAATCTAATTCACATAATGTAATTATCATATATTTTATAATTAATATTGCAAGTTAAATACTTCAAAAAAAAAAAAAAAAGAGGATGAGAAGTAGAATAGAATAAACAAAAGAATTGTGCTATACAAAAAATTGACTGAAATTATTTTAACTAGAGCTAGAAAACCGCCAAATAATTGCTAATAAATTATTTTTATTTTTACTAATAAATGTAATATTGCTTTCAAACGATTTATTTTACTTGTTTAAAAAATAAGCAGCCTTATTCATTACTAATAGAGCAGGTAAGATTTGATTGTAAAATAATTAAGAGATCCGAGTGGATTTGAACCACCAGCCTCTCAAAACCCCATTACGGGACTTTGAGCGCTCTACCGTTTTGAGCTTACGGATCTTATCATCATTGAAGAACGGGCATCAAAACAAGAGTTGCCTCTCTCCCTTCTCTTTTCTTATCTACAAATCCTCCACTACTTAATCACCAAAGTTACCAGAAAATGAATTTTTTTAATGGGCAAAAACACATTTCGAATATATATATCATTGACTAAACAAATCAACAATAAAGAGCTGACCGAATCAAACCAGATTCCTGCTGGACACATTTCTGCACTCACGTGAATCATTTATCCCCGGAAACCATTTTTACATTACCGTTATGATGTTAAATGAATACTTTAATCTTAATTTCTTCCAATGAATAATAAGAGAACATGTTCAGGGGAAAATGTATTCTATCAATCAAAAAAATTACATTCAAGATACAGTTGAGCCATTTTTTATATATATAAAAACCATATTTAAAATATATAAATTCTTAATATTTTGTTTCTTTATAATTACATTTATTATAAAAATTAAATTTATAGCTCTTAAACACATATATACATTTCATATCGTTTAAAATTATATTAGTCATAAACACATATATACATTTCATATCGTTTAAAATTATATTAGTCATCTTTTCTTTTTTCTTTTGAAAAACGAATAAAAGAATACTCGGAATCCGTGCAATTTTTTTAAAAAAAATATCCAAAAAGAAAGGATGGAAAAACACACAAAATTATATATATATTGAACAATAACACAAAATTAGGACTGAAACATTTGTTCATTGTTGTTACAAAACATGATTTTAGATAAAGAATTAAATCAAGTGTCTAGTAATATAATGCCAGATGTGTTGCTTTTTAATTGAATATGAACTAGCTTTATAGAATTTTTATTGTATTTCTAATATAAAAACATCGAAACCATGAAACACACAAAATCAATAATATTTTTTCAAACAATTCAAAACACAAAAACACAACATTAGACACTTAAAATATATATTTATTATCGTGATTTAAGTAAATTTTTAATTAACAATATATCCAAGATAATTTTATTTTTTTTGTTGCAGACATTAAAACGAAAAAATCAGCTTAATACTTACTAATTCACAATCCGAGGACTACAATTACTAATATGGTTGTTCTACAAACCATCATCATTGATCATTGAAGCTCAGCAGCGCAAGGTCTTTACAAACGTGGATCGCCCACTGAGGATTACAAATCCATCTTCAACACTACCATACTAAGGCCAAATCACACACCCAGAGAACCAAACAAGAAGATCCAATTGCAAATCACAAGACTATGTAAAAGCCACTTACATCCATCCCCAAGGTCTTACAAGGATATCATAGAGGACAATAAGCTTAATTAACATGCTAAAAAATATAACTGTAAAACGCTAGCAACAACAGTAAAGCTATCGAAACAGACATTCTGCACAAGATCGCAGTAATGGATTGACAATCTATATCTAAATAAACAAGACTTGTGATCATGATTGCTCTGTAAAATAATAACATGAGATGCGTTGGATAATGAAATAACTTGGAACGAATGTTACCAGCAATAACGGGGTGTTGTGCAATGGAATAAAAGCTTCAGTGCAAGGAAAGGATACTGTTTAATATAGAGTGAAAGGTAAGCCTTGATATCATAACTACCACCATCTTTTTGTTTTTTATGTACTCTGTGATGTGTGACAGCCAGTTTCAGGTGATGAAACAAGTTTTAGTAGAGAATTCTCTTATTAGCCCATATTATCAAGATGAATATTTGATGGGAGCAAGTATTGATGAACACATGAGAACCCAGATTAAAAATTCATGATCTCTTGCTAACGACTGATTCTACGTGAAAGGGCATGTGACTACATGATTCTAAGTGCAGGAAATTCGAATTGAGGATATAGGATATAAGTAGGACAATACCTTTGGATCACCGTCAAAAATTGCAATATCGTGCCATGATTGCTAGCTGGAGTCGGGCCGCGCTATCAAGGTTAGCCATGGATTGTAAGGCAAAGAGAAGAGAAAGCGGGACACAGAGACTAGAGGGGAGAACCCGGGAAATCCCCGTGCGATCTCCCCTCCAAACACGAAAATTATAATTTTATTAAGATAGTGGTTGACCTGCCATGCAAGCGCACCTGTCATGGCAAAGGTCGGATGACAAAGATAATAAACAAGACCTTGGCCTCTTGGCCTTCTGGTCCCGATATATATCTTATACATCATCCTCATAAATAAATCGAACACCAACACCAGCATCATCTCCTTCCTGTCCTTCTCCACCAACAAATTACACATAACATGCTACACCACAGCTCACATAACCAATCTTCAGCCATCTCTACATCCAGCAACACGTTCAGCGGATTCTGCAACTGCTTACAACACCACCTGCAGAAAAAATCTCAAATCATCTTCTGCTTTCCGCCAACAACCAAACTTAAATATTGCTATAATTCCTCATATTCGAAGAACCCATGGCCAGAAGGGACAGATCCGGTAAATATTCGAGCTATCGAAACAGGGCCCCTCCATATCTACAGAAAAAATTAGATTTACGCGGATTAATGACCTGATCAATAACAAATAGACAGATATTCAATCAGATTTAGCTTAGGAACGTAAACAAAACACTTAAAAATACCTCAGGAGCTATCTCGGAGCAAATCGAGATCATGGAGTTCAAGCATCGAAACGGATATCGAGATATAGATCGCAAGGCGATCTAGATGAAGCTGCAATTGAAAAGATCGATGGATGATCCATGAAGAGTAGATCTATACGAGAAACTAGAGCCATGCTGATAAGATTTGGTAGAAATGAAAGGTGTGTAGGTGATTGTTATATAGAGGGTTTGAGAGAATGGACGGACAGGATTAGTAGCTTAGTTGAATAATGGAGGGCTGAGATTCAGTTTAGATGGTGTAGAAATGGACGGCACATATGAGCTGGCAAGATATGATATTCGTAGTAATCACGCTGGTTAGTAGGATAGATATGGACGGCATTGAAAGGATTGGTTCCATGAATTATACGCGTGTGCTTTGTGGCCTTTATTTTTCTTCCACGTTACGCGTGTGATTTTTAAATTAAATATAGCATTTTGTTTGAAAAAATGTATTTTCAATGGTTTGACATTTCCCATCTCATGGCTTTTTTTAATTTAAATAAATAAAAAAAATTAAATGGGTCCCACATAAATAGTAAATTGCGTTTTATCATTATCAAACATTTAACATTTACAATTTGCTTTAAAAGCTACGGCAGCGTAATATTGCTGGGAGAAGCGTCGTTCGGTTAAATAAATATTTCTTGTCCCTACTTTTAGTAGTGTTTGGCTGTCCATTTCAACCTATATTTCATCAAAAAAATTTTAAAATTTTTTTTGCTAAAATTGAGTGCGGTTTATATTTTTTGTATCGTTTTGATGTGCTGATATTAAAAATAATTTTTAAAAAATAAAAAAATATCATTAACATGTATTTTGACATGAAAAGCTATTTAAAGATCAACCGCTACCATATAAATAATAAATTGCGTTTTATCATTATCAAACATTTAACATTTATAATTTGCTTTAAAAGCTACGGCAGCGTAATATTGCTGGGAGAAGCGTCGTTCGGTTAAATAAATATTCCTGTCTCTACTTTTAGGTAGTATTTGACTGTGTGTTTCAACCTGTATTTCGTCAAAAAAATTTTAAAAATAAATTTGTTAAAATTAAGTGCGGTTTGTACTTTTTGGATCGTTTTGATGTGCTGATATTAAAAATAATTTTTAAAAAATAAAAAAACATCATTAATATATATTTTAGTATTAAAAATTATTTGAAAAGCAACCGCTACCACATAAAAACAAAATCAATTTTACTCGGTTAAAATTGAAATAAAAAACTGAGATTTATATTAGAAGACTTGACGAATCACTTGTTCGGTGTCGTTCCATGGCGCACGGGTTTACTCGTTACGGCCAATTGGGCTTACGTGTGAATCGTTTTTTGTTTGGACTGGATAAGCCCACAGTTTTATATATATATATATATATATATATATATATATATATATATATATATATATATCAAAACAAAACAAAATAAATTCTATATCTTATTTTAAAAAATCCATACCTTATATTCTTAAAAATTAAATAGATATCATTATATTTAAATTATACATAGGTATTTAAAAACCTACTCTATATTAAAAAATATTATTTTTTTGTATGTCAATTAATGATATGAATTCAAATCTATCTCTTATTGGAAATGAAATTAAAATATTAATATAATTCTTAAAAAAATAGATCAGTTTTGATATACAACAAATACGATTACAATTGATATAAAATAAAATTCTTAAATCTAATATCTTATTGATAATCTATTCTAAGCATCGAATACAACAAGAACTCCCATAATAAAAAAAATAGAAACAATAAAATTACATTATAATTAATTAAATTACTAAATCATTGAGTCATACCCTTAATTTTTAATATATATTCTGGATGATGATTATAGTAATAAAAATAACATCGAATCGTTGGGTCTATAAAATATTTTATCTTTCTTTTTTTATAATAATTATTACATTAAAACAAACATATTCCAATTCATATTTTTATTCCTGATTCCTGTTGAAATTCAGTAAATTAGACTTTCAGTTATTTTCTTACGAGGACTGTAACTAACATAAAAATCTTATACAAAATTTTTATGCGTTGCAATATTATGTGTTTCGTACTGCTCTGAATTATTTTTTTTATCATTAAAACATAAAAAATCTATCATACTTTAATAATTTTATATAGTTTTGACATGTCAAAAATAAGTTTTTAAAAATAAAAAATTTATTTTCATATATTTTTTTATAAAAAAAAAACACTTTAAACTATAACTATTATTATACTTCCACACACTCTCACAACAAAGGCATAGTGGTAACCAACAGTCAGTTGGGTTATCAACAGAAATGAAAAATGAAAATAAAATAAAATTAACAGCTAATACTTAAAAATTCCAGCTCTTTTGCATGGATAAACAAGGTTCCCTGAACATTTAAGACCCTGCTTTGGTTTGGAAGCGTGCTTTCTCCTTTTCCTCCACTTCATTCCCTTGAGTCTCGTCATAATCTTTCATGCATGCCCACGTAATGAGCAAGTCAAAGCACAGTTTATTAGAGAACAAAAGTTCATACATAAGAAAGAAAATTTGCAGCCAAGTCTCTTGAGAGAAGCAACAAATTAAAAGAGACTGTGTACCTGGGTGACTCTCGTCGACTTTCACATCAGTTTCAGCCTCTGTGATTGATTGATTTCCGCCATAAATCCCACCAAATCCTTCTTCATCGGACCTCGTACCATACCCTTCTCCAAATGAACGGGACATCAGGCCCCTAATTTACATGGCCGCCAAAAACAATTGCACTAAAGTTACGTACACGGCTAGCTAGATAACATTTTAACAACAGGAATACCACAAAGTTACATATATACCACAAGCTAGCAAAAAACGATGGCTAACAACAATCTAACCAAAATACCAGCCGAGGATTAACACTAACCCATTTTTATCATCTTTGTTCTCATCATTGGACTTGTTCTTTTGCTCACTCTCCGGCTTGCCGGCCATGGTTGTGACCTGCCTGAAACTGACCCCTGGAGTTTTTCTACCAACTTGTTTTGCAGGAGATGAGAGAACACAAGGTGGAGAAGTTCTCAATGATTTAATGGCGTGGTTCATCTTTACTATATGGCCCATCTTCGCATTTCCAGGGAGATTGATCTCAATTTAGTTATCCAAAAAAGGTGAGATGTGTCATTTGCCAGCAAGAACATGACATTATTATATTATCCAGCAAATTAGAACTGATTCGATAGATAAAACCGACCCTTGCTCTTGCAGAGATCCCAACCTAAGTCATGGCACGTAGCATTTCAACCAAAAACGTGGCAAGGAAACAGCCTTCAACAATCGCCACTTTTCATTCAGGCTGCAGAGCTTAACAAAGTAGTATGCAATATTCTAAGCATGTATTTCGGGTAAAATTGTCTCTTTCATGAGAGATATTTAGTATTTGAAAGAATTACCGGAGATAAAATGGTATGTTTATGTTTTTTTAGGCTGTAGTATAGATATTAATTTAATTTTTATTGTATAAAATTTTAATCTTTGGCTTAACGATTTCTTTTATTAAATTAGTTCAAATACAACTTTGAAATATTTAAAGTGATAAATAGAAAAAAAAAAAAAAAAAAAAAAAAAAAGAGAAAAGAAAATGAGTTTGCTATCCTTGCTAGACTCAACTAACACGAGTCTGGAGAAAAAAATAGAAGGGAAAACCATATATATTATTATACAATACACTAAAGAATATCATTGTTTTACTATTTATTTTTTAATTATTCATCAAGACACAAATCACTATGGATTGAAAAAGTATAATGACGTGATTGTTCTTAACAAAAAAAACTTGTTAAGCATGCAGTTTGGGGTGTGATTGTCTTTTTCATAAGATACATTTGGACATTAAAAGAATAATTGGGGACAAAACGATTCGTTCAAGTTTTTTAGGCTGCAATATAGATATTGATTTGCCTTTAAGGGATAAAATTTTAACCTTTAAGTTGGGGTTTTTTTTTCTTTTGTTTTTTATTGAAACAGTTTAAATATAACTCTAAAATTCTAAATGATTAGCATGACTTTTTAGGGGGGTCTAGAGAAAAAAAAAAAAAGAGTAGAAAAATAATGGGTCTGGCATGCTTGCTAAAACCAACCAACATGGGTCTGGAGAAAAAAAGAAGAAGAAGGGAGGGGAAACCATATATATTATTATACAATATACTAAAAAAGATTAATGTTGTACTATTCACCACAACACAAATCACTGTGGATTGATGCAGTGTAATGATATAATTTTATTTGCCAAAGAAACTTATTAAGCATGCAGTTGGGGGTGAGATTGTCTTTTCCATGAGATATATTTGACATTGAAAAAATAATTGATGATAAAATGGCTTGTTTGAGTTTTTTGGGTTGCAGTATAGATACTAATTTGCCTTTCAAAGCACAAAATTTTAATCTTTAGGTTATGAGCTTCTTTTGTTTTTTTCTTTTATTGAAACAGTTCAAATACAACTCTGAAATTCTGAATAACCATCGTGATTTTTGAGAGGGGTAGAGAGAGAAAAAAAAACAGGGAGAGGAAAGAAAGTGAGTTTGACATGCTTGTCAAATCCATTTAAACTTGGATAAGACATGTTTAATATTATTATATTCATTATTATTAATAAAATTTTTAAAAAATATTGTTACTATAAAAAAACCATAAAATTGATTTGAATGGTAAAATTAAAAATTATTGTTATTGTTGTTTTTATTATTATTATTATTATTAATAATAAAATTGAAAACAAAATATTATTACTATTGAAAAAAAAACTATAAATTTGATTTGAATGATAAAATTAAAAACTATAACTTTGAAAAAGAGTCAAGGAAAGAAAATACAAAATCAAAAGTAGAATGATTGAATTGAAAAGCATTACGGGTTTAACATACCTGCCTAACCCAACCAAGACGAATATGACATGCTTGCCAGACCCAAGAAATACGGGTGTGGAAAGCTTGTACTATCCAACTAAGATGGGTCAGGTATGCTTGACAAACCTACGTGAGTTGGACATGTTTGTCAGATCCACTTAAACTTAAGTTGGATATATTTATTATTGTTGTTGTTGTTGTTGTTAATAATTTTGAAAAAAAATATATTATTGCTATTGAAAAAAAAAACTATAAATTTGATTTGAATGGTAAAATTAAAAACTATATGAACTTTTAAAAAAAAAGTTAAGGGAAAAAAATAAGAAATTAAAAGTTAAATAATTAAAAAAAAAAAAAAACATCATGGATCTAAAATGCTTGTTTGATCCGATTAAGATGAATCTGTCATGTTTGATAGGCTTATAACAGCATGCATGTTGATGCAGAAAGAGCTACATCTTTTTCTTCATTTTTGTAGTAAAAGAAATTAAACGTGCTTATCCATTTCCATTTACTGAACCATGATGCTTTTGTTTTAGTGTTTTCATTATTGGGTCTGTTGGTGTGCTCCAGCAATATAAATTGTTGTTCTGTGTATTTTGTTTTTTAATTATGTCAAACCTTGTATAATGGGGTGAAAATAATAAACCTTGTTTAGAATTAACAAAATCTATTATTTGCTTCAATCTTAGTAGGTGTAGTTTTTTGTAATATTATTCATTAATATTCTTTATAGTACTATCGTAGGGGCATGCGCAAGGCTAATGGGTCACACTTAAGGCCAACTGGGCTCACGTTCGTTTGCGGATGGTGCGAGATCGGCTCAAGCACGCAAATGGACTAGATGGGCCTGGCCCATCTAGCAGCTCATGTGCTTCGATCAGTGTGAGATTTAAAAAAGAGAATTAAGCCAGAGATCTGCAGCTTGTGTCCTGTTAAGACAGAGCGATGGCATTGGTGGTTGGTCAGTCCTAGTCTACCACAGCTTCGCTGCTGCTCCTCTGTTAAGAAAAAAACAGAAAATGTGAAAGGTCACTTTTTTTACGTTCATGTCTCCAGTCGGTGGGACCACCCGACCGTTGCAGCTGCCACACAACGTCAGCTAGCACATTCACACTCAGAGCCGTAGCTAAGAACTTGTAAAGTAACAGCTGCTAGACAATCACCCATCAGGTCATGACTTGACTTTAAATCCGGATCCTATATATTTTTCCAGGTCAGTTTTTCCCCCCTTTTCTTCTGCTCTCTCTCTCTCTCTCTCTGTATATTGCAGGGCTTGAATTTTTAAAGTGCCACTTTGGCTAGAATATATGGTTGTAAGTTCACACAATAATACTTATTTATGAAATATTTTATTTCATAAGAAAAAAAATTATAAGAACAGATTAGAAGAAAAATCAGTCATGCCCGTGGACTGTTCTACAGCAAGTTTTGGGAGCTTGGTACCCCAAAATTTTAACTTAATTTTTGCATGATAATTATGTATTTAGCCCATCAAAAAAATAAAATATTTACTCTTCACTCTTATAGTTTTTATGATGACACCCCTAGTTAATAGTAGATTATGATCATTCATCAATGTAATTACTAGTAATAATTTGTATTTTATTTTTTTTCTTGTAAATTAGTTCTTCTAATTAATCACAATGTAAAACAACTTTGATAATCCCTAATTAAATAACATTTCAGGAATACCATGCAATGGTTTTGTAGGGGCTATTTGTTTTTGCGGTACGTTTGTATTTTTTAAAAATTTTAATTTTAAGTTATTTTTTATATTTTTTTATGTATTTACAACTAAAATATATTAAAAAAAAAAAGAACAATTACAATAATATTAAACACTTGAAGCACGTAAAATATGACAAGGCTAACTGGGTTTTAAATTTGAGTATAGATCTGTAACCTTTTTTAAAACTAATGTTCCGCTGGGGTTCAGAGTTGATGCTGGTGTGAGAACTCCAATAACTTACTGGCATGTAAAGACGGAGAAAACAAGGCATGCCAGTTCACCAAGGTTTACCAAGTTGCACGGTGGAAGACAAAAGCTACCTTGTCGCACTGGATTTAGGCACCCGCAGCTGTGCAACCAGATAAATTTTAATTTTTAATTTTTAAATTTTTTTTATGTTGTGGTATTAAAAATAAATTTAAAAAATATTGTTTTGGTATATTCTCAAACAAAAAAAATTATAAATTAATTTCTATCACTGTTACAAACATCTTCATATTTGTTGCCTTCAGCTTCATCATGACAGTTTTAAGTCTGAACTTCCTTGGTGACCATACGCTACAGATTGCTGGAAGATCTGTTTTTGATTCACTCGAGTAAATTACAAGTAATAAGGGCCCTAATGAGAGCTTTTGCTCCCAATCATGCAGACCTTGGAGGGTTTTTTTTTTTTTTTTTTTAATTACTTGATAGGAAAAGAATTTGGCACAGCAATTATGCAGAAAGCTTTTCAGCATTTTTTCGCTAGTCTTAGACATTAATTTGCAAATTAAAAGACCAATAAGTGCTAAAATCAAAACAATAAAATCTTGGGAATTTTGAAATCTCACATGAGTACAAAATTCACAAAAGCTAGAACCATGACAACAAATATCTGGTGCAATTGGATGTACAGACTTTTAGCTCTCGATGCATCAAGTTTATAGCAAAATGGCCCCCCATCTCCACCTTCCCACATACTTACAAATGTAGAATTTGAAGTCTTTAGGGCACGAAATCTGCTGGTCCACTGCTCCATATAATACTGTACAATTCAACTATAGTGCATTGTTTTGACGTGGTCAAATTAAATTGCAGAATCAAAGTACACGGCTTCTTGGCACTGTGCAGAAAACATGAAAACCCTCATCTTTATTCGTACAATTCACATTGCAGGGCTCAAATGCAAGAGAGATCAGATCAGCTTGATATGTAACAGTACAGGGCTTATCTGGTGAGTAGTGAGTGAGCTCGTGAGAGTTTCTTTCTCATCTGTTTTTGAGGCGATGAAGAACGGTAGTGATTAGCAACGATGAATTGTGGTGCGAGCCTGCAAGAAGAGAATTAGAACTGGGAAGAAGCATGACAAGCACTAAAAAGAGTTGTCTATTCTTGTTAGCAAACAATTAATAGAGGGGAGGGACCCTTGGCATATGAATTTTTTTCTAGTACTCTTTAACTTGTTAAAGAAGACTCTGAATGGTCACAATCACTTGAACCAGGAACAACAACGTCATGCAATCTATTGCCAAACTTGTCGTGTCCTGGCCCGTTAATTTTCAGAGAGCTGGAAAGAGGTTTGGTTCCTCCACCTTTGTTGCTTCTCAATTTATGTCACAGAGATGACAGGGAGTCTGATCGCTGGATGACAAGGGCAGGCATTAAAGCCATGATCAAGAGATAAAAATCCTTGTAGACTGAGATTATGCAATTGTCAGGGAAGGAAATGAGGCCCCATGTACAAATTCAAGTCCTTTTCATTCATAGATTTTTAAGGAAATTGATAGCAGCTAAGCAGAGTAAGAACTGGAAAGCCTGGAATATAAAAAGTAAATGTGTAGGTTTGCTAAGATCTACTAAGATCATCTGCTAAGATCATTTACGCAACAAACACAGCCGTGTAGGTCTAAATCAATTACCATTTACATTTGTAAACACTCATCGCATGTACTCATCAAATTGCCAATTTCAAACGCACAGATTTCAATGACCTGTGGGTCTGCATCAAACACCAACTGCAGAACCTAGGAGATTATGACCCCATTTACTACCTTCAGTTCTTGTTTATAATTCTTGCTGCCTGCAAGTTACAGCAAAAAAAAGAGGAAAAAAAAACCTGATCCCATAACAAACTTAAAGATTATGACCCCATTTACTACCTTCAGTTCTTTTTTATCATTCTTGTTGCCTGCAAGTCATAGCTAAAAAAAAAGGAAGAAAAACTGATCCCTTTACAAGCTTGAAGACCCACACAGGCCATGGGTCCTGAAGCAGAGAGCACAACAAGAGGCCTCATCAAGTTTTAAGGTCATCAACTTTACCTGGATCTATTTTCTTCATTGCAATCTACTATTACTAAGTACTAAGAACACAAGAAATAAAACTAAAACTCATAAGATTGAAATTTATATAAAAGAGTTACAAACACCTAAGAGAAAGAAACTTTTCCTTTCACATGTTTTTTACAATTTGTGAGACTCAAGAACTTCAAACCTATAACAAAAACCCAACAGAATACAAAAGGAAACCATATATCTAAATGATCAAACTGAAAGACTACAACTAGTTACAGGCTTCAATGGACCTGTCAATGCACAATTGCAATAAAATAAAAACTAATTACCCTTCCAGTTCGTGATCTGATCAAGAAGCACCCCCCAACAATCCCATTCGATGGCGTATAATACAAACTAGAACACTGTTCCACACCAGAGAAAAATTACCAGGTGGAAACTTAAATCAAATTCAATTCCAGCCCCATCGATTATCGCCAAGACGAAACTGTGAGTAGTGGCACCTCATTCCAAGCTAAAGTTAGGAACCCAGGCCGAGAATCATCAAGAGAATACAAATCACTGTAATTGCAATACCATAAGAGTATCTTAGCCTGACTCATTGCATAATGGCTAAGCGAAACCGATTCAAAACCTGAACTTTCCATTAAAACTCCCCATTGATCTTTATCCTCCATCCTTTCCCTTCTCATTCCAGGCTCCTCTGGCCCTACAACACTAGAAATTCTCTGACCCAATAACAACCTCTCAACTTGAAGCCTCTCTGGTGAGTCTCTACTCAAGTTAGGCTCAAGAGACTCAAAAACAGCAGTGTAGTATCTCAAAGCATTCTTAAACCGAGTCAAGTACCCAACCCGGTTCAAACTAACTTCATATTCACCAAGAGTGACAATTATCGGGTTCAACGATTTAGCCATCTTTAAAGCAGTTTCTACAGCAACTGGAGACTCATCCAATAAATTATACAATTGAAGCATGAAATTAACAGCCAAAACCTCATCCGGCTCGACCCGAAAACAAGATTCATTTAACTCATGAATTGGAGTCAGAATAGGCTCAAACTCGAAATTCAAACCAAGAAGCCTGGCATAATCAAGAAGCCTATTACCAGTAGCTAAAAGAGAGGCAGCTGGATTCTTACCAAGAACTGGAGCAGGTATACCTGAGATCCGAATTCTAACAGGTTTTCCAGCTGAACGTGTAGCAAAAGCTTGTAAAAGAGCAGCCCATTGAACTCCATGAACAATACCAAAATCAACTATGTGAATTTTGCTTGCTTTCTCAGTTGCCTCAAGAATTGCTTGGTTTGCTGTTAAATGAGCAAACTTTGAATATGGACAGGCATCATTCAAAGCTTTATAGGACAGAGTGAACTCTTCACTTGTCTGATCAAAATTTTTCAAGACATCAAGCTCTCCTACAGCAACTCTTCGGCATAATCCTTCCGCGAAGTAGAAACCAGCTCGCTCAACTGGATCACCGTTTTCACTCACCGAGTCCTTGAACTTAACCAACGATTTCACGGCTTGATCAGCTTTGGACTCGACAAGTTGAGCACACTCAACAAGCGCTTTCAAAACCGGCGAGGAAGATAACTGTACAATTTCCTCTGACCCTCCGACGGTTTCATTTTTTACTGTTGGCGGAAGCAGTGGCGGGGGTGACGTTGTGGGCTTGATTTCTTGAGGAGGAGATGGGGCGACCCAGAGCGAATTAGAGAGAACCCCGTTAAGATCAGACGGTGGAGAGCAGCCAACAGTAAGTCGACTGGGGCAAGTATTAAACGGATCAGAAGTGTACATCCCAAAATCAGTACTGTTTTGCCACGCGTCACAACCAGAAGGAAGATTAGAACTATCCGTTGAGTCTCCACCGTTCATTAAACTGTCCATCCACTCATCCGAGTCAAACTCACCACCAGCTCCAGTAAAATAAGGAAGCCGAAACCCGCTTGAGTGGTGCTGCTCCATGTTCGAGAAACTAAACACAGGTGGGTCACCTGTTTCTTGTCCACTCTGAAAAGGGTCAGAGAAAGCAGCCGGACCCGAGAGCCCATAACCCAAGTTTGGGTTAGCAGACATTATATTAGTCGGCCAAGGATTTAAAGAAAATGGGTTTAGGCCAAGAAATTGTTGCTGTTGGTTATGATGGTGGTGGTGGCTTTGTTGCTGCTGTTGTTCTTGTTGTTGTTTTTGCTTAATAACTTGTTGGGCTATTGCCATTAGATTTCCACTATCTGCACACATGTATGCCATTCTCCAGCCAACCTTCTTACCTGCAAGTTACGTTGAAAGAAGACATTGTTAGTAAAGAAAGAGTGACAGAATCTTGAAATGGTGGATTTAGAGTGCCATAAAAAAGCAGTCAAAGAAAGAAAGAAGCAGGGAAAGAGAGCACGTACTAAGAGAAGAGGGCAGTGAAGGAAGAGGATCACTAGCTGGATTTGGTGATGATGGTAGACAGTGGGGGGAGAGAGAGAGGGGGGGTGGGGGGATTTTTAAGTTCAACGTTTAGAATAGAGGAGGAGGAGGAGGTGGTGGTGGACAAACGATGATTAAAGTCTACACAGACGACAAATGGGGGCCACTTAGGCGATTGAAGAAAATATTAGTTTATGGTTTTTAAATAGGATTTTAATTTATGGTGCTATAATGAGATACGGAGCAAATTGTATTTCTTATGGTTTACATTTTATTTTATATAAAAAAAAATGGGAAGAGCAATTTGTATTTGGTATTATTATGTAAAAAAAAATATTTTTTTTACATTATCACATTAAAATCATCAAAAATATTACTTTAGTTCTTTTAAAATAAAAAAAATTAAAAATTATCACAATACAAATCAGTCTCTTAAATATTATGTATTCTAGAATTAATATCCTGCTCTTATTCTAAAAAAATCAGATGTATAAATAATTATCATGATATGATAGATTTCAGTTTGATGTGAACTAATTAATTATATAATGAAATTGTATAGTATTTAGAATGAATTAAATCTGAGTTTTTTTAAAAAAAAATTGATTTTCCAAATCTTTTAAACAAATTCATTTTTTATGAAATAAAAAATTCACATTTAATTGCCAGCATATAGACATACAGATACGTAAAGGATTTTAATGTTTTTATTAATCAAATTTATATTTCAGTGTTCCCAACAAAATGAGGTAATATTAATTTATTTGCTAGAACATTTGACTCCCTACTTTATTTATTTCTTTTATAAATTACTTTATCACATGTTCAAATTATTCATTTAACTCGTGAAAATAGCCAGGCTTTAAATTTATGATAGATTTAAATTATTCGACTAAAGGGTATGCCAAAATAAGTATTTTGATTGTTTAAAGGGTATGCCAAAATAAGTATTTTGATTCTTCAAAAGGATTTTGAGCAGTATGGGTCATTTTGAATCCTTATAGAAAATAGATGAATGATAATGTATAGCCAAGGCTTAATCCAGATGAAGGTTAAGAATGTAAATCATTGATGGATGTATATAAATTTTGAAATCTTGTTTCTAAATGGTCAGACAATGATTAAATCTTACAGGATTCCGCTTAGCATTGATTTAACAAGGTTCAAGTAAAACCTCAATACCATTAAATTTTTTATTAAATCTTACAGGAGTCCGCTTAGCATTGATTTAACAAGGTTCAAGTAAAACCTCAATACCATTAAATTTTTTTAAAAAAAATATATATATAAAAATAAGAGAGAAAGAATCAGGATTTCCGGTTGTCAATTTTATTATGTTTTGCCAAAATAATCGATATATCTCGTTATAGCTTAAAATATATAACAAGTTAGAACAAAATTCATCTTACTCGAATTCTTAATCTATTATGAAAATTTTGTTTAAATTTTTCTTGGAATGTTTTAGTTTCATTGATTTAAGTTAATTTAATATGTTATCGTCTCAATGTTTTTTTTAGAAAAAATATGCTATTTTTAATTTTTTTTAGTCAAATTATATTTTCATCAATCATCCTGGTTGTCTTTGGACCCATCGAGTTGATCAAGTTATATCAATTTAACTTTCACTTTTTTAATTGTGTTTGAAACTTGATTTTCATAGTTTCAAGTTGATTTGTCTTTGGAGTTTAATTGAAATTATATTTGTTAAATTAATATTTTGAATTATACATGTGTGTTAAAATTATATGAATAGTACAATTTTAAAAAGACACACTGAAACACTTTGAAACCAAAACTTACCGTTTCAATTGAAAAAATATAACACCAACCAAAATGATATTAAATACTTTGAAATAAACTGATGCGAACTTCTTGATCATGTGGTTAAATAACCCACAATAAAGATTATACAACTCTCAGAAAGCCAAGAAATTAGGTTTAATAGGAGTGTGACACAATAAAAACATGTCTCAAGACACCAATATTAGTGGAATAAGAAATACATGTCCAACTAATATTAATTTGCAAACAAGAAGTGTACAGAAAATGCCACAAAATCAATTATATCTTGATAAGTCAAATTTATTTTTTATCACAGCAAAGAAAACGTGTTGTATCACGTAAAACTTAAGTTTATTTCATAGATCTATCATTCCTAAAAATTTCAACTTACAAAATCTTATATAATAGTTCAACCAATAACCCTAATGAACCTAAAACTTGTGGGCTAATATTTATCCTCTTATAATAAACTCAAGACAGGTTAACTAAGTCCAAACATAAAAAAAAAAATATAACACATAAACTAAAGTTGTTTCACCTGATTAAATAAAATAACATGAATAAAATTTAAACAATGTCATGAACAAAATTCTCATCCTAAAAATACTAGGATCTTTGTTGCCACTTTTAGATATCCAAAATAAGCTAGGAAATTGATTGGTAAAGTTGCCTCCTCTTTAGTTTTCTTGTTTATTTATGATGATTAATTGTAACTTTAAATAATCCTCTTAAAATATGAAGGCCCTTGCTGTATTCCTTTAACCTTTATTGTATAGTTATGAAACTTCCAAGTTAATCTGTCAAATCCTTATAGAAAAAAGATCATTGCTAAATAGAAATTTTAAAAGTCAAAAGAAAATAAACAATAATATTTGTACAGGTTATTCTTACCTATATTACAATGCCTTCATGAATTCTCATTGACCTGAGATTTTACCAAAATATAAAACATTATTTTGGGAAACCACGGGTAAAGTTTTAGCTCACGTAATGATTGGATTGAAAATTATGATTGTTACCATAAAATTAGACAGTAAACACAATTACGCTAGAATCCAAATTTTACTGTCTAACACTTTTTTAGATAATATCATTAACAATGATAAAGACACATTGTTTTCTCCTAACCATAGTCATCATTTGACTTCTCATAATCAATAATAGTAAAACACATTGTTTTCTCCTTATAGAGGTGGGTTGTTTTTTTAGCTGAGTCTAAGGAAGGTTGAGTTTTGTGAAGGGTTTTTTGGGCCCTTAAAATTAGGTTTATCAAAAAAACATTTCATCTCAGCAAATCACTTTTAAAAGATACCTACCAAGTTTACAAGTTGAGTTCCCATCTTATAAAAACACAATGGTGTTGTCTTCCTTTTCAATCGAGGGATTATAAATACTCGAAACATGATTGAGCTGAATATTAATAACAATTTTGGATTAAGTTTGGAGTATAAATAATGTCAAACCTGGATATCTAAAACCTAATCAAGTCGAGTATAATTTATAATTTTAGATTTAAATTTTGAGAATGAATAATATTAAACTCGGATATCTAAAACCTGATTAAATCAAGTATGAATAACAATCTTAGATTCAAGTTCGAGTATGAATAATGTTAAACTTCATTATTAGTATATATTGTTATCCCATACAAAATCCATGTATAAACATTAAAAAGGTTATTAAATGCCATAAACTAGAATTGTAATAAATTCTGAGTAAAAGGTGACTTTATACGAGACTTGATTATTGATATCAAGTTGATTATATTATACCATTTTTTTATTTTTAAAAATAAAAAATCAAAATTTTATTAAAAAAATATGTATTTTTCATAATATAGCTAGGACAAATTCCGAATCAACAAATCATTTAGTATAAGTTTATTTTTTCTGTTGTGTTTGCTTTTAATAATAGAGCCATTATTAAAAAAAAAGCAACAAAAACATAAATTTACTGTTTTTACTCTAATTTTTTATATATATAAAAAAACTGTACCCCACAACAAACTCAAAAACAAAAACAATCACACCATAAGCTTAATTAAAAAGAACTTAATCTTAAAAAAAAAAAAAACTTATCTGACAAAAATGTATCTCAAACTTAATTTTTGTACTTCCGGAACCACAGTTTTTGATGGCATTTTCGCAGCTTCTTTCTGTCTACTGGGACTTGAGAATCGCGGTTGTTGTGCTCGTAGGACACTTCCTTCTCGACATGACAACACCAGGTCATCAACGTCCACGTGTTCCACTTTTTTTTATTATTTTCTTCCTAAAAATATTTTCTCTCTCCCTTTCACTCCCGCTCTATTCGGGTACCTTGACTTGGGGCCCACAGCCCACTTGACACGTCGATCGTTATACGGCGGGTCGGTGTCGCCGTCTTAATGACGTCATCTGTTGTGATCTTCTTGGGGAATGTAAAGTATATCTTTGCCGTCCATTTTGGACATCTAGCGTCCTCATTTTACCAAAATGGAACCGCGCCAATGACTGTAGCTGAAAACGACGTTACGGGTACAGTACCTTGGTAGGATAATTTAGATAAAGCATCACCTGCATCATTATGCTAACACGTATGCACTTTCTTTGTTTGTTTAAGCTATGATTAATGGTAATTTTTTTGGTTAATTAAAAATAATATCTTATGCCTGTAATATTATAGATATCAAATAGTTATTTAATTAATATTAGCCATCTTCAATTTATTAACTTTTAATTCTAAAAATGCCTTCTTTTTTACCAATTTTCTCCATCTTACCGTTTTCTCAATAGAAAACAAAATAAGCTACAAAATAACAAGATTAGTTATGGAAAACATACTTTAAACATATAATTTCTGAGGTTAATAATATTAATTAGTTTTTATTCAATTACAAGGATTAAGTTGTACTTAGCTCTATCTCTTTCTCTCTCCTCTTGATTTACAAAGTGAAAGAAGAAGAAGAAAAGATTGCAGTGAACTAACAATCTAATTAATTTGAAGCTTAACTCGGCTTGAGTTTTATAATAAATAAAAAAAATAACTAATTTAATTTAAAATAATCAGGTTAAAAATATATTAAAAAATTTATTAACCTTTTAAGTTTTAGAAAAATTATCTTTGTTATTCTATAATTTAGTTGAAATTATATTTGCATATCAACTTTTAAAAAATCATACTTTACAACTTGAATTTTGTTGGACGCAAGTTATTCTATAATTTAGTAAATTTTATACTCACTTAAAATACAAATTGTAATTTTAAAAAGTCAAAACAAAGTATAATTTCGATCAGAATCATAAAATATTAAGAGTAATTTTTTCAATTTTATTTTTATTACTCTAGTTAACCCATGATCTAGAAACTTCCGGCCCAAGTTTCAAGAACTAATGGTTTTAACAGGTAGATAATTATACCGTTGAGGACAATTGCCCGTTTCTTTTTGCGTAGATCGACAGGTGTATCAAGTGGGGTCCCTTTAAGGGTGTTAAAAGCCCTTCGTTTGGAAGTGGTGAAGAGGTGGAAAGGTAAAAGTAGAGATAAAAGATAAAAAGAGAATAGAAAGGGGAAGAAAACTGATCCACGGTGAAGAAAGAGGAGGACTCTATCGATAAAAGTGGGAAGAGCTTGCCAATTAAGGACCGTTCTTTCTAGGGCGGTTATGGGGCCCACGTGGGCCCACTGTGGGGCCCTTGTGCCTGTGACTAATTAGGAAAAAGCAGTACAAGACGGGGGTCCACCCAAAGGAGGAGCCATCGATCTTGAACCAATGGAAATGATCATAGAAAGCAACGGTGGAGGATACTTTGAGGGAGGGTTGCAAGATGGAAAAAAGAGAAAGCAACCTTAGATGGGTTATGGTTTTGGCATGGATCTGTGGTGTATCCACGTCAGGAAGACCCCCGGTCAACTTGCAACGTCTATATTTTATATTTACACACACACACCCACCCCCCGATTCAAGGATGCAACTTTTGAAGTGTGATAAATAACAAAACGTCTTGAATCCTTGAGTGTTCTCGGTGTGTATTATGATGGTGATTTTCAAAATTGTTTTTTAATTAAAAATATAATAAAATATCTTTTATTTGTTTTTCAACATCAACATATATAAATTAATGAAAAATATTTTTTAAAAAATATTAATTTATATTTTTTTAAGTAAAAGTTACCTTCTAAAGCAAAAGTTATGACGTCGTCAAATCAGCTAGGAGCTTATTTGTTATTGTGGTGTGTCTGTATTTTTTAAATAATTCTATTTTTTTTTGTTTAAAATTATTTTTTTGGTGTTTTTTAATTGTTGATATACTCATGTTAAAAATAAATTTTTAAAATAAAAGGTATTATTTTAATAAATTTCCAATAAAAAATACTCTAAAAATAAATCGCTACCACAATGTCAAACACTATTCAAGTGTATATTATTATTGTATAAAGTGTTTTTCAAAAATATTTTTCACTTAAAAATACATAAAAATATTTATTTTTTATTTTTTATATTAGTATATCAAAACCATAAAAAAAAATGAATTTAATATTTTTTTTAAAATATCCAAGTACAATTTCATACAAAAAAACAAGGGTAGGTTTGTTTCTATTGTTAGCAGCCGTGAAGGAAATTGAAAATGAACATATGTTGTTTTAACTTCTTTGGAATAGTTAGCCATCTTAAAAGGATTGGCCTTGTATATTTGTCAAACATGACACTAATTGGCTCCGGCCAGTCATGGAGACAAGGTATTCATCCGATCAAGTTTGACAATGATCGAACTATCTTTGATGATAAGCACGTGGCACTCTCGAATTTTCAAAGATCTTAGATTTAAGAAATTTTTTTAATTATATCCTTTCAAATCAAGATTTATTTCATGGAAAATATATGCTCTTCACCCCAAAAAAAAATTATGTATTAACTATATGGCTTTTATTTTATTTTATTTCATGCTTAACCTAATATTTTATATTGGCTCTATATTTTAAATATTGTAGTTGCCTTACTTATTTGAGAATGTGACTGCGGTTATTTTTTAAAGTGTTTTTCACTCAGAAATATATCAAAATAATATATTTTTTTAAAAAAATTATTTTTGATATTAACGCATCAAAATGATCTCAAAACATAAAAAAAATATTAATTTGAAGTAAAAAAAATAAAAAATTTTAATTTTTTTAAAATATTTTTGAAACGTAAAAATAAAATAGTTATATATTTTGATTTATATATAAAAAAACTTTTCTTTTCTTTTCATTGATTCAAAAGCACTCACAAATATATCTGGTTTGTAACTAAATAATTAAAAAATAATAATTTCTTTTCTTTTCTTTCCAAAACTTAATCAGTTTTCAATTTAAAAATCCATTGTTATTTATAGTATATATACTCATCGTCATCGATTCAACTACTGTCTTGGTTGTTGAATCTTTAACCAAGTAACCCTAAATCTTGACCGATTTGAATCCAACGGTGTTTGACAACCATGTTGCGGAGATGCCTTTAATTTTACCTGACAGAAGTTAGTATAAGATATATATTTTTAATTGCAGAGATTGGGATTTGTTTTATAAAACATAGCCAACGAAAACATTTTATGCCAAATTCAAAGTGCGGTGTATTCACTCTCAGGGTTAATATTTTATTGAAATTTTTCTTACAAAAAATATATAGAATAAAAATGAGATTTTATTTTAATTTATACAGTGGAGAGTTGAATGATCATAGATGATTTTAAACAAAATAGTATGAGTTTAACCCATATATATATACTGACTCGGGACTTGGACTTCAAATCCTGATTTAAGTGTTTTTCTTTTTTGCTAATTCATTTTAGGTTTGGATTTCAAGTTTATTATAAAATAATTTCTTGATCCATACAAATATATTTTTTACTACTCTATATATAAATATTCAACTTGTGAATAAAAAGTCTGAACAGTCAATCTTCTTCATCTTTCTAAATAGTTTTTTTAAAGGAAAAAAATATCTAGATTTAAAACTAAAAACTATTAAGTTTTTATTTATTTTTTATGATGGGTAATTAAGATAAAATATCAATTTTAATTTCAAAAATCAATATAAATCAGGGTTGAAGCCTCGAAGGGGAGATGTTTCACACACTTTTTTTTATGCACAACTCGAATCTCCCTCCCGTATGTTTTACCTTATTTTCTCTCATTTCTAAAGCTTAAGTTCTTTTACTCCAGGAAATCTTTTGAGTATATGGTATTTTACTCCAGGAAATCTTTTGAGTATATGGTACCTTGGTTCGATAACTTTTAAAATAAATTTACATTTTAAAAGTATTGTTGTTGGAATCCTAAGATTTTTTTTAATTTTATTTTATATTAAAAAATGAGTAATAAAACTTAAAGATAAAAAATCTATCATTAACAATAATATCTTGTTACCTTTTGTGCTTATGAGTTTCATTGTCAAGTGTATGCCATAATTTCTTTATTTTTAGTTTTTTTATATATATTGTTTACATGACAATAATGCATGACTAAGTTTTATATATAAATTTGCAACTTTGACTTGTTTAGATACCTTTTCATAAAATATATAATATAAACAATTGTAATTTTTTATTCAATCTATAACTAACAACAACAAAAATAAATTATAACGAAAAGAAATGCACAATACACTTGTAAGTTTGAATAATGATGGTCAAATACTTACAAACAAGACAAGTAATTTACCCTTGGTGATCAAAGGCTAAACTAGTAAATAAAATAAACTAAAAATAATGAAATTAGAAAACAAAAACATAAAGTTTGAATTCCAAAAATAACAATTTAGACTGATTTTATACGTCCTATCATTAAAAAAAAACTCGAAAATGGATATTCAAAGTGGATTTTAACAATAAAATTAAACTTATATGATTCAAGTGAATTTCACTTGTCACTCTCGTATCTTTATTTTTAGAAAATAATATAAAACATATCTTGTGACTTCACGTAATAATTTAAATTATTGTATTGAGATGATTCTTTAATATAATATTAAAATCTTAATGACCAAGTGGTCACAAGTTTAAATTTCCCTACCCTCATTTATTTGATAAAAATCAAGCACAAAGTACCATGAATTTGTATAAATTTCAAGTTTAAAAGGCTTTTATTTGAAAAGATGTGTTACAGAATAATATAAATTATATTTAAAGATTTCATTCAATAATTTAACCTATTAAGTTGATGTGATTATTTAACACGTCTTTCCAGAAAACTAAAAAAAATACAAATTACAAGAACTCCTCACTAGTTTTGTGTATACACACAGGCAGCCCTCCTGAAAAATAAATTTATTCTTGCCCCTAATTAATTAGACAAGAGTCGTATATCCAATTATAGTGACTGAAGCCTTCTTCCCAGTTTAGACGTTGTTGAACAAATTGAAGCTTAATTGGATTGTATCATAGCATTATTCAAGATCTTAGTGCAAGGTGTAGAAAAATTCTATTTCCAACAAGTAGACAAAATTTCATGTCATAGTCAACCGCTGTTAGTTGTTTGATTAGACAACAAATTGTTGCAGCAGTCCACCCTTTTTAATTTTTGTTTTTTTACATGTTTTTTAAATTATTTTTATTTGAAAAAATATTAAATTAATTTTCTATAAAATTTAAAATTATTAATATCTTCTCTTATATCTATAATTACTGTTTTCCATCTTAATTAATGGAAAAGTAGGTTTACAAAAGCCTACTTTCTCTTTTGTTGTCAACGGTGGTGTGATGATAGTTAAACTGACATTAATATTTCTCTTGTTTTATTTTTACAAGATTTTTTACTCTCTTTTGCAATAAAAATCAGTATATTTTATTTTTATTCAATTCTTGGCAATTGCCTTAACCACAGGTCTGACTGGCAAAAAAATATCATATTTTGCCAAGATTTCAGACTTCAAAAGCGAACGATGTGGTAGTCACAGTAAGTATTTACTATTTGATATTTGATATTATGTTGTAAATATTTTTTATATTAATATATTAAAATCGTTGAAAAAAACTAAAAACAATTAATTTAATATTTTTTTCAAAGTAAACTTACGTTTTGAAACACACTCCCAAACTTACATAAAAAGAAATTAACAATACTATACAAAAAATGGCAAAATTAAGCAGCAAGAACTTGAAGATTACTAATCATCCATGAAAAATCACAAGCAAAAACAGTCCCGATAACTACAAAGTCCACGACGTGCATTAGCTTCTTTCTTAGGCGAGTGGTAAGGATTTGGGTCCTCTCGCAATATTGTTAGCTCTAGAGGTGGGGTGTGCCGTGATAGCTTAATGGAAAGATAGGGTTTGGTTCTTATCGTCAAAAAACAAAAAAATAAAAATTCAGAAGCCCTATTTCATGAATCAAGCTATTATTGACCCGATCACACGCATGCAATAATTGTGTATCATGATTATTTTGGTGACCATAATTAGTTTAATTATCAGCTACATTAAAAGAATAAATTAAAAGATATCATGAAAATACATGGTTATAGACACGTCTCACTGTTTATTGGAATAGTAATTAAAAAAACTAAAAAGTATTGATATCATATTATTTATTGGAATAATAAAAATATATTCTTATAATTGATAAAAAAAACTAATTAAATTTGCAATTAGGGGTAGAATTATCTTTTAAAGAGAATACATTGGTTATTGCAAAGTCAATTAGATACAAATTAAGCAGGACATCTTTTTTATTACAGTAAAATAACTATTTTGCTATTAAAAACAAAAAATTATTAACTTTTAAGTGAAGAGCTTTTTAGTCTTTTTATTTTAAAAATTGCACATTTAAGTTATGGTCATACCCTTAGAAGAAACAAAATGAGCATGCACAAAGAGGTTTCTTCATCCTTCCTATTTTTTAAAACAGTTAAATAGGGTTGATTTCAAGGTTGTTTTATTCCTTTTATTCTAGGTTTTTAAATTTAGTCAGGGGTTATTTAGTAATTTTAATAATTAAATAACATTAAAAAATTATCATGTGTCGACGCGTGACACCCCCTGCGCCATTCGGGCGGCGGCGCATGCAAAGCTATCCGGTTACCAAAATCCTCCATCCGTGATGGCTTTGAGAGCGACAAGACATTCTATTTTTGGTGGTGGGATGCATGCTTAATTGTTGTTTTCTTAACCCTTTTGTGCAATTATTTTTTATTTTTAATTTGATCTTTTAATACAAATTTATGGTATATTAATTTTTTCAATTTAGTCTTTATTATTTTGATTTTTTTTGTTTTTTTGTTAAAATTATTTTTCTTCTCAATTTCACCTTTTAGTGGAAGATTGTGGTTGCCCTCAAATTTATTTTTTATTTTGATTTTATTTTTATTCTTTTAATTGCTGTTTTTTGGGTTTCTTTTTTATAATTGTTTTATTTTTTTCAAATTTATTATTCAATGTTTAATTTACCGAGGATTGGTTTTTACATTTTTTTCATGTATGATAGTTCCAGTCCAATTACCCATATCAGGGCCTGATAAGTTAACCCTAGTCAATATCCTTTTTTTCTTGTTTATTTTCCTTTTGCTTTCATTGTTTGACATTATTTTTGTTAAAATAAATTGACTTCATAATTTTTTTAAATTTTGTTATGTCGGATTATCTAGTATAATGACTTGAATTATAAGTTTTTTGTGTTAATCTAGATTGGTTTGCTTCTTACCATCCACATTACATATCTATCATGAGGTTGATTCATGCTAATTTTTTATTTAATTTTGTGCTTCCAAAAGTTTTTTTTTTCAAGTTATCATAACTTTTTTTTTAAAAATATTTATTTATTTAATATCATTGCCAATTTGTTTTTATCCTGTAATTAAAATAAATCAACTTATTATACTGTTCAGAGCTATGTCATTGGTTTTTTATTTTATTTCAAAACGTACTTATGGTGTCTGGACATTGTTTTTACTTTGGAAAAAATATGGACCGGCGACGTAATGCGGGCCCACACCTAGTATATAATATTATCAAATACCCTTTCCCTCGTGGAGGAACTTAAAAAAATGAAAATGCGGCTGAGAATGAAATCAAGACTATTCAAAATCCAATAGGCACTATCTAATTCACCGGCACTTTCCTGGATGATATTTTTGTTTACATAAAATTTAATAATAAAGTTATAAAATATTATTAACATATTCTTGTTAGGATTTGTCAAGCTTTTGCTCAATTTGAATTTGGTATTTTGTAAGATAACAAAGTTTTTTTTTTTATTATTAATATAGATGTTTAGATTAGTTTCTGAATATTTGAATTAATTTTATAGATTCTGAAATTAATAATTATATAAATTTTTAATAATTCAAACATATAATTTTTAAAAAATAAATCTAATACTTTAACAATTAAATTAATCTTTATAGCCAAGTCTTATTCTTATAGAATGATGTCACCATGTGGGAGATAACGAGTTAACCCACTCATCAAGTTGTTATCTTCTTTCATTTGGCCCGTCATGAAAGGCCGGCTAACCTTTTAAGTTTTAACTCTACGTCCAACTTGGACTCCAATGCCTATAGAAAGTCTCTATCAAGGTTAAATTTGTAAGCTTAACACCTACCCTGCTGTTTATTTTTTGTGGTAGCTTCTCCTAATGACTTTATAAATGTCACGAACAGGGCTCACGGGTCCAATCTTGTCTTTTTTTCTTTATTTTTTTCGAGTAATTGAGGGATGAAGGATTTTGAAGTTTGAACAATAGAGAAGAGAATTACAGGGGACCGATAATTTACTGTAAACCACTCTTTCTTTCTTTTTTAGTTTTTGGTGCCGAGTATTGACTTTTAGCTGCTTCTACTACTTGGAAGACAGTAGACAATGAACGTTAAATAAGATCAGAAGAAAGTGACGGCACAACGTGTACTAAGCAATTTCTCCATCATTTTGATTAGTCACACTAGGATTTGTTTCGTCTTATTTGTTTTTGATTGCTAAGCTCTTGCAAAACTGTAATCCTTAATAGGATAGTGGGTGCATGTCTTCATTGCAAACAAGAACATGAAGTGACGATCATTTTTAAATAATTCTTAGTAAATGATGACAAATGGTTGTTTTTCAGTCAAATTTGCAATGGATTCGTGTTTTGATCCGAAGACTGCTATGGTGGCTTTAATTGTCCTCACCTCAAGACAAGATGGAGAGAGACGTATATTATTTATATTTTTGTGGTGGGTGACATTGTTTCTTTGACAAATCAGATAAACTACTCATTACGGCAATTTCTTTACCTTACTTTCAAATTCCATGCTTTTGAAACTAAAAACACACTGTCCACTGGTCATCACAAGAATAGTCATAATTATTAAACAAGACAATGATGACTTAAGTGCAGACCACCCAGTAGTTGGTTGTATACACGATCGGTCTTTTACTTGCCCCTCTATCGTGATGTTCATGTAACGAATTATGATATATCACCAAAAAAAAAAAGAGGAATTGGACGGTACCTGTTCAAGCTCTCATTTGATCTTTCTGAAGAAAAAAACTTTACTCTTCTCCCTCTATTGTCTCCAATTCTTTCAAAACCAGCTCACAGTGATCCATACTGTTGTTGTAGTTTAGATTCAAAGATGAACACTCAATTTTCATAATCCCACCTTGAATTAGAAAGGAGAAAAGGCAGAAGAGATGATTAGCCATGCCAAAAAGAATTTCCCACCGAACAAAGCATCTTCGACCTCAAGAGCCGAAAGCAATAAAAACCTCTAAAACCAGCAACGAACCCTCTTTTTCTCAGGAAGATGAGAAGGGAGGACGGGGTTGCTTCCTTCTTTTGGGTTGGGTCATGGGTGCTATCCTTCACAGCATGTATCTCTTGCAATTGATTTCCATCCTTTTCCTCAATTATTAGCCACAGCCAGGTCAATATCCATCCTTTCGTTTTTACCCTTTCCCCTACTTCCTAACAAATAGAGCCTAAAACAAACTTCATATCCCTACATTGCTTCCATGTTGAACGGATTATGGCTTGGCCCAGGGCACACAAATATAGTAATGATATACGTTGAGGCCTACATATTAACATTTCCTGCTAATAGCATGATGATTGGCGCCGGAGAAAACTAACTGAGATTAAAATAAGGCAGTAAGTACGCACCTAACACATGCAACCAATGATTATCTTATTGACAGTTTTAGGAACGAGTATGTGACCAGTACACGCCACCTTAGACCAGTGACTCCATTACAATGTAGAAACCAAGTTGGAAATTGAAGAATCTCAGACAAAATTCCAAGCAACTCATTGCTGGCTGAACGAACAATGAATCAGCATTCACTTACTGCTAAAAATACAAATCCAACTTTGATCGATTAAGATATATGGATGATTTCCATCTTGAATTTAGCAGCATTACGGTCAAAGTGATGCACCTAAGATAATTTATTGCAACCGCAGGCTTATTCTCACCATGGAGGTTATTGCATCTCAGCGAAACCTCTCCACATGCCATCCTAGTTCTTTAAAGAGCAAATATATATATATCAATAAACACGAGCCTTTGGTGGGAAGGTCTCAACCTCATCATCCAATGTGTTCATGTGAACTGGCCTGTAATCAAGTCGGACCTTCTCCTTCTCCCAATATCTGCAAATCCAACAAGCACCACCGTGTTAACATGAATGGATAATGAGAGGTTGACTTGGATGTAATCACAACCCTCCAAACTAACAGGTTGACTTATCATTTGAATTGCTCCATTTCAGAATTCAGTTTCTGCTATGATAACAGGAAATCTACATCTGCGATTCAAATAAATAATCTTCTGGTAGAAACAAGATGTAAGACTTACCCCAGAGTGTGCTTCATCCATTTCTCATCATCTCTTTTCTGCAAAAGCAAAGCAACTTACTTTTATTGCAAGAAAACTGGAAGCAAAAGAGAGACAATTAACTGAAGAGAGAACTAGACTAACAGTGAAGTCTTCACGGGCATGTGCTCCTCTGCTCTCTTTCCTGGCTTCAGCAGAGTGCATAGTTATACAGGCATTTATCAAAAGGTTTTCCAACTCTACAGTCTCGATCAAGTCAGAGTTCCTGTTAAAAGACATGATAATTGAAGTTCAAACAACAAACAAACTGCAAATAATTTGATCATCAACAGCCTCAACTGTAATCTACCATATTAAACTCCGATCTTTCACTTTAACATCATGAAAGCTTTCCCATGCTTTATCAATCAAATGACAACCTGCAGAAGTAACAGGGTAGGAATCATAAGCATAGTAAGATAAATATGATCAAAATAAAAATTGCCTCAAAATAATGGCAGTATAATCAAATTGAAGCCAATTGAAAATTTAAAATTGTAAAAAAAAAATTAGAACTGTGGGACTGGTATTTGAGTCCCAAGCCCTTCCCTTCAAGTTCATGTAATAATAACTCAATTTTACAATTCATGCAAAAAGGAGAAAAAGAAAGGGACAAGGAAAAGGGGAAAAGATTGGGACAATCAATATCCATTAAATGCAGCGAGAGGATGGTATGCTAGAGACCGTAATGGTTTAATTTAATGTACCAACAGAGGAAGTAGTGATAGTTCACTTTACTAGATCAACATGCATTCCACAAAACATGACCTGAGAGTTTTGGAATTATAGCAAGACAAAACAGTAGTTCATGTAAATTGAGTACCCTCTTCCAATGTTTCTTGCGTGCGAAACACTGCAGCATTGCTCTGCATTATCCTCTGCATATTTAACCGAATTTGTGAAGTTGGAATTGATCCATTTGAATTTCTTAGTTTATCCAGCCGTGCAATAGTTCTCTCCCCAGCATCCTTTTCCAAAGGTTTCTGTTTCTCCCCTGCAAAATGAGATTTGAAGACATCAAATCCTCAAGCCTTTCTTTTTCTTTGTATAGGAAACCAAATACTAACACCCACCCCATTGCTAATTCATCTACAACAATTAAACATTGAACTTGCCTGGTCTATGGATCTCAGCTACTCTATTTGCACAAGCTCGGCCAAACACAACAATGTCTAGAAGAGAATTTGCACCAAGTCGGTTGGCACCATGAACTGAAGCACAGGCTGCCTCACCAGCAGCCATTAGTCCAGGAATAACAGCATCTGGATCATCACCTTTAATGGTTACTACCTGAAGAACATAATGAGCTACAGTTAAGAATGCAGGATACTGAAAATGAATTGAGTACAAGTGTGATGGAATCGAAAAACAACATTGTCTGATTTAAAAAAATATTATATTTTTGATGATTTGAAATGTGCTCTTTCATGAACACGTTATACTGAAGCATGATAATTTAACCCTAAAGCACCTAGTTCTAAATATTTTCTCAATCGATTATTTAGCCTTCTCTTGGTGTATGTACACTTTTTTTTTTTGAAAAAGTTTGGTGTATGTACACATGTTTTATAGCATCTGACTAGTGACAATAGCAAAACCCAAAAGATGCATTTCTTTAACTCTCACCTCTCCATGGTAATTTGTGGGGATTCCGCCCATGTTATAATGCACAGTTGGTAACACTGGGATGGGTTCCTTTGTAACATCCACACCAGCAAAAATGGCAGCAGTTTCAGAAATACCAGGAAGCCTCTCCTTGAGCACATCTGGGGGCAAGTGATTCAAGTGCAGATAGATATGGTCCTTCAAAGGTCCTGTCAAAACAGCATGAAATTCGTTCTATATATTAAACTGAGTATCCATATCAGATAGAGAGCAGGTACTACTCTCAATCCTTGTAGTCTAGTGTAACAGGGCAACCTATGGATATATAGCTTCTCACTCAAACCTAAAAGTAGATATCGGTCCAGGCATAAATAAATGTAATACAACTTTCGCATGATTCACAAGAAACAAGCAACTGCGAATATAAACTAGAAAAGAACAAAAATAAACATAAGAAATATTTCTTGCTAAAACCTACATTCTAGTCATACAAAAATCTACTGTTCTGAGAATCTGTTCTAGATCAGCTCACAGTACAAGTCAAATCTTCAGATACAAGAAAAATAATGATAATAAACATACACATAAAATCTGCTAAATGCATGTCATTAGCAAATATCTGGATCTAGTAATCAAGCATACCTACACCTCGACCTTCCCGAATTTCCATGGTCATGGATCTTGAAACAACATCTCTTGAAGCAAGATCCTTGGCTGTAGGTGCATACCTTTCCATAAATCGCTCACCTTCACTATTCCTAAGGATGCCACCTTCACCACGAGATCCTACGTGACACAGATAAAAAATAGAATCAGACATTGTTCAGTTTAAAATGAATCAAAATCAGTTTATTTAGAGAAAGTAATCATGCTACATTCTTAACATGCAAAAAACAAGAAGGAAAAAGACATGCAACGCATTTTCCAAGTGAGCTGAAAAAAGAAGCAACCTTCTGTAATGAGGCACCCAGCCCCATATATGCCTGTGGGATGAAACTGAACAAACTCCAGATCCTGTGGAAGTATACATCAAGAAGAAAATAAATACCTGGATATGAAAACTTCTATATCACTCACTTCAGGTATGAGAATCACAGCTAACCTCAAGTGGAATCCCGGCCCGTGCAACCATTGCATTGCCATCTCCAGTGCATGTATGAGCTGAGGTTGCAGAAAAGTATGTTCTACCATAGCCCTGAGAAAACATACAAGGATACAGGTAAATTGAAGTAAGGCATCTTTTTCAAGTACTTGAAATCCAGCAAGCATTGGCTACAATATAGTACCCCTGTGGCCAGAATTGTTGACGCAGCACGGAATCGATGCAATGTCCCATCTTCCATATTCAATGCAATTACTCCTTGGCAGCTACCTGTTCATCAAATATCAATAAGCAGTCAACTTACAGCATATGTATCCTCCAAGTATAATAACAAGAAAATACACTGTTTATTCTATGTAAAGGCCTAAAAGAAAAAAGAATAAAAAAAAGCAAGAAATTCCATATAGATAATAAAATAAATGCAAAGTAATAAAGCTTAAAAGTAAATACAACTAAAAATGAACCAAAAAGGCACCACTTAATGTAACATCTTGCATATGACTTGTACGGCAACGATACAAAATTATCCTTGAACAATTATGTGAAACCATCAACTAGCCTTATGGCAGAGATCTGATAAGCTCAGTACCCAAAATCCCTTGAAGCCCATGACGTAAAGATGTTTCAACCAATTTGAGCAACCACGTAGAAATCGTTTTAGTCCATGTACATGGAGTTTGGTTAATGGAGGATGTTAAGGTCTAAGGGTAATAATGGGAAAAAAAAATTAAAAATTGTATAACAAATCCATTCCCTCTATTATTGATGTTTTCTATGATATGGAGAGACTTAAAGGTTATCATAAATCCTCCAATCTTTCCTCTCTTTGGAAATAAACCCCCAAACAAGCTTGGAAGGTTTAATCCCTCTCCCTTCCCTTTAAAACCCTCCCAAACATAGTTAAGATACACTGATTGTTTTATACGACCAAGCACAAGCAAGTGAACAATGTTAGAAAAAAATGTAAATGATATTTATTAACATACCGTCATTATTCATTATTAGATCCAGAGCAAAATATTCCACGAAGAATTGTGTATTGTGTTTCATAGCCTGGCCATAGAGAGTATGCAAAAGAGCATGCCCGGTTCTATCAGCAGCACATGCACAACGATATGCCTGCCCACCTGTAAGAATAACCAAATATTAGAAAGTTATTAACATAAAGCACATGACTGCAATCTCAAATCACCTTTTCCAAAATCTAGACTTTGACCCCCAAATGCACGCTGATAAATTTTTCCATCTTCTGTTCGAGAAAATGGTAAACCATAGTTCTCAAGTTCAATGACTGCTTTTGGCGCCTCCCTACACATGTATTGTATGGCATCCTGATCACCTGTGCAAATATCATAGAACATTAATGTTCAAAAACAAAATTTAGTCATGAGCATCACAAAATGTAGATTGTGCATATTTGTGTGATGTTCATAAGCCCCTTAGCCTAAGTTCCAATTTCCCAAAACACAAAGATCTTTCAAAATGAAAAGTGGTACCCTTCAGCAATTATAAGGAATACACATGTAATGTCAGTGGTTTACTGTATCAGATGCCAATTTATCTTTGACTTTGTAAGACGAAGATAAGTATAAAGGCAGAGCAGCCTCATTAAATGTAGGATAATTACTTGCATCACAGTAAAATCTCAACTTTCCAGATTCAACAACAGAAAGTTCCTAGTTCGATCAAGTAACATACCCAACCAGTCACTTCCCTTGACAGTGTCGTACATGTGCCATCTCCAATCATCCTCAGTCATATTTCCCAGAGCGGCATTAATACCACCCTACAGAATTTAGCATTACATAGCATATCAGTAATACATCCATCCAAAAAGAAGCAGACTTCAGATATCAGATAGTGGCATCCCATTAAGTGCAGTTAATGTTTATACCTACAGTAACTACACCTGATCCAACAGCAAAAACATAATATAAAAAAAGTCATAACAAGCAAAAAAAGAGGTGTTCTCTTATCTGAATCTTAAAGACAGGACCCTAAAGCTCACATGCCCTTATGATCCCCAGTTAAAAATCACACTAAGCACAAAGACAGCACATGCCCTTCTGATCCTCATTCCCCATTCACCCAAACTGCTTCCAAAATATTACCAAAAGTTCAAAATATGAACCTCGTATCCCAGTTAAAAATCATACTAAGCACAAAGATAGCACATGCCCTTCTGATCCTCATCCCCCATCCACCCAAACTGCTTCCAAAATATTACCAACAGTTCAAAATATGAACCTCGTATCAATAGCAAAATCACCCCCAGTGGTTTAGAAGCCCTTATGTCTCTCAGTAAACATTGTATTCTTCCAACCAAGAATGAATTTAGGAAACCAAAAATGTTGATCCAGCCATCTTTCTACACTTACAGTATGCACAAATCATATAATATCAGCTAGAACATAACTCAACCACAAAATCCTTGATACATCAATATTTATACTTCACCACCTTCAAGCTGACAGCATACCTGAGCCGCAACGGTGTGCGAACGAGTAGGAAAAAGCTTGGTAATGCAAGCCGTGTTGAATCCATGCTCTGAAAGTCCAATAGCAGCTCTCAATCCCGCACCGCCAGCTCCTACCACAACCGCATCATAAGTATGATCCACAACCGTGTACGAGGATCTCCCCCCAGCCTATCAAACAATCCACCACAAACATCATATAATCAAACAAGCAAAAATTTAACCTAGCTTATTACGAAAAATCACAAACGCAAGAAAACAAACAACATAAACAGTTATCAAGAGCCGTGCTAATTTTGATTTCCATCTTATCTCAGCAAACTAGTAAACTAACTAGCTTTTAAAAAAAAACAATAAACAATAACTCATAAAAATTCGAATTCCTAAACAATTATAGAAAAACCCTCGATAGTAGAATCTAAACAGAAAATGTAACCCTAACAGAATCCAATCGCATAATATTGAACAAAAATCAACTATTAAAGAAGCTTGAAAATCACAATCAAGTAACAAGTGAGCTATCAAAAACCCTACGATTCAGATGAAAATGAAAAGAAGAGACGTACAGAATCGGTGGAGAATAATCTGGAAATGTGAGATCTAAAAGAGTCATTAGATGATCTCTTGGTTGAACAAGGAAGGCGAAGGCCACGAGCCACGCACCGCCACATCTCTCTCTTTTCTGTTTTTGTGTTTGTTACCTGTGATGGAGAGTTTGCAGTAAAGGAAGGTTTGTTATAAATATTCTCTATCAATCTGAGAACCGGGGAGAGAAGGGGGCGTGTGTTCTATTTTGTTTAATACTGTAATTGCCAAAGGAACAAAAAGAAAACATCATTGGCATTTTAAGATAGATAATTGTATTTTCTCTTCTCTCAAAAAAAAGAAAAAACAAATCTAATTTTACTGTCCGCTTGTCCTGTATTCCAGCCTGTATTTTATTTTAAAATATAATTTTTATTTGTTTTAATTTTTTTATTAGCATTAAAAATAAATTTTAAAAATAAAAAATGTTATTTTAATATATTTCTAAATAAAAAAATTAAAAAAAATAAGTTTCAATGTATTTTTAAATACCAAAAGACTAAATATTTCATATTTGAAATGTTGCTACTATATTTACATTCATTTGATCCATTAAATTTAAGTAAAATAGTATACAAAACTATTTATTAAATTTAATTTTATATGTATCAAGACATTTATATTATAGCAATCCCAAATATTAAATTAAAAAAAAGAGTAAGAAAATAATTTAATGAATTCAAATATAATGGACTTGGGGCATGGGTGTTAGATCAAAATATTTACTATAACAATCCCAATTGTAAAGTGAAATATAAGAAAATTCAAGATAATTCGAAATTGCTTCTATTCCTCTTTTTCTTTATTTTAATCCAACTATTACTATTCAGTTAGTATTTAAGTACACTAACAAAATAAAATAAAAATAAAAATAACATGTCTTTCTATTATTTATATTTTAAAATAATAAAAACTCGATCTCAAACTATTTTTTTATGTCCTTGTCTATCCATTAAACAGTCTTTTTTCGGAATCTTGTTATTTCAAAGGTTTTGTGCTAAGTCAATCATTCGTGAAGAGTTGGTAGACGTTGATAGACAATAAGATGTTTGTTTTTGTTGAAAAAATATTTTTTATTTTTGTATTTTAAATTAATATATTTTTTAATATTTTTAAATTATTTTAATATTTTGATATTAAAAATAATTTTTTAAAAATAAAAAAATATTATTTGAATATATTTTCAAATAAAATATTAAAAAAAAAACATTGAGTAAACTTTCAAATAAACTTTAAATAATGCAACGTGGCATGAGTTTGGAGGGTAATCATGGTCGTTTAGGAGACCACAAGAACAACTTCAATCGATGGTGACGTTGGCGGTTGTTGCGGAGAGGAACCACGTTGGTGCTCTTTTTGGCCGCGATCAATTTTTGATGGAGAAGGTAGCCACGTAGCCCAGCAACCTCACCATTAAACACCAAAAAAGTACTCCATTATTGTACATGCCAAGGGGTTAATCACAAGCGTGGTCCCTCTACTTAGTTAATTTGATCAATTGAATACCCAATTTCCAATTTAATTGATTGAGTCCTTCTATTTTCAGTTTTGTAATATGAACCCTCCTCCGTCCAATTTTCGAATACAGCAATATCACAGGATAACCGCTAATATGGTAGATGGTAAGGTGCGTACTCTTTTTTCATTAGTAAACATCTTTTCCTAAGTTCGGTTGGTGTTTTTTTGTTATTATTATTAGTTATAATAATACAGAGAGGAATTAAAAGAATTTTCACGTGCTTTCCGATCAAGTTTTCAACAAAATTCTAAGGAAAGGGACAACTTAAAAAAAATCATATTATTTAGGATGAGATATTAAGTGTTTTTTCTTCCTTGAGTTCAGAGGGTTTTTTTATATATATAATTTATCATTTATTTTAAGAATGCTTAAAATAAAAGCAATCACAGCGTGAAAACTCTAGAATAATTGACCAAACCCCACCCTCCCCCCCTCCCCAACACGCAAGCTCACACACACAAATACATAAAATATGTATTAAAAGAATAATTGTTAATTTGCCAAATTTAATTTCTCATATGAATGTTTTAGGATATTAAATGCGAAATTCAATAATATTTATCATAGTCAGTTTAATTTATTTAATATAATTATTTTTTAATTTATACATAGCTTTAATTTGAATATTACAGGAGCATGGGTGCCAATATTTTGCTTAACAATATTGATTTATAACTATAGTTATAGCTAATTATAAAAAGCCTTTTAAGGTTTTATCGCATTTTAATATTTTGCTGTACTTTGAAAAATTACACCATGTTATACAAAAAAATTCAAAAAATATTAAAAGATAAAATTATCTTTATATATAATATATGAGAAGAGATAGATCATGGTCACACTTAACATTTTTTTTTTCTCTTTTTCTCTCTCTAGTTCTAATATATCTCTCCTAAAATTCACAATCTCTATTTCATAAAACCTAAAAATCTAAACCATAACACTAATAGTTCTCTTCTCTCAAATCCAAATCAAAATTTAAATCCAAATACTCTGATTAGATCCTGCCCCATCTAAATTGGATCTTCAATTTTGAGTATTTTTAATCATAATTGATAATTTCTCTTTTATGTTTCTCAGTTTGATATGCTATTAGGTTTCAATTTTTATTTTTGCCTAATTTTTATAATCTCATAAATGAGTTTATAATTTCTGATGTCCGGTGATTTATAGACATTTAGTGTTTAATTTTGTTAAGTAAGTGAATGAGTGTCTATGACCCTTAGATGTTGCATAAAAGGAGGATCATTATTTGATAATCACAGTTGCAGATAAGCCTCTTGTTGACTCTCAATGACAGGTTGACACGAAGTTTAATGTAGTTGAGCTTTTTAAACTACAGGGTCTAAACATTCAAGTGAGAATCTAACACCACTGAATGAGGATTTGACCCAAGTATGCTATGTGGATAGTATAACATATACTTTTAACATTAGATCAGACTCAAAATTTATCAAGTGATTCTACATGTAGTTTTTTTATGGGAAGCCGCTATTAATGTTAAGGTTGCCAGCTTGATTACAGACAATAGTAACTGCGAGAACGTAGTTTTCTATAGAGATAGTAGAGAAGCTTCAGTTAACAATTAAAAATTATCCTATGCCATCTAAGGTAACATGGTTGAATGAAGACATTGAGGTAATCATTGACAAACACTGTCTTATTTCATTTTTCACGGGATAAAAATATTTTAATGGAGCTTCGTGTGATGTGGTGTCTATAGATATGTGCCATATTTTGTTAGCACTATTGTAAATATAGAAGTTGTGGTCATATATTTTAGATGTACTTAGTTCTAAAAAAGAAATAGTGTCATGTGTAGTTTAAAAAAAAAAGTGTTATATGAGTTGAGTTAGTAGAATATTTATGTTCGTACTGTGTAAATACATGGTAGTGTAGGAGCATGAACTGAATTGATCATTTAAAATGTTATATATCAGGGTTTTTTAAATGCATAACAATGTAAGTGCATGGACTGAATTGATTGTTTAAAATGCTATATATTAGGTCTTTTTTTATATAAAATAAAATTCAAGTATCATTTAGTGAATTGAGGGAAGCATGGACTAAATTATTAGACAGAAAAGATTTAGAAATACTATAAAACTTCAGGGATATTGTTAAAAAATTTTAGAGAGGAACACATAACCCTCAAAGTTGGATGACACATCTCAATTATAATATAATGAAGAAGAATAAGAGCCCATTTTGTATTGTGATAACAATTATTTTTCAAAGTATTTTTCACTTGAGAATACATCAAAATAATATTTTTTATTTTTTTTTAGAATTTCTTTTTTATATCAGTATATCAAAACGATCCAAAAACACTTTTAAAATTTATTTTTATTTTTATTTTTAAATTCTAGATAAACAATATTTTGGCCACAATACCAAATATTCTCTTATCTATTATGTAAGTCAAAATCATGTTAAACCTCTTAATAAACTAAGAAAAATAATTTAAATGCTTGTCTAGTGATTAAAGTTCTTTTAAATGTTTACATGAATAAAATGTGGTGAAACTAAATTTATGATATGGTATATGAACAACTTTGAAAATACTAAATTACATCTAAAACATGAATTCATCATAAAAATAAAAATAAAAAAATAACATAAAAATAAAAAAATAAAATAAAAGAATGTGTAAATGCTTTGAGTGAAATGTTTTATAAATGAAAAATACAAATTTTAATGCGGTCAATTAGGTAATTAATAAATGTTATGGCTAGTGTTAAATTATTTTTTAAATTGTTTTTATTTAAAAATATATTAAAATAATATATATTTTATAATTTATTTTTTATATTAATATATAAAAACGATAAAAAATACAAAAAAACAATAATTTAAAACTAAAAAGAGAAAATTCAAAAGTTTTTAAAAGTGCATTCTAACCACAAAAACAACACCACTATAGAGAGTGAAGTAAGCATGGATATACTAAAATTCTGTTTATTTTTACATTTTAAAAGTGTTTTTTTAAAAATATAATTTTATTTTTATTTTTTTCTTTATTTCAAATTAATATTTTTTTATATTTTTATATCATTTTGATGTGTCATTATTAAAAATATATTTTTTTAAAAAATATTGTTTTGATGTATTTCAGAATAAAAAATATTTTTAAAAATAATTATTATCATACTTTTAAACATCATAGGTAAGGTAGATGAAGATGGAGACAAAGACAATGGTAATATTGGCATAAGTAACAATGGTAAGAAAAATTAAAATAGGTGGATGATAACAATAATAGTAGATAATGAATTATTTAATTGATAACTTGGTATGAAATTTGGTTTTAGTTTTAAAACTTTTACTGGTAGAGTTTAAAGAAAAATTAACCTAGTATATATAATGGGTTAATTCACAATCCAAATAAAAAACATGTTTATTTTATTTGATTTTTTGAAAATAATATCATTATAACTATTGTTTTTTTAAAAAATTAAACTGGACTAACTCACATAAAATAAGAGTGATTATTTTTAGTTCAGTTTGGTTTTTATAAAAAAAAGATAACCAAACCGATTTAAAAAAATCAAATCGAAACCGGTTCAAACCGATCAATTTTGATTTAATTTTTAGGACAAAACCGGTTCAAATTGATTTGGCTTGGTTTGTTCAGTTCAGCTCGGTTTTTTTCCGGTTTGGTTTGGTTTTTTTATTTCATGTTTATAAAACCAAAACCGAATCGGTTAGTTTTTTTAAAATTTTAATCGGTTTTTTTTATGGTTCAGTTTTTTTAATTATTATTATTTTTTAATTTAATTAATTTTTCAATTTTTTTATTCATTTCTAATTCAAAACTTGAACTGGGTCAGTAACCGGTGCTCCGTTTAGTAACTTTTTTGTTCAAGATGTCTAATTTATCGGTCCGACTAAAAGAATGCATTGATTAAATTTGGATTGGATCACGTCGCCAACAGGCAAGAAACCCTATGAAAGCCTAACCACCTATAAATGTAATTGGGCCCACAAACCTTTTGTCATTTGCTGATGGGCCTAGTGTCTGAACGTCTTTTGTTACTCTCGATTAACCTCACTGAAAAGGATAAAAATTTTGCGAATTTGTCCCTCCTCTCTGTCGGCAATTCGCAAAACAAATTAATAATTGTGAATTTTAGCATTAAAAAAAAAAAGAGAAGCAGATAAGGTTTATCAGGTAAGATAACAAGATACAACTGAAATTTTTTGGTTTGAAACTTATATGGGTTTATATTATTTTATATTTAATTTTTATTAAATAAAATTGAAATAATAACATTCGAACTATTAACTGTTTGATTATTAAATTTTTAGTATTATATTAAAATAATTATTTTAATTTAAAAATTTAAACAGTAAAATTTCAAGATGTGATTTGTTCAAAAGAAATGGATGACTCTTTGTAATTCCGGTTGCTGTCCAAGAGAGCCCACGTACGTGATAAGCCCACGACGTGCAGCTTCTTAAACCATAGGGAGAGACGATGCAACCACTGGCAGATTCATAGACACAAATCCACGAATCATTGAGAAAGAACAAAACAAAACAACCTTGGAAAATGAAAGGAAACCTAACAAAGAGTTGATTGAGGATCGTATAATGGCTCAATCTTCGTGTGATGGTGAAATGACTTCCATTCCTCGTGGAATGATGGTCTTTCTGATATATATATATATATATATATATATTGTCATAAAATTTTGGTTGGTGGCCTTATCCTTTTTTGTTTAATTCGAGAAATCTAACCCATGCATTGCATGCCTGAGATTATGAAAATTATAAATAAGAAGCAACCAATCATTTTATATTTTAACTTGAAAATGCATTTTTTTTAATCTTGAAAACTCATAAATTAGTTTTTAAGTTTTTTAACTTTGGACTGAGTTTGAAGAACACATTTTAGAAGTTCTCTCCAATTTTTTCAATACAAGTTTTTAAATGGAAAAAAAATATAAACAACACAATCTTTCATACATATAAAAGCATTTTTTAAAAAAGTCAAGGAATAAAATTATTTAGGACAAATACTTGATAATGAGTGAAATTAAATTCGAAAACTATATTTCTCATAAGTTTTACATTTGCAATATCATCAATTATTGATCTAATACGTCACAATCACATGTAACTTTCTCCTACAAGATTGTTATGTCATCCCTTTTATTGCAATCATTAAAGAACTCTAAAAGGCGTGGGAAAGCACTGTAGCTTCCCCACGCCTTTTAATTATACTTATATATAATAATAATAATTATTATAATTATAATTATAATTATATTATAATATATATTATTTTTTTGTTTTTATTTTTTCTGTATTTATTTTGGTTTTTTATGTCTTTAGGTATTTTTTGGCTTCTTTTTTAGTTTGACGGATTAACCTGATTTGATGAGTTAACTAGATATTTTATTTTATTTTCTTTTTAATTAAATTTTTTCATTTAGTTTAATTTGTTAATGTTAAATTTCTTTCTATTTAATTACCAGACTTTCATGACACGTATTTCAGACTTGACAGGTTAACCCAGTTAATTATGAGTTAACCCGTCAATTTTTTTTCTATTTAGTTATTAAACTTTCATGATGCAAATCTAATATTTGACAGATTATTCTGGTTTTAAAGGTTAATAAAAACTCTAAAACGCGTAGCTTTTTCACTGCAGCTAAAGCTTCTTTTTTTTCACAGTTTTTTTTAAATGTTTTTTCACTGTAGCAGTTTTTTTTTTTTTTTTTTTAACGCGTGAGTTTTTCACTGTAGCAGCTTTGTTTTTTTTTTTTTCCTCGCTTTTGTTTCTTTTGTTTTTTACATATAATGTATCACTATATATACAGGGAAACACTTGACTTTTTTTTTTTCGTTTTTGTTTTTCTTTTTTTTCCCGTTTTGCCCATGGGTTTTTTTTTCTTTTTTCTTTGTGTTTTTTTTCTTTTAATTAATTTTTTTTGTTTAATTTAGTTTGTTAATGTGAAAAAAAAAAAAATTTAGTTATCATACTTTCATTACACGGATCTCAGTTTTTTTATATATTAGCTGGTTGAGAACTTAGCTTTGTAGTTTTTTTTTAAAAAAAAAACACTATGGATTACTACAGTGTTTTCCTTACATGATTTTTGTTTGGCTGCAGTGTTTCCCCCACATGTTTATTTTTTAAATTATCTTTGTTAAATTTATTTTTTTAATATTGAGTTGGTTGAGAATTTAGCTTTAGCTTTAACTTTCCCCACATTTTTTCATTATAATAATTATTATATTATATTATATTATATGACTGTTTTTTTCTTTTATTTTTCCTTTATAATTTTTTTTAATGAATTTTTTTTGTTTGATTTAGTTTGTTAATGTTTTTTTTTTTTTAGTTATCATATTTTCATGATACGAATCTCGGGTTTGATGGGTTAACCTGATTTGACGAGTTATTTTTTTCATTTAGTTTAGTTTGTTAAAGTTAATTTTCTTTCTATTTAATTATCAGACTTTCATGACACGTATCCTGGACTTGATGGGTTAACTTGATTTGATGGGTTAACCCGGTTAATTATGGGTAAACCCATCATTTTTTTTTTCTATTCAGTTATCAAACTTTCATGATGCAAATCTCAGGTTTTACGGAATAACCTGGTTTAAAGGGTTAACCCAATTAATTCAATTTTTTTTTCTTTTTCTTCATTAGTTTTTTCCTTTTTGTTGATTTTTTTTTCTTTTTTTAATTAATCTATTTAATTATCACACTTTTATGACACGATCTTACAGCCAGATCCACATCCAATATTCTTGGATCCGGTGTTACAGTCAGGCTCATTTAAACTTGGGTCATGCAAGTTTAATTTTATTATTAATATTATAAATAGTACTCTTAGATCAGGTGTTGCAGCCAAACCTAAAATTCTTGGGTATAACTTTACAACAAATCCAAGATTTTTAAATTTTTATTTTTTTTTAATATTTTTTATACAAAAAAATAATCCACAGCATCGCGCGTGTATCAAAGCTAGTCTTATTAAAAAATCTCTATCGTTTGTATGCATCTCGAAGAAGATTGCTGTTTTTTGGAGTTTTTCTTTGTACTTGTGTTCGTTTCCATCTGACCACTAGTTTCAACAAGGACATGACGTTCGCCCGATTAATTATTGAGCTTTTAGAATAGAATTTGTGTTTTTGTTTTTATTAATTTTTTAGAAAGATATTTTAAAATATAATTTATATTATTTTAAAATATATAATTTTTTTTTAAGTAAAAGTCATTTGAGTTTAAAATTTACATGGATCCATATTATTATATACTTGATTTTTATCAAATAAATAAAAATTATAAAATTCAAACTTGTGATTATTTAATAATTAAGAATATGATACCATGTTAAAAAACTATTTTAATTTAATAGTTTAAACTATTAAATGAGATTTAAAAATATAATTTATATTATTATTTGATAAAGTAAAGGAAAAGAAAACAATTAATATTGATTACCAATGTTCAATGAATAATTAGCTAAGAACATGCTAGACGTGACACCTACAAGTGATGTTGTTAGAGTACATAGGAGGCCTCTACTACAGGGCCGTAAACTGAATTATCAGCAGATCATTTTCTTGTTTACTGGTTAAATAAATTATCAAATAGATGGAAGATGCGTCTCTGTCATATATACAAATCTCTACTGAATATCATGTATATTATTGAAGAAATATTTAATATAATTAATTTTTTTTAAAAAAACATACAGTACCAACCAACTCATGCAGGGTTTAATATTTGTATAGATTAGGGCATGAATAAAAAAGGAAGAAAGAGGCCAGGCTCTTAGCTGGAAAAGAAGGTGATCAGCACTAGCGTTGGGAAACCGAATAATTAGAAAAGAAGGGGTCCTACGCCTGCAAACAATATCGAAGATATGCATGGGACCAATCAAGAAAGGCTAAAGAAACTACTAACAACCAATTTATAACGGGAAATAGGAGAAAAGGGAAACGGGACAGCCTCCCCAACGACAAAACAGCCTTTGTTTGCCTCAGTTTTCATTCCATTTGTGCTCTGGTGAGAATATCCAGAAAGTATCACTTTCCTAGAAAGTCACGGGGAAGCTCACAGGAGGCCCTGCGCGCGGTTCCCTGTTGTATTGGTACTCGTAGGGTCCAAAATATGTCGCCGGGAAGCATCCTATGTTAACACTTTGTTTTCATGATGAGGCCTCGTGTTTCTCTTACATGCATATATTAAGATTATTGCCTATAAATACTCTCAAAATTAACAAAAATAAAAAAAAATAGTCATGTCTTCCTTATCCTGGAAATCTGCAATATCTTCATGGTGGGGACTCGTTGAATGGCTATGAATGCTTATTCCCCCCCCCACTTCTCTCTCATATGTGTGTGTGATCTACTATATTTTATCTTATTTTCGGACTTAAGTTTTCTGATAAATTTTATCTTGAAAAAATATATATCTTGAAAAGACAGGTGACATGTAAAACTTACAGGTTATCTAAAATCTCGACTCCTAGCTATTGATATTATGAACATGTAATCCGAGAAAAGTAATATTTATACGTACTGATAGTACGTAATAAAGTGAATTATATTGAAGGAAAAACCATATGACAAGCTATATGAATGAATAATTACTCCTTAGTCCCAACATGGAGGGACCTAGGGTAAAACTAGGATTTACAATGCGGGGAAGGTAGAGGGTTGTAGTCCTATAATATTCTCTTGGGGTGTACACATCGATTTGTTCACAGATATCAGCTGGTATATCATCAAACGCCCAAAGAGAGACTTACTAAGCCGTTGGAACAATCCAGTGGTGCTCAAAGCTTCACGTACAGAGATCAAGAACTTCGTTTTGTATATATATCCAACATATATATGCATATGGGATTAACGCAGAGCAAGGATGAGGAATAGAGTGGTCTCCATTGAAGAATTGATGGCATATATATATATATATATATATATATATATATGCATGCATGCATGCTAGCCGCTGCTGTCCTTTATCATGTAACTGTGAGTAGGTGCTTGACTCTTATGGGCAAGCCCTTGGGAAAATCTACAAAAGGAAAGGCAAAGGCTTGATCGGTATCAACCAGTTCCCAGTGGAAGTTGAGGACCAGATGGTGGATGAACACCGCCATTTCTAGTTTTGCCAATTCCGATCCTGCACAAAGTCGCGGTCCTCCCCCAAATGGCATGAAGTAATTACTACTCGTCGTCCCACTCGAACTTGTAGAAGCTCCACAAGCACTGTTATGCTGTTGTCATCGTCATTGATAACATAAACAAACAAGAAAACAAGGTAGCTGTAATCAATATCTTAATTACATGACAAACCTAATTAATAATTTCCAAGATTGATGTTGCTGACACATCCTAACAGTTGAGATTCGGAATTTTTATGCCAATTTTTTGACAAGTGGATAGAGATTTGAGGACTGATTAATAACTCTTTTACTCAAACTAGATATTTAATCTGTGACAGATACCAACCCTAGAGAACAAGTAGGATTTGACTGCCTCTAACTCCTTCTCTGACGAATCAAAGGAGTCCAGATTTACAGAAAAGATAATCAAGCTGGGAAAGATGTGATTACACGACTCTCCCATTCTAGAATTAAAAACAATGTTATTAAACCAGCTTGGCGAGGAAGTTAATCAGATTAAATCTAATAACCTGAGAAATCAACTTATTATTTATTTAATCTAATTATAACTTGATTTAATTTTAAAAAATATATTAAAATATAAATAAAATTAATTTAAATTAACCCAATCAATTCAATTAACTTATTGTAAATAAAACGAGCTTTAATAACTTATTCACAGTCGAGACGACGGAAGTAGCTTTCGAGAAATCAAGACACATTGAACGGTAAAATGGACATATACGTTGCAAAAGGACAAAACAGTAAAAGACAACGTCGATGGCTCGAGTCAAAAACTAGTCACGGACAACTGTCAATATATGTTCACAAAGTCACTTCTATGTCGTTAAATGTTCAGTGCCCAATTTAACCTTCTCCCGATTGAGCAATTATTGAGTAGAGTTCTGGGAAATACTACCTCCTCGAGTCCTTTATATTTATAGTATAATAGCTAAAATCATCTGTAAATTACTTGACAATATATTATCATGATGTTTTAACTAAAACCACATTAAGGATGTTAAATTTAAGATTTATTATAAAATAAATGCATTATTTAAAAATGTAAATTCTTTCATTGATAAAAATGAATTTTTAAAAAACAAGAGTAAAAAAAATGATACAAAGGTTTTTTTTTACATATATAAAAATACTGAAATATTATATAATTTAATCAAGATTCACATGTACTGTATGTTTTTGTTAATAAGAAATCTTTTAGATTACATTTTTTTAAATAAAATATAAATCCTTCCGTCTTAAAAAATATCAATTCTTATGTTTTTTTTTTTTTAAGTGGTATTAGAATTCTTTAAGTGGTGGCCTTTATTACAGCAGCATTATATGTGAATAGAGACAGAGACAACAGTCCTTTGACAGTGTTTGGGTAATTACCGGTAGGATGAGATAATGATGGATAATGCTTTATAATTTTATTTTTTATTTAAAAATATATTAAAATATATTTTTTATTATTTTAAAATTTTATTTTTTATATTAAGACATTAAAATAATTAAAAAAAATAAAAATTTATTTTGAATAATTTATTTTTTAAAAAATAATAAAATGGTGATTTAACCATGGCCAAACAGTCTATAAATATTGTTTAGTAATATGGTGGAAGGTATTTTTTAATTAAAAATAATATTTTTAAAAAATTTATTTTATTTTTTATACCAGTAAATTAAAATAATTAAAAAAAATAAAAAAAAATGTTTTGATAATTGTTTTTAAAAAAGACAATTATAAAAGCATTTTTGAAACAGATGCAACTTTCGACTAAAGAACAATCACTCCCTGAAAGCAACGAGATTTTTTTTAAAAAAATAAAAAAGCATGCAAAGGCAATCAGTGATGCACGTGCACATGAGAGGCCCACATCCACATGCGGCTTTAAAGGCAGAGTGAGAGCCATTGTCCTAACAAGCAAAACATCTTGTTTAATGATGGTGACAGTTCATCACTTGGGTGGTCTCGTGGGGGTTTGACTACGCTCCTTCCTTCTTTTGCTTTCAACGGTTTTGTTGGAATGTTTTTATTGGTTCAAATCATCATTCAGTGCCTTATCTACCTATACAATCTTATCTCCATTTCCCTATTTTTTTTCTTTATTTTATTTTATTTTATTGTTAAGGGTTCGGTCCATATTTATTTTCAGTGGCTCCCTAAATTGATTCTTGGGATTTTGTTTTTAGAAAATAAATCGCTTTTTCATACTTGTCATGAAAGAGGTTTACTGACTTTTATATGTATGGTGTTTAAAAATAAAAAATAAATTCAGCATGACATAATTTTTTTTATAATACACTTAACATAGTTTTTTTTCCTCTCAAAAACCTTGAGCCCTTTTAAAAAAAATTATATTTGCGATAAAAACTATATGTGCACATATATCATAAAACATGGTCCTTTTCTTATTTATCAATAGTGGGTCTTGCAGTAAAATAATAATCCCCCCTCAATAATTTCAAGAGGTTTTGCGGTTTTTTAAATAACCCCTCAGTAAAATAATAATTTCCCCTCAATAATTAATTTCAAGAAGTTTTGCGGATCTTAACCGATTTATTGATCTAAAATTTAAAAAATTAATTTCTTAAAAAATATGAAGTTAATTAACATTTTCCAGAGCTTTTGTTGATATTTTTTAAACTAATATAAATTAAATAAAAAACTATTCAAGATCATGTTAAAGAAGCCAGGAACAAACAATTATGACAGGAAATGTTGCCAGTGGACCCTTGTAGAAGAAGACCAAATTGAAAAATCTACGGGACCTTATAATTACAGTGACAGAATTATACGGCGTGATTATAATAATGTCTTAGAAAAGAAAAAAGCATGTCTGTCATGGCTTCAAAGCTGTACTACTGACCTGCCATCTCCATGGATTGAAGTGTTGAGGTTGGTCAAAAAGAGTTGAATCTAAATGGACGGCTGAGATCACTGGTAGCACTTTCCAACCACATGGAATGTCGTACCCTTTAAAACAAATACACAAAACAGTATTATTAATTACTACTTAAGTAATTAGATAGAGTTGATTAAACTAGTTAATATAGTGATATGCCTAACGTGAGAGGAATCTAATACAACTAGGTTTATCTTACCTTTGTACCGAACATCTTTTAGAGCTTTTCTGTGAAGAAACCTGACTACGTTTCCGAGCCTCAGTGTCTCGCTTATAACCTTCACAAGGTTGTAAGAAACCATATATATATATATATTGAATTTATTAGTGTTAAAATAAAGAAAAAATCAAAATATTTCTGAAGGCAAAAGAGAAGTTAATTAAAAGGAGCTTACGCATTGGGTGAATTCCATTTTTTTGTAATCATCCCAGTTCAATTCCGTCTCTCCTGACCGTTTCTTGGCTCTGGAGATTTGAATATGTTCTTCCTATATTCGATGAGAATAAATATATAAATCCAAACCATCTACCTTGTATAATAAATGCTGCGAGGTACTGATAGAGTAGGAAGCACAGATTACACTGAGGTACTTTTTAGTTGCTTACTTTTAACTGTTGAATAGCACCAGGGCAAGCTTGCAAGAAGTAGATGGCTAGAGCTATGGACACAGAAGAAGTTTCATGGCCAGCAAAGAGCAAGCTTAAGATTAAGTCAAGGATTTGCTCCGTAGAAAGATTTGAATGCTTCAAGACCCATCCAAGAAGATCATCGTCTTCCAAGTTTTCTACTCCACCCTTCGTTTTAGCAATTCTCTCCTCCATCTTTTGCTCTATAAATTTCAAGATGATTGATCGAGACTGCATGTTATAAACAGGACACCCAAAGATGAGATGTAGATACGATAATATCATGACCTTTTTCTTGAATCGTCACTTTTTATGGTTAATTAAAGTAAGATTACCTTCAAGGCTTTTCTATATGGGGTTCCAGGCAAATTTAGAGGAGCTGAAACCACTCCTTTCATGAAAGTAACATACTCTTTTTTCAGCTGCTCAGTCTCTGGCTTTCCAGGATCCAAGCTCATGATATGTTTCGCCATCAAATTGAAGGTAAACTGCAATTTCCTTCATGTGCTAAGTATTCCTCTCGAATATAGAATTCAGTATTGAAATTCATTTTCTTGGCAGTGCAAGTTTCAAGAATTACCTTCTTTGCTTCATCTTGAGCTGAGAATGTACAATTCTCCTTCCAAGAGCTAAGAACAAGCAAGGTTTGCTTCTCCACTTCTTTCAATAGATGAGTTCTTAACCTGGCATGGCTCAAAAAGTTGAGAGATATTATCCTCATGTCTCTATGCATGTCTCCAACAAGAACCAACATGGACCATTTTCCAAGAATTCCACCAATACTTTTTGGATAGCTGCATTCAAATAATCTTCCCTCATTCTGTAGTATAAATCTGTTAAGTCCAGCATCTGCGGATACTATTGTTGGCTCCCCAAACAAATTGGACTTGTAAATCTTTCCATACCTGCATATTATAATCAAGTTTTAAGTTGTATGATTAAACAAGAATTCATTTCTTGGTTCTGGCTGTCAATCTTGTTTTCTCGGCAGTCTTAGTCTTACCTTGATATGTGCTGTTCCATGAATTCTCCTACTGAAGTAGCAGAGTAAGGCTTCAAGTAGCCAATGGTTTCTCCAAGAAATGGCCACCCCATGTTGCCTGGCGGGAGATTAAATCTTGCTTGCTTTCTTTGCACGAGAATGAAGAGCAAGAGTAGCGATAAAATCGATGGAAGGAGAAAGACAACAAGCTCTGAGTGAGACATGGAGCTTGACTGACTCTATGTCTCTCTCTCTCTCTCTCACCCACTCCCTCCTCCCCCTTCTCTCTCTGTTGAATTTGCTAAGCTGTTCTAAGCAAAGCGAAATCAGATGGTATATACTTTTGAGGACTTCACCAGTACTGTAAAGGCCGTGGAGTTTTAATGTTTTTAGAAATCGTTTTGATGGAGCTATGCTTGTAATGAAAACATGGAAGCCAAGCCTCCTTTTATAATGTTATTTTATGCTAAAAAAGAAAAAGAAAAATGGTCATGATGTTGTATTTCTATGCATTTTATCTTAGTTTTATTTTACTACACTAGTTTCCTTGTCATTTGCGTTATTCAATTATATAATTAATATTTTGTGTTAATTTGAACTTATTTTTTGACCTTTTCAAACCTATAAAATTAATTTTAATTTCATTAAAATATTTCACAATTATTTTATAAGCGTTGTTAGAAATTAAAAAGATGCTTTTAACATCACATTGTTGTAAAGAAAATACATATTAATTTTAAGAGATGTAATTTAACTGGTCAGGTTTTAGATTTGCTTTTTATAATTCATCAGTTTGAGTTTTATAAATCTCAAAGTTACTAGATGCTTATATAATCATTAATTTTCAGGCTTCAAGTGATTAATCGAGATGCACATAAACTGACCTGAACACCCATCAATAGTAAAAAAAAAAAAAAACATATCATATCTCTTTCCTTCACAAACAAAATAGAAGAAAACATGAAAAAAATATCTTTATTTTTTATTGTAATGCATGGTATCATTTGTTTTAATTTAAAATATTTAAAAGTATTTTGTTGTTTTCCTTTTAGAATAAAGTTAGTTTAAGAACATGATGAAAACAAAATAAAAGTTGAAAAGCCAATGGACCAACCAGAAAAGGTTAGAGCTGGATGGGATATAAATCCACACTTAGCTAGGAAGAAGTTTGTTTTCTTTTCCCCAGCAGAGTATTCCTTGTACTTTTCTTTTGAACAACGCAATCTCTGTACTGCAATATCAACGCTATCCCTTTTGAACATTATTTTGTTTTTTTTTCAAAACTACTGAGTACTGACTTGTTTTACTTTGACTCATAGATGCTTTCGTGTATAATGTTGTCCCTTGTTATTATTTTGAGCTTGTTTTACCCGAAATTATTATATTCTGCACAGCCAGTCCTGGACATGCGTTAAGGATTGACCGAGTCAAGTTTAAAATTTATTCAAGTTTCATCGAATTAATTTTAACTTTGATTTTTTAAACTTTATTTAATTTCAAGTTAACTTATTAAAACAGATCAAATTTAATAATATTAGTATTACCTACAAAGCATTACTTTATATATATATATAAAGGTGTCAGTAATTTTAGATTTTAAATAAAAGGCTGGAAGAGCACGCATGGTTGAGGAGACGAACTTATTCTACCTCTGCCTTGTTTTAGCATTTTTTTTACCTAATCGGCTGTGTTGCACAAGAGAGAATGACATACTCTTGTTTGCTTATGTTAAGGTTATGTTTTTTAAATTCTTATTTTTTAATTATTTATTTGAATCTGAAAGTTTAAGTTGTTTGTTGAGAAAAACTAAAAAAATATTGTTTTATTAACTTTATAGTATATATTTGCGATTTGATGTGTTCTTCCAGTGCACAAAGATGATAATGTTGCCGCACACTAATTTCTTCGAATTTCATTTAAGAATAGTGAATTAATTCTGATCGTTGTTATGTAGTGTTACTTCAATTAAACAAGAAAACCATCATTAATGTGGTATTATTTAGAATTCTTTCTTTCTTCTTCATTTTAAAATTTTGGAAAACAAAAATAGAAAAGTTAATAACAACTATAATTACAAATTTTGAAAAATTATATTCCTTTGTTGTTTTCAAGTTTTGTTTCATGGTTCTTATTGTTAGGGAATGTATCCTTTATGAGAAAAATAACTAAAACAAAACACCATATTTAAAGAAGAATTGTATCATTTAACTAGATAATAAAAAAATTAAAAATATTTTTAAATATTTTTTAGTGTTTTTATATTATTTTGATATACTGATTTCAAAAATTAATTTTAAAAAAATAAAAAAATATATTATTTTATTATATTTTTAAAAAAAAAACTTTAAAAAATAATTAATACAACACTCTTAAACATTCCATCATCAAAATCTTAAGAGGAAACAATTGAAACCTCAGCAGATAAATTAAAGATTAACTCAAAATCTTGTAGTCCAGACCACTTGCAATCCCAAAAGATTGGTGGCAAATGAGGATAGAAGACCGTCCATTTTAAATCTTAAATCTTTTGGAAGAAACAATAAAACCAAAACCTAACTATCAAGCATGGATTCTTCAGAATTCTTGAAAATTTAGTAAGAAATTTGCGCGCAATGAGATGACATGCCTGAATCGACACAAGAAAATAATTAAAAAAATCCGTAAAACAGGATTGGCGATCGTTAAATCTGTCAATCTCGAAAAATGACGTTTATGTCGGATCTGCAGGGTGGTGGCAGAGTTGCAAGGATGAAGGTCGCTATAGCAGTCATCTGCGGAGGAATACACAAGCAGAGATACCATTCCGTCCACGCGCATTAACTTTTGTTCATGGGACAAACACATGCTTTCAACTAATTGTCTGATGATTATGACCATTAGCTGATAATCATCTCCATTATTGATCAGCATTTTCATTTGAGCTGTTCCAATCATGGCGAGATTTAGACTTCAATCCATGGCCCCACTAGTTTAGGAGCACACTTGATTGGAGTTTCATGCTTTATTTTGAAATAAAAACTACAGCTAGATGTGGGTTATATTGCCATCAGCCTCCGATCAGAATGGCCTTTAAAATAATTATATAATTTTTATTCCAAAAGGTTATGTTTCCTAAAAGAATTCCACAAATTTCTAGTTTTTCGCAGGTTTGGTGTTATAATATAGGATATTTTTCTAAAAAAATTAATATTAACACATCTAAACTATAAAAATATTACAAAAATATTAATTTAATGTTTTTTCAAATCAAATTAACTTTTAAAACACACCCGAATGTATTTTTAAATGCAAAAACATACAATGCTAGCTGTAATAATAACTAAAAAAAATTGAAATATCTATATCACACTCCATTCTTCACTTGTTCATTAATTGATTGTTGACTACTTGTTGGAGTTGCCTGTTAGAGAAATCTGAATTGAAGATTCACTTAAACTATATACATAATCTTATATATTGATTTGACATTATTTTTTATTTAAAAACCTAGAGATATTTTTTTATATATAAATCAATCATTTTTTTTAATTCCTTGTCAATATGACTATATGAGATATTTTTTTCACAATTTCCATGTAGTTATTTATAATATTTTACCAAATAATCACTTTATAAAAATAAAAAAGAGAGAAAAAAGAAAAACAAGAGAAAAAGCTAAACAGATACTGTAATTTCCAAATGGGTACTACCAGATTAAAATGATTGGAAAAATCCTATTAATATTTTATTTCTTTTTTCATTTATTTTTTTGTCCTGGTACGTGCTATGATCATGTTTCCATTACAAATCCACGTGCATTCATTATTGCTCTTCACGTGGAGGACCGTTTCCAACTTTACATGGAGCCTTTTCTTTTTAGAAGGTCACGCAAAACTTGACCCACTAAAAGTGTGTATGCGCGTGAGTACATCCACTTTTCTTCCAAGGGGATAACGAGCGTGTTTGGTAGTGTGGTTGTGGTTGCTTTTCAAATAGCTTTTCGTGCCGAAATACATGTCAATAATATTTTTTTATTTTTTAAAAATTATTTTTGATATCAGCACATCAAAACGATCCAAAAAGTACAAACCGGACTCAATTTTAGCAAAACAAAAAAAAAAAAATTTGAATTTTGACGAAACGCAGTTTCGACCGCAGAGCCAAACATGCTCTACAAATACCGTTTCCATTGAAATAGCATTTTTTAAAAAATAAAAAAATAAAAGTGATAACAACATAAAATAATAACTTATTTCTCATTTAAATCAAATCATTAAAACTTATTGATATTCATTGATAGCCTTGTAATTTTTATATATAAACACCTAATTAGATAAGATTTATGAGACACATAAATTTAAAAACCTAATGAATTATGAACAGGGACGGAGCCATAATGGAACATAAAAGGGCAACTGCCCCCTTAACTTTTTATAAGCATGTTTATGTGTATAAACATAAATTAAAAATTGAAAAGTCCTATGAATGGGAGGGGAGTTACAGAAAAATATGGGAAATAAAAAAGAAAAAAAGAATACTCTGTGTCTTCACGTTCAAATAAAACAAATGCATGTTTTGTGGAAAATCATCCATTTTTGGATTTTCTGATATGCATTCTATTAAAATCACTACAAATCTTTTTTCTAGCAACATTTTTTTTATATATGGTTTGGGCTATTTTAAGAAAAATATCTTTAATAAAATTGATAATAAAAATATTATGAAGTGATTTTAAAATATAAAAACTCAAAAAAAAAAACAATTATAATGTAAATTTTTTCACTTTAAAAGTATTTTTAAATTAATTTTATTTGATATGAGTTAGTATATATGTTTCAAACTGATTTTTCTATATATCGCATATCTACATAATATACAATATCAAGTATTTATTGGTAATTTGCCCCCTTATTTAAATTTTTTTAGCTTCGCCACTGATTATGAAGCTCCTTTAGACATTTAGGAACCAAGCATAAATTACATACTTTTAGCCCCGGGCATATCATGTGGTCTATTTCTTTATTAGATTCAGATCATCTAGCTTGTTCTCTAAAAGTCTTGTTAATCTAACAAACCCATAACATTGATCTATAAAATAGAGTCAGAATGCCCATAAAACCTCACCAAATAATATCCATGGATAGAAATACTTGTTATGACCGCACACCGATCAACAACATACTAACACCAATCATTTTAGTTTTTCTTGACATTAGCATAGTAAAAAAAATTAATTGGCAAAATAATATAATTTTTAAAATATTTAGAAAAATAACACGGTTTCTATAAGTTGTAAGCCTCATTTGTTACTCATGAATCTCTTGCGAGAACAAAAAAAAATAGTCAGACCAGTTTTTTGTAGGCTCTTAACTCCCCACCATAAAAGAACTAACATAACATTACAATTCAAAAACACAAGCCTCAATTAATCTTTGTAACACGATTAAAAAAATCAACACGTCGCAGTTCATTTAATATAATAATTAACAATCCATAATAAAACACAATAAAAATTAAAATAATATTTTATTAAATTTAAATTAAATTCTTAATTCTTAAAACATTAAAGCATATAATTTAAATACATCTAAAAATCACTCCAACTTGTGGCCACCCTTCCACGAGTTGGAGTGATAAAGTGATGTGGATAATATTGATGATGCCTAGCATGCTAAAAAAGAACTTATGTTATGGAATTTTGAATCACCACATGTCTATATAATATAATACATAACCTGGTACGATCGTTAATTACATGCTGATAAAGCAAGTCTAAAAACCATCTTCAATTGTCATTCATTTCTTTTTCAATAATAGCAAAACAAAATGGATAAATCTAATTATTCGTGTCATAAGCACTTGCAATTACCAACTTTGCTTTTTTATTTATCATACAAATGAGTGCCTTCAATACTAATCAAATGTTAATAATATTTAGATCCATAAATCAAAGCACCAAATACTCAAAATACTATTATAAATGCTACTTTATCGTCATCAATCATTTTATTATCCCAATCGATAATCATTTCTAAATTTAAATCTTTGATAAGTAATAACATTCTAGGCAAGATCCAAAAAAATTCTTCATATGTACCAAACAACCTCTCTAATATTATTTGTTAGGCACCCATGCCTTCTAATATAAAGACATCATGATCACAATCCAAAATTACAGTAGCTAGAATGTTTGTAACACTTATAATTGCATTAAATTTTAAAATCATCAGCATCATTTTAGTAATGAGATCCGATCAAATCTGATGATGACATTGCAAAACAAGTAGATTTTGATAGGTATATAACCCTTTAGATTTTAAAATCTCAAATGAATTAAATCTTTAATGATACTCCCATGTAAATGCTATTTATATGTTATTTGTTAGATGTACACCAACTGCAAATAAGTTTTAGTTGAATGCTAAACCGTACTACAATGAATTTTTGATATAACACTTTTTAATTGTAGTAATACAATGAGACAGTAAAGAAGGGCAGAGGAGGAGAGAAATAGAAAAAAAAAATAAAGAAAATAGAGGTTGAGGTTTTAATTTGTTCCGAGTTATATATAAAAATTGCAACTCATGTGTTGTAAATAATGCTTGCAACTTATCAAATTTATTATTTTTTAAAATATTTTATGAATTGCTGTATTTTACTATTTTTTTTAGTGGGCTAAAAACCAAAAAGATTCCACTCGTTGAGCCCTGGGTGCATCCTGGAGGGTCAAAATGTTTGAATTCAAAAACTCTAGATAAAAAGAGGACAGAAGTAGTTTAACACAGTAGTATTTGCTTATTTTATTTTTCTTTCTCCAACAGAAGACCATTTCCTTGGTATATTAAACCGAGCACAGATCTGAAAGCGTACTTACCAGATCTAAGCCATGACATAAAAGTTTCTAAAGAAGGTGACGTGGCACATTAGTATTATTGTATTTATCATTTTTTAGATTTGTACTAGTATAACAACAACTACATTAATCTATCTAATCATCAAAATCCAAACCAAACAAACAAACAAAACAAAAGCCATCACCCGTGCGGGTGGCCAGCACTGCCAATCATTGCTGCCATAAGCCTATACTGGGTATCTTACAAGTGGCAAAATCACACGTGTGGGTGACAAGACGAACGAGAGAAGGGGCTAATGTTTTTTTTTAAAATCCTAATACAAACACCGACACCAGCCACTAATTACTTTAAGCAAGGAGGTTGAAGCTTGAAAGGTGGCAATGGAGGCAGGCAGGGCCTTTCCAGCCCGGTATGATTAGCCTAGGAGATCTTGCAAGAAACGGCCGAAAGAGTCTAGGACAAAATATATCAAGCAACGAGTCAATGCCTGTTGATTTACCGCATCAACCATTGCTACAGTTGGTTTATTTATTTATTTTAAAAAATTTATTTTATTTTATTTTTTTCCTCTTTTCAAATTAATATTTTTTTAATATTTTTAAATCATTTTATGTTAGAGAATAATACAAATTATATCTTGAAATCTCATCTAATAATTTAAGTTATTAGGTTGATATAATTTTTTGATATGGTATTAGAGCCTTGATGACCAAATGATCACGAGTTCGAATCTTACAATCTTTATTTATTTGATAAAAAAAACAAGTATAAGGTAATGTGGGTCTGTACAAGTTTCAAGTTCAAAGAGCTTTCACTTGAGGGGGTGTGTTAGAGAATAATATAAATTATATCTTGAGACCTCATCTAATATCTTAAATTATTGGGTTGAAATGGTTCTTTGATATGATAGCTTAGTTATTAAGTAAGATCCCAAGAAATAATTTATATTATCTTTTAATATTTTAATATATTAATGTAAAAAAAATTAAAAATTTTAAAAAATATTATTTTAATATATTTTAAAATAATAATTATTTTAAAAACAATTATTATTGCATTTCCAAACTCACGCATGCAGTCGAGCATGTTGAATACAAACAGCTCTGGTTTGCGTTTTTTCTCCTGTATGGGTGTGGTCATCAAGCCACCACCGTGGCAACGGCCTGCAGGGATATTGATAACATTCTCGGGCAGAGTTCTCTTTAGTGGGATCGTCTGCTTTAATAATAATAATAACAACAATAATAAAAACATATTTTATTGTTGAAAAAGCATGTACAAGTCGAGGAGCATCATTTCCATGAAGGAACAAGTCAAAATGATAAGACTTGGGGCCTTTTTTTTTGTCCATGTCAGTCCCCTCTAGATTAGCTAGGTGGAGAACTCCATACAATATGTAAATAATTTCAATTGATTTCCTCAAGATTTTTCCTCCATCGTTCAGATATTTGCAGCCATTTTCTCCCACCCAAGACATTAAAATTTTCATTAAATAAGAAAGTCAAACTTTTCAAAGCCTACAATATCACTTATATCATAAGAAGTTGACATTAAATACATGGAACTCATCTTTAAAATAGATTGAAAGATTAAATTGAAGAATTGATCAACTTTTAAATCCCAATTGGAAAATAAAAAATAATTTGAAGTTGCTACTTTGCCTGGAATAGCTTCTGGCGCTGGATAAGGTCAGCTATAGCGCCAGCACACATAAACACAATTAACAGTTGCTACTCTTGACATTAAATACTCAAGCTTTTTTTTGAAAATACCACGGCAAGAAAAAACACAAAGAAATTCCCAAAGAAATTAATTTTATTTAATTTGATTTGAAGATGTTTTTGATGGGATTAACACAATTAATTTTATTTAATTTGATTTGAAGGTATTGCACCATTTTTAATTAAAAAAAATCTAAAAAACTATGCTATATCTCAAAGAAATTCCCCAGCTACATTAGTTTGTAAAATATTTTTGTTGACTATGCTATTTTAAAAAACAAAACTCTAAATACACAGTCCAAGGGTAAATATCCGGTACGTGGTTCCGCATGCGCCCAAGTGTCAAATGATCTCCCCGTGACACGTGTAGGTATGTGATTTGCCAAATCAATTTTAATTCTTCTGTAAAAGAGGACGATTCACGCATGCCATGACGACAGGCTGGTGTACGGATAAAGTATAAAGCAGTAAGTATGTGTGTACCATGTGTTCCTACGGTCAATGAACTACAAATTTCTTCAGTTGAATTTTTTATATTTGTTAATTTGGGTGACATAGTTAACCTTGCTAATTATAAACCATGAATAATATAATAACAAAGCATGGCACATGATCAACATGTAAATATAATTCTCGTCAGTAAAAAAGGGGCATCAAAAAAAGTTCGTACAAATAACTATATATATATATATATAATATCTCTCTAAGAAAAAACAAAAACATAATATGATCATTGAAAATATTTTTCTATTAAGATATATTCTTATTTTAAATTGAGAAGAAAAATCGAGAAGCTTTTTTAAAAAAGACTTTTTTTTCGAGTAAAAAGACCTTGCATACTATTCTGATTTCCCACTAGTGGATACAACAACCAACAAACATGGTACAAATAAATTAATTGTGTTTAATAAATGAATAAAAATCACATTTAATTATTAAAATCTTCTTTTTTCTGTGGAGAAGGAATGTTTGGTGAAGGGTTCCATCTCTCAACATCAAACTCCATCTTGATTGCGCAAACAGAGAGACCTCAATCATTGCCCACGCGCGGGTATAGCAGAAAACGTGGCCGCACGATGCTCAATGATTTTCCAAGGGAAATGATGGCAATCTGGGCTCTACCTGTGAGGGAAGGATAAAAAAAAAAAAAAAAGAGGAAAAAAAGAGTCACAATCTTTGACCAGTGTCTCTAGCCTTTGTGTGCATGGCCTTTCTCTCCATTTCATTTGGCAGCAGCCAAGTGGATCTTGGAGGGCCTCTCTAAATCATGGTGTTTCTCGGAATAACACTCCTTGTCCTTCTCCTCGCTTAACGCAGGGCCATGCTGACATGACAAAGCTAAACATCTTAAGAACACTCAGTTATTGTAATGGTTGGGTCATTAAAGCACTCGAAATGGATCGTTTACTCTGGTAGTAATGCCTTAACTTTAGCTAGTTCATGGGTTGACCCAAATACTTTAGGGTTGAGGTTTATTGCTGTGTAATGCTTAAATGGGACTCAAACTCAAGCCCTGTCTCTCTTGATTTGCAAGATTAAACAACGTGAAACCTTTCTGAATTGTGTGGTAAATTAATTAATGACCAAAGGGATTGCAGGGAGTAATCGCATCTGTCACAGCTGTTCCATCTAGAGTACAAGACGTTGCCTGTATACGCTAGCAGATCGGCCGGCATGTATATATACCACATGTGGTTTTAGATTGAACAGTCAGGACATGCACGTAACGGCTGCTTGCGCCAGTACTCAGGTGGCCACAGGCGGTGGAAGAACCTCCCTATAAGCTCATGTCGCGGAGATACAAGTAGCAAGTGCGAAACAACAATGGCTGGACGACATTTTCTTGGGAGGTTCAATAATAATAAAAGCAACGTCCATCCTGCTGGTTTGGTGGTGGCTTGAGAGTGACGTGGTGCTTGCTACCTTACCTTCTACTGGTCCAAAATGGTAGCTTTTCCTTTAGCAACTCGCAAGAACCAAGGAAACACAGGCCTACAAAATGCGGCAGGCAAGAGAAGTCAAACAAGGGCAGCCCTGCCAAAGGGCAAGCAAATATTCTAGTGTGGCCTTCCAGGACAGTGAACGGTTTACAGAGTGATGAAATACTCCGACGTCTCACTTTCCAGTGTACTAAAAGCTTTCCTGAACATCGAAAGCGAAACATCTAAAGTTTTTAACTTTGAACATAAAAGAACGGAACAAATCTAGCCATTTTTATTTGGCTGTGGAAAAACCCTCCCTTTCCTTTCGGCTTTCGGCCGTGTCGCATCCAGACAGCAATCACCCACCGACAAATGGAAGTTTAATGCGAAGCTGATATTTTCTTGCATCCAGGATTCTGCCAAGACAGAACCATGCATGCAAATCTTCACCTGTTTTTGTGTGATTCACATGGAAGGCTAGAATCCACCATACATTGCATCACACAGCATCACTTGCCCTTAGCACAGCCCCTGCATCAATTGATATTATGCCTAATCAATAATATTTTAGCACAGGAATTAAAGGCTTCCATGATGGCACAAGGACAAATGTGAACCTTAAAAAAATATTTAAAATGTCCAATTATTTGAACTTAGTGGAAGAGTATTGATTGATTGGCCGAGAATATAGGCCTTTTAGGCAAAAGTGAGGATATATTGCCTTGTCTTATCAGCGAATAAAAGCGTAGCCTAGCGATTTTGCGGCAAATAAACCTAATTTGGATTGAAAAGATGACTCGTCGAACAGTGTTTTCCTGTTCTCTGGATAGATCTCCAATCAACATCTCAAAACTGATAAGAGACTTGATAAAAGATAGAGAGACCCAGGGATTATATAAGATCAGCAGCATGTTTCCCGCAAAATCCTTCATCACCTTTTTTCCTGGATCTGGGATTTTATTGGCACGCGAATCTTGGATGCAAGTGTCAAAGAGGAAGGTTTAATGATATAGGTGCCCTACAAATAATTCCTGAGGGCGTGCGTGGTTCATAGAAGCAGACTAATCCACGATTTTTGGAAAATCTAGACATCAAAACAAAACCCTAGCATGGTCACATTATTGCGCAAGCACAACTCCCTCACTTCCAACCAAATCATGGCCATCATTACCTGCCAAGCACACCTTAATCACTTCTTCTCACCGACTGCAACATTACATTATCTCAAAGCGGGGTGAAAAGGAAAGAAAAATCATCCATGTAATCTATAGTGGAAGAAACTGCGGTTCTTGCAAACAGCATGTTTCACAAAGGTACTTTCTGGTTCCACTAACATCAACTTTTTGACAAACAGAACAGATCCCATGCGCCATTAGTATGCAGCAATGAAAGCTGACGAATCCTATCATAATGAGCCACTAGTATGCATAATATATTTATACCATTGACGACTACAATATCCTGCATTCAAAAGGTAACTCCTCGCTACTTTTTATCCAAAAATGTGAGACCTAACCCACTCAGTTGACAAATAGAAGCACAAAACCTGCCAGTTATCCAATCAGAATTATCACATGGTAACTCGAAGTTAAGGCGGAGAGCTAATAGCTAAAAATTCAGAGAGAGCAACTAGTGATGATCCACACTCCACGCTGTCTATTAAGCAACCTATGGTTAGAAAAATGAATAATAGACCCGATGAATCATTGATAGACATTATTGGGATTCAACTAAAAGCACCATACGGGAAAATATCAGAAAATTGAAGTGGTGTGATGAAACAATCATTTATGGACATTGATCATATTCATATGCAGGCCAAGAGAAGAAGGTCCCCTGCATTCCTTCGTGAGGCATGTTGGGGCCATATACTCATTAATTAAGAGTAATCATGTCGCCCGTATGCAGCCCATCAACATCACCATTTCATGTTATTCTCCTACTTTCCTCTTCCCTAGCTCATGACAACTGGTATCCAGAGTCATGTTTGAGGGAACAGACCAGAATGGTCCCCTGGGGGACCATGAGAGCATTGGTTTGAAGACCACGAAAACTATACAGGCACAGACACACCTACTTTATTCTTTCAATGCCAATTATGCTTCTTATATTCCATCTAGTTTTTGTTCAATTGATTTAAAAGAGAGCAAAAGGAGTTAATATTTATACAATATCATGTGACAGGATTGAATTGAGACAGTGGTTAATGGTCTAAGCACAAAAAAATGCAGCATAATTAATAAATACAATATCATGTGACATGATTGAATTGAGACAGTGGTTAATGGTCTAAGCACAAAAAATGTAGCATGATTAATAAAACTGACTCAAACGGTGAACATGGCTTTGAAGCAAAAGTATCGACGAGAGCAAAAGGAGTTAATAATTATACAAAATCATGTGACAGGGTTGAATTGAGACAGTGGTTAATGGTCTACGCACAAAAAATGTAGCATAATTAATAAAACCGATTCAAACAGTAAACACGGCTTTGAAGCAAAAGTATCGACAGCATTTAAACCTAATACTTGGTAAACAATTCGATTTTTTTTGGCACAGTAAAAGCAAATGAAAACAATCAAAGTACCCAATATCTCACCTGTTCATCAACAATCAGAAAAGAACGTACCAAAGTTAATATGTTCCTTTGCACTTGCATTTGATAACAACATAAAACTTTTCAAACTGAATGGTTTCATATTTACTAACATGGTCTAGACATTGTCTTCCAAATTATAGAAAAAAAGTAATACCACATGAGCTGTATTCTACAAATTATCCTTATACATATGAATAATCAAAAGTCCCATTAATATATACAAAGGACTCACTATCACTGCTTTAACACCTTTAGTTGGGCCTCTAACATTGCACCAAGTATTCCTCAAGTAGCATACTAGAAAAGAAAGGGCTTTTGGGGTAGGGGGAGGTTCTGTCATAAGGCAAGGAAACAGCAGGAACACCAAAAATCCAACATGAAGAAGGATGCGAAAACAGCATCAAGAAGTCGCTTGGCAAGATGAATTCTACCTATCATGTTTTTTATTGGATCCCATCCTGAGGTTGCAGGTAACATCTGCCAGAGGTTTTTGGACAAATAAATCGCACTAAAACCTCCAATAAAATGGACACAGAACTGAAACAAGCTCTTGTCTGTAACAATGTGAACCCAGATAAAATTGGTAATGATCAGTTCAAAGTTCTATTTCCTTCCTAATCCAACAATTCCCTCCTTTTGCAATCCATTGACTCAAAAGCAATCAAAAACTTTTGAGTATCATCAACCATTCTTTTAACAATTTCCATGCAGATGCTAAAGTTTCCAGATTCTTATATTAATCTATCAGTTTCATTCCACAACTTGACATAAAAACCAATATAAATAAAAGGGATAATCATCTCGAGAGGAGGAGAGTACAAGATAGAGAAAATAGGAGGGAAAGACAATTAATAGTGGTCCTAATTGGCTGTTGATAAATAGACCTGCCACAATCTTGAAATGAGCATGAGAGGTGGGGGGGGGGGGGGGGATTGATGGACAAGTCACATGAGTTGTCGCATAAGATGTCCACAACAGGTATCCAGTTTGCCAAACTCATTATCATAAGGTTCAATCTGATATAAATTAAACACATGGTGTTAATTTAAGATAAAGATAGGATTGCCCAATATGCCAACCCAAGAACCGACACAAGCTTAGAAAATACCAATCCAGACCCAAACTGAAGAACCAAGTTGCGGTCAGTCCAATTCAGATCAGTTTGGGTTCCAGTACCAACTTGCACCCATAGCAGCGAGTACCCAATGCCCGTTCCTCCCTCCTATTCGTTTGAAAGGCTAGGGCTTTGGCTTAAATAATAAAGCAAGGAACAGCCTTGGAGTATTCTAGATTCAAGCTTAATGACAATCTTGAAACGAGCAAGAGAGAGAGAAAGAGAGAGAGACAGTCTATTATGCCTTTTTCTATTTCATGTAAATAGCTTATTACAACACAGTAATCTTGACAGCATGGTGTGATAGTTTTTTCTCGAACAGGACTAAATTTACAATGTAACTACTCAAAAGATTAACAGGTAACTGCTCCTAAACTTTGTTCAGATGTATCTAGAGTTTCACATTTGTTAAAAAAAAGTGTTATGAAAAATCTCATAGCTTCTGTGTATGGTTATGAAGGATAAACAAAAGAATCATACCATCTATCTGAGAGGGCAGGACAAATCCGGGTTGACCAAGATCAGTGCTCCGAGTTTTATAATTTTTTCCAATAAGCCACAGAATCAAATGTGAACGATAAGTTCCAATTACAAAGCTCTATGGTTGAAATGCTTCAATGCCATAGCATGTTCACGTGGACAAAGGCAATAACAATCTTCTCTCCCTATTCTGGACCCTTGAACTTCTCAGATGTACGGGAAGAAAAATTACAAGACATATTATGAGAAACAAAAGCCAGAAATGTCGGAAATAAAGTGCCTTGTAAGATGATATGACAAGCATGCTTAATGTTAAGGCCCAAAAGATTGCTACAGTGACATCAACCCTGCATGAAATTAAGGGAAGATTTTACACTTAATGTCAGCAACACACAGTGATATCTAATACACTTAGCAGCTAAAAGGAAACCAATAAGGTTGCAATCATAAGTTGTGATGACATATATAATTAAGTCCTCTGAATTCACAGCAGAAACTTGAATGAAGGAGGCTGTAACAAATCAAAAAAATATTTACCCTGAAGAAGAATCTGGTTGCCTCTAACGCAGCCAATGATTATCAGGGTTTGTTTCATTTTAATTCCGTTTGGACTGGAGTTGTGTGGCTCAACAATTTTTTATCACAGCATGTAACTGGATCAACTTTTGCCTAGTATTTATCTAATGGCTTGCCCCAGAGCCCTGAAACATGGCCAAAAAATAAAAAACTTCAGGTATCATCTAAATTGATGGGATGTGGTCATGGAAAGAAATAATAAATGTGGAAACTTGCGAGATAGAAGACAATAAAACATAAGGACTTCTGTCTTAATTACAAAAGAGTAAAGGAAATAACCAACTTCTTGTAATGAAGACTATTCTTCCTTTCCAAGAAACAACACACGCAAGCATCACGCAGAAACTCAGACCAAGTAGTTTCAGCCATGCTTTCATTCTTTAAGGAATAGTGCAAAGTCTTGTTCATTTTGAACAACAGTTTGATAACCAAAAATAGACAAGCAGAAAGCATCATACTACGAAAATGTATTATAACTAATTTCATACAATTTTCCTCCCTATGATATCTTCTGTGTGATCTTTGAATCTTTACAGCATGGAGCACGACAATTTCAGCTTTTGAAGAGAAGTCAAAAGAATGAAAAATAACAACTTTGGTATCAAGAACACGATTCACTAATTCCATGATTTAGTAACTAAATCAAATACCATTTTTATACAAAAGATTCAGGTCTATTTGGATAGAACACAGCCTTCGCTCTCCACAAAATCAAAAGAAAAACTAAAAGATGCTTCAATAAAAGTTGAAGACTTCTCAATTGTCGATTACAACTACATATTGCAAAAGCTTAAAATACAATTTTTCAAAATGCTCGATCTCGATATATATAACCCTGAAAAAGGGTTTTGCACACTTGACATACAATGTGTACAGTCTACACCATTATCAAAGCCTGTTCAGGTCTGTACTTCTCGACGAAATTGTTTCAAAACTAAAACTTGTCTCTATATTCAACTAATACACAGTGTAAATAAATTTCCAAAATTCTCTGTTTCACAATAATAGCAATACTAACTCTAAGAAACTACAAAGACTACAGTTTCCAATCAGTATTCTCCTAATGACAAATAATCATAATTTACAAATCCTAATTACTATTCTACTAAAAAAAACAAACTGAGGCATTAAAAATTAATCAAAAATATAAAAAGCTTAGACAATAAGCATAAATATTTGAAAAAAAAGGGAATAAAGAGAGTAAATACCAGGAAGAGATGCGGGTTTAGGAGAAAAGATGGTGAGAGAAGAACGCTTGTGTTGGGATCGGATCTGGCACTCCCTCCCTCCCTCCCTCTCTCAGTTGCTCCACCAGTTTCGACCTTGTTATCATCTCTTTTCTTGTTCATCAAAAATTTTCGAGCTCCCAATTCAATTACTGTTTCTTGTTTCGCTTACCTGCTTTGTCGATTATAGTTCGAGTAAATTATAACTTAGTCACTATATTTTTAAGCAATAAATAAATTAGTTCCTCTAGTTCAAGCAACCCCATATTTATTTTTTATATTTTCATACCCATTTATAATTTAGCCTCTCACACACTGCATGTTTTGTTTGATTGTCCTTGGACTTGAGCTCTTTTTGGCTCCGTTCTAGGTTCTGAAATAGTCCAAAGAGTTTTTTCATTGGAGTTGGGGCAAGCAGCTGAAGAGGATAGTGTTTTTATCCTCTTATATTCTGTATCATATTCGTTGATTTATTTGTATTTGATGGACGAAGAGATGATTAAGGATGAAATTATCTCCAACTGTTCACAACAATACCTATCATCTCTTTAACATATTCTGACCATCTCATGGAGTAAAAACAAACAGGTATCCAAATATTATGGACCTTAAAATTTTAATTTTAATAAATTTTTATATATAAAAAAAAACAAGTTTAATAACATCAATTTCAACTTTAAAACACTTATAAATCAGTTCAAAAACTTAAAATTAAATTGAATCAAAACAAAGTTTGAGGATTTCAATTATGGATAATAATTTATACTAACTTGATGAATATTGATTCAAAGAGAATGGATGATTATTTTTTAATTATTATCTTATTTAAAAAATAATTAATAAAATATAGATATTGTCAAACCCTATCAAACACTTGTTCGAAACCTAACTTAAAATATATATTTATATTATATAGATATATTTGTAGGAAATTTGCATTATTTTAATTCACGATGATAAATATATATCTTAATATGGATATAAAACGTGTATATATGTATAATATTTATCACTTAATATACATATACATATTTCAAATATATATTAACTATTTTATTTTTTATTAAATAATAAATAATAATAGATAATAAATATTTATATGAATATCCAAAACCCGATAAATAATTTATAAATATTTAAATTTTTTATTCTTATAAATAATAAGTAATGTATAAATATCAAGAAATCTAACTTACAGGTATTTATTTTCATCTAATTTCAATCTAGGTTTTTCAGCATGGTCAACGAACAAAATCACACCAAGATCGGCTTATGACTGGATTCCATTCTTCCAAAAAATTTGTCTCTCATCTCCCAATATTTAGGGATTGAAACACAATAAAAATGAAGTTTTGTACCTTTAATGCAAACACCTAAAATTAGAGGGCTCTGAAGAAAAAAGCAAATCTAAGGGGACTAAACCGTACATTTCTGTGTCCTATCAACAATAAGAAAACGCACTGTGGATGAACATTCAGTACACCATGTATGGGTGTACAATGTTTCTGCACATGAAAAATCCGTTTTATTTTTTTCTTACAATTGTAATTGTAATTATTTGGGAGATGCTAAAATACTCGGTGTCATTTCAGCCATGCAGAACCATAGCATCTGTTGAATAGATTTGAAGGATATTCAATTTGAGCCATTAGAATCAACTGTGCTCAGCAATGATTCTGTCATGGCTACTAGAGCATATTTCGTTTACTTAAATGAGTGAAATTATTGTGTTTTTTGTGATTCTTGTTGAGGATATAAATAAAGTAAAACCAGTCCACTGGTTTTATCTGTGTCCAAGCTGGCTAGAAATTCTAACTGTTGACATGGTACTATAGCAATTTAACATGGGCTGTGAAAGTAATTATTACTATACATGCCTTCTCTGTTCTGAAAAATACTTCTTTCTGACTAATTGTGTTCATGCCCCCATGGTTGGGAGCTTCTGTCCTTGGCTTGGGAGAATGGTTTATCAGGACAATGCCTTTCGCTAGCTATATTTGATCTGCTTCTGAATGAATTACTCCACCAATATCCCCAGGTTTGGATAATCAACTCCCTTTCTAATATTAGGTTTCTCAAACATGGAGTTTAAAGAGAAATCTGGATTTTAGTTCAGAGGTCTAATGCCTTCAAGGAAGTGGCCATCATAAAGCATCCACATCATGGGGAACATGCATTTGGATTCATCACATTAACATTAACATTAATTAATTAAGTTTATTATTTGTTTTTTTATGGGTTATTGCAGGTTTAAAAAGTTAACATAATTAATTTGATTTTTTTAAAAAAAATTATCGTTTGATATTTTATTGATTGAAAATTAAATTTTATATTTTATTTTAATTTGTTTTATATAAAATTATATCAATTTAATAACTTTAGTCATGAGTTTAATGAAAATATTTTATTAATTGAGAATTAAGTTTTATAATTTATTTTGTTTTATTTTTTATGATATTATTTTATAATCAAGATACTAATTATATATTTGAGAAAATAACTGGATTGAATTGAGTTATTTTTTTAGTTTTTTAAATTGAAGGTAGGCAACATGACGTTTAGCTGCCAGAGTTGACAGTCATTTAATATCTAGAGTATTGATATTAATGAAAACAGGTACGAGCAAATAAACATTCCGTTGTCGTCCAGCGGTTAGGATATCTGGCTTTCACCCAGGAGACCCGGGTTCGATTCCCGGCAACGGAATTCCTTTTAGTTACATCTGTAATGGCGCCTTTTACTGATTTACCCCCGCTTGCCTGGATATTTGTTGCTATCTAGAGAAGTCCTAGAACAACTTCTAATTAACCTCACATTCTATTCACCAATAATAGGCAATGGTCCAGGCGAAGCTCAGAATCAGTATTTTAGAGTGAAATCTTTCCTCGAGGAACTTCGTTACTAATGAAGGCACCTAAAATGGCCCTTTGAAAGTTGTAATTGGTACCCTCCAGCAGCTGGACCCTCTCATGGCTGATTCGTTCTCAAATGTTCAGTCCATGAAATTAGAAACAAGAGATCAAATTATGCCATTGCTATTTGCGGCATTCATATGCTTTTTACATTTAATTTTGCGACTAGCAAGTTCATGTTGCATCCTGCATAATCACCATTCATATAAAGTAAGATGATGACATAATTAGAGGACAGATGCATCACTTGTTTTGAGCTTCTGAAATCGAATCAGAAGACGAGGAGGATACATCTGTCTGATAATGGGACATTACAAAAACAGCCTCTTTCCAAGTGTTCCCAAAATGAAAGAGACCCATCCGAGAGCAACATGCTGCTCAAAGATAACAAGGGCAAATTCCGAGTCACCCCACAAAAAGCTAGACGTCCAGATATCTTGGGCACGTCTGCACCGCATCCTACAAAGCAAACCGCTAGCTGTAAAGGGTGGAGAGCATGCCTCCATTTGCATTTGGTATTACCACCTCCCAGCCAGGCCCTTTCAGGGGAAATGAACCACTAGCAGCAATACTTTCTGTGTCATCATCTGATGTTCCTACAACCAAATCACTCCGATCCATGATCCTCTCTAAATCTTCATCACTGATATCTGTCTGTATCAACTTGTCTTCTGCAGTTTCTTCATCTCGAAGGAGCGCCAGTATATCCTCTTCCTGAAAGCACAAAGGAAATGAAACAAGATGTGCTAGTCATAATTGAGTCACATCCAGCATTAGCTAACCACAGGTGCTCGGTCAACAATAAACCAAAATTTGCACTATTGCATCACACATAATTTTCAGTTTTTTAACATGCTGCTGTGGGTCAACGTATTAACAGCCATCTGGGTATTGCCAAAGGTCACTGTTTCAACATTTAACACCAGATTAAAAGGATGTTCAAAAAGAGAAATAAATGAGGTGTAAAAAATCAGATCTTTCTAAACTCTAGCTGAGGTGCAAGCCCCTGCTGAATTGCAATGAACCAAGAAAGAAAGATGCCATTGCTACCTGTAAAGGCTAAGTGATAGAAGAGGTGAAATAAACAAAGAAGATTAAAAAACCTCCATGACTTCCGTGCCCTTAGACTTGGTTTGCTCTAGATGAAACTGCCCTTTCCCAATGACCACGTGCTCAAGCTTCAACTTACTAAAAGCCCTTTTCAAAATACGACCCTGTAAGCATATGATTTGTCAATGATCTAACAACCAAGCAAAGCATTAAATGAAAACAAAGATCAATATTGAGATACCTCGATTGACTGAGCTGTTGCAAGCCTGTAAACATGAACAGGCTTGGTTTGCCCAATTCGGTGACATCTATCCATGGCTTGCAGATCCATTTGAGGGTTCTGAAAAACACAAGTATATCAATGAAATATCACGAAACATCAAGAGTTTTAGTGGATTGAGGGTGGAAGATGGAACACGAGATCAAGAAAATACCCAATCACTGTCATACAGTATACAGGTATCAGCTGAAGTGAGGTTTATACCCAGTCCACCAGCTCTTGTGCTGAGAAGAAATACCCTATACTGGCTGTTCTCATCATTGAATTCCTCGATCTGTTCAACATAAAACAAAGGCTTGTCAAGACTAGAATAATAACACACTTTGATCCTCGGATACATTGACTGGAAAAGAAACAAAGTGACAATAAAATTAGCCAAGATGCAAGCCTGATTATTAAAGACAGATAGTGGAAACAGGAGTACATTGCGTCTCCAAGATCTTGAAAGAAGCTTTCAAAAGTGCATAATCAAAACAAGCAGAAAGGCTTTGATGAAAAGCAGACACCAGGCATAAGTGAGATTATGTATGATTGGTCTAGCCGTACCAATTGACTCAAAGACAGTTGCAGAATCCAAAATTGGAAACAGATTCAATATTCATCAATAGTGAGCAACCTTTCTTACATGTTTAAACCTCAAAGCTGAAAATCAAAGTAAGGCGTAACAAACCTGTCTCTTCCTTTCGTCCAACTTCACACTGCCATCAATTCTACAAACTTCAAATCCTTTCTCACTAAAATAGTAATCCATTATGTCCAAAACTTTAGTCCACTGAGAGAAAATCAGAACCTGTTTACAAAGCCAGCGGGAGATGAGCATGTAGCTAAAATAAACTAGAAAGGGTAAAAACTTGTGCATCATACTTTGTGCTTGAGTGCAAACAATCGATTCAACAATTTGTCCAGCAATCGGAATTTGCCGCACTGCTCAACTATCTGTTCCACGGGTGGATAGAAATCTGTCCCAAATATCAAAGGCATTAGTGAATCTGGCAAGCCACAAATTTATATTACAGTAGTAAAATGTGCTGTAAGGCAGATACATGATCCATCAAAGGCAGACTCTAAGAGGTCGGGGTGGTAGCAATTTTTTCGAAGTTGAATCATCAAATTGGTAAGCCTTCCTTTCATACCACGTCCTGCAATATCAAAAGCCACAAGTCAATACAGGAAAATGTGTTGTGTGGCTATGTATTCTATTAGACCAGTGCTTGCTTACAATGCAAGACATGATGTATGGCTAAAGAAAAAATCACTTCTTTTTGCTATCAGGTAGAATAATCTAAAAAAGAACTACATAAGATTAAGCAAACAAAGAGTATGGCCAAGTGATATTTTGATTGAGCTTCTGTTCAAGAAGAAAAATTAATTATAACATGAACATTAATGGACCAGTGCTTCACAAATCATAGGAAAAACCACAGCCAGGATTAAATCAAGGACCCGCAACCAAAATAGGGAGAAATGGACAATACTGTGATCCAAAAGCAGATAATGTTCATTTTTAACTTCAATCAACTATTCAGGTTCTAGATTCACCATTTTCCCGCGACATCAAAAAGGCATAAAGATCCGTACAGCTAATTGATAAACAGCAAGTATCCTGAAATTCTCACTTGGAGCTGTCATACTTTGATAGCCAGCAGCACCAGTGCCCAAAATCAGCCAGAAAAAATACCAGAATGTCCAGAAAAAAAAATCGCATGAAATACAACCTCTTTTCTTCATTTCAAGCCTGATTTAATATCAATAAAAAAATCAATTGAAAATAATCTAATACCTGTATCCATCTTCTCTCGCAAATAGCCCTCCAGGGTCTTATTAATTAAATGATCCTGGAATTTCTTCTGATGCTCGGTCAGAGTAGCATATAAAATAATCTCCTTTTTCCGGGGGAGCATCTGCTCCACATCAGTCTTCAATCTTCGAAGGAGAAATGGGCGCAATATTGCATGGAGTTTGACTACAACCTGAGGTTGATTGAAAACCCAGTGTTGATACCATGCCATTTAGACTGTTTCGTAAAAAAGTACAATTACGTCAGTAGTAAGGGTCCATACCTGAGCCCTTCGCCTTTCTTCTACTTCTTCCTTCATTGCTTCATTACTGCACTTTCCTGACAGATCAAACCTGAGAAAGAAAAAACACATTGTTAGTTATAAAAGCTCAGGCAAAAGCAGTAAGCATCATCACAATAGGCTATGCACTTTCTTCTTTCTCTTGAACAAATCAAGATTTAAGCTAATTGGGGCCATGCAGATTGCACAAAAAAAAAGAGGCTTAACCAAGTTTTATTGGATTCTCTTGGTTCAATCCACCATCATATGCAACATCTACTGGTGTTTTTTTTTTTTAAAAAAAAAAAGGCTTGAACAAATGTCCTAAAGATGATATAACGAGCCATGAGAATTGAGAAGGAAAAAAACAAATAACATGCACATGAATTTAGAAGATTTGGCTCAAAACCTACATCAGTAGACAAATGAGCAGAGATTTCATTCGTGAACATAGCAGAAAGGACCAACAAATGGGAAGCTTTTATGTTTGTAAAGAAGAAAATGTTCAAGTGGTGTTTTCTTACCAATGAAACAAAACTTTAATCAACTATAATAAGCCAACCCATCCCAACAAACTGGTGGCACCTTCACTGACCATACTTAAGACAAACAAATGTTTATAATTTTCTTGTCATGAATGCAGAAAGAAACAAAATAGTTCACCCTAGACTGCCAAGTAACATATCAAACCAGAGAACAGATCAGATATTTTTTCCCTGGCTAAATATATGTTGAAACGCATAAGGCAGTAATGTCAAGCATTGCAGCAGAACTACATGATTAAATTTACGATGCCATAATCACTGGAAAATACATGGGCAACTTTGAAAAACAAATCAAGTTGAAAGGTTACCAGGACTGCATAGTAAAAAAAACCACTAGACAAAGCATACTGACCAGGACTCAAATTCTTCATGGGATTGGAAAATATCAGGCAAAATGAAATTCAGCAATGACCAAAGCTCAGCCAAATTGTTTTGCAGGGGTGTCCCAGTTAATATGAGCTTATTGTCCACACATAAGTATTTCAACTCCTTCAGCAATTTGCATTTTGAATTTTTCAGCCGGTGCCCCTTCAGTAAGAAAGTTACAGTTTAGAATAGTTAGCTAAATCACTAGTCCTGCAAATTAAATATTGGCATGTGAAAGATGAAGGGTCCAGATTATTAAAAGTGCAAAAAGCACAAACAAATGCAAAGGTATCTCGAATCTTATGTTCAAACACAAGCATGGACTAGAAAGCTTGTGTTTTCAAATTTCAGTTTAAATTATTAATAGAGTACTAAAAAAAATCTAAAAACTACCAAGATAGTAGTGCTTAGTCAGTCTCAAAATATTAGAGCTTTGTGCAATTGCAAGATCCAAGAGACCATGGTTGCAAGCCTGCATGGCAAGTCTAAACTTCATAAATCCAAAAACAAACAAATGATACCTGTTATTTTCAGGTTCCTAAAAAAAACGTATAAAGTGATGGCAAATCTAAAAGTGTACTAGAAAACACCACCAAAGGAAAGCAACTTTTAGAATTCCAGGCACTTGAGATCCTAAGTGTTTTCTCGCATATAATAAGAAAGTCTCGCGTGCAGTGCGGTTGATCTTGATAAATACAAACAACACTGAAATAGTTGAACCACTTGTAGTATAGCAGAAAACATTGAAGTGCATATGACCACCCTTAGGTGAATATTCTTTGTTTGGAAGGGAAAGAGTACTTGTCCCTTGTGGCTGCCTAACCTACAAACTACCTTGTTGAAACACTCACCTCATCAACCACAAGATACTTCCATGGGTAATGCCTCAAGTGCTTTTTCGCGTCATATAATGCAATCTCATAGGAAGTAACAATAATTGGAAATTTGCGGCCAATTGATTTGGGCATGTGCTTCCTCCTTATCTCATCCCTCTGTTTCTTGTTACCATGGTATATAATTGCATCCATAGAAGGAACAAACCTATTAAAGGGAATTTACAGAGAATCAGATAGAAGTGTGGATTAAAAGATCAAGGTGGGCAGTTTACATGAAAAATCAAGTTAAAATTTTACCTTGAAACCTCATTCACCCAATTTGAGAGAGTGGAAAGAGGGGCAATAACCAAAAAAGGTCCATTTAAGCCATTCCCTATTAAGTGTGCTAGGAAACCAATTGTTTGGATGGTCTTTCCAAGTCCCATTTGATCGGCAAGGATCCCATTAAGCCCATTTTGCCAAAGAGAGATCAACCATTTCACACCTTTAATCTGATAGGATTTCAACCTGCCACCAGTCAACAAAGGTACAAGTTCTCTCTGCTCTTTCTCAACTCTTTCTTCTTCAGTCAAATTTGCATCCTCAGCGTTTTCAACTTCCTTAGACCTTGTAAGCATTGCAGTAACTGCTCTCTTGGCTTTCCTCTGAAGAAAAGTTATGGCAGGTTGTAAGTTTTTAAGGCAGTCTTAAAATGGCATCATTTCACAGAGAAACACATACACTATCATTAGATACAAGAAGATTTAAGAGGTCAGGCACCAAAATTCCACCAGGTTTATTTATACATTCACTTTTTTTTATCAGTTCTCTTACATTTTCGTATTTTCATCATTTACAATTATCTCTGGCAGGTGGACTAAATGTTCCTTTATAACAATTTTTCCTATTAACAGCTCTATTGCATTAAGAGCTAACCATGGAATATATACGATGAAAAAATTATTGAAAATTAGTTTACTTCCTTCTGTTAGCTGAATAAACCATCTATTTCCCAACTGACTGTTAGAATTGCCATGATCTGCAACTAGTCAAGTCCCAATAAATTAACTTAACATTAAATTTCATAGAATAAAACAATGCCACCCACAGCAGCCATCCCTAACCTTATATGCAAAATACTAGTATTGATATAAAGGAAAACATGAAGAAAGTTCGAAGATTACAGAATTGTATAGTGCAGCAGCTTTTCTTTTTGATCCCCGACCTCTACTTTGCTTCGCAGGTTCATCCTCTTGCTCCACTCCATTCTAGCAATGCAGTTTAAATCATAAGTAAAGCAAATAAATAAATAAATAGAAAGGAAAACAACCACCAACCAAACAAAATTCATTAAAAAAAAAGGCATTTGAGAAGATACAGTTGTGATTTGATCCATCTGTTCCAGCAAGAACTCCGAATAGAGCTGAGTTTGAGTTAAAAGGTCATCCAATCTCGTATATTGACTCTCATTCAAGCGAGCTGCCTCCTCCGGCACTGTTTCTTGCACCTCTTTTATCCGAGAATTCAAAAGTTTGTCTTCTTCCTCTGCCATAGATTTTGATATGAGAGACGAGTCCCCATTTTTTGCTTCTACAAATATCACTTCCTCCAATTTCACTTCCTCTTTAATCTTGCATTTCTCCTTCATGATTGTTTTTTTAAAAAAGAACAGAAACATAAAATCATTAAAAAAAAATTCATTTTCAAGTGCTTTTCGCTCTTCATTTCTACTAAAATCCTTCATTTTCTCAAGAACCAAACAGACAAATAAAGTAAAAATTTACAATAATTTCTCAAGAAAAAAAATTAATCTAGAGATCTAAATAATACCTCATCTTCAAGAACCGAAGTAGGAGAATCAGCAGGAGCTTCATTTTCCACTTCGCTCCCCATTTCAAGCCCTGAAAAAACAAACCAGCACAAAAATATCACCTTAAAAACGGCACAAATTTGTTGCTTTCACACAGCAGGAGCTCAGACATAATAAATGGGCTGGTTGATTAAAAGAAAAAAAAAACTAGGGCAATGAAAAAAATGGAATTACCGAGATCAATTGAACAAATCAACGATTTTAAAGTGATGTAAGAGTACGAACTGTAAAACGAAGAAGAAACCGGTGCTTACCGTGGGTGTTTCTGAGTGAAAATTGCAGGAACCGACCGGAGGGCAGAAGAGCAGAGAGGATGGGAAGTTCTGAATTTGCAACAGCAAATAAAGTGTTTTTAGTAATTAAATAAATAAAAATGATATATTTATTATTTACATTTATTGTCTTCTTCGAGGTGCAATGGGCGGGAAATGAGTTTAAAATATGCTCAAGGATGTACGCATAATTACCTCGAGACCCTATGTGGTTAGGGTAATGTTTGTTAAGGCGGTAGTAGTTCTTTCATACATGCAAGAAAATAGTTTATTATTATTATTTTAAAATAATTTTAAAAATATAAAAAAAAATCAAGCAAAAAATAATTCAAAAAATCATGAAACCGGTTTTCAACCACAAAAATAAACAGCCCATCAAGTTAGGTCAGATAGATTTTTTTGTAGTGCAGGGAGTTCCATAACTTTTATTTTTTTATATGTTTTTTAAAAAAATTCACCTGAAAAAATATTAAATTAATTATTTTTAATATTTTTATAGTCTTAATATATTAGTGTCAAAAGTTAAAAAATTATTTGAATGTATATTTAAATAAAAAATACTTTTAAAAATTATTATACATTATTGTAGTAGTTTTTATGATTCCAATTTGAATATGTTTAAAAACTAAAGTGTTTTTGGGTGTTTTATGAAACCATGATTGGCATCTAAAGGTATTAAATTGTTTTTTTTTAGTGTTTTATAAAATTTTTGATCTGATGATGTTAAGAATTAAAAAAATATTTTAATGTATTTTCTTAATCAAGATTTCAGTATAAAATTTTTAATGAGAAAAATATATAACAACGGTATGATAATTAGCCAAATGCTTTTAATATATGGTTAAAGCAAGACACAAATCGCACCATTTAAATAAATAGAGTCTTATAAACTCATTTTGGTATGTCAACTTGAAAACCTAATAACTGAGGCGAGTAAGTTAAAAAAAAAAAAAAATTTTATTTTATCAAAATTACATAATTTCATAGAAAAAATCATCAGAGTTTAGGTTAATTTTGATCGTCTCACTTAACATGACCCCGGGACCAAGATTAAATCGAATAATTATAATAACTTGCTTGGTATCTAGTAATTTACTATGAACTACCATGCATGGCTTACACCCAAAAAAAATTGTTAAGTAGATGTAACTAGTTTGTGTGCTATGCCTGCACTATTGCGTGGGAGATTTAAATTTTTTTAAACGTGAAAAAAATTCTAGATCTCGGGAAATTAATTTGTAATTATTATTAAATATGAGAATACAATTGTTTCTATTTTTATTTTCATAAAATAAATCCATATTAACATATTTCTCATTTATCTTGGTCAACATAATTTTTTAACTGGAAGCATTATTTTTAAAAAATATATAATTGTTAAGGTAAGTTAAAAATAAATATTAAAATAATATGTCTATATTTTATATAATTAAAAAATACAGCTGTTTTAATTTTTTTTATAAAGATAAATTTTCATATCTATATATATCTCATTTATTTTAGCCAATATAATGTTTTTAATTGAAAGTTTTGTTTTTGTCTTTTTTTAAAATATGATTGTTAAAGCAAGTTAAAAATAAATATTATATCCATATTTTGTGTGGTTAAAGGTTAAAAAGGTTATAAATTTTAAAATCTATCTAAACATTTTAATAATAAACAAACAATTTTAATTGAGTTTTCATAGAGACTTTACTGTTAGTAATGTTATTTTCAGATTAAATATATAATAACTGGAAAAAAATATCATATTTAATAATCATATCAAAATTTAAATATAAAAAAATTAAGTTAATATTTTTTTAAATATAAAAAAATAAAAAATAAAAAATAAAAAGCCAGCCGAGAATAAAGCCTAACATCTAACCATGTTATCGTCCTCGTAATTTATTTTCATGTTTTAAAAGTATTTTGAAAAAAAATTTTAAAAAAATTATTTTTATTTAAATTAATATGTTTTTAATATTTTTAAATTATTTTAATATGTTAATATCAAAAATAATTTTATTTTAATATATTTCAGTATAATTTTTTTTAAAAAAAAATAATTATAACTATTCTTCGGAGATATGCCTCCCGTCCTTTAAACATGAAACCTCTAGATTATTACACGTGTTAACTGACTAAACTAAAACTTGGATTTGTTATGAAACGATGAAAAAATATATATTAAGATGCTTCAGTGATATATGAACTGTAAAGCATCACAAGAAATCTCATTTCTTATAGTGCTATAGGTTAAGCAATTACATCATATGTAAATTATATATATTTTTATAGATTCAGTTAATAAAAACAGTAATTTTTACCTTGTTATAAATGTCTTGTATTAACTAAGCTGACGTGATAAAATAAATTATTATTATTATTTTTTAAGGTCGGGGTTATGACTTATGGGATGACTGGAGGAACACGGACGCTTTGTTCCATGCCACTTTTCTGGGAACAGCACGTTTACAGCGCACGCACCACCTGTGGTTTGATAGTTTTGTCGCATTGATGGTTTGAAAAAAGATCAATTAAGTCCTTGATATCTGAGAACATAGTCAAATCAATACACTTAATGAAGATAATTTTATTTTATTTTTTACTAGGTCAAGTTTGTAAGTTTTACAAGTTAATTCAAATGTTTTTTTTTTATGAAAAATAAAAATAGCAATGGTTTAAATTGGGGATACAAAAACTAGCCCCAAATTTCAAAAACCAAATTTATTTTAATTTATCAAAATACTTTTTGGATTGAAATTACATCATCATTGTCTATAATTACGCCAGAAATCAAAATAAATTAATCTTGGAACTAAAAACCTAACTAATTAAATCAACTCGATTGTTGTAAAAATTTGTTTAACAAACACCTTCTGATTAGTAACAAACATAGAATTTTAACTCCTAACAAATACTTTCCTAATTTTCCTGCTGAAATTCTAACATGAAAAATCAAATTATATTTAATTAATCACTTTAAAAAGTCTCCACAACTCAATTATTGTAAAAATCTGTCTAGCAAACACCTTCTAATTAGTAACAAAGAGAGAATTTTGGCTCGTAATAAACACTCTCTCAATTTTCCTACCAAAATTCTAGCATGAAAGATCAAATTACATTTAATTAATCACTTTGAAAAGTCCCCGTAACCTTTGATTCCAAACTAATACATGGTTAAAGAAAAATGTAAAATATATGATACATGGCATATCACAAATTCACGATAATTTTTATTTTATTCAAATGTTCATTTTACGAGTTTTATTTGACAATTTTATTTTAAGTAGTGAGTTTTTTTCTATAAATATGCTTGGAAAAGAAAATCAAGTTCCGTTTTAATTTGGTTGATTTTGATTTTGTTAAATAATTATGGAATATTTTGAGGTTATTATGTGATTTTGGACTTTTATAGTATTTATTAGATAATTCTTTTAGTAAAAATACATTGAAAACTAGGTTTTCTACCCAAAACAAAATCGTACTCCATGATTTTTCAACCATATTATGAGTTGGACAGTAGAAGTAAACTAGTATTTTTTGTATTTTATTTGAAAATGTGTAATCCATCATAGATGGAACATGTTTTTTTTTTTTAAAAAAAAAAAAACTATCATACATACTATCTCCAACTATTATGCACGCTTCACTGATGAACAATTAATGCTCTTTATAGTTAATAATTTTCTAAAAATATGAATAGAAAATATAATATATTTACTGTATCTAAATTGAAAGAAAAAGTTATTTATCAAACAAAATTGATTAATTAATCCTTAGAGTTCTAAAAATATTATTTAAACCTTCTATTTTTTAATCAGTCCTTGAATATGTTTTTTTTTTTTAAACTATCATACATACTATCTCCAACTGCTATGCACGCTTCACTAATGAACAATTAATGCTCTTTATAGTTAATAATTTTCTAAAAATATGAATGGAAAAGATAATATATCTACTATATCTAAATTGAAAGAAAAAGTTATTTATCAAATAAAATTGATTAATTAATCCTTAGAATTCTAAAAATATTATTTAAACCTTCTATTTTTAAATCAGTCCTTAAACATGTTTTTTTTTTAAAAAAAAAAAAACTATCATACATACTATCTCCAACTACTATGCACGTTTCACTAATGAACAATTAATGCTCTTTATAGTTAATAATTCTCTAAAAATATGAATAGAAAAGATAATATATTTACTGTATCTAAATTGAAATGAAAAATTATTTATCAAACAAAATTGATTAATTAATCCTTAGAATTCTAAAAATATTATTTAAACCTTCTATTTTTTAATCAGTCCTTAAACATGTTTTTTTCTTTTTTCTTAAAATTATCATACATACTATCTCCAACTACTATGCACGCTTCACTAATGAACAATTAATGCTTTTTATAGTTAATAATTTTCTAAAAATGTGAGTGCAAAAGATAATATATTTACTGTATCCAAATTGAAAGAAAAAGTTATTTATCAAACAAAATTGATTGATTAATCCTCAAAATTCTAAAAATATTATTTAAACCTTCTATTTTTTAATCAGTCCTTAAACATGTTTTTTTTTTAAAAAAAAATTATCATACATACTATCTCCAACTACCATGCACGCTTCACTAATGAACAATTAATGCTCTTTATAGTTAATAATTTTCTAAAAATATGAATAGAAAAGATAATATATTTACTGTATCTAAATTGAAAGAAAATGTTATTTATCAAATAAAATTGATTAATTAATCTTTAAAATTCTAAAAATATTATTTAAACCTTCTATTTTTAATCAGTCCTTTCACCAATTCCATTTTTTTCTTTCTTTGAAATGGAAATACTAAAAGCTAAGTAGGTGAGAAAGGAATATTTTTTTATCCGGAAGGAATGTATTTTGAAAAAAAATAAAAACCTACTAGATTGAGAATTGCCAATGCTGACTAGAATCACTAGATTAATTCCAATCATTTTTAATAGTATATATACTAATTAATCAATTCCAATAAACTACAGGGATTAAGTTATAATTAATTCAAAAACATTTGCCGTGCAGACGATATGGGTACAAATTAAGCACTTAAAAATCTCGTCGTTTCATGCCAAAAGCATTAGAGTGCAGCTGCCGCCGAGTAAAAAAGTACACTTGCTTTTGATGGGACATCATGGGGGAAATTACGGGATATGTGCAATCCGACGGCATTGTAATGTTAAAATATATTTATTTTTGTATTTTATAAGTATTTTTAAAAAAATTTAATTTAATTTTTATTTTTTATTAACTTTTAATTAACATGTTTTTAGTGTTTTTTAATTTTTTTTATTAACTTTAAATTAATATATTTTTAGTGTTTTCAAATCATTTTAATATACTGATAACAAAAATATTTTTTTAAAAATAAAAAAATATCATTAGTATGTATTTTGACACAAAAAGCTATTTGAAAAGTAACCACAACTATATTGCAAAACAAACTCTAAATAAACATGTGACAAACATGGTTTTGAAAGTGGATATTATTAAATATGTTCTGATTAAATTTTTATTTATAAGAAAAACTTTATTTTTTTTTAAACTAGATTTTCATTAGATTATGAATCCTCGTAGAGACGTTCTAATTTAACTTTGTCACCTCACATATATTAGAAGTGGTTAAAAAAATTAAAAAATTGATTAAATCAAAAAAATCAGAAATAAATAATTAAAAGAACAGAATTATGAAAAAACCTGATTCAAATTTTAAAAAAACATACCGATTTTGTTTTGGTTTTATAAGTCTGAAACTGAAAAAACCGAATCGAACCCAAAAAAAAGTTGAGCGGAATAAAAAAACAAGCCAAATTGAAAAACCGAGCTAAAACTAGTTTGAACCGATTTTTGTCATAAAAAACGAACCGAACCGAAACCGGTTTCGATTTTTATATTAAAAAAATTTAGTTTGATTTTTTTTTTGATAAAAACCGAATCAAACAAAAAATAATCACCTCTATCATATATTTCTAGAAATCTAAATCAAATTAAATCATAAATCAACATACCAAAATAATTAGTTTTGATAACATTGTTATTAATAGAAAATATTAATATTATACTCATTTTTATTTGAAAAAAGCTTTAACTTTTTTTTTTCCCCTTCCAACTTCAATTCTATTAGAGTTTCATTAGCTCCCCAAATTTTGGCATGGCGTCCTATAAAATTGGAAGAGTATGCAGGGGAGATTAGTACGGTCATGCATAAATAAATAAATAAATTGTTCAATTTTTTTTTATAAAAAAATTATTTCTCGCCTCAAAAACAAAACTTCAAATTAAATTATTAGAGTTTCACGGGCTTCTGGACTTGCGCAAGATAATAAGATCATGAAGTTTTAGCTGAGAAGTTGTACAACAAAAAATACATGTCACTCTAAATAAATGTCCCGTGACATGTATATAAACCCATAATAATTTTTACTTGAAAATAATAAATGTAGAAATTGAAGACAACGTGGAGCTGATTGCCGGTGTGAAGCTGCCGAGAAATCCCACCGCTATTCTGCCACAGAACGTAGCTAAGATTGATAGCAAAGATTTTCAAACCCCATGTACTCATCATTCTCCAGCTTCTCAACCATGTTTGCTATGCCAACTCCACCTGCAGCAAAACAGTCATAGTGAATATTACCATCTTGCCCTTTTTTCTAGGGTAGGAAAAGAGATGAATCACAGGTTTCCCCCTAAATCTTGAAAAGAAGAGGAGATTTGAGCACCTAGGCTGATTGCGCTCACAAAAATTGTCAAAGCCAGGATGAAGATGATTATTGATGCTCTTCCAAGAATTGCAATTATCCTTCTGATCACGTGCTGGCCAGCAAAGGCAGCAATTGTTGCAACTAAAACAAAGTAAGCAGCTGCAGCAAAGAAGCAGAAAACAGACGCAGAAGGTTAGCTGGGTGATTGGTGACAGCTATCACTGCTGTAGAGTTGATATCCATGGACACCGCTGCTACATACCATATGGGACCGGGAATCGATTGAGGAGGTAATACTCTACTACTGACATTGAAGATGAGAATGCCATTGCAAAGGTTGATGTTGCGCTTGCTACCTGCAAAAAAGGCACCGAGAATCTCTGATGAATCTTGAGGCTCTTCGAAAGATCACTTCATTGGTGCATAGCAGGGCAGATTGTAACAAGAATTTAACATCATAGTTTGACCACTATTAGTATGTTTATGTGTGCCTCAAAATGCCTGTGACCGGACCGTTTCTTTCCTCTGCCTTTACTGGATTCTGAATTTTTTGTGATATTGTAGATGCATGAAAGAGGTTAAGTACATTACCTGAGGAGGGATTCCTAATTCAAGGAAAAGAGGTCCCAAGATGAAGCCACCTCCTAGCCCAAGCAGTCCACCTACTATTCCAGCTATTATTCCACATGAACAGTAGAGGAGAACCTGGTGTAACTTCCAATTTGTGATTTCCTTCCCTTTGGATGCTATCACTCTGGTCCCCTTGCACAAGCATATGGCTTCGAAAAGCGTAACTGAGGCAGCAATTGGTACCTGTATAAAGTCAAACTATCATGTTCAACTGCTTCTACTCCCCAGAAGCGCAACACACAGTATGTTTCCAACAAGGGATCCTCAAACTTGCTAGGTTCAAGTTCCCCTTGGATTAGCTGTGCCTGTAAAATATGTGCGGATATGTGCCTCAACATTATATGGAAATCCATCAAAGATAGCAGATTATCAGTATTGTTGCAATATTTGTAATCCATTTCATTTCATGGATTAATTGTAAATAGATGAATGAGGTTCTCCTTGGATTGCCTATAGGCTCAAGGTAAGAAGCTAAATCTAGTTTTGGATTTTCTATAGCCATGTAGACTAGGATTATTCAATTTGAACGCCATTTAAGCTAAAAATTGTTGTTGGATCATCTTGTGTGTGCTTGCTTGTGAATGTCAAAGGCAATTCTCTTTAAAAGATTATTCATATTTTCATTTTACCTGCAATGAGTTCAGGATCCAGTACATGACTGAGCAGGTTGGAACATTTGTCTGCATAGAGATTCATAAAGATAACATATTTAGCAAATCTTTACTGCATAAATTTAATATCCAAGGTTACAACTCTTTAAGATTGTCCTAGCAGTACAGAATTATGATTGCATGAAACTCTTCCAAGGCCTAGGAAATACTAACTGAAATTCGATATATGGCCTCAGAATGGAGTATAATAGTTCACCTGAACAATTTGAACAACAAGAAAGGCCACCCAGACATAGACAAGCAGAGCTAACTCTTTCCAGCGAATGTTTTCCCGTAGAGGTACCTGATTGTGAGAACAAGCAGAAGAATAATGAAATTTAGACTTCTAGAGACAGCATTGCTGTTACAAAAAAGGTGACATTCTTGATCTCACCTCATCGTCATGTAGAACAACTGGACCACTTGGAAGTGGCTGGTATTCTTCTTCAGCACCGTCTGCAAATTAATCAATTTTTACTCAAACTCTTTTCATGTGTACATTTCTTCAAAGACATTTTTCTCGGTAGGATTATGCGATTTACTGCCCTGATATTATACTGTTATTTGAAGGAGGAATTTACCTTTTTCTTTAGAATGGATATAAGACTCTTAGATTAAATGATAACTTCTGGTACAAATTGCAGTTTCTTGGATAATAGGCTGTTGATCTAATAATAAGTTGGCATACAATATAAGAGACTAGATGGTCTTAAAGAGAAAGTTGTTCAAATCCATTGCTGACTGATTGTCATATGTTTTCTTCCAATGTGCTACGACTCTGATCAAGTGGACTTTCAACAATGAACATCAGCTTATATCTGTTTTATAATCCTATTAAGACTATTATCTTTCCATAATATGAATCTTTACATGGAGGGGAAAGCACAAGCGCTAACCTCCTGGTTTGGACTCTGATTCTAGCTGCTTGGCTGCTTCCTGAGTGTCAATGAGAATCTCAAATTAGCCAGAAAAAAAAAAGCCATTATAAGCTCGAGAATTAGTAAGTGGAAAACTTTACCTTTTTCATCACACTCTCTTTCTTCCATGTATCTATCCCTTTGAATAAAGCTTTAGTAGAAGTACCTGAAATTAGCAGTTTTTATGGTGGCTTGCATCGGTTTCATATATCAGAAGAAATAAACATCACCTTGTTAACAGGAAAGTTTCATTCTTTTTAATGTACGGGATTAGTTAAGAAGTAATCAAACGTTAACAGCCCTGAATTGCAAATGGAATGGGGATGCATTCTTAGTCGTGTTCTAATTCTTCTTTCTGAAATGAAACCTATCATGGAGATTGATTAACGTGAAGATGCTTCCTTCAATATTTGCTTTACCTATGAAGAGGATAATAAGCAGGACGGTAACCATCCAATCAGCAAACATGACATTGAAGGCAACTCCAATGCTGATTCCAAGCATGAGCATAGGCTGAAAGAGCAAAGCCAGGTCATAGTCTATTATGGGCATGTCCAGTGTTGGGTGCCTAAGTCTCAGGTTGTAATATACAGTTGCTCCTGCTGCACCCATAATCATACCTACAATCACGAAATCAGAATTATTAACATACTTATTACTGAGCATTGATAGAGTTGGAAATAGCAGATGTCTATAAACTTACACTTGGAAATGGCAGTGGAGGATTTCGGGTCGAAACCGATGATCAAGGTGAGCATCGGTACAAAAATCCCACCGCCTCCAACTCCTCCGACGCTACCCAGGGCTGCCCCAAAGAATCCTACTATTGTTCCAACCACAACTCTCCAATCAAACTTCATGTCCTGCACAACCAAATTCTCTACTGTCAAAACAAAGCATCATAGCATATAGAATATAATAATAATGTTTGACTACCAAAAAAAAAACGTAACGATTCAATGATGACTCACAGGCCAAACAGGCTCATAAGAAGACTTCCCACCCTGAAATAAAAAATGAATCATTTTTACTATATAGCCAGGGCTCATTTCTTTCTTAACCAAGGTTTCTGCTTCTTTATCTTTCAGCAGTCTCTCTGCGCTGGCCATGTTGGTCATTAAGACTTGAACCAGAAATATCAAACATGTTAGCACTGCTGTTGTTGCTAAAGCTCTCTGGCTCACCATAATTCTAGCCATCGAGGGAAGTCTAAGCAAGAGGAACCCTAAAGAAAGAGAGTGTTTATGACTTTATTTCAAAACAATCTGTGTGTTTTCTGGATTTGGTTGCTAAATTTCGTGTGTTTCTCTGCTATGAAAACAGTAACACGCAGTCGAGGAAGCTTTGAAACAAATGAAGAGTGCACCTCTTGAGTACCTACCTAATGTCTACATATATACTCTCCCTTTTTTCCCTCTCTGTGGTCTACTAATATTGATTGCATTTCTTTATACATTTTTTTAAAAAAACTAAAATGGTTTTCTGCATTTTATTCATTTCCCTGCTTTCACCATAATTTAGTAAACCTATATATTAAAATTCCCAGAAGGGAGAAAAGTAAATCTCAATTTGTTTTATCTTTGAAATTTATCGTACTCCCTTGGCCTCTTTCATGAATTTATCTTCATTCAGTAGTTGGATTCCCTTTTCAAATTACAGAAAAATATGATTTGAAAGCAAGAAAACTTCTTGCTGGATCGAATCTTATGTGTCGACTCTATTCTCAGAACATGAACTGTACATTCGTCTAATGGCGCATGCTATCCTGTGCACAAGGTCAAAGCAGCTTATTCTCGGGGACTGAATTATTTGCATTTCAAACATTTTCTGTGCCATGCAATTTCGTGGAAGCTGAAGTTAAAACATAGGTTCGGCAAATGATGTTGAGTTCAAAACTCTAAAAGGGTTGCTACTGTGTTTAATTATGCCCCTTAAGTCATGGTTATAAAAATCTATCAGGTGAATCCGGGCAAAACTTGAATTACAGATGTAGAAAATTAACCCTATTTATTTTTAAAGAACTAAAATTATATCCGGGTCAATTTAGATTTTTGATAAAGTCTATTTTAATTTTTTAACCCAAATTAATTTAAACTCCGAATAGATAAATCCCGAGTCGATGTTTCAAACCAATCCGGAATTTATAAACTTGTGAAATCCAATTCCTGGAATTACTGTAATCTCCGATCATGTCACTTCCATGACAAGTAAACATGTTTGATGATTGATACTCAATAACCTTGTACAAATCACATCTTTTCCTTTGTTGTCTCTAGCCTTATAACATCAGACATGAGGCAGGAAAAAACATGCAAACGGGATTCCTATGAAATTTCTCAGAACCAGCAAAAAGTTCAAAACAAAGCAGTACGGAGTTTTTGTGAGCTCTAGTGTAAGTTGCAAGAAACAAAAAGAGAGAGAGAGACTAAACTCAAGCCAGTAGCAGTACGGACTGCATGGACAGCCACCGCAAGCCATTAATTAATTTGACAAAGCCCCAAGAAGTTTCATGGCTCATGGATGTTTCTTGGCTTTTCCTTCACCAAATCTTATCCCTTGCACTTCCATACAAAATCATGGAACATCTCTCTCTCTCAAGCCATTATTAATTTTTCAATTTATAATAAGAGGCATTATATATGTGATGATTTATTGTTTTAATGTATGTACGTAGTCTTATTTTGTTTATGGATCAATGCATACGAGAAATTTTTTAAAAGCGTGGAGACAAACGATGTAGGTTTAGTAAGCACGATCTAGTTTTTGATGGATGGATTATTAGGATTTGTTACTGTTATATATAGAAATATATACCAACCCAAATTAGCGTTTCGAAACTTGGCACATGACAATATTTGAAAAAGCGGATTAAATTATTTTTAATTTTTTTTTATATTTTTAGATTGTTTTAATGTGCTGATACTAAAATTAATAATTAAAAAAATATATTATTTTAATATATTTTCAAATAAAAAATACTTTAAACTATGATTATTATTACACTTCTAAACAAGTCTGAATTTAGAGATATTAACATGTTCTTTTTAAATTGACCATGTAAAAAAACTTAATTAACTTGGCAGTAAATTCATAATATAAATAACTTAATATTTTGTTTTTTTTAAAAAAATTATCATTAGTTTTTTTTGAAAAACAAATTATGTAATTGTTCCTGTATTTTTTTTTTCTAGAGTAACGTTTAGTATTGTAATAAGTGGTAATAATTGCCTTTTAAAATATTTTTTTATTTAAAAATATATTAAAATAATATATTTTTTATTTTTTAAAATTTATTTTGAACCTCAAAACACTCTAAAATATATATAAAAAATAAATTTAAAATAAGGAAAAATATCAAATTTTTATCAAACAGTATTTTATCTGCATCCCACACGCTGCTTAAAACTCCTTCGCCTAACTTCATTGTCGAGCTTTTACATCGAATCAACTTGTTTTATAATCAACCATGGTGGTAACTTTTGGGATACACACGCAACCGAAGGCGGTGCGATGTCATATCCATACGTTAATTTTACTCCAATTTAATCCCAATAAAAGCTTGCCTATTACACTAGCAAAAACATCACTAGTTAAATTGAAAAAATTAAAAAAAAACTGAAAAAATTAAATTGTAAAAAAAATCAATTAAACTAATAAATTTTTTTAAAAAACTTACCAGTTCGGTTTAGTTTTTTAAATATAAAACCAAAAAAATCAAATCGAATAAAAAAAAACCCAGAAAAAACCAAACCAAACCGAAAAAACAGAGCCAATCAGCTTGAATTGGTTTTTGTTCTAAAAAACCAAACCGAATCGAAATCGGTTGGTTTAAACCGATTTGATTTAGTTTTTTTTTTAAAATTTAGTTTAGTTATTTTTTTTATATATCAAAACCAAACAAAAAATAAACTTGAACCGAACTGAACCATAAGTTATGGCCCTATTCTTTTTTACTTTGTTTTTGTTCTTGTTCTTTTTCTTGCATGTTTCGCCTCCCAATCAATAGTTCAAGCTCCATTGCTGGGTCAAAACAATGTGACTTGTAGATGTATAGACTACACTAAGCTATCACTTCTTGTTTATTGTGATATTGAATCAACCAATTATTGGATTTAATTATCTTTTAACATATGATTGTCGAATTTCAAATCAATTAGACTATTGCTAGTCAGTCGCTACATGTTATGCTACGCTGTGAGATGGAGTAACTTTTTTTTTTTTAATGACACAAAAAAATATTTTGTATTTTCACTAACCACAACAAATTGAAAAAAATAAAAACTAAGACTGTGTTATTTTATTGAACCGAAAAAAGATCATGGATAAATACTCGATAGTGTCTTTAAATCTAGTCAAGATGGTCCAACTTGGCTCCGGTGGCTGCGTTTTCTTCAAAAAAATTCACCTTTATGGTTCTAATTTCGATAATTGGATGCCTGCGTTTTAATTTGATAAATAAACCAATAATTACTCTGTCCATGGTCACAGCTAATAATCCGTTAGTTTAGACTTTAAAAAAATAGAGGGACACATGTCTTTTATATATATATATATAGAAAATTTATTTATTTTATAAGGTTCTTCATTGTGCTTTTAAGATAAAATTAAAAATTAACTAGAAAAAAAAATGAATCATCTATTTGACCTTTAAACTAAAGTAAAGGATTTTTTCCAAAACAAATAAAAATGAAAGAAAAAATATTTTCCATAGGTAAATAAATAAAGATAAAACAATCCAACAATAAATAAATAAATAAAATAACAATTCTCTTTACTGTTTTTGAAATTTTAAAATAAATTAAAATATTCTCTCCAGATGTAAACATACAATAGAAAATAAATAAAAAATTACCACAATTTTTAATAATTTTTTTGTTTTAATTTTTTCTTTTTCTAAAATTAGGACCTGTCGAATTCTGACACACGTTCCTTTTCTCAAGTCAAAAATTAAAAATTAAAAATAAAAAATAAAAATGACTTGATCATAGATTTGAGGGAATGTTGCTGGCTAACGGACCCAGCCATTGGTATCGAGCTGATTTATAAAAAGGTGTGTATAAGAAATTGATTCATTTCAGAATGCAGCCAATGTGCAGTATCCAGTACCCGTTACTATAGTAAAAAATCCAACCTAAAGAGTCTATGAACTGCAGAGTCGTTAACAGCAAGAAATAGCCATCTAGCTAGCTCACTGCAAGAGCTTGACCTTCACAGGCTTGAGAACTGAAATACAAAATGCAGGATACAGATGTTCCGGCTAATCTGCATATTTGAAACACAGATTAAAACAAGTGCAAATATCCTTGATTCATTTCAGATGCAGGCACAAAACTAACCAAACAAGAAAGTTACTTCTGTCCAAAATCTAGCACATGATAATGCAAATCCATCAGCGATACCAGATAGCAGAGACAGCAAACTACTCAGAAAGTCGAACAAACACACTCATACAGTTCAAACCAAATAAGGGAGAAAACAAACGACTTCAGTTTGTGAGATAGAAAGGTTTCTAGAGACCTTGATGAAACCTCCCCCAGTAATGGCACGACAGACCTTCAGCCAGACCACATTCTCAGTTGTCATAATCCCGGGAAACTGACCTCTCTGATCTTCTATATTCACGCTCCTTTTCACGTGACTCGGATGTTCCACGATCATAGTGGTAATCATCATCCTCCATTTGATCATACCGATCATGATCACGGTCTGGATACTGATCATAACGGTCCTGGTCACCTTGAACATCCATGGGATCGTACGGTCCCCTGCTTCTATGATGCTCATAGTGATCATAACGTGGGTCATTTTCTGCATCTGGCAGCCTTTGCCCCTGCTCAGGTTGTTCATACCAGCCACGATCATCCTCTGGCTCAGCATGATCATAGTCCCTTTCACCAAGTCGATCCCTCTCATGTTTTGACTCATCCCTATCATGGGAACGCCCACGGTCATGGTCACTGACTTCATAATCCCTCTCCCTGTCCCGGGTGCGATCACGATCCCGACCACGGTCTCTCTCTCGATCACGCTCATAGTCACGACCACGGTCCCGACCTCGATCACGTGTCCTATCACGGTCACGGTCACGACCTCGTTCTCTCTCCTTGTCTCGGTCTCTCTCTCTTTCACGATCTCTATGATGCCTATCTTCTCTGTGGTCACGATCCCGTGGCTTGTCATGGGATCGCTCACGTGACTTCTCTCTGTCTCTTTCCTTGTCCCTTCCCCTTTCACGAGACACTTCCCTGTCCCTGGGATACATCATCCAAATAAATCAAACATATAACTTGCAAATATGTAAAATACTCATGAATGCCCTTGTGATGTTCCACATGTCCTCCATATAATCACTGTTATTTTCAGGTAAAAACAACAGTGTGATAAACATCATTTGAGCTTCCTCATCCAACCATCACCACAACATGGAAAACATATTATACCAGCATGAGAATTGTACTCTTTTGTTAATCCTCTTTCATACAACAAGTTATGCAACAGACTTAGAAAGTGTGGAAAACTTTTAAGGGTCATACCGTTCAGTTTGCCGATCTTCTCGTGTCCTTGGCTCCTCAGACCGAGAGGATCCTCCTGATTGCTGAACCTCTCTGAGAAAGGAAAGGAAAACATGTTGGATTGTCCAAAGTAACAATCATTAACTCCAAGAAGACCAGAAGCATTCAGCTTTTCAAGCTTAGCATTATTTTAAGTTATCAAAAACCCACAAGGTGAACAGAAGAAGCTAAAAAACAGTGTCATAAACAAATTAAGCAAAGCATGTCAAAAACAGACTATCCCAATGCACATGATAACTAAATATAACTATATAGCCCTGGCTCAAGCAGAACTTAAATAATTCCTTGCATTGATAATTTTATTTCAAACAATCGCCATCATTAGTCATCAATAAGCACAACAGGAAAGACATTTAATTAACAATATTTGGTGACAGAAAGATAAAAATATAAAGCCAAGATGTAAAATAGTTGAGATCAACGAAATTACCTCCCAGAATGCTTCTGATTAACTTCTTCACCCCCGACTCTGGTAGTTCCAAGTCCACCACCAAGTCTGCGAGGTCGCCAATTTGGGACAGTCCTACCTCGTTCAACATCGACTAGTACCCTTCTTCCATCAAGCTTCCGCCCATCAGCTTGCTTATAGGCAGCTGGTCATGTTGACAAGCAGCAGTTAGAACCACATGACATGGAATGCATATTCAGTAAACAGTGCAAAACAACATATCAAACCTTTCATGTCTCGTGTATGCATGTATTCGATGAAAGCATATCCTCTAGGTTTATTTGTCACTTTATCAGCTACCATGCGAACCTGCAATTCTCAAAGCAGAAGAATAAATAAAATGCCACTACAGAGTCAGACCTTCAAACAATATTCATCATATCTTTACTGTTTATTTTCCATAACCAAGTGATAGCTCTACAAAAAGTTAAAGGCAGTAAATCCTAAATGGCACGGCAGGCAGGCATTATGCCTAATTGGCCGTGCTCACCTTTTAATCAAAGGGCTTCGAATCGCGAGATGCATCACCACCAGTGCTAGAGTTGCAGAAAAACTGATATATTGAGGCAAATTTACCAATTCTTGAACAGACTAGCATCCCCTTACCAGGGAATAAATTTTTTAAATTAAAAAAATAGTTATAGATAAAATAGGAAATACCAGAGCATCTTCTCAATTGCTGATATGTTTTGAGAAGCCTCTAAAGCCAAAAATAAATTTTTTAGCAGCAATGGAATGCATTATGAAAGATTCCAATGGAAAGAAAGAGATGCTAATATTCCCAACATATTTTACCCAGTTCAGGAAAAAGAACAGATGCCAGTCTCCTTTTGTTGCTCGAAAATAAAGGCCAAAAGGCACAGTGCATCAATGCTCTGCTCAACTTAAATCCAGCTTTGCCGGCAAGATCTTTGGAATTGGACAACAAGAAAATTGGGAGAGAGAATTTTCCATTTGTAGAATGATGTGAAAAGCCCCCTTACCAGGGATCTCTTTGTATGAAGAACTTTAATACTAAAACAATGCCTAGAAACTGGAACAACCTTACCAGGGCTCTCTTAGATGAACTTTAAACTAAAACAATATCTAGAACCTGGAACAATAACTGTTCCATTAATGATTTCTAAACCCAACTACATTGCAAGTAGAATTGTCAAGGGATCAGCAGAACAAACCTATGTCATTACCAGAAAATAGGCAGTGATACCTGTGCTATTATTTCCAATTTGCGCACTCCAACAATGTGATGGTGTTCTAGCTTTCTTTATTGCAATAGATGTGGAACAAAAGATGTGCCACAAATTCCTAACTACAGTTACCAAACAAGTGAAACTATGATGCATCACCACGTTCAAGTTCAGTTCAAAAGTAAAGAAAAGGTTAACACTGATTTATAGTTCAACAAACAAATTAAATCAGCTACACAAAGGAGCACATGGGAGAAATTTTTTCATTCCCAGACATTTTTTTTTGTTCATTTAAAATTATTGAAATCGAAAACATAATCCACAAATTTTTAAAACATATATTTTTGAAAAGAATATACAGATTTTTTGCATGGCATGTTAAGGAGAAAGTTGTTGCATAACCTCTTACCAAACCTGCTTGGTTATACTCAAAAATACCTACCCGTTTTATTGGTCCATAAGATTCAAACTCCCTTTTAATTCTACTCTCGGTAGTCTCATAATTCTGCAACAACAAAACAACAAAAACTAAGACACCAGTGCAGAAAGTAAATCATAAACCTTGAAATTTATAAAGGATGATCCAAAATACTTACAAGCCTAGCAACGAACAATGTCTTGTATGGATCTCCCGACACATTTGGATCGTTAGTAGGATCATCTGCAAAAACAACAAGGATCCAAAAAATGTTAAAACCTGCATAGATCAAATCTTAACAATGGAATTACTACTAGCAAAGAAGGTAATCTAACATTTTTGGAGCTCCTCGGCAGCCTTTTCTGCACCCTTCTCTAGTCGTGCCGCATGAATCCTAGCCTTTCTTTCTGCCTGGAGCCATGGAAAATGCACCACAAAGTTATAGAACATAAAAAAAAACTGCTTAGGAAAAACAAGCCACAAGCCACAAGCCACAAGAAACAATCACAAAGCTTGCATAAACCTTAAAGAAATAAACATGTTTAACAGAAACTAAAGAATCTTAAATAGAAACCACAAAAAAAAAAAAAAAAGATAAGTGAACAGGTATAGCAAGTAGATAACCCTACAGGAGTTTCAGCTTCCTTGATAGGAGGAGCATACTCCGGATCTCCAGGCTCCGCAAAGTGACTCACAAACTGAGCCATACCTGAAAAAAAAATGAGGCATGAAACAAAACTACTAACATCAATAAATAAACATCCAACAAAAGGAAACCCTTACAACAATAATATACCATAAACAGATACCTAAATATGGCGGGCATTTTCTCTTCTCAGGTGGGGGTTTAAATTCCAGAGGAGGTCGAGGCTCAAAGAGCTTCAAAAGATTTGCTGTTAAACCCGTCGGGTGACTTTGCCCAATCTGCAAAAGCCAGCATATCCAGTTCACTCCTAATATTAAAAAATCTCACAACTCGATAAATTTCACCACTCTTTAGCAAAAACCCATCAAAAATCGAAAAGCCTGCCCTTCTCAATTAATAGAAAACGAATTCTATTTTCTCCATCCCTTCAGCGATCAAAATTACACAAATTTTAACTCTTAATATTACAAAGAACCCCTAAAAGTCCCACAAAGTAAAAAGTTCTCATAGTTTATTAGAGCTAAATCAATACCAAACGTTACACAATTAACGATCCTAAACCCTAAAATTAAAATTTATAATCGAAACTACAAATAAGGACAAATCCAAAGAAAAATTGAACAAATTTCAAAAGTTCAAAAACTAATAAAACCAATCGAGTCATTATAGGAAAAAAAAACCTAAAAAAACCCTTAAATCTTAAATTAAAATCAACTTGAAAAAACAAACAAAAAAGCTTGAATAGAATCGGACCAGTTTGAGCTGGAGAACGTTGGCACGGTTCTGTCCTTTAGCGCTGCCACGAACGGCGGCGTTCGGGTTGCGCATGAAGGCATCGTTGTAATCTCCCATGGTGGCGGGATAGAAGCTGCACCAGCTAACTAGGGTTTTCGTGATTTTATAGAGAAATCGAGGTTTTAACAAGAGAGCAAGAATAAATTAATAATAACGTGCATCGTTTTGGATATACAATTTATTTAGATCGGGTTTTAGAAGTCCGATTAGAACCCGGAAGCGGCAGCAAGAAAGACTGGAGAAATGTTTGGCTACCTTTTGTATTATATAGCCGAGTTGTGTATTTGTTTGGTCAATGAATACGGTGCCGTTTCTACGCAGCGTTTCCTTTTTTTTTTTTTTAAGAAATTGCTTCTCGAATGTTTTTTTTTTTTTTCCTTCTGTTGGTATAAATGCTAAGGATGAAAAAACAATTTCTCTCATAACCTTCTTTACTATTTTACCCAAAATAGTGGAATATATTCACCTGCTATCCATCCAAGCCATGATTAAGATTTGTGAAATCATTTATAATATGTTTGAATTTTTTGAATTGATTCCAATTTTTTAATATTAAAAAATCTAATATTTGAACTATTTTGAGTGTTAAGAATTGAATTCTAAATTAAATTTAATCTAAAAAATAATATAAAAATAAATTAGAAACTAATCTTTTTGATTTACAATTTTAATTAGAAGAAATTTAATGTTGAAACTAGTGTAAGATAAACTTTTAGTCCAAATTTGAATTCAAGTAAGCCCAAATCTAATCTAAATTAAACTAAATATGTAAAAAAAAGTTGCAAGAGAATTATCTCTTTTCTAATTCTTGTACCTATCATGATCCTTTCCTCGTCAAACTAAAAAATTTATTATTTTATCTTGCGTGTTTTGGTTTAAAAAATATGAAAGAAACAAATAAATGGTTTTCTCTCCTATTATTTTGAATCATAAATTGTGTATGAAAAAATTAAAAAAAATATTAAGACTTATAAGAATTTGAAGTTAATATTGTTAAGATTTCTTTCTTCTTTGTATCTATCTCTGCTTTAGGAATAAACATAAATAGTTAATTAAAATTCAATAATTTTATAGAAGCTTAAAAAAGGTACACTGGGAAGCAGAAACAGAACTATCATAATATTTGGCACAATATCAAAGGAGAAAACAAAATTTACAAAAAGAAGGTCCTTTGCATAACATTTTTACAGAATGTACAAACGAGGAAGAGGTAAAAAGCAGGAAAATTTTTTTAACAACACAGTGCATTTTATAGCAGAACAATAATACAGACAACAACTTTCTAGATGGTGATCTAATAATAAAAGCTTGGAATCAAGAAATTTGTTTTATTTGTGGTTTCAGGTTCGAGTTCTGGATTGCTTATATGATGGCCACTGAAGGCTTATATAGTCGTTAACTTCAGGGCCCATAGAATTAGTAGAGGTGCGTGCAAGCTGACTCGGACACCCACGTTAATCTAAAAAAAATAAAAATAACATAGACAGCTCACACATACAGCAGAAGTTAGAGTCCGCCCATGAAATCCATGCATGACCACCCTTACAGTATCACATATGATGAGAGAAACAAATTCAATTAGTCAAAAAATTAGGGTTTCTTGGTGAGCGCCATCAACATTTTTCACATAGATAGCAAAAATCATTAGTACCACCTAAATACTTGGTCTTTCCTCTCTAGAGTTAACCCTTGAAAAAAATACCAAGATTTCGTTTGCTTGCTAGAATTTTTTTTTTTTTGAAAAGTAAATTTTAAAAAAATAAATTCCGATAAAGTATTTTTTGATGTTTGTTAATGTAATAAAAAACACTTTCCAGTGTTTGGTTATGTCATGAAAAATAAGCTGGAAAATAACTTATTAATATTTTATTTTTCTCAAGTTTATTAAAATAATGAGTAACAGATTTTACAAATTAAAAAAGTTGAATGAGAATGAAATTGAAAAAAAAATATAATTTCATAAATTATCTCAAATAAAATAAATAATAATCAAAATAATAGAGATCAAATCTAAAAAATTAAAAAAAAAATGAAAGATGAAGAAATTAAAATAATAATAATCAACATTTCATAAATTATTTCAAATAAAATAAGTAACAATCAAAATAATGATGACCAAATTTGATAGATAAAAAATTTCAATAAAAAAATGATAAGGATAAAGAAAATAACAATTATAAAAATAAGGACCAAAGTTAATATAAAAATTAAATTTTAAGAGATGAAATTGAAAAATAAATATTCAAAACAAAATATATATAGCAATCAAAAATTTGGACATTAAATTTGATATAATCAGCAAATAATGACATTTTTAAATTTTTCACAACTTTCAGAAAGTGTTTTACGCCAACATTTTCCAGGAAAACACTTTCCTGAAAACTAAGCCAAATTTTTCTTTGACTGAAAAGTGTTTTCTGTTGACTAACTTTTTTAATGACAAACAAATATAAAAAAGTTTGGAAAGTGATTTCTTAGAAACTACTTTACGAAAAACAAACACAGCTAAAAGAAAAATTATTTTTCTGGAAATCAAGCTAAATTTTTCTTTGATTGAAAAATATTTTTCAATAATTGAAAAGTATTTTTTAATAATTGAAAAGTGTTTTTCATTGACTAACTTTTCTCATGATAAATAAATATAAAAAATTTAGAAAATAATTTTTTAAAAATAAACATGCCAAAATAACTAGTTTCAAATCAACAGAATCACTTGAAAGAAAAATAATGACCATTTAATTATATTTGTATGTCTGCGATCGTTGTCTGTTCTTGACCACCAAAAATGGCTCATAAATTGGCTTTTAAGCTTTTTGTACATTTTTGTGGCTAGTAATTAGACTGGCTGTTTCATCGATAATTCCTGTGGGTCCCTGAAGGGTCCGTTTCTCGGGAGTCATTGCTTGATGTTCCAAGCTCACTGCTCCCAAATTCCTGGCTACCTAACGCCACCTGCCTGAACCTTTTCATATCTGCATTATACAAATTTGTATCGTAGTCTGATGAGCTTCCGTTCGAGCTGGAAAACATCGGGCTCCGGCCAGTCCTTGTACCCTCATTCAAGACATCCAGTGATACATCTCCTTGTAATGCACGTACTATCTATTTTGCAGAAAAATTACAACATGTCAAATAGCGTCTCATGATAATTATTAGAAATTTACTTGTGGAAGTGAGGTTCTTTGGATACCTGGCTCATTTTTGGGCGTTTTCTAGCAGAATGGCGAATGCTGGCCGCAGCACAAGCTATCATTCTTTGCATCTCTTGATGGTTGTACTTGCTCTCCAACAATGGATCGACCAACTGGATGAAGTTGCCGGTCTCCAAAGCAGAAACCGTAAGCGGTCGAGCCTGTCCGTTACATGCACAAAAAAATATATTTACTTCCACAGAACAGCACAAGATGGCAAGTATTTCAAAAACTTTGATGAAAGGTTTATACTGAAAAGCAATTTAGTCAAACTTGGATAAAAATAGAGAAACCACAAACCCAGTCCACCAAGCTATCTTGCATTTCACTTGAAGGATCAACAGGTTTCTTCCCGGTTATGAGTTCCAAGAGCACGACTCCATACGAGAAAACATCAGATTTCTCAGTCAGCTTGCCGCTTGCTGCATACTCAGGAGCCAAATACCTGCATTAGCATCAAGGAAGTTTATTAGCAGCAACCTTTTCTAACTGCTTATCATTTTTTAATAAGAAAGTAGATGGTTAAGACCTTGCCATGCTATGGAAAGAACTTTGAAATTGATTCAAGTCCACCCTTATCTAACAAAAGAATGGCTTATCATAGCTTTACCCGAAAGTACCCATGACACGGGTAAATACATGCGTATAATTGTCAGAAGACAGCTTAGCCAATCCGAAATCAGCAACCTGAATAGGCAAAGGAGCGTGATCAATTAGCTTTGTCAACATCAGCAATATTGTTTTGATGGATCTACTGCTATGGGGGCCGGTATCATATATATGTGTATGTATAGGATAAACTATAAATCTAGTTCCACCAAGAGAAGGTACCATGGCTTCAAAGTTGTTGTCAATAAGAATATTGGCAGCTTTAATATCACGGTGGATAACCCGGGGATGGCCTGCACATATTTTTCAATGAAGTAACATAAATATGTGATCACTGCGTGCATGTGTGTGTGTGTGTGTGCGTGTTGGGGGGGATAGAAAGGAGGGGTAGAATATCTTACAATCTTCATGAAGGTAAGCAAGCCCTTTGGCAGAACCTAATGCAATACGGAGCCTAGTCGGCCACTCCATGACTGGAAGACGTCCTTTTCCTGCAACCGACAGTTTGAGGTTATCATCCTAATTGGATTTTTTTGCTGAATTTTTATAATATAAGAGGTGGTGCTGGTGTGTATCAAGATGCCTTGAAGCTAGAATGCTTGACATGGTACTGTCTGTATGCATTCTTTTGACAAATCTAGATCTATCGATGGCTTAAGATTGGACAGACTTCTCTGTAATCTTAGAAAGTCTACAATTAAGGCACCATGACATTTCTTTTGTCGTTCAACAAGAAACTTTACAATTGAGAGGTGCCTTAGAAAACGAAGCAGAAGCAGAAGCAGAAACAGAAACTTGCCATGAAGGTGATGTTCCAAGGTCTTGTTGGGAACAAACTCATAGACCAACATTCTTTGCCCTCCAGCAATACAATAACCAACAAGTGACACAAGATGGCGATGATGGACACGACTAATGATATCAACTTCAGCCTGGAATTCTCGTTCACCCTGTCCATTACCTGCCTTTAAGCTCTTAACTGCAATCTCCTTCCCATTAGGCAACACACCTTTGTGCACATAACCGAACCCACCTTGACCTAATAAATTGGCTTGATCAAATCCACCTGTAGCTGCTGCTAGTTCATCATATGTGAAGGTACTTTTGTTGAAACCAAGAGCAATATTTGGCGACGGAGGCGGCAAGGGGGGGCGGTATGGGCCAGAGTTAATAGAGCTCATATCATCACTGCTCCCCATCGGTGGAGGTGGAGGTTGTGCAAGCCAGGGAGATCCCATTGCACTTGGTGATGGGGATGGCTTCACAACTTGTTCTTTTGGGGGACCATTTTGCCAGTTTGATTGCTGTGCGCTGTGGTTATAAGAAAATTGTTCACTCCCTGCGCGTAAAAATAGAACATTATCAATGAAGGATCAAATTGATTTGGAATTGTAAAAAAAATGAATCACCTGGGATGCCAGATACAGAAACAAGATTCAGCAATAATCTCACAAGTATTCAACCTGATATTTACTTGAACGCTCTTCAAAAATATTTAGCAGAGATATCAAGACATATTTTCCGTCATTTTTATGAGTGGATTGGAGGGGCTATTCGTGATCTATAACAGGTTCAAAATGAATTGAAGCAACAGAAGAAGCTTTTCTAGCATAACCAGTTTCTGAACATAAAATCAGACTAATGAAGTTACAATACAACTCTCTCCTCTCAAAACAGTTATTGAAGGAAAGAAATAGCTTGAACCATTCTGAAATCGGATGAACCATTTGAAATCTACTTAATTTCTAAGTTATATAAAAAGGAGGGCTTATACATTTTGTATTTGAAAAGAAGGTATACTATCACAAAACATGATATTTGTACATTAGTTGAGATAATGTAATCCAACCATGATGATCGGTAGTGTTATAATGTAATTGTTGGGTGCCCATATTAGAAGTAATTATCTCATACTTAGATGAACGGAAAAAAGAGGTGCTTTTATATATAAGATTGGCTCATGACTCAACATCTTTGTGTATAAGCTCCTTGACAAATTGGTATCAAAGATGAATGGTTCGGATTGGGATGAGTGGCGATTGTGGTTAGACTCTCGTAGCTTTGTTTACTTCGCCGTGATTGAGCAAACGAGTTAAGCTCCAAGCTCTAGATTTCATACTAGATGTAATGCCCGCATGTTGTTGCGGGCTTGTGACATGCATATATATTATCGTGAACTTATAAAAAAAACATAAAAAATTATGCAGAGAAATATGATTACAATCTATAATATTTTCAAGAAAAAATTATAAAAATAATTTTATAAAAAAAAATATTAAAAAAAAAACCATATAGAAAATCACTGTAGTAATTTATAGTGTTTCATAAAAAAATATATAGTTGTAATCCTCAACCAGCTTAATATTAAAAAAATAAAATTGATAAAGAAAATTTTGAAACAATTCATAACAAAAAAATATATATATGAGGAATGACTATAGCAATCCACAATGTTTTAAAGAAAAAAGTATAAAGCAAAATTCTCAACCAGCTTAATATTAAAAAAATAGAAACAACAAAGATAATTTAAAAAAAAATCATATAAAAAAACAAAAATCATAAAAAAGAAGAAGAAAAAAGACTTATATAGAAACACTATAGCAATCCACAATGTTTTGTGAGGAAAACTATAGTTGTAATTATCAACTAACTCAATATTAAAAAAATAAAATCGACAAAGATAATTTTGAAAAAAATCATTAAAAAAACATAAAAACCATGTGAGGAAACACTGTAGCAATCCAAAATATTTTAAGAAAAAAAACTATAAACCTAAATTCTTAATCATCTCAATATTAAAAAAAATAAATTCAACAAAAATAATTTTAGAAAAAAATATGTGAAAAAACACTCTAGCAAAGCAAAAATCATGTGGAGAAATATTATAGCAATCGACAATGTTTCAAAGAAAAAAACTATAAAGCTAAATTTTCAACCAGTTTAATAGTAAAAAAATAAAATTGACAAAAATAATTTTAAAAAAATATATATATAAAAAAGAAGAAGATAATTTTGGGAAAAAAGAAAGCATGTGGGGAATGGAAAAAAAAAAGAAAAAACTAAATAAAGAAAAAACATGCAGGAAATGAAAATAAAAAAAAGCAAAAATAATTATGGAACAAACTACAATACTTTCCCCACCCCCCGTTTAAAAGTATTATTAATTAGGAATGTTAAATACTTCCACAAGAGGAGTTGTGTTAGAAAGGGTCTGGCTTACATGTGAAGGTTTAGATACCTCCACAGGAGAGGGAGTTGTGTTAAATACTTCTACAAAGGAATGGGAAAAAAGAGATGCTTATCTTATATTATAAGATGGATTCATGATCCAATAGTCTAGGTTTTTGGATTGGAGATGAGTCTTGTTTTATGTGTAAGTGCAGACACAAACCCGACACAGATGCGAGAGCCCACACATCTCCCCAAACACAGACAACTCCCTAACAGTAATCAATGGTGATAGAAATGATTTACAAAAACATAAGGTTTGGTGAAACAACATATGTACCTCCTTGAGGATTTTCTCCATGATAATGCCTATTTTTTCTTTTCTTCTTGCGATAACAGTATGCACAGATGAAAATCAAGGCAATAAGGAATATACCGAAACTAATTGCCACCCCAACTTCAATTTTAATATGATTTGAAGTAAGTCCTCCACCATTATTTGATGAATCTGAGGGTGTTGGTTGTGAGTTTTCTGAATTTGGTGGAGGAGGGGGTGGAGATGGTGGAGGAGGAGATGGTGTATCTGGTGGTGGAGTAACCGATTGAGGTGGGGATGCAGATGTTGGATTCTCAAGTGGTGGTGGCGCTGGTGGAGATGGTGGAATATCCGATTGAGGTGGGGGTGCAGATATTGAATTCTCAGGTGGTGGTGGAGGTGGTGGAGTATCCGATTGAAGTGGGGGTGCAGATATTGAATTCTCAGGTGGTGGTGACTCTGGTGGAAATGGAAATGTGGGTACAAATATTAGATTCTGAGGTGGTGTTGACGCTGGTGAAGGAGAGGGGGGGGCAGAATATGGCGAGGGAGCATCAGGGGTTGAAGACATTCTTCTTTTTTTCTTTATCTCATGAAGAACTTCCGGCCAAAAGGTTATTTAGCGTTACACGCCGGAAACTCCACGAAACCCCCAGACTGCTCGTCTCAAGATTTTAGGATCCCTGAAAATATTAATGACAGGATCAGAAGCAATCAAGAGATGAATCACAACATGTATTCTAACATAAGAACTATTACAAAACAGAACAAGGATGTTTATTTTTTGTAGTATAGTATTATTAGGCTGCTCCGACAAAGCATGATCATAAATATTCTCCTTCAAGCATGCACCTTCATGACTTCGTAATTTTACTTTTCTCGTCAACCCTACTTGCATGTGCCATCACTATCATAAATTATCAATAATAATAAACTCGAAATAATTATAAATCTTATCATTGTGGATTGTATGGTTACAGTATATTATATACAAAAACTTCAAATATATATATATATATATATATAAAAAGAAGTTAGAGACATTTTTGTTTTTATGGTCGGAAAGGTATTCTTGACTTGTTTTTATTACATTTCAATATTAAATATATTATTTTCAATTGAGTAAAAGATATACCATTTATATTATTAGGATGAGAAGACTAATCAATTTCTCTAGTTTTCTCCCTAATTATAAAATACATCTGGTTTTTCAAGTCTAGGAATTTATTTCTTGAAATTAATGCATTAAACAAAATTAAAATATTTTTTTAAAATTAAAATAGTAATAAAAGTAAATTTAGTTTTTGATTGAAGTGTAAACCAGTGGTAAATAAACAAAAAGAAACTTCATTGATTATCTAATGAGTTGCTTCTCCAATATATATATATATAACAGAGAAATTATCGATAATAACAATTATTTTCTTATCTCTTGTATCATATCTTCCACAAATCTTATGTAATGGACTTTTCTGGTGTGTGGCATTTTGATTTTTAAACACAACCAATTACCTTATATAAAATAATGCTAAAAATAATATTTTTTTGGGTGAAAACATACAAGCCTGAATATCCATATTAATAAAAATAAAAAAACAAGCCATATAAAAAGCCAATTACCTTATCTTGTGAGAAAAAGATTAAAAAAAACTATTTTCTTAGACCTGTAATAATTGTAAATTTTTCTCATTATAACATTCAATGACTTCGTAATTATACTTTTCTCGTCAACCCTACTTGCATGGTGCCATCACTATCATAAATTATCAATAATAATAAACTTGAAATAATTATAAATCTTATCCTTGTGGATTGTGTGGCTACAATATTATATACAAAAACTTCAAATACATAATATAACATAACATACATATATATAATAATAATATATATCTCTTTCTTTTTTGGAATATAACAATTATATTATGCAAAACTTAAATCTCAGGTATAGTTGTATGGACATGTATATGATGATTAAATATGTTATTGATAAAATTAATGGATAGTGATTTTAAGGCCACATTTATGTGAGTATTGATTGCATAAGAAAAAAATCATAAAACTTGATAATAATTTATTAAATAACTCTAAATTATTCATCAAACCACTCTGAAAAGGCTAATATTACAGTTAGGGATCAATCTAGAATTTTTATAGATTTTTAAGGGTCAAATTATAATTTTGTCAAAATTTAGTTTTTGATTGAAGTGTAAACCAGTGGTAAATAAACAAAAAGAAACTTCATTGATTATCTAATGAGTTGCTTCTCCAATATATATATATATAACAGAGAAATTATCGATAATAACAATTATTTTCTTATCTCTTGTATCATATCTTCCACAAATCTTATGTAATGGACTTTTCTGGTGTGTGGCATTTTGATTTTTAAACACAACCAATTACCTTATATAAAATAATGCTAAAAATAATATTTTTTTGGGTGAAAACATACAAGCCTGAATATCCATATTAATAAAAATAAAAAAACAAGCCATATAAAAAGCCAATTACCTTATCTTGTGAGAAAAAGATTAAAAAAAACTATTTTCTTAGACCTGTAATAATTGTAAATTTTTCTCATTATAACATTCAATGACTTCGTAATTATACTTTTCTCGTCAACCCTACTTGCATGGTGCCATCACTATCATAAATTATCAATAATAATAAACTTGAAATAATTATAAATCTTATCCTTGTGGATTGTGTGGCTACAATATTATATACAAAAACTTCAAATACATAATATAACATAACATACATATATATAATAATAATATATATCTCTTTCTTTTTTGGAATATAACAATTATATTATGCAAAACTTAAATCTCAGGTATAGTTGTATGGACATGTATATGATGATTAAATATGTTATTGATAAAATTAATGGATAGTGATTTTAAGGCCACATTTATGTGAGTATTGATTGCATAAGAAAAAAATCATAAAACTTGATAATAATTTATTAAATAACTCTAAATTATTCATCAAACCACTCTGAAAAGGCTAATATTACAGTTAGGGATCAATCTAGAATTTTTATAGATTTTTAAGGGTCAAATTATAATTTTGTCAAATTGATAAAGGACCAAAATGAAAATGTCATATTCATAACTATACTGGAATTTTACTCATAATTCTTCTTTAATTCTGTCTAGAATCTCGGATTATGCTTCAGGGACCAATCTGGAAATTTAGCAGATTTTTAAAAGTCAAATTGTAATTTTATCAAATTTAAAGACCAAAATAAAAATATCATAAATTAGCAACTATACTGGAATTTTGCACCAGGGACCAATCTATAATTTTTTTAAAGTTTGAGGATTAAACTGAAATTTTCACAAATTAAAGGATCAAACTGAAATTTTATCATCTTCAACCTGAAAACCAGATTTTTCACATATCACCTACTAATATATCAAGATTTATAACTCAAATTCATTATTTAAATAAACTATAACTCAAAATCCTCATTTTTACCTAAAATCTTCAAAAATCAACTAAATAACTCATTACCCATAACAATTAACTTTCTAAGCTATTTTTGCTTCTGCTTCTTTCTTCTTCTTTTTTTAATAATAATTGAGTATTATATATTATAGAAAGGTGCTGGAGCCAAAATTAAAGGCTAGCTAGCATAAAATAAAAACAGAGGTATATAAAAGACATGGGGAGGAAGTAATAACACACACACACATATATATATATATATATATATTAAAAAAACTCAAGTTAGCCTATCAAGTTTATGACTTGGATCATAAAATTGGGATAAACAAACTCAATATTAAAAAATAAAATTAAAGAAAAAAAATATAAAAACATATATGATTTAACAATATTAATCAATTATTAAAATCTTTCATTTTATATATATTAAAAATAAATATTAATAACTATTATATCAATTTGTGAATGTTTCAATTTGGATGTGAATAAATATTTTATATATGGCATTTTTCTTAAGAAACCAAAGTTATTAAACATGGTTAGATTTAATAACCAGGTGAGGGTGAGGGTTTAGGTTATAGATTGGTCTAATTAATACTCGAATCAAGATTTGGGTCATAGACCGGACAAATTAGCTTATTGATCGGTGTAAATAAAAAATTGTATTATGTTATGATTTTTTATAGAAAAAATCAAAATTATGTTGTTAAAAAAAGTAAAACTAGTTTTTTACTGAGTTGACTAGGTTATGAGTTGATTTATCTGGTCAACTAGGCTTGATTGAGTCAATTCTTACTTGGTTTTTTCTAAACCTAAATCGGGTTAGGTTCCAGATTAAAATGTTAGGCTTGAATTAAATTTAATAACGCTGATTAAAATCACAATGTAGAAAAAAAAATTGCATAAAGTAATTAACTGAAAACTTGCATTCCTTATTATAAAATTGAACCCATATCAGTTTTTTTTAAAGGAAAAATATGAATCAAAGGTTATAATGCTAGGCAGCTCACTTTGAATGATAATGACGAATATAGAAGACTTGCTATTTTCTTTATAAAAATAACGTGTGGAAAATCATGCCTTAATTTTGATGGTGATGGCAAAATCAAAAAATAACGTGTGGAAAATCATGCATTAATTTTGATGGTGATGGCAAAATCAAAATCATGCCTTAATTTTGATGGTGATGACAAAATCAAACAATATCGTTGATAAAATGAACCACAAATGATATTATTTCTAAAATACTTGTCATGAGAATAAGTCTTCTTCTTTTTCTTTCTAAAGAGTCTATTTTTTATAACACAATCAACAAGTAAGATGGATAGGAATATGCAGTGTGAGACTATATATTGTCATCGCAGTAACGTGGGATGGTCTAGAAGACCTTTGCTATCAAGCATTTTTTCTACGAGATGGGTCCATGAGACCATTGTCCCGTAAGCTTGGGTTCGGATAATATGCTTTAATTTCAATTTAGTTTACAAAAACAAAATATTAAATGCTTGAGCATAAAAAGTAAATTTCAAGTGTTAGAATGCAACCAATGGACAAGGGACCTTGGATTAATATATGACATATCTTTCAATGAAAATATACATTTTCTCATTTTTTTATGTATTTGTTTTATGGTTATATTTACTTCTTTTTTCTTTTTAAAGTACATAATTGTTTTTTTTTTTTAACACAATCAACGAGTAAGATGGATAGGAATTTGTAATGTGAGATGAGTCTCTGAGACTATTTCCATCTGTATTTTTTCCACCATATAGGCCAGTGGAATGGTCCATGCGACCATTGCTATCAAACATTTTTTCTACATAAAATATAAAATAGGTTTAAATCTTGTGGTATATTTTTTGTCTTTTAGAGCCATGAATTTATATCTCAAAACTTGAAAACTATTATAAAGTTATTAAGTTATCATTGAGTGTGTGTATCCTTTTCAAGAACAAAAGGGATGGTGATGGAGAGGGCATTGCAACAAATTATCCACCACAAGATGGGTCAATGATACCATTGCAATTTTTCCCATGAGATGGAGCCGTACGCTTGGGTTTCTAAAAACTATGGTTTTTAATTTTATTATGTAACTTCTAGAATGACAGGTGTGTGTATTATTTTAAATTAAAAAACAAAATAAATTAGAAGATATTTCATCTCGTTTAGAATCTTATTTCAATCCATGAATTTCACCTAAATTCTGGCCATAATATTTTGATTCTATTCCAGCCATTTTGTTATGGCCAAATAATATTTTGTTTTGTTTTTTTATTAAAAATTAAGATTCATAATTTATTTTTATTTGTTTTATTTACGGTTATTATAGTCTCATGACCCAGGTTATTGATTTAAAAGGTTAGCCCAGATTTACCCGAGTTGATCTAATATATTATTGTCTCAATACTTTTGTAAAAAAATATATCATCTTGAACTTTTTTAAAGTAAAACTATATTTTTACTAGTTATCCAGACTATTTTTGAACTCATCGAATTGATTAGTTCATATCGATTCAACTTTAATTTTTTTACTTATATTTGAAATTTAAATTACATAATTTCAAGTTAGTTTATTTTTAAATTTAAATTTAAATTATATTTATTAAATTAATATTTTGAGTTATATATATAGAACAATCCAAAATAACACGTCAAAATACTCATAAATCAAAATATATTGTTACAATTAAAATAATAAAACACTAATTTAAACAGAATTGACAGTAGTAGACTAAAACTCCTCGATTACTTATACCATTAGCAATTTAGTAATGATTGATCATCATTTATATTAAGATTGGTCTATTAATTCAAACGTTGATGGCATTAGTAACAATGATTTTTTTTGAAATGATGGCTGCCTCTTGATTACTTGAAAATATACGGGTTTTTTTAAGTTCAAATCTATTAATAAAAATATAGTTTTATTGAATATTTTTTATATACTTTTATTAGAGAAATCATTATAAACAAATTTATGGACAGACACTAGATTATCAAGTATTTAAATAGAAAAATAAAACACTGATACAAGCTTTTAAATAAAAAAATTATAAAATACATATAATTTGTACCTGTCATTATCTCTTTTGCATTGCTAACACTTAACAAATTGTATATATAATTCTCGTGTGAATAACATCAAAATAAATTTAATTGCATGACATAATAATACATGTTTATTTTTTTATTTTAAAAATATTTAAAAACAAATTAAATTTTTTTAAATAAATAACTTTTAAATCATCAAGTAGTGAAACACAAAAAGAGTAAAGAAAGTGAAGAATAATCAAAGTGGTGCGGGTCCACATCAATTTTAGTCCATGTTTTTTATACTAATCTTGTCATCCATTTACAGCCGGAGAAAAAAACATCACTTATTACTTTCCTTATCTCTTCTTGCCCAGAAGATAAAGGTACGAGAACCTTTGAATGCCACTCATTTTAGTACATAGACTAGATATTTGACCACAACTTCATTGCCAGTTAATTGTTTTTTTTTTCAATTAAACAAATTTATATATAAATTTCTTCAACATATTTTTACAATTAAGAGAAAATTAAAAAAAAATATACACAAACATAGTCAAATAAATCAACAATTATATGTGTTAATAAGTGGAAAAAAAAACCATAAACGATGACTCAAAATAAAAACTAAAAAAATTAAGAGGCAGGTATTGATCAAAATATTTAATTTCACAAGATGTGACATTTATGCAGTTGTGTTTTCTAAGTTTTTTATTCAATCAAACGATAATAAAAAGAGACACATATTATAAATTGATTGAATAAAATAAAAAGAGAAAAATAATAATATGCAAGCTTACATATATTAGAAATATTATTTGAAAATAAATTTTCTTTTATTTCCAAAAATAAAATTTATCTATGCAAAAGATTTTTAAAAAATATAGATTAATCAGAAAAACCTCCTCAAAAATTAAAAAATAATTAAAAAATAAGTATAATTTCAAATAGGCTTTCTAAATAACATAAAAGAGAAAGGGGATATAAATATAAATATAAATATAAAAAAGATTAAGATTAAGATTAAGATTAAGATGAAGATTAAATTAAAAAAATACAAAAAAATATTTTTTTTCTTAAACAAAAAAAAGTAAACAATGTCGTTCAAAGTAAAACTTGTGAGGTGAACCCAAACCATGAACTCAATCGGGTTTAATATTTTTCCCTTTAAATTTATAGCAAACCTAAAAAAAATAAACGATGTCGTCCATGGTAAAACATGAGGGGGTGAATAATATAACTACACAGTGTTCACCTTACATATTTTTTTCTTAAATTTATAGCAAAACCTTAAAAAAAAAACAATGACCAATGTTGTCCATAGTAAAATGTGAGGGGGTGAACAATGCATCTGCATAGTGTTCACCCCGCACGCCTTAGCTTATTTAGGGTGAATTCGAATCATGAACTTGATCAGGTTTAATATCCCCCCTTAAATTTATAGCAAACTAAAAAAAAAATAAACAATGTTGTTTATAATAAAACATGAGGGGATGAACAATACGGATGTATAATGTTCACCTTACATATTTTTTTTTTAAATTTATAGTAAAACCTAATAAAAAAACAGTGAATAATGTGTCCATTATAAACGTGAGGGGATGAATAGTGCAGCTATATAGTGTTCACCCCACATGCTTTAGATTATTAGTAACTAGTATTCTATTGACGCTCAATAGCGGGACGATTATTTTTTAAAATTAAAAAAAATTAATAAGCAAGCTACTACAATGCACTTTTTAATGATGACGATATTTGTAGCAAAAATTTCAAAGGATTTAATACAAATCCAAGCCAAAATGTTTTACTAGATTACTATCTTACGATCTTCTTAAAACTTGGGTCTGAGCTTGTCATGTTGAATCATCTCTTCTGGAATCCTTTTTACCATCTAATGACTGCCACTTATGTTTGTGCAATTTCTTATGTACTAGTAAAATTATACAGATATGGGCTTGAAGCTGTTAACTTTCCCTGGACTGGTTATATCATTTATTTATAGGTCTAATTGTATACTATCACTTGGTCCAAGAGGCAATATTGCATCTCTCTTTCACATATCTTTTGAAAAATCTTATCACACTTGGATCAAGATCAAAACTCTAGGACACTCATTTTCCCAAGACAAGAGTTCCAATAGAATCTACTGTAATCTACTGTCTTGAGATAACAGTTCCAAAAAAAATCTACTCCAAATTTTTTTCTTTTTGAATCTTTAGTTATTTTTATTTTTTCTCATCATTTTTTTAAATTAAAAAATATAAATAAATTATTAAAAAACAAATAAAACAAAACAAGAATTAAAAAAGTAACATTAAACAATAGCCGTTTCATCAGTTTTAATTTTAGTATAACACAATAATATGAACCAACCTTGATTCTCAAAGGCATCCAACTAATTCATTAGCCTTCAAATTGTCATCACCTGATTTTTGAATTCATAGTCGGCATTTAAACAAGGATCCTCTTCAAGGTTTCATATTTATGCGAACTCAAATATACACACAAACTTATCCTTTAAATAAGTCAATCAGAGTTCAATGTAGCATTAATAACAAAATTAACTTTATAATATAATTTGATTGTCTTAATACAAATGTTAATACAAAGTTTGTAGTTGTGGAACACTAACTAGACATAAAAAAAAGTCATAACAAGAACAATAAGGGAGGGGGTTTGACAATATGTAATACAACAATGAGGAATATATATATAATTATGGCTTTAAGTTTTTATAAATTTTTTTTTAAAAAAAATCATATAAGAACAACGAGGGAGGGGGTTTGGCAGTATGTATTTGCAGTAAAAATTGGTAAGCACCTAAACAAGGTCTGTGCTAAATCTAAATTGCTAAGATGTGATATATTGATATCTACAAAGATAACTTAATCTATCTATTGAAGTAAAGCATTTAAATGCGTATACAATGTTTTTGGAACATTAAATATCTAGTGATGTAGGCATAAACTAGAAAGACAACAAACAAACACAAAGTAGATTTGTTCAGCGAACACGGTTGCAAACTTAAACACTAAATTCACAATTTATTATTCTGAAAAAAGTCTAATGATGTTTGCCTCTCAAAGAGATTTCTAAAGCATTTAAGTATGCTAGAAACCTTTCTCTATTGGAAAATAAAATCAGAATCCAAAAGCATAAACAAAAACTACATAAAATATGAAATAAAACAATAAATACAAAAAAAATCAAGGAAAAATAACTAAATTGGCTCAGATAGGATCTTATGAACCTAATTTTAGGAGATCCAAACATCGGATAATTAACAAAGTATGTTTCCAATTGAGATGGGTCTCAGGAACCTCTTGTAAAAATTGAAATCTAAGCAAATTAAGTGATATTTGTTTGAGATTTTAATAACTACATAAAAAGAAATTAAAAATAAATTATGATGACCAATAAAAAATCAGCAAAATATTAAAGTAAAATTAGAAGGAAAAACAGGGCAAAAATCATTTAATCAAAAGAAGAAAAAAATAGAAGATAGAATTTTATTTTTTTTTTAAAAGGGGGAGGATATGAATAGTTAAGTATGAGGGAAAGCCCCATCTTTTTTAGTATAATAAATAATTTTTAATTAAATTAAAATATTTATCTCATACAATTAGACCTGAAAAGAGTTAAATAAAAAAGGGAAGAAATTTTCTTAAGACTGATTTGTAAAAAAATAAAAGGAAAAAAATATGAAAAAACACCAAATCAAGAAGCGAAAAAATATAAGGACCAGTTTAAAAAAACAAAAAAATATATAAAGAGTGAAGGAGGTAGAGAATCATAACTTTTTTTAGTATAGCAGTTTATTTCTAATTAAATTGGAAACTTTATCTCATATAATCAGGCCAATTGTTTTTTAAAATAAGGACTAATTTGAAAAAAAAAAAAAACAAAACAAACTCAAATAAAAAGAAAAAAAATTAATTTTTTAAAAAATAAAGTGCTTCATTATTCATATAAAAATGAAACATCATTATATTATTTAACTAGACAAGTGACCTACACTACGAGTTACTCTATTTTTTTTAAAGCAAAAAAAAAAAGTTTCAGCATTATCAGATGCAAGAAAATATTTTTTAAAAAAACATACATGTGTACAAGAGAGGAGAGATTTGGTTTGAGAATGCATGCTAAAAATATAAACATGAACTAAAACAAAATGGAATTAAAAAAAATAACTTAAAAGATAACAATGATTCATTATAAATTGTGAAGTAAAACACTGTGGATTAGCACAAATATTTACTTTTTGCCTGTCTCTACACAAAATAATTACCTTGCTAATGGAGTAAAGTTGTCTTTTTTAATGAATCTAAAGGTTATATGTAAATTGATTGAGAATAATTTAATAAGTTTACTATTTTCATAGTAAAATAATGTCAATATCCTTAAGAGTTCAAAAATATTGACTTTGACATGAGGCATTTTTTAGTCTTTTTCATGTTTTGTATACTGTAAACTAACAAAGTTAATCTTAGAATAAAAAAAATCTAAAGCTGGTCTGAGATAGCATTTTAGTCTTTGCAATATAGCTTTTTTGTAATATATAGATGCTCTTAGGGGCTATTTAGCAATTTAAAGTATTGAAATGTTAATAAATCAATAAAAAAAAAACTGACATGTGTGTAGCACGTGTCAATACGTAATAGTCCACCACATCATTTAAGAGGCGTGTGATAAACCAACATGTAATGTAGAGGTGTAGTCAATAGCATGACATGTCGTCATATTTATAGTGGTTCAACGGTGATAAAGTTTATTTCTCCTCCCTCTCTTTTCTTTCTTTTAAGCTTTAGTATTCACGCAGAGGTTTTAAAATTTCAATTATATCCTTTAGATTGTATTTATATTAAGTTTGGTTTTTATTATTTTTATTTTTATTTATTTTAATTTTGATGTTGTTTGATAAAAAAAATTTCAATTATATCCTTTAATATTTTATTTTATTTCATTTTTATATTAAACTTGGTTGTTATTCTTTTAATTACAATTATAACAAAATTATTACAAGGCACGCATTTGGTGAAAACTCAATTCTAGCAAAATCAGCAAAGCACGATATCCTGTAGGCAGCTACTTTTCAAGGGAGCCTTTGGAGTTGTAGCTGCGATATGACCTGTCATCGTTTATTAAATCTATAGGAAGCTAAGCATTGAATTAGCAGTCGATGCTTTGTAGTTCAAAAAAAAAAAGGTATAAATGAATTACATGATTAGAAAAGGTACATGTAAAGACGACCAACCAATCTTTCAACTTTGAAGCCCACAGGAACTTCAGAAAACAATTTCAGGATAATCGCTGAACTTCCGTCAGGAAAATCTCTTAGCTTTCTTTCCCTAGAAACAAACATATGGTTTTGCGTTCTTTCTTTTTCTATCAAACAACAAAACTCAACGATTTGCAAAAGGGCATCATCAAAGATTAAGGCAATCAGTAACCATAACAGAACGCGTATGAAAAATGGAAGGTGATAGCATTTATGAAATTCCATCATAACTAGCTTGAATTCACAAGTTTAACCCTTCACAACAGTGACAGCATGTCAAAAAAGAAAAGCATTCGCATCATTCAATCATGCTTTAAAAGCTCCAGCACAAGGTCAAAATATCCCACGGAAGAATTGGAATTCAAAAGGAAATTCTATGTTTAGCTTCCGCCGCCTTCTCGGTTTGAGCAGAAGTCATATCTGATACTTCACAAGAACAGAAAGAATATTAATAGACGATAGTCCTGAGACATCCATCCTGGAATCAGCAATCCAGGTTCAGAGAGTCTTTGTGGAAATCTCACGGATACAAAGCTGTGTTGCGCATGAAAGGGCCGACGGGTGCAAGGCTGTTCACGTATGGCAAATACCTCACAAAACCATCAGTCCTGGCATCACTTACCCGTTCCATCTTATGTGCTCTTACATGATAAGCAATCACTTTCATCCCTAGAGCAATGATCATTGTGTCATCATTCACAAATGCCAAAGCCCGGCACTGTCCATCTACAAGATGACCCAAAACCTCAGAATGAAGAGGAATTACACGCCTCAGGCTCATGTCCATATTTCCGTAGATCTCAATTGACCATGCGTCATCTTCTTTGTGAGGCAGAAGGTAGCACAACTCCCCCCGCAACTCTGTCAAAGCACCATTCGGGTTGCTGCTAGGTGGGAGACTGAGAATTCCATACTCTTCCTCCTTCAAATCGAAACCCAGAACTGCACCTGATTGGGTTTCCCAAAAGACAAATCCTCTGATGTAGAAACCATCGCCATTAAGAGGCAGAGCATCCAGCTCCAAGCACATAGCTGTGCATACTCTCCAAGAGTTTGTCCTTGAAGAGTATATTTCAAACAGAAGAGCTGCCCTATCTGGTAGAGTGACTGCACAGACAAGCTCATATTGCGCTCCAAATTTGAGTGCATCAGGTTCAAAGGCAAGTGCTATGGCCGTTTCAGGTCCATGATATAAAGTTGGCTTTGGAACCACCCTCCATTCCTTAGTCACGGGGTTGCAAATGTAGTAAGCATTATCTCCAAGGCGGCTTTGGCAGCCAAGTAATCCATTGCAAGAGGTTCGGACGTCAATAGGTTCAGGCAAGAAACGGAGAGTGGGGCCAGGAACGCCATAAGCAACTGGATTGAATGATATGAAGGAGGGACTCTCGCCAGGAAACTGACAGAAAAGACCAGAAACATGCTTGAAGTGGTTGGTCTGCTTGTGGGAAAAAAAAGGACTGTCTATCCACTTAAGCCACTCTTTAGAAACAGTCTTGAACCTGCATATTGACTTGGCTGGAAGGAAACAAAGAGCATACTGCCTAACAACATCTTCAATTTTTATGTCCTCCTGCTTTATGTGACCAGGAAATTGAGCACAGCTTTCTGAACTCTTGTAAAAACTGGACTTGTATGAATAACTTGGAATCTGCAAACAAAGAAAAAAACAGTTATGAAAGGATTTGCGAATGAAGATGGAAAAGCTGAATTAATATCTAGTCTCCATAAAACCACCACAATGACACGCAACATACAAAAGAAAGCCTTTTTTTTTTTTTTTATAACAATTAAGCATAAATGAAGAGACACATGTCAAGATCAGGAGGGACCACAAGGCTCAAGTAATATAATCATATAAGAGTCGGGTGTTACTGTGCTTTTCATTTTTTTTTCAAATTAATTTTTTTTTATGTTTTTAAATCGTTTTGGTTTTGATTGCTTATATTAAAAAAAAAATTAAAAAAATTAATTTATTTTCAAGCGAAAAACATTTTAAAAAACAATTTACTATCACATTAACAAATACTATCTAAATATGACATGGAAAGGGAAGCAAGGTTTTAGATCACATGAAAGATTACTCCCTTTCTCCATTACATTGCCCCACATTTCAGAGATTTATGTAAAAATTAACTAAATTGATCACATGGACAATTCCTTCTGACAGAAAAATAAGTTGAAACTCACTTTATGCCCGAATCAGAACATTCAAATATAAAAAGTTAGCAACACTAGGAAGTTTAAACTACAAGGGTTGAAATGGAGCACTTATGAATCTATACGGACTAAACACAGCTTACTCTTTAGCCCCATCTCATAGCAGCAAATAAATACTCAAATAACCATGAGGGGTCTAGCCTAACTAGTCAAGTTCGAGGTTTGCTCCTTAAAGGTCACTAGTTTGAGTCCTACAAACTTCAGAGTCATTGAACGTTTACATAGTCGTTAACTTTAGGGCTCATGGGATTAGTCAAGGTCCGCATAAGCTGGTTCGAACACCTATGTTAATAAAAATAAATAAATAAATACTCAATCGAACTTCATAATATTTCATGCACTTACCACATCTTGTACCACCTGCTTAACTCCCATTAGTATGAAGTATGGTTTCTTAGCTCATCCTTCGATTTATAATGGAAAAATTTCCATGTATCATTAGTGAAGTGATGGAAAACAAAAGGCCTAAAACCAGGCGTCAATTTAATGATTGATATTGAAAAATAATTTATGTTTATCTTTGTAGCCCAAGACAAAAAAAATTTGTGACTCCGCCCTTGATGACAATGACAATGACAATGCACTATTTCAAATCGATACTAAGCCCAAAATACTTGAGTCTGAAGTAAGCTACACTGTTTCAAACCATGTCTCCAAACTAATTTAAAGGCCTTTTTTATCTCCACCTTCTAGCCAAGGCAGTGTTAACTTTCTCAAGAAAACAGAAACCAAAAGAAAAGTGACACAACAGAAACCACGCAATTGTCATCAAGACATTACCATTACATCTAATAATAAGCTCAATGGAACATACCATGTCATGTGTGCCCTCATCATCTAGAAGGATGGGGTTATCATCGATTTCTTCCATGTGGTATTCCTCCAAATCAGCCATTATCTATGATCAAATGAAGCAGCCAATCAGTTCTACGAAAAAGGAAGAAACAAATAACATATACATTCAAAAATATAAACGATACCAAAAATATAAGAACTTTTCATTCTTCAATACAAAGAGGGTCTAATTTCATAGGTTTTCGTGTTTTTTTCTCATCACAGCCAGACCTTGAGTTAAGCATCATCTATAACTTGCTTACGAATTCCAAAACTTCCTTCTGAGTTGAGCATATCAAAAGACAGCAAATTTTAAAGAAATATTCAAACAGTGATGCACTTCAGAAGAACTTCTATTAGCATGACTTTACTTTAAAATCCCAAATAACAGTTTAGCAAATCATTGAAAAATAATTGAAAGAAAATAAGATCATCACAGTTGATCAGGGATTCTTGATTTTTGTTTCTTAATATAGAATAGAAAGGTGACGGAGAGGCAGCCGACATAACTCCAATTTTTTGCCTTTCATCACAACTAAGAAAAATAAAATAAGGAGAAAATGAATTTATCATCTTGAAGTACTATCAAGGAAACAAAACCAGTCCAAAAAGTGAAAAATAACTTCACATACATTCACAAATCATATCAAGAAACTCCTACGAATTATCACAATTGCTTTCTTGAATCCCGAATTCCTTTCATTGTTCAACTAATCACGTTACAGACACAAATTTCAATTTTTGTCATTTCTTTCCCGTTCACCTGTTTTCATTTCTTTGCTTTTTTTTTTTCCAGAATCCAAACAGATAATAACAAACAAAAAACAAAAAATCAAGAAACAAAACCCACCATAAAAACCCTAAAACTCTAAAAAGAAAACCCGTAAAAGCAAAAAATCTGCAAAGGAAAGATAAAATAAGAAAAGAACAAAGCAAGTAAAACGCCAAAGAACAGAACTTGCCAAGTAAAGTAGTATTACAAAGTCTTTGAAACCCAAAAGAACAGTATCGATTAAACCCTTAATGTGTGTGTATCGCACTTTCACATTACACACCAATGAAAAAATAATCATAAACAAAAGAGTCGAACTGATCACAAACCAAAAAAACCAAAGAAAAAGTAACGTTTTACGGGGGAAAAAAAAGAAACAGAGCATCTAGAACAAGAAAGAAGTCGCACACAAACTAGAATCTCAATAAAAGAAAACAGAAATCGATTTCTTTCGAAACCCTAACACGAAACCACACACAAAATGGAAAAAGAGAATCGCATTTTTTTCACATTGTACACCACTCAAAAACAAGATCACTATAGAAAACGAGAACCAGAAAATAGTTAGTGTAAAATAGTAAAAAATAAAAAATAAAAGAAAAAAATAACATGATTTCTTTGAAACACTAAAAAAACCACACACAAAATCTAAAACAAAATTCACGAAAAATCACTAAAAAAATCACAAAACAGAGAAGAGTTGACCTTGGAAGCAAAGATGAATCGAGTTGATATAATTGTGGAAATAACAAAGAGAGAAGGATAGTTCTTACCTTTCAAATCCTTAAAAATGGCGAATTTGATTGCTCGGTTGACTTTTATTTGTGTGAGAGAGAGAGCGGGAAGAGAGTGTCTCTGGAAAGGAAAACTAGAAGTTGCCTGGAGTTTGCAGAGAAATTACGTGGCATTTGAGGGTTTATCGAGGGGAAAGAGTCTAATAGACACGTGGAATCTTTTGATTGACTCGAGTCAAGCTCTGGAGGTCGAGGTCGTACCTTGAACTACAAGTTTTCCAGCGTGGAGATGACGCCGTGAGAATTTGGATGGCGATAGCACATAGGTCAACGTGGCTTCGGCCTCGAGATCATGCCACGTCAGGCTATTGTGTGGGGAATAGGTGATTGTTCACAAAGCTAAAATAAAGAGTGTTTCGAGGGGCAACAATATTGCATGTAAAAGTTATATTAGCTAGCTATTATAGTTAATGGGTTTTACTAACTACAGAGCATGAATATGGTTGCTTTTACAACCTTTTTAAATGGTCGGTGGTTTAAATTGAAAAAATATTTTTGATATTTTCATATTAAAAATAATATTTTTAAAATAAAAAAAATATTATTTTAAAGTAAAAATAACTGCCACTATATTTATAAATATCCTTTACAAGTGAGCTTATTATTGTATCATTTTCTTTATTATAATAGGTATGCATAGCCCAAGACTTGTTTCATTTTGTAGTCAAAAGAAATGTCAAAATACATTATTGAGTATTTTTTAGCTCACATGGAGGCTTTTGTACTTGGAAAATTAAATAGAAACCTAAAACATTTTAAAAAAATCTTTGTATCTATATGTCTTTAATTATTGTACATTGTGATAATAAATTGAAAATTTTATTCTTTAAAAAACTCTCACTATAGCCTTTTAGGAGTAAAACAATCTTTTTTTTTAGTTCATTTGTCATTCTTGAATTGTTAAGAAATATCTTGTTTTTTCATTATTCTCCTACATAATAAAATGTCTTTATTACCCTTAAAAGCAAATAATCATTTAACTATGGTCTATGTTTTTTTTTTTATGGGTATTTCACTTTTTTGCTATAATATAATTACTCTGTTACCATTGGATTTAAATTTCAAAAGCATGACTTGAGGGGCTAATTTGTAATTTCAATACATATATTGTAATAATGTTTGGGTCTTAAGTATTGAGTGGTATTTAAAAAAATAAAAAACAAGTTGTTGACGAGCATGGTTGACTCAAATGTCAAAAAATTATGTTAGTGCGTCATTCGATTCATCTTGGCTTTCTCTTTCTCTATGTATAACGCATGTAATTGTTGGATCTTTGAAACATCATCATAATTTTATTTTTTTCTCTTTCCTCCTAAAAATTCATGTTTGGCCCTCCATATTTTTATATCAGCCTTTCAAGTTATTTTTCTTTTGATTTGGTCTCTCTTTTTTTTAATTCATTTCTCAAATTTTGTTTTGTTTTCAACCACATCCTCCTTTAATTTATTTTTCAATCAAATATAATCCTCATTATTTTAATTTTTTTTTTTATTATTTCAGATAGTTTTTTTATTTTTTTAATTTCACCTTTTCATTCTTTTTCTCCTTTCATATTTGATGTTTTTGTTTTTTTTTTGGTTAATTTTTTAATTTTATCATTTAGCATTAAATTTACTAACAATTAAAATTCTTAATTGAACTCGGGTTTTAAATTTCACATGTTTGAAATTTGAAATATTAAACTAGGTTTAGAAGATTCGTTTCGATCAATTAGTATGCGTTGAAGTAGTAAATCTACCGATTTTTCCTATAATGACTTTCATACTCGCTCTCTTTCAATTATTATGGATTAACCATTTTTTTAATTGATCGAGGTTAATGGTGTTTTTTTTTTTTTTACAAAGTTAAGTTGCCATAATAACCAAAAATGCAAAACAACACTTAACTTTGGTCTAAGTTTTTTTTTTTTTAAATCACTTTTAAAGCTTGACTTCATGGGCTTAATCATCATCTTAGGGTCAATTTAGTCTTTTATTTAATGTTGATAATATTAAAAAAATATTTTATATTAAATTGGTTCGGAAATAGATTTCATAAATGATTTTTTTTCATACTTTATTTAGGGTTATCATGATCTTGACCAAACATCTATTTTAGGATTGATGTTCAAAATTGCAAGCATCTAGTTTTTATCATATAATTAAGTAAAAATTATTTTTTAAAAAAAGTTATCAAACCCTAGTAAATTTATGAATTGAGTCATGTGTGACCAAGATCATCTAATATATCATAGTCTTAATATTTTTTTTTAAAACATTCTTCTTTGATTTTTTATAAATTAATCTATGTATTTTCCGGTCATTTAGATTTTCTTTTAACCCATTAAATGAGTTTATTCACATTAGTTAGTTTTTATATGGTTTAATCAGAAACTTGTGCTAGGAAAAAAGTCGTGTGAAGTTTTTAAAAAATTTACCAACTTGTCTAAGTCTAATAGCATTACCAAAAGGTCCCTATACTCTTACCATTATTTTTTATATATTTTTTTATAAAAATAATTCAGCCCGCAGCAGGGCACTAGACAAGAAACCAGTGTGGTATGAATTTTGATCACCAAAAATTATGTGCTGGAAGCCAAAAATATGGCATGTGGAAGGTAAACAAATCTGAAACAAAGGTTCCTCATGTATTCATATTTAAATTGCATTTCATTACCATATCCGGATAAAATTGATGGAGACGATGAGAATTATGAGATATAGAAGAAATGTCTTTTTATACTTTATTCATTCCAAAAATATTTTAGAGAAGATTTATTTTGTATTTATCTCTATCTTTATGATTAAATATGTTTTTGTGTCTTTGTATCTTTTATCATACAACACTAACTAAATGCAATTTAAGAAACATTTTGAGCAAAAGTATACTAATTTGAAAATTAAAAGTCTACTTAGATTTGAGAATTGAAAGTTACTTATTTAAAAATTAGTAATTACTATATTGCTGTGCTGTGAATTGGACTGGAGTAATTTTTTTCCAACATAAAAAAAATATTGAGGAAATGTTAGCGTGTTTTAAGAGGTAAAAAAACCTCGAAACTGGATCAATAAGTATGAATAATTTAATAATATGATTTAAAAAAAGCAATTAAAGTAAATAAATCAAACTAAAAAATATATATATAATGTTCAACTCAAGAAATGAATGTTTGCTAATATTATAGAAATATATTTTTTCAATTATTTATGACAAAAAAAAATAATAAGAATATAATAACTCCGTAGAAAGCAAGATAAAAAAAAAATCTCAAATCCTAACAAATCAAATGTTGAAGGATAAAATTAAAATAAAAAAAATAATAAAAAAAACAACTCGAGTCAGCTTGCTAAATACATGATCTAGCCATGTGAACAAGATAATCTCATAAAAAGTAAATTGAATAAAATAACAAAACTCAAATCTTAAACAACCTAATGTTGTTGAGAAAAAATTAAAAAAAAAAAAAGCAACAAAAAAAAGAAACCAAGTCATTGCCTATTTATCTATTTTGGTTGCTAAAAACTTATTTTTTTAATTAGAAAAATTTTATTCTATTTTGCAAAACAGTATATCAACCAAACACTAAAAGTTTCCTTGATGCTGCAAGATTTCTTTGTCAAGAAAAAATAAAATAAAATACCAAGTTAAATTTTAAATAATATCAATATAAATTAAAAAAATTAAAAAAAAAAATTGAGGTATTAAAATTAAAAAAGGTACATGAACTTCCTCTTAATGTGCAAATTAGTCCCTAATGTTGGGGGGGGGGATTGGATATTTTTTTCAAAACCAAAGAATTAACCGAGTGACATAATATTTCTTTGACACCTTAAGATCCCTACAGGAAGGCATAAAAAACAATAACTAAGACCAATCGCAAATCAAAGTAATTTTGATAGATCAAATTAAAACACAATAAAGTTCAAGTATCAAAGTGTAAAAAATTCCTGGAACAAAAAAAAAAGAAGCATTGTTTGAATGAACAATGCTTCTCCTCGTGATCTAGAGTGAAACATTAAGGGGGTTTAATTGTTTTTTTTTATAATAATTGTCCTTCAAACTTTTTTTTTTTTTTTTTTTTTGCTATTTAACCACATTACACTATGATTATTAACAAAAACTAAAAGAAATAATGGTTTTATTATGCATCATCTTACAGAATACAATTAATTGTAATAGTATTTTTTTTTTTTAGTTTTCTTTTTAATTTATATTTTTTTAATTTAATTCTTTAACATTTTATTTATTGAAAATTATACTTTATAATTTTTTTTATTTGTTTTCTATGTGATTATTCCAGTCTAATTACTTAGGTTACAGGTCTAGCAGGTTATCTCGATTAATTTTTTTTTTTTATATCATTTTTCAATGGTTTTTTTTTAATTTTATCTTTCAATATTGAATTTATTAAAAATTAAGCTTTATAATTTATTTAATTTTTTTTCTAATGAGGTAATATTAGTCTCATAACCCGAGTTGACTTAGATTTTTTTTGTTCTTTTGTTAATGGATTTTTTTAAAAACAATTTTTTTCAATGATATTAAATTAATTAAAAATTAAATTTTAAATTTATTTAAATTTATTTTTTATAAAGTTATTATAATTATAATTCTATAACCATCGCAGATTTAAAGCAAATTGAAAAGCTAACATTCACCAACCGAATGTTTCACGCCACAAATCCGCAACCCTTCCAATGGAACCCATGACAGAAACACCCAGCCTCCAAAACGCCAAGGAGAAGAGAAAGGACATGTCTAGCGAGTTGTGCACTGTGATGACATGCCCACGCACCCATCTAACAGAAGAGCCATGCCCCAAGTGAAAAAAGTCTGGAGGCAGCCGATGAGCCTGAAATAAAAGAAGCGCCGAGCCACGAACAGCAAACATCAACAAATCCTCCTCGCCAGCTTTGATGAGAGGACGGCGCGCCTAGAAGACTACAATGCAAGTGGGAAAAATGGTCATCAAACCTGAGCTTCACAGGCCCCGCTTGTTCAGCCAAACTGATGAGGAAACGAGCGAGAAGGCAATGAATTTTTAACGTATACTTGAGAGCCGCAATTAACAGACACAGGTTACAATGTTTCTCACTGATGAGATCTAGTTTTTTTAGTAGGCCTTTTAAGTATTGTAAAAGCTTGCCATGTAAATGAACAAACACTCATTGGAATTGAAATTATCCGCGAAGTGTATTCATTGCTAAGTAGCATAATAAATGTTTAATAACAAGCACCCTTGGAAGGCAAGAGCCTTAACCATCACACTAGCTAAATCCTCCACGACCAATTCACAGCTTTGTAAAGCCTCCCCTCGAGGGTTTTTGGGAGGCAAAAGCCTACTTCGCTTTGCTACATTGGCATTCCAGGGAAACTAAATCTAGGCTGGGTGGCAAGGGCAAAAAATTAAACACAAAATCTGCATTTGAACTGCTGTGCTTTCGTTGGCAACACGAAAACAGTAGTTTATTATCAAATTTGACAATCAACAGTAACACAATCAGCAAGTGAAATCCAATGGACACCTGGAGTGTGTGTTTGGTGGAGCGGCTGCCTGCATTTTTGTACCTAATAGCCAACGCAACCGCTCCCTACGGGCTCCAAGTCTAAGGATCCAAATGCAAGTGCCAGGCAATACGAAGAATTTTAAGATCTCATGGTGGAGTTTGGTTTCTTCCTGATTCCAAGCACCAGAAAAGCCACTTCTGGAAGTCGGAAGTAATATTCATGTAATTATTCATTTATGAATACGATAAAAGACAATCAAATCGTTCCCGGAATTTTCAAATCCACACAGAAACCAGGAGAATACAAACCTATTACCAGCACCCCACACAAATATGTCCATAAGAAAAGAACAAGTCAAAGTTCCAAACCATGATCAACCTAATAAGAAAGGTAAGATTTAAAGTTATGGCCAAAAAGTACTAGAAATGACGATACAACTTAGAAGAGGGGCTAACTATATCTCAACAAGGCTATTCACATAGGGAACCATCCTGGAATAAGTATCCTCTTCAGTGAAGACTTCTGTGAATTCTTTAGTCTTCATGTTATAGGAAATAAGTTTTTTCTCAAACCGCATCACCACCATGTCACCACCTAAAAACAACACAGTTTCTTTATCGTAGGAACGGGGATACAGATCAGGTACTGGAAAGTTTAGAGTTACAGCATGCTTCGCCTGCCATGTTTTTGTACTGCTATTCATCTGCATCGTGTTTGTGTACGCATTTGACAGCTCATTTACAGATAATTTCGAACCTTGCACACAAGCAGTGTGAAGCTTCCCATTAACCGCACCTAAGGAACTACATCCATTGTTATAGATGAATGTTGATCGCTCACAAGAGAGATCAAAAGAAAATATCCGACCCATGCTGGAACTCCAATAAACAACGCCATTGACATGAACACCTGTCCTCGGAAGGAGTTTCATCTTGCCAAAAGAAATCTCAGCAGAAATTCTCCAAAATCCATCTGTGGATGAATAGATCTCAAATTCAAATCCGTCAAGATCAGATGCAAAAGCAACAACCAGCTTGTATTCAGCAACAAAGTTCAGTAATGATGGCTCAAAGACTAGCACAACAGCAGGATCAGTCCCATGATTAGCAGTAGGTTCTGGGAGTTTCTTCCATTTTTGGGTAACAGGATTGCAGATGTAGTATGCCTGATATCCAGTGCGACCCTGGCAACAGAGTAGTCCATTGGAAGAACACCTGATATCAACTGGTTCAGGCAAAAACTTCAAAGAAGGGTCTGGAACACCATATGCCATTCGATTGAGGGAAACAAATGACAGTGTGCCTGATGGGGATTGACAAAAGAAGCCTGATACATCACGGAAAGAATATGACTGGTTGTGGGCAAAGAAAGGAGTCGAGATCTGAAGCTTCCACTCCCGACAGACACCAGTGCATCGATGAAGAGATTTGGCCGGAAGGAAAGGAAGGGCACTCTCCCTGATAATATCTTGTAAATCCATGTGGTTCTTGCTATTCTTGTTTGCAAGGAGCTTACTTGATTTCTTTCCTCGATCCATTTTACCTGCAAACAGAAATTTTAATCCACTTAATGAACCATACAAAACCTCAAATTTTATCAAACACACATAAAAAATCCGTCATGGGCACGTAGGAGCGCGCACACAATTCAAATTGGCTTCCGTAAATTTATGATCAACTAGAGGTTACTCAAGTTCACCCAACCATTCCATTCAGAAGGACAAAAAAATACGGTTTCAGGTCAAATTTCAAAACACATTTACATCTCAGTTGCAAAATCCTGACAATGTAACCCTAGCTTTTTATTCATAGTTCACCACAAAAAAAAAACGATCACTCAAAAGTCAAAGCTAAAAAACCCACCAGCAATCGAAAATAGCAATAACAAAGAATTTCAATTTACTCTAAATTATTAAAGCAAACCCCATTAACCATGAAGCGGGAAAAATCCACTAAATCAAAAACCCAGCAAAGAAAAGACTAGAAAATCCAACACAATCGCGATGCTTACTACTTTAAAAGGCTCTGTTTTGTCACCAACATTTCTTAACAAAAAAAACCTCGAAATCTTCAATTTTCTCTCTCCACTTTCTCAGCAACCAAACAGCTATTATGCGAGAGAGAAAAACACACAAAACTAATAAGCGCAATCATGATTCGTCTAGTTAATAAATGATCATAAAAGTAGTTTAAGAGTGTTGAGAATGATTAATTATGATTCAGTGCAGTAGTGCAGAGAGAAATCGTTACCAGTGTTACAGAGCGTAGAAACTTGTAAGAGGGTTTTTAATTTTTTGCTGGGGGCTATAAAAAAGGTTTGAAAAAGACTACAGCTTTCCTTGAAGTTGCTGTGTTTTTTTAAGGTGTGTGTTTGGGTAATTTGTTTGGTATTCTGCAGCAGAATAGCACTGTTCTTGATTTGATTTAGGAGCCTGTAATGGAGTTGGAAAGGGCACTTCTTCTTCTTTTCTTTTTTTTCCTTCTTTTTTCCTCTAACAAATCTCAAATCTGTTTAAAAATGTAATTATAATTATTTTTTATGTTAAAATATATTAAAATAATATATTTTTTATTTTTTAAAAATTATTTTTAAAATCAGCTTATTAAAATAATTTAAAACATATAAAAAATATTAATTTTTATAAAACATGATTTGAACAGTGTTACTAAACAGTTAGAATTAATGAATTAAAAGTTATTTTTAACTAAAAAACTTAAGACATTTCTTGGAAAAAAAATAAAATACAACTTAAATTAATTTGCAAAAAATATACCGAACATGACCTAAATCTTTACCCATCTTAAATAGGTTACTTATAAATTAAATTAATTCCCCCCGGTAGAAACACAAAGAATATTGAATTACACAATAGAAAGTATATGATAGGATATTATTAAGAAAAAGTCAAAGTCCGGTGGTATAATGATGATCAAGCGACAACGACATTCAAGTACCAACTTGAAATGGGTGTTATATCTTAATTATGCTAATTTTTTTTCTTAATTTGGATTCAAATTCAATATTTTTTTTATGCTAAAAACTAATCTATTGGCTCAAATTACTTTAGATGAAATATTTTTGAGTTAAAACTTGTTTGTTTTTTTTGTTCCAACTTATTTTTAAAAATAATTTTAAAATGGTTTTTTATTTGAAAAATATTAAATAATTTTTAGGTGTTTATTGGTAATATTTTAATATATTTTTAATTAAAAATTTTTTACAAAAAACATTCTGTTTAAGTATTTTGAGCCTATGAAAAAAAATTAGGTGTTTGGTGTAAAAACTTTCATATCCAAAATTAATGGCATTTTATTGATCAATTTGTCAAAAAGAAAGCGAAAAAGAAAAACGTCAAAAGGAAATTGATTAATGGTTTAGAATATCTTATTTTAACTTTTAGTTGCTTCATAATTGATAGCATTTTCATAATCCATTAATTTGAGGAGAAAAATTGATACTTCAATCAAATATCATGCCTAAAATTTACTAAACTATAACATGAGTGGAACCGTTCCAGAGAAAGAAAAAAAACGCATGTGATTCTTCAATTGCTTTAGGCTAATGGTGTTTTTTTTTTTTGGAGTATTACTATGGGTTGCTTTACACTTAAAAATATTTTAAAATAATATATTTTTTATTTTAAAAAATATTTTTAATATTAATTTATCAAAACAATTTAAAAATATTAATTTTAAATTAAATTTTAGAAACACTGCAACCCACAAGAGAATTGTTTTATTTACTGGTAATAGGATGATCAAAACCCGATTAACTCAAACACCTAAAATGGATCAGGTTAAAAAAATATTTTGGGATTTGATTTAGTGTCACCATTAAAAACCTTGATTTATCTTGATCCGGTGAAAATTTGTTAATTTTTTAATTATTTGTTTTAAAATCAATGTAATCCTTCTATTTTTTTTAGATTTATTTTATATTTTAAAATATAATTATAATTGCTTTTTAAAATGTATCAAAATATATTTTTAAAACTTTATTTTTAAGATTAGAATATCAAAACAATCCAAAAAAGATAAAAATAATAATAATTTTTAATAAAAAAATTAAAAATTTTAAAAACACAAATAGACACGCATTTCCACCGCTTTCTCATATTAGCTCCCATAATTCATAGCCCAGATTTGAATAACCATGGTTGTATTTCGGACACCGTCCATGGAAGAGCAGTCAATCTTTTCTTGATCGAATTTTGAGCAGGGAAAATTTCTATTTCTTTCTTTCTTTCTAACATTAACTGGGATTTAAACCCAGCGTAGATACGTATCAGAGATGTTGCCAAATCACTTGTCACTTGAGCTAAATATCTCAAAAGGTAAGATCATCTATGGTGGAACAGAGCGATACGTGCTAGGGATGTGGCAGCTCTTATTTGGTGTTCTCCAATTCGCCGACCTTTAATTTCCCCCCTCTACAGTATAGAAGTTATGATTATTTATACAGAGAAAAAGATAGAAAATACTACTATATGATGGTCGCAATTGAGCCAGCAAAATCACTATTGGTAAACATGTGTATAGCAAAAACTCTAGAAGTCACTAAAAACGCACAGATAGAGACAGATGCATGTGAATATACTGATCTGTGCAGGAAAAATATTGTTCAGAAATTCCAATGAACCATGGCCACGCACAGAAAGAACAAAGATAGAATTGTGGTGGCCCTAATTAACCACGTCATCCTCTAGAGGGAGTCCTCAGCCAAAGCACTGATCACTTGGAAGAGGCCCTGGAATGGAACCCTTCTCAAAGAATTGCAATCCAAAGACGACTAAAATGGCAAGCAATGACAGGTATGACAGACCTTCTACAGCTCCCAACAACCCAAAAGGTCCGGTAGGCAGACCGGAGCCAGTTTTGGTCTTGGTGTACAAGGACCAGCCTATAATTCCGACAACAACCAGGTAACTTACACCTTCCAGTGCTCCTATTGAACCTCCTGGTCCGGGAGGGAGGCCACACCCTGTTGTCTTGAGGGTGTAGAGAGACCAGGCGATTACTGGGGTGGAGACTAACCCGCCTACTATTGCAGCTTTCTCTATGATGCCATTGCCACCATCTGTGGTCTCCTTTGCCATGCCGACAACCTTGAGCGGCCGGTGCGGTCTTGTACTTCTGTTGTTGACATGGTAGCTGCGACTTCGCAGTGACAATAGCGAGGCAGACGATGGTGATAAGAGCAACATCTTTGACGTCCAATTTGGAGCTGTTTCTTGTTTTTTTTTTTTTTTTTTCAGCTCAAATTCGGCAAAAGGCCAACCAATTAAACTTCCTTGTGAGAAATAAGGGCAGGCTTGAGCTCAGGCTACCTTATCCGTATTTATGTCAACAACAAAGGATTTGAACCATTCGTTTGAAGTACCCTTTTGATCAGGACAACTGCACAAGAGATCCGGACCGTCAATGCTCTGATGGAAGTAGGGAATTATATAACTCATTCACTGAATTAAAAAAAAAAAAAGTCCCGGATATTCTTTTATTATTCTCTGATTTTTGAACTTAGTTAATTTGGGGAAAACCAACAAGATAGAGACATGTCCATTTCTTCACTGAGGGCCCGGAGCCGCAGCCGGTCAAGTCTCTCAAAGCCTCAGCCTCGGCTTGGCCTGGGCTAAAAGCTAGAGAAAAACTTGGGTTGGCTGGCTCAATTACTTTCTCTACTACTAGTTGTTTGGGTTCACCTGTGTCCGAAGCACCCGATGCAAGCAAAATGACAGTCCAATCTCGAGAGAGAAGAGGAAGTGTCAAAAACTTTAATTACCGCCTGATCAGATTCACATGATGCACCTGCTCCTACTAGCCAAATAATATACTAGGTCCCACGTCACATGATTCAAGGTGTTTCTTTTTTCCGTGCGCGCGCGCGCATTTTAGAGCTGGTGGTGAAGATGATGCTGCATTGATTTCTTTGAGATTGAGCTCTCAAGTGGACACATGGCCTCCACACCTGCTGATAAATAAAAGCAAATGACAGGCCAATTACAAGGAGACAAGTAGCAAGGAGTAAAAAGAAATCTTCAAAAGCCCATCATTTGATTGAATGAAGCAGAGAGGGAAGAAGGAAGTCTATCTACAAGCGCTTCTACCAGGCAATTTTATAACAAGCTTTGGCCCAGGCAGAGAGGGGGGAACCTAGTCTTTCTCTCTTTTGTCCCTCCATTTAGTTCCCATTTAGAAACAGACCACTGGGAGGGAGGGAGCTGAAGAATGGGCGGTGAAACCCTCCTTCATAACTGTCATTTGAATTAACAAAGACTAACGGCTATATAGGAAATGGGAAGAAGCGGGACGATGCTAACAACCTTTTGAATCTAATAACATGCCACCCAAGATATAAATTCCTTCACCTAAACATGTATGTCCACGCGGGAAATACCCAAAATCACTAGCAGACTACAACCAGTCTATCTAACAAGTTCCTCTTTTTTCCATGCTTCACGACACAAACAAAACATCTTTACCCAGGAGATTGAAGAAGAGCTAATGGTGCTTCTTCGATGATGACTTTGTATATTCAACAACATCCTCCTCATCATCATCCTCCTCCTCACCATCTTCCTCCTCGTCTTCATCTCTCTTCCTCTTGAGGTGTGAGGATGATGGTAACATCTGCAATTCATCATCATCATCAACTTCTTCCTCCCCTTCAGGATCATCTTCCTCATTCCCTGGCTCCAAGTCACTGCCTCCAGTATCATGATGAACTTCTGCCTGCCCCACTGGTTGAACCAAGTACCCTTCATCCGAGTCTTCATCCTGCCATTGCAATAAGAAATTTTGTCAGAAAACAAGAATATCACTACCATTATAGAAATTGGAAAAAGCATCCACATTTAAAACAACAAATCATACGAGTACTTGAAAATGCCAAGGAAATGTATTTGGACTCATTTTCAGGTTGTTTGAATAAAGATTAGTCCGAGTTCCAAATTACTGAAAAGGCTCTGGAAGAAAAATAATCTACAATCGCATACTCACACATACACACCAGAGCAAAACAAGATCAGAAGATGAACTAAAAGAATAATCCCTATTTAATATTTACCACTTAACAGAAATCAAGTAAAACACTTTATCTATACATTGTTAATACTAACAAATAGGACATAATAAAGCAGGGGATGCAAGCTTAACAAAAAAAAAAAAAACCATCAGTGACATACTAATCACATGCTATAAAAACCACACTTAGAGACCACAAACCAGCGGATCAGTCCTACAACGAGTTAGGAAGGGTAAGAAATTCCACATGCCAAGTAACAGTCTTCCCAAATCAGTACCAAAGACCTGGCAATAGCATTTCCAACAGCAAGAAAAGAAAGCCACAAAAAATATAACTGGGGAACCATACCACAAACTAAAAGACCATCTTCACCTTTTCCCTCCTCCTTGCTAAACATTTGACAGTTTCTTTTATTCCTCTCAAGTCTTTCCTAAAAACACTCAGATCATAAAATATGACCTTATCCTCAAAAGATCACCGAATTCCCCAAAAGTATGTGAACATGCCATTAAACAAAAAATCTAAATTTCCTGATGTCAGTCAATTCATCTCTTGATGTATACAACCCCTGAAATTAAAATTCAAGTTATAATCTGTTTTCCAGATTACCATCCGCCATATTGGCAAGGACTACGAATCTGCTGTCCATGAAAACAAAGAAAAGTATCCTGACTACTGACAAAATTCAAAAAGCAGTAAAATAAAACATGATAGCAAATACATTTAAAACCCAGATTTTCTGCCTGAGGCAGATAAAAAACAGATAGTAAAGATGCCATAGACCAAAAAGTATCGACTCATGCATATATATGCAGTAAAATAAGGCTTTAAGCCTTCAACAGAGGTCATGCCTTTCCATCTTGTCTGCAAATTTATCACAATAGCAATCAAACAGTTAATCCTACCATGCAACTCATATAAAGCAAATAAAAAAAATAAGGTAAACATAAGATTCCAGAGCATCTCACCTCCTCCTCACCATCTTCCTCATCGCCAAACTCTCCATCATCCTCAACAACTTGCTCCTCCTCACCAGTCTCTCCATTATCATCCTCTTCACCATCATCCTCCCCATGCTCATGCCCATCAATCTCCCCTTCTGCACTCGTTAATCTTCCTGTACTCTCCGGCTCACCAAGATCCCCTTCATCATTATCCACCTCCTCCTCCTCCCCCTCTTCATCTTCTTCATCATCATCTTCGTTGTCATCATCATCGTCGTCCTCCTCCTCATACTCCACAGCATCATCATCCTCGTCACTATCGTCACCAATCTCATGCACTTCCACCACATCATCATCATCCTCATCAATTTCCTCTTCCCCAAACTCATCTCCCTCCCCCTCCCCCTCCGCTCCCTCCTCCTCCCTCCTGTCCACTACCTCAACCCGAAACCCATTCTGTCTAACCCCATTACCATCTCTCCCCGTCTCTGCCTCCTCCTCATCGGCCTCGCTCTCCTCTTCCTCATCCACATCAACAATCCCTTCCCCAACTTCACTATGCCCGTTATTCATCCCCAACGGCCTTTCCCCCTCCCCATCAACCTCACCACTCCCAGGATCCTCCTCCTCCTCCTCCTCTTCCTCCTCCTCATCATCAGACTCCGGTCTCTCATTCTCCTCAGCATCCATTTTATCCAAATACTTCAACGAACTAATCAGTCCAAAAACCCTAGCCCGATAATCCTTGACTCTCGTAACCGGACACTCATACAAATCAAGCGAAACCAACCTTAACTTAGCCAAAGGTGCTAGATCTTCAATATACTGAATCCTATTATTTGACAAATCCAAATCCCGAAGCGAATCGAGTCCAGCTTCCACAAGAAATTCTAATCCACCAGAGATTCTATTATCAGATAAAATTAATTTCTCTAGATTTCCAAGACGAGGAAATTGCTCTAACGTTGAAACGCCAATACTTGCTATAGATAGGTGTTGAAGATTCTCGAATTTTTCAAATAAACTTGGAGCTGCTGGTAATCTTCCTTGTATACACTTAACAGCACCGTCTAGGGTCAGGGCTCTTACCGCTAAGTTATCTGTTTGCCCCTCTAATGCTGTCTCCACAGCTCTTTCCCAGATCTCATCCATCAAAAATTTAACCACAATAATCACCAAATCTCCTTTTAATCTCAAACTAGTTTCATTCTAGATCAAAAGCGGATTCAGTAGCTACAAACCCTAATTTTTTTTCTGAGGCTGTAGGATTTTCTTGCTGTGTGATATAGTTTTTTTTTTTTTTTTTTGGGGGGGGGGGGGGGTGTTAAAAGGGAAATAGAAAGCTAAAGGACTAACACTTGATTTTCTACTCTCTGTTTCTCTTCCTCTTCCTCTGTTTTTTGTTTTTAAAAGCAGCCGTGGACCTGTGGTTTTTTATTGGTTAAAAGAGAGGGAGGGTAGATGTTTAAGGCTCGAGGGTTTGGGGCTAGGGCTCAGCCAGGGTTGGAGGGTTTGGGGCGGGTTAGGGCTAGTGTGAATTATTGGGAGGGTGTGGGCCGTTAGATTGGAGTGGGTGAGGATTGATGACGTGGAGGAATGTGTGGTGGAGATCGGAGGTAGGTGTGTTTGTTTTCGAGAAGAGAGTGGAGGGTTTCCTGGTTGGTTTGGTCTCTACATGTTTGACACGTCCGTTTCTGTGTAAATATCGGGTCGGTCATAGAAAAGCCATTGAGGTTTAACATATTTTACGGGTTGCCATGGAGTTTGATTACCATAGCATTACGACACCGTGAATTGTCGTTTCGCTTCTTAAAAATAAATAAATTAAGGACGCGTTTGGTGAAAAAATAGTGAAACTAGAATAATCGAATTTTAGGCTTTTTAGTTTTGCACGTTAAAAACACGTTTAGACTTTAGAGTAATGTACAATTAGACGAACCAAAGCCTACAGTGTCAGCGAAATTCCTGCTTGCACGAGTTTAAAGGAGATATTTGTCATTTGACCATCAAAGCACAAAAAAATCACTCCTTTGTCTCAAATAAAAGCAACACAAGGTGCAAAAATTTGTGGAACATTTGGAAATTGGGGTTCAAATCATTGTCTTAAACCCAAGTCTAAATCACAAGTAAAAACAGTCATCTCGGGTTGATTATATAATTTTTTTTAAAAAAAATAAAATAATATTGTTTTAATTAAAAAAAATCAGTTAATTTTAACCTAATTTTACCTGGATTACACGTCAATCAGAGTTTTTAACTAGATTATATCAAATTATTTTTTTTATTATTTTTTTTTTAATCCAGAATGATTTATTTCTTAAGCCGACCAGGTCCGATCTCAACCTACTTGAGTTGTATAACTCAACCTACTTGAGTTGAATAACACTAGTTTAAATGTTCAAATTCAAGAAGATATTCACAATATAAAAATAAAAATCACAAGTCAACCAGTAGTTTTAATGATATAAAAGGAAAAGTCTCATTTATAACACTGGTTCAAATTCAAAGGACTGACATTAAGGGCGTAAAAAATTAATAGATTAAGATGAACATGGAAAGATTACATGAGTATTTGAGAGCAAAACCTATTAGAATTCAAAATGTTTTTTACTAAAAGATAAATTAAAATTATTTTTTTATTTAAAAAAAATCATTTTTAATATCAACATATCAAAACAATTCAAAAATATAAAATATTAATTTTAAACCAAAAAAATTAAATTTTTAAAAAACACAGTTTTAATATCATTCTCGAACACCTCTTATGTTTTACTGTGCAGCGTATACTCCGGGGAATGATGGGGATGGGCCCTACCTAAGTTTGAGACAAACCTGATTGCAATTGCACACGAAAAGTGCATCTAAGAGATGCCATTGAAAAAACAATCAGTATCAGTTTTAGATTTTGTACAGGCAGGAACACAGCTCATGTTCCGAAGTTTTCGCAGCCTTCCACATGCAGAGGTAGGCTGCTAGTACATCGCAAATTCTAGCGAAGAATAGGTTCACTGAATACAAAGCAAAGTTCAACACAAACCAGATACATAAGCAAGCCCGTAACAATGTGTAGACAATCCAATAAAATATCACTGAGAGGACCTCTTAAAAATACATTTCCTAACTTCATGCTACGGGAACGGGAAGAAATGAAGTTTCACGATGAAGCATTTCCAGTCTTCTCCGTAAATCTTCACTAAGCTGTCCGATATCAACTAGTTTTTCGCATCTTAGGCCTTAAGGAACGCAAGAAGCACTAATATTGGGTCAAGATATCATCATCCAACCTGTGGAAAAATACTGTCGGGAAAATGTTTCATGATCATCTAGCTGTGAAGAAAAAATAAAGGGTGCCCTTTTCAAGTCGTGAATCACTTCACATGTTGCCTTTAAAAGCAGCATAGGTTGTTGTCCTCCTTCCAAGTTCCTTTAAATGTCCCTAACATTCCATAAATGAGAAGGTTCACAGGCTTCGAAAGGGTAGGCCGCTAAGCTGTTCTTTTGTTGGGGCTACTAGTACTGGCTAAAACATAGAAACTACAGGGACAGACCGGTCCCTTGAAATTCTTACCCAGATGTCACCACCATCCATTCAAGTGCCTCAAGCAGTGCAAGTCCATCAAAATGCTACTGTTGACTTCCTTGGTGGTCCTTGCAAGAATTTCTATTTGCAAGTTGCTTGATGCTTGTTGGAGTTGAGAATGATCAAGCCCTGACATATCATACCGGAACGCAAATTATAAATTGCAAGACCTTGAATCCGTCCATCCATAGAAGATAGCATAAGACTATTAATGGAATAACTAATTTCTGTTCTGATATGAAAATGCTAAAGAAGCTAGATGCTTTATGATACATAAAATGAACAGTAAAATAAAAACCACAGAATTTAATCAGCAGGGAAACTTGTAACTGCATCTTTTGGTGCTGTACAACAATGTATACCTGAAAAGGGAGGATCCGATTCGTGTCGTGTTACTTGTTATCACCACTATTATTGCCAGTTTTACCTCCATTTTGACTGCCAATACCTTTTAGCTCAGCATAACCTGGTGTTAGCTTGGGTGGTGGCTGTACTATTGGAGAAGGCCCTGATGAAGGTGCTGTCCGAAATGGCCAGGAGATTGTGCTCGCACCAGAAGCTGGGGAACTAGATAATTGGTTTGGCCATGCTGAAGCTGTTGGATCTTTATCCACTTTCTGCTTGTCTGCCTTCTCTTCGAACTCCTGACGACCAGGCTGCGACTCATTGATATCCACTCGAGCTAAGTTCTGATTTGTATCTCCCACCATCCGAACTCCAGAAGTTACAAGCTGTAGCCAGGGCTGCCTGAAATTCTGCCATGAAGGTCGGACTCCACGGGAATTACCATTATTTTCAGCGTCCTCTTTGCCTCTGGCCAACTCACTTGGCTTATTTGATTTACTCTCTAGTTGTTTATCTTTTTCCGAAGATGAAGATATTAATTCAACTGGATCAATTTTAGGTGCAGAAGATCGGCCTGAGGCAATTGTAGTTGTGGGAAATGCCTTCTCGGGAGGGACAGCAGGAGTATAATTTTTTGGAAGCAGATCACCCCAATTCTCCAAAAGCTCCTTGTAGACTTTACGGAGGGTGACTTCTGTGAGACCTGTCACCTTACAAATCTCTGCCTGTGTCTTTCTTTTATCTTCTAGTTGGCATGCCAGATATATAGCAGCTGCAGAGATGCTAATGGGATTCCGACGGGTGCAAAAGCATTTGTTGATAACAACTTCTCCGATGTGAGTTGCCAGTTCCTTTAGTTAAATCAATTAGTTGCTCAATTTGATCAAGTGAAAAGCAAATGGTCAAGAGAAAATCCAAAAGCTCGAGAACTAAAGAGTCTATTTATATGTTTTTGCATCAATGTTTTGTTTAGCACTTTTAGTGTGATCACACTTTAAGCTGGTAAATACTTGCACACAGCCACTTCAATGAGCAAAACAAGTGTCAAATTATCCACAATATCATTTATAAGCCAAACCAAAAATTTTGTAAATGACTCCATTAACACCTATTTCTTTTTGGTATTAGGAATCCATCGACTTTTTATGTACACGAATTGCTTGTGATTTGCAAAACATAAAAATTTTGAAAATGTCAAGTGAACAGCTACCGAGGTTATTATCACCGAACTCATTTTTTGGGGCCAACAGCAACTTGGAATCTTTGCAACAGTTTGACATTAAAAAGTAGTGAAATATTAATTTTAGTACAGTAGATTTTCAAGCGTTCTATTTGTCCCCTAAGAAGGCTACAATTTTCCTGTTCAAAATTTCTTTTCCTTTTTCTATTTGATCTTCTTAACACTTCCAATCCTTTGAATACAATTTCTCAAAGTTTATTAACTACATTCTAACTTTTCCAGCTTGACAAGTCAGCTGCTTCTACATTACAAAGTACCTGGGCAGATTTGTTCAGTTGGAGGAGAGTGCAGAATCTAGGCATATGCACTGAAATTGAATTGCTGTTAATTGGTTGACTTAGTTGCAAAGCTTCTCCCAGTATCTTGATGTACTTCCCAATCTCCTTTTGAGGTACATTGGCAGCAATCGAGATCTCCTGTTAATATAACCCAGTCATTCAAGTTAGAAATGATCAATGCTGAAAGATGCCAAGACCAATGCAACTTCTTGCACACAACACCCAGGAGCACATGATCATACTAGGCAAGCATCAAATCTCAAGGACAGGAATAACAGCGGCACCAGTATGTAAAGGTACCCTTAAAGCAAATCGTTTCGGTCATTAAAAAACAAGGTACTCATTAGAGAAGCCTCTAACTTATCCCTTATCCTCATTTCCCCTCATTTTGACCTTAACAAGGTCATACTTTTCACTTGCTAGGAGACATAATCCAGTCAGTGTAAAAACATAAGCAGAAGCGTCTACATTGAAGAATGCATCAGTTTTCAATCAAAGTAACAAAAAATGCAATAAGCCCATCTTCCTTTTCTAAAAATTACCTCTCCATTTACAAGGGTCCCTACCTGATTCTCAAAATATAATCACACAAAGCCAGCATCATATACAATTCAAATTAGCCGGTTCGAAATTATCCTTTCCAACGCAGCACTTCAAAAATACAGTAATGCTAATTACAATTAGTTAACTCTAAATTAAAAACATCTGCTTAGGTTTCACTGTTTAATACCTGGAGTGTTCTGGGTTCTTGGGCTTCTCTAATAGCCTGAACAAGAGCAGCTGTAGCAAGAGCTTCTACACTCCGATTCCTCAAACAAGTAGCTGAACAACAATCTCTAAACAACTGGAACGCATGATCTGATATATCACAATCCAAGCCCAAAATCGAAGCCACATCAATAATCTGCATATACGCTCTCAGATTATCCACCACGACATTCGAACTTGAAGCCGGTGTAGAAGCACTTAGTTCAATTGTCCGTTCAAGTTCTGCAAGGTGACCGGAGAAAGAGAGAGAAGAACGGAGGGAGACTGGGTTGGGTTCGAGAGACCAAGTGGAGAAGGAGGTTATAAACCCGGTGGGCTCAAATGGGTCTTCTTCATTTTGGTGGTGGTGGTGAAGGGTCGGGAGATCGGAGGTTACGAGGCAAAGAGGGGTGTCTTGTGCACGGAGGTGGAAGAGGTGGTGAGGGTGAAATTGGCGTTCTTCTACAACACGGCCGCAAGATGTGCACTCGGTTATGCAGCGGTTAGTGGTTGTTGTTGTGGCGCAGCGGCCTTGTGTGGCGGAGCAGTAGGGGCACTTCATTGTTTGGTGGTGGTGAATTTGGGGATTCTGGTAGTGTTTTGCCTTTTGTGGGACGGGATTGATTTCCTCAAAGAAGGTAGAGCTTTTAGGCAAAGCTCTTTTTATTCCTGCTTTTTAAAAATTATTTTTTTATTTTAAATTAATAATTTTTTTATTTTCAAGTTATTTTAATATAATAATATTAAAAATAGTTTTTAAAAAATAAAAAAATATATTATTTTAATATATTTTTAAATAAAAAATACTTTAAAAATCAATTATAATCACAATTTAATACTGCCCATGTTCCTATACAAATTGCGGTGATGTTACATATTCATTTATTTTTACCGCCCATATTCATCTCAACACTTGAGACTTGAGAGCTGTTTCAAAGAAACATGACCGTTATAAAGGGCCCGGGGGGTGGGGGGGTGGATGACTCTTTTCTAGAATGTGCCGTGGATAGTGTTGATTTGAGGTCGGAAAAGAGGCATACTTATTTCTATCCTCCACTTGGTCGGCGATGGGGGAAGAGGTTCGAAAGTTGATGGATTTCTTAGCAAATGAAAATTTGTCTACGTAAGCAATTTGATCTCCCATTGAAATGAAAGAGCAGTCGGGCCACCCAGAGAGCCCAGCAAACAGCCTGGCACTTTCTTCGAATTTCAGATGCCAAGGCAAACAATAACAGCGACATAGATCGACAGATTAGCTTATTAACTTGTAAATTGCCGTGTAGAATTTCGAATATTCTTTCAACTTAATACAGTAGGCGACATCTTTACCAAAATTTCTTACTGGAGTGATCTATCCAAAAAGTTGTTCAAATCCACTCATATTACGAAGATTGTGAAAGCAAAAGGTACAAAGAATGATAACCTATTTAAATACATTGTTTATCCCTAATATGAAAACAATAAACTTAAAGAGTATGGTTCACCCATCACCGCCGCTCACAAACTCCGGGCAGCAGCACATGGAGCAATGAGGCACGAAGGTGGATTTGAAGCCTCGGGTGCTCAACTTTCTCCACATCAATGACCACTCCCTTTTGAAGCCACTGCAGCTAGCTTCAGACTCTTACTTAATTCCCGTGCCCTCTGAAAGCAAACATAAGAAAGGCAGGAAAGATATGGTTAACATGTCTGTCTCACTCAAATTAATTCATCACAAGAGAAGCACAGCGAGCAATATGAGGCTTTTATACTTCCAAGCTCAATGATTCAATGATATGTGTTGGCCATGAGAGCAGCAAATCATTAAAGGTGTAGCAAATGAGAGAAACACTTTTCCAACACAATCTGGGATAGCAATGATATATCTCTGAAGTCAGGATTAGTGAGCAAAGAAGAGAGGCACAACAAGGGGCAGAACAACAAATTAATCCCTACTCCAACACAATCACAAAATTGCATAAATTCAAAATAGGATTAGAATTTAGATATCAGTTAACAGTCCTACAATGTTTCTATTCCCTCTTCTTTTTATTTCTCTGGTTCATGAAACATAAAGCAATAATAAATTTAACAGATGAATACCTACTCAACCAGTACAAATAGGGAGAAGGAAGCCCACTCGACCCCTGAGGAGTGACGAAGTTCCACTGGGTCCTCACCACAACCCCTGCCTTAACCCAAAACTTGCTTTCACTTCAAAATATCATGCAACTTAGAAACTCCCTGATCAAGCATTTGCTGTTGTGGACATTGTGATAGAATGATCTGAACTTGTCCTCATTACATTGCATACTAGGTTTTCACAGATCCACCTCATGATTGCACTAAACAATGGCATAAATATAAAAGGAAGTCCAACATAACTGGAATCCAGTTTGTCAGATTGAAGGCATGGCCAAAGATGACTTATAGGATTCATCTACAATAATGAACTACACATTGAATCTCAGTAACAGGGATCATAATTAGCCTGGTGAGAAATTGCATAGAAGATTTATTCTTAGAAGCTATACCAACTCCAGGCCTCCTATAATCACAATTCAAAACTTCCACCCACACAGCACAAGCATACCCATGCACCTAGGATCTCATCAGGAACTAATTCAACAAGTTCACCAACCAAATAACAACGTATGGTTAAGTTTATGTGAGTGCACAACATCCAACGGGGCTTAACCACTCCAGCTATCAGATAGGAAAAGCTGCTAAACATCTAGACCTAGCATTTGTTGCTTCTGTTGATAAAACATTGAAAATGTCCAGCTGAGATGACTATCATCTAAAGTAGGCTACCTTGAACAAATTTCCAGCTGGGAAATATTTTGCTTAAGAAAAAGAGGCTTCCGCAGAACTATCCAAACAGAATAAACTAGCAAAAGTCTGTATCAAAGGATAGCACACAAACAAAAACCTTAATAATTTCCTCGAGTACAATGGTAAAAGAATTGAATAAAATTTGGAAAAAGCAGGCAAAACAAAAGGTATTGTCACATTGAAACTCTTGCCACCAGCAATACACTGACAATTTATGTAGAACCAAAATTCAATGAAAATGGACAGAACTAATGCTCCCTGTGGTCCCTAATATGATTCGATTTTGAGTTTCACACATTCATTTAGCAATTGTTAAAAAGATAGTCAAGTATTGCAAATATCAAATTTGCCCCTAACTTCAAAGGATGCACACCTTTTGATGCAATGCAATATTTGGCATGTTAAGGGATACAATGGGGTATTAACAGACAACAATCCATTGTCTATTTTTGAATGGCTAAAAGTTTGCCAGTGATTTCAAACCATAACACCTATCATCCTGAGCTTAAGCCAACATTACCATTACTGTTTTGAACAGAGTGTTCCAATAACTAGGTTTTCTCTCAGCATTCAAAATTATAAAAATGTTTTTGCTAAATTAAACAGCGAACAAATCAAGATTTCAATTGACTGAACAATTAATAAGATTAAAAGCAGTTTCACAAAAACCTAAGAAAATAAATCACCGCCATTGATTGGATAGGAGGTAGATCCACTGAGATCAATAGACCAAAAAGACATCTTAGCAAATCTTAGACCACACTCAATTTTATCTCATGAAATTTACCCGAGTTTATTATTACTATCAGAACCAGACTTTCTTTTCACACCATTCCCAATGAGTCTCTACATTTCTTCCATTACAGATCTACCATTCCTTGCTCTGCTTCTCTAATATGAGTTTCTTTTGCATGTCTTTGTATACGATATTACACTTATTTCCTTCCTCGCAACTATATCTGTGGCCGCTGAATCTAGTTCCTATCTTTCTTTCAATAAATCACTTCTTTATTTAAAATAAAAAAATGAATAACATATTATTTACACTAGCTTATCAAAATTCTTCCTAAATGCACAATGAGCTGGATTAAGCCCACTGTTTCTAAAATGTACTAATGCAAACTCCAAGTCTAACTTCGGTAAGGTTTTCTATCACATCACTCAGACTTTTCTACACTAAGACTTTGACCAATAAGTAAAATCACAAAGCAAGCCCACCTCCTAACCCCGAATCAACCACCGACAACATGCTTCCGCTTTCAATTCAAATCAAAATCAACAATCACAAGATCAATGTCAACACTACCCTGGCTACTTTGTATACAGTTTCAATCAACAAAAAAAAAAAGTTCTTTTGCGGAAACTAAACATTAAAATGCAAAATCACAAGAACCTTAAAAAAGGAAAAAAGAAGTCCTCACCGTAGATTGAACCGGAAGCGGATCAAGATCAATAGACCGAATAGACATCTTAGCGATCTCAGCAATGGCAGCCTCTTTAACATCTGATGCGTCACTAGTCAACTCCTCATAAGCGGCCTCAAATGCCTCTTGCCAAAATTTTGGTAATCTGATCCGACGGCTATTCGTGTATATATCCCACATATGCTTCACCACTTTCTCTCTGTCCTCCATTTCCTACAGTTATTTACAATTCACCAATCAAAATAAATTCATAAAATCAAAATTTTTAAAAAAATAAAAATAAAAACCCAGCAATAGTTCTGTGCACTGACTAGGACATCGAGATCGTCGCGAATTGGAGAGTCGATGTCGTCGACAAGGCTGTTGAGATTGCCGGCAGACCAACGGAGAGTGACGGTGCCAGTGAGCATCGACCAGAATGCTAATAACAAAATGGCTGCTAGAGCCCAGAACTTGTAACGGCCTTTGCCGAATAGAACGGAATCGGAGGTTTCCTTTTTCACGCTTAGTGCTGTTGTCGTTGGAAGCGAATCATCATCCTTCATCTCGATTTATTTTTATTCTACTCTAGGGTTTTCCTTTCCTTTCTATTATTATTATTTTTATATTGAAATAGCTTGTTTCGGTGTGTGTTTTCAGTGGAAGAGATGGAGGTGGATTCAGGAAGGAAGAGCGTGTTTTTTTCAATCGATCGATGCTTTGGAGAGGGACTTTGTTATAGGAAAGGGAGGGGTAAATACCTGCTTGGGTTAAATACAATGTTAGTCCCCCAACTATTATGATGGCTTCACATTGGTATTCAAACTCTAAATCACAGCAAATTAACCATTCCACGTATAGACGAGCACTACAGTTTAGAAAATTAAGATAATTCTTTACTTGTTTCATTTACTGCTAGCAAATCAAATCAATTATATCGACTAGAAAATTAATGCAGCAATTTCAGAGTAAATGTGATCTTGATTTTTTTTAATAAATTACATATTAAAAGATATATATAATGCAATTTTGAGTATTAAACAAGAAAAATCCAATTCCTGTCGTCTATCAAATAAATTGTTAATCAAGTACCAATCCACCCATAGGCAGAGAGGCATTGAGAAGTGGTAAGTTACAGTCTCCTCTTCTCCAATGATAATTGAAATTTGTATTTATTTATTTATTTATTTTTATTAAAAAATAATATAAATCATATTATGAATAACAGCTTAAGTTATTGGGGTGACATATTTTTTTAACATGGTATTAGATACTTGATGACCAAGCAATCACGAGTTCGAATCTTACCATCTTCATTTATTTGATAAAAATTATACATAAAATAATGTGGATTTGTTCAAATTTCAAGTTCAAAGGGTTTTTTCTTGGGAGAATTTGTTGAAGAATAATATAAATCATATTTTAAAATCTCACCTAACAGCTTAAGTTATTGGGTTGAGATAATTCTTTGATTTTTTTTTAAAAAAAGAAAAGGAGTTCAAATTTTTTTCAACATGTATGGTTAGATACTTAGATGTAATGAATCATGAAATATAATGGTTCATTTGTATATTTAATTCATTTATACATAAAAAAAAATATATTATGTAATTAACATTATATAATGAAGAGTAGTCTTGCACGAACCTGAATGTAAAAAAATGTTCATCATAAGACTAGATTGTAAATTTTATATAGAACAAGGACAAAACAAATTTCAAATAAAGACAACTTTATAACTATAAATAAAATATAGGGACTAATATTGTTTTGAAAATTACTTGAAATAGAATGAACTTTTATGAATGTCTCATTACATTACTAAATATTCTGTAACAAAATAAATGTAATGAATGATTTTATTTTATTGTAGCTTTAACCTCAAGTTTTTTATATTTATGTATTATTTATTATTCATTGAGTAAAAATTTTAAATTAAAAGTGAATATTTTTTGTTTGATTTGGTTTTAGGCTAAAAAATTAACTCAATCAAAATTTATATATATATAATTATAAATCGAACCAAACTAACGAACTAATTTAAACTAACTTAAAAACCTAATAACACTTCTCTTAAGCGCACAAACATATATAGAAATATTAAAAGTCATTCCAAGTAATCAATCAAAACAAAAATAAAATATCCATAAGAGTTTCTTCTTATAGAGACTAATGTTTTTTTCTTATAAATATTATTAGAACCTTGAAAATGTAACCGGAATTTATGCTAGGTAAGTAACAATTTGGAGGTGGTAGAATTGCAAAAGAATTGTCATTTTGAGCTGATGTAAAATCAATCACATAATTAAGGGACTCATTTGTAGATAACAGTTTCTGTATGTTTCGTGTATCCCCACACTGGATTGACGCTCAGTGATGGTGTCGTGGCGGGGATTTACTGGCCGTTGATTTATAGAGGAGTCAACCTTTTTGGAAAGGGTTTGTTACGGAGCCTCATCTTAGGCAACCGACAAAGGACGACACCGTTCGATTGCTTTCTGCATTGTGGAGTGGGCGTTGCCTTATTGGGCGATATTATTTATGTGCATGGACCCATCCAAAAATTTCTCTCTCTCGTCGTCGTTGTCGTCGGTGTGGAATGGGAGTGTCTTTGCTCACGTTTCAAAGGAAAGATTCTTTTGCTTCCAATTCATGAAATTGAAAGTTAGGGATAACTAGGAATTACTAAAAAAAGCTTAGGAGGACAAAATATAGCAAGCACTGCTTTTGTTAAAAAAATAAAATAAAATTACAGTGTTTTAGTGTTTTTCTTTTGAGTTTGATGTTAAAAATATTTTATGTCTAGCTTATATTTTATGAAATTTTATGGTATTCCGAAAGTAATTAATGATATTTTATTAGTTATATTTTAAATATATTTTTAAAAAATAGATAAAAAATAATGTAAAAATATTTTTATTATTTTTTAGTGAGTCATGATTTTTATTCACTCTTTTCTTTTAGTTTATTTTTTTTATTCAATATTAACTTAAAGAGTAACCAATAGAATGTTATTAGTTATTCTTATAAAAAAATTCCTAAGACTAAATTTTTTATTAAATAATGTTAATTGTATTTCCTATATTTTTACAATGTATTTAAGAAAATTATTAAATTTCCTTAGTGATGGTTTCAAAGTTGAAACCCAAGAAATTAAGGAATTTTTTTTTAAAAAAAAAACTAACCAACTCCTCAAATCAATCCTTAAATGTTCTTAGAATATTAATAAATTCATAAAACATATAATTTTATAATCTTTATTTGATACTGCGTTTTCAACTATGTTTATTTATGTTTGTCTTAAAAAAAATTCAAATTTAAGTATTTTTTAATGCTTTCTAATGATTTTGAGGTGCTGATATAAAAAAAAAATTAACTTATTATAGTGTGTCTACTCTATTAAATCATATTTGTTCTCAACACCATAGTCATTGATTATTTAAATAATAACTGAAATTATTTTCAAATCTTATTCCATATTATGCAAGTATTTGCAATCAACACTATTTAAGAATATATGAAATGTTTTTTCTAATTCACCTAGAGTGATTAATCATCTCTTAATTATTTAAATACCTTCATATAATTCATGTTATACCTAATATCTTCTTGTTTGTTACTCTTCATCACAACAACGTGTAGCAGAATCAAAACATAATATATATATATATATATATATATATATATAAAAGATGACTTAGTGATTTTAAGTTTAAGGATCATTTATACAGTTATTGTATGAGTATTTTCATAGACATAAATGATTTCTTATATAAAATTCTCATGCGAGTTAGTTCAGTGTACATCTTATCTGACAAGCAGCTACATATTAGTTATAGATATCTTTTATACCTCAACCTATAACAACAATTATTTTATTTCATAAAAGAAAGACCATAATATATATCAATCTCAACAACTCTAATTAATATTTATTCTTAATAAAATATTAACTATAAACATTTAGGAACAATACTTTAATGTAATTGAAATCTCATAATTACAATAATTTTATAAATTTTTTATGATATATTTTTATCTTTGTGACTTTATATTAACTCTAGATTTATAAATCATATATTTGATGAATACTAAAAATAAATAAGTTTTTATTAATAATTAAATATATTTATAAATAAAGTAAATACCAAGTATAAAAATTAAATAGCATATATATACTAACACGAATAAGCTTAATGATCGATTAAAACTTTAAACCTATGCCTTTTATGGGCCTTGCCTCCAGTCCTGCGACGTGGAGAGCGGAACCATTAATTTCAAATTGCATGGAGCAATGAGCAATCTAAACATAGGTCATGGGTATAAGAATAAACTTCATTATACATTAAAACTTCAAGGTTATACCTTTTATGGGCCTTACCTTCAAGGATGAATTCAGGTATTCTAGAGAATGATTGATATTTAAGCATTAGGATTAGGATTAATAATATTTGCATCAAGACATTATGGATCTTGTGCTTCATAAATTTTGCTTATTGCCACTGGCTAAATCAAGGATTAAATGGACAGAACTAATTATCCCATTTTCCCTGCTAACCTTCTTACAAAAACGAAACTTTTTCTGCAGATTAATACGTATGTTATCAACTTCTGCATTTCCTTGTGTCAATACAATTCTTTCTCTCACTTTGCTGGTGGTCTTTACACAATTATTTGTTTACTCATTTCTTCTCATAAACGACAAACAAGAATCTCACTTCAACTGTAATGTTCAGCCATTGTTTCTCATAATTCAAGGTCTGAAGGAGGCAGAAACTGCTCTGTTGTCAAACCCCATATGTTAAAATCTACCTCATCAATCTTCCAGTGTTCTTCCATTTCTCTTTTGTGGTTTGCAGATTGCTCTCCGTATCTGAAGACCGTGACACGAGTCTGACCGCTATGTGCTATGTTGACACCGTCGACATACCTGTAATCATCCATTATCGACTCTGCGCTCGTCTCCCAAAATATATCCTCACCGTCTTTCGTTCTCAATCCTATCAGCCTTGAGTCCTCAAATTGAATCAAGAGGCCTGACCTCTGGCTAAAGTATCCCCACATTGTATGGTGAATTATCTCGTAGTTAGGACCACTTTGTGCCTCCCGAATTGCTGGACTTGTCTCTAGCTTGAGTATAAAGCAGTCCTCATCTTTTATTAGTTTCTCTCCAATGCAGGTTGCATCTATAAATAAGTTTGCTGTGGACCTGGGATCCAATCCCTGCCATAACTTACTGTGTTAGAACCAATTAATCGGACGAAATCAGAGGACAGAAAATTGTAATGCATACATTCTACATAAACTTTCACAGTCTAGTATATGATTGATGCTACAAAATGTAAATCAAAGTAAAGATCATAACCTGCAAGAACCGGCGCAAGGGTCTAGGAGGACCCTTTGAAATCGGCTTTCGTTGATTAGAAGAATGCCTCCATGAGATCTTGCCATTGCTTCCACATATCATCTTACATCCTGACACAAGAAGCTCTAACATCCACAAGTCCGGATCTTTCTGCCAAAGCACAAATCCACCTGTTTCCTCGCTGCCTTTCACGTTTATGGTCTGCTCCCCTTCATGAAATTCTGATGCCTTAATTTTCAACTCACCAGTTACGCACATGCTGTGCACCGCGTTTAATGCTGCCTGTCCTCCTGTAGCTGCAATGTATTGTTGCACAATATATTTGGCTGTTGAAGCTTGCTGCCAAAAAACCATTGTAACACTGTCATTTTCTCAGAAAAATCATGGCAATACTCGTAATGCAATTGCTCACTTTTCTATAAACAATAATTCGGGTGTAAAATAAAAATTTCAGAGAGATATGGATGTTTCTACAAAACCCTCTCACAATTGAACAATCTTTGACAGGTTTGTGAACCGAATGGCCAACTTGCACTTGAAGAGGAATAAGAGGAGATCCAACCATGTAAAGAAGGAATCTTAGCTCATTAATTCGCGCTGCAATAACCGGTTGTGACAATTTGTCGGAAGTTTGAGCCCTCATCCATGTAAGCATATTTTGCCAGCGTAATTCGGCATTGCTACCCATGTTAGTGTACATTTCCTCGGGTATTGGGATCTCAAGAACAGTCTCAAGGCCATCTTCTCTATCAATATTTGGACAGAGTTTCCTCATGATGAAAAGTACAGAAATAGAGAGGTTAGAGAATGATAAAATGTTGGTTAGAGAGTCAAGAGAAAGAGGGAGGAAGAAGGATATTGAGAGTCAAATGTTATACGCTCTCTCTTTTCTCATGCATTTACCAGGGACGGTAAACAGGAAAAAATGCGAGGAAAATTGGTAAAAAGAGACCTGCCTAAAGGCTGGCCTTGCTTGTAGGTGTCATGTGGGCATGATCAATACCAGATTTTGATTGTTTACAAGTTTCTATTTTAGGGGACCAACCCCCATAAATATTGCTGAAGAATTTGTTTTTAGAGGAGCAATCCACAATGACGCTGCCAAATTTTCTCCTGGGCTAGAGGCAAAAATATTTCGTTGAACAAGGGTAGAACTTGAAAGATGAAAAATGTTTCGTGGACCATTCTTGCCAGTTCTTGGATTTCCCACTAAAAATAGACAGCTAGCTGACGTTCCTTACCGTCCATATACAAAACACCCAGGCAACAGTGATGAAGCAGATAGAGGAATAGGAGAAGCTTGTTGTTTTTCTCATGTATGCTTCTGTCAGATCATAAGCTGCAGCGATCCCCGTCTACCGCTAGGCTCTTCCATATTGACATACGAGGGATGACGCAAACTTCATGTCACTTGTAGAATGGAGACCAAAGCATGCCAAGGATGAACATCATAGTCAAGACAAAAGAAAGCGAAAAGAAAAGAAAAAGTTTTCTTGTTACTTATGATCATGTTATTCGAATTTTGAGTTTTTTTTTTCTAGTGAGATAAAATATTTCCCAAGCTAGCATTGAAAAAATAATTTCCAAACCTAACACAAATGTTCGATAATAACTAGGTGTGTTACAGATGTAGATATGTTGGGCATGTAGCATCTATTAACTCAAATTTTCCTTATCCAAACAAATTAACAAATTAATTCATGCTCTCAAAAGTCATCATTCATATTTTGAATCAATAACTAGAAAATGAACAAAAATAAAGCGATGCTTGTCAAAGAGATGATATGGCATAAAAAGACAAGGTATAGAAAAGGAAAAGAAAGAAAGAAAGAGATGATGCGATGTAGACATACCAAAATTTCAATTGCAATGATAACACTTTCAGTACTTTTATAAATATATTAACGAGTGAAATTTAAAGATATTATAGAAAGTTAATTTCAAAATTAATGATGAAATGCTAACAAATAACATGTCCTTGTTTTTAAATGATATGCATGACTTATTACTGAAATTGACTTTTCATTATATTTATTAATTCATCTTATGAATATAATTATGATAGTAATGAAAGTGTTATTATCATTTACAACATTGCATTTTTTCTTTATTTTTTTTTCCTCTCTCATCTCTTGTCTTTTGTGCAATGTTATTTTTTTATAGTTATTGAATTATTTTTGTTTATTTTATAGTTATTAATTCTTTATAAAATATACACTTTTGAGAGGATAAATGCACAACATATTTAATTGCGCATGTGCTATATATCTATGCGCATAATAACAGCAATTATTTTTTCAATTGAGCTGGCTTAAAAAATATTTTCTCACTGTGCTATTCTAGAAAAATAAATAAAAAAGCTTTTTAGGTTGATTGTAATTCTATAATACCTTGTGGAGGTTATTGTAATTTAACAAGTAACATATAACAGCAATAACATAGCAAGTTTTTGCTTGTTTAATTTGCTCTAAAGATTACTAACTTAGGCTACACTGCTTTATTACAACGCTACATATCACTCTTTACAGCCTCCGCTCTACCACTTATACCCTTGCTAAACAGCTCTTCTATGTCTTCCAAGGACCTTCCTTTGGTCTCTGGGAATAGGAAATAGAAGAAAAACCAGGCAAGCACGGCGATGCCAGCAAACAAGAAGAAGGCTCCTCCAATGGTGATTGCTTCATAGAGCGAAATAAAACTCATGGAAATAGTGGCATTCATGAGTCTATTCACAGCAACCCCAATGCTATACCCTTGTGCTCTTAGCTTCAGGGGGAATATCTCCGAGCTGTACACCCATGTCACAGGCGCAAGTCCAATATTAAAGAAAGCTACAAACGTATAAGTAGAAATAATGCAGAGGCTTAGTGCCCACACCAGCTGCCCTCCATGGTGATGCTCCACTATAGTCAAGCAAGCTCCTAACACTGCCAGGGCTGCTATGATACCTGCTGTGCTTACAAGAAGAAGGCGCCTTCTCCCCACTCTATCCACCAGAAAAGTGGAAATGAATACAAAGACGAACTTTGTAAGCCCCACGCCAACACTTGCACGCAAGAGCTTTTCCTTGCCAACGATACCGGCTTTCTTAAAGATTCTAGGACTGTATAAAATGACTGCTTCAATTCCGACCGCGTGCTCAAAGAAATGGATTCCGACGGCGGCGATCAGTATCCAACGGACTGCTGGTGTTGGCCTTACAATTAGCTCTTTCCAGACCCCTTCCCCGTGAGTTTTCTTCAGGGGATCGGGCTTGACAAAGTCATCATTGCAATTCACATCAATCCCGGCTACTTCTTTTATGTCTCGAAGACGGGTTTCAGCTTCTTCTTCTGAGTTGGATACTCTGCGCAAGACTTTCTTGGCTTCTCCTAAACGACCTTGCATTACTAACCACCTTGGAGACTCTGGCATTTTTAGGATGCCGAAGGCCAAGGCGAGTGAAGGAATAGCTGCAATACCAAGCATTATCCTCCAACCAAGCTTCAGGCTCAATCCTCCGAAAGCAACATTCGATATGTAGCCAAGTAAAACACCAATACTTATTCCAAGCTCCGGTAGAGATGTCAAAAAGCCTCGGTACGATGGCGAGGAAACTTCTGCAGAATATACAGGAGCAATCATCAGAGCAAAGCCTACACCAATCCCAGCAGTGCATCTCCCTGTCATCAGGACACCATAATTCGGACCGTACCCCATCAGGATTGAACCAAGCATGAAGATGATGCAGGCTGCAAAAATTGTGTACCGCCTGCCAATATAATCAGAAGTTCTTCCAGCAAGAAGAGAACCGAACAGGGCACATATGTTTAAGATTCCAGCAAGGATTTCCACTTCCGTGTCATGGATTTTCAGTTCATCTTTTATGAATATCATGGCTCCACTCATTACTCCAGTGTCTGAAAAAAGAAGAAGAAAAAAAAACCTTTGAATTATGGCATATTCTACAACACCCAAATATAAGAAAAAGGTTTTATTAATGAAGGATAACATGAATTATATATGAATGGTTAGAATGTTATGATCCTACGACATTTTCCAGTTCCAGAAAACACTGTTTAAAGCCAGAGAACGAGAACTCTACATGGGATCCAAGAGGGAAAGGAGATCGAATTAAGGAACTCACCATATCCAAATATAATGGATATCATCGAAGCAACTATAGAACATCCGGCAGCATACATGTTCAATTTTTGCTGGTTTTGTCCACCACCACCCTCTATTGACACCATGCTGATTAATTGCTCTCCCTGTCTCGTTGAACCTAATCAGAAACTAAAAATCTTAGCAAATAACTATATATGTGTGTAGGAGAACATAGTTTTCTCACAATTGCTCCGGTAACCAAAGCTGACCTCCATCTCTAATTATATAGGGAAGCGATGTGACTAAAACGTGTCAAAAAGTGAACTCCTATTGTCTTGTGGCGCCCACGTTCACAGGTAATCTTACAGGCAGAAATCTTCTAATTTTGTCACTTTGTAGCCGACTGATGAAGGTCATGAGGCCTCGCCAACCCGATAAGTTTGGCTAGACAACTTCATTTTGGCAATGAAAAACTAGGGATTGATCAAAATATGCACGTCAGGATTTGCATCAAAACACTGCCCTCTTTTTATTTAGGATATTGTATTTTATTTAGCATGTGATTTTAGTTTATTTGTCTGTGGATTTGCTATAAATAACATCATGATATAAAAATAAGGGCCTAATAATGGTGATCTTTCATCGTCTTCGTTGAAATTCGTAGCAGTCACTGTCTTCACTGTCTTCTTGGTCCAATTTGCTAGGAAATTCCAGTTGAGATTTATAAACTTATTTTTGGATAAGATTTGCCAGGCAATCCAACCTGTATAGTCAACTGAACCGCGGCACCTTGTAAGCCACTGACTTGGTATCCTCGATCGGGCTTGCAAGACGCCATTATAATAAATAATAATAAATCGTTTTCTTATACGATAAACCATTGCTAATTACATATTTGTATTTTTTTTTATTTAGATATCCTCATATCTTTTTAAATAAAACTAATTTTATTTAGGATTCATGACTAAAAATACACTTTTTAAAGATCAAATTTATATTCCTATCTTTACAAAAATATAATAGTGCTTTAACCATAAATTAACACTCTTAGTTACAGATTTTAGTTTTGCATGCAATTATCTGAAACTACTAGCAATTTTCATTTTTTAATCACCAATTTTCCACGTCATTTTGCACTTATCTAATATTAAGAAATTATAGCCTTTTAAATGTTCTTCCACAGTTACTGTGTTTCTTTTTAAGGGTTTTTAAATACTAAAATTTTCGTATCAATACAATTAAAATTTCCCCATATACCTTGTGTCATCAATCCTCACTTCACATGAAAGGAAAAGAAGAAGAAGAAGAAATTACTTTTCCTGTAATCTTTTATACGCATAAACATTTTATATAAGCTTCTTTGTTTTTGTGTTATAAAAATAAATTTTTAAAAATTAAATTTTTTAATATTTTTTTATCGTTTTGATGTATTGATATTAAAAATATTTTTTAAAAAATTAAAAAATATTATTTTTATATTTTTTTCAAATAAAAATTATTTTAAAAAGTCATTAGTATTAATTACACATCTGAACGGGCTTATAATATTATAATATGACGTTCAGAATAAAAATATCATTTTGTAAGAGTCAAATTCTAACTAACCCTCTAACTTCAAAATGGATAATATGAATCTACTAAATTATAAAAGTTTATTTGACTTTGCTGTGCTTACAAGTACTCTCGCGCTCTCTTTAGTATGCTATTTAAAAAAAAAGAAAAGAAATAAAGATTCTTACTAAATATTTTTACTTTTGAAAGTTTAATTAAAAGATATTTAACTTATAGCCAGAAGCCTTACTTTTTGGTATTGTATTTGCTTCTCTATTTTTAAAGTACTTTTTTTTTGTTTGAAAAAATATTAAATTAATTTTTTACATGTGTTTTAAAGTTGTGATATATTAATGTCAAAAATTAAAAAATATATTATTTTAATATATTTTTAATTAAAAAATACTTTCAAAAAATACTTTCTAGCTATCAAAGTTTTAGAGTGCAAAAAACCCAAAGTTTGAATTTTAAAAAAGATAATGAATTTTAATTTTGTTATGGGAAATTACTTTTGGTAATAAAATGAGATATTATTTTGACATACAAGAATGAGATCATTTAATGCATCATATGTACATAATAAAAAAAAAATGTCATGAAAACTGTTAAAAATACTAGAAATATTATTTTCGCACAATGGGGTGTTTGGAGTTGCAGTATAATTTTTATTTTTTTAATATTTTTAAATTATTTTAATGTATTAATATTAAAATAATAATTTATATTTCAGAAAAAAATACAGTACCATTGTTCATTTCGAATGGATGGTTATGGCTGTTGCACCCAAGTGGATGCTCTATACAAAAACAGTGGGTCACTGGTTTTCTGGTTCCACTAAATCAACGAGTCGTTGGTCAAATATAGCACCCATTGGCTAGATGCGATGGCCAAATTTTGCCGCCATCCACGAGCACTTTATCTTGTCTATTTTTTTTTTTTTGAGCCACTAAGCCCTTTCTGTTCTTGATGCATACCAGGAAAACGTTGGTGGGTTGACGCCTCGTATTGGTGCCACGTATGCTTAAAGAAAGAAGATATTTATGTAGTAATAAGAACTTGATTTAGGGTAATTGAATAGTTCGCCATGGTAAATCTAAATTTTTATTTTTTAATAAAAAAATTCAAAACAAAATTATTTTAATAAAAAAAACTGAGTTTTTTTTCTTTAACCTGAGTTGGGCTAAAATGGAATTCATTTGTCGGAATGTGCAATCATGTAACTACGGATATTTAATTATGTTCAACTTCAATGAAAAAAATAACAATTTAGATATAAATAATCTACTCGGAAAAAATATCATGAAAAAGCTAGAAAAAGGGATCACTTTACAGAAGAATAACAAACAAAGACCATGTTGGCTTAATTAATTGGTATTCTAATTAAACTAATATCTTTTTAAAATATAGTCTCGTAATTTGGGAATAGATGTGTACTTTACAGTCCATCTGGTCTCGTTCTTTGTTTATTTGGCTGTGATTTGTGACCCAGGAATACAAAGCAAGAAAGCACACTTATTAATCAAATTTTAAATTTATTTTTCAATAATTATAAATTTAAATCTTTTTAAGGTTATTAAAAATTTATATAATGATTAACTTAAAATTTATAAAATTAATCAAAATATAAATAAGCTACTTGAATACCCATATTAATTGAAGAAAAAAAAGAGCACAGCTCGAGCATCAAACAGCAGCAGGTCATGCATATTCAAGAGTCAAAATCTGTAAATTGATGAGTCGACTCATTGTGTGAAGAAGACAAAGGAGCATGGAGGCTTGTGGAAGGAAACGTTTAGAGAGGGTAGCCCATTGCAAGTCTCAGTCGTGCATCCTTTCATAATTTTCAACGTAATTAATCTATTAGTTCTGTCATTTTTCGATGGCCGAACGCTTGTTTTCTTCCATTAATGCAATGTGGCCCTCTCCCCATCCTGAGAGAGACAGGAGACGGAACTAAGCAGACAATCTGTTTTTAATGACAATTTGAGTGTTAGAATATTGTCAATAATTCAAGGGCTTAATTAATTTCCATGATTATAATATTATTTAATCTATTATATTCAATAAATATCTAACAATGTTTGGCAGGCAAAGGGCAGACAAACTAGTTATTATACGTACACTAATTTGTTTCAGGATCCGTAAAGGTTGGCAAATTGAATTGAAACATATTTATAGTGAGGAGGAGGGAGGGGGGATTGCATTTGAATATCATCACATCTAGCAGATGATCGGCCGTAGATTCCCACCTTCTCCGTCCAAGATATTATGCACGTGTAAAATCATGCCACCTTGGTCTTTGTGCGTCATTGCTTCGAAAATGGAGGGGGTGTAATATATTCATATTTTATCCCATGTAAAAATACCCTCCTGTCACCATAAGAAAAACAATTTAAGAAACCTAAAAGACTGAGATTTTAACGTTAGGAAAAAAAAAATAAAAAAGCCCCAAAAATAAATGTGATAAAAAAAACTTGGAAATTATAAAAATTATGTAAAACACTAGTATCTTTGGTATATGTGATTTTAAAAAAGAGAGGAAATTATCATTTTAATTAAAGAAATGGACCCTGCAAAAAGAAACTATACTTTTGGCACCCTATCTTGTTTAAAAAACAAAGCAATTTTTTTAAATTAGCATTTATTTTAATTTCAAAACAAAATGAATATTAAAAAAAATATCATCTTTAAACCAAGATAATTAAAAATAGTTATGCTTTAAAATACACAATATCACACTTCATGGTTGACTTTCACACTTCATGTTTGACTTTTTAATCAATGAGCTGGTGCTTGAAAATTATTAGGAGGAGAGTCCATGGGGGAGAAAATTAGGGCCGACTGCAAAGAGAGAAAAAATTAGGAGGCTCTGATACCAAGTTGAGAATAATTAGGAGGCTTAACCTAATAGGTTAGCCAACCCTTTCTATATATATGAGTAGGGCAATATACAATAGTAAAGGTGGAGATTACCACATAAGAATATGACTACAATATTTTCTATATAATTACATTCTATAATACGCCCCCTCAAGCTGAGGGTGGAGGATCAACCCGAAGCTTGAATCTAAAAGCAGTAAATGAAGCAGCAAGAAGTGGCTTAGTGAAGACATCGGCAAGTTGATCCTGAGAGGAAATAAAACGAATCTGAATCTCCTTCTTTGCAACTCTATCTCGGACAAAATGATAATCAATCTCAATATGTTTTGTGCGAGCATGAAATATAGGGTTTGCGGACAAATACGTGGCACCAAGGTTGTCACACCAGATAATAGGGGCAGAAGGAGTCGGAATCTGAAGATCCGTTAACAAGTACTGAAGCCAGATAACTTCAGCCGTGCCATCGGCTAAGGCTTTGTACTCAGCTTCCGTCGAAGAACGAGAAACAGTGCGTTGCTTACTCGATTTCCATGAAATTGGCGTCTGACCAAAGAACACAAGATAACCACCTGTAGACTTTCTATCCTCAATACTACCTGCCCAATCTGCATCTGTAAAACCGTGTAAAGCAAAGGAAGAGCTGCGAGTAATATGTAAACCATGTGATGCCGTACCACGGAGATAACGCAAGATGCGTTTCACGGCAGCCCAATGGGATTCTGTAGGAGCATGCATAAATTGACAGACCCGGTTAACAGCAAAGCAAATATCCGGGCGTGTGAAAGTGAGATATTGGAGAGCACCAACAAGTTGCCGAAAACGAGTAGCATCAGAAAGCAATGGATCCGACATAATGGTGGCTTTGGATGCTGAAATAGGAGTATCAACTGGTTTACAGGATAACATACCAGCTCATGTGAGGATATCAAGTGTATATTTATGTTGACAAAGCATAAGTCCTAGACCAGTACACTGCACTTCAATACCCAAGAAATAATGAACATCACCCAAATCCCGAAGTTTAAATTCTGAGCTCAGTAGCTGAATGAGTCGTTGTAGCAGAGTTCCATTATTACCCGTAAGCAGAATATCATCAACATAAACCAAAAGATAACAAATATCACTTCCAACCGAGAAGATAAACAATGAGGTATCCACTTTAGAAGCACGGAAACCAATGGATAATAGAAAATCATTCAGACGAGTGTACCAAGCCCGCGGAGCCTGTTTTAACCCATATAGAGATTTATGCAATCGACATACATGACCTGGGAGTGCAGAATCAACAAAACCTGGAGGTTGTTTCATGTAAACCTCTTCTTCAAGGACTCCATTTAGAAATGCATTATGAATGTCAAGCTGATGAATTTTCCAACCACTCGAAACTGCAATGGAGAACACTAAGAGGACTGTTGCCTGTTTGATAACAGGACTAAAAGTTTCTGAGTAATCAATACCTTCTTGCTGAGTGAAGCCCCTAACAACCAGGCGCGCCTTATACCTCTCAATGCTACCATCAGATCTGCGTTTAATTTTGTAGACCCATCGGCTACCAACAACATTCATGGACGGATGAAACGACACTAAAGTCCATGTTCTGTTTGCGCGTAAGGCCTGAATTTCCTCTCGCATAGCATTATGCCACGCCTCATATATGTTAGCATCAGGAAAAATAAGTGGCTCATGGGAGGGAGGAGAAGTTACCCGACTGAAGGAAGCAGCAGAGGTGGCTGCCGTGGTGGTGATCAGCGCTGTTTTGGGCTGTCTTGGACGAAGAACCATGGGGTGTTTAGGAGAAGCTGGACATGGAGTAGCAGCACCTGTACCTGGAATGTGCTGAAGAGGATAAGAGGAGAGATCAACACAAAGTTGCAGACCAGGAGGTGAAGCCGGGGAGGTGCTGGGTTGTGCCGCTACTGAATCCTGCAAGTCAGAACCTGTTCCTGCACAATAATCATTGGAAAGACAAGCACGTGGTGATAGTATGGCTGTGTGGGGTGGTGAGGCAGGGTCAGTTAAATCAACGGGCAGGGGAGCAAGCTGGGGGGTTGCGGCAAGGGGCAAAGGTGGGTTGTGTGTTTTGCCGAGTTGGGAAGGAAGAGGCTGAAAACAGGAAGGGGGTTGCAGTGATGGAAGATAGGTAGGTGGAGTGGGGGGAACCAAGGGTGTTGTTACCTGTTCAGACTTTTTAAAAGGAAAGACACATTCATGAAAACGAACATGACGGGAGACATAGACACGACCAGACTCTAAATCAAGACACCGATAACCAAGATGAGATGAGCTATAGCCTAAAAACACACAAGGAGAAGACCGAAAATCTAATTTATGAGCATGATATGGACATAAAAATGAAAAACAAAGACACCCAAAAGTGCGTAGAAAGTTATAATCAGGAGTGCGATGAAACAGACACGCAAAAGGAGTTTTATTTTGAAGAACAGGAGTAGGCATGCGATTAATAAGATAGACCGATGATTCCATAGCATAGTTCCAAAAACACAATGGGGCATTACACTGGCCTAAGAGGGTTAGGCCAGTTTCGACAATATGTCTATGACAACGTTCAACTGTGCCATTTTGTTCATGAGTATGAGGACAAATTAATCGATGATGAATACCAATTGTTTGAAAAAATATATTTAATTTATGATATTCACCACCCCAATCAGTTTGAACAGATTTAATTTTAAGAAAAAACTGACGCTCAACAAGTGTCTGAAAACGTTGAAACGTGGAAAATACATCAGATTTCGCAACAAGCGGATAATACCAGATATATTTAGTGTGCGCATCAACAAAGATAACAAAATAACGAAAACCATCAGAAGAAAACATTGGATCAGGGCCCCAAACATCACTAAAAATTAATTCAAGTGGGGTAGAAGTTTTGTGACCCGTCAGTCGTAATGACAAACGGGATGACTTGCCTAATGGACATGCTTGACATTGAGTAAAAGATCGTTTAGACGTACAAATAATTTTATTATCAGAAACTAACAAATTTAGAATGCGAGTTGGATGACCTAAACGACGATGCCACAAGTCGGCAGTCGCGGAAATGCAAGGAGACCAAAAAGCTTGAGGAACTGACGTAGCCGAGGACTCGGAGAGAACATAAAGACCATCATGACTCCGACCGGAAAGAAGAACTTCCTTGGTGACGAGATCCTTCACATAAAACACAGAATCGTGAAATTCAAAATAAACATGATTATCACGACAGAATTTCTGAACAGATAACAACGGTTTGGTAATGTGTGGCACACGAAGAACATTAGTTAATGTAAACAAACATTTGGGGGAATATAAAGTAGTATGTCCAACATGGGATATGTCAAGGGCCTTACCATCACCAACATGTAAGAAATCATTACCAAGATAAGGAGCAGAATCAGTTAGAGTTGCAAGATCAGGAGTCACATGTTGATTCGCGCCGGAGTCGGGAAACCAAGTCGTTGCAGCAGAATCATTCGCAACAGCAAGGTGAGCAGAGGGCTGCTGTGTGCTGCTGCGAAACTGATAGCATTGAAGAGCTGAATGGCCAGGAGTGGAACATAATTGGCAGCGGACATGTCCAGACCACTGCCCCTGATTTGGCCGGAAATATGCAGCAGAGGTGCGCCTGTTCTGCCACTGATTTTGCCTCCAATCTGCAGCGGAGTGACCTCTGTTTGGGGCCTGAAATTGGTTGGTGTTTGAGCGTCAATTACCTCTAGAACGTCCCCTGTTTTGGCTGTGATTAGTCATGGCATAATAAGCAGAATTCGGAGGTGTTGGCAGCAATGGTGGCTGCTGCGGCAGAGAAGAAGAAGACAGCAGTGATGAAGAGGATGAACCGACAATAGGGTTTCTGTAATAGTACTTCTCTTCGTTATATTCTTCTCCACAGGAGGCAATATATATAGTTACACTTCAGAGATAAAATAGGAAAGATACAGAGGATAAGCAGGAAAGTTATTTGTTCCTATATATATACAACTACGAATCAATCTAGGATTCCTATATGTATACAAATACAAATCAATCTAGGATTTAATACAGCTCATGCGCACACTCCCCCTCAAGTTGGTGCATAGATGTTTATCATGCCCAACTTGTTAATTATATCATGAAACGCCTTTCCTGAAACTGCCTTTGTGAGTACATCAGCCAGTTGACTCTTAGATTGTATAAATGGAAACTGTATAATTCTTCCATCGAGATTCTCCTTGATGAAATGACGATCAACCTCAACGTGTTTGGTGCGATCATGTTGAACTGGGTTCTGCGCGATTGCTATAGCTGCTTTATTATCACAGAAGAGATTCATAGGTTCAGTATATTCAATCCCTAGATCCCTTAATATATTCCTTATCCATATCAATTCATATACACCATGAGCCATCCCTCGAAATTCAGCTTCAGCATTTGATCTTGCTACTACTTTTTGTTTCTTGCTTTTCCAAGTGACAAGATTACCTTCTACAAACGTAAAATAACCAGAAGTAGATTTTCTGGTCGTCTGATCTCCTGCCCAATCAGAGTCTGTATATCCTTCAATGTTAGGAATATTGTTTTTGGTGAACAACAATCCTCTTTCTGGAGAACCTTTTAAGTACCGTAAGATTCGATATACTGCTTCCATATGTTCTTTACTTGGTGCATGCATGAACTGACTCACCACACTTACTGCATATGCTATATCAGGTCTGGTATGAGATAAGTAGATTAGCCTTCCAACTAATTGTTGGTAACAATCCTTGTCTGTTGGATCCTGATCTGGAAAGATTCCAAGCTTATGGTTCATCTCCATGGGCGTTTCTACTGGTTTGCAACTAAGCATTCCAGTTTTAGTTAGCAGGTCTATCACATATTTCTGCTGTGAAAGAGATATTCCCTGCCTTGACCTTGCCACCTCAATTCCCAAAAAATATTTAAGGTGTCCGAGATCCTTCGTTTCAAATTTAGTAGCTAGATATCTCTGTAATGCTTTCATTTCACGTGGATCATCTCCTGTCATGACCATATCATCCACATATACAATTAAAACAGTTACTCTTCCTTCGTTATGTTTTATAAACAAAGTATGGTCAGAGTTACTTTGTTTATAGCCAAACTCCTTCATTGTAGCAGAGAATCTCCCAAACCATGCTCTAGGTGATTGTTTTAGTCCATACAATGACTTCTTTAGTTTGCAAACTTCACCTTTGCCTAAGTTGCTGTTAACTCCAGGTGGTAGTTCCATGTAGACTTCTTCTTCTAGATCACCATTGAGAAATGCATTCTTAACATCAAACTGTTGCAGAGGCCAGTCTCGATTTGCTGCTATAGATATAAGAATACGAATAGTATTGATCTTGGCTACTGGTGCAAAAGTATCCTGATAGTCTACCCCATACCTTTGTGTATATCCTTTTGCGACTAGTCGAGCTTTATACCTGTCAATACTACCATCTGGGTTGAGTTTCACAGTGAACACCCATCTGCATCCAACTGTCTTCATTCCTTTAGGCAGCGGAACTAGTTCCCACGTAGCATTTTTTTGTAGAGCCTCCATCTCTTCATTCATTGCCTTTCTCCATCTTTGATTAGCCAATGCATCCTGCACATTACTAGGAATAGAAACTGTGGAAAGTTGATTAACAGTAAGTGCATATGAACGAGTCAACCTATGAGAGGACACATAGTTATTAATTGGATATTTGGTTTTGACTGTAAGATCAGGATCATATTGTTTTTTCAGAATTCCCTTATTCATCCTTTGTGGATATCTAGAAGTGGGGTTTTCTGTAGGGCAATATATTTCATTAGACTCTCTAATCCCATGACTTACCTGAGGGGGAACATTTGTGGATGATTCTGCAGGTAATGGTGTAGACAGGGGCAACTCAAATGGTGGTGCAGATTCATCAGGAAAAACTAGAGCTTCATGTGTGGAATCATTCTCGACATCAGTGCTATGATTACCGCCTTGTGGATTCAATTTTTCATTCTCTTCTAACTGGATAGACTCCTCACTTACTTTATCCATTAGAGCCTCTAACTGGGTAAACTCCTTACTTCCTTTATCCATCAGATCCTCATTCTTGTTACTGAAGTTCTCCCCCTGAAAAGAATGGCTTAAGACTCCCCCAGAGTAATAAGGTATGAGCTCACGAAAGGAAGCATCCAATGTCACATGGAATTTGCAGGTGTGGGGATCATAACATCTATATCCTTTCTGAAGATCAGAGTAGCCAACAAATACACAACGTTTTGCACATGGATCAAGTTTGTTCTGTAAGATTTTTGGGATGTGAACAAACACGGTACAACCAAAAATTCAGGGTTCAAGGTTGGGAAAATGGGGAACTGGGAGTAAGGATTGTAACTTTTGTAAGGGAGTTTGAAAGTCTAGGACTCGAGAGAGTGTTCTGTTGATGATATAAGTAGCAGATTTCACAGCCTCACCCCAATAAAATTTTGGCATATTCATACCAAAAAGAGAAGCACGTACTACCTCTAATAGTTGTTGATTTTTTCGCTCAGCTAATCCATTCTGTTGTGGAGTATAGGTGCACGAGGTCTGATGGCGAATTCCATGGCTGCGCAGGAAGTTCCCAAGAGATGCAGCTACAAACTCGGTGCCATTATCAGACTGCACCACATGAATTTGTTTTTGGTACTGAGTTTGTATCATTTTATGGAACGTCTGGAAAGCTAGACACACATCATTCTTATGTATAAGTAAGGATACCCAACTCATTCTCGTGCATTCATCAATAAAAGTCACAAAATAACGAGAGCTAGAAATTGCAGGAACCTTTGCAGGACCCCAAACATCCGTGTGAATGACCTCAAATGGTTCTGAACTTTTATTCAAACTTGGGGAATAAGAGATACGGTGACTTTTAGCCAGTTCACATGTATCACAATGAAAATCCAATTCATTAATACCAGAAAAGAGTACTAGTTGTAGTTTCTTTAGATAACCAAAAGAAAGATGTCCTAATCTACGATGCCATAGTCATATAACTGTCTGAGCTTTGTCTCTGCTACTAACATGATTTGCCTGACTAATTTTTGATTCTCCATTATCTGTTAATTCCAAGTAGTAGAGTTTGCCCCGTCTAACACCATAGCCAAGAATCCTCCGCGTTAGAATGTCCTGAAAGACACATAAGGAGGGCCAAAACGTTACAGTACAATGAAGAGTGGATGTAATTTGGCTAACAGATAACAGATTATATTCAAGGGAGGGAACAACAAGGACAGTATTGAGTGTGAGTGTATTTGACAAAATAACAGAACCTTCCCCAGTAACAGGGGAGGTACTACCATTGGCTGTGGAAATAACTGATTGAGAAGAAAGGAGTATGGATTGTAATTGTCTAACGTCTCTCGTCATATGTTCAGATGCACCTGTATCAACAATCCAAGTTTTATCCTTATAATGTGCAGGGAATACAAATACTTTACCAACACTATCAGGATGAGCAATATTTGCTGTAGGCTGCTGGTGATCTTCTGTGGATGTTGTCATAGCTCTTGCAGGGATCTTTTTTCGAGGTTTCTTTGAGAAATCCCACCACTCGGGATAGCCAATAATCTCATAGCACCGCTGTTGTGAATGACCTTTTTCCCCACAATGAGCGCAGACCAGGTTGTTAACCTTTCTGGATAATTGAGTGTTTTGTTTGCTGGTTGATTCATATGATGATCCTTGTCGAGGAGTGTTGGTTAGCATAGCTAAATTCTCAGAGTTTGGATGATAACTTCCCATGGTTTGTCTTTGCTGGTATTCCCTCCTGACATATGTGTATGTGTTCTCCAAATCAAGTTTTGGATCTTTGCGCAAGATTTCGCCACAAACCTGATTGAATTCTGAATCAAGTCCACTCAGAAAAATATGAACTCTAAGCCTAGCTATTGCGGAGTGTAACTGAAGTACCCCTTCAACTGTTCCTTCCTGAGATTTCATCCTGTGATCAATTTCTTGAAAGATAGCAACAAGTTCTTTATAGTAAGTTGATAAGGGGCGGCCATTCTGTTTGGTAGAGAAAGATCTTTGGTTCAATTCGAAGATAAAGGTTTCATCTGATCCATCATAAAATGTTTTTGATACGGCCTCCTATATTTCTTTGGCTGTAGACAGGCGATGGACTCATTGCGTCAATGAGCCAACTTTTTACTCTGTGATTTTCAGTAATCCATGCTCCAAGATTGGGATCTCCAACTTCTGGTTTTTTTGTTTCTCCCGTGAGATATCCAGCTTTGTTGCGAGCCCCTATGCGCATCTCCATGAGTTGAGACCATAATGAATAGTTGGTCTCATCAAGGATGACTCCGGTTGGGAAGGAAGAGTTATCTTGATGTACAATAATCTGCTGTGTTGGTGTTGGAACAATTGAAGTCGACATGTCTGCAGCCATAGAAGAAGAAGAAATACTAGAAGAAAAAGAAAGCAAATAACTTGTGAGTTACGTTTCAGAAATATAGAGGATTCTGTTTCGTAGAATAAGAACAACAGCTTGATACAGATTATTTTTTCATAGGAGAAAGGATTCGAGGTTCGTATTCGGTTTGATTTACTGCAGACAGAATTGAGTCTGCTCTGATACCATGTAAACAATAGGGTTTCTGTAATATTACTTCTCTTCGTTATATTCTTCTCCACGGGAGGCAATATATATAGTTACACTTCAGAGATAAAATAGGAAAGATACAGAGGATAAGCAGGAAAGTTATTTGTTCCTATATATATACAACTACGAATCAATCTAGGATTCCTATATGTATACAAATACAAATCAATCTAGGATTTAATACAGCTCATGCGCACACTTTTTAATCAATGAGCTGGTGCTTGAAGGTGTTGTTTTTAGAAAATGATGATCGATTTATTTTTGCATCTGCATCTAACACGTGCGATTTTAACTAGTCTGATAAAAAGTCCACAAAACGATATCCTTTTAATTCTTCTCCTGGAAAAAAAAGAAAAAGAAAAGAAGAGCAAGTAAAGATGCTTTTAACTTGCTAGCTAGCATCAGAGAATTGCATGCTTGTGACATTTTACAATACGAGAAAAGAGAATTTGACGTCAACGGGGAAGAAAACAAAGGAAGAGAACTCTATTTGAATCTCTTAATAGCAAAAAATAATATAATTATTCAGAATTTTGATAATCAAATAATCATGTATTTATGTTTTATTATCTTTGTTTTTTTAAAAAATTAAAATTAATTAATAATATAAGGTAACATGACATTGTGTATATTACAAATTCAAGAAACTTTCACTTAAAAAAGATAAAATATAAATTATATTTTAATAGCTAATTTAAATTTTTTTATTTCATATATATATTTATTTGAATTAACAAAAGAATTTATGGGAGCTGTGTTTTGTATTTTTCAGTAAAGATACGCAAATCGTTTGTAGTTTACTTTGTAAGAGAAGAACAATAAAAACATTGCAACTATATAAGTTTCTTTAATTAATACAATAACTATATGATATCCACAAGTGGCAATAATAAGGAATAAAAAATGGATTCCTGTCTAGAGTTGGCATGGACATCTCACATCTAGTAGACTTATCCTCGAGATTCACGAGTCACAATGCTTTCTTGCATCCTTGTCTCTATGATGCTGAGGGCAAAGTACACGTCAAGTGTTTGAGCACCAACATAATTATGCCAAGTGGCTTTTTCTGTTGGTTAAGTTGCTAACATAAGTCCTCGAACTTCTAATTTGTCACTGAATTTGATCCTTGTATGAGAATTTAACAATTTCTCATTCTACACTTGGGTAATCTTGTATTTGAATTGTATAGATATTTAAAGGATTAGGACGTCATTATAAGAAATTAAAAGATTGGAGGGCTTATGTTAAAACCTAACTTTCGAGAAGGGCCAAAAGTTAACTCTCAAACAATTATCACAGTTCTTGTGTTCGAGAAATTACTGGGTAAACTTATTGACTACGTGCTTCCTTTATATACCTTTGTCTTCCGTCTTGTCATGATAGATGTCCCTGATAATCGCTCTTGTCCACTCTTAACTTCTTAAAAGAGGCCCAATTAAGATAAGCCCATTTAGCCATTTGGGCTTTACCAATGTTAGAAAAACTAAAAGCCTGACATGTCGAGGGGCAAGCAAAACCATCTACTCTGCTCCAGGTTTTTTGAACTGTTTTTATTTTTTGAAATTTTATTAAAATAATATATATTTTTTAAAAAATATTTCTGATACCATCATATTAAAATAATATACAAAATAAAAATAAAAACTATTTTTTTAAAAAAAAACCCATTTGTTTTTCAAAAACACTTTTCTATTACCAAAACAAACGAGGCACAACCATGCTGGGGACAATATTGAGTGCAAAGAGAAGCTTTAAGCTTCGCCAATGACCATGTGTCCCCCAAGAGGGCAGGGAATAAAGGGAAAGAGACACTAGCATGCAAACATCATTTTGTTTCCTTGGATCCCCACCATGTTTTTGAGAAGAGGAGCTTCGTTGTATTGACTTTTATTTCCCCCTTTTCCATTGATAAATTTGTTTAATCCTAACATAAAAAAACCCAGGCTCCTTTTGTCTTCCCTGTGCTCTAGAAGTGATACAGCATAATGCTAATTAAAAAACAGGGAGATGACAGGAGCTGCTTTTGCTTCCTTTTCCACTGCTATATGAATTAACTCGATGACATCACCGTTCATGAGGTAAAGCCTGAATCTGATCGTGTAGTAGCCTTTCAGAGATGAAAGCATGTTTCACTTCGACTGCTACACCATTGAGGTCTGTGCATGCCTTGAGCAATCCACTTTAGTTGCCTATCACAAACAAGAACACAGGATCTTCCCTGGATTTGAATTTACAGGCTCGATCTCTCGCTGTAGAATTTGCATGATCATTCATCATTGATGCGGGGCAAGATCAGAGGATGAGAGGCTGATTAAAGTGCTTGATCACATAAAGATCGGTCAATGATTAGCCAATGGCTCCTCGACGGAGAAGTTTTCTAAGGTCATGATTTCAAAATGCATTGATATCCATGTCAATGTATGCAATCCTACTTTGAGATACGAATTTTGTCTTTGCTTTTTTGACTTCCTAGCCACCGAAAGGAATTTAAATAATTTAAAAAGATTAAATAATCTATTTACTACCAGAAAGGCTAGTGCTTTTATAGATTAAATTGAATTTAGATAAAAAGAAGGAGGCTCCACGTGTAGAATTAATTCCAAACCATCAGAGTTCCCTACGCTAAAGAACCCGTCAGTGTACGGTTGGATACACCGGATCAACATGATTATAGTCTCCAGTTTTTGAGAAATTCTCTCCTGGGATAGACGTACCTAGCTAGCTTCCCTCCAAGAATTATTCAAGAACACATGGAAAATGATTTGAATTTTTGAGAAATTCTCTCCTGGGATCAACATGAGTCTCGTTTAGAACGCAATACCAATCTGGAGATAATAAGTATAAATTACTCCGTTTTTCCTTTTCAAATCATCAACCCCAGTATTTAACCCTTTATATTTAACAAAAACAAGTCAGTCTCCATTTCCCCAGCGCATGAAAACCAACAGAAGTACCTGCTTGGTAGAAAAGGTACAACATATACGTCTCTTACATTCAGTGATTGCTTGGGACATGCATGTGTATTTTCTCTTTTTCTTTTTTCCAAAAAAGGATTGCTAATTACTTTTCCAAATTATCGTGGTCAATATATATTAATGTTCGTGTAGACGGCTGTTATGCACATTTTCACCCTCTTCTTTCCTAATCATTGAAAAAAGAAAAAAAAAGAAAAAGAAAATTCATTCCACCCCTATATAAACCTTTCAGCTTCCTCATACAAACAGTTTAATGCTTTGACACTAACAAAGCACTTGAGCCCAAAAGCCGAAAACATTAACAATGGCTAAACGTTTCAGGCTCAAATTCTCTCGAGTGATCTCCTTTCAATCTTGCCGTTCCAAAGACCCTTCTACTCTCCCGTCAAATCCTGTCCCTTCGTTTCTTAGACTCTCTCCAGTCAACCACAACTCCATCATCATCAACAACCTCCATCTCCCACCATCACAACCACCTCCTTCCAAAACTCTCCATCACTCTTCCATCAGGCGACATGTGTCCTCGGCATTCACATCAATGGGCTGTGGGTTTAGATCAAAACACTCCACACATTACCTCTCTGAAACCGACCACACCAAATCCTCTCCACCAACTGAAAATTTTCACTGGGAAGAAGAAGAAAAATATCACGTTGTGGCCAAGCTCTTTGACGACGATTCAACACCCCGCCGCAAGATTTACAACTCTTCAGCCTCTGAGGACTCCAAAAACCACGACGTTTTTCTCCCTCCTACTAAAATCGAGAAGAAAAAACGACGAGTCAAAAAGAAGAAAACGGCATCAAGAATCCGCATCAGCACTTCCTCAGCTGATAGCGGGATATTTTTTAGCGGCGACGAGCATGTCATAAACGACGAAGAAACAGAAACTCTAGTCTCTTCTTCGAGAAGCTTCTCCACTGATTCTTCCTCGGAATTCAATCCCCACTTAGAAACAATACGTGAATCCCCATTTTCACGTAAAAAGAGAGCTAAGAAGGCTAAAGGGCGTTGTGTTTTAAAGAATGGAGCGAAAGGAACGACAAGAAGAAGACGAAAGGAAAGAAATAGCCGCGATGGCTCTTTGTCGCCTGCAAGATTGTCGAGGTTTCAGTGGCTGATACCATGCACGGTGGAGGGGAAGGTAAGAGAGAGCTTTGCGGTGGTGAAGAGATCAGAGGACCCATATGAGGATTTTAAGAGATCAATGATGGAAATGATATTAGAAAAGGAAATGTTTGAAGAGAAAGATTTAGAGCAGTTGTTGCATTGTTTCTTGTCTTTGAATTCAAGGGAGCATCATGGGGTTATTGTTCAAGCTTTTAGTGAGATTTGGGAGACTTTGTTTTGTAGAAGAAGATCTATTTCTTATAGGGTTTCAGCTGTTTAATTTCATGTTTTTTTTTTTGTTAGAGCTCTTTGAATGTGTAGCGGTAAATTAAGGGTAATAAAAAAAATTAGTACTATAATCAGAAAGATTGCTCGTGTTAATCTACCGTGACACTGGATTATCATCCATTTTCTTAGATGTTGTTAGATAGTGTAGGAACGATTATTTTTTAAATAAATTTTTGGTTAAAATGCATGATAATAATATTTTTTTTATTTTTTTAAAATTATTTTTGACATCAGCACATCAAAACGATTTAAAAAATACAAACACACTTAATTTTAATAAAAAAAATCAAATTTATTGGGAACACAGTTTGCAAACCGTGTTTCCAAACGGACACTATATACTAGCAATTTAACCGACCGGACATGGAGGATATTTCAATGTGTATTTTTATATAAAAAAATTCAAAATATAAATTAAAATAAAAGTTTATACAAATATTTTATAAAATAAAATAAAACATATATTCTATTTTGTTTAATAAATTTATTTATTTAACTAAATAAATAAAAATCAGCATACTAAAAAACTCACCACACCCTAAAAAACCTATGACTAGAGATATATAAAAATAAAATTGATTAAATAAATTTATACTGTAAAAAATATTATGTAAGGCTGAAAATATCAATAATATAATTTAAAAAATAAAATTAAAAAAATAATAATTACACAAAAAGGTGAAAAGATAATTTTGTTTTGAATACCCAGTTCAAAGATTTTATAATTAAAGAGTAAATTTATTATTATTATAATAAATAATGTTACGTGAGAAGGTTCACAATAATTTGTTTAAAAGATTTAGTTTTTTATTAATGTTTATACAATTTTATATCCAATAATTTTATTGAATGAAGGTTTCGGTTATAGTGTAACATGAGAGTTACTTTCATTGTATAGATCATTAAGTAATATTCTAAAATATATGAGGAAAGTATTGTATTTTTTTTGTTTTGTTTTGTTTTTTTTTTGTTTTTTTACATATTTTTTTAAATTATCTTTGTTAATTTTTTTTAATATTAAACTGGTTGAAAATTTAGTTTTATAGGTCTTTTTAAAAAAAAACATTATGGATTACTACAATGTTTCCGTACATGGTTTTTTTTTTTTATATAAATTTTTTTCTTTGTTTTTTTTTTTTCAAAATGATCTTTGTCGATTTTATTTTTTCATATTGAGCATGTGTAAAATTTTGCTTCGTAGTTTTTTCTTTAAAACACTGTAGATTACTATAATGTTTTCCCTCATGGTTTTTGTTTTGCTACAGTATTTTTCCACATGTTTTTTTTAAATTATCTTTATCGATTTATTTTTTAATATTGAGTTGGTTGATAATTTAGCTTTAACTTTCTCCACGTATCTTTTTTTTCATTTTTTCCATTGTTTTTGCTCCCCCCCTAAAAAAAAAATTGTCTTGTTTTTTTTTCTTGTTTTCTTTTCATTTTTTTGTGTTTTTTTTTAAAATTATTTTTGTCGATTTTTTTTTTATATGGAGCTGGTTGAGAATTTAGCTTTGTAGTTTTTTTTCTTTAAAACACTGTGGATTGCTACAATATTCCCTCACATAATTTTTTTTGTGATTTTTTAAAAATTATCTTTATCGATTTTATTATTTTTAATATTAAGCTGATTATTAATTACAACTATAGATTTTCTCATAAAATACTATAGATTGCTATAGTATTTTCCTATATGTTTTTTTTATTATTATTTTTTTCGTTATGATTTTTTTCAAAATTTTCTTTCTCGATTTGATTTTTTAATACTAAGTTGGTTAAGAATTTAGTTTTATAGTTATTTTCTTGAAAGTAATGTGGATTGCATATTTTTTCTCCACATGTTTTTTTATTTACTTTTTTATAATTTTTTTCACAAACATATAAATATATCACAAGCCAGCGGCATCATGCGGGCATGGTCTAAGGTTAATCGAGATTATCTTTGGTTGCAGATTACGTCCTCCTTTTCTAATGTCTTGGAGACGATTTGTCTGCGAAATTTACTAATGAGGTTGATGGAAATCACCTCTAGATATCAATCACGAATTCACGATAGTAACACACAGAGATAAGATAATATAGATACTTAGATTTGGTTTAATTTGATTAGTTGACTTGACAAATTTATGATTTGAAATTTAAATTGAATTGGTTTTCAATTTAAATTAATTTTGATATTAATTTGAGTGACTTGATAGAGATATTCATTATTCAGATTCAAATCTATTCAGGTTAAAATTAATAATTTTTTTTTTTTAAAAAAAACAACACATCTTTTATCCAATAAGAACGTCAAATTATCATATCTCGTGAGGAAGGCTTTATCCATATATGAACATTCCGTGCTCCAAGCTATCATGCGATGGGGTTTCTGGCGATAGCCTGTGAATAGTTCTCATGACTTCAATGGCTTTCATGTCAACTCCATTAAAATGTGTCATGGCTAGAAAACCAAAACAGAGGAAAAACTTGCTCCATGGAGGATAAATCAAATCGGCAGGGAGAGGTGCAGAATGCTGCTGTGATTTGCTCAACTATTGCTAGCTATCTAGCTAGCTGGCTAGCTTCACTGTAATTGCCCTTCACGGACGATCTCGATTTTCATGTTCATACAGAATCACAGTAATTGCTTGCTTGCTAGCTAGCTCCTAGCTAGGTGATGGCCACACACACACCCACTGACTGTATCACTGTATCTCACTAAGCACTCATTAATGTGAACTCGTGATTATGAACATCTCGGGGGCCAGAATTGGATTTGGCCAAGGGAATATCAAAAGACAAGTATGATGCAGGGATATGGAAGGGGGATAAAGCTTGCGCGGTTTATTATGATTGGGTTGCACATGGAACTCTTCCAAGTATGCATGGCCCATACGCTCCCACTTGTTTGACAACTATCATCATGTTCATCGTTAGTGTGACTCCCATTTAATTCTAGCCACTTTTTGATCCATTTTGACTCCGTTTCATGAGACAATCCATTAGATATTTCTTGAAAAAAGGGCATTTATATACAATCTTATAGCACATTAAATAGTCCTCCACTAAAAAAGGTATACATTCTTCCACGTACGTAGATCTTCGCACCTGTTATATTTGTAGCAGGCATTGTTATAAGCATGCATAAATTCCAACCATGGCCGCTTCCTGTAGATGGCATGACCCTGTAAATAACACAAGACGACATTGTGGCTGTGATCATCAGGTTAGGTAGCTAGCTAGATTCATCTCACGGCATGCCTGAGGCCACTTTACTCGAGTCCTTGTGCACTGTGCCAATTACATCTAGCACTCTCCTTTTCCCTGTAAATGTCCCTGAAAAACATAGCTAGGGCTTTACGTGGCTGGCCCTGCGCAGGAGTAAATGTAAAAGTCCCTGATAGGCTGATACTATCACTGGCCAATGACAAATGCCATAGATATAGATTGTATCGTGAATGGCACGGCAATTAAAGGGTCCCCAGAAGTTTATTAGTCTCGTACAAAGAGAGATGAGTTTTAACTGTAAGTGGTAATAATTCAGTGAGCCTAGAAAACACACGGTATCAGAGATTCTTTACCCGTCTCTAGAAAACAACAGCTTTTTACAGTGTCCATGTCCATTAAACATGAGAGATTAGATCTTTCGAATCCAACATATCAGGATCCGTAGCATGCTTGCTTGTTCGTCACTGTTTGATCACCACATTCATCTTATTGTTTCTGTCCGTCCCCTTCCGTGTTTTGGATAGTACTTTTGTGCGTATTAAAAGGACATCTGACATGTTTGCCGGTCGGAATAAATATTATTTTTTAAAAATATATTAAAATAATATTTATTTTCATAACCAAAACATCAAAATAATCTAAAAATATATATAAAAATAATTTAAAACGAATATTTTTAATAAAAAAATCAGTGCAGCTGCAGCCCCAAACTGTTCCAGTCCTTCAAATTTTAGTTTCCTTCATCTCCACAGCCTAATAATCACTTGCTGGTCTCGATCTAGTCTTGTTCTGTTTTCATACATGGGCTTATAATTAATGGATGGGCTTCCATGAAAGTCCAAGAGTTTTTTTTTTTTGTTTTTTTCCAAATTAAAGTCCATCATTCTCCTTGGCATTAATTTATTTTAAAAATATATTATTGATATTACTCTATCACTTATAACGTTACCATAGCCACCACCTGCACTTTCTTCTTCACCAACACCGCCTGCCTCTTTTTTTTTTCATCATTATCATAATCATCTTTATTATTATTATTATTTTTACTATAATAGTTCAAGATTTTTTTTTAATTACTATTTTTTATTTTAAAAATTAGGCATTATATTTTATTTTAAACTACATGGATATTATTACGAAAAAGAAATGGCCTGAATTTTTTTACGTAGAGCTGAAGTGACAAAATAAACTATTTAGCTGGTGATCAAATGTCAGTAACAATAGTGGTTTTAATTAGGACTTTGAAGTATTAAATTGCAGATTAAACTGAGACAAATTAAATCTCTAAAGTAATTCTAATCGGTTGTTAAATATCATAATATTTTGTTATGAATTAACATGCCCTTTTTCATATTGCTAATGTAGTTTTTATTTGGGGACTTAATTTTCAATTACATATTTTTTTTATTAATATAGGTGTTCGCGCTAGTGTGTGCACACCTTGACTAATTCCACGGGTCTTGAAATTAATGATCATGTAAACCTCAATTAACCATCATAAATTAGCAACCACAAAATTCAAACTTGAAATCACAAGAAAAACAAACTTTTTGATTTTAAACTATTAGCACTGGATCACCTGCTAGATAATTATACAGACTTAGTTCTATCACATGTTTAATGGTAGCTAAGGTATTCAAAATATTGTTTTATTTTTTTTTTCAAATGAAAATGCTCAAGGAAAATACATCCCGATCATTTGGGGAAAAGCCTTTGTATAATATATCAGCACCTTCATGAGACGATAATCAGTAATATTGGTGCTATTTTCTTAATGAAAAATATTTTATTTTTCCTTAAAAAGGCACAATTTCGATGTTGAAGTGAGTTGAACCGCGTGTTCTTACGATCAAGTGGGTGTTTGTTTATGTAGTTGCTTCTACTTTTGAAGCAAACCACAGAAAACAAGTGTTTGGTAACGAAGAAAACGTGATTTATTTCATGAGGGACCCACCATGTTTTGCATTTTGAATGCAGGTTAACAAATAGCAGTTTCATGCTGCTTCTCTTTGCCTCCATACACAGTAAGCTATTCACTTTTGTCAAAAGACTGTTCACTTATGTGTACAGTGTCAATTGTTATGATTGGGAAAGAGAAGAAGTTTACCTGTGCTAGAGATGAAGTAAATGGATATGGTGCACTTTGGACAATGCCTCTTATTCTGCCTTTAGTTTTCTTTTTCTCCGATTCTTTCTATTATGTTGCTTTTATTTATTTATTTTGGATTGTCCTCCCTCTCTCTCTCTCTCTCTCTCTCTCTCTCTCTCCTGGTTTCGATCCTCTATTTTTTTTCTTCTTCGTTGGTGTTTCTTTTCTGATATGTTGTTCAAAGGGGGAGAGCCGAGGGGGTTGGTATACTTGGAGGCAAAGCTGGTGCTTGTGTGTTGGCTGGTCAATGCTTTCCTCTCTCTGTTTCTATTTTTCCTTCGCTTACTCTCCGATCTTCCTTCCATGGGTCTTTTTTTTCCTGTCCTTTTGTTCTCCTGTGTTTGCTTGTCCACCCTCTCACCTTCTGTGTGTGCCGTTCACTCCCTGTGTTCTGTGTGTCCACTTTGTGTTTGTCCCTTGTTCTTGTTTTTGTTTGTCCTCTGTTTATCCCCGAGGTCCTTTCTGTTTTCTTCCCTTTGTTTTCGTTCTTCGTTCGTGCCTCGGTAATGGCATGCATCGTGGGGGCGAGAAGGATGGTACCATGATTTGCTGTTGTTTCCACTGACTCAGGATGAAGGAGATGAACACTTTGCTTTGAAATGACACCGTTTTGAGTTGAGGCAATCATTCTTCAATTTGGCCATTAGAATTATGATATCTTGCAATCAGACCCTTATTCATTTTTTTTTTAATTTGGCCCCTGGATCAATTTTAATTTTTAATTGTGTTTTATTCAAAAAAAATTAGAAGGAGATCGACGTAGCAATTATAAAATTTGATCGTAATTTCAATTTTGTTCATGATGATATTTTACTTAATGTTGTTTTGTGCTTAAGAAACCAAAGAAACTGTAGTCCGAATGGATTTTATATGTAATGAAATTGTAGATAGTTTAATGGAACAATAAAAAATATTTGATATAAATATTATTTATTTCATAATGTAATAGCAGTAATTAAATCTATAATATTTAAATTAAAAATCATTAATATATATATATATATTATTTTATAACCTCAATTTGAAAAATATTTTTTTAACCAAACACATTAAACTATTTTTTATTCAATTTTAATTTCAACCATAGTTTTAACCAAACACATATAAATATCAAACCAACTACAACTAAAAATATTTTTTATAAAATATTTTTTTCAAACCATAACCATAAAAATTACTACAATATCAAAGTCAGGAGAGAATGCCTCAAAATCCGCTACCGAACATGGCCTCAGGCTGTCGGACCGGACGTTTCATCGTCCAATTCGATGTTAAATAAGTGCCTTAATTTGGATGTCTTCAAAGACATTCGATGTTGACCTGAACGGTAACCAATGTCTTGCACTTTTTGTCTGCCTCTTGAATGGTAAAGCCATCGAAGCCTTTGGTTTTTAACATGATGGATTGGTCATGAAGTTGACTAAGGGGTACTCTTTTTTACCTGTTCTTTTTTTGCCCTTTTGCCTTGAGTTTACCTTATTTCACAGATTTACAGTCTTGCTGTTTAATTCAATTAGTTGAAAGACGTGTGAATTTCTTTTTCATTAAAAAAAATAAATACATCCCAACAATTAGTTAGAATGAAATATCAGTGAACCGTGCTTTCTTTTTCCATACAAATTGAATTGCTGCAAATCAAAGTTCATATCTATACTTTTAACATCTTGATCAATTGCTTCTGCCACTTACACCGTGTCCACTATCAAAAATATTTAATAAATACAAATAAAAATATTGATAGAATGTTTATGTTGGTAAATCCATTGGCAAATTGCTCACATCTTCTTGATATTATTTATCATATCAATTATTAACGTTTCATCTCAATTGCACTGTTAATTATTGTTTTTTATAGATAAAATCACAAACAAATTGAACAGTCATTGGTGATATTTAACAGTTTTTGAAAATTTTTTATTAAATTAAATATTACAGATAAAATCACCGACAGAATGGTTAAAAATATTAATATTTTGTTATTCGTCGGTAAAACCATCGGTAAAATGCTCAAATAAAAAGACTAAAATCCCTCATTTCACAACATATAAACCTCTTCTTCTTCTTCTTCCTCTCATGTAAAAAACATCAACATTCATTTCTCTTTTCTCTTATTTTCTCTCATAAACTCCTTTTGTTATTCTCCACACTCAGGTATGTCTTCTTCTCTTTTCTTCTTTTCTTTTCTCGATTCTTTTTTAATTAACATACTTCATGAATTTTTTTTTCTCTTCTTAGCTTCACTCGCAACTATATTTTTGTGTTTTTTTTCCTCCTCTCTTCTCCTCCACGCTCAAGTAATATTTTTCTTTTTCATATTTTTTTTGTGTTTTTTTTATTATATTTGTTTTTTTACTTTTTGTTATTTTTTTTCTTAATAATTGTATGAATGTTGTTGTAGGATTTTTTTTTATGTGAGATCAATTTTTAGTTTATTTATTTATAGGATTTTTCAATAGATTTTAATTATTTAATTATTTTTTAAATTTTGTTAAATAGATTTTTTTAAAAAATATTTTTAAATAATTACCGATGGAATTGTATAAGGTATTTTTTCAATTGTATGACAAGTTTATTGAGAGGAATACCGATGAAATAAAACAAGTAAATTTTTTTGACGTGATTTTCCTGTCAATAAATCCATCGGTAATAATATTTTTTTTATTACTGATAGACTTATCGATATATAAAAAATTACTAATAAAATATTTTTTGATAAAATATTTTTATTTATAATCTTGTTAATAAATTAATTATCAATAAAATAATAATACAAATACTAACAAAAAATTTTACCGGTAAATATAAGATTTCTGGATATCATTTTAGCCAAAATCATTGAACTTGGTTCTGAACCTATTGTTGTGACCTTTTCTACCTGGATCAGTGGGCTTTGTATAGAGGGCCGTAAAATTGCTCTAGTTGTGGAGTTCTTTAATGGCATGGTGGAACGAGGATATAAACCAAATCTATAATGGTAAGTACTCTAAATTCTGTGTTGGCATTATATTTTAAAAGTATTTTTAAAAAAAAATAATTATTTTTATTTTAAATTAATATATTTTTTATACACTGATTTTAAAAAATAAAAAAAATATTATTAACATATATTTCTGAATGAAAAACACTTTAAAAAATAACTACTATTATTAAGATCCGAAGAAACCACTGTAGCTGCTAGATTGCTCAAGAAAATGGACAAGGCAGGTTGTTATTATTGAATGTGATGATCTAGCATGGGATCGGATCAATGGAGTGCCTGGTTTTTTTAATCGTGGCAATGTACGTGTTATTTCATAATTTTGTTCTTAAGATATATATTTTACTTATTTGACATTTAGTATATTCATTACACGAGTTTTATGATCAGGTGAAAAAAAAAAAAAAAAAAACAGGAAAACAAGTTTAAAAAGTTTTGAAATTTGTTGGAAGTGTGTTTGTGGTTATTTTTTAAAGTATTTTTTATTTAAAATTATATTGGAATAATATTTTTTTATTTTAAAAAAATTATTTTTAAAATCAGTGCATCAAAATAATATTAAAATACCAAAAATATATTAATTTAAAATAAAATTTATTTTTTAATTTTTTCAAAAATATTTTTAAAACACATAAATAAAATTAACACTACTTGTTTATCTAACTTTTTTTTTTTTTTTTTTTTATCTCTGTTTCAATGTATCTTACCTTTCACTTCATCGGATTCTGCTCACATGCATCAGATCTGAAAGAGAAAAGGGTTTAAGAAATGGGGCTATGTATCCCTTTTCTTTGTAGAAAAACACTGAAAAGAAACAAAAATGTGCAGCTTCAGAAATCACAAGCGCATTGTCTTCGCTTTATAGTAGTTAATAATTTTAGTAATTGAGGGTCTTAGGATCGAAACATTCGATCCCTTTAATTATCAGAATAGTTATGGAATGACATCATAGTTAAAAATTCAGGATTACAGTAAGGCCCCCGATACTAGCTAGTGATTGCCATGGGGGTGTACAATAATTATGGAATGACATCATAGTTGAAAAAAAAAGGGGGGGGGGGGGGGGGGGGGAAGAGAGACAATTTTGGCTGAATAGGTTAACAAAAAGAACCCTAGTTTTTAATTTTATTTCTCGGAATAAAAGTGTGAAATATTCTGTTTTTTTAAGAGGTTTTATAAATTTTTAAAGAGGTTAAAAATCAATATTTACAAGGTAAGAAAATTAAAATCATAGAATAATATAGAATCCTAAATTAATAAAAACAATTAAGGAAAAAATAATAAATTTGACTCAAACAACATCTTCACGACTTATTTTAAGGGTTTTCCTGATCTTGGTTAGTTAATTATAGAACTGTAGAATTATTTGGAAAAAATTAAGCATGATTTGCAAATTAAATAAAAAGTTATGATTTTTTTATATCAAATTATTAGTTTGACACGATTATATATCTTTTTGTGCTTGGCTTTAACTTACTGGTTTATAAATAAATCTATTTAGTTTTTTTACGTGATTCATTAATGAAAAATTCCTATTTAAAAGTTAAAAACCTTCAAACTCTTCTTAACACACTTGCATCACAAAACCACTTGCTACACATGGATGCTACTCTTGGTAAAATCCGATCTACTCACTACCAAATACGAGGACAAAATGTCCATACATAAAAAAGAAAGAAAAAAAAAGAAGCATATCCCTTGGCCATGTATCATCTAGATATTAATCTTATTATCATTATCAACAATATACAACCCGTAAATGCTAGAATTAGTGCAACTTTTACAGAGGCCCATTGTTGCTCTAGGGCTTTGTTCTTGTGTTGTTCAAAATTATAGGTCATTTTATTCTTACATGGACACAACTAAGATTCAAGGCTATAATCAGCTTTGAACTCAAGGGAAGCAATTTTCTTCTTCATAAGAAAACTTTATCAAACACGCATAACACAACCTCTTAGGACTTTTTTCCTTGATTATTAAAGCCAGTTTAAGCATCAAGAGAGTCCCTAAACTCGCAAAAAGAACTTGTTTTGCAAGTGTTCCAATTGTCCTAGCTCAGCTTTCTATGCCTCCCAGCTCATTGCAGACTTGGAAAGACCAATCTTTGGGAGTTTTTAGCGATCTCATCAGTTAGGAATCAAGCATCTCAAGTTACAGGGGTTGTCTTTTGAACTCGGTTTCAATACTTTAGATTCTAACTCATTAATTGCTGTACAATTTCAATTCATTAACACAACGAAATTTCTAGACAGACCGTTGAATATTAACTACACGCACGCAGAGAGTAAAAATTAGACCATGTTGGATGGGACATTGGTTCTCAATCCAGCTAAATTGAAGTACTGCTTTGCTCACCAGGGAGGAACCACCACGGAGCCTGGATATGAGTTTGGAATGACTTCTTGGAACATTGCAGCATCACAGAGGTTTTGTGATGATAATGTGTTAAGAGTTTCTTATGAGAAGCGGAGAACTGAGTTGGGATCGGAGTGGTCGAGGGATTCCAAGTCTATACAAGGTAAAAGTATAGCTCAATTGGTATCAGATTCCATATTGTTAAAGGTCTAGTGTTAGCCTCGCTTGTAATTTGTATGGCAGATTAAGCTTCTGCATTGGACACGAGTTCACTGACATGGTTTTCACAGCATTGTTAAAAAGCGCCATTCGAACGTCCATTGGCATTGATGGAGAATACTGATCCATTAATGCATTGATCGTAGAGTAAAGGTCCTTCTACGTTCTACATGCCTTCAACTATTTGTTTTCAGAATGGTTTCACATGATTTTATGTGTTTTATATTAGAAATACTTGAGAATACATGTCTAAAATATGCCTAAAAGAGTGTTTGTAATTGTATCTTGCTTCCATGGAGGGATTTTTGTGAAACTTGAGTCTTTTAGCCAGGAGCACTATGATCAAAATATTTCATGTCAGTTTAAAAAACAAAATAAATAGAATAATTTTTATTTTATTTTAAATTTTAGTTCGTTCTGAATTTTTAGGATAAATTTTAGTTGGAATATTCTAAATTTATTTTATATATTATTTAAAAAGTTATTAAATCAAATTGATATTTTATTTAATTCTGTTTGTGATGAAAGTATGAATGTTGAAGGGTTCTGTCTTGTCGTTTTACTGTAATTTAGCTGACAAGGTTGACTGGTGTATGCAAGAGTCCAATTTGATATCAAATTGATGTGAGATTTCCGAGGGAGATTGATGCGGGCTTGTAACAAAAGTCCTAGCTCAAAAACATGTTCGGACTTAGGACATCAAACGAGATATATATATATAAAGGCTATAATTTCTCTTATCTTAATGTCAGATGGACTAAAAAAATTCAAAATATTTTAAAAATCTTGTTCCTTACAAGTTTTTAGAAGACAGCTTCAACTTGGTTAAGGAACGGGAATTTCTTTATTTTTTTTTACTGTATTTGGATTTTTTGTGTTTAGATTAGTATTTCAATTTAATAAAAATTTTACTAATTAGATTTTTTTTTTTTTTTTGCATTTAAAAAACTTTGTAGGGATTTTTTTGTCATAAGAATATCTAAATATACGAGATTTTCTCTGTTTTCTCTGTAATTAAAGGGTCGTAATCTTAGGTTTGAGACATAATTTCTTTCTTTCAATTTAATTAAGGCTATACAATTTTAAGGATCGAGGAGCTCTATCAACACTATGAGCTGCGTCAGAGATGCATATTAAGGCACCTTTGTTGATTCGTGGACTTCTGTTAGCTGTAATTTAGAAATATTGTGTCCCATTAAAACTTTAAACAGTAAGTCTTGGTGCGGTCATCTGAAAGACAAACTAGCCTTCCTTAATTTTGAAGTGTAGTTCTTCAAACCATCTGTGAGACAAATATTTAGAAATACTTGCTATGGTGCTCTTCCGAACAACTTTGTCTTAAAATTGCTCACTCTGAAAGACAGACTATCCTTCCTTCTGAAGTGTACTTCTTCCTCTAATTTGAGGTTAGGCAATAACTATCATAAAATTACATATGTAATCCAGTAGGTAATTTATGAGAATAACGTCTACATTTAACACAGATTCTAGATTCTTGCAACTGTTATTGAGAACCTTAATTTTGCCATGCTGTTGTTGCTTTCTGACTGCAATATCTTAGCTTAGATATATAGTTGAATATGTTTTCCAGCAGCCTTGTTCCAGAGTAAAAGCTTTGTTCCACTTGATGTTTGATTGAGTCCTCGAATTCCCACTTTCCTACTTGGATGATATCTAGAAGTATTAGGGATTATTGATTTTTTTCCAGAATGATGCTCCTGTTACACTTTACACTGTCCATGCAACATGGTGCACGTTATGAGAATCTGGAATCATTCATGGCATGTTTTTTCCTGGAAAATCTTGGCTGCACAGAAGACCTATGCATCTGAACGTAGGATGCATTATTTGTTACAGTAGGTACTGGTATTTTTTTAGATGCTCAGCTTTAGAACATAGACCTTTTGGCTAGGTTGTTCGGTTCTGCTTTTTATTTTTCATGGCATTGTCAATTTCTTCAGCATTATCCTGTACCAGCTGAAAAATAGATGGCCAACTTGAGAACTGTGAAACCAGCCAATGTGAAACCAGCCACCTGAGTCAACAATGGTGGTGAAGCCATCCTTCCTTAGTCACAAATTATAGGCACCAAACTTGTGCCAAACTTGTGCCACTTGCCTTGCCCCTTGTATTTGCATGGATGTTTGCCTATAAATAGGCAATGCATCCAAGCATTGTAAAACACACCACAAGAGAGAAACAAGAGAGGAAGAGAAGAGTGAGAGAGGGAAAGTAATCCCACAAAATTGTGAGGTATTTGTGAGAAAGTAAGTGAGGTGTTTTCTCCTATTAATAGAGAGATTTCAGTTGTTCTCCTATTAGTAGAGAGAGGTTGTAATTCCCACATTACTTAGTAAAATCCTTCTATACTTGCCCGTGGACATAGCCAAATTGGATGAACCACGTAAATTCTTATGTGTCTAATTTCTCATTTTATCCTATTTTTTGCCTTTTATCTTGTCGGGTTTGCATGCCAGTATCCTAACAGTGGTATCAGAGCCTTATTGGTTGGTGTTGTTAACACACAAAAGTTATTCGTGTATACGGTTACTATTCACGTCTACGGCACTATTCACCTATACGGTACTATTCATCCATACGGTACTGTTCACTTACGTTACTGTTAGCGTATATAGAAAGTCAGTACGGTGATTAAATACAGTCTAGGAAGTTCTGTCTAAGGAGATTGGGTTTTAAGCGGGACCGTTTGTGACCCCTCCAATCTTTCCTGGGAACTTACTTAGTGAAGTATTATTCACACGATACTATTTCTATATACGTTACAGATCTGTGAAACGGTGATAGCTGAATAGATCTCGGTGAATACAATGGCAGCAAAGTATGAGATTGAGAGGTTCAAGGGGAGCAATTTCTCACTGTGGAAAATGAGAATCAAGGCAATCTTGAGGAAAGACAATTGCTTGGCAGCAATTGGGGATCGGCCCGCGGAGATCACTGATAATGCAAAATGGAATGAGATGGATGGCAATGCTATTGCTAACATACATTTAGCATTAGCCGATGAAGTATTATCAAGTGTGGCGGAGAAGAAAACAGCTAAGGAGATATGGGAGACTCTAACCAAGCTATATGAGTCCAAGTCTTTGCATAATAAGATTTTCTTAAAGCGGAGACTTTATACCCTTCGAATGGCAGAAACCACGTCGGTGACTGACCACATCAACACAATAAGAACTCTATTTTCACAACTCACTACGTTGGGTCAACAAATAGAGGAAAATGAACGTGCAGAGCTTCTACTTCAAAGTCTTCCTGATTCGTATGATCAACTTATTATCAACCTGACCAATAATATCCTCTCAGACTATTTAGTCTTCGATGATGTTGCAGCCGCTATCTTGGAAGAAGAAAATAGGCGCAAAAACAAAGGAGACAGAAACAGTTCAAATGAAGCAGAGGCGTTATTGGTGTCAAGAGGAAGATCAACGGAGCGTGGCTCCAGTGGGAGTCAAAGGCAGGGGAGGTCCAAATCAAGAAGTAAGAAGACTGTGAAATGCTACAACTGTGGCAGAAAAGGGCACTTCAAAAAGGATTGTTGGTTTAAAAAGGGTATAGAGAATACTGCAGAGTCATCAAAACCTCAAGGATGTGTTGCAAGCACCTCAGAAGATGGAGAGGTTCTATATAGTGAAGCAACAACAATCTCTACAGATAGAGAAGAGCTCACTGAGGTCTGGCTAATGGATTCAGGAGCAACATGGCATATGACCCCTAGACGGGATTGGTTCCATACATACGAACCTATCTCTGAAGGCAAAGTGTTCATGGGTGATAATCATGCTTTAGAGATTGCTGGCATTGGCACCATCAAATTGAAGATGTATGATGGCTTAATTCGTACTATTTCAGGAGTGCGACATGTGAAAGACTTAAAGAAGAATCTTTTGTCCGTAGGACAATTTGATAGTCTTGGCTGTAAGATTCGAACAGACAATGGAATCATGAAAATTATCAAAGGAGCGCTGGTGGTTTTAAAGGCAAGAAAGACAGTTGCAAACATGTTTGTATTAATGGGAGAAACACATCAGGGGGCAGAAGCATCAATCGCATCAGCCATTCCTGCAGAAGAGAAGATGATGATGTGGCATCAAAAACTAGGCCACATGTCAGAGAAAGGTTTAAAGGTTCTCTCTGATCAGAAGTTACTCCCTGGGCTTACAAAGGTTACTTTACCTTTTTGTGAGCACTGTGTTACAAATAAACAACACAGGTTGAAGTTTGGCACGTCAACAACTAAGAGCAAATGCATCTTAGACCTGATTCACTCTGATGTTTGGCAAGCACCGGTTGTATCCTTGGAAGGAGCAAGATACTTTGTATCATTCATAGATGACTTCTCCAGGAGATGTTGGGTGTATCCGATTAGAAGGAAGGCAGATGTGTTCGCAGTTTTTAAAACCTTCAAAGCGCGAGTAGAACTTGAATCTGAAAAGAAGATCAAGTGTTTGAGGAATGACAATGGAGGAGAATATACCAGTGATGAATTTGATAACTTCTGTCAACATGAAGGTATCAAAAGGCAGTTCACAACGGCATACACTCCACAACAAAATGGAGTGGCAGAGCGGATGAACAGAACTCTATTGGAAAGAACAAGAGCAATGTTGAAGGCTGTAGGTCTAGAAAAGTCATTCTGGGCAGAAGCAGTCAATATCGCCTGTTATGTGATAAATCGATCTCCGTCGACTGCAATTGAGCTAAAGACACCAATGGAGATGTGGACTGGAAAGCCAGCTGATTATTCTCAATTGCATATATTTGGAAGTCTTGTGTACGTGATGTACAATACACAAGAAGTTAGCAAGCTGGATTCAAAATCCAGAAAATGTGTATTCTTGGGATATGCTGATGGAGTGAAGGGGTATCGCTTGTGGGATCCCACTGCCCACAAGGTAGTCATCAGCAGAGATGTTATATTTGCAGAAGATAAAATGCAAATGGAAGAAAATAATAGCATTTTAAAGGAGACTATAGAAGTCCAGATGGAAAATACTCAGAATCATACTTCTTCTAAAGCTGCACAAGAGCATGAAGAACAAGAACAAATAGAGTCTGAAACTCCTGAAGTTCGACGGTCAACTCGTGAAAGAAAACCACCGGCTTGGCACTCAGAATATGTTACTGAGAGCAATATTGCATACTGTCTTCTAACAGAGGATGGAGAGCCATCAACTTTCCATGAGGCTATCAAAAGCACAGATGTATCTATGTGGATGATAGCAATGCAAGAGGAGATTGAAGCTCTGCACAAGAATAACACTTGGGATCTTGTTCCGCTACCACAAGAAAGAAAGGCCATTGGCAACAAATGGGTTTACAAGATAAAGCGTGATGGCAATGATCAAGTGGAGCGGTATCGTGCAAGATTGGTGGTGAAAAGATATGCTCAAAAAGAAGGAATAGACTTTAATGAGATATTTTCTCCGGTGGTACGACTTACTACAATCAGAGTAGTCTTGGCAATGTGTGCTATATTTGATCTTCACTTAGAGCAGTTAGATGTGAAAACTGCATTTCTTCATGGAGAACTTGAAGAAGAAATTTATATGCTCCAACCAGAGGGTTTTGCTGAAACAGGCAAGGAGAACTTGGTTTGCAGGTTGAACAAATCTCTATACGGTCTCAAACAGGCGCCGAGGTGTTGGTACAAGAGATTTGATTCCTTCATAATTAGCCTTGGGTACAACAGACTCAGTTCAGACCATTGTACGTATTACAAGAGGTTTGAAGAAAATGATGTTTTTATCATTCTATTGTTGTACGTGGATGACATGTTGGTAATAGGCCCCAACAAAGATCGAGTCCAAGAATTGAAGGCACAGTTGGCTAGGGAGTTTGATATGAAGGACTTGGGACCAGCAAACAAGATTCTAGGGATGCAAATTCACCGAGACAGAAGTAAGAGGAAGATTTGGCTTTCTCAGAAGAATTATTTAAAGAAGATCTTGCGATGCTTCAACATGCAAGATTGTAAGCCAATTTCCACCCCACTTCCTGTTAACTTCAAATTATCCTCAAGTATGTCTCCTAGCAATGAAGCAGAGAGGATGGAGATGTCTCGAGTACCGTATGCATCAGCAGTGGGAAGTTTAATGTTTGCCATGATATGTATAAGACCAGACATTGCACAAGCAGTGGGAGCAGCTAGTCGATACATGGCAAATCCTGGTAGAGAGCATTGGAATACTATTAAGAGGATCTTGAGATACATCAAGGGTACCTCAGATGCCGCATTATGTTATAGAGGATCAGAATTTACTATCAGAGGTAAAGTTGACTCAGATTTTGCTGGTGACCTTGAGAAAAGAAAATCCACTACAGGCTATGTGTTCATAATTGCAGGAGGAGCTGTGAGCTGGGTCTCTAAACTTCAGACTATTGTAGCGTTATCCACAACAGAAACTGAGTATATGGCAGCTACACAGGCTTGTAAAGAAGCAATATGGCTGAAGAAACTTATGGAGGAGCTCGGGCACAAACAAGAGAAGATTCTTTTGTATTGTGATAGTCAGAGTGCCTTGCATATTGCAAGGAATCCAGCGTTTCATTCAAGAACAAAACATATAGATGTTCAGTATCACTTTGTTCGCGAAGTGGTGGAAGATGGAAGTGTGGATTTTCAGAAGGTTCACACAAAGAAAAACCCAGCAGATGCTTTAACCAAACCAGTCAACACTGATAAGTATATATGGTGCAGATCCTCTTGTGACCTAGCAGAAACGTAAGCAGCATGAAGATGGCAAGTATTGAAAGGATAGAAGAATCACAAATGATGAAGTATGAAGACTTGATTCAATCATCAAAGTCTTCAAGTGGGAGAATGTGAAACCAGCCAATGTGAAACCAGCCACCTGAGTCAACAATGGTGGTGAAGCCATCATTTCTTAGTCACAAATTGTAGGCACCAAACTTGTGCCAAACTTGTGCCACTTGCCTTGCCCCTTGTATTTGCATGGATGTTTGCCTATAAATAGGCAATGCATCCAAGCATTGTAAAACACACCACAAGAGAAACAAGAGAGGAAGAGAAGAGTGAGAGAGGGAAAGTAATCCCACAAAATTGTGAGGTATTTGTGAGAAAGTAAGTGAGGTGTTTTCTCCTATTAATAGAGAGATTTCAGTTGTTCTCCTATTAGTAAAGAGAGGTTGTAATTCCCACATTACTTAGTAAAATCCTTCTATACTTGCCCGTGGACGTAGCCAAATTGGGTGAACCATGTAAATTCTTGTGTGTCTAATTTCTCATTTTATCCTATTTTTTGCCTTTTATCTTGTCGGGTTTGCATGCCAGTATCCTAACAAGAACATAGACCAGTGACTGGCCTATCAAGCTTCTTTCGTAACTCTAGTATCAAATTTGAGTTTAAAACCCATTAATTAATAAAAATCTAACAAAAAAACTTAGATTAAAGTATAATAATAAAACTAAAAAACTTTGGGTTCAGATGTGTCCAATCTCTCAACTTGAAAAATAATAGGTTGAGCTATACTCAATCATCTTTGTTTATATACCGGTGTAATTTATATCACAGGATTTTCTAGAAAATTATAGAGGCTAAGTCTTTTATAGGACTAAGATTCTGTAGGGATTTAAAATTTAAAAGAAATTTAAATAAAACTTAGAAGTTATTTTTAGTATTTGATATATTCTAGAATTTGTTTTTTCTATTTTTTTATTATTTGTGTAGCTTTGTTTAGGACTTGCAAGTATATAAATAGCTTATAAAAGCTGTAATATTCAATATTGAATAATAAAATTTTGGATTGAGAGTTTTGTGTGATAAATCTGTTTAATTAGCATAATTCTATCTTTCTTTGTACTTGTTGTCCTCTTGTATTGTTTCCTTCAACGTCACATTTGATTGCTTTCTGGTGTGAACATTTCCACTCCTTACGTAATTCATTTCAGGCCTGGATATATGAGGTGCGACTCGTTCACCTCATGCCATTTCCATTCTTAGGTCTTTCTGGAGCTACAAGTAGCTAGTCTTAGGTGGTTCTCGAACTAGATGCTTGGTCTTGACACGATTTAGGTGATCATGGTCAGAATTCACGATAGAATTTGAAGCTTGGCTTTATTTAGATTTAGAAATACCTTTTCTCTTTCAAATGCTATGAATTCTGTCTGTGCCATTTAATTTGATAGTTGCATTTACCACTGTTTTTCCACGTTTCTCCCGTCGTCTTCGATACTTCTGTGAAAGTTGGAAACAGTCTTGTCAACTTGGAATAAGAAGCTTAATATTGGGGCTTCGGACAGACACTAGCTGGTAACAATTGTTTTTGTCTCTTCCTCGTGAGTCAAGATGTTGTTTCACATAGGATTTGCATGGATCAGTAATGGAACTAGATCACAATGACTTTTTAAGGGTTGCTACCTGGACTTAATGACACGATAGCTATGCTGCTATAGAAACTATCCAGATTTACCATGTCTGCTTTAAACCATACTTCTAATAAAAACAAAATTGCTGCTGTGATGTGAACTTGTCGAAAGAAAGTCTTAAAAGGTGCAGAAGAAAGATCAAGAGTGTTGCTACGGTTTTTAATTGGGTGTTTGATGGATATTACAACAATAAGCCTTCATATTACTTTTGTAGTAAATATGCAATCACAGTTCATGCATTGTGCAAGTAAATTATATTTTTCAAGTTGTCAAAAGAATTATAAGATATCAAGGGCACATTAAACTATGGTGCAAAAAAATTTCATATGCTTCATAGTTATTTCAAATATAACTGAACGGGATATATAAATTATATGAAAAGTACTACAAGTTATTATTTTAGATCATGAATGTTTTCTTGGTGTTCAAAACAACAAGATATTGTTGCTCAAAGAACTTGAAGTTAAATATATAGTGGTTAGTGTTGCTGTAAATCAAGAAGCACTTGTGAATTTACATATAAGTCAACTTGAGCTAACATAGATTTATGTTGACAATCATACTGCAATTTCAATTGCTAATAATTTTATTTTTCATGGACTAAGCACTTTAAAATCGAATTATATTTTTGAAAAGTCCAAAAGAAAAATAGAGTCACTCTGTTTTATTGCAAAACTAATGATCAGTTAACCAAAGCTCTTTAAAAAGCAAATTTTAAAGCATCAATAAGCAAACTATTTGGCATAAAGCTGATCCACAATGTAGATTGTATATGCTTTTTAATATAAAAATCTAATGCTTTTGCTTTCCAGATTAGTTCATGGGATTTGTGGGGGCCGGTGGTGTTAAGGCACGCTTAAATCAAATATCATATAGCCTTGATCAGGTTTAATATATTTGAGCCTTACAATTCAGCTTTATATATTTAAAAAATTCAATGTGATTTGTGATTCCCGAAGGCTGGACTGGTGGGTTAAATTATTATTTTTTTATTAAAATAATATTGTTTGAGCTATTTTACAGAACTTGTCTTTCCTTTTTTAACGTTTTGTTCTGCACTATCTGTATTTATAGTTATCAACAGATCTTGGCATCTTCTGCTCTTAATTCTGACACTCCGTGTTGCAATCAATGAGTGACATATTCGACTTGGAGATAAAAGAATTATGCATCAGCCTGGCATGTCTGAGCTCCCCAGTCCCGGACATTCTACAGGAACTGTTAATTGTTTTTCGTATTAGTACTGACAGAGACCCAAGCCAATTGCTGAAGGAACTTCTCCATGTCACTTTCCACAAGCTGATTGCTCAGGTACATTTATGCCCAGCCTGCTCTCTCCCCCTCTCCCTCTCTCTAATATTTATGTGAAACATACTGCCTTGGATGACATTGTACGTATATTGCTCGAGTCGTCTTCCCTGATTAGCTTTCCAATATGATAGCTTTGCACATTAAATATGTGGGACCTTCTTTCTTAGACGTTTTAATTGTCTAATAAGCTGCATGGTTCAGAGTTAGGGAAGTGGTTTTCAGATTGAAGTAACCCTTTTCCACAGTTGCTCGAGCTCAGCAAAAGTCACCTTGTTTTTATCCTGCGTGGTAGAGTCGTCTTGTCCATATCTTTTTGCCTCGTTTATTGACTAGCATAGAGGGTTCCCTACCGTTGGTTTTTGTAGAGTTTTAGAAGGGGGACGGTAGTAGGGTTTGCTCTGAATCAGTAGCTAGAGACTCGACAAATGGCGATGTCTTTGTCTGGAATTTCTGAACTGCTTACATCAGGGATTGATAAGTGTGACACGCATACCCTCTACTGCAATAGGTTTGGATTCAGTCACTTGCTTCTAGGGTAGGAGACATGTTACTCAGAGCAAGAGAAGGTGCTATCACCGCAATATCTCTTGTCTTTACTTGTGGCTTTTATTACATGGTCAAAACCCCATTCCGTCAGCCATTAGATCTTGATTCCTGAGTAGTAACGTTACTCTGATTTTGTTATTGTAATTAATCCTGTTTTTTTGCCCTCAAACTAATTGTTCTCCTTCATTAAGCCTTCTTCTGCTTCAAGTTTCTGTTAGTATCATCTCCTTTGAACTTTCATCCGTGATTTATCTAGAGTATCTAATCAGTGGATGATTGGTCTGGACATAGAATTCGTAAAATATAATTTTCATTTCTTCTTTTATGAATGATTGGTATGGTTTTGTTACCAGAAGCCTAAAAAAGCAATGATATAAGGAATGAGGACCTTTAAATTATCGGCAGTACTTGTGGACTGGACCTGGACCATGGAATCTGGAATGTTGTGGCGTTCTTTTCATGGTAGGTCATGTAGGTTGGTTAGAGGAAAAATTATTAATACTCGTTTGATTGTTTGGATTTGTTGGTAGTTAGGTTTTTTTAGATAGTTTAGGATTTACTATAAATACATGCTATGTAACTATATTTCAGCATAATAAAAATTAAAAAAATTATTTCTGTAAATGCAAGTATATTATCAAACCACGTTGAATTTTATGTTCTTTCTAGTTTTTGTTATATTGCAATATTTATTGATAATTACTGTAAGTTTCTCACAACTACTGATATATAAGCATGCTATTAATCGCGTAGCCGAAATATATAGCCTTAAAAGCTTTCTAGATCTTGGTGGAGCCAATACACTAACGTTATTTTTATTTCTTGATCATTTCACATCATAAGAAATACAAGAGAGAGAAATCACAGTCAAGAACAGAAAAAGGTTTACCCATCCAATTCATAAAAAACATTAATTTTCTTATAACCATCAGGATAGGAAGCAGGGGAGTGAAAGGATGAGTATTACGATAGTCGTTGTGGATTTATATGATATATTCTCTTTTCTTGAAGAAAAATCTTTATCTGCATGGTAGGGTCAAGCTCTATGTGATGTGATAGCAGATGTTAGGAATGGAAGCTTAACAAACAACTCTTTTGCAACTAAGCACTGCATCACATGATGTAGAAAGCAATCAAACAAGAAATCCTAACTTCTCAGACACTTCCCAGTAATTGCACTCCTCTAGCACTGAGAACACATTTTTACCTGTGCTGTTGATACTGGACATAAACCCTAAACAGCACGTTAAACTGTGAATAAATAAACCACATATATAAGTTCTGGTCATGACTCGATTCGCAAATGCTTTGTCTCAGAGTTCCATTGTCTTGCAATATCTTCTGCTACTCTTTGTGCATCAATGGATGAACCCAACAATCCTCTCCTGGTAAAACCAACACTGTAAAGTCCATTCTTGCCTTTCCAGTTGTCGGGGAATGGATTTCTTGGATAACCGTCCTTCTCGTTGAAGAAGTTGTCCTCCTTTTGGTGTCAAAAAAGAAAAGCAAAGGAGTTAACAAGCATAGACAGAAATCTCAAACGAAAATTATCTGCCCCAAGGTATTTGAACCTTGAGAGTATCAACCTATTTGTAAATGTAATGAACTTCTTCTATACCTTGAGCCATGATGTTACATTGCTTCTATAACCTGTTGCTAAGATTACTGAATCAAAATTCTCTACATGTCCATCCACAAACTCTGCGCCGCTGGCTGTAAATCTTTGAACACCGCAAACCACCTAAAAGGTCCATGAATGTTATGAATAAAAATGTATCCGTTTAATGTAGACAAGAAGTAAGAGGGAAACTACTATTAACCTTGATTTTTCCTGATTTAATTTTAGAGAAAGCTCCAACATCCAGCACTGGGGTTTTCCCAGTGGAATTTTTTTGTTCAAGGGGTCCAATTTTGGGTCTTCGTATGCCCATTTTATGAGTGTCGCCTAGAATTAATTGTGAGCAGATGAGGAGGAACCAGTCAACTAATTTTACTGGGAACCAATTCAACAACCACATTGAAAGAGAAAAGGTTGATCTGCCAAGGACCTCTCTAGGCAAGATGTGTAACTGCAAGAATTTAGAACTACATGAATAATTCACAGTAAAAAGAAAAGAAACTGACAAGTCAAAAAACATTAAACAGGTGAAATTTCAACTTGCCGCCTCATTCTGACAATGCTAAAACAAAGACATTTTACTTGTCTATATGTCAAAATAAGGCATCATTGGATATGTAATAATCAATGTAACAGTTTGTAATGTACTGTTGGAACATGAAATTGATTTTCTCGAATTTTTTTAGGTAAAACTGATAGAATATTTTGAGCAAGTAGCAAATCATATGTGAATCATGGGGTCTATATATTCTATAGTTGAGAGTTCATCAAGTTCAGAACAAATATAGATCATATGTATCTATACATTAGATCCATACATGTTTCAGTAGAAGTTGAAAGAGAAGAACCTATAGGATGATACACATTTGGAGCAAGAGAGCCTGGATCAGAACATTTTACCTTATCTCTCACTGCCAGTGAAACTTGAGCATCATTATTACATAGATCTAAGCTAATCTCCATGCCTGAGTTTCCACAGCCTACAACCAAAACCTTTTGTCCTTTAAAATCAGCTCCGTCCTTGTATCTGCTGGTATGGATTAAACTTCCTTTAAAATCTGAGATTCCTTCAATATTAGGTAACACTGGTTCTGCATTCTCTCCAGTTGCTACGATAAACCACCGGCACAGAAACTCAGACTCGTTGGATTGGACCCGCCAGAACCCCATTCTTGCATCATATATAGCTGATTGAACCTCCTGTCTAAACATGGGTTCAATTGCGAAATGCTTAGCATAAGCCTCCAAGTAACTTATGAACTGTTGTTTAGTGGGGTATGCTGGGACTTCAGGAGGGAATGGCATGTGAGGAAGTTTGCAGGTTTCCTTTGGGAGGTGAAGCTGTAGACGATTGTATGTCTTCAGTGTCCACAGAGAACCTATACATCTCTCTTTCTCTAGTATCAAAAAGGGAACACCTCTTTCTTTAAGGCATGCTGCAACAGCTAGCCCTGAGGGTCCAGCGCCAATGATCACTGGTCCAGGGATCCAAACAGGCTTCTCTGAGTTCATAGCTTTATGAAATATCCCTTGCCTTTATCTTCTTGGATAGCAGTTGTCTGCATTGCCATTTGTTTCTCAGGATGGTTTTAACTTTGTATTGATCAACTCTATCTATAGCTAGATTCCAGTGATACGACAGAATGGAATAGGATAGCTACCCTATGGCAAGTATAATATAAAGAGAGATGATACTTATATTCTTGTAGTGGAACTAACTACAAGAAGAAATGTTGACAAGAAACATGGCCTTTTTGAGGAATTATGTAGAAGGGTGGGGCTTTATGTGGAAAATGGCACTTGTTTTCGAATGTTTTTAGGAAAAATAAGCTTATATCATTGAGAGAAACAGTGTTTTCTGGTGAATATGAAGTGTCGTGACCAAAACAGACTGCAGCTGGCGTGTGTAGGTATTTCCTGCCTCTCTTTGGAGGAAGAAATTCATTCATGAAAGTTTTGAATGCAGATCAATGCATTCATTTTATGTTATGGATATATATGAAGTCCATTGGGGTGCTTATATTATTTGATGACTAGGTGCGAGGAAGAAGACAGAATACCGGCCTCGCCGACAGCATATAGAGCTTTCAAATTGCACAATCCAGGAAAAAGCAAATCACTAGTGAAGAAATTGAATTTATTCAAAATATCTTTGTTCCAATTAGCTACAGTACTAAAATTAGGTGATGGTAAGAGTTATCATTGAATATTTCCGTATCCATGTTGATGCCCTTGTTTAATCCTATGAAGTTCCTCCAACGTGTAGAAATCTCCCTTGATAGTGGACAGAACATTATCTGATGCACCACCAACATTCTTGTTAAGTCTATTCTCACACCATGGTAATTGAATAATGATAATCTTTTACCATATTTGTTAAGAGTTATCAAGTATTAGACTCAAAAGCAACATTTTCCTGTCACTATCATCTTCAAGAGAAAAGTCATGGTAAGCTTTCTGTATATATTCCTCTCTGCACTCTATAGGATGCTCCCCGTCTAGAGAGTTATCTGCCACATATGTAAATGTAGACATATGCAAGCATATACATCACATGTATATCATAAACCTTTAGTTTTGGCATGTTGTTTTATACATCTCATCAGTGGTGGGGGTGAAAGCTAGTGTTTGGCAAGCTCCACTAGGATTTGGCTTTTTATGTGGTACGCAGGACGAAAGAGAAAGAAGAGAAGAAATAGTTACCTCTACAAAGGACTAGTTAGCTCTACAAAGCTCAGCTTCAATAGACACATGCAACCAACAAAAGATGACAAGAGCTTCGATGATGAGTTCAAGCTGTGTGGGAAAAAAGGAAGTGTTTTGCAGCCTAAGTTACGTGTATGATTGTAGAAGGCCTGGAGATTGGTGTTTCTCAAATCACCACGAATTAGCCTAATGTTTAGATTTTTCCCAGTGTTGTTCATTTAAACATTTGTATACAAAGAAAATAATTGGGTCAGCCCTAATGGATTTGCAGATCTCAGAGCAGGATATAGGTTCTGGTATTTTTCTCTTGCAGCGTTTCAAGTCCACTTGGACAGTAACTTGCTGAGCTCTAACAAGTAATTTTCCATCAGACTTGTGGTTAAGCAGTACGTACTTCTCATTTTTTACAAGAAAACAAAAGATGGTGAACTTTGTGCTTAAGATAGTCATTTCGGCCTCTTCTGTGACCAAAACCAGTATTGCCAATTGATTTCATGTTTTTTGGCAGTTTCAAATACTTGCAATCTGATGAAATATCTTTCACAAAATCATACGTTTACTATGAAACCTTCGTTATAGGAGGATATATTTGATACTTAAAAGTCTTCTGACCTTAATTGAACCATTTCTGGGAAAAAGGGATAAAACCTGACTGAATACGCGTACCTAAGATTTATACCTGAGAGGAAACTCTGAAAAGATATTGATTTCTATATATTGAAATATTAATTTGGTCTTGGATTGTGAAGTGGAATATGGTTCCATCCCATCTTTGCATATGGAGAAGCAACCACGCCTAAAATTACCTTTGCAGATATTAGATGACCAAACAAGCCAAACGTCACTGAAGCAAGAATTCATGAACATGTATCGCCTCTGGTTCCAGTAAATCTGGGGAAGAGACGAGAACAATAAAGAACACATCTCACTTGCTTATCTTAGGCACCGACGATAACCTACAGAATTTGTGGACAGTACAGGATCTTCTTCAAGTACTCTGATCACAATAGTTTTCCCCTCAAGTCTCAACAATGCTGAACTGTCCTGATTTGCGTACCCTATTGGCAGTTTTAGTGATGCCAAACTTGATCCAAATAATGGAAATTGCTGCGTCAATATTCATGTAGAAAAGCAAATGCATCTTCTTTTTCGTACCTTTTCGTTTGTTTTCTAGTTCCAGTTGCATGTGTTAAGATTTAGAAGATTAGGCCTTAGGTCTTCTATTTTATTTGAAATTTTAAGCAAGACGATTGATTTCTAGCTGATTCCTAACTAGTAAGCTAACTGGCAGGTATGAGTGCAGATAAAGCAAGGAAATAGAACGAAAACGAAAGGAATGGGTTTCGCTAATGAGATCACGTCAGCATTAGTAGTAGATGAGCAAAGGGCTTCGATCCAGATTTCATTCCTTGTGAGATGAGCAATGAGAATGCCAACTCGTCTAGAAATAATTTCAAAGTGTTTCTTAAATTATTTTTTAATTAAATAATATTAATATTTAAAATTTTAAAAAATATATTTAAAAACATCATTTTAATATATTTTTAATTAAAAATCATTTTTAAAACTATAATTAACAATCATGACTATCTCTTTAATTAAATTACCAGAACATAACTAGGCAAATCATAAATATTTATTTTTATATTTTAAAAATATTTTAAAAAAAATAAAATCTTTTAATTTTTTTCTTTATTTTAAATTAATATTTTTATATATAGTTTTAAATTATTTTAACACATTGATATTAAAAATAAATTTTAAAAAATAAAAATAATTATTTTAATACATTTTTAAATAAATATTTTAAAAAACAGTTATAACCACACTTTCAAACTCTTCCAAACAGTTAAGATCTCTATGACCTTATTTTACAGAGATTTGTGGCCAGCTGAACCTGTTACCTAACCAGAAACTTTACAAGCTCAGATTCGATTACTTGAAATGAACGCAAGAGGAAATGTGCAGTACATAAGCAAAAATGAAGGCTATAACATTGTAAAGGGCAGTTTATATTACCAACTCTATGGTACTAATTAGGAAAATGTACTGCAATCAGAAACAAAATGATACAAGCAACATTCAACATAGTAGCTGATGTTATGACTAGTCGCAACTGCTCTACTCTAGTCTCAACTTGAGGGTGGTGGTGGTGGTGGTAGCGCATTGGGTGGTGGCGGTGGTTGCATCAACATTTGTGGCATATGGGGCCTCCCAGCAAATTGCTGTGGTGGTGGTGGCGGCTGTCGCCAAACTTGTTGTTGGGCTCCCATGGCCATGGGCTGTGGGGGAGGCCTTGGGAACATGGGACCTCCTTGCATAGGAGGTTGTTGCATGTTTGGAGGGGGTGGCCTGAATTGAACAGGTGGCGCAGGCATGACCGGAGGTGGCATTGGCTGACCTTGTTGAGGTGGCTGGCCATGCCAAGCTGATTGACCACCAACCTGCATCGGTGCAAATGCTGCATTTGGTGGGGGCGGAGGGCGCAGTGCTGGAATTGGTCCTGGAGCTACAACACCATTTGCAAAGGGACGTGGAGGCACAGGTGCGACCATAGCACCATTGGCCTGAGAGGCAAGTGTTGGAGGTCCACTGGCAAACAGAGTGTGGGGCCTGCTCTTTTGGGTAGTTGGATTGCTTGCAGCCAAAACTCTCTCTGGATCAATAACAGTAACAATTAAATCACCTCTATTAATAATAGAAAGACTCAACCATAAGCTTCTCTGTTCGAGACACCATTAATGGAAACTTTCCTATTTCATTTTAAAATAAAAGGACTAGCACTCATCTAGTTAATTTCAAGAGGACCCTCATAAGCTCTCATAAAATGAGGCAACAGAAGAAACTGTAAAGAATATTTAAAGCAACATTTCAATGACAAAAGGCCTCACCTGCTGGAGTACCATGGCGCTCCCCTTTAGTGTCTTTCTTGTATGCATATGAGACTGTTATCTGACGGTTGCAAAGATACTGACCATTCATTGCCTGTTAAAGTCCAAAATACTATTAACCAGTCAGCTCTGTTTAATCAATATATGCAGAGTATTATTTCAAACTGAGTTGCCTCCTCATCCAGCAATTACCAAACAAAGTAACATTTAATACAATTGTCTCCAATTTTGCATCCTTTGGCTAAAAAGTAAAATTACTTGCAAGAGTCCAAAATGACCTAAAACACAACCAACAATTTGTGCAAATCTCTAACTACTGAAAATGATTGTTTCTCAAACGTTTGTAAAACATAAATGCGTGGAGTTACCTCAATAGCTGCATCAGATGCTTCAAATGAATCATAACTGATGAAACCAAAACCTCGGGAATTTCCAGTCTCTGGATCTCTCATTATCTGAAAATACGAATTCCAAACATCAGTATACAATAGTAAAAAAAGTATAACAGTTCACAAATAGCCAATAATTAGAAAATAAAAATTTTCAGCATCTCAATGATGACTGAGAAACATCTAGAAAAGAATGCTAGATGTTCCGAGTCAAATCCAGAAAAGAGATCAATGCACTAAAATGTTAGAACATGTGACTTTTGCTGCTTGTAAGATCAGTATGCAGAAAAATGATCTCCAACCATGGATTTACTCTGAATATTCCTGGTACCAAAATTAATACTGCTAAGCAATCCCAGATTTCCATTAAACCACATGCATTCTAATATGTGCATCCCAGTTGTGAAAAATTATATATAAAGACAAATTTAAAATAGTTCAACACTTTCCAGGATTGACAGGCAAAAGTTTGTGCCTAAAAAATTAAAATAAGTAAGTTGTCCTAGATCCCATTAAAATGCTATGGTACATTCTACCACATGCAATCCAGTTGTGAAAAATGATATATAAAAAAGACTTGTAAAAAAGATCTACTCTTCCTAGGAGTGTTCAAAAAAACCGAATAACTGAGAAAACCAAAGAAAATTTAACCGAGAAAACCGAACCGAGATGAAAAACCGATTAAACCGATTTTTAAAACCATAAAATCTTGCCGGTTTGGTTCGGTTCGGTTTCGGTTTTAAAACTAAAACCAATGAACCGAACCGACCCAACCAAAAAAACAAAAGGGATATAAATACTGCAATTAACCTAACCCTAACAAATTGCCCCGCCCTCCACTCTCTATCTCAAAACTAATAACACAAAAAGCCGTCGCCCTCCACTTTCCATCTCAAAACTCAAAAGCTAAGTCATCCACCCACATCTCCATCTCCTTGGCTTCTCTTTTTATTTCTGTGCATCATCTTCATCTCTTCTGCGCAAGCCGAACAAAAACCCACATCTCAATCTCCAAGGCTTCTCTTTTTATTTATGTGCATCATCTCCATCTCTTCTGCACAACCCATATCTCCATCTCTTCTGCGCAAGCCAAACAAAAATCAACATCTCCATCTCTTTGGCTTCTCTCTTTATTTCTACGCAAGCTGTCATGAAGATCTGGTTCGTCTTCTTGTTAAATGGGTAAAGGAGAATAGAGACAGTCAAAGTGCTTTTGATTTTTAGTGTTGTTTGCATTGGCCTGCTGAGCACGCTAAAAAAAGACTTCCATAGCAAAAACTAATGATAATTTTATATGTGCAACTTTAGATTGGTGGGTGAAAAGTGTGATTACAACCAGTGCCCATGGGAGAAGGCTAGCCTCCACAATGTAGTTTGTCATTTTCTTTTGTTTTGTAAATTTCTTTATCAACAAATATTCTTATTAATCGGGATGCTAAAACTTTTGAGGCTTCGCTTTGCCATATTTGCAGGATTTGAACAACAAGATTCTGGCTAAACCGAACCGGAAAAAAACCCATATATGATAGGATTGGATTTCTCAGTTTTATGGCAAAAAAACCGAATTTCACCGAACCGAACCGGTTTTCGGTCCAGTTCGGTTTAAATTTTTCAAATTTTAAGTATCTCGGTTCGGTTGGTTTTTGTAGTCTGAACCGAACCGTGAACAGCCCTAACTCTTCCTATGACTAACATATACTGAGATGCATATTGTGCAATTTTAAGAATCATAAGGCTCATTCTCATACTTGTCCTTTTCCTCTGCATGCATTTGTATAACATGGAATAGTCAGCCTATTACAACAATTTTTGTTCTCAGATTTCTTCTCTTGCTTGATACAAATTAGACTGATTGCTGCTCCTTATTTATCTAACGTAAGATAATTCCAATGCATCATAATAACATTGACTTTCATTTGGCTAATTACAATAACTGCTCAGGTAACAGCCTGTAATCAGTAAGCCTAGCAAATACCAGGGTCACATGCATTGACTACATTGATCATCAACATCAACCATGCTCTACTGATGTTCAAAAGCTCCTCCTTAAAGCTCAGGACCATTCTATTCTTTAGGGCTGGCCTACCAAGATCCAATTACACTACTAAATTATATACAAGTTTCAATGGCACAAAAGAAGCCACAATAAACTAAGAGTCCTATTATAGTATTAGAATTAGAAAAGAAAGTTTCTGGACAAGTTTTGCAGAGTGTTGGGCTTTGCACTGCATCCACCATGCAAAATGTTATTTATTGAAAGAATAGAATTAGGTTTGATTTAAAGAAAACGATACCATCTATTTTGTTGGGGTTTTCTGTTCTTTGATAGCATCCTAAACTCCTCTGTACTTGCATCTCATTAGCAAATTCCAAACTTAAATATTCACATACAAGTTCAACAACATTGACTATTTGACCACTACAAAATTCATGAAAACACATAGATGTGAGCAATCAACTTCAAAAAAAAAAAGCATGGATGAAATAACAAGGTGCTTAACTCCTACAAGCTGCTAAATCACAATTTGATTTATGTTTATTCTCTCCTCGTTCTCAACTTTCAAGACTCGTGGATGGCAAAACTAAAGAAGCAAACATAACTAATAATTACCTTAGGATTTGTAACAATTACTCCAAATGCACTGAAAGTATCATGCAGAAGTTTCTCATCAACATCCTGCAAACAAAAAAAAAAAGGATTTTATCAGCAAAATCAAAAGAAGCAAAACACTTCATATTCACATAAGTATACTTTGAAAGAATTAGACAACTCACAGGGTCAAGATTTCCAATAAAGAGATTCGCTCCCACATCCAGGCTCTTTTTATCTTGTGACGCCTAAAACCAAACATGCAATAAATCATCTTAAAACTACATAAAAACATGTTTATTAACAAAACAACACATGAAAACAATAAACTCCCTTACCTTATTTACACGAATCGGCTTACCATAAAGCTTAATCATATTCAAAACCTTAATTGCCTGCATAGTCAAATCTCAAAACCTAAAAAATAAATCCCAATAATTTTCTAGTAAAAAAACGAGTAACTGTAAATGAAATTCAAAGCCCGCTTACATAATCAGCATCTTCTTCACTCCGGAACTCTACGAATCCATATCCTTGGTGAAGATTTGTTACTCTATCCTTAGGAACATAAACATTAACTGTAAAAAAAAAAAGAAAAAAAGAGGAAAATGTTAGAAATTAAACTCTAATTTCGTAAAGTAAGATTAAAAAAGGTTATCACTTACCAACAGGACCGGCTTGAACAAATAATTCCCAAAGTAATTCCTCGGAAACTTGAGGATCGAGATTGCCAACGTAAGCAGTGGCATCTTGATTTCTCTCCGCTGAGTGTTGGCCAAGTAAGTTAGCTCCAACACCCGGTGCTATTCGAGTCGTCATCCTTTAGTCTTCCTCTCTAAAACCCTAACCCCCCTTTCTGTTTATGAATCTGGAAATTTGAACCAGTACAGGTGGACTTACAATTGGGCTTTAATTAAATTTTACAATTAGATAGTGGAGACCCAACTCTTTTTTAGACAAGAGTTGAGGCCCAAATTGATTATTTGTTTATGATTTTTATATATTATTATTATTAACTTATTTTTTAATTTCTGATTGAGGAAGGAAAGAGAGGTTACCAAATTCCACCTATAAAAAAATATATATATATTATTGACATCAATTTAAGCAACTAAAATATATAATATTTGTGTCAAATTATTTTATTTGATAAGAGAAGTTTATATTAAGTATTTTTTAAGTTCGTGAAAAAATTGATTTGAGGATTTTTAGTTTTAGGTTGATTTTAGTTTTTGAGATGATTTTTTTGGTTTTTTGAGGTAATAAATAGATTTATCACAAATTCTAAGGTGTTTTGGGACAAATATGGATTGAAAAACAAGATTTTGGATAAAAACAAAATTCTTAATATTCCGGCCATCATAATAGTCGAAATTTAGGCAAATTAGATGACACATCATCTAATTTTTTTCAAATAGCTAGTTATATCTATTGTATGTTTATATGAAAAGTGAAATTTCTCTCTTTTTTCAGTTCAACCCCTCATTTTTTTAATTTCTTTTTTTGTTTTTAATTTCTTCCTTTAACATTTTTAATAGTTGTACAAGTTGTTTTTTGACTAACCAAGTTAACTAGATCACATCAAGAAAACTTCCACGTGATTTAATTTTAAATTTAGTTAAGCAAAGGGGTGGGTTGAGAGGGCTTTTTCTATCAATTCATCTTTTTTTCCACAATTTCATCCTAAGATTTTTTTAATCGACTGAGCATGTTGTCTCAAAATCAGCCAAGTCAACTAGATCAAGCCAATATAACTTCTAAATGGTTTAATTCAAAACTTGAGCTAGATAAATAGTTGGATAAGAAATTTCAAGGTTGGCTTGCTAGGTTGGATTTAATAAAAATATCAATTAGTTTTCTATAACATGAATATTTTTTGTCAATTTAAAAAATAAACAATTGATCTTACCCGTAGTGTAACAAGGAACTATAAAATAATAATATGTAATTCTCTTACATACTTCTACCATATTATTCTATGCAAACTCATATATAATTATGTTTTTCATTCTAAGAATATCATTTATCTATGTAAGAATATAATATTTATTTTTTGAAAAATAAATTAAAATATTCATTTAAAAAAAATTAAATGGTCCAGTAATTCTATGATTTTTTATTTTTAAAGATATCTTGAACATTTTTTAGAAATTTAATTATTATATTCTCATATAACCTTTTAAAAAAATGAGAATGAAAAATATAAAATATATTTGATAATTAAATATAATAGAAGGACATATATATATTAGAAACTTATTCAATTATATAAGAATAAATTAAACCTTGTTTTACATACACATAGCATCATTAGGGTTAGCACAATATGATTTTCCTTTTTCCTATATAGCTTAAAGACAATTATTTTTTCATGATGGTATATTTCATTAATTGATACAATTGAAAGTAAAAATTTATTTTTTAGTGTATATAACAAAATATACAATGCATGGTTGTTGTATTATAACAACATATACAAATTACTATGAATTATTACAATAAAATCATTATTTTGCTCTTTGATGAAAAAAATAATGGTGGTGGTTGTGGGTATAGTTTGGTCTTTTTCACTATCCAAGTGGTTATTAAAAGATTGTTTGGGAATATCTAAGTTTTTTTAAAAAATATTTTGCACAATAAAAATATATTTTTACCTCCAAAATCAACAAAATTTAGAGTTGTTGACTGGTGACTTTTTTTACTCTTCAAAAATTTTTAAACAATAAAAATACTTATTTACCCTAATAATCAAAAAAATAATAGGCTATTAGATAAAAGTTTTTTTGGTTTCTCCATTCTTCATGTACTGTTCAAATATGTATTTGACCTTAGAAAAAAAAAAAAGGTTTGCATTCAAGGGTATTTTGTACTTTCACATAGTTTTTTTGGGTAATTACTTGGGTTATTAGGTGTATTTTGATATTTTCACTTTGATTTCTTCACATTTTAATCAAAAAAACGACTAGCACATGTAGCAAATGGATGGCATCCACAACATTTAGGCGGCACGTTTAATGCCATTTAATGACCAAACCTGACCTTTCACTGTCTCTTTGAACGCACTACTGTGTCCTCTTTAACATGGTGTAATGCGTAACGATGTATGGTGGTTGAATTATTGTTGATGATCATTTCTTGTTTTTTTTCTTATTTTCTCTCTCTCCTACTAGATAAAGTACATGATTTTTCACTTTGTTTTTTGTTTTTCAATTTCAGTTCTTATTTTTTTGATTTTTTTAATTTTGTTCTTATTTCTTTTAAAGATTTTTTTTCTATTGTGGTCCTTTAATTATAAGTTCTCGTGTTTTTTTTTTTATCTTTATTCTTTTGATTTTAATTTTTTTTCCATGACCCTTTTGTTAAAGTTTTTTTAGCTTCTAATTTCATCATTTAATCAAAGTTTTTTGTTTTTGTTTTTTCAATTTGACTTTTATTTTTTTGGTTTGTTTTTTCATTTGTTAGAGCTATTTTTTTATTCAATTTAACCCTCCAATTAAAATTTTTTGTTTGCCTTTTAAATAACTTTTTTTTTATTTCCACCTTTATTTTTTTAGATCCTTTTATGTGATTGATTTTTTTTTTTAATTTCATCTTTTGACATTTGATTTGTTAGGGATTCAACTTACAATCTTATCATTCTTTATTTTTTTTAAAATACTGGTTTTGTGATTATCTTTAAAAAAAATTTCATGGATTTATCTCGGTCTTATAACCTAAGTCAGGAATTTTGCATACCTTTTTTTAATATAATTTTTTTTTAAAAAAAATATTTTGTTTGTGTTTGATTTTTCAAGATATTATTCTAAATCATCTATTTTATTTATATAAATAAATGTTATTTTTAAAAATAAAAAAAATTATTTTTAAATAATATCTTTTATATGTTCAACTTTGCATGATATATTTTTTAGGATGCGGGTTTATTCTATCAGTTTTATTTGTGTTTATTTTTTAGATCACAATTTTTTTTTTCATGGATTTATCTTTTATTGATTTAAATAAATAAGTTCAGTAAATACAATCAGGTAAATATTTTATTTTATATGATTAAATATCTTGATTTGCATTTATCTCTCAGTTTCTTCATTATTTTTTGTTATTGTTATCGATTTTTTTCATTCATATATATAAATATTTATCAATTTATTTAATTAAATATTTATATAAACTTTTTTATTTATACTTTGATATTCTTATATAAAAAAACATAAGAAATAGCGTTCATACCCAATTTTTTTTATAAAAAAGTTTTAAGCACATGTTACTTAGCCAGTGAATTAACGTAATCTACCTTGCAAAAGAATTTAAGAAAGATCTCCCTTCAATTATCTATAGTGGAGATCACATGAAAAACACGCAAATACACGATCTTGTTAACTGTAATTAATAGAAGAATCCAATTGAGACAAAATTCTATGATAATACAATCGATAAGAAAAATACCTGGGATGTACAAAAGGTAATTACACTACCTTAATGTAAATGTTTCATTTCAAGAATGTTTGATATTTTAAGAATGTTTGAGACTTGCGATCACAACATGCTTAGGCTAGCCAACAAATTCAAGGACCTCGTGCACTATATGGATGGTGGAAAAACTTACAGGCAGAAAATTGCAACTACTAAACAATAAACATGATGGATTAAGCATCAATAAGTTTTATTGCCGTGGAAAAAGCAAAGCTTTAACCTCGTTGAAGAAAACTGAAAGCAAATGTTAAAACATGGACTAGCATTCTACAAATTACATGGCATCCAAGAGGAAATGTAGCTCATGAGCTAAGTCGAACCTTTTATGAAACAATAATGGAGCTCAAAATTTTATTGCAACTGCCAAAGCAGCTTCCCTGGCTAATTGTATTGTAAGGATTGAAAAGGGAATCAAGCTAGAAAAGTTACAAGCTGTTGCAATGTGAGAAATTTGATTCGCTTGTAGCTGAATTTATCACCCAAAACAACACAGAACATGCCTCCGATTAATCCTTAAGCTGTAGCCTCTTTAACCTCCTTGTCCTCCTCAGTGGAATGCAAACCAAGATTTTCCTCAACTTTCTTCCACGCATTCAATAAATTAAGAGGGAACTTTTTCTTCATTGTACGAATCAATCCTTTTGCTTCCTTGATCTTCTTCTTTTCCACCAACCCCTTCACCAAATATTTCAATGTATTAAAATCTGGAATTCTATGCACCTTCACACTATCCTTAAATATCTCATACCCTTTCTCGTATTCGCCACTCTTACACAAGTTAAAAACCAGAGTTCTAAATGTTGCCGCATTCGCTTTACACCCATGAACCCTAAACTCCTCATAAACCTTCTTCGCTTCCTCCATCATCCCACTCGTACAATAACTAGTCATCAAATAATTATAACTAATTGTATCCGGTTTCAACCCATAATTCTCCATCTCCTCAATCAACTCCTTCACTCTCTCCGGCCCCTGATTCACAGCATTGCTAATCTTCACATTGTACACCACAGCATCCAACTCACACCCTCTTTCCACCATACCATCCAAAAACCTCTCCGCCTCATCTTTCTTTCCCTTTGAATACAAACAATTCAAAACTGGTGTACAAACAATCGCCGTAACTTCCACTCCTTTCTTTTCCATTTCCCCCAGTACCTCAATCGCCTTCTCCGGTTTCCCATCCTCGCAATAAGCCTTGACTAACATCCCATACGAAACCTTATCAGGCAAAACCCTATATTTCTCACTAATTTCATTAAACAGCACAGGAACTTTCTTATAAAGTTTGGATTGAATGCAAGCAGATAACAAAGCATTAAAAGAAATACAAGATCGAGGGGTACCCAATTGTTCCATTTCTTGATAAGTTTTTAGTGCCTGGTCAAACATCCCGGCAACACCGTAAGATCTGATTAGTGAAGAAAGAAAGGGTTCTTGTTTGATTTTGGGGTCGGATTTGTGGGATTCCATCAAGGACTCGATGTCAGCGAAACGGTGAGATTTGGCGAGGCGGCGGACGGTGAGGTCTTGAGCATAGCGAGAGACGACAGGGGGGGAGGAGTCATTACTGGAAGCGGAGGAGAAGATGGCTAGTGCTTTGTCTGGGTCATGTTCAGTGCGGAGTCTTGATTTGGCTTTGGAGATGGAGATTTTCTGGGTGGTGGTGGAGAGGTGGCGGAGGTGGCGCAGGGTGGAGGGCATTTTGAAAGTTGAAGGACAGGAAATGAAGGGGCAGTGCGTGCGAGAGGAATGTGTATACGTGGTTTTAGGGTTTAGGGGAGGTTGAAGTGACGGACTAAACGGAGAAATGGTTTAAACGAAACTTTCATTTCTTTTTGCTTAAAAAAATTGAAAAATTGCATTATCCTTCCCAATTATCTGTTTGCTGGAGGAAATACCGTACATGGCTGCACCTCTGAAATGTTTGATAACATTTAAGAAAAACAAAATAAGAATTCATGTTTTATATTATTTAAAATCTTAGAAATAAGTCGAAACAGATTGAAGTATTGGAAAATAAATATATCATATATTTATTTAAATATATGTTAATTTAATAATGTTATATATGGTGAATATTTATTTAATAATGTTATATCACAATCTGATTGGCATAAAAGAAAATCCTAATATTTTATAAAGAACAAGCCTGAAATGGATAAAAAAAAAAAAAAAAACTGCATCAAGACGTAATAAATTAGAAACACAAGTGTAACACTTGCAATGACTCATTAATTATTATCTGTTTTCATATGTTTAGGATTTTTCACAAAATTAATTTGAGACTTGAAAAAAACGAATAAAAATTTATTTTTATTGTTTAAGAGAATAGTGGTAAATGTTAAGAATAAAGGAACAAAAGTACATAACGGCATTCAACATTTTAAGAAAACAACTCCTAAACCTAAACCTAATGCCTTATTTATTTCTTCTTTTTCATATTTAAATTTCTATTTTTAAAAGAATATTTTATTTTTTTAAAATAATATTAATATTAATTTCAAATCAAATTATTATTGGACTAGATCAAAATCCATAAATTAATTTAACATACAAATTAACGGAATTAGATCATAATAGAACACAGAGAATTGAAATTGTAGACCGAATCCATTAAGCTACATCAAAGTCGGATCGAATTGGGCTCAAGATCCGATAGACCAAAAACCCTCATCATGAGATGGAAAATTTAAACATTGATGGAAATAGCAAGTAAAAAGAAAAAGTAAAACCAAGCTATGGAATCAACCAATACATCTGCTTTAAGTAACAATCAAATCAAATCTAATGTGGTCGTCAAATTTATTTGATTTAAAAAAACAAACAAAAAAAAAAGGATGCAAGAAGTCGAATATCATAGAAATTCATCTCTACTAGTTCAATGTTTAACGGTCATCTGTTCACAGACTTCAACAAGGGGGCATTCAATCAAACAGCCAAAGGCAAAAAGGTTGTAGACTTCTAAGCTATCATTAAAAACATAACCACTAATAATAACAGGGTATCAGAGGATGCAAAACCAAGTGGTGGAAGGAAGCATCCTCTACACAACTAATTAGTCATCATATTCTCCCTGGGAGAACTTGTTCTCTGGAAAAAAGACAGCCACAACATGATTTCCGCCAAATTTCCTCCCGTTCATCCCTGCTCGTGCTTTTGAAGAGCCTTCAGTGTCTGCATATTCCAAGAACACCTGGAAACAACCCAAGATTCTAGTCAGCAACTATAGCCTAAAAAAACTACTACTTTCAAAAGACGTGAAGCATAGATGAAACAAACTGGTAACATATGCTGACCTTCCCAACTCCTGGTGCATTTTCACCATCTGGTCTTGGGCGTGGGATCACAACATTCACCAGTTGACCTGCATATAACGTGTGAAAATATGCAATCCAAAATTTTCAAAACAACTATTTTTTATTGAAAAATGGAAACCAGTCTCAAGTAAATATAAATAAGGGATTATGAAGTCTTCTGTCTGTGTATGTTAAGCTTGATTCTTTATAGCAGAATGTGGGACTAGAAATGGCTGTAAAACAGACATATAACACACAGAGAATAAAGAACAATCAATTACTATGAAGGAAGATTCACAGTACAAAGGCTAGAAACAAAATAAATAGCCAGTTGAAAGATTTTACCAAATTTCCCGGCTTCCATTCTGATGTCTTCCAAAATGTCTTCATACTCATCATCATCTTTGAGCTCATCCACAGTAACAACTTGAGTTAGGCATACAACTTTCGTGACTACAGGTGGTGGCTGTAACATAAGCCTCTGCAAAAAAAAAAAAAACAGTTTATATAACAAAATAAACTTATGATGGCATGGAATACATATTTATATATAAAAATGGAACAATATTTACCTGCAATGCAATCTGCTGCTGAGCATGCAATAGTACATTCTCTTGCTCTGGTTTAGGCTGGTTGGTGCCCTGGTTGGCTCGTCGAACAGTGAGAGTTTTATCACCCATTTTAATTCCATTCAGAGCAGCACAGGCTATGTCTGTAACTGAAAGATCTTGGTAAACACAAAATGCATAGCCTTTTGAGTTCCCAGTCTCTCTGTCTTTTACAAGATCAAAACCACGGAGGGCTCCAAAAGACTCCAACAACTCCCTGATCTGTGCTTCTGTGAAGTAATAAGGGAGTCCACCTACAAAAATGCGGTCTGGACCCTCGAGTCCACCAGCAGAACCAGGAGTAAGGCCAACTGCTGCCAGATTAAGATTGGGATTAGGCTGGCTTGGACCGAGTGTTGCGGCCAGAGACGGGTTATAGTCACTCGGTCTCCTGACCTTAACAGGTGCTCCCTGGGAAAATAAAGTTTTGCAATGAAATAGCTCAAACAGGTCAGTACCATGTAACAGCAAATATCATAGACCACAACAAAACAAAAAGGATATAGAAAAACACAATTACCTCAAAAATAATCCCATCCAAAGCCATTGCATTGCTGGCCTCCTCAACAGATCTCATCTCCACAAATGCAAACTTCTTTTCATGATTTATATAAACATTAACAACAGCATCCCCTTAGCAAAACAAACCAGATAAAAATTTAGTGACTCTGGAAAGGATGCAGGTAGTCTAATTATGTGTATCTGCAAAACAAAATTAAAAAGAATATGGCATACCTGGGCCTGCAGTGTTCCCTCCAATGGCAGCCATAACCTGGCTAAAAAAGGTAGCCACAGACTGCAGTACAGCTTAAGGGATTAGTATCCAAACAAGGTTATATAAAGATGAGGGGAAAAATGGAAGCAAAACAAAACCTGTTCATTAGCTATAGGTGGAAGCCCGCCAACATAGACCCTCCGTGCATGCCTGGTAGCCTGAAATCACAAAATAAATCATATAATTACTCCAAAAATTAATGAAAAAACAAGACAAGAAAAAATCACGTCTTTCATTCCTGCCAACCTGCTGAGTCATTGCCTGAACTGGCATAACAGGGAGAGCACCAAACTGCTGCAAATGAACAAATGAAATGCAATCAATGCAAATGAGAATATGGAAATGAATACAAGTAACACATGAGAGTGATACACACCTGACCAGTCCCTAATGGAAACATGTTGGGAAACATTCCAGGAATGGGAGGAGTTGTCCCAGTAATCTGACCTGCAAAGGTAATTAAAAAGAAATTAGTACACAATCATAAATCAATCCTTACTCTAATGTAGTTGGGGTACCAAAATCAAGTTCTGCATCATTCTCAAATAGAACCACTAAGTTCTAACCTTTGGCAATAAATTTATCAAAAGAAATGAAAGTATAAATCATATTCAAGTTCTGGAGGATATATTTGCAAGACTACCAAAACAGGCAATAGTTGCCAGTTGAAGACGAAAGAGAACCATCAAACCGGTGCATTGTCTCCTTCTTGTACATAAAAGCTACAGAAGTCTGACTCACGCCCATTGTCAGCACAGTGGGACAAGTAGCCCAACATTGCCTTCTTACAACAAAAGACAGACACAAAACAAACAAACAAACACCAAACACAAGAAAAACCAAAAACTCTCTCAGTTCCAGAATTATTTCACCAAATAAGCAATAATAATAACGTAGTACAACCCATTCAAAGACCACAGCTTTAAGAAGCTAGATATACAAAGTTAGAGAACAAAATACTGCTTACCAAATGATACCATGTAATTTGATACGGATTTTCCACACTATGTCAAACAAAAACAAAGATAGCAGTTAAGAGAATATGACATTTTAAGTTGTATAAGAGGGTGCATGTACCTGCAGCAGCAACAGCAGCAGCAGCAGCACTAGGCAACATTGCAGAAGCAGGAGGAGCCATATCAAAACCACTGATCCTTTTGCTTTAAGTAGATAGATATTGTATGTCAAACAGGCATGCATAAATTAGAAAACAGAAGATCAAAATTGAATTAAGTTGTAACTATGGATAGACATTTGGTGTACCCCAATATACCTCTTAGAGCGCGACCTTGATCTGTGCTCAGATCTACCCTTTGAACGAGATCGTGACCGACGTCTATGCCTGTCTTCTTTGTCTCTATCATAGTCTCTCCGCCTGCTGATAGAACCAATAAATCAGTTATCCAGCACTTAGCATAATAAAGAACAGAATAGTATATAGAAGACAATACTTGAAACTCAGCATTCAAAAAATAATCAGATTTTATTACCTGTCATAGTCTCGGCTTCGGTGATAATCATCATCATCCCTATCTCGACCTCGATCCCTCCTTTCAGTGCGATCTCTATGGCGATCACGATCACGATGACGGTCACGATCCTTGTCTCGGTCCCTATCTCTATCCCTGTCCTTGCTTTTCTCCCTATCCTTGTCTCGATCTCTTTCCCTATCTCTACCTCTGTCCCTGTCTCTGCTTCTCTCTTTTTCCCTACTTTTTGAAGACTCCCTCTCATAGTCACGAGACCCACGCTGAAATTCATGCATTGTGCTAGTAAGATCCCAATAGAAAGGATACGTAGTACACAGTACCAACCAAAAACAAAAACACACAAAATCCTTTACAACAAACGGGCTGTCTACATCAAGAACCAAAATACAAAACTAACAAATACTAAACATCTGTAAATCCAATAACTGCACAATGTTTCACGTGTCTAAACAAAAACTTGACATAGCATCAGATATCAACAGACTTAATAAATTAGAACATAACAAAAGCAATATCCACAAGTGTAACCAGCATTTACAAACACCAAATCCATAGCTAGCATAGGACAAAGATACAATGTTAATTCGAAAAAATAATCGTAGGGTATAAAAAAAGGCCAACAGGAACCAATTCATGTTATTTACGTTGGTCCGTGTTTCTTCCAGTTAAAACCCTAAATCAGCAAATGCAGCAACTACAAGCTTTCTATGAATAACTAAAGCTAAAACAATAACACTACATAGCTCATATTATCAAATAAAAGCAAACGGAAACCCTAACTAAACTAGCCAAAAACCAAAAGAAAAATCGCAATCTTAACAGCTTTTCTGTCTAAGCAAAATGATTTACATCTGTTTATACCTCAGACTTAGAATCGCTTTGATCATCAGCGCCGCGAGGCGGGGGAGAGGAATCAGCGCCGCCGGCACCGTAGCTCTGGTTTTCGAAGTCGGCACCGCCGTTACCTTCGTATCTTTCTGCTTCGTAATCAGTCATGGTGTATTTTTTTGTAATTTTGATTCAGTTTTAGGTTTTGATTTTTGATGATTTGGCTGCGAAACGGGAAGTGAGAACGAAGAGTATAAGAGGATTGAGAAAGCTAGGGCTTGAAATTGGGGTTTTGATTGTATTTATATAGCCAAGTGAGTTGCTCAAGGAACGTGGATGTGTGAATGTACATGGAGACATCACTTAATAGACCCGATCCGGGGTTGTCACAATATTGATTTTTAGGTTACATCCGGTTAATAAAAAAAAATTAAAAATTTTAATATTTTATATAAAAAAATTAAAAAATATCTTATATGCGTATAAACTATATATATTATAAATAATTAAATTTAAAATATTATTTTAAAATATTTTTTATTTCACAATAAAAAAATAATATCTTAATATGATATATTTTCAAGTTAAAGTTTTTAAATTAAAAATATTTTTTATTTTATGTTAAAAAATATTTTTTTTTCTTATGAACATATATATACTAAAAAAAATTTAAATTTCACATTAAAAAAATAATTTTTTTTCCTATAAACATAAAATATATATATTAGAAGGTTTCAAATTTCATATCAAGAAAATAAAATATTTTTTTAGTATTTATATAATAAAATTTAAAAATGATTAATAAGCAACTAATATATATATATATATATATATAAAAGAATCTCTAGTAGAAAAAACATATTTGAAAAAAAAAAATTTAACCAAGTTTTGTCAACCGGGTTTTTGCTCATCCCGGTCTCTTATCTTATCCGAATAGATCCAACCACCAAGCCGATTCAAGTTTAATAACTATGTCAGAAGATCATTTAGTGTTATAGTAATGATTTTATATATATATATATATATAAAAGGATCTCTAGTAGAAAAAACATATTTGAAAAAAAAAAATTTAACCAAGTTTTGTCAACCAGGTTTTTGCTCATCCCGGTCTCTTACCTTATCCGAATAGATCCAATAACCAAGTCGATTCAGGTTTAATAACTATACCAGGAGATCATTTAGTGTTATAGTAATGATTATTTTTAATATATATTGAAATAATATTTTTTTATTTTTAAAATTTAGTTTTGATATATAATTTTTTTTTAAAAAAAAAATTAATTTTTTTTTAAACATATAAACAAATAGCTATTGTCCCGATAAGGCATTGTTTGCTTGCCCACTGTATCTTATATATTATATTATTATTAACATTAACAAAAACTATTAAAGGATAGAAAGAAACCTTGAGCAAACATAACACTATGGACACACATTAACAGTGACTATTGCGCTGTCGGTGTGGAAGAAACCATGCAGTAAACATTGTAGACGAAATTTATTATTCATACGCAATGACTGTGCCTTTCAAAAAAAAAAGTGAAGCTTGTAGATAGAGGGCACATTAGTTTTTTTTGGATGATCCATTATTTATTAATAATTTGTAAGGAGATATATATGGTTTTTTCATTTTGAAAACAGTAAAATGACTTTAATATCTTCTAGATTTTAAAAAAAAAAATTATAAGGCAATTATTTTGTTTTCGAAAATGATTGATTTACACTTGAAACCAAAAATATAAAACATAAAACATGGGTTCAAAGGCTTTTATTCCTTTTCAATTTGTGTTTTTGTTAATCGCATAATCACCAAGGTCATTTGATCTTTTAAGTTAGTTAATTAATTAATTTAAAATTAAAAAATTGCTAGCTGCTATACTTGAGACTTGAGAGTCACTCGAGCCATTTGAACAATATATGTGGCGACTCGCGATGGCTAAACCTGTGCTTTTATTATGTACTTGGAAGCATTGTCACAACTTTTTTCTTTTAATGTATTCATGTACGCAGAGGTACTGTATTTTATTGTTAGCAAGCCTTTTTTTTCCTCTTTTCTCTTTACTCGTCCAAAAAATACAACTTAATTCTTTTTATTTTTGATATTTTAATTTCAATCTTTATTCAATTTATCAGGATACCCTTTGCTTTTAACCAAAAACAAACACGGAATCTATTTTATATGAATTATAGGTTACATTTTTACCCTTTTTTAAAATTAAAAATAAAATTTGAACAGCCTATATCATTAAGGCTCCGTTTGTTTGCAGGAAAGTGAATTCCTTTTGGAAAGTGAATTCCGGGGAAAGTGAATTCCTGGAAAGTATTTTCCAATGTTTGGTAGTGTTATGAAAAATGAACTGGAAAACACTTTCCAGTGTTTGTTTGTGTTATGGAAAATTAACTAGAAAATAATTTATTAATGAATTAATTTTTTTTTCAAGTTTATCTAATATATATATATATATAATATTTAATATAAATATTTAATCACTTACAATAAAAAAATAAAATCTAAAAAGTATAATGATGAATTTTTTTTATTATATCCTATATTCATACATAACTTATTTTATAAAATATAACTATATATGTCATATCATATTATAGAGAAATAAGCTTGTAAAATATTTTTTTAAGTAAAACTTATTAATATATATATTTTTTTAATTTTAAAAGCTTAAAATAAGTTTTTTTTTTATATGAACAAAGCCAAATTAGTTTATGTTAAAGAGTTATATATTTGGATTTTTTTATTGGTATGAAAAAAAACTTTTAATCTTTAAGATGCACTAAACTATAATAATTATTTGCACTAAACTATACACGTACAAGATGAACTAAACTATAATAATTATTTGTAGTGGGATCTTTTAATCTTTTATAATATCACTCGTTTTCTCCTTCTCTGTTCCTCGTCTTTTTTTTTGTTCCTCCTCCTGTTCTTTGTGAATTGTTCTGGGTTTTTTCTTGCTGGTTCTCAGCACCCTTGTACGTGTTTCCAGCGTCTTCGTTCTCCTGCTTCTGGGTTTCTCCCCGTTTGATCCTCGGTTCTGCTCCTTTTTTTTCCAGTTTTTTCTTGCTCAGTTTTTTCCCAGTTTTTCTTTTTTTCTTCCCCCTGCGCTATCTCATCTTCTTTGGTTTATAACCAGAGAATGCCAAGCATCCCTGCAATTTAAACGGCTTCGGACACAGAGAGAATGCCAAGCAGATCTTCTTTGCTTTTCAACTATTTTCAAACACAAAAAGAAGATGTGTTTTATCAATAAAGAAAAGTGTTTTCTTTTTGATAAGGAAAGGAAAACACTTTCCTGCAGGTGAAAGTAATTTTCTTGTTGACCGGAAAGTTAAGGAATTAACTTTCCTTTGACTAACTTTTCGGATGGTTGCCGAACATTGAAAAATAAGGAAACTGAATTCCAGTTTTCTTGAAACAAACAAGGCATAAAGAAGTATGACTTCCAAAAGTTATCAATAACATGTGCCTCGAACCCCCTAAGCGATGAACTTACATGTATAATAGGTGAAACACACTTTTTTTAGTTTATACATAAAACCCCACCCGAGTTCAACCCCGTATTATATTATGATAATTTTTGTTTACAGCGAACGTCCATCTTGGGATTCGTTTCAAATGCTACCGCGTAGCACGGCTAGTTTTATGATTTATGGACACGATAATTACTTTCTCCCACAAGAAGACTTCTTGATCAAAACAAACACAACGGGTCAAATCATAATTTCTACATAATTAATTAGGCGATTAAATCTCTTCTATTCCTTAAACAAATTCCTCTTCATTGCATCATTTGCTTGATTGACACAAATAATGTTTTTCTAGTCAATTTCAATCTTAGAACATTCTTACCATGCACAGCGGTTCGCCACTGGAGTTTTGCTCAGTACACTCACCTGAATTGCCCCCATGTATCCTCCTGAGAAGCTTGGTTGGCAACCCCGATTCAAATAGGTCAAGCACGACCATGCAGACTTCTAGCGCTCACCTCCTTGACAACATGATTTTTTTTCAAATCTAATTTTCCAAGTCTTGTAACGGTCATATCTCATTAGTAATTCTCACAAGAAGAAATTAGATAGAAAGAAACCAAAGAGTTGAAATCTAGTCAAACTTTGATTTTACTAACACCTAATTATGTACCGAGCCACAACCGTGAGGAAGCATCAGAGCAGTTACGACCATTGATCCACCTTTAAGAACGTTCTTGGAACAATCAGCTCTATACCACAATTGGTTTTATTGCTCCCCAAGGACTGCAGTCAGAATGTAGAGCTAGCTTAATCACCATTGCGCCATAACATGACAAGCACCTCCACAATCGGCAAATGAAACAAAAGGCACTTGCAAAAACGCAAGACCTGCACAGTTATACCATGCAAAGCAACTGATTAGGAAAAGCATTGAAGAAAAATAAAATAAAATAAAATAAAGGGGGCACTCTTCGTTCTTTGCATGCACTATAATTGATGTCCCTTTTCTTTATCTCATAATCAATTCTTTTTATAATGCAACACAAGTAACATTTTCACTGAATTTGTCGAAGATCTCGAGATTATTCTTCTTTTTTTAGTGCATCCAAGTGTTCTCATTCATGGAGTTGCCAACCCAATCCAAGGAGCCAGGCAGTATCAGTATCTCCATGCAGCATTTGTTATGGGCAATCACTTCGAGAGACAGATTTGGTCATGTTTTGACAAAAATATCTTTTAGAATAGAGGTGCGGTATAACAGCATTGCATCAGATCCTCCCTTGCATATGAATTATAACATCTGAACATCATTAGGTGACTGGCTTTTTTTATTGCTTACCTTCAACCAAATCATGATGGTTTTCCATCACCACTCTTCAATACCCACGCAGAACCTTTGGATTCACATAAATCAGTCATGACCTGGAAAACAATACATGCTTCAATCACTCAAGCTATGAAAAGTGCTACTGAATAGATGGCTGCAACTTCTTAGATGAAGTCACTAATTTCATCCTAGTTGTAACTACAAGCCTCACAAGTCATAATGCAGGCCAACCTTCAACAACATTATTTTGGAATGAACCTATTTGATAGTAATTTCTGAGTATGGTTCATGGAATGATTACAGGTCATCAAAATCTTAATCCCAAATTGGTTTGGATAACAAAATAATAAACAGATAAACAAAGGACAGAACATGGTTATAAAGTGTCAGTAGAAGGATAGGCTAGTTTATTTTTTAAGAGGTTTTTATTGTGGTTTAAGTTTTAGTCCACACAGTTGAAATCAACAGAGTAATCTCTAACAATTCACAGTTGTGTAATTTGAGTCCCCGTGCAGTCTGCTTCCAGTATTCCTCACATCGCAGGGACTATTATATTGCTTTCAGAATCAGAGGCTAAATCCCATAAGCACTAAAACATCAAAAACTCAAAATAATAATAAAAAAAATAAACATAATAATAAAAAAAATAAACATAAAAACAAAAATAAAAAATTGGAAAACCCAACAAAAAACTGTGAATAGCCTCAAAGACTGCAAGCTTTTCACGTTTCTTGCACCATGAAGCAGGTAGCAACCAAGGGAAATGGGAGACAAGCAACTTAACTTGCAATACTAGCAAATTGCCAAAAAATAACAATATGATTTAGCTTTTTCTGTCATAAGACATCCCCAAAGTTGTTCTTCTCTTGTGCCACCAGATAACCTAGAACCCACCTAATCTTTTTATCATCTACAACAAAAACAAAGACACTTTAACACCCCTTAGTTTCTACCAAGAAATTCTGGAAATGTTTTTAAAAGTTCTGGCTACTTCCATCAAAGCTTGAGCCCTTTTCATTCATTTTAAATTAAAACACATAACTAATCTTTAACCCTTTAGAATTTCGAACAACAATATGTAAACTGGTCACCGCAAAATGAGATTTAGGTGGCATTATCCAATCTATTAAGTTTGTCTTACATCACTGACCTTAATATATTCACTGTTTGAAGGCTCCCTCTTAAGCTCAAGCCTGGCTGCTGCTTGGACCTCTGACTTCTTAATATTCGCATTAGGTCCTCTTGCCAGAAAAAGCCCAATTACAACTTTTCTGCAAGGGAGAAGCAATTATGAGAAGTAGATAATTATTCTGGTTAACCTTATTGCATCTTATTTACACATAAGCCCCTTAAGACCAGTGGATTGACAAAAGAAAAAAAAATAGTATATATATAACCTCAATGGATCAAAATCTGGGTGTTCTGGTGAAGACTTCAAAACATAAAAGCCATGAATATTAGTTGCGACTTCACTTATGACTTCTTGAAGTTCCTCTGGAGGAGCTTCAGCACCAGAGGCTGCAGCTACTGCAATTCTAGGATCTGCCTTTGGAAGAGTAGACTGAGAGATGGCCAACTGTCGCAAACCTTGGCAAATCATTTGAAAACTGTGAGAGAAGAAGCGTATCATTATACTTAAGTGAGTGAAAAAGAAAATCTGAGAGAAATTTTTGTCAATCTGTAACAACACAGATTTCAAATGAACTTATAGTGTTCAAACCAAAAGGGAAGCTTGTGCGATATTGATGTCAAAAAGAAATTTTGACAACAGGCTGGTGTTATGGGTTAAAACACAATCTATTGATCTCTTCTACATTCACATCACGTGGAGAGCACTCATTTAGAGTTATTCATCAAGAGATTTATAGCAACCTACAAAATAGTTGCACCCAAGCCCAACCACTAAGAAATTCTTTCTCCAGAAAAAAACAATTAACCGCCTCCAATGGTAAATAAAAAATTAACTACATATCAAAGTACCACATTAAACTGATGCAGGCCATTAAACTGATGCAGGCTTCCAAAGGCATTGATGATTAGAAATACTGTTTCAACTGCATATTTGTTGGAATATGAGTAGAGAAACATGCATGCATACACAAGAAAGGTGTTAAATAGCCAGGAAAAAAATTGAAACCCATACCTGCAGACCTTGTGAGTTTGGAGAACTTTTGGCAAGGCCTTCCGCAGAGCTTCTCGAGTTTCATCTGTCATGGTTTTCTTCGGCTTTGTTATCACATTCTTGGACACACTTTTTCCAGCTCGATCAAAAGCTGCAGAAATGTTTTTTCCCATGACTTCCCAAGCTTGTTCTTGCTTTCTAACAATGTCTGGGTACAGTTCTACAAACAATGTATCCACATTTTCTTTGAACTTCCAATCTTTAAAGGAAGGCCTTTCAACAGCAAATATATTCAGGAAGCTCTTCAGAATCAGAGGCTTCATTGGGACATTAAGTTCTGAAGGGGTGACCACCAAACTCTTGCTAAATAAAAGAAGTACGTAATCTCTAGCTGCAAGTTTAACCTTTTCAGTTGGCTTTGGGTTGGGAAACAGTAAACTCGTTTTTGGCACCCATAGTCCTTGCACTAATTGCCCATACTCCTGAAGAACTATTAAGAGATCTTCAATGGAGTCCTTTGGAATAAGATGCCTAAGAGCAGCAAACCGATGAATTGGAGGTCCCTATTAAGAATAACAGTCCAGAATTATCTAAAGAGAACAAACAATTGCTTTCCAAATTGAAAACAAATATTTCATCATCACAATTCACTGCTTCAAGATTTTCTTCCAAAGGCTAAAAAAGCATAAAGGAAAAGGGAGTGGAGGTACAATTGAGAAAAAACACAAAATTGTCTTGACTATATAACTTTAAAGAAATACTAATGTAATAGATTAAAACTTCACGATCCAGTTGGGAGCTTCAGAGATAAGCAAATTTGATGCTCATACTCTGGTGGCTCAAGTTCAATTGGGATAGGAGGGGAAATTTTTTCAAACGTCTAGGTTTCAAATGGAAATTTTTCTTGAGAAAACTGTATGAATGCTGTACCAAGACCAGAAAGAAACGTGCTGTCTATTATTGAGCCACAACAATTAGAACCACATCCCAATTGAGCGACAAAAAAAGTAAAACACTCACCCCATCAAAAATCTTCAATCAAAAAAGACAAACAAAAAGAAAGGAAAAGAAAGTCCACAAAATGGAAACCATGAATCCTTATAATCCAGAAAGAGAAATGCAATCCTGGATTTGGATCTGGATGATGTATATACTCAAACTGGGCAAGTAAATGTTCTAAAGGACACCACAGACATGAATGCATGGATTCATTTAAATAACTAAATCTGTTTTTAAAATACGCATCTGGCCACTAGTCAATAAGTGTTATCTCAGGAAAAGAGAAAGAAGTTAAAAATAAGAAACAGAGATGTAAATCAGCAAACATGCCATGCTTCTCACACATTAATGTTTCTAAACAGCTGGCCAAAATTGCACAACACTTTACAAAACAAAGACACACCAGTACAATCAAAATTCCAACACATACATTGGCTGGCACCAACTTCCAAAGCATCACTATATCATATAATGGAACACAGATATACAATATTGAGTCAGAACAAACCTCCAAAAACAGCCTCTTAATTCGTTCTTCCAGAGGCAGTGAAAGCAAAACCCTGTAACAACATCTATTTACACTTAAAAAGCCAATAGCGCAAAAGCACAAAAACAAAATCATCAGTTGATGAATATCAACTATTATGATGGAAAAGAAAAACATATACATGCACCCTAATTTCCATCACCATCACAGGTTACTGTGACATTAATTCATTATAAAGTAATGAAAAATAAGAAATGGTAGTGAACAGAACAGTTGAACTCCATAAGCAGAATACAAGTTAGATCTTGTGTCCAAGTCTCCCATTATTGATCTTGGGGCAGCAGAGAGCTTACACAACCACTCACCAAACCACCACAACATTCAATTTGCACTAGCTTTCTTTACCTTTTTATTGTATTGTTATACCAAGGTTCTATTTTACACCTTATTGCTGCCTCTTACCTTGATTTCTCAGTCCAATCATTGTGAGGTTCAAATTATCCACTTTTAACATGGCATATTCAAATTTTCACAATAAAAGAAATATAAAAAATTTCAAAGTACAAAAACAGTGCTACACTTTTGTTGTAAATGCAACTTATGTAATTGCATATTCTTAACAATGTTACCATGAAGCCAGTGAAACAAAAACGCTACTTGAAATATAATTTATCCTAACTTCATTCTAAAACAGAATGACCAAGTCAATAAAGGTGCTCTGCAAGGCCTTTGAGATGCATTTCTTGCTTTGTACGCATGCATGACAGATCTATGAATTTTTTACATGTGCCAACATATGTTCATACATATTTTGGAGCATGCATAATACATTTGACGTAGGACAGGGTACTAAAAAAGATAGAAGAAGCAGAATCCCCTATAGGAGAGAGATTAAATAGAAGAGAGAGAGAAGGCAGAGAAGAAATCTCTAGTAACCTAAACTAAGAAAAAAGAAAATTCTAGTAAAATATTAATAATTATAATAACAAAATCCTAGAAAGCTATCTAAATAATAATAAAATTCTAAACATACTAAACTACAAACAAACAACTAAACTTTCTCATTCCCATACTGCATCAACCTCTGATATTGAAGATAGAAGAAATATGAAATAAGAAGGGTGACTGCACCTTCTTGAAGGACCATTGAGTTTAATATTGTTGTTTGATATCCCTGGACACAAAGAGCTCATGTAGTCATACCTTCATATAAAATCACATCAACTTGTAAGCAAATTTGGTGCTTCAGAAAAATAATCTTAAAGTACATGAAAGTTTTTGGAAAAGTTGCTACAGGCCTAGAGTTACAAATAAGATAAGTTATAAATAAACCGTACGGGCTCATTGCAAACTCAATGGTAGAACTTTCTGGTGCCACCATGTTCTGTAGATATCTGGAAGATAAATCACTTTTTGAGCCATGGTACTTAAGAGGAATCCAAGACTGCAAGAAAATAACCAATTAAGAGAACTGCAAAACAGTCCTTAGTAGTAATTTTACTTTGCAGCGTAAAATTAACTAAATGATTGAACAGCTATAATAAACCCACTATGAAGCAAAGCACTTATGTGTCCAACAGATCATCTTTCTTTATCCAATGCCTAATAGTTTCTCCCTAACACCATCCTACCTAGGAAAATTCCAAAACTTTTCAGCTCATCTAAATATATAGTTTCTTTCATCAGTAATTTTTGTATTCCCACATGCCTACACATTATTCCAATTTTTTAGTAAAGTTAGGGGAAAAAAAGAGAAGTTATTTACAAGATAAAAACTTGCACATAGCAAAAGAAAGTTGCCAATTTGGAATGAAAACCATGTAACCCAAAGAAAATGCCCAGGAGAAGAATTGCAGTAACAGAAAGGAAAAGAAGCATCACGTCTTCACTTTTTTACTTGAATCCAAACTATGTGGTTATAACTAGATAAATGCATGTTAAGTTTCAGTTGTAAAATTGCACTCTTAATTTGTGTACCTCCTCAACATCTGGTTTTTGCTCATTTCCTGAACTCATCTGCTTGCTCTACACCAAACATAAATAAGATTTGGTGCTTAGGAACTGATAGGTTATGTGCATAAATAAAAATAATAGTAGTAACAACAACAACAATAAATAACCAAAAGCTCTCAATAATTTCTATAAAATCTTGGTTGCCTTCAGTATTAAGGCATTCATACAATATGAGAATAAACACATGACATGTGAGCGCATGCATGCACTCGTGTCTCTCAATAATTTCTATGAAATCCTGGTTGTCTGTCGTATTAAGGCATACATACAATATGAGCATAAGCACATCACATGTGTGCATACATGCACTTGTGTGTGTGTGTGTGTGTGTGTGTGTTCTATCTACAACCATTCATTTATGCACTACTCGCTAATGTGTCACTGGTGATGTAGGTGGTCCTTTGTACTTCAATAGGTGGTTTAAAAAAATAACGAAAAAGTGATTTGATTAACAAACACCATCTAATCTGGACTACATTAGCTAGCTGATTAATCCACTCTTTGGTCTTAATGTGTATACCACAACCAGTTATTTATCTTTTGAAGATAAAATTTTAAAAGATTGAAAACGGGATTATAAGCAAACAAGGAAACTGAAAACAGGGCGTGTTTGGCACTGCGTTTCAAAAGCGCTTTTGAAAAAAATTGATTTTTTTTTTTTTGCTTTGAATTAATATGTTTTTGATGTTTTTAAATCATTTTGATGTGTTGATCTCAAAAATAATTTTTAAAAAATAAAAGCAACCGTAACCGCAACCACACTCCCAAAAAATCATTTTGATGTATTGGCATACTTTTCTGAGAGAAAAGCATTTTGAAAAGCAACTGCAACCACACTCCCAAACACACACGCAGAGTGTAAGATTATAGATATTCAAGGTATTTTAGTCCATCAAAAGTTTTAAGGACTTCATGCTTTTTTATATCATGATGCAACAGAAATAAGTTAGAAATGCTAGGAAGCAAGAACTCAAGCATAAATGACGTGCATGAAGAATTTAGTTACAAGACGAAAAATGCTTAAAGCAAGAACCATATCCATGTCACCATTCCAAGGCAACAGTAGACCAGGCCAGAGGCCCCACAACAAACCAAGGCATCCTCCGCTTGATTACTTTTATTTCATAAAATCATTCAGAATATGAAGAGAGAAAGAACCTGCTTCTTTGGTAGACCCAAGGGTTTCCCCTCATTGGAATCTTCTCCACTTGTGGCATTTTTTTTCCCTTTAGAATTACCAGAACTTAGATAGTCCATTGATGGCCGAAGCTGCACCACTGCATGAATAGGATTCAGGTGTAACTGCAAGTTGGGAAAAAGAAAAGAAAAGAAAAGCCAAAGCCTCTTAGAACATGTTATCTGTTAAAGATAGTTGGAAAACAAACTTAGAGCAACATTATGCAGCAGAGTACTGATGGTACACTGATCACTTAGTTGCACATACACGCACATGCATACACTGGTGGAGCATACTCGAGAGTTTCCTAGCAAATTAACAACACTACAAATGTAGAGGGAGAAACAAAATATGTGAAACTGTATGGATACCCACATAGATGAGGGTATAGATACATTAAATAATAAAAAGTACAGAATAATATAAAAACCAACCATAAAAATGTTTTCAAGCACATTATGAATGACTAGAGAGAAACTTATAACAGTTGCTCAAGGCAGATAAAAGAAACACTGATCACTCATCAAATAAAAAAAAAAAGAGCTTGATCATAAATTTATGGATGCTGTCCAGTATCCACCAATCAATAATAGATCTCACAATATTCAAAGATAGATACATTAACAATTACTCTTATGCCTCAAGAACAAATGCAGCTTGTATTGAGTTTCATGAGAAGCATAACTTCTATCCTTTCTCTTTCCCGTCATAAAATGTCATGAGATGTGTATGATGCAGAAAAATAATTTTTTACAGAGCCATCGCTCCCCAAGATTACAGAAAAAAATGTTTACTACTAAGTTGTTTCAACCACATTGATGAATTAAACAGGCTATGTTAAATCACATAACAGGAGGGTAGGACAAGCATACCTTATTACCTATAAGAACCCCAACAGCATACCCAGTAGCAGGAGGCGGCGACCATGAGGACGACAAAGTCTAAAGAAAACCGCAAATCAAGATACTGTATTAGAGTATCGAACAAGTACATAAGAAGTTACAAGGAACAGAGAAGGTTACAGGAACATCAAAAACCATAACAAATGTGACTTTGGGACGTAGAAAAGAAAAGAAACAAATAAATAAAACACCAGTCATCACCAGCACTAAAAGAACCAAAAAATTAAATATTTCAGTAAACTGCAAAACCATGAACTAAGAAAATGAACTGTACCAGAGATGACATCTGATCATGTCCTGAATAACAAACACCTGAAACACACCTCACTACAAAATCAATAGAGTTCCTAGGACATGTCTTTCAAGGCACCAAGTTTCCCATTAACAAAACCAAGGCACTCACCTTGGTGAAAATTTGGCAATACATCAAGAACTTATGATCTGCCCAAAAATCTTCGCAGACCACTATTAAAAAAAAAAAAAAAACTACCAATAATGAAGCCTAACCCTGCCTTTTCATTCCATGTTTAAGCACCGAAGAAATACCATACCAAAATGAGCCTTTGACCAAAAAAGAAAGGGCAAATACAGAGGCAAACCTGCTTTTTCATATTCAATCTGCTAGCAATATCAGGGTCAAAGTTTTTAGTATCATCAATAGACAAATCAACCTCCACTTCGGTACTTTCAGGTTTCACTCTAACCTAAACAAAATAGAAAATCATCATTCAATATCTCCCTTTTCCCCTCACAAAACAACAAGAGCAATAAACCCTAAGAAGGTAAAAATATTAACCTCTTTACATCTTTCATCCAATTCATACGGTCTCCAACACGGCCTCAATGGATATTGCATTACATATAACTGCAAAAAAGAAAAGGAAAAATTAAGTTCATAAAATTACTGTTAAAAGAAAAACTCCACTCCAAAGAGGAAGAGAAAAAAGTTCACCTGAGTGTTGGGGTCGACGGACGGAGTATAGTAAACATCAATTTCGCGAACAACCACATCATCCTCATCCTCTTCTTTATCAACATCCATTGGATCATTGTCCTTTACAGCCGCTCCTCTCTCTTCTTTAGCATCAATTTCCATCTTCACATTACCATTGGAAACCCCCGTTTCCGTCTTCGAAAGCGTATCATCAATTTTAGGTTTAGCATCTTCGGCTGTGTTAGAAACTGAAGGGTCGGGTTTTGGTGCCACAGGTACTGATTCCTGGGGTTCGGGTTTAGGTTTAGGTTTTGATTTTGGTTGAGGTTTCTTTGAAGTTGGCGCGAATCTGCTGGGTGGTTTTCGTACCTTGCTCGGTTCGTCTAGGCCGTCCAGGTCCATAGCCAATTACTTAATTACTTCACGGTGGCTCTGGGTGGTCGATTGTATTGGCCTAGCCCGTTGGTGGTGTGTAGTAGAGGGAGAGAGACGGGGGCAATGGAGGTCACAAGTGAAGTGAAGGTGGACGCAGATTATATAGTTCACGGATGAGGGTGGACGCAGCAGCGTCAGGGAATTGGGTGAGTTTAGGGCATCTAGAACCTTTGCGTTCTGGGCACGGACAGTATATTTGGGCCTCTGTTGGCTCGAATCCATCAAAACATTGGGCTACTCAAGTAGGTGCGATGGAGTTTTTCTTTATGTTCTGTGATACCTGGGCCAACTTTTAATATTATGTCTGCCTTTTCAATTTGATAAAAACAGAGTACTCAAACTATAATTTTGTAAAACCTGGATGAGCCTAACGGGTTATCTTGAGCTCAGTTTATGCGAAGCTTGAGTTGATTTAAAATGAAGAAAAATTTAAAAAAAACATGAGTGGCATGGTTAAAAATTCAAATTGACCCACTGATACAGTTAAATCCTGACCCTTCATTTATTGATTTTTTTTAAAATAGATATTTTTAATTAAAATAATGTTATCTTGATTTTTTTAAAAAAAATATAAAGATAAACCTGGTTTGATCCGTTTATCTCTTCAAATCAAGTTTTGTAATTATAATTATAAAATTTAAGAAAATTTACTCCTTGCTCTTTAATCATTGGCTAACTCCTTTGAAATACACGCAACGACAATGGAGTTAAAGTTCTCTCTTTCTCATTTTATACCTTGTTTTTAGAGGATTGAGTATTGTTAATTCAATTAAATCTAGTTATAGTTAGGTTTAAAGACAAATAAGGTCTTTTTACATTGTAATGTTCAGCGAATATTTATGTATAATAAAAACATTATGAATAATAAAAAAAAATCAATTTAGAAAAAATGATTTTTTTTCATAAAAAAATAAAAAAAAAAATGTTTAGATTATTTTTCTAGACATGTTGAGGCATTTTATATAACTAAAAAAAATAGAAAAGATTAAGTCATAAGCCTAATAAACATGCTCATGAATTTAAATAAACTTTATCTAAATTCAGCTTTGTTGAGTCATTTATATAACATATTTCAAAAAGATTCCAGCTTTTACTAGGCGACGCTGGCAGTGATAGCAATATTAACAGTGTGTTCAGTGTGTGGTTGTTATTATATTTTAAAATATTTTTTATTTAAAAAAATATATTAATAATATTTTTTTTATTTTTTAAAAGTTATTTTAAAAACCAACATATTAAAATAATTTAAAAACATAAAAAATATATTAATTTTTAAAAAAATTAAATATACTTTTAAAACACACTACCAAACAAATAATTATCCTACAAGCCACCACTATTTTTGAAACTCCAGTTACGTCACCAGCTTCTATTGACCATTCAACGTAAAATTTTGGATGATTTCATGTGTTTTGATTGCATGTGATAATTGTAAGGAAAAAAAAAAGAAGCTAAAACCGTGTCTTTGCAATAATTGAATGTTTTTTTTTTTTTGTTAAATATCACGTTTAGCATATATATATATTTGTGTTTTTGGCACTGGAATAATTTTTTTTTAAAAAAAAAACTCATGTAAAGTCTATTTTTCCTGTAATTGATTCCTTATCAAATTGAAGTGTTTACTTCAATGCCAGATATGTCAAGTAGACCTCTAAGACATGGCAGGATGTAGAAGGGACGTGAAAATGTGAATAGTCAATTCAATCTGGAATAAATAAGGCGCTTTGCAACAACAACAGTGCCCATCGGGTCATGATAGCAAGCTTGACTCTTTAACTCTTATGCTCATATTTCTTCTCCATTATTAATATCAAGCTTCAAGACGGTAAAAAGTAATTACAACTTTTGTGATTTTACATCTCAGGTCAACATGCTCATGAGTAGGATTAGAAAAATAAGTTCTAAGTTTTTTTCTTTTTTTGGCGGCAGTAACGTTTATTTTTAAAATATTTTAAAAATATATATCAAAATAATCTAAAAAATTAATTCGAAAAAAATAATAAAATTTAAATCTTTTAAGAATATTTTTAAAATAAAAAACAAGCAGAATAAAAAATAAAATAGAACTGGGGGAGATTGTGCAGTAGCCGCCGTAATGCCGCTTGATAATGAAAAGCACTGGATCATTCAAGTTGTCCCTTGTCAGATGCCTCTACCTCTTTTTCTTTTTTTTTTCATCGTTTTGGACAAATTATTGCTCCACTGTTGTCCATGTGAACCAACAAAAGTTTACTACATGCTCTGGAGATGCCGTATTTCACTTAGAAATTGCTGGATTTTTTTTTCTTTTTGAAAATAACGTATTTGGCAGAAATAAATTGCGGAAAAAATTAGAAAAATAAAATGGTTCAATTGGCTGTGCTACTTCCCAACAGGACAGCCTTTGAAATTTTATTTAAAGGTTTAATTAATTATGTTACTTTGAGAGTTTTTTGAAAATATTACTTTATAAAATGTTACTTTTACTTGAAAATATATTAAAATAATATTTTTTTTATTTTTATTAAATTTATTTTTTATTTTAGCACATCAAAACAATCTAAAAATATTTAAAAAATTAAATTTAAACAAAAAAAAAAAGCCCAACCTAAATTCCAAATGGGATTTTCATATGGCTCAACCACTTAAACTATGTTATTTTCTTAAATTTTTATTTTTTTTGAAAATGTGCTAGTTTGCTAACTATGTTTTTTTTTTTAAAAAAAAAAAACCTCAATATCGATAGCTCTGGTGTTTTCAACCTGCCTTTTTCTTTTTTGTTTTCTTACCATTTTTTATTTTCTTACCTTGGTATGCCACATGGTTTATTCTATATTTATTTTTGTGGTTAAAAATATTTTGAAATTTTTTTATTTTAAATTAAATTTTTTATTTTAAAGTTATTTTAATGTATTAACATTAAAAATAAATTTAAAAAAATAAAAAAATATATTATTTTAATATATTTTTATATAAAAAACACTTTAAAATAACCACATCAACATTAAAAAAAAAAGATTACAGCAATACTGCCATCGCTGACAACTGCTACTGTTCCTTGTTCTCCATTCCGTGATATTTCTCTGATTATTGAAACCCTGCCTTACTGTCCAGATGTGATTTACAATAACATATAGTTATCTGCAGTGAAGGTTTGTTTCTTTTTCCCTAATAAATGGGAAAATTCTTGGCATCATTATACAAATATATATTATATGCAGTCATATTATGTGCATCATTGTGTAAATCTTCAGGATACATCTGGTTGCTGCAAAATCATTGTAACAGGAACAAAGTGGGAAACATGGCACTGCTTGTCCCTGTGGATACTGTGAAAAGGAGATGGAATCACCTTTTTCAAGTTTGATGTCTGTCTGCAAGTTGGGAACTCATCAAAAAATGGGAGAAAGATGGGAACTTGATAATAAAGAGAGAGAGATTCACCTCTCCTCCTCCTCCTTTATTCCTGATCTACCTAGAGCGAGAAAAGAAAGTGTTATGAGTGAGTGGCCATTGACTTGTAGTTTTCCATTAGGCCATAGCTGACAAGATCAGGAGGGCAAAAAATGAGAAGTGGGAAATATGGGTGGGAAAAAGCTTGCGACCTTCTTCACAAAGGCAACCGCACTACCCCCAACCAAACTTCCCACTTCGTCTCTGTGTCTGATTCGAGGGGGGGCCGGTAGAGCTCTTACACCATCACAAGAAAAGGATATGTAATAGCTTAGCTTTCACCGGGAAATGTTGCATGGTGTTGATTATATGCGATTTTCTTCAACATGATTTTCACTGTGTCATATGATGCGATCGTGGCCAAACTGGAAGTTCTAATTGATCGTCAGCAAACAGAAAATATAACTCCATTATTGGAGACAGAAATGTTTATAAACAGTACTGCCCATCAGCAGGTGATTTGAACCATAGAACACAGTAAGCCTGGTCACATACTTTGATGTTGTGTTCTGTCATAGAGTGAACCAGAGAACCTTTTTCGACGATGGAACTTTTATTTATTTATTTATTTGTTTGAGAGATTTTTCTTACGATGAAACTTGGAATCTGGTAAATATTCTCTCTTTAGGGACACAGGTAAAAAATACTCTCTTGGAAGAAATTAAACACGCCAAAAGCAAGCCCAGAATATCTCATTGCTCTTTTCAAGAAGGGCTCCATCTCCTGAATCTTGCACTGTAGGCAACATCATCCATAGATTGAGAGCACAATTTGAAAAATTCAGATCAATTCTCCATGCAGCAATAGTCAATGCATTAGCGTAGAGGCATCCACCGCCTGCACTGAATAAAGAACCACACCACTATTATAACAATATATATACGTTTGCGTGATTTAATCCAACAAGTTTCAAAGAAGTTACGTGTTTATACCATCTGTTTTTGGGCACAAAACAGCTTCAACACCATTTTTTTCTCAAACAGAGCCCTTGGGGTCTTCCCACAGCAGGGAAAAGAAGACCATAGAGGTCCTTATCGCTTGTGAAGAATGCCGGAAAGAAGAAATAAAAGTGAATAAAGCATTAGGCCCTTGCCGTCTGAAAAAAAGATGGAGGGGCCCATAAAACAGCCTAAAAATAATGGAGAGTTTGAATTAAGAAAAAAAAAAGAAGAAGAAGAAAGGGAAAGGCATGCTAAATTCCAAGTCAATGCAAACGATGATGGAGCAAGCAGAAAAAACATGCCGGCTTTTTGGTTGTATCCGTAGTTCAACGCCTCAACCTCCTCTCTAAAGCTCAACCTTATCGTCATTTGATTACAGGAAAAGGAAAATCATAGGGTTGGAATAAGATTATATATACTCCAAAGTCTAATCTCTAATCTTGCTCACTCACTAGAACAGATATTTTATCTTCTTAGACTATTTTAAGCACATATCTCAAGACAAAATTCTATCTCGTTCCTATACCTATGCTAATCGTCTACACGTATTCAAATTGATCATGTTTCAAAACGCAGTTAAAATAATGTTTTTTTAAAATATAAAAAATATTTTTTATATATATTAATGATTTTAAAAATAAAAAAAATTATTTTAAAGTATTTATAAATAAAAAATGCTTTAAACCACAAGTTACAGTAATTATAAACGCGCCCCAAGCAGGAATTATCCGTGCACGCCAAGCACATCAAGTTTTATCCACAGATGGGCCCAACCAGCTACCAACTCTTGCCTTGATAATTAGATGCTTAGCAGAAAAAAATTAAAAATTAAAAAGCTAGTTACGAGCTCTTTAACTTGTTGGATTGTAAAGGTTACTTTTTTACAGGGGCATCGATTGTGTTCACTTGAATATTGGAATTGTAATCCAAGCACTAGGATTGGTTGTTCACATTAAGCAGCCATATAATGCGTGCAATTGACATAATTGAACTTTATTTATTTATTTATTTTAGTTTGGGATCAAAAGGCATGAATGAACCATGCCAGTCGTGGAACTTTCTCGTCCAAAAGGATGAGCTGTTCAACGTTCATAAAGTTCGACGTTTGGCCTAACATTGTAATCTTTTATCTCCTTTTCTTTTCTTTTAGTTTTATATCAAGAGTATTTTTAAATTAGTTTGTGAGTTATTCGAGACTAGATTTACATATTTAATGAATATGCAATCTCTGTCCTTTCAGAAATATAAAAAACTATCAATATGAAAAAAAAAAATATTTAATTATATAATAAAATTAAATATTTATGAAATTAAATATCAACTTAAAAATAAATATTTACTCAAGATAATTATCTCTGTAAAAAATAAATACAAATCAATGATACCATTTATTGTTTAACCAATTTAATATTAAAATAGAATCAAGAAAAAAAATTAAAACAATTTAAAGACCAGAAACCAAAAAAACAAATATATTTGGTCAGTAAATATATTTGTCAAACTTGTGAATCAGGTAAACCAGGCCAGCATGTCAAATATGTGAATTGAGTTATGGATTTTATTGAGATTATAATTTGTTTTTTTATAAATTATTTTTTATTCAATTATATGAGAACAAAAATAAAAAATTATGAAATCGAACATCAAATCAATATCAAGATGTTTATTTGAGCCCGCGATAATTTCATGGAAGACAAAACGAAACCAATTATAAAACTGAATTTCCAACTAACCCAATATCTAATGAGATAAAAAAATAAAAATTAAACTCGTTAAATCTGCAAACCAAATCAACCAAACAAACATATAAACAAGTTCATAAGCTTTATAAAGTTTAATAACATGATTTTTAAAAAAAATTAATTTTTTAACTATCTAAAAAAATGTAAACTATACAAAAATCAAAGCAGCTTAAATTATCTAACATACTCTTAAGTTTTAAGATTACAGGAAATTGTTTGATATTTGGAACTTGTACTCCTATCATCCTGTTTTTATTCGAGAAAGGAGTATTATTCTAGATGTAATGAATAATTAAAAGTCTTTTAGCAGAGAAGCTCACCAATCATGTGCTAATATATATATAATCATATTCATAGAAAAAAATGGATTCAGAAGGGTGTTTGGGATAGCAATAATAATTATTTTTTAAAATATTTTTTATTTAAAAATATATTAAAATAATATTTTTTTATATTAGCATATTAAAATAATTTCAAAAAAAATATAACTTGAAGACAAAAAAAAATCAACATTTTTTAAAATTTCAGTTGAAACACTATTCCAAATATACATTCAATATGTTGGATGCTGAGTTGTAAATCCAAGATTGTAACATCTTTTCTTATTTTTTCCAAACTCCTTTACACATGGGACTTTGCTAGAATCCGCCGACTTCATCACTAGAGTTTGTGTCTCTGTCTATGGATCCATGATCCACAGTATAATGTGAAATATCTGCCATGTAATGCAAAGGTATCAGTTCTTATGTTTATAAATGCATTTAAGTTTATTAAGTGTGTTTAATTTGAAAAAATATTAAATTGATGATTTGTTAATATCTTTTTTTGGTTTTAATTTATTAATATTAAAAATAAAAAAATCTAAAATAAAATTATTTTTACATATTTTCAAACAAAAAATACATATAATATAATACCAAACACATGACTTCATGAAACTTGCTACAGCTGTTTACTCACAAACACTAAAAGAAAAGACATTTATTTTATCCAAACTCACTAAAAGCAGGGATTTCCTTAGTTAGATAAAAACACATGAAAAATAATCCATGCCAATCTAAGATTTTTTCCCATCATTTCAGACAAAATGGAGAAACTCTTTCTAAAATCCAAAGGACACCATGTTGAGATTTCCAAGTTCATTATTCTAATATAACTTTAAGAGGGATTTTTGAGTTCCAAGTAACTATTAATTAAACAGGTTTGAAAAAAGATGGCAAGGACATATTTTTTAAAATATAATTTAAAACTAGCAGGTGGATTTTACATGGGGTCGTGGTATTGGTGCCTGGGTACCTCGAATTCCAAACAGACACTTGATGTTCTTGATGAACTTTCTTGAGAGGTGGTTGCACCCCTCTGATTAACAGTTTGATTAAAAGTGAAGTTGTGATTATTTTTTAAAATATTTTTATATTAAAATAATATTTTTTTAATTTTTTAAAAATTATTTTTAAAATTAGCGCATCAAAACGATTGAAAATATATAAAAATATTTATTTTTTAATAAAAAAACTTAAATTTTTTAAAAATACAAATTGACCCGCGTTTTCCAACGGCTTAAAATACAAAAGAAAAAACATAAAGAACATATCTATACTTTGGTATAAATGATGTTGTGTTCCAAGCTTATCAGACAAATTAATCATTATGTACACTTGTTATTACATGTATTTGTGTTTTAATCATGGCAACACTATTGGAAATCTAATTAAAGTACCATTTCATGCACAGGTCACAGACATTTCTGTTTATTTTGTGAAGATCAACCGTGAAAGTTGCCATCATGTACACTCAAGTCAATTAATCTATTATCATAAATTTTTACTTTTGCTTTTGCCCTGTAAACTAAGCATAATTGGTGTCTGTCATCATGAGGTATAGCATCGTTCCTCTTGTTTGCTATTAATTAATTTCTCAAGTTAGTATAAAGAATTTTTATGCGGAGATTTTTTGCATATCGATGAAGATTGTGTCAATCAATCTATTTTCAATCTAGTATTTTATGAGTATCACATAATGGTTGTATACGTTTGCTTGAATTAGGGTATATCTTTGAATATTAATGTTACAAAAACTTAAATGCATGTGATGAAGTCATAAAAACCTTGAATTGATTTGGGTTTTTTAATGATTGTGTATTCGGTTTGGTTGAAGTGTTTAGACTAGTCATTACTTGCTCTTTTACAAAAATCTGAATACGAGATCTTCTAATACTTAAGTTATTTAATTACAGGAGAAAAAGAAAGTATAATAAGAAGAGTTAGAGCATCTTTGGCAGTGTAGTAGCGGTTGCTTTTTAAATAGCTTTTCGTACCGAAATACATGTCAATGATGTTTTTTTATTTTTTAAAAATCATTTTTGACATCAGCACATCAAAACGATCCAAAAAGTACAAACCGCACTCAATTTTAGTTAAAAAAAAAAATTCAAAATTTGATGAAACACAGTTACAAACGCAATGCCAAACGGTCTTTTAGAGCTTAAAAAAATAAATATCATGGGATTATACTCCATAACCTTGAGTTGTTTTGCATGTTTATCTAGTAATTGAGCTATTTATATAATTAAGATTACAAAAAATAAATTGATTATATAAGCTTAAAAAATAATCATTGAGAATAATTGTTTTTCCTTACAAGTATTTATAAAATAAATTGATTATTATGCCTCGTTGTCTTATTATTATTATTATTATTATTATTATTATTATTGTTTGATTAACATGGATATTTAGGTTAGCTTGCGTGTATTTCAAGTAATTCCATAGGCACTAAAGTTAACGATCATGTAAGTCTTTAGTGGCTATCATATTACCAATCATGAGGTTTGAATCTAAAACTACAAGAAAAGCAAATCTTTTAATCTCAAATTTTTACTATTAGATTACCTACTAAATAATTATTTTCAATTATTATCATATTTGCCTTGTTGTATTATTGGTGAAAAGAATTGATAATTATTGGCGAGAAAGATTGATGTTATTATCTGTAAATTTTAATTTTAATTTTTTTAAAAAATTAAGGGGTGATATTTTGTGTTGTTTTTCAGTATCAGTTGATGTTATTTATCACCTGCTTTAGTAAGATAACGTTTAGCAAGTGTAAAATTGCTGCTACCTGTTCTGGGATGAAAGAAAATTGCGGGACTTTCTATTTCACCATCTGAGTTTTTCTATGCGTGTACCGTACCCTCACTCTAGCCTATTAGTTTATGATCTTCTCATCTTGCCTTTGTTTCTCCAGACTCACTAGTACAAAGTGTTTATAAAATAGCTTTTATTTTTTACTTAAAAAAATATTAAATTATTTTTAAAATATTTTTTAATGATTTTAATGTAATAGTAAAAAAAATATTATTTTAATATATTTTTAATTAAAAAAATACTATAAATCCCAATACCAGGTACATAAATTAGCTTTCTTAAAAAAAACGCGTAAAGAAAAGATAACTCCATGGCCAACAATTAAAAAAATAAGCCAAAAAAGGCCACGTGTCTTGTTAAACCTGTAACATGTAATCCACCGCATGCCCCTTTCTGGGGGCACTGTTCTCTATAGCCGAGGTTATAAAACACAGTTAAAAAAACTAGAAAAATCAGAGTGCAAAAAGGAGTTACCAATAAAACATGCCCAGTATCAGTTATCAAACCACGTGTCAAATATTTGCTGGCCAGAATACAAAAATTTAAAATCAAGAAAAGGGATCATTTGACTTTTAATAAAATCTTAAAGTATGGTCAGTATCTTTTAATAGATGTTTTTTAAAAAGTTTTTTTCAGTTGTCTTTTAAAAAGTTTTTTTATTTAAAAATATATTAAAATAATTTTTTATTTTTAAAATTTTATTTTTAATATTGATATATCAAAAAATAATTAAAAAATAATTTTTTTAAAAATAAAAATCTTAAAAAACAAACGATTTCTTGCAACACTTGACAACTCTCGGCCCCTTCCACACTGTGTCCTAGAACAATCACAAAAAGAATTCGAACACTTCACAAAACGACAAATCCGCGGTAAATCCTCCTCCTGCTATCGTAAACTTGGACAATGAGGCGGCATCAATAGAAGCCTTACTAGTTAAGTATTATATTTGTTTTTTTTTTTTTTTAAAAAAAAATATTTTCATGTTATATTTGTTTTAATAATTTTGAATGCATAAAAATCTAGCTTTCAAATTTATTCGTTACAGCTTATTAATATTAATATTGTAATTATCATTGGGGCTCAATTATTATTAATAACTTTCTGGTCAAATCTATTATTTATCATAAAAAATTATGGAAACTGGAAGATTTAAGTAACTCATGAACTTGTATTAGTAAAACTTTATCTAATTTCAATCAATGATATAGATGTTTTGTGATTATTATTTATATAATATTTGGTTAATATCTTGTAATAAAAAATAAATATAAAATATATAAAAGCGAGTTTGATTATAAAGATGAAAATATAAAATAATTTTTTAATAGTTTTGAAGTTAATTTTGATTTTTTTAAAACTAAAATTATATATAAAAAACATATTTATTTTATCTTTATTGTCTAGATCAATTCTATTTAAAAATAAAAAATAAAAACTAACATAGGTTAAAGTTGAATACATGTGAAAATTAATGTAAGGATGGATAGAAAAGGAAAAGTGTTAATTAAATAACTAATTTAACCTTGTGATTAGTAAACACTAACTAAACTCACTTAACCCATGTTTTTTTATTGGTTTCTTTTTATGAAAATCTTTTTCTCATCTCTGAAATGTAAAGAAGCGAAGACCAAAGACTTTGTCATCTCCAAATTCTCTCTCTCTCTCTCTCTCTCTCTCTCAAGCTTTCACACGAAGTCTCTCTCTGTTTCTTTCCCTTCCTCGTTATAGCAGCCTTAAAACACCTTGCACTTCTGATTTTCATTAGTTTTCAGCGTTCAAGATTCAATTTTGATCATTAGATCATAGATCATCAACCCGGCCGGTGATCGGCTGCTTTGGTTTTTTGTGGTTTTTCCTTTTTAAAATCAAGTTCTGATGTGAAAGTTGTAGTAAGCTTTTTTACATGGTCGGCTCTGTGGTTTTAATCATTGAGTTCTTTGGTTAATGTGAGGTTTTGGTCAGAGAAGTGAGTATCATTAGTCATTAGAGCTGTTAGGTGGGTTTTAAAAACACCAAACAAGAAAAAAGAGTTCCATTGACTGGTTGCCGAGAGAGAGAAAAAGAAAAGCCAAACCCTAGAAAATAGTGAGTAAAAGAGAAACGTTTGTCTCTCTTTCACATTCTTAGAAGTTATAAATGATATAGATTCTGGTTTCATTTATTTTTTGGGGGGTTTCAAGTAGGAATCATGCCTGTTGATTTAGATAATTCATCTACAGCTTCTGGTGAAGCTAGTGTCTCTTCATCTGGTAACCAACCACCACCACCACCACCACCACCACAACAACCACCTTCTAAGTCTGCCGCCACCGCTAAGAAAAAACGTAACCTCCCTGGAATGCCAGGTAAATAATCAGTGAATATTAATAAAATTTGAAACTTAATTAGTTTTTGGTTAGTTAAAGTTCATTGTTTTTTTTTTTTGTATATAATTTCTTGCAGATCCCGAAGCAGAGGTGATAGCCTTATCGCCAAAGACCCTTTTAGCTACAAATCGATTTGTATGTGAAATATGCAACAAAGGGTTTCAAAGAGACCAAAACTTGCAACTTCATCGACGAGGACATAATCTACCATGGAAATTAAGGCAAAGATCAAGTAAAGATGTGAAGAAGAGAGTTTATGTATGTCCAGAACCAACTTGTGTACACCATGATCCATCAAGAGCTCTTGGCGATCTTACAGGAATAAAGAAGCATTTTTGCAGAAAACATGGGGAAAAGAAGTGGAAATGCGATAAATGTTCGAAGAAGTATGCTGTTCAGTCTGATTGGAAGGCTCACTCAAAGATTTGTGGTACTAGAGAGTATAAATGTGATTGTGGTACTCTGTTTTCAAGGTAATATTAGCATCCAATTTTTAATATATTTTTGTGACTTTTGGTGGGTTTGTTTGGATTTTGAAGTTGTGTTGTTCGGGTTGTTTTTTGAAGGAGGGATAGCTTTATTACACACAGAGCATTTTGTGATGCCTTGGCGGAGGAGAGTGCTAGAGCTCAAACTCAGACTCCGAACCCAAATCCAAAACCAAATCAGGAATCTGACCCGAAAGTGCAAGTTGATTCATCTCCACCGCCAGCACCATTACCCCCACCAGTGGCTCCTGATTTTGGTTCGGATCAGGGCCAGGCGCCAGCAGGACTAGCTCAGTCAACTGGGATGATATCATCTCCAGTTCTGGCAATTCAGAGTCCAGGTAAAAACATTTTGGAACTAAATTTGGAAACTTTCAAACATTCTTCTTCAATTTTGTCGGTTGTGATTTTTGTCTTAATCTAACAAGAAAAAATCTTTGTTGTTTGTTGTTTCCTCCCTGTCTCTCGTTAGATCTTGGAGTTTAGTAGTTTTTTGTCTGTTACTGATGTTTGTTGTTATTGTAAGTTAAATGGCATTGAATACATTTGTAGAGCTAAGAAAGCCAGAAAAATAAGGTCTTGAAAAATATTTTGAGATTCAATTTGTGCAATCTTTGGCAAGGGACTCAAGTGATTCAAAAGCTAAAAGGGAAAGAGATTTGGGTTTAGTTTAGATAAAGGTTACTATTATTGACTCTATGCCTTTTCTTTTAAAGTTCTTCGTAAAGAAAAGCTCAACTTTCCATGTCTGTTTGATAAGTGCCCTCTTTTCGTGTCTCCTTTTTTTCCTTTTAATCTTTTCAATGTTGCATTATGTAGAGTTATCAGATGATCCCTCACAAATTATAGAAGAAGCTCCGGCACCGGCTCCGGCTCCAGCCACGGTAACTGCAGGGTTCAATGGAAGCTTCAGCAGTAGCACTAGCTCAAGCAGCAACGGCAGCAGCACCAGTAGTGTGTTTGCTAGTTTATTTGCTTCCTCAACTGCTTCAGGAAGCTTGCAGGCTCCTCAGACTACTGCATTTACTGATCTAATTCATGCCATGGCCCATCCTGATCGCCCAACAGACCTTACTCCATCCTCAACCGAACCAATTTCTTTGTGTCTCTCCACCAATCACGGGTCATCGATATTCGGCACTGCAGGGCAGGAACGTAGGCAATATGCACCACCGCCACAACCAGCTATGTCTGCAACTGCACTGTTACAGAAAGCTGCTCAAATGGGGGCTGCTGCTACAAATGCATCGTTGCTTCGTGGGCTTGGAATTGTGTCGTCATCTTCATCGTCTGCCCAGCCAGACAATATGCAATGGGGTCATAGGCAAATGGAGCCTGAGAATGCCTCAGTTACTGCCGGGCTTGGACTGGGCCTGCCTTGTGATGGAGGTTCTGGATTGAAGGAATTGATGATGGGAACTCCTTCTGTATTTGGTCCGAAGCATGCCACTCTTGATTTTCTTGGACTGGGGATGGCAGCTGGTGGGAGCCCTAGTGGTGGTCTATCGGCTCTCATTACATCTATTGGTGGTGGTCTTGATGTGGCTGCAGCAGCGGCTTCTTTTGGAGGTGGAGAATTTTCTGGCAAAGACATGCGAAGGAGCTGATGGCAAAGACATGCTTCTCCATTTTACTCGGGGAATTAAGGTGTTGAGGCTCGGGGCAAGTGATTCTCCCGAGGCAATGATGACTAGATATAATCTTGCACGAGGCATTACTCTTCTAATGGAGGTGAGGATCAGCCCATCAATGATGGTTGGTTCTTTTTATTTGTTGTGCTGCCATGATGTAGATATGTGGCCAAGAATTCAGGGACACATTGCTTCCTGATTTATGTAATGGGGGCTTAAGTTATTCAGTATATGATATGCACTATATGTTTAAGGTTCGCTAAAGCTGAAAATTTGAACCGTAGTTTCTCTCTTTGAAGTAAAACTTGGTCTTGCCTGCATTTTCCTATCACTATTTTACATTTATTGCCTGATAACACTATTAAAACAGATGCACTTTCAAAATTTGATTAGCAGCTGCGGACCAGGATGGATGAGCTTTGTGAAACAGATTTGTATCTGCGACGTGGAATTAAGACAAGGACCAACGCATCTTGCTGCCAATGAATGATATTAGCATAGCTTGGATGTATCTTATGGTTTTGTTGTATTAAGATCTTGCATTCCAAACCCTGTCAGGGCCTACACAAATTTTGTTTCTGTATACGAATCTACTCTTTCGAATGATTTTAAATTTTGAACTACCGTCAAGTTTTATTTTCATGTCATCAGGGTTGGTGAGATTGTTAATGAGAAAAACATGCTGAAAGATTGCAGGCTTGACTGGGGTCCTGTCCTGTCTGGTGAATTTGTGAAATCTCACATGCTACTTAGCTTTTTCCATAACAAGACAATGAAGCTCGGTCTTCAATGTCAATGATGGACAAAACTGCATGCAGAAATGTGTACTGCTCGTCATAATTGCATGAAACAGGAAATAAATGAGATGGTAAAACTTACAAAATGATCGATGAGTTTTTTACTTGAGGAGCAAGAGAAAGTGACCAAGTCTCATCTTTCATTTGAAGACACCAACCGTTCCAGACACTCATGACAGTCCTCGAGGCGTTGTGAATCCTGCAAGAGCACAATTCAGATCCAAGCTGTGCATTATTCAAATACTTCAAGGATATGATTAGTTTGCTGAGGTTTATATAGGACAAAGTCACCCCCAAGCAAGGAATCCATGAGCCAAGGGTGACCGCTACAATGCAATTAGCCATGGAATTCAACAAAGAACCTTTGTCGAGTTAACAGTTCCCTGAACTGAATATTTCTTGCTTCTCGGTTTCCGGGAATTGCATGGAAGCCACGGTATATAACTGTTCACTTTTGAGTTTCAGATTTCTATGCTTGCATATAGAAATGATTTCGCTGCTAGAGCACTCAAATTCACATGCACCAGCACTGTATTTTTATCTTTTCCCTTTCTGCATCCTTTGTTTGAGCGGAGAACGACTTCTCTGATTGTATTTTCTTGCATTTCTACATTTCTACAGTACGTACTAGCCCTTTGCGATAAGATAGAAGTTATTGCAATCAGCAATAATAGAGGTCGGATCATAATTGGGTTGCAGAGTTGGACTGTACCACAAGAAAAGTTTTGGGTTTTTTTTTAGTATTGTTATTAGCACTGCTTTTGTTTTTTTTAATCGGCAAACTAGCATATTTTTTTTTAAAAAAAAAATTGACGTTGTTGCTGAAGATTGAAAGAATAAATTTAGAGTCATACTAAAATTCCAATTATAATATTAATAATATTATTAAAAATCTCAACAAGTAAAATTTAATAACACCTAAAAAAATCAATAAAGGTTACTATTGTGGGCCACTCTCCATTCATAGAGACAAGTAAGTCACATATTGTGTATGTCTCACTCCGAACATTATTAATATTTTTTTTATATTGTTAAATTTATTTTATTAATAACAATAATATTAGAATTAGAATTTCATTGTATTTATATATTTTTTTATTATTATTTTTTCTTTCTATCCCCACTCATCACTGTAATTGTTTATTTGTTTTTGAACAAAAAGTGTAACACACTCATGTTATTATTAATGACCTTTTTTGAAGTCATTAAATTTATATTATTGGGATTTTTTTGTTAATATAAGTAGTGTTATAATTGAAGCTTAAGAACTATTTTTTTTTTCTTTATCTTCTTTTCTTATCATAATTTGGGAAAACTAACTTAATTTTTTTTTAACATTCCATTATTCTCACCAATGTCATCTTGACATGTCACGTTTTCTAATTAAAACATATATTAATTATGTTATTTTGTTAAAAAAAAAAAACACTAATTTTCAAATAAAATCAATTTTTTTTCTTTTACCTTGCAGGTTTAAAACATCTTAAGCAAATGCCATCTTCATTTTCTTGTATTTTCGTATTTGCAAAAAACAGAAATTCAAATTCAATAAGATTTACCAACAATTTCAATCTCGAAGATGGGTCAACTGTGCCATCAAACACTCGATCTCAGGTCCTTGAAATGCAGCTGTGGGCTCGAGCATGGGACAGCCTCGAACATCTGTGTGGCCATGGTTGAATCTAGAGAGATTCATTGGGATCAAATCCCAGCTAATTAAAATTGTCATTTAAGGGATCGTTGGAAGCTAGCTAGATCTTGAATGCTATCAAGTTGGTCTGACAGTGTTGATGCTGTTAGAAAAAAACACTGGAACAATAAGAACAGCGAATACATTCGATCTACTCGGTTGAATATAATATTTATACACAGATATATATAAATCAAAGTCAAATCTCTGCCTGTCTTTACTTGTTGTCGTTTTCCAGTTTGCTGATATCTTCGAGGTTTTCTTTTCTCTTGCATCATCCGAATTTGCTGTCATTAATCCATTAGTCCACCTTTGCTTGCTTGTTTTTATGGAATTTGACACATTATTTATAGGTTTGTGACTCATAATAGATGCTGACAGCTCGTACGTGAAATACAAGTGATCCAAGATTTTTTTAATCACGACGCAGATTTTATGCGGCTGATTAGTAGCTAGTCTAGCAATTGTTTTATTTTGTAGCATAATTTTAAAACCAGGCCTGTCATCGATTTGCATAAAAAATCAAAATACAAGTTGAAATTTTTTAACCAAATATTTAATTAAATAAATTAATAATTATTTATATAAACCATATTAGAAATATTATTTTAATAAAAACAAAGCTCATTTATATAAAAAAAAATCTTAAAAAATTAAATACAAACAACATAATTTTTTTAAAAAAACCTCTATTAAAAAAAACATGTAAAACCTATGGCCTGAATCGTGAGACAATGATAAACTGATAGAAAAGAAATTAATGATAACCACAAAGCAAGCTTTTTTTAAATAAAATATAATGTAAAATGAAGCGATCATAAAAGAAAAAAAAATATCGAATCACATTAACTTTTAGAACTCGTGGCTCGTGTTATTAAATTAAAAGCACCACAATTGAAGGAAAAAAACACAAAGTCCAATGTCCAATAAATCAAATATGAAAGGATAAAATCATAAAAAAAAAACCAATCACAATAAAAAAAATTATAATTAAAAGAGCAAGGGTGAAAAAAAATAAAAAAAATTAAACTAGAGGGCATCAAAAGAATTTAAATTGGAGGGTTAGATTGAAAAGAAAAAAGAAATAAGAAGGATGAGAGCTAAATTGAAAATAAAATAAAACAATATAAACTTTAATCAAACGATAAAATTGAAAACCAATAAAAATTTAATAAAAAAACAAAGGAAAAAAATAAAAAAATAGGAATCAAATTAAAAAAATAATAACATATTATTTAAAGATTAAATTGAAAATAAAATTTTTGTTATAAAATGACCAAACATGAAAATAAGCAATAAAACTATAAGGCTTGAAATTAAAAAATCCAAAGAAAAAATAATAGGCATTCACATTTTTTAGAAGAGAGAAAAGAAATTGATAAGCAACCTATCATTTGTTGTCACACCCCATGCCAGAAGGTTTGGTCAAAGACATGATGAAATGACAAGTTTAGCCACCATATGATATCGAATGCACCTCTCAAAGGACTCGGATGCCACACACGCACGGACTCATAATGAGCATACACCAGTTTGAATTTTTTTTTTTTTTCAACTTAAAAATACTATAACTCTCCTATAAACATGGAAAATACAAAAATATATTTGTATAAAAGGAAAAAATACATCTAGATGTAAGTCTTAATGGTTGCATGTTCTAAAGATAACTGTATTCTAAGAAGCGAAAAACCAAAAAAACTCTCAATGAATTGTTCTACTTTTTTTGACCCCAGTAATAAATAAGTAATTTTATTATTTTAAATTTTTTAAAAAGATAATACAACTCTTGATCATCAATAGTTATAGAATTTACTGACTTGAAGGGTAAATACATTATAGTATAAAAAATCTGAAAAGAAGTACTAATATATCCCCCAAAAATATTTTAATGACCAACGAGTGATTAAAAAGACCAAACTACACTCACTGTAAAGTCTCTCATTCTTTCATCAAAAAGCAAACCAACAATTTCACTGCAATAATAAAAAATAAAACATGTCTAAGCAACACAAAGAAAAACTCACGCACTGTTCTAATATTTTGTATAGCCCAAGGCTTCTAGTTAAGGTGTCAGTGATTCACTGCATGTTCAAGGATCTCGAAAAAATCACTCATTGATTGAATAGGTTAGCTAATGGATAAGATTTCTACATAAATGATTCCGGGGAAAAAAGATTCTCCATAAAAGTAGTGTTTTTCATCGGGGAACAAGACGGGGGATCCGCCATTAGTGAATCGTTTTTAATTAATGGAAGCTTTAAAGACCAGCAAAGTCTACTGGATCGTAATCACAAGTAGAAGAAGATCTTCTAAATTTGATGGCGCAATGTTTTCTTTTGTTTTTTTCTTCTTTCAACTCTTTGCTAATTATTGAAGTAAGTTCACAGTCCTGGATAATGAATCCTGGGATCTCGAGCACTAGAAGCCAATACACAGGTCAACAGATAGAGATACCTGACAAGAAGAGACTGAATGCATGAAACATCACATGCTACTTACAGAATGCCCTGCATCTCATGTTTATCTGGACACAAATAAGCACAAAAGTTAAGAACTGGGATATCGTTCCTGCGTTTTTTCTCTCCCGAATGAGAGGATAATTTTGAAGTGAATGGATAAATAAAAAAAAAAGAAATTTTACAAGAGAAATAAAAGAAGAAATCACCCAAAAATGAGGATCAAGTTATAAAAATTAGTAAATTAGATATTTTGATTAAAAAATAAAATTGAAAATAATTTAATGTTTATAACAGAGAAAAAGGGAAAATAAAAGGAAAAACAAAGAACGATAATCAAATATAAAAGAATAAAAAATTTAGATTGGAGGATAAAAATAAAAAGTTATGAAAAGCCAAGATAAAAATAACAAATAAAAAAAATAAAAATTGATATTAAAACATCCTCAATTTAGAGGATTGCCCTGGAATTTTAATTGCTCAACACGAATTTTGTTGGAGAAAAGAGAAAAATAAAAAATAAAAAAGAGAATAGCTTCAACAATAATCCGTCCAAATGAACCGAACACCCGCTGTCATTAAACAAAAATGATGTCATGAGGAATCTAACGATGCTATGGAAGATAATTTTTCATTGTTGCACAATTTGTATGCACCGGCTGAGTATGGAGGAACCCTTCCATGAGCTATTGCGTCACTAGCACGTGCTTGACAAATTTAAAATTTAATAATTTTTAATTAATGTAAAATATCAATTTATTCCTCTACTAATCTCCCTATAACACAAAAACCAATGTGAAAATTCAAAAATACCAACCCAAAGCAAGCCTGCTTTTTTGTTCCAATGGTAAAATAGTAATTGAGTTGTATAAAAAATTGAAATCTCAAAAAAAAAACCCTAGTAACTAATTATATAATTCTTGCCTTTATGGACAATGAAAGTATCTTGCTATTCTAAAAAATAAGAAAAAGACTATCATGCCCCCAATAAAAATGTTAATGGCAAATAGTTTGCATAGAAAATTTCATTTTACCCCTAAGTTTAGCTTTTTAAATTGATTTGATGAAGATCAAAACTATCAAATTACTACTATATTCACCGTGTTTTGTGTCTATAGCCAAGTATATTTCTCCCAGTATATTTTTGTTAAATGTTAACATTGACAAGTGTAGTGGTAGGTTTTCACAAGTTAAGTAGGCAATAAGGCTTCTTGCTTTTACATTTGCTAGATACGACAGCTAGTATCGCTTCTTTTTTTTTTTCCATTCAAATTGTATTTGATTTGAGTTCTAACATAGAAAAGATAAAGATAATAATTACAAAAAAAAACTATTTTTTTTTAAGAATAGAGTTAAAGATTTCAAATAAATTCATTTATTGTACAATTTTTAAATGAATTTTATTAAAGAACAAAGGAACATGTTTTTTTATCCTTACTATATTCTCTTTTTTTTTTTCCATGAGATTGCAACCAAACACTACTAAAAAAAAGAGTCGGGAAAAAAAGAGAGTTTTACCTCTGTAAACTTGCGCAACTTTTCTTCTTGAACGTGCACGAAAGAAACCCTAGTTGACGACTAGAAATGGAGATGGAAGACAACAAAAGCTAGTCCTTGTCCGAAGCCTTGCTAGCAAAATGGACATCGTGGAATTTTCCATGGGCTTTGGAGCTGAAACAAGCCCAATCCTAATATGCCGTTATATAGGCTTCCGCCCAACCCTTTGATACATCAAGAAGTGAAGGCCTAATTTGTCAGCATAACCATCTTCTAACAGGCTACAGCCCAACCCTTTGAAAAAAGATGTTTACGTCACACAAATGTTTTTTAAAAAACCAAGAAAAATATGATATATACATTACTTGATTCAATAAACTTATAAAAAAACAAAAAATAAATAAAGCAAAAAAAAATTAACAATAATTAACTATAAAAAATAAATTATCAATATCATACTTAGAATGACATTAAAAGAAACCGCATGCGTCATTAAAACAATGACATGGAAAACAAATCAAACAAAATATAATAAAGCGAACATCTTGTATTTATTTTTAATTAATTAACTTAATATAATTTAAAAACAAAATTTCTTTTTAAAAAACTAAATTTAACAAAGAATAACAGATAAAAGATTTAAGATAACTTGTTTTATTTTCAAAATTAGTAAAAAAATTCTATAGAAAGCAATAAAAACTAACAAAGCTCAATTTTTAATTGAATAAATATTAAATTAAAAAATTAAAAAATACATAAGCTGAAACTAAGGAAAAAATAAGAAGCAAACCTGAGCGAATCTTCTAAACTAGTAACCCTTGAAATTCTAAACATGAGATTAATCAAATAGCTTAATTCTCAACTAATTTAACATCGAATAATGAAATAATAAAAATGTCAGTCTAAATTTTTTTTCAAGGTACAAAAAATAGTAATAAAAAATAAGGATAAAATCTAATATGAAAAAAAACCATGAAGGAGGATGAAACCATATGAAAAATATTCAATTTAAAAAATTATATCAAATAAAATAAGTAAAGATCAAAATAATGAAAGGTCAAATATAATATATAAAAAAATTGAATGAGGATGAAATTGAAAATAAATTTTAATTTTATAAATTATTTTAAATAAAATAAATAATAATAAAAAATAAGGAATAAATTCAAGGGAAAAATAAATTTAAAAATTGCTTTGAAAATTAAAGATTAGACAATAAAATTGAGGAGGAGAAAAAATAAATAAATAAATAAAAAGTCACCAACTCTAAATCCAAGGTACGTTGACAATACAGTCGTTTAGAAGTGAAGGGGTTACCAAGATGATTTAAACACTACCTTAAATGCCATTACGTGATTATTGAATTATGCAACATGTGTCAATTGCAAAATATCAAATTGCCTCTTTGTTTATTTAATTATAACAAAAATGAATCAGACGGAAAGGCCCATGAAAACTAGCATGAAGGTTTTTTATAAGAATAATTCAGTTATTTTATTATACTTAAAAAAGAAATTGATAAAAAGTCACTAAATACCAGTTTAATATTTCTTATATTTAAAAGTAATTAAATTATTTTACAATATTAAAAAAATAAAAATATCGATTTCTCCTAATCAATCTCCAATGAACCATGTGAAAAAAAAGGTATTATCCTTAACCAGAAGGTAATTAATTTTGTTTGGGAAAGACAAATCAATTATTTTATTATTTTAATCCACAATTAACCATGTCGTGGTCCACACTAAGCATTTTTTATTTTTACGTGTTCTTATTTTAATTTATCTTAGTTAGTCATGTCTAGTTCACGGGGTCAATTTGGTTAAAAACCAAACTTGGTAAAAAACTCGTCTCTTCATCAACGGAGAAGCCAGATTTGAAATCCAGAAAGAATGAAATTAAGGAAACAAAAAAGGAATAAATCACAGGGTCAATTTGGTCAAAAACCAAACTTAAGCAACCCATATTTAGCCGGGACCTTGAAGCTTGGAAAGAACCAAAGAATAACCCTTTTGGCTTTATTTTCCTCCACTCTTTTCACTATTTGGACACAAGCAAAGCCTAGGCAAACACGCACAGGGGAGACGGAGAGAGAGATAAGCCCAGGAGAGCTTTGGAGAGAGAAGCTCTAAGAAAAACCCACCCAGATACCATCTTCGGAGCTTCCAATAACGAGCCCCAAAACAAAAGCTTCAATCTTTCAGTTTTTTTCTCCATCAATCTCTCTATAAATCCAAAAAAGGTATGTTTTCTTCACATTAAAGTTTCTTTTTTTAATTCATCTCTATCTTTAGATTCTAATGTTAAGCACTCCCAATTGAAAACCCGTTTCAGGTTCTTGATAGATATTCATTGTTGTAGCAGGAATTGTTCAGGTTTTTTATTGGAAGTAATGAAACTCGTTTTTTGGCTAAGACGGTGATTTTATTTGGTTAAGAGGATAAGATGCCATCTGGGGTTCTTTTGAAACTGAGTTTTGGATTGGATAGAGCTATACTTGGCAGAAACTCGGTTTCCTTGGTGTCAAATACTAGTCAATTTTCATCAAGGAGGTCTCTTGTTCGAACTTCAATGGCTGCTTCTAGTTCTAAAGCTGTATTCGGTGATGTGCATATCGATGACCTGATTGCCACTTGTGTGAATGGATTGGAGTTTCCAAAACCCAGTGGTGTTTTTTTCTCGGACAGAAGTCGTTCTAGTTGTCTAAAAGCGAGTGTTAAAATGAGAAATGGGGAGTTGCCGAAAAGTCGTTTGGTGTGGGGGAACCTTATGCTTGATGCAATAAAAAGGAATGGTAAAGCAAATAATTTAGTTCTTGGACCATTGTTAAAGAACTTGTATTCTTCGTCTTCTGTGTGTGCCTTTGGCCGGGCTGCTCAAGACGTGTCATTTGATGGGAATTCCTCCGAGGAACAGTCGGTAGACTCCACTGTGGTATCTGGCTTGTATGTGCTCTCACCTTGCCTCTGTTTCAATTCTTCTTTTTTGGTGACTCATTTTACAGTTCAAATTTCATTATAATCAATTACAAAATTGTGGTACAAACATTATTGGTTTCCCTATATTCTGCTATGGATTTAGCAGTGGTGAAGCAAGGGTTTGGCAACACTGTACAGAATCTTGCAAATTAATTGGGATTTAAAAGGAAGCTGTCTTATAGTCACCTATTTGCATAGTATTGACTTCAGAAATATTGTTGATGACAGAAACTTGAAGTTACTCTCAGGATCATGTTACCTGCCACATCCTGATAAGGAAGAGACTGGTGGGGAAGATGCTCACTTCATATGCAAAGATGAACAAGTCATAGGTATAGCAGATGGTGTAGGTGGCTGGGCAGATGTAGGAGTCAATGCAGGGGAATTTTCTCGTGAACTTATGTCTCATTCAGTAAATGCAATTCAAGAGGAACCGAATGGTTCCATTGACCCAGCCAGGGTGTTGGAGAAGGCTCATGCAAACATGAAAGCTAAGGGTTCTTCGACGGCCTGCATCATTGCCCTTAAAAGTGAGGTGCGTTGTCCTCAGGTCTATTTACACCCAGCTGTTTTTTTTTTTTTTTTAATATTGCAATTGATGAAGTGTTCTGGCAGGAACAGCTTACTGAATATTGTTAACACAATTTAATGAGCTCCACTAGATGTCTATAGTGTTATTGTTTTGAGTCAGAATCAATGGTTCAATCTTCAATGCACTTGTATTTCTTCCTTCTTTTTTTATTGAAGAATGAAAATTCCATTAGTCAAGCTAGTGTAACGAAGATGGTCAGTCCAGATAATGTGAAGTTTTCAAAAAGTGGGTAGCATTTTTGAAGTTCAAGGTTTTTAATTTCTGCTATGGTATTGCAAATTTCAGAACGTTTCTGAAAACTAAATCCTTGTAACACAATATAATCACTCAATTCTATATCTAGTAGATAAAAAACAATGGCCTTCCTTGTTTCATGAAATCATCATGAACAAAGTGTGTCAACCTTCCAATGTCTTTGTTTTGGGCAGGATGTTGATTGTCCCTAGATTGAAGATACTTGGCTTTTGAGACTTGGCAAAAATCTAGCTTAGAGTTACTGGTCCTTTTTTGTGGATTGGAATGCACAAGCAATATTTTACTGTTAGTACATCCTTCTTTGAATGGTCAATTTATATGAAGATTACTAGACTTGCCTTTTATTTTTCAATGCCTGTATTTAAATGTGGTTGTTTATTAAGTGCTTCTACAAAGGTTGCTTTATTAAGTATGCACCGAGTGAAAGTGACTGTTTAAGAATATCTGGTCTTATATGGACTTCTTCTTGCCACAGGGATTGCATGCCATTAATCTGGGAGACAGTGGATTCATGGTGGTTAGAGATGGATGTACTATCTTCGAGTCCCCAGTGCAGCAGCATGGCTTCAATTTTACATATCAACTGGAAACTGGCAATGGAGGTGATCTACCTAGCTCTGGCCAGGTCAGTTAATGCACGCCCCCTCCCCCCCCTCTCTTGTTTCCCATCTTTTTGTCTGTGCATGTTTGCATAAGCTTTGTACAATATTGTAGCATCGTTTCATATGCATAACGTATGTCTACATGTTTGCAATACAGAGAATTCTTGCCTTGGTTTTGCTATTGTCTTTTTATCTAAATTGATCTTATATATTGTTTGTTCATATGCTGCCACATTACAACCTCCAATAATAGCTAAATCGATGATTTGAATCTAACACGTTGCTTGCTTGAATCTCTCTAATATGTCATCACATCCTCTCTTTTCTCTCTCGCACCTTCGAAGTCTAGGTCTCATTAAGAATGCAAATTAGCCAGTTAAGATTAGTCTTGTTTTGAGCTTCGGTGATTGCAATTTCTTAGTGCTAGAGTACGTGTTCCTAATTTCTTAGACAGCTTTTTATCTAAACTGATTTGACTTTACTTCAATGAGTAACTGTTGTGAAATTTGAAAAAAAAAACGACTCCTCACTTGAGCATCCTTCTGGGATTGATGGCCTCAGGTTTTCACAATTCCTGTGGCTCCTGGTGATGTCATTATAGCTGGGACAGATGGATTATTTGACAACTTATATAACAACGAGGTTACTGCGGTTGTGGTACATGCTATAAGAACCGGCTTAGGGCCAGAAGCAACTGCTCAGAAGATTGCAGCTTTGGCTCGTCAACGAGCACTGGATACGAACCGGCAGACACCATTTTCAACTGCAGCTCAAGATGCTGGGTACCGCTATTATGGAGGCAAACTCGATGACATCACCGTCGTCGTGTCATATGTAACGAGCTCTGCCAATATTTGATTCTGCTTTCTCCCACATGGCTACATCGTTTATTTACATTTTCTTATGTTCTTTGACTTCGCTAGATTTGCCACCAAGTTTTGTATTTTTCACGAGAAACCACGTTAAGGAAGTTCTTTATAAAGGCCACCTATTCCGTTGAATACTCCAGTTTTGGGCTTTTAGAAACAGCTGAAAGATTGCTGTTGCATCCAGACGAAAAAATTGGCAAAAAATGAATTTAAGGAGCAGGACAAATATACTTGCCTGTATAGCTGATCAACCCTGCCATGCTCATATTTTAGGGTTTTTAAGAAACAAGTTTTGTATAATATAAATTATATTTTTGAATATCATCTAATAATTAATTTTAATAGTTAAATATTTATGCATAGTTTTTAGACCCGGTTTGGGTTTCGGGTTACCAGGTTGCTCAGGTTAGTTCTTTTTTTATTTAAATTAAAATGATATTGTTTTTATATATATAAAAAACAAAGTTAACGAGTTGCAATTAAGTTTGTGACCAGGTTGTCGGGTTAACCTGTCAGGTTAGCCGGGTTATATCATGTTTTTTCTTTTTCTATTTTTTCTTCATCCCGGTCTGGTTTCAGCTTTGAGTCAGCTGAGTTTTGGGTTGATTTGTTAGGCCGGGTTGAATTTCAAAATTATATAGTTATAAGTTGTTTTTTTAAACTTAAAGAGTTTTTACCATGATGTTACTTAACAATTTAAATTCAATTTGAATTCAATTTGGTGAGAACAATAATGGCTGAACTAGGAATAAGGTGAACTTTCTCAATTTGGCTAGGAATTAGGTCAACTGTCTCCATTTTGGTGCAACTACCAAGCCTACTAGTGAAGGTGTATTATTACCAATCAACATGGAAATTATAGAAACAGAATTGAAAAACTTGGATTTTTTTTTTTAAGAATGATAGTTTCGTAAAATTAATGGGGAAATGATATAAATTGAAAAAATATTTAACAAATAACATGGTTTATTAAAATTATTGAGAATAGCAGTCGTTTTAAAAGGTCTATCTCTTACAAATTAATTAACTTTAACAAAAGTCAAGAACCAATAATAATAATTAAAAAAAAACAGAGATAAGGTGATATAATAGGAAAAAAAATAAAAAAAATGGTTCCTATAGACATTAAAAATTCGTTTTTAACACCAAGGTTGTTAAAATTATTTTTTTGATATATATAAATGTAAATTAAGAACTAAATTCTTTTAACTAATTATATATTAATAATTTAATTTAAATAATAAATAATAATATAATACAATTAAAATAAAAATAAAATAGAGGGTCATCAAGAAACGAAAGATAATCGTCTAATTGATACTCATAAAGGAAATCAACACTATTATTACTGTAATCATCACCGCCATTACCACCATTCCTCGAGAATGGTGGCACTAAAACAGACCCAGAACGTATATTATCATCGGACAAAAAAGGACTGGATTTTGGGCTAATTGAAGTGTTACTGTTACTATTATTTGGCAACCCATGAACATGCCAAGGATTTGGAGGCGGGTTTTTTCTCTGTGACTCTTGGAGAAGATTGTGAAAAGGGGTTAGTGTTACAAGGCCTTGCTATGGGATTGAGAGGCAACGGAGAAGATGGTGTAGAAGGTGGAAACGTGATTGTAGAAAGTCCAATGTGGATTTTGCAAAATCATAAACTCGGGTGCAAATTCGTGATTTTATACGATTTTAACCGAGTTTCTTTGTATTACATTAGTAAGTTTTATTTTATTGATTTTTAATTTTTTAGTTTGAATTTTCATGTTAAATATATTTTGATTTATAAAATTATATAATTTTTGAAGTTAAATTGTAATTTTAATAGCAATTTTTAACATATTTAGTATCGCTAAAATTTTTTTAATAAAATAATTTTAAATACATTTTAAAAAACTATCGAACGATGTTATGATTATCTTTAAATTAATTCCAAATAAAACTTTTAACCAATTATAATTTTATTTGATGATTATCTAAGATATAATTAGAATTACCTCATCAAAATTATTCTAACAATAATAAGTAGGTTAAAAATAGTTTCTTAATGTATCCCTAACTTCTCTCTTAACCATTAAATTTTTTTACTTATTAGTTAACATGAAGAGATGAATTTTAAAACAGCATTAAAACTATCCTTTGTATTAAAACTATGCTATTATTGTAATATTTTTTTAATTAGTGTTATTTTTCTAAAACTTTTATTAAAGTGTTTAATTGATAAAAACCAAAAAAACCTTCTGCAAGCATTTTTGGGATTATCAACCTCTAATAAAATCAAGTTCATAACTTCCTGGCTCCACCTAATATCTGGTTCGAGGAGTGCCCACCAAAATGCGGTTGGAGGAGTGCTCCTCTGTACTTCCAAGCATTTAACTGCATTCTCAGTGCTGTTTTACATTTCATTCATTCTTTTACTATTTTAGCAGTTGACAGCAGTCTCGATGATTGCTTTGTTTTCGTTCTGCACATTCAAATATTTGATTTTCTGAACTCGTGCTATGAGCAAGCCTGCTGTTTGGTGCCTGTTTAAGGATCAATTTATATAAAAACGATCAGAGTTCCCTTAACTTTTGACGGGAAAGTCTCGATCAATTAAGCAAAGAAATCAAAGTCTCTGAACCGTGAAGCTCAGTAGCAAGAACCATGAATTGCAATTCTCATCGCATGAAGTTATGCATGCAAACTCGTGAAAAAACTCATCTTGTTACATGAAACACTAATGCCAAAAACAGAGATACAAAACGTGGATCTCACAGCTTATTACAAGAGTGGTTGAAAAGCATAAAAACAAGATACTGCATTTAAATGCTTGGAAAGTTGTCAAATTTAGAGCTTCCAAGGATTCCTTAAGGCTCTTCTTCCTTTCCCTTCACCTCCTTTACGCTCTTGATCTTCTTTTCTAGCTTCCACTTCATGTTCCTCTGGTTGTTCCCCCCCTCCTTCACGTTTTTCCCTTTCCTTAGACGTTTCTTCTTCTTTCCAGCCTCGCTTTTGCCTTTCTTCTTCTTGTCTCCTTGCCTCTTCATACTCCCTCCTGGGGGTCTCTTCTTCTCTCTTCCTAGCCTCCTCTTCCTCCCTTTCCCTCCCCTCTTCTTCTCTTTTCCTAGCCTCCTCTTCCTCCTCCTCCTTCCTCTGTTTTTCTTCCTCTTCTTGTCGTTCCCTCTCCGCTTCTTCCTGTTCTCTTCTCTCCTTTTCTTCTCTCTTCCTAGCCTCCTCTTCCTCCCTTTCCCTCCCCTCTTCTTCTCTTTTCCTAGCCTCCGCTTCCTCCTCCTCCCTCCTCTGTTTTTCTTCCTCTTCTTGTCGTTCCCACTCCGCTTCTTCCTGTTCTCTTCTCTCCTCTTCCTCTCTCTTCCTAGCCTCCTCTTCCTCCCTTTCCCTCTCTTCCTCCTCTTCTCTTTTCCTAGCTTCTTCTTCCTCTTTCTTTCTTGCCTCCTCCCTCTTTCTCTCTTCTTCTTTCTTTCTAGCCTCCTCTTCCTCTCTCTTCCTAGCCTCCTCTTCCTCCCTTTCCCTCTCTTCCTCCTCTTCTCTTTTCCTAGCTTCTTCTTCCTCTTTCTTTCTTGCCTCCTCCCTCTTTCTCTCTTCTTCTTTCTTTCTAGCCTCCTCTTCCTCTCTCTTCCTAGCCTCCTCTTCCTGCTTTTCCTTTTCAATTTCTTCCTTCATTGTATTCTCCTCTATCTCAGCACAAGAAGTGCAATCCAATATGAGCGCTTCTTCCTGAGCATTTAAAAGCTGATCCATTGTGGTGTTAGTAACATTGAATGACACAGCCAAGATGCCTCTATCCAATATTTGGAGGATTGAGCTCTTCCCAGTCAGAAATTGAGGATGATTTCTCTTTGTTGATGTGCTGAACCCCATGAAAACAAATGAATCATTGTTGAAGGAAATTTGAGCCATAGGATGGAACCTAGGCACTGCAAAAACATCCCCTTCCTTAACCTTAAACCTCATGTTTTTGCACTCTGATTCATTTGCTGTGCTATGACAAATCACCCGAACCATCCCTCGCCCGTGCAACACTATTGCTATCTCAGTAGCCATTGGATTCCAATGTGGCCCCATCATGGATCCCTGAAACGAAAACCATCAATGGAAATGCTAATGAAAACACTAGCTAGTAACTGCCAGCTTGGTTCTAAGCCATGCTGTGAGAGCAAAACTTTAGATTAATTTACATTCGAAGGCATTACCTTTGTCAAGTTCACCATGAATATTCCAATGTTGGAATCACTTAGTGATTTCAAGCTATTTTTGTCCACAGTCAGACTCCACCCATTACAATTCTCAAAATCTGGCTTAGCATCTAGAATGTTGAATGTCTTGGTTTCCTTGGTTTTCTTATGTTTGTTTCCGATAAGGAAATCTAGCATTCGGTCTTCCAATTCCCAATATACTGATTTCTGATCCTTTGTTACTGCGTGCACCACTGCTGGTGGCTTCGTTGCACTGGTTAATTCCTCTAAAACTTCTTCAGGGACCTTGAGAAACCAATTTGCAGTACATGTTTTAGTACATCTTTCAAGAAGTTCAAAATTTTGAGGCACAAAGCTCTGCGCATAAAAGGGCTTGAAACTTGTTGTGAAATCAGTCTCAATTAGATAATGTTTTGTTTGTGGATCAAGCAGTGACTAATTCAATCAAATGTATAATATATATTTATTTTATCAGATAAATATTCTACTTCAGATTTAATTCATAGCACCTACCATAGCATTGTTATTAGGGCAAAACAATACTAGTAAGCAGTAAATATAACACACATAAATGTTGATGATATAAGAATGCTAATTAAGCTGACAAACTATTAGAAATAAGTCATCAATCATTATACCTTAAAAGCTTCTTGAAGGACTTTTCTATCAAATCCAAGGACCAGATCGCTGACGCTAGAGTATGCTCCAATTGATGGCTCCTACATTAACATTTGCAATGTCAGAAACAAAAACAGTAGACTTACTACTTCTTACAGCTCTAAACAACTTCTCTTCAAAAATTTTCTCAAGTATTACCAGGTAATTACAAAATAATAAGAGGAAAGGAGAAAAGGGTCTCAAGAATCCTATACATATATGTCCTCATCTGTATTGGAAAAGATAGCATGGATCCTCATCTTCTGTCTTTCCGAGTCTAGGTTACTTCGAACAAAGAAAACCGAGCCTGCCTGCAGTCTATATACATCTCCTCTCCGTAGATTCATCCTCTTCATTTCTCTTCCATCGGTCCAGCTCAACTTCCCATTCCCTGCATCCAAATGTAAGAACATAAAGCATACGGTTGAATATGGATCTTCTAGTGTAAGCAACATTGGCTAAGCTTAAGCACTTACCTGTGTGTACATAAAAGACCATGTCAGCATGGAGAAGTACAGGGAGCAACAAGGAGTTAGGCTCCAATGTGATGAACTGAATATGGTATGGCCCTTTTGTTCCACTTCTAATTTCAGCAGCTGAAATCTCTCCATATTCTGTCACCACCAGAGACCTCCTGTGTCCTCTCCTCACCAGATAAGGTCTCTCCACAGCTGAAACATCCTCACTGAAGGCCTCTACATGAAGAGAGAAACAGAGTAGTAAACCCAAAAACAAGAGTGATAAAAGCGGCACCTTTTGCAGCATTTTTACCAAAGGAAAGGAGAAATTAACGAGCTCAAGCTACTGATTGAGTTATAGCTATGATGATGATCTATATAAAGAGATGACGAGGAGCTACGTGTCATCCATGTGGACACGTAGATGTTCATGGCATCACGTGGCTGTTGCTTAGACGAACTCTTCCCGCTAAAATACAAAGTGGTAAAGATCTAATTTGATCCTTTTTTCAGGGACGAGGTCCTGGTCTTGCTTCGAAAATAGTTTCATTTCTTGAAAAGATAAGGCACAGTTTTCGACAACAAGTGGCGGACTGGTTCAACACTCAAGTTTTATTTCTTCTTGTTTTTGGACCAAGGTGAGGGATGGACATAGACGGGCACATTTCTTTCTTGATAGGGCCATTGTCTTAAAGCTCTATTCTTGCTTGAACAATATAGGCTTACAATTGCTAGCTTAGAACTCTCATTCTTTGGACGAAACAGGGCCACATGGGCTAAGATTAGGCCCTCAAGCTTCTGGGAAAATGGGCCCTAAGTAAAACAAATCCATTGCCTTTGTTGATCATTTCAAAAGCTTTCCTAATTAATTAAATACCATGATCATGTGATATGTATAATGTAATAACAATAAAAGCTAGTCTTCTTACTAATGCAAACCCAATATAATTTATTTTATTCTTATAAAATTATATTAAATTAATATATATATATATATATATATATATATATATAAACCATGCCACACCTGGTTTGAAAAGCTGGTAAATTAACGAGACTCAAGCTATATATCTCCTCACCAACCCTCTAATTAATTATATATCTGAAATCTGATCAAGAACTTCAAAACTAGGCAAGAGAAGATTTTACATGGAAGGTGAACGTCGGCTTTCTTCCTTCTTGAGAAAGATTTAACAAGTTGACTTCCTACTCGGAGAGTTCTGTGATGTTCTCTAACCCTAGCTGACTGTGACGCTTGAGAATTCTTTTCCAAGTGGATGATAAATCTCACGAGTTGGTCATTTCATCATGAACTCAAGTGGCAAAAGAAACAGAGCTACCAAAAAACAACTTTCCCTGCAGACCACAAAACACTGTGATTTTAACCAGACTGTGGGATTCTTCATGGTCCCCGGCGCCCATGATGATGGCAGTGAGATTAAAGAAAGAAACTAGCATGGGCCACGTACAAAATGGTAAAGGAATCAGATGAAAACTTGAATAATTGTGGTCGTAAAGAAAACAAATTGAATCATATGGTATTTTTTCAAAGCAAAACCAACATATCCTGAGGATCCTCCCCTTGTTGTAAAAGGACTTGTTAAGGGCTGTTGCTTGTAAAATACAAGATAGAAGATCCGCCACTATCTTGCATGCCCGATTTGAATGACCCTCCACTCCCACCTTTCTTTGCCTTTTTCTTTTTTAGTGATGTGTGTACAGACTATCTTTTTACGTGAATGATTATAAATTGGAATCTCAAACCCTAACTTTTGTGTTCTACAAGCTGCCCTAATTAATTCCCTCGATCTCTTTCTTCTATCCGTCGCGTGTGTTCCGTGTACTTAAGAGCCTTAATACCTAAGTATTTGACTTGAACCTTCTCCCAAAATAAAATACTCTCAAGCATGAATCAATGTCAATCACGAGTTCATGCAGAATATTAGTTTTCTTCCAAGGATGCTAAAGAATGCTGCCTCGTATTGGTTAATTTTTTTTTAATTTTTTTTTATATATATCATGGAAACACAAGAACCAAATTATTTAGAAAAATTCATCAACCCGAGATCTCTAATCAAACATTTATTTATATATAAATCAAGAGATGTGAATGATACTATTCAAATCAGAAATATTCTCTGCTAATAATTGACTACTTAGCACTTGTTTTTAAATTTCTCATGGAATCCTTTGGTTTTGTTGTATTGCATTTTCTAGAATAATATTGTCACTTTCATAGGACGTACGAAGAATATGACTCGGACTTCACAAAAATGAAAACAATCTAATTTCATATGATTTGCTATGAGCGAAAGGTTATTAATTAATTAATGTGTCGGGGAATTTTGTACTGGAGAGTTTTATATAAGTAATAAGATATCAATTTTTTATTGGGAAATTTAACAATAAAACAATATAAATTATATTTTAAAATTTCACCAAATAACTTAAATTTTTAAATTGATTTGATTTTTTAAGTTTAAGCTAAATAATTTGTCAAAATTATATTTTCTTTCAAATTAAAAAATCTTAAAAACACATCATCTACTTGAGTAAAGCTCTTTGAATATTTATTTCAAAAATTGAACTCGAAAAACAAGGAAGAAAGCAAAACGACCCGCTAACTTTTGAGGTTTCTTGCAGTAATCTGCACTTTAATCATTTCATCTTTTGAATGACTAAAATTTTTGAAACCATATAATTCGAGTCATCTGAACTCTGAAGAGCTTTGAAACTTGACCACTGCTTTTTATTAAGGGATTTCAAAGGAAAAAATCGAAAGAAAAAGAAGAAAATCTTACAAAATATTAGTTTATTTAATACATGGAAGAACTGGCAAAATAAACGCACGCAGTGCAAGAGGGAGCAGCTAGCATTGGATCCCTCAAGATGTTTCCATTAAAGAACAATAAAAACTTAGAAGAATTCTAAAGAAGGAGACGCATGATGAGCTTTGATTACGGCATGACTGCATGCATCACACAGAAAGCTAGCTAAAATTTGAAATATCTTTTCGCAGAGGTGGGCATGCAAAGGCAAAGGTAGCCAAAAACCCTTTCTCTTTGTCCTTGAATGGTGCCTTCTTCCTTTCCAGTGCCTGTGGTACTGTTTTCATCATCGATCAATCAATCAATCAATAAATCAAAGATAATACCACTAACCTCAACGAGAACATATTCTCTTCTTCTTTTTAGTTTCCTTTTCTCTTTCCATTCTTTCTTTCTCTTGGCCGCCAAAGCTATACAGATCTTACGTGGGCTTGGATTCTACTGCTAAACGCAGCTGTATGCAAGAAAGATCGATGAACCTCAAACCTTTGATGCATATATGTACATGCATATCCGACAAAAAGCCGCCAAGTGGGGTCCTACAAAGTCAGCCGCAGCCAATCAGATCGGATAGGATGTCAAATATTGGACCCCACTCCTGGGTCATATCTTTCGTCAACAAGAATTCTATAAATTTATTTTCACGTTAGCGGTTAACGATAAGAAATTGAATAGATTTGCTTCTCTTCTAATTTTAGATTTGAATGATGTAATTATTAATATAATAATTATTAAAAATTTATATAATTATTAATTTTAAAATTTATAAAATTACTTAAGATATATATAAGCTGACCTGAACATTAATGTTATTTAATAATTTAAAAAAAAATTCTATAAATTTTTGTGTTAACTTTTCTTTCCTACTCCTATAGTGTGTAGTAGAATTAATCACTTAATTATGCACCCATAGCATAGGGAGGAGTTAATAAACTGAAATATTTGTTAATAATAAGATTATTATTCGAATGGCTACTTAAGTCAATGATAAGAAGTTAAAAAAAAAAACATTTTGATTAACATGGTATGCATATTAACTATATGTAAGAATAGAAATTAAATAAAAAACATTCAATTTGATTGGGAAAAAAAAGAGGAGAGTTGAAATAACTCATTTACAATAATAAATGGGAATTCTTGGTTGAATACTCTATTGTAAAATTTGTTGAAGATCATCAGCCTTAATCACTGCATAATCATAACTCATTCCTTCCGTTTCTCTTCCTCACAATTATGTACTACATTACTTTCCTTTCCCATGTAATACGTTACACATTAGCTTCAGTTTCCTTTGCTAAGACGTTACACATTCAGCTGTATAGTTTCCTTGTAAGACGTTACACATTCAGTTGTATATAAATACAAGAACTCTCACCACATCAAATGTGGCAGTTTCCAAATATTCACATGGTATCAGAGCAGCCATTGGATTCACATCCCACGATCCTAATGGCCTCTACCTCATCTGATTCGACCTCCACCTCATTTGATTCTTCTCCCACTCTTCTTCCTTTCAATACCATGATTCACATGGTTACAATCAAACTCTCCTCCTCCAATTACCGTCTGTGGAAGAGTCAGCTTCTTCCTCTCCTTGACAGCCAAGGCTTGCTGGGTCAAGTGGACGGCACCCTTGTGCCACCACCACAATTTGATCCTCCTACCTCTCAGACACCAAACAGAAGTCACCTAGCATGGAAAGCAACTGATCAGCGTCTCCTCAGCCTTCTCCTCTCCTCTCTCACAGAGGAGGCAATGGCTGAAGCCGTTGGCCTCTCCACCTCTCGTGAGGTCTGGACCGCCCTTGAAACCACCTTCAGCCACCGCTCCAAGGCTCGTGAGATTCGTCTCAAAGATGACCTTCAATTGATGAAGTGTGGCACCCGTCCGGTCATGGTCTAAGCCCGTGCATTCAAAGCTTTATGTGACCAACTTCATGCAATCGGTCGCCCAGTTGATGAAACTGACAAAGTTCACTGGTTTCTTCGTGGTCTCGGGCCAGATTTCTCCACCTTCTCAACTGCCCATATGGCACAAACTTTTCTCCCCTGCTTCACCGATCTTGTCTCTAAAGCCGAGAGTTTTGAAAATTTTCAAAAATCTCTAGAGATTTCAGCGCCTCCAGTTGCAGCATTCACTGCCAACAGAAGCTCTTCTCATCGTGGAAGCAACTCCTTTCGCCCAAATTGTGGCCGTGGATACGGGTCCAGTAGCAACTCTTCTCATTCTGGACAGAACCGTAATCACACCAACCAAGGTCGTCGTCCACCACGCTGCCAGATCTGCCGCCTGGAAGGACACTATGCTGATCGTTGCAAGCAACGCTATGATCGACATGAAGCCACAGCCTATCTTGCTGAATCTGATTGGCTCTTGGATACAGGGGCTTCAGCTCACATGACTCCAGATAATTCCACATTGGAGCAGTCTGTAGCTTACACGGGTAAGGAATGTGTAATTGTTGGGAATGACGCGTCTCTACCCATTACACACACAGGCAATATTTCCCCTTTCTCAGATCTTAAATTATTAGATGTTTTAGTTGTTCCTCACCTTACTAAAAATCTTTTGTCCATCAGTAAACTCACAAATGATTTTTCTTTATTAGTTACCTTTGCTAATAATTTTTTCACTGTTCAGAATTGCCTAACGGGAAAGGTGGTGGCAACCGGTAAACGTGATGGAGGCTTATATGTGCTAGAGCGCGGCAATTCTGCATTTATTTCTGTCCTTAAAAATAAATCTCTTCATGCTTCATATGATTTATGGCATGCACGCCTTGGACATGTGAACCATTCTATTCTCGCTTTATTAAATAAAAAAGGACAACTTCATCTTACCTCTTTATTGCCATCTCCTAAATTATGCGATACATGTCAACTTGCTAAAAATCATCGCTTGCCTTATACTCGTAATGAACACAAGTCGTCAAATGTGTTAGATCTCATTCACTGTGACATATGGGGTCCTTCACCTGTAAAATCTAATTTGGGCCATAACTATTATGTTTTGTTTATTGATGATTATTCTCGTTTTACTTGGCTCTATCCTTTGAAATTAAAATCTGACTTTTATGATACCTTTATTCAATTTCAAAAATTTGTTGAAAATCAATATTCCTCTCGCATCAAAATTTTTCAAAGTGACGGTGGTGCATAATTTACAAGCAATTGCTTTAAAACTCACCTTCGTACCTCGGGTATCCATCATCAGCTATCTTGCCCATATACTCCTGCCCAAAATGGTCGCGCAGAAAGAAAACATCGTCATGTTACTGAAACTGGTTTGGCCCTTCTTTTCCATTCTCACACTTCTCCTCGCTTCTGGGTTGATGTCTTTAGCACTGCAACTTACATTATCATCCGATTGCCCGCACCGCTTCTCGAAGGTAAGTCCCCCTTTGAACTTCTATATGGTTCTCCTCCAAATTATGAGAATTTTCATCCTTTCGGTTGTCGTGTGTATCCATGTTTACGTGATTATATGCCAAATAAATTTTCCCCTCAAAGTATTCCTTGCATTTTTATGGGCTATAGTACTTCTTATAAAAGGTTCCGTTGTCTTGACCCCTCTACATCTAGAATATATATCACTCGACATGCTCAATTTGATGAAAATTACTTTCCCTCTCTAGAAACCTCTCAAGCTCAACCAATGTCTTCCCTTCAATTTTTCAATTTTTTAGTCTCTATACCACCATGCCCACTTCTTCCCCACCGCCACATTCCCCACATATTACACAATCCGGGTCTAACTCGTGTATTTTTTGTACTGATCCTGTGAATGAGCCTATGCAGATGGACAATTCTATTGCAAGTTCTTCTCCGCAGCACTCGGACCTCAGTTCACCTTCTCTTGCACCCCCTGTACTGGCTCCTCCTCTTCCAGTTATTGTCTCTCATATGAGCTCTCATCTTATGCTCACACGAGCCAAAGCTGGAATTTTTAAACCTCGGCACCCGGCTCATCTTGTATTTTTGGGATCCTCTGGTCTTCTCTCCACTCTTTTGGCATCCGTTGAACCAAAAGGATTTAAATCTGCTGCTAAGAATCCTTCTTGGCTCGCCGCCATGGATGAAGAAGTTCAGGCCTTACAAAATTATGTATAATCATAACTCATTCCTTCCGTTTCTCTTCCTCACAATTATGTACTACGTTACTTTTTTTTCCCATGTAATACGTTACACATTAGCTTCAGTTTCCTTTGCTAAGACGTTACACATTCAGCTGTATAGTTTCCTTGTAAGACGTTACACATTCAGTTGTATATAAATACAAGAACTCTCACCACATCAAGTGTGGCAGTTTCCAAATATTCACAAAATTGAACACCAGATGGCTAATTAACAAACGTACGTAGTGACACACATTTTTTGGAAAAATAAAAATAAAAATTGATAGTGAAATTACAATGCAAATTTTTTTTTTCGTGTCTACAATGAATTGAATCCCGTCTAAAACTATCATAATTTCACCCCAATCCGTCGAGAAAGTAATTGAATTTTATTAACCTGTTCAGTCAAATGAAATAGAACCTATGCTTTCTATTTCCAAGAAGATGTGACAATGAGAGGGTGCATGGTAGTGTTTGTTCTTGGGACTTTTGTGGGGACAAATAAGTTAATGGAACATTGACCCTCACAATTGACCTCTTCCTCATTTTGCACTTGAAATTAGTAATGTGTGTGGGGAAATTGTGGTTGTGGTTATTTTTTAAAGTATTTTTTATTTAGAAATATATCAAAATAATATTTTTTAAAAATTAATTTTAATATCAACTCATCAAAATGATCTAAAAACACCTAAAAATATTAATTTGAAGTAAATAAAAATAAATTATTTTTAAATTTTTTCAAAAATATTTTTAAAACACAAAAATAAATAGAATTATACTATTTGGAAACCACTCTTTCTTATTTGATTATTCAATTATAGCCCTATGTTATTCAATAAATAGCTTTAGTAGATTTTTCCCTTGGAATGTTATCAAGGATTGAAGGATAGTAAATTGTCTTTACTTATAAAATTTTTAAGAAATTCTATTTTTTTTAACTTTGGGCACCCGAGCTCTTAAAAATAAACCCAAGCATGCGAGCCTATAATCATGCCATATGCTTGGATTTTTTTTTCTAACTTTTTTTAAAGTAGATTATACGTTATCTATTGCAGCAGACAAAGCATATGATTAATCGTTTACATATCAAATTTTAAACACTATAAAAACAATTAAAATATCGAGTAGTGCAATCTTTTACCTAAAAACCCGACTTCAATATATTTTTATCTAAAAAACAATCTAATAATCTTAAGAAATTAATTTTGCAACTCAGAAAAAAAACTTAAACAAGTTAAAAATACAAAATCAAAGAAAAAAAAAACCCCATTCAATCTTAATCCATCTCTAAAGGACATAAAAAAATTGGACAAAATCCAAACCCTAAATTTTTGAAAATAGCGTTGACACAATATTTTTTTTTAAATGCCTTACCAAATTTTTTATTTTGAACCCTTTATTTTTTATTACCCCCAACAACAAAACCGAATTCTTCTTCGCAAAACTAAAAACCAATTTAAGGCATAGACTTTTTTTTGAGACTGCACAAAACAAACTGTTAAATTGTAATGAAATGATAAAATAAAAATAATTCAATAATCATATAAAAAAATTTAAGGAAAAAAAAATACCATGGGAATGGACAATATTTCACTCATATAGGTCATAGTAAAACAGAGGCATACTGAGGCCTTTATTTTTTTTTTTAATTGAATTGTATTATAGAACACAATGTATAATGTATAATTGAATAACAGAGTGTTGTAATAGTTATTTTTTAAAGTATTTTTTATTAAAAAATATATTAAAATAATATGTATTTTTAAAAAATTATTTTTGACATCAATATATTATATGATCTGAAAACACCAAGAAAATATTAATTTAAAGTAAAAATAAAATAAAATTTAATTTAATTTTTTTAAATACTTTTAAAATATTTTTTTCCATGTTTTATCCTTTCTCCTAAATTTATTCAGGAAGACAGGAAGAACTATTTTACTAGAGATGGATTTTAAATTTTTTTGAATGAAAAGGATGTAAACCTGTTTCACTCTTAACTGTTGATGTATTTAAATTTTAAAGGGGAGTTTGACCCCACATTGCAATAGGAGTGTTAAAAAATTTTGAATTTTTTTATTTTAAAATATATTTTTTTATTATTTTGATATAAAAAATAATTAAAATAAATTATTTTAATATATTTTTTTAAACAAAAATACATTTTAAAAAACAATAATTATCACTATCACAAACACCCGTTAAGTCTACAAATTGTTAAAACTTTGATGGCACCCTGAATTTTTGAGATTCTAACTTGCAAGAAGCTCTATATGCCAACTCCATAAGTCCATATGATGTGAAGGGGTATCAACTCTCATTTCTATTCCTTTCCTGGTCTAGCATGAAGCTCCAACTTTGAAGTCTTGTATCCTAGGGTTGGATAAAGTGATTGAAATTAAAATGATTATTAAATCTATTTTTTAAAATATTTTTCATGTTGAAATGCATTAAAATAATATATTTTTTTATTTTTTAAAATCAACGCATCAAAACGATCCAAAACATATATAAAAAATTAATTTTTAATAAAAAATTGATTTTTTTAAAAACATGGCTTGACCCGCGTTTCCAACCTCTCCCTTATTTATCACTTCTTTGCTTTCACTCTCTGGGTAGGCAGATCACCAGAAGGAAACTAATGTAAAATCATTGAAGAGAAAGAACAATTGGGACAGGCAATATGTTTGCATGTGGCACCTTCACATTTTGTTTTACCGTTCTTGAGTTCTGCAAATACAAAAAAAGGAAGTCAATTCACAATTAGTATTTGCAACTGAATGAATATATTTATACATATAATTTATTAGGCTAGAAACTTAGTTAATTTTCAGCTCCACATCTTTAACAGAAGCAAAATAATTGAGGTCTGCAAACTGGCAGCAGTGGCCGTAACTAGTGCCAACACCATGAAAGAAAACTACTGCCAGAACAATATCAGAACAGTTGAGGTGGGAAAATAAACGACGAATCCTAAAAAAGCTAAAGGCAAAGTAGAGACTTGAGTTACAAGCTTCGAAGAGATAAAAAGGATTGGTCTGACTCGTGTCTAGCATGCCATGGCCACACATGTCTCTCATGGATCACCATGCCTTGATACCCCTCATGCACACAAGCAAAGATAAAAAGCCAGTGATCATAACCACCAAAAGCCCCCTCTCCCTTGCCATTTCCCACTTTCTAAAGCACTCAAAACAAGCAGAGAAAGAAAATTGAAGGAGTTTCAAACACAGAGGGGCTACTTACCTTTGTGCTCTTAGCTATGAAAGTTCCAGTTCCCTCACCACAAAACAACAGCTGCAACAACCAGTCTCAAAACCCAAAACCAGTGTCTTGCAACAACACCAACAACAACAGCAGAAACATCAGCTTTAACCCCAACAATCAAAACCTGTGCTACGAACCCACTTCGGTTCTTGACCTGCGTCGAAGTCCAAGTCCTGCAAGAGCTGGCAAACTCGCGGCCTCTGCAAACGATCCTATTGAGTGGGATGATCATGTCTTGCAAACTTTGGATTGGGATTCTATAATGAGAGATTTGGACTTCCATGATGATTCCGCTCCTGCCCTCATCAAGAGTTTTCCACAGTTCGGTACCTGCAGTGAGTCTCAAATCCAAAGCCATAACCTTCCTGAGTTCACTGCATCTCATCAGATGGATGCTACCCAGTTTCTTCACTCTGATTTTAACGATATGTACATTAATTCTATCCCAACTCACAATTTGACTTCTCTTGATTTGTCCCATAGTTTTCATAACAATATTGGAAATTGGAATGCTGGTTTTGATTTCATTCAAGAGCTTATCAAAGCAGCAGATTGTTTCGACACGAACGAGCTACCACTTGCACAAGCGATATTGGGACGGCTCAGTCATCGACTTCAATCACCAATTGGTAAACCACTCCAAAGAGCCGCTTTTTTCTTCAAAGACGCTCTCCAGTCTCTCCTTGCTACCGGATCAACTCGGCCGCAAACAAATCCTGTAATCCCTTCGTGGTCCAATATTGTCCAAACCATTAAGGCCTACGAGGCCTTCTTTAGGATCTCTCCAATCCCCATGTTCGCTGACTTCACCACCAACCAAGCTATTCTTGATTCCCTTAATGGAAATTCAGTGTTTCTTCATGTCATAGACTTTGATATTGGATTTGGCTGCCACTATGCTTCTTTAATGAGGGAACTTGTAGACAAAGCAGACTCGTGCAATAACCTCACATCTCCGCTTCTTCGAATCACTGCTGTTGTAACAGAAGACACTGTGATTGAAACCAAATTGATCAAAGAAAGACTCTCTCAATTCGCTCATGAGCTCAAGATGAGACTCCATATAGAGTTTGTGCCTTTCCGTACTTTTGAAATGCTATCTTTCAAAGCAATCGAGTTTGTTGATGGAGAGAAAACTGCTGTTATCTTATCTCCAACAATATTTCGCCGTCTAGGTTCAACAACTAATGTTACTGCGTTTGTTAATGATGTCCGCCGAGTTTCACCAAGTGTAGTCATAGTTGTGGACAGTGAAGTGTGGACAGAATCTGGAACTGGATCGTCTTTTAGGAGGAACTTTGTTGATTGTCTTGAATTTTATTCAATGATGTTTGATTCCTTGGATGCAGCAGCTATTACTGGTGGCGATTGGGCCAGGAAAATTGAGATATTCCTGCTGAAACCCAAGATTTTGGCAGCAGTTGAAGGGTGCGGAAGGCGAGTAGCGTTGCGGTGGAGGGAGGTATTCGTTGGGGCAGGAATGAGGCCAGTGCAACTGAGTCAGTTCGCTGATTTCCAAGCCGAGTCTTTGCTGGGGAAGGTGCAAGTGAGAGGTTTCTATGTGGCAAAACGGCTGGCTGAGTTGGTTCTTTGCTGGAAAGACAGGCCCCTTACTGCTACATCAGCTTGGAAGTGTTAGAAACAAATGGTGATCTTTGTATATTAGAAGTTGATTAGGTTGTTTTTTTGGGATGTAATGATGGATGTATCCCAAAACTACATAGTTTCTTACTTTTGGTAGTTCTCTCTTTTCTGTTGGTGTCTTGCTAGAAAGAAAGAACGGGGCTGAGTTTCTCTAGTCACTCTCTAGGTCTCTCTTTTGTATAACTTGCACAGAACTTTTGCCTGTTATCAAAAGATCTGTAGAAATATAATTTGAAAGGGATAATCCCAACTAGGGAATCATAATCTTCCAGTTCTCTGTTCCCATGATTATTTTTTTGCATGAAGTGTTTCTGACTGAAAAACAAGTCCTTAATGGTCCAAGAAACCATATGAAATGTGCAATCCAAACCTCCTAGAGTTTCACCAATTTACAGCAGAAAATCTCCAGACCTCCATGGCTAACTAAACCACTAGAGACATCAGTACTTTCATAACACCAAGAAAAGCCACCCGCTAAAATCAAGCGGGACAGAACAGCAGCAAACGAAACCAGAAGGCCTCAATCCGAGCTTGATCATCATTTACTGCCGCTACCAATTTAGAAAATCCAAAACTCAAGGCTTCCAGCCGGCAAAAACCCTCAGCAGATTTGACGGAAAACCAGAGAGCAGGAGGGAAACAGCAGCATAGAAAGAAAAAAACTTGATTTTCTACAGATTTTACCCTTTTATAATTTTATTTTATTTTATGAATTCTGTTTTATTCTCCTACTATATGTTTGCATAACATTTTTGTGTCCTTCCCCATTCCTTACGTTGGGTGTCAATAATCTATGCATGTACATCAAAAAATACATTTAGAAATTTAAAAAATGATAGCAAAAAAAAAGGAAAAAAGAAGAAGGCTGGCAACTGAATGAACACGGATGAAAACAGCCATGCCAAGTCTGTCAGCAACAAAAAAATAGAATCCATTTATTCGAAAGAGAACAGCCAGATTTAAGAGATAAATGTAAGCCCCGGTCACATCAGCATGGTAATACCCTTTTAAATTAAATAAATAAAAAAAATGTAGAAAATTAACGCAAGAATAATTTCTCAGTGCGGAAAGGAATCTTAAAACATGAAAAACTGATAATTGTCAAAAAGATAGAACTCTTACCCATAAAAAAAAAAAAAAAAAAAAAAACAGAGAGAGAGGACATGAAAAATAAATTTGATTGTTTATAACCAATCCACATGAAAAATAAATAAATGATAGGGTGGTATTCTAATAAAATAGTAATGATATCAATTAAACAAAAAAAAATCAAACATATTTAAGCCAAAAATTAATACTGGGAAATTAGTTTTATTATGTTTGGAAACTTCATATTTTGGAAAAAAAAGAAGAAGAAAACGAGTATTAACAGATCATTTCATCTATCTCCTTCAACAGTAAGAACACGAGTATTAACACAAACATACCATCATTCCTTCTTTCCATGACCTCCTCCGTAGCTAGCTCCTTCAATATCCTTCTCAACCTTCGCAAAACGAGCTGCTTCCAAGGCTTGCATAATAGCCCCTTCCACAGCCTTCTCAGAATTAGCAGCTGCGTAACTATCAACATTTTTCTCTTGCTCCTGTTAAAAAAATAAAAGAAAAAAAAGAGGCAAGTTTTATTATGCTTTTTTTATTATTATTATTTATAAACAGAGGATATTAACTGGAGAAAAGAGGCTGAAATAGTAAGTGAAATTAAATGCCTACATTACACTTGAAATCAAAATGTGTTAAACTAGTGTTTATGGGATTTTTTGTATTTTTATCTTTGTTTTTATAGTAATAATCAAGTTAATTTTGAGACAATTTAATATTTTAATAAATATAAATATAATTTAAAAATATAAGGTAGTTGCTGATGCATCTAATATACCAGCATGTGAATGTTGTATGTGTTGTCGCATTAAAACAGAGTGTGGGACCATGTACAGTGTTTGAAGACAAATTTTCTTGATATGATTAAAATTATCTCGGCAACCCTTTTCTTCATAAATGTTGCATGTAGCTTATCGATTTCTAGTTTGATATAACGGAACTTTTTTTCTCTCTCTCTCTCTCTCTCTCGTGAATTTTGTGCTCGGCCTTTAAATTCTTAAAGCATCATTTTAATTTTTTTTATTTAGTTTATTTTATTTTAATTATTATTTATTTTAGTACTATCCTCTAATTTTTTTATTTTTTATATTTAGTCATCATTATTTTAATTGATATTTATTTTATTTCATCTCAAACTTTTTTATTTGTCAGATATGATCCTTAGTTTTTTAAATAAATTTTTAAAAAATATTAATAAGTAATTTTTCAGCTTATTCTTTTGTTTATTATTTATTTTATTTGAAATAATTTATAAAATTTAATTTTTTATTTAATTTTACCTTCCATCCTTTTTATTTGTCAAATCTAATCCTCATTCTTTTAATAAAATTTTAAAAATATTAATAAGTAATTTTTCAAGTTATTTTTTATGACATAACCAAATACTAAAAAATATTTTTTAACTTATTTTTAATAAAACTAATAAACATCATAAAATAATTCACTTTTTTATAAATTTATTTTTTATAAAATCTAATTTCTATAAAAAATCTATTTCTTTTTTAAAAAAATTATTTTCATATAGCTTTCAGAACAAGCCTATAAACCCAGACAAACCTTCAAAACTGGATTCAAATAATTTGATTTAATCGAGTTTACTTTTCTATGACATTTGCTCCCAATTTTATAAATCTATCATAAACATTTCTTTGCTTTTCAACACTATGCGAGTGGTATGTATTTGACAAATATGAAATAGTAAATTAATTTCCATGCACAAAAATTAGCTTAGGCCTCACTCCAAAAGAAAACACAAGTGAAAAAAAGAAAAGAGTAAGAATGATAAAAAAATTCATTACTAAAAAATTAGTTTAATCATGAATAATAATAAGTACTAGTAGTAGTGGTATAATTACTATTATTATCATTATTACTATTATTGTTGTTATTATCATTAAAAAAATAAAAATCATAAACTTCATTTGAAGGGTAAAATTAAAAGCTATAAAAACTTTGAGAAAAAACCAAGAAATCAAAAAAAAAAAGATCGAAGTAAAAATATTATATATGACAAATTAGAATTAAAGAATTAAATTAAAAATAAATAGAATTGTAAGAAAAGGGTAAATGACAAAAATCAAAACAAAAAAGATTGAATTTGAATGGAAATTAACAATGAAGACCAGAGCTTTTTTTTTTCAGGGTGGGAGAGATAAATAAAATGAAAAAAAAAAAGTATATAGGCCCATAAGTGATAAATCAATCATTTTAAAATGACGCGCGCCAACTAAAAATGAAAAACACAATAAAAAATCAAATAAAATCATGATAATATATTTTTCATCATTGAGAGGAGTTGTACGTGTCACTTAAAGTGTGCAATGCCTCTCATATGCTGGTGTGTGGATAATATATGTCACTTATTTTTTTATATAAAATAATAAAAATTTAATAGTAAATGATATAATTATTCTTTTTCAAACTAAAAATTAAAAAAACTCGAGGTAAAAAATTTTATAGCCCCTATTCTCATATGTTAATTTTTCTTGCCCCAGGAGCATCCGGGTGGTTTTTATGTGTGCCAAAAAAAAAAAAAAAACCCATGTCAGGCAATTTTTTTTTTCTTTTGGTTTTTTGTATTTATTTTACTATTTATTAAAATATGAAAAATCAATAATATGCTCGAACAAATTTATAATAATTAATTTGCCATGTCAAAAAATAAAAATACCCATCAAAGCCAATCAATTTTTCTTTTTGGAATGGTAAAAGTATCATTTTACTAAAGCGGTGAATAAAAAAAATTATGAATAGTGCTATAAGGAATTCGCCTTCTATTTTTAGCTATTTTTTTATTGTAATTTAGTACTTGTACTTGAAGTAAAACAAAACCAATTAATTAGATCTTGTAATTTCAGAAACTATGTGTGTACTCGTTGATCCGTTTATAAATTAGTCATTTCATCAATTCCATGTTCATTTCTAATTTGTTTCTGTTTATTTTTTTTAAAAAGAAAAAAAAATAATAGAAGAGTAGATAATATGGAAAAGTTTGACTAGAAAATAAAGAAATCATAAAACAAAAAACATTAGCGGAAAATTAATAATTTCCAATGTCATATTATAATTATAATTACAAAATATACTAAAATGTCTAAATAAAACACTATAACAACTCTCCGTAGGTAAATATATATATATTTTTATTTTATTTTTAAACTTTTTTTTTTAATTGTATTCTTTGGGCATTCTCAAATTAATGATGAATTTATTTAAAAAACAAATTAGGTAAGAAAAAAATTCAAAAAAAGAATCATAAGTGTAAAATAAGGAAAAATCTCATGGTTAATATTAAAATTACTGAAAAAATTTATGTTTAGTTTACCTACTTTCTTTTTTCTTGCATTGAAGTCCTTTTAGGTTTTAAAATTTTTAATTTTTGTTCAAAAGTTCAGTTTCTTAATGTAAACCCTCGGTTATAATTTTTCTGGGTATTTAAAAAATAAGAAATTTAACCAATAGTAAAATGGGTTAAATTAAATTAAAGAAACCTAAATCAAGATAAAAATAGTGAAATTAATGAAATGAAAAGTGAATATAGTACTAAATCATTGAAAAGAAAAATATTTGTGAGGACAAAATGAATACTTAAAATCAAGAGAGGTCAATATTTAAATAACAGAAGGTTGAGAGTTTATATATAAATGATAAAAAGGGGTAGGGACAAACGATTAATTAGCTTCGGCTAATGACATCTGAAAGGATGACCGGGACAAACGATTGATTAGCTTTGGCTAATAGCATCTGAATGGATGACCGGGACAAATGAATGATTAGCTTCAGCTAATGGCATCCGAAGGGATGACCGGGACAAACGATTGATTAGTTTTCGCTAATAGCATTTGAATGGATGACCTGAATAAATGAATGATTAACTTCGGCTAATGACATTCAAAGGGATGATCGGGACAAACGGTTGATTAGTTTTGGCTGATGGAATTCGAAGAGGATTGCCAGGGTGAGTGAATAGTTAACCTCGACAAATGATGTCTTAAAAGAATGGCTGAATTTAAGATTATAGTTGATTGCAAGAATTGGTGCATATATATGTACTATAAGTTATATATAACAAGAACATGAAGGAACTACAAATGTTACATTTCAAACATGAGATAATGTTAATGCTTCATTAAACTGCTAGACCATTTTCTTATTGTTGTTGTTGTTGTTGTTATTATTATTATTATTATTATTATTATTAAGTATTTGCATTCTTGTAAATGTTTTGTACTATAGTAGGGACGTCATACCAACAAGGTGCCTAGAAAACCCGATACACGAGAACCTACTTTTGCAAGGAATCATGTAGTTGCATTCTAAATCATGATGTATTTTATATGAATTAATGTACTGAATGTATAACTATTATCAGATCCTTTTAGATTAAATTCATGATGACTATTTGTAGGGTAGAATACAAACTCATGACTATGCATGTATATTTTAAATGCGAACTTCTAATCATGCAAACATAATATTATGAGTTTATGTAAGATTCATTTTTAAATGAAATGTTGATTGTTGTTAATGTATGGATTATATATTGATGATGTGAAGGGAACATGTTCGCCGATTACAGACACGATGTGTGTTAAGTACAAAAAATTTTTTTTACTGTTGTTTGGGGCTTGAAAAGCCGGGTTGCTACACTTAACATTACAGTTCATGAGTTTAAGAAAAGGAGAGAAAAAGTCACAAGAAAATAATGAAGAAGAGAGAGCTGGTGAATGATCATTTTTCAGTGATGAAACTTGTCGTTTTTGGTATCAACATGTTTTGTTTAAGGCGAAGAGTTCATTAATAATGGGTTTTTTTTTTCTATAAACATGCTTTAAAAAATAGATTAAATTTTGTTTAGATTTGTTGATTCGATTGATTTTTTTGAGTGATTTTAAAGTATTTTGGAGTTGACTAATAGTTTATAAAGGTTTTTATAATGTTTTTAGATAAAAACAGGTTGAAAAATAGACCATGAACCTAAGCTTCCAAACACATGCATGCCTGAGCTTTTTTATTAAGGCTAGCCAGGTGGGTTTGGTTCACAATGCTTGGCTTATTTTTTGCATCTGTTTGTTTTAATGAATTTCCATTAATTGTTTATATTGAATTAGCTTTGTTTTTTAAATAATGATAGATTTGTTTATATTATTTTTTTAGTTGCTTGATATTTCAAGGAAATTAGTTTGATTTGTCTTTAATCCTTTTCCTCTTATATTAATTAGTTGTTTTTGTATAATTTTTGTATATATAAAAAAATAATCTGTTATTAGTAACAACAATTCACTGTTAAGATATAATGAATGAAAAAATATTAAAGTAAAAAAAAAACAGTTGATTTAAAACATTTGCATGTGCATTTATATTTTATTTTTAGTATAAAGATTGGTTTCCTACATTAATATTTAACTAGTGCTAATAACTCGTTTTGGTTTATTAGTTTATATGTTTTTTAATTTATTTTATAAGGAATAAAAGCATTCTTTTGTTTTTTAATTAAAAAAAAGTATGTTAAAAAATTATAAACATAATTTATTACGGTTTTTTTTTATAAGGTTATTGTGGTTTCAAACAAATGTTATCTAATTGAGTTGGTGTTTATTTTGTTGAGTGTTTATTTTTATCCTATAATTAAAAAAAAATCATGCAAAAAAAGCTATTAAACTCAATAGAATCCATAACTTGGATTGCAAGTTTGACGGATTAATCCGGATCGAACCAATATGTCATTGTTTTAATATTTTTTTTTAAATAATATCATCTTAATTTTTTTAAAAAAGTCAAATCATATTTTTACTAGCTCTCCGTCTTGTCTTTCTTGTCCTTGAACTTGTCAAATTGTTTGGGCCATGTTGAGACAACTCTAAAATGATTTGATTTCAAGTCCATGCTAAATAAGGAGTTGAGTCGGGAGATTTTAAGGTTGCCTTATAGAGCCGAGTTTAATAACACTATATATTTTTTTTTCCATTCCTTGGAAATATTTTTTTTGTTTAAAAGAATTTTGATCTGATTTGTTAGGCAATTATCTAGTTATATCTGAAAATACAAAGGAATTTCATCAAAAGTTAATTTTTATGGGAATTGTTCGTGGAAAATATCCCATCATTTGTTTTCCTCCAAAGTTTATTTTTCTATCATTTATTTTAAAACAAATAATCAAGTAAAAAAGTATACTATTGATTAATTCATGTTGGAAATTTTTATTGGAAATTATTAAAATATTTCCTCCTAAGAAGAAATAAAAAAGCTAAAAAAATAATATAGAATGTTTTTAAAATATATTAAAAATATTAAGAAAACATTTTTTTTTCTTTTTACAATACAATCCTTGTAAAAAATTGCGAAACAACATTAAAAAAATATTTTTCTAATATAATAAAACCTAAAATACATAATGCCAATTAAACAAAAAAAAATCAAACATACTCATAAAATCTATCCTAATAATATCGAATCACCAATCATATCACAAAATTATATAGTAGATGAATTTAATTATCATAATTATTAATTAATCGTCAAGAAGAGAAAAAAAATCCAACAACACAATCAAGAAATTGTAAAAGAGTGGAAAAGAAGAAACATAATGTTGATGTGAGAGTATAGAGATTTTAAGAGAGAAAGAAGAGATATTAAAGAGAGAGATGGGAGGGTAAGAGAGAAGGAAGAAAGAGTGAAAGATTGTCGCGACGATGGTTTTGTGGAAAAAGAGAGATAGAAATTGGAGGAGAGAAACCAAACTTTTGAAATCATGTGGCCTACGGGTAACAATTTAAAATTAAAGGGATTATTTTCTTTTGTAATTTTAAGTTTAAATTTTATGATTGTTAATATCAATGATTATTGAAAAATTATATAATTATTAATTTTAAAATCAAATTAATCAAAGTACATATAAATTAGTCCGAACACTTATATTATTTTTTTAAAAAAATTTATTAGAACTTTTTTCAATAAACTTTTTTGAAGGTTTTTTTCAAAGAAAAACTCAAATTTCAGGAAAGAAATTGGAGGGATTGTTATTTACCTATGAAAATTATTAATATTGTAAAAATCATTAATTATTTTTTAAATTTTTTATGAAGTTATTGATAGAATTAAATTTCCATTAGTAATTTCTTCAAAAATAATAATAAAAATTAAAACATAAATTGAATTCTTTTCTGAAAAACTATTTTATCAGTAATTAGCACCAATTCCCGTCAATAAATAACGATTTTTATACTATTTAATTGTATTTTATCTTATAGAGACTAATTAATTAATTTCAAAATATAAACTATTCAGTCGCTATCTTTATCAAACATGATAGCTGGAAGTCTTTTTTCTCACTATTTCTCGCAAAATTCAAGATTATTTTGAATTAATATTTTAAAAATACTTATAGTGTTAATTAAAATCAGAACTTTAATTAAAAATTTAAAACTATAAGATACAGTATACATATTTTTTAACTATAATTCTTAATTAATTTTTATAGTATTGAATTTTAGATTTTTTTAAATTTTAAAATTGTCACATATTAATTCTTTTATGCCCAATGAACAGACACTTGATAGATTAACAAATAACCTCAACTGAATCTTTAATAAATAAAAAGTGTAGAATCATAGTTTTTAAATCTAATTGGATGTCAATCTAAAATAAATTCTTGGTTACATGGGTTTACCGGTTAATTTAGCTTAATTATTTTTTTGAATAAAAAAATAAAAATAATATTATTAAAAAAAATTAAAAAAATCAATTGTGTTTTATTAAGTTTTTTCTAAACTAAACGATTGATGAAATAATTCAGGTTTTTAATTAATTTTTATTGGATTAATTTTTTTTGTTGAAACCTAAAAAATTTTAAAAGCTTATTTAGAAGTGTGATTGTAGTTATTTTTAAAAGTATTTTTTATTATAAATATATTAAAATAATATTTTTTAAAAAATATTAATTTATTAAAATGATAAAAAATTAATTTAAAATACTAAAAAAATATTAATTTAAAATAAAAATATAAAAAATTTTGTTTTAAAATATAAAAATAAATAGGACCTGGTTTACTAGTAATTACTAATAACAAATTATCTAAAACTATAGATAAATCATTAAAATAAAACAAAAAAATCTACCGAAGGGCAAAATCGAAAAAAAAAACAAGAGTGCATGGACAAAAAGTGTCATAAACCGTATTTTCTTGTCAAACACTCGGTTTCACATCTTAAGAAACTCTCTGCTTCGATTCCTATGGCTCTTCTGGGATCCAACGTAGTAAACGAGGTTAGCAATTACATTAGCATCCTGATGTTCGTATGCTTTACACGAAAAACTAGCATTTGTTAAGGTTTCGATTTTAATATTGTTTTACGCAATTAATTTACCAGTCATTAAATCCCATTAATTATCCAATTTTGAAGTTTTTATGGGTGTACGGATCTATTTCATTCGATGATTAAGAAAACAGACAAAATTAACTGTGTAATTGAATTGAAGAAGCTGATTTCATGATTTAGGTGCCTTAAAATTACGCTAGCTGTCTTGGGCCATTACCAGTGCAGTATTAAAAATGGTGTGAATGGATTAAATTTGGTGAATGAATTGCAATTGAACCTTATTTAGGAGGCATGTTGTCTTCTAGAGGGATCTAGTGTCTCAAAGGGTTATGGAATGTTTATCCCATGATAGAATTGAATGCAGGCGACCGGTGGTGAAGCTAGGGGTAGTTTGAAAAGAGGCTAAAAGAAAGGGGAAGGGTCTATATGGGTGCTAAACTGAAGGGTAGTTGAATGGGCTAGTCCCATTTTTTGGATGGCTGTTTTGTGAGCATATCCGCCCGCTGTTGGATGAGGGGAGGTTCATGTAGCCAACACCACCTAGTTACGGGTTGAGGTTGTGGATTTTGCATAAATCCTTGCGTGTTTTTAAATAATTTTGTTTTTATGATTTTTTATTATGTGAAGCAGGTCGGGTTGCGGTTACTTCTTTGCCCACTTGGATCGAACATTGTAGTAAGAACAGCATGGTGAGTTTTGATTGATGGATGTTTGATAAGTATAGTTTTCATTTTGGCATCCATGTTGATATATATCTCTTTTAGTACTTAAGGTGTAAATAATTTTTTGTTCCACATGTCTATCTAGGATTCCAGTTTTGGGTTTTGGATAGCCACTATCTATTGTTTCACCCTGTTTTTCATCATTTGATGCTAAAAGATGGTAGCAATTAACTTGATTTTTTCCCCACTCATGCAGCTGTTCTGTGGGGATTGTTTTACCTGTGTACCATACATTCAAAGCAATTGAGAGAAAAGATGAAAATGAGGAACAGAAGTGGCTAATGTACTGGGCAGGTTAGAGAGTTTCTGCTCCTTAGGTTTTCTTTCTCATCCTTTTTCCCATGCAAAATTTGTTTTAGGTTCTTAGAAACAAATAAGTAATCGGTGCCTTTTATTTTTTTAATTCTTTCAACCTACTTTTAAGGCAATGACTATCTTCATTTTATTCTTCATGAGTAAATTTTTCCGTGCTTGTGTACTGGGCAGGTTAGAGTTTCTGCTCCTTAGGTTTTCTTTCTCATCCTTTTTCCCATGCAAAATTTGTTTTAGGTTCTTAGAAACAAATAAGTAATCGGTGCCTTTTATTTTTTTAATTCTTTCAACCTACTTTTAGGGCAATGACTATCTTCATTTTATTCTTCATGAGTAAATTTTTCCCTGCTTGTGTCCTACAATAGCTATTCAATTCTAATTTCCAGTTTTCAGTATGTCTGTTCCCTTTCTTTTGAATGTTTACATGAGTATTGAGGTAGGAAGAAACAAATAAGTAAGACCTTATTTTTATATTGTGTTTCATGTCTTTTACCGTGTTGCAAAGTGGACATGGAATCTTGGTGCGCCGCACCCTCTACTTTATGCCTGACATTTATTGAGCAGTCAATCAAAGCAATGCATATCTACCTAGAGCTTATGATCCATATTTGTGTGGTGCTCGATGTTTGATAATTATGTCCTTTTATTATATTTTGTTTTGTTTTGAGAGATGGTTGTAGTTGGGAACCCGCTTATCTCTTGGCATTGTTATTCATGCTTCGTGAGTATCTTGCTATAATTGCAGCATATGGATCTTTCACCCTTGCGGAGGTTTTTACAGACAAGTTGATCTCTTGGTAAGTTCTGAACCCTGAGCTTTTAGTTCTGAAGTCTAAATCATCCGATTTGGTTCCATAGGACTAGTTCTTTCTAATCTTGTAAATGCAGCATAGAACTTAAAAATATTCCATCTAGGAGTTAAGGGATACGTAGCATGCATAACTTGTATATCTATTTATTTATTACTTTGATTAGTCCTTGATCATTGTTTATCTTTATCCAGGTTTCCGATGTATTATCACATGAAGTTTGCTTTTCTGGTGTGGCTTCAACTTCCATCTGCTGAAGTAAATTTTGATCCTAAACTCCTTAATTCTCCCTGGATAGAATTGAGTTGTTTCCTCTGATTGAATGCCCTCAATCTTATGTCATTTTATAAATGTCAACAAAATAAATCTAGCTTGTGTATTGGTTATCATTTGTTAGGAGATAGTGATATATTTATCACACTGGCATTTTGTGGTGCCACAGCTCTATTATACACAGCATGATAAAGTATATTTGATCAAGACATGGGATGAACCTATACTGAAATTGAATATCTTACTTTCAAACAGGGGGCTAAGCAATTGTATATGAACCACCTGCGTCCATTCTTATCGAGGCATCAAGCTAGAGTTGATCTGATTATGGGCTTAGCATATGGTGAAATGGTATGTCCTCTTTATTGTTATCGAGTTTAGGACATTGTAATTTATATGAATTCTAAACTCTGAAGTGCATTCATGTCCATTTTCCAATTTACTTTAAGATGGTTCAAGACCAATGACTTTTCCCTATTCTGTTCCCTGTAATTGATCAAAATATTGCATGTAGACTGCATCCTTTCTGTTCTGAGTTTCATCTTACACGTGAAAATGCAAATTTAAAGTGATCTGATCTCTTCAATTTTGCAGGTCAAACTCATCAGCAATCACCAAGCAGAACTTCAATATGCTAAGAGAATGCTTTTGAAGGTTATGGGATCAGGTTCGGATGATGTTGACACATGTTTTAGTTTGTTTGTTAATGCTACCGATCTCCATTCTGGCCAATCCTGAAACTTTTCCATCTTTCTCTGAACCAGCTGACCAAATGTTAAAGGATGCCCCTAATCACACAGAAGGGCACCCTGAAGTCCCTGCCATCGAAGAAGAGCAGACAAGAACAATCTTGGATACTGAATCTGATCATGCTGATTGAAACCCTCTATCCTTCACCATTCATGTGCCCAATTTCAAATCCCTGACAAAGGATTAAGAGCTCTCGCATCCATCATTGAGGCGTTATCATTCAAATTCTTTATGCCTTTTATCAAAGTTTGCTTCCCTAACCAATCAGCTGAGGAAAACCTACCTTAAACTCCAGTCAATATGTTGCTTATGAGCTTAGATTTTTCAACAGGATCACAGAAATAGCGTTTACACTTGTATGTAAGAATAAGAAAACTAGGTGAGCACCTAGCCTACCGAAAAGCAAAGAAACAAAGATGTGGTTTGATTTTTTATTTTTGTTCTTCATTCTGTACTATGTCAGGTTTTCGATAAAAAAAAAACATGTAAATATATTAAACAAAAATTCAAAAACAACACAGACGATTGCTGCTTGTGTTTGTTGTTTTAATAATTGCCTGGATTACTCTGAAGCATTCAGTATAAGAGTCGTCATCTGCGATTAGACTCCTAACTTTGTGCTGGAATCTACCAGCCGTGCTCGTCTTGAATTTGCAATGATGGCAAGGCAAATCTGTAACTAGACACTGCTTTATCATCTTGCTGTTTTTTCGTTTAATGAAAATATGTGATCTGAACGGTTTGATCACATCTCGCATTGGGTTGTTAAACTTCGCTTGCACAGAAAGCTGAGGTCTAATAATGCACAAATTCCGGATTTCCTAAACAAACTGAATAAGCCAACATCGAATCTTTTTGATTTGGAATAAAAGCAGAAGCCATTTCCACACTTTTCAGGTTATATTACCCGAATTATAAGCTAACATTAAGACTAAGAGGTTCCTTTCTAACCAGAGAAGTTGATTGAACTTAATGATCCAACAATGCTCATGGATTCATTAAGGTTTCTAGCTCCAGTTAAAATTTTGTAAATAAATTTTGCTATTACAAACTAAAGGGTTAAAGGTATGGATCAGTATGGAAAGCCAATATGCTCGACTAATGGTAGTCATAATATACGGGAGGAATTCACGAAAATATTCTTCCAGTTCTGGATGCCAAGTCATGTCTCAGTCTTTACTGTCAACTGTCTCCCTCGCCACCATGAGACTCTGGAACCGAAGCAGGGTTGCTCTGTTCAAGTTTAGCTACAACTTCTGCTCCATACAACCGAGTCAACTCCTCCTGTTTTGACAGCAAACCCACATTTGTTAAATGAGTGCTGTCATGCACAGATTAACTTTTAGCAAGGATTTCATTACCCTGTTTTATGATTAGGAAAACAAAAATAAATATTAAGTAACAATGGCAAAGATGCTAATGTTGCACGTGCCAATCACTAAATAAATAAGAACGGGCTTCAAAAAAAGTCCAGTGACAAAAATGAACCTTAATGGAATCATTTTCGGATTTAAGCTTATTGCATTCTTCAGAGAGACTCTGCAATTCATTTCTGAGATTGCTATTGTCACTGCTCAAACTCTGTACCCTGGCTTGTAGCTCCTCGCACTCTGCCTGGTAAAGATGAAAAATCAAAGCAATAGATATAAGCATTTTAGCAGGAGATTAACAACAGCAAACGTTTCCCAAAATTTACAATATGTCAAACAACAACGCAAAGAAGCTTTCCTTTCATATTAAAAGAATTATAACAAGCGAGTTCTAATTTGGACCTTGAACTTTGAAAGGGCTCTTAAGGATCATGGGGCTTCTACACTATAAAAAAGTTCTTAAGCTGTTGAACTCTTTTTTGAGGCCAATGAAAAGGTAGTGAAATTATTTCAGGACATGTTAAGTGTACTACTTAAGACTGTTGCCGTGAAAGTGGACTTCTATTCATAAATTTCAATTTGATTTAGAGAATCATCCTTCACTACTGAGTTTGATAAAGAAAGTTTAAGTAGCCTGTTTAACCACCGAGCTATCACTCCAGATCTAAAATAAAAGAAGTGGGAGATATGGCATCTGTACTGGCACTAACAATGATGAAGAAATAAGCAAACACTCAGTGACAAGAAAAGGTACAAGCTACAACAGTACCTGTTTGCGTAATCTGGACCTTCTGGCTGACTCTCTATTAGATTGTTTCCTCTTCTGTCTTTTCAATTCACGCTCATCCTGTCAGAACCCAAATCTATAATTCAGTGGAAGAAAAAGGAATCCAGATAGCCTAACAGCTGCGCAGACAAACAGAAAAAAGCCTCCTGTAAATAACACCCCTTCTTTATCATTCTCAAAAACAAATTGACCTGTACCTTGTGAGAGACAAGAAGGCCACTGAGTGTATGAGTTTTTCACAAAATTTGAGATATTAGGAGTTAAAAATAATAATAAAAAACAGAACACAGCAAAATATGAACATGAAAAAAATGAAATACAAACCTATTGATTAGACCATACAGCTAAATTTCACTTTCAGAAACTGAATTTTACTACATGATTAAAAAAAAAGGCTCAAGACTGATACAAGAAGTAACCGCAGTGCTCATACTTGAATCCATTGTTCAGGCAATCCAGCAGGAACAACTCCAGATGTGGCACATGATGGACTTGGTCTCATTTTTGTAGCTCCAGCAGCAGAAGATGCATTCCATAAGTCCATCCCAATGTTTAAATTAGTTGCAGGCATAGACACCACAGGTTTCCCAGGCACAGAAGCTTGTATATTTGCTCCAGCTGAGGTACTTTGTGCATTGGCTGTGAAGAAAGTCAACATGTTAGCAAGCTATCACAGCAAACAAACAAAAACATGTAGAGAAAAAAAGAGAGAAATGTACCATCTGCAAGCATCTGGTTGAAGCTTCCCTTCTTGTTTGCACCATATTCCTGGAATATTTAGGCAGGTATTCATTAAATAAAAGATAAATCATCAAGTAAACACGCTTTCTATTGGCTAGGTTAGCATAGAAAATTGCAATTCCAAAAATATTCAGGGCATCTGGATTTCTACAGCATGAACAAACTAAATAAAACCAGTTACTGGGATAGGTCACCTATGCTTGTACATGATATTCGTCATTCGCACTAAGCAATAAGAGCACACAGAAAGCAAATAATGAGAGTGCACAGAAAAATACCTGCTGGTTAGTATTCTCGTCACTGGCATCAGATGAGCCATCACTACCACTTTCAGCACTGTTCAGTTATCATTTAGGTCAATATCACAAGAATTGAATGTATAAGCATTTCAAAGGGAAAAATCACCAATAAACTTAAGCTTAATTAACCTTTGGGAGGCACCATCATTTCCAGAACCAGAAGCTGCCTTTCCGCTCTCCCCTGCTTTGCCTCCAGAAGTTCCCTTGGCTTTTTTAGCTGAAGCACGGTCCTTTCCATTGGGGACCTTTCCTTCCATCTCCATATTTGCCTGGGCTGAATTTGGTGTCTGCAAGAGAGATGATGAATAAGTAATATCAGATGACCAAATAACAGGCAGGAATTATAGAATCCTAAGAGTGGGAAATAGTAATATTTGGCTATGGTTCTAGAAGGGAATTCACCACACACACACACACACAAAAGAAAAAATATCTTGTATAAGAAACACTCAATATTACCGGGGCCAAGTTAGGATGAGCATACACTCCTCCTGCAGGATATAAAGCCGGGTATGGAACTGGAGTTCCATAAGGTGGGATTAAAGGATGCTGAAAATTGTCAACAGAAAATAAAATAAAATTAAGTGGCTTCTCCATCAGATAAGGGTAACTGACATGCTTTTCTCAAACAATAGGAGATATCCACCTGGCTTCCCCATAGATAGGGGTGAGAGGCTGGTGAGGCTACGGTTGAGGCAAAAAAGGGAGGCGGGGTAGCTCCAGCACCATAATAAGCCTAAAACAGAAGCCGAGTTATGAGCATTTAATGTTATTTCTGCAGATATTTATATCAATATGAATTTTATAAACATAAACCTGCATAGAACTTGACCAATCAGGATACGAAGGTGTTGTGGGTATTTCCTGTATACACAATGACGAGGGGTTAGTACGCTTGCCAGCATGTAAATCTCTATGCATGCGTGTTTGTACAATCATGTGCGTGTGTCTATGCGAGAAAGAAAGGGAACCTGATTTGAAGATGTGGGCTTGGAAGGCTTAGTAGGAGTGCTTTCTTCCCCTGTCCCCATAGATCAAATTCAGTAAATACGACCAACTTCAACAATTTATATTTAGATCTAGCGTATCTTGAACAATATCTACAAAGCACCTGCCAATATCATACCAGATTACAACCCATATCAGGAATTATATGCAATTATTGTGAAATTAACTGTCATTGTCATACATGGAAGCAATGATCTTAGTGTTAAACATTAACAGAAAGTGTACAGGAAAAGCCACCAATGCACTGAACCGATGTAAAAAATCTTCCACATGGAGATGGTCATCAAGTTCTTACATCACAAGCAAAATATATAGCAATAGTCCCTAATGACTTGGAAATAGCCAAGGGTCCCTAGCTAAAATGCTCGTTACTAGCTTGCTACCTCTCTTGGGATAATTTTTTTTTTAAAAAAATCAGGGTTAGCCGTGCAATTAAAAGATCATGCTATCAATGGCTTCCCCACATATAATGTGTTTCCCGTGACATTTTGGTGAAAATAAAAAAATCTATGATTACAAAGAAAACTTTAATATATTGAATTACAAAACAACTCAACAAAGCCATAAATCCCAACCACACATATATGGCCATGGTCACAAGTCTTTGTAGGTGAAGTTCCCTTTCAGATCAATTATGTCTCTTTGTCACTGTACTGACCATCTAATCCATGTCAGCATTTGTAAATAACCTTCACCACGTAGTATAAAATAATACAGCCTCATAGCTATCTCATAAATTTCCTAACAATCTTGACCAGGGCTGAACTACAATATACTTTCAAAAGTAACCCTGCTCCATCCCTATTGGCTGTGAATATTTTTACCCTCCTTGTGGACAATAAGTTCTCAATTTAAATTACCAACTATGATTTATCTCTCCATCCATCCATCTGCAAATCACTTTGCTTAAATCCAATACTTTAAAAAAGACATTGAAAACAACAGTGGAGAATCATTTAAAGATTCAGCCGCAGGCAAACAAAACATCATTACTGGAAATACAAGTTTATATTATGCCCATTTTCCCAATATATTAGCAAGCACTTCTTAAGCAAAAATAAAGCACTTGAAGTGTCCAAAAACAACAATCATTCACTTAAAAACTTGCAGGTGTGTCCCTGCTATTCTAAGCTTCACAAAACATCAACGCAGATGCCATATTTGCTTATCAAATGGCCATCAGTAATTATAATATCAATCAAACTAACCCAAAATGCAACCAAATCTTCCCAAGGAAATTGCACTACATTAACCTCCACATCAATATTTTTTCTGAATTGCAAAACTCTATGACAGGTGATAAAGGTTGCTTCCTATACTATGCCAGTTGGGAGCGGGAGCTTGCATGCTCTCAGTCTGCAATTTACAAGAATGAGAAAAGATCTATCCCAAATCTGGAGATTATAGGCTCTCCCAAAGCTGAAAAAATGACACGCTAAATGATATTTGAAGGAGTTGGGGAAATATTTGAACTTTCATGAATTTCAAGAATGCACCAAGCACCAAAATGGAGTTGCTTTTTCGTAGCTTGAATTGTAAACCCGGCCGCAAATAGTCCAATTTGATTTGTAGCCTTTTAATTATATGCTAAAATCTGCATAAATCATCAGTGTTCTCAAGAACATCCTCCTCCTCAGCATTGTAGATCATGGTGCTCTCACTACATATCTAAACGAAAATTAATAGTTCTGCTAGTAGAACCTCCTACTAACACATGAACAAATAGCCAGTGATTTATAATTTATTTTTTCATGTGTCATTTGTTTTTGTAGGTGATTCTTTTATGACGGCTTTAGGAGAAAATAGCACTGTTCTATTTAGAATGATCCACGCTTTTTCATATGACCCAACTGCTATCATGACAAGACTAAAATCCAAAGCTGGCATCTGCCCCCTAAATATACTCAAACAAAATCCATAAATCCATTTCAGCCCTTTGTCGACAGCTTCCAGTATTCTCTCTTTCTGTCAAACCTAGTTAGTATTAGATCTTACTCTCTGATTTAAGTAAAATAAAGCTACCAGAGATCAGTTTCTTTAAATAGACCAAAAGCAAGCATCCCAAACTACATGACTAGAATATACACTTATCTACACGCATGGCCTAAAATTTCAAGCTCAAAGCATAAATACTCAAAGCACAAACTACAAGAAAGCTTAAATAAGTACAATAAAAGAAAACATAACAGAACTAGCTAGTTTCTAATAATAGCAACCTTAAAACTGATAAAAAAGAGAGAGACCCAATTCATGAAAACACAACCAAACTGCACAAAACACAAAACAAATTCAAAGAACAAAACTTTATCATGAACAGAAAAAACAAACCAAGCCCCACTAATACATCTCATAAAACAGAACTATATGTAGATCCCATAAACATGATGAGTTAAACAACACAAAATATAAGCTAGTACATGCGCATGGAAGTAGTGAAATTTGTAGAGGGAGAGAGAGAGGCACCTGGTTTCGTGGCTTGAAGAGAGAGGGAGAGAGGGAGGAAAAAGAGTGAGGTGGAAGTCCGAGTTGGATAACAAAAGCCTCTGTTCTAGTAAAAGAACTCCCCCTTTTATTTTCTTCTTCTTTGTTTTCAAGATCAACGGCTGAGAGAGAGAGAGAGAGAGAGATTTAAACAGACAAAGAGACAAATAGAAGAATATGCAAAGACCCTCCCGGGCTGTTGTTTCCCAGTTTCACTTGCCTTGTGTCTCTCCCAAAAACAGGTGCAGAGGCTTGATGCTAGAATCTTTACAGGTAAGTTTCTAGGATTTCCTGTCTTAAAATAAACAACGGCGATAGAAATTCGGGTGTGAATGGGGTTTAATGTTACCTTTGATCCCTCAACTATATTTTAGTTTTTGATTTGATCCTTAACTGTCTTTTATCCCAAACCATTCCTCTAATTTCTATTTCTTTGACTTAAATATTGGTCCAAAAAGACAAAACACGGCTCAACTTACATGATATAGTTGACTAAATCTTCTCTAAATTGTAATTTTTTATCCCGCTTCTCTCAAAGTGTGATATAAAATAGCTAAATCCTAAGTTTTAAGAGTTAAAGACATCATTCCTTTTTAGATTTCTATTTCTATAATTACTGATCCTTTTGTCAATTTTTTATTATTTTCCGTGAAGGGCAGCAAAATCTAATGGTATAGGATGTATTACTGTAGCTAAATTTAGGAAGGGAACCGGAGTAGTACATGATAAAGAGTGGAGGGACCAAAAGGTATCATTTACCGGATGATGTGGTTGGGGGCGGTGACCAATAGGAGAGAGCGTGAAGGGTGAGGGAGGTTAGGGTTTTAAGGGGCACGTGCGAGAAAAAGCAATCCAGCTGTCCAGGTTTTGCTGGATTAGGTGTTTTTATTTATGATGGACGGAATTGGCTATGTATGACTCATCATTGACAGATACATTCTCTCTTATGGATAATGTTAATAAATTCATTTACCTTGCCAAGTGGAAAACCTTCGCTAACTACCATTAACCGCTTTAATCACAAAATTACCAACAGATAAAATACAACATTAACAATAACATATAAAACCTGGACTGGTCGGACGCATCAATATAAAATCTAAATTGGTTTGGATGGAAGAAAAATTTTAAAAAAAATTAACTTGATTTAATTTGATTAAAAAAACTTAGTCATGATTGACATGGTTTTATTTAATAAAAAACTCATTGTTATTTTTTTAGTTAAATTAAAAAAGATTAACCAGGGTCAATCTTCTTAGTCCAAGCCCTAACTAGATTCTTGATTATGTTTAACAACATTAGATGTTGTTTTGATATTTTTTCTAACTCTACATTCTATAATTATTATACTTAACTTGACTGGTGGATTGATTCAAACCCTGCCAACCTAGCTTCTATCTTAGACAAGTTTTAAAAGGTTAACTTAAACGTGATCTAATCGAATATATTAAGACTCGATTAAATTTTAAAAAAAATATCCATAAAAACTGTTATTTTATTTTTTTAAATAAATAAATTAATTTAGATTAACCTTTATAATTTATAACTAAAGCCTTGATCTAGTACTTTACTAATTTAGAACTTGTTTGGAAATATGATTGTGGTTCTTTTTTAAAATATTTTTTACTCAGAAATATATTAAAATTATTTTTTTATTTTTAAAAAATTATTTTTGATATCAACACATCAGAATCATTTAAAAACACTAAAAAAAAAAATTTAATTTGAAGTGAATAAAAAAATAAAAAAATTAATTTTTTTAAAAACATTTTCAAAATATAAAAAACAAATAAAATCTAAATTGCCTTACAAGTTTTCCGTGAATTGTAATTTCTTTATTTTTTCAAAATATACACCGGTATTTTATCGAAAGAATTACTTGTAGCCGATGACTCTCAACTATCACCACCATGGGGCTTTAAATTAGATTAAGACTCGAGAGGTTGCAGATTTTATTCACAAGAAGTGGATTTTTTAGGATTGAGAATAGATCCATCCCTAAAATATTAATATAAGCACTAAAATATATTCATATTCATGTTCATATTACTTTATAGATTTTAATTATTGGATTTTGTTGATACATTTTAAAGTCTTTTTAGAGTTTCGATAGCCAAAATAAAGTTTAAAGAGTGGTTTAAGAAGCTTGATTTATACAATAAAAAATGGATTAATCTATTTAAAAAAAAATCATATTAATATCATAATGAACATGGACGGGCCTGGTCCTCACCCTTACAAAGGTGAAAGGTTGTAGTTTGTGGGCCTGGCACCGGATAAATGGGAAATGTTCTGGGCATGTGGGCCTCTGGAGACAAGGCCTGCAATCCCAGCCAATAGAGATAGTTGCCTTCTCCTACAAATGACCTCTGCTGTCACAGTCAGTAATTACGTCTTGGCAATGCTTTTGAGCTGCATTTAAAAGTGTATTTCAGCTAAAAACAAAAACGTCAAAATCTAGTTATACAAAAATTATGCATCTTTCATCCATGCTTCAAATAATAATAATAAAAAACTTTCCCAGAGGCAAAAAGTTAAAACTTGCTAATTTTAGAGCTAAAATTTATAATTTTTTAGGGGAGGAAAATTTCTGGGGATATATATCCTATTAATCTTTGTTGTGATTATAGGTTTATATAGATTAATCATAATTAATTTAAACATTAATGTTTTTTTTTATTAATACTGGTTTCCGAACCAGTTTGTGTATACCTCGATTAATTTTATAAATTCTAAAATTAACAATAATGTATACCTGTAATAATTCTAAAAGAATTTGAATTTATAATTATTAAAAAATATATATAAAATTTAACTAGTTAAATTCTATAAAGATTAATATTTTTTTTTAAAATTGTATAGGTGCGGTGCATGAGATAAAAGGAATGGCTTGTTTTTGGTTGCTCAGGCAAGTCTCTAGATGTTAGAAGTCTTTTTGCTGAGTAGCGTGCATGGGTGGTGGTGCTACGCATTTCTTCGCTTCCATGTGTTTTTTCTGACATGGATAAGTAAATGTTTCTTTATAGGAAAGGGACATGTTAAGAAAGTTTGCCCTCAATATCAAATGATATATTAATTTTTTTATTAAGAAATTTCTATTAAAATTTCAGTAGAATGTTTTTATACTTGGAACATCCCATATTATCAACAATATCCTGTTTAATATTATATAGTTTTCAATCTTTGATTTAATTATCTGGGATTAATTAACCATCACAACAATAATTCCTCAAGCATAATTTTCCCAACAATATGATAAGACAATTTATACCATATTATAATTACATCAAGCATGGTACCACAACAATAAAATAAAGCAATTTATAATGCATTAAACTCTTTTAAATAACTAATATCAATGCAAAATAGTTGAGTGATGGTGAATGATCATTAATATTTTTACATAAATTAAGTTTAAGTACTAAGGTTTACATATTTTTATTTAAAACTTATTACAAATGCAAAAGAGCAAAACACATCTAGCCCATAAAGACATAAATATATAATAATAGATCTACTTTAGTCCGGAAGATGTAGGCCCTGAAAGAAAACATAGCTATCAACATATAAACTATTTATATTTTATGTTCTTTCTCAATTCAATTTATTATATCCAAATAACACGCAAATACAATTAATATGTTTTCAATGTATTATAGCATCATCCTTTTATTTTTATTTTCATTGAATTCTTTATAAAGCTATGTCATTATCGTTTTTTTTTATATATATCATAATTGTTGATATCAGATGCCCTGATATTGTTGGTCACCCCTAACATTGATTGACCAATCATTGCCGATATTAATTTTAATATTGATATCATTAGCCATCAACACTTAGATGACTAACCAGGATGATGCCAATATAATTTCTCTAAGTATCATTAATTGCCATGACTCTAGACAACTAATCAAAATTAAATGGATGTTGATGTCAATGCTATCACATTAAAATTATTAGCTTTTTTTTTTTTTTTTTTTTTTTTTTTTTTTTTACCTGAGACAACTAATCAAGTAATAATTTTTGCCAACACCAACATAAACTCAATGGTGTCATTAGCCCCTAGTACATGAGATGGCTAATCAAGTCATCTTTAATATTTATCTTATAACGGTATTGTCAATATCAATGCAACCACATTAATATACATAGTTTATAAAATCAAAAGTGATAAAGAAATATACTCCAGCCAAGCATGAGATGGTTTTACAGAAACAAGAAACTAACATAGATAATTAACAAAATGTAATTAACACTAATATTTTAGACACAAATAATTATATTTTATTTTTCTTTCACCTATGTTGATAAGTAAGATCTTTTATCCCTTTTTTACTTATCATCATGTTATCTTTTATTCTAACTTATATACATTAAACTTATGTTATCCTTATTTGTCCATAACCCGGGCCAACTAATGAATGCTGATACCAAAACCAAATTGTTATTATTAGCTTTCATCCTAGTGATTAGCTAATCAAATTTTATAATGCATGCTAAAGTCAATGAACTTATTTACATTTTTTTTAAATTTTTTTCGGGTAATATTTCAAAGATTTCATTGCTTATTTATACTAAATTTAAGCTAGGCTATTTCAAATTTTATTGAATTATATTCTGGTACATTTTGTTTCTCATGGATCACTTCCATTTAATTTTTTTCATGTTTTTGTTTTTTGTATTTTTAAATCAGCACATAATTGTTTTATTTCAAATTCTCAAAATCCATTATCATTCTTCTAGTGTGAATATTCGATTTACTTAACATAATGTATAATTCACTATGTATAGATCTTATTCAAGATATACATCCTATCTCAATCTACTTTTAAAATAACATGTATGAAGTTTTAAATCTTTTAGAGCTCATTTTAATCTATTCAATATCTCCATATTTATTTCATAATTAACTTATTTTATTTGGGTTAAAACTTGATTTGTTATCTATATTGAAAAATCTAAGCATGAGGTTTACATTTTCAAACATCAGAGGTTGAAACCATCTTTATTAAGTCTCTCCTTTTAAAGATGAATTTATAGTCACCACAGTCATAGCTTTTAATAGTTGGGTTTTGGCCACTCAAAATCTTCCTCTTCTTTTTTTTTTTTTGTTTTTTTTTTGATAATTTTCTCTCTTTTTAACAACAACTAGGAACCAATATATAAAACAAAAGAAGTTTAACAATTGACATGTAAAAGTTAAAAAGAGTAAGGACTAAATATGGAAAAGATAAAATTTAAGGGATCAAATTAAACCTTTCTACTTCTTTTCAATGGTCTAAGTGAAAAAGGCTATAAAATAAATGAAGTTTAATAATTGAAATGTAAAAATTTAAAAGAATAAGGATCAAATATGCAAAAGACAAAATTTAAAGGATCAAATTAAACCTTTTTATATCTTTCCAGTGGTGTAAGTGGAAAAGGCTCCCCCCCTTTTTTTTATATTAATCTGGTTCCTGGTCTTTCAATGTTTTTTAACAATAATTTAAAATTATATCTAGTAAAATCAGTTTTTAATTTAATATCAAAATATTTCATGACATTCAGGATATGTGAGGACATACAAATCAAAATAGATCCCAAACACAAAATAATATCAATATAATTTGTAATGATGAAATTAAAATGAAATAAATAAAGATCAATGAACAAAATGTAAAATAAATTTAAGGAACTAAAACAGTTATGAGCAGTGGTGTGCAATGGGAGGATGATATAGTGAAGAACTCATGCCTTTTAATTATATTATACAGTTATATCTCTTAGATGCACAGAATAAAGATTCTATCTATTTTATATTTATTTATTCTCTACGAGTGTCAGCCCAGCAATTTATTATTGGCATTGCCCCCCCGCTTTTTTTTCTTAATTCTGTTAATTTAATTTATCATGATTATTTTTTACTTTGGGTTTTAATAATAACATAGACTTTTTAAGTTTTTAACCAAGTAGATAACAAATAATACTCTGCAATAGGAAATATTTAATATATTTAGCTAGCTTGAATAATATAAAAACATTATATTAAAAAAAACTTTAAAAAAAAGATAACTTGAATAATTTTTTATCAGAATTATATGGCCTCTAACCTATGTAGGGATAGAGATAAAACAAGTCATAAATATCCATCTTAAAGAATAATATAAATCATCATATTTTAAAACTTAACCTATCAGTTTAAATTATTAGATTAAGATGATTTTTTTAATATAGTATCAGAGCTTTGATAAACAAATGGTCACGAGTTCGAATCTCACTATTCCTATTTATTTGATAAAAGTTAAGTATATGGTAGTGTGAGTTTGTGTAAGTTTCAAATCTAAAGAGTTTTACTTGAGAGGATGGTTTAGAAAATAGTATAAATTACATATTTTTAAATTATTGGGTTAAGATAATTTTTTAATATGATATTAGAATCTTGATGACCAAGCGGTCACGAGTTCGAATCTTACTATTTCTATTTATTTGATAAAAATTAAGTAAAATATAGTATGAGTTTATATAAATTTCAAGTTTAATTTTTTTTATAAAAAAAATATATAAAAAAATATAAATTATATATTAAAATCTCATCTTAATAATTAAATTTTTTAAATTAAATTAATTTTATTGAGAATACATGGAATGCTTCCTTTAAGCTTGTTCGTCTTTGCAACGCCATTTTCCTTGCGCTCGAGAGCATGGACCACCATGAAAAAAGTACACCACTCGTGAACACTAAAGCACTAAAAGGTACCACACCGTTGTCTTTGGATCCAGGACACCTGAGAGAGCACTGTAGAGAACCCCTTTTAGGGCTGCGAGAATCCATGCCACCGCTACACAAAGCCAACATCTGAAGCCAACACGTGTTAAATACACTCATCTACAGAACTAAAGATCGTCGAGAGAAGATGTGCACTGATTAAAGTCATCAGGAGCAAAACAAATTAATTAGCGTGGTCGCCATGTGCTAAAGCTAGCCAAGCCAATTCACCTAAGACAGCTTGGAATCTGTAAAAAGAGTGTTAATTAGGAGAAAATGGTCTCCCATAAAAGAGAGAAAAACGATACAAAGGCACGGACCATGGAATGACACATGCCCACTTGTCCACCGTCCAAGTGTCGTACGTTTTATGATAATTAAACATTAAATATGTGGTATAGATTAAGGCGTTAATGAGGTTTAGAATCTTTGATTATAATTTAAACCCTAAAGAAGATACAAACTTAGCTGTTGGCGAGATTTCTTGCTTTAGGGCGCGGGGAATAATCCAACTTTATGTCTGTGTGTTTGTGTTTTTGCAAGTACTTTATTTGGTGCCTCTGTGATTATAAATGTGGACATTAGCTTTAGTGAAAGTGACAAGCTAGCTAGCTAGGGTGGTTTGCTCTCCAATAAAAAAACAAAAAAAAAAAAAGGAGAAAAAAGACTCTCTATCCACCTCGTGGATTTCTTTCCAAGTATTTGACCATACCCTTTTCACCATCGGGCAATATGTGGGTTAGGTTGAGACATTTTTCTCTCCTCTCACTAATTCCACGGACCACTCGTGCTCTTGCCTTGCCTTGCCCCATCCATGGAGGTTTGCCTTTGCCTCTGCCCCTGTGCGTTGATTGGCCATCCAGATAATTAGCCTTGAATGTAGAGCTAAATATAATACAATTAAGCTATAACCCACCCATATAATGGCCTAAATCAAGGCGGAATTCATGGGGGTTGAAGACCTAAGCTATTATATCTAAAATAATGCCGTACCCTTTTTTCATCCTTTTGTAAACTTGATGTGTAATGTAATGGGCACGGAGTTAGAGGAGAAAGCGTGAATCATTTTGAGAATATTTAAAAGGGAGGTAGAATTTATTTTTTAAAATATGCTTTTGATATTAGAAAATATTATAAATTATATTTTGAGAATTTATTTGATAGTTTAAGTTATTGAATTAAGATTATTTTTTTATATGGTATTAGAATCTTGATAACCAAACGATCATGAGTTCGAATCTCACTATCTTAGTTTATTTAATAAAAATTAAGTATAAAATAATGCAAACCTGTACAAATATATTAGAGAATAATATAAATTATATCTTAAAATTTTAATGTATTAAATTAATATTTATTTATTTATTAAAATTTATTTTTTAACATAGCGCAATAAAACAAAAAAAAATATTAAGATAATTTAACTTAAGATAAAAATAAATAAATTTAATAAAAAAACATATTCATCATCATCACGAAACACGAAACAAGAGTGGGAGGTGGGAAACAAGGAAGAATAGTGTGTGTGTGGCATGAAGAGCACAGAAAAAATTTATTCGAAGAAGAAGAGATATAGATGGGAGGACATTGATGAGCACTCACAATCCAGAGGGCACACACATCCCTATCTTGCAATTTTATGGTGTAGACATTAGAGAGCTTGGGACCTACTACACATCGTGTCCGGGGATGATGTACTCTATGTGCATGATTGAGTGGGCAGCCTCTTTAGCTAGCTTGTAGATTTTTTTTTTCTTAAAAAAAAAAACACAATAGTTTTATTAATATTAAATTACTTTTTTAACATTTGTTATAAATAATATAGCAAAAACCTACATTTCTTTCTAATCACCCATAGTATAGTAGAAAATAATTAAAACAATGATAAAACCTCATCCATAGAACAAGACATGTAACTCTCGTTCAAAATAGAAAATAATATCTACAAAAAATCAAACTTCGATAGCAAAAAAAATGAAAAAAAAAATCATCCATAGAAATAAAAATAAGAAAAAATTAATAAAAGGGGTTGCAGCCAACTAAAAACAGTCAATCGAACCTAAATTAGGGTTTAAAATGAGATACTTTGTTGGGAAAAAAAGAGAGGATATATAGGGAGAAAAAAAACGAATGTATTTTATTTTTTTAATCTTTGCCTTACTGGTTCTCATGCATATGATAACTGTTTACTAGTTACCTTTCGGTTCCTACTAATATATATATGATTTCTTAAACACGTATAGATTCTTCATTTCTCACCCCTTCTCAAATTATTTTCCCTAAAAAAAGGAAATTAAATATGCCCGCCCTGCTCTCTACGGGTTTTTTTCCTCCTAAAGAAAAATAAAAGGAAGATAAATATATAATCCACATTATTCCCTAGAACACCAAGTCATTTGACTTCTTCCAAATACTTTTTGATAAATCCACGGTTGCAATGAGAATAAAACTCATAAAACTATATATATGCGGGAACTCGTAAATTGAGAGTAGTCATATCTCCTCCAACCACTACAAGGAAGATCATTAATAGCTAGAACTCTCAAAACTAGGCACCCATTGGACATTAGAGCTGCATGTTTACCAACTATACTTGAGAAGAGCTGCAATTCATCTCCAATCAAAGAAGAAAAACACGGGACCACTGTATATTCTCGCTAAAAAGGAATGAAAGTGAAAGTTTTCTAAAGATTTTGTTAACACATTCTTAATAAATATATATATATAAGTTGGTTTCGAGTGAGATTAGAGCTTTAGATGTTTTGGGATTTGTTAAATTTCCATAATTAAGGGGAAGGTTTTCATTAGCCAAATCAAAAGTGGAGATCTAATTAATTTACCAATACCTACTTAGCCTCAAATTAAATGAAAGTTGGAGGATGGGAAGCAGGAGCTGCAAGTGTCGGGATAAACATGACACCGGTTACTTTAATCTTAAGCCTCCTATTAGTTTGATTTAATTAGTCAAAGACAAAGTTTATTGAAATTCATAAACAACTCAAAAGCTACAAAGGGAATCCCTACCACACCATGCGCATCTTCTTATAAACAAATAATTCAAGTGGTATAGGACGCAGTTAACTCAAGCTGCCAGCTTATGAGAATCTAATCTCTGATCTCTGCCTGTCTGTAAATCTTTCAACTCTCTAGCAAGCTTCATCCTTATCCTTTCTCACCAGATTTGTCATTGCTCTAATCCAAGTAGTTAACCCCAGTAAACAAAGAATAAGCCTCACAAGCTTATCTAAATTTATTACTTAATTACATATCATTAACCGAACCCTTCTGGAGAGTCCCTCCTCTAAGCAAATGAATGAAGCTTCCTATATTAATTATCTAGGAGGTTATACAATTGTAAAAATTTAGAATCAAGAAGTTTGCTTTTCATGTCATCTTAAGTTTAAATCATATAATTATTAATATTGATAATTACTGGAAGCTTATCTGATTATTAATTTCAGGGATTGTGAGGATTAATTGAGGTGCGTATAAACTAACCCGGACACCTTACATTAATAAAAAATTAAAGCTTTGTATATTAGCTTGAGACATGGCACAACTTCATTGGCTCCCATAGAGATGTTGCCCTTCCTAGTCATAGCTAGGTCGATAAAATCAAGGCTTGAATTATGCTTCGCATCTATCAAACCCAATCAAAATGCGCTCCACCATTGAACTAGTTAGTTTGTATTACCTTATATTACCAAAGAACTGATCCATGAAGCCCTCTTCCTGCTTCCATGGCATGCCTTTGCCCGTTCAAGAACATGTTATACGATGTTGCCCAAAAGGAAGGGAGACATCTATGTATTTATTATAACTTTTGTTTATACATACTTGATGAAGACTAGTCGAAAGATAGCAAAAATTTTACGCGTGCATGTGTATGTACTAGATTATTTCTTAGGATAAGGTATAAGCATGTGCACATATATAACAAAGAATGGAAAAATAAAAAGCTTTGTGTTTCTCTGTTTCGTATTGCCTTATCTCTCATGGTGGAAACTTTTCATTGGTCTGTCTTCTTAAAATTCATCTAGTACAGTCGTGTGTGTTCTTCGAATAATAGAAAAGCTAGAGTATAATTTATAACTTTTTTTTTTCTCTTGGTACAATAATTGGGAGACGAGTCAAATTGACATCTTTTTTTTTAATCTCTTTTCACATTTTTATTTAAATATGGAAAAACAAAGACTCAAAATGGCTATATATATATATATATATATATATATATGAGGCAAAATCTCCTTAAATATGCCTTCTTCTCATTTTCTCTGAGCTACTAAATCTGCACTTACTAAGATGAAAATAAATAGTGTTTTTTTTTGAAAAAATATAAAAATAATATTTTTTATTTTTTAAAAATTATTTTTAATATCAACAATCAAAACAATATAAAATTATATATATTTTTTTAAAAAATCAAAATTTAGTGAAACTCAGGACTCTAAACCCGTGATTAACCTCAGGCTAACCTTACTTCAGTGAAATAAAGTTTGAACGGAAAATTAATTAAGAGTAATTAATTAATTAATTAATTAAGGGCGGGGGTGGGGTTGTTAAACAATGGCGGCTGTAGACAGCAGTGGTAAATGTGAAAAGGAGAGGAGTCCTGTTGGTGAACTTGCGTGTTGGAGTAAAATGTCTACATCTATGGAAAAGGTACACGTGGATGGATAGAGTATGTGGTCCCCTCTCTAAGTTCTTGGGGGTTGAGACACGTAAAAGCTATTGGTTGCGACCCATGTGCCCTTTCCTTGGCCAACTTGTCTTTCTCGCTCACAGTCCTTTTCTATTCTACGAACTAGCAGCAACAAGGAGTCTGTCTGCTTTTTGGTTTTTGACTCAGCTTGTCTAGCCCACCATCCTCGTCTCTCTCCACACTTGGCTCGCGCTCGAGACTCAGCCATCCCCTTCTTACTCGCGCTCGAGACTCAGCCATCCCTTAATTACTCTACCTGCTCTTTACTTAACAAGCTTTAAAAAAAAAAACATTTTTCCAAGGTCGACACTTGCCCACAACATTGTATAAAAATATATGTTGATCAAGTCAATTTTTCAGTCAATTCCATTTTTCTAATCTCATCAATATCCAAATTAATTCCCTAATGCATTTGTTCCATGTGCGCTGCGGGGAACATTATTTATTAAATAATAATATAAATTATATCCTGAAGTTTTATTTAATAATTTAAGTTTTTGAATTGAATTAATTATTTGACATGATATTAAAATTTTTATGATTAAGTGATTACAAATTTAAATCTTATTATCCTTATTTATTTAATAAAAATTAAATACAAGGTAAAATGAACAAGTTTAAATTTAACAACATTAAAGGATGTATAGCCTCTGATTACTAATTTTGATTTATATTTTTAAATCATGTGCACAAGCAGTGTTTTTTTCTTTTACAAGCTTATTGGGTGTTTTTATATATATAATCATCGATTTTACAAGCTTATTGGTTAATGGGTTGGTTTAAATCTCAATATTTTCCACGAGAATCATATATAATATACTGAAATTCCATGCATGTTTCAGACTTAGTATGTGTTAAGGGTGTGTAAATTAGAATTTTTAGACAATATAATCTTTCACGGGTTATATATAAAAAGATATATTTCTCTCTTACGTTAATTAATTAGCCAAATTAATCTTAATGAGAAGTTTCTTCTTTTTTCAAAAATTTAGAGAGATAATACATGCAACTCACTACAACTTGATTAGACTCAAATGGAGTCCCATACATGTAACGTTTCATACACGGATTTCTTGATAAAGGATGTATGCCCAGCCATCGTGGGTTTTGTTGCCTAATCCAATGGCATGAACTATCCAAAAAGGTATATGAGTACTTTAAGGAAATTTGTGGAAATTCTCTCTCAATATGTCATGTACATGTTGTTAGTGTTTTCAAATATAATATATGTATCGAAATCATTTCAATTTAAGCTTTGGAAACCAAAAATGGTGTAACAAAATCACCGGAGTTAATTTAAAGTCACCGTCAACTCGGCTAATAGAATAATTATTAATTTTTTTTTATCAAGGTTATAATTAACTCATCTCATAGGGTGTATCTTTATTATTTTAGAACAAATCAAATAATTACATTGTAGATAACTATTTGATATTGTTAGTAGACTTAATATCTTAGGTTAATCATAAAACTTTTTTATTTTACTCCTTACTTAGATTGTGTTTAAAATTAAACTATGTGGGAGTTGAGCTGATACGATTCAATTAGCTTAGCCAATCAAAAAACAACTCGATCAACTGGTAAATAAAGTATGATGATGAAATTAAAAAAAAAATTAACAAGAAAAAAAAAACCTCACACCCAACTTTTTGCTTAACCCAAGTTTAAAATTAAACTGTATGGGAATTATCCAAACATTACAGCTAGTTCAAAGGTAACTCGACCAACTAATAAAAAAAAAGTCTAATGACATATTTGAGAGAAAAAAATAAAATTGATAAAAGTAAATCTCTCAACCCAACTCTTTATCTAGACTAGGTTTAAAATTATACCATGTGAAAATTATAATGAATAGTCCAAATGATGATAGTTAAAAAACAGTTTGATGAAGGAATTAAGAATAAAAAAGTACAAAAAAAAAGAAAAAATAAAGAAGGGGAGTAGAAAAAAAAGAGTCTAAGTTAAAAAGATAAGGAGCTTTATTATTCACAAGCTCCATTAAGTTTTTCAAGTTTTTTTTAGTATAGTAGGGTAATATTCAAGTTATTATATACTAAATAACAATAAAACTTGGAAAAGTAATTTTTTAATAAAATCAATTTCATTTTGAATGATTTTAAAAGGGCACCTCTCATATTAACCTATTACATTCATAAAATTTTAATAAAGTTGTTTTGAGTAATAGATTGTAGCAAATTGTTATTGAAAAAAGAAAGAAAGAATGGATAGTTAAAAAATTATTAATTATTCACATTTTTAGAAGCTATATATATATATATATATATATATATATATATATATATATAATCCCTATATTTTTAAATCTCCTTATAACTTGGTCCTTTCACTAGTTGCATATTCATTTTCAATGAATTAGTCGTGGATGGAGGTCTCCCAGTCCCTATTTTTGCATGGATGCTTTGGAATGTTCCATATTTTGTATGCTACATATTGTTTTGGGATGACGATGGGCCAATCTTGATATTTTTGATGTAGGAATTCGATTAATCTAGTGCTTCTTTTTTCTTGGTTTAGGTTTACTCAAGCTATTTTATCGAGTTCTTAGTGCAATGTTTTAAAATGTTAACGTTTTGTAAAAAATTCTGAAGAAGAAGGAAGCACATTAAAAAAAAAAAAAAAAAAAACCTACGAAATTGAAAATGCATAGATCAGAAACGGTAAAAAAAAAAATCTAATAATCTTTGAAACAATTGGGATTAATTAATTACTGTTATATAATGAGTTACAGGGAATAAGCTACAAGTGATTAGAAAGGCAAAAGAAGTATGACACGACCGAACCATGTTTCATGAAAAAACTACTCCACTTGTGATCAATTATCCAAAAAGAATCATTAAGCACTAGAAAGTGAGTGTACTATCTTGTTATAGGTTTAGCTTTCCAGTGTCCTTGACGGGGCAAAATGATAGAGCCATAAATATCTGCATTATCATGTTCCTCGTGGCAGGCTGTGTCTGTTCGTTGTCGAATGAGTTGAACCTTCCGCAGAGTCTTTAGACTAACCGGTTGATTGGGTCCGTGCCCTTGAATAGCTAGCCCATGGCTATCCCTGACCATCCATGTAGAGAAGAGAAAAAGAAGAAAACGATGGTACAAGGGATTGGCAGGCAAGGAAACACATGGAGAATTTGATTTGATCCCTTTTGTTTTCCTTTATGAACTGTGCTCTGTTTTAGATCCTTTGGCTAGCCAGAAGCTTGAACTTGTGTTTCAAAGCACAGACAAAGTGGCCACGATGCATTTCATGTCCGCTCACAGGCTTGAAAAATTTCGAAAACTTGGTCAAGTTAGTGCCACTTATTTCCTTTCCATTTTGTCCACTCACATTTTAGACCATCTTGTCACCTATTATAATATATTAGCCACAAAAACAAGAGGGTAAAAAGAATCATGATTTGTATGTGAAGGCGACCTATGTTTCCTGATTAGGCAGAAATTAAAGGAAATGTTGTAATATTCTTGATTAATTTGCTGCTCATTTCTCTATCAAGGATCTCGATGAGTAGCTAGAAGAATAAAGAGCAATTTATAGAGATCATTAGAGGATAAAACGTAGTTAAGACAAAGAAAATAAAAGGAGAACAACCCAATATCTCCTTGGTTTTGTTTGGAGAATGATTTGCTATTCTATTTTTTTTCTTTTTCTAAATCTGTTGCAGTAAGTTCATGTGGTCCTCGGCAAAGATCCCTTCCATCAATGCAGAATTATCTTGGATATTAGTAGTAAAAAATGGAGGGAATTAATTAACAGGACGTCAACAGTGACGACATCTCTGGTGGCCTAAAATTGCTCCAATCATCCTAGTATTTTATTTGTCTCCCTGTTTAATTCATATTTATTTTAATTGTATTCCTGTCTCTCTCAGTCAAAACTAATCCAAGATACAGGTTACGAGTCAACCTTTTCTTGTGCGTTTCTTACTCCCAAACACCCTCTGTATGAGCTTGTAAAGTAATGGTGAAATTCTTACGTTTTCACTCATCTCGAGCCACTCATGGCTCAGTAGTCTTAAAAAAGCGATATAGAGCTTAGCTAAAAGAGGGCGGCTTGGCTAGTGAGGCTGGACATGGAAAGAGGAGAATACCACCTACTTAGACAACAAAAGTGACTTGCATCTCCAAATCCAGAGGCCAACCGTATCAAATTGTTTATTAACTTCAAGTTGGTCACTAGTCGTCAGGTTTGGGATCTCAACCCATATGAAATTACAAGATTGTGTGAGCTCTTTGTTCACACCATAATCACCCTTTCTTCCTTCACTAATTACCTGATTAGGAAAGCCTAAACCAAACCTATTCCTTGCCCTAGATAGTACTGTGGATAATGCATAATCAATGATTAATGGTTGATCAATATTCATACCCCATCAAAACCCTCACCAGCTTTCGTATTCTCATTTATATTTATATCTTTGAAGTATTGTGCCTCAGTACTCACCTACAGCTCCACTTGTCTCTTACCCTAACGAGTAATCGTGGAATTTGGTCTGATTAATCAAGCTCTCCTCAATTTATAGCACAATAAAATGCATGCCTCGACTAGCAACCGGTGCGCACCTTAAGCTTACCGAAGGGACATTTGGTCGTCGTCGTGTTGTGATCACTTCCTTTGATTCCACCTGCACCCTCTCTTTCCATGCTATTATGGAAGTTAATTTGTAACAAAAAAAGAATGCCATTGGGGCAGCATGTAAGGATGTGAAGCACCCTTTTAGTATCTTTATTCACTTTCATCAATTGCTTTTACAACAAGCAAAAACCGGTGAAGGAAAGGGAGGGCATTCAGAGGGATGTTGACACTTTCCTTCTCACCCCCACATATTGGTCAAGGTACATGAATGGCATTGTTGATATTACGAGGAAATAAAAGTCCTCACTGCCCAAGTTTCAAAAAAGTCCGTTTTGACAAACAACCACTTAAGTCCTACTCAACCCTTATAAAATGAACCCTCATGTTTCTCTAGGTTGTCCACTCCTTCAAACGCCTAGAACACCATCTTAATTATCTTGAGTGAGACAAGAGAAAAAAAAGAAAAGAAAAGAGAGAGAGGGAGCGTGAGAACCAATAGGAAGACAACTGCCATGAGTTACAAGGTTGAAGATCACATGGCACTCACCTCTCAATTGTACCCAGGTGTATTCACTCAAATGGTTCCACAACAAGGTTAGAGATACGAAAAAACAATACAGCGAAAAAGAAAAGAAACTAACAATCATGATTTCTTTTTGTGTTGATCATCAACTTTGTAAATAAGTGATTCATGATGTTTACTTTACATGAGTTTTTGATCATGCTTAGGTGAATCTAAACCACGACGAAGGCGAAAGAAGAACAAAGACGCCGGTCTTAATGGGGCAAGGAAGAGGAAACTTAATGAGGAGCAAGTTAATCTCCTTGAAATGAATTTTGGTAATGAACATAAGTTGGAATCTGAGAGGAAAGACAAGCTTGCTTTAGAGTTGGGACTCGATCCTCGCCAAGTTGCCGTTTGGTTTCAAAACCGGAGGGCAAGGTGGAAGAACAAGAAGCTAGAGGAGGAGTACACAAAGTTGAAGACATCCCATGAAAACATAGTTGTCGAGAAATGCCACCTTGAATCCGAGGTCTCTCTCTCTCTCTCTCTCTCTCTCTGTTTTTTAGAATTGTCTCTCAAGTTCTTTATTATTTTAGAAAGGCTTCGAAATTTGTTTTCTTTTTATTGCACCGAAGAAGTAACTGAGTGTGTGTATATATATATCTAGCTAATTGCTTGATCAAGTCGTAAATTTACATGAAGAAACACTCAACTTAGTGTAACTATTTACATGATGGAGCTGAGTTGATTTATGGTAAAAGTAGACTTATCTTAATTAGTTGTAATACCCTGGAACATAAAAGTAGACTCACGTGGTTGATTTTTTCCATGCACAATGATAAATTCAGGACTCCAATTTGACTTCTATGTGCATGCTCTCCCTGCAAACGCAAGACTCGACTAGTCTAGCCACTCATTAATTGGTTTCTTGAATGTCTTCTCTTTGGCATACTTTTTTGTCTTCTGTGTTGATTAGATTCTAGGACAAGAGCAAGGCAAGATTTTCCTATTTCGAGCAACCAAACAGAAAGTAAAGAATGACAATTTGGAATAGTATTCTCTAGTGATTGTTGCCACACACTTTTACTTCCTTACTCAACATGTAAGTGCTACTGCTGCTGCTACTTTGTTTTAACTTTAACGATAAGATAGTGCTGCTCAATTCCGAAATTTATGACTTCCATTACTGACTTTCTTGGAAGAAAAGCAATAAAATAAGATTATATCGTGCCTAATCTCTTATACTGCAATAAGACATGGTGACCTACCATATTCTTGAACGTACATGAGCTCAAGGTTCGAAGAAAAAAGCCATGCCAGCTAGCTAGCTGTTCGATAAGGCTACAAAGGAAAAATATCATCCTCAAAAGTGAACCAAAATTTGGACAAGGAACAGCATGATGCCACTCTATTTAACAACAAAACACTGCTCTACTACTTTGTGTTTCAATCCACTAGTCACCATGTGTCCGTACAGCATTGTTTAAGGTTAACTGCTATATTGGGCCCTTCAAAGCCACTAGAACACCAGCACGTGGCACTCGCACTTTGGAAATGGCACGCCATTGTCCTATAAAGATTGATTAAACAAATATTCCTCTGTCAATATTTCTCACATATATCACCTTTCTTCTTGTTTTCTCCACATGTATAATATACTAAGTCGTGGGTTCATTCATTGCAGGTTTTAAAGCTCAAGGAACAACTCTCTGAAGCAGAAAAGGAGATCCAAAGGCTGTCAGACCGTATTGATGGGGTTTCCACTAATAGTCCTAGTTCATCCTTGTCGATGGCTATGGACCCCCCATTTCTTGGAGAGTTTGCAATGGAAGGATATGGAGATGCTTTCTACATGCCACCAGAAAACAATTACATTCCTGGCATGGAATGGATTAATCTGTATATGTAACTGGCTAGCTAGCTAACTGATATTACTATAATTAGGATAATGTAGATAGTGATTAAGTAACAATCTAATGTAAACATCTTCTTCATCTAGTGTATCACGAGGTCTCTCTGTCAAGCTAGCTAGTAATTGGAAATGCATGCCGATATTAATTTAATGCTTTGCCTTTTGACTAGCAGCTAGTAGATAATCTCATCCAGGTTTTTTTTTTTGTTTTTTTTTTATTTTTATCATACTAGATGTTTTGAAAAAGCTTAGTACAAATAAGCAGCAACCACCAATGAATAAGAAGTAGAAGTCAACCTAAATCCCCACTTGATTTCTAGAGTACAGAACTTTGGTAAGCATTGCATGTACTTCTACCAAAGCAAAAAAAAAAGTGTTTTGACAAAGATATAATATAATTAGTTTGATGTTTTTATTTTTTTGTAATTTATATAAAAAACTAAATATGCCCAAGTAATAATTGCTGTGAAAAATAGTATAATACATCCCCCCTGCGACTACTGCTATAACTAATCAAGTATTCAAGAATAGTTAGTGCTGTCAAGGGAAAAAAACAAGGGGCGGTTTATAAATACATTGAGTCAAAAGAGAACGACGCTTCCTCTCCCTAGTAGTGCGAGCCAGATAGCCCTAAACCACTCCTTTTTTCTTGTGTTTCCTTCATCAAAATCATTTGCATGCCTTACAATAGTGGTGTTTAAAAGAGTGTGTGTGTGTGAAGAAAAAAACTATTATTAGGAGATATTGAAAGAGAGAGGGGACGACTAGAGAAGAATAAATTGGAGAAACAAGTTAAGAGGAGGAGGAGGAAGAAGAAATTATCTATAACATCCTTGAAACATTGTTCAAATTTGTGTGTTAAGACAGTTCTTCATATTTCCATTATGTTATGAGTAAATATGTTGGAGGAGTTGAAAACCCAAAATGTGGTGGGTTAGGGTTCTTGTACATGCATGTTTGCTGATTTGGAAGCCTAGTTAAACAAATATGTTAAGTTAGCAAAGAAAGAAAGAAAAAAACTTAAAGGAATTAACAAGGAAATTAATTTCAAGTACATCAAGAGAAACCCCAAACATTAGGGCCGACCATATTGAGCATGAATGAGGGATAAAAATTGAATTGTAAATTATAATATTATGAGTTTGAACAAGCAATTTCAAGAGAAGAAACTAGCTAGTTCAAATCTGAGATTTTTAATTTATTATGTGCTCTTGTATTAGTGCAAGGAAGAACATGGTTTATGTTATACAACTTGCTTAAAGATGTAAAACATAACTTGTAAGTTTTAAACATGGGATTAATGTGAGGAAAGTGAAGTGATTGAAATGAAATAACTTGAAGAATTGATCCTGGTAGGTTCGGCCATATGGTAAGAATTCAAAGGAAACTTGCTTGATTGATTAAGTAGCTCTTGTAGAATGAAAAGAAATGGCATGGAAATGTTACAATGATGATGGAAGAACAATTACTGATATTGTCTTTCAAGTAGAAATATTACTACATTTTTTAACATGGAATAAGCAATCATGTAAATATACATATGTAAAGTTATATAGGTTTGGAAGTACGTAGAATTATTTACAAATGAATAAATTAAAGAGATTTAAGAATTTTTAGTATTTTACCTTAGGCAATTGTCGGCTAAAATATTGTCAAGGATGATGAGATTTATGATTTTGGTAGGCATGACATAAATGGTGTTGTGATCAAAATGGAAATTATAATCAATATGGATTTTATGAAGATTTGATTGGTTAAATTAGTAAACATATGTTTTTGTGTAAATATAATGATGGACAAGTAATTAAATGATACAAAATGGACACCCTCCTTTTTGTATTCCTAGGTTTGGCTAAATGAGTATCAAAAGGAGGAGGGAGACCAAATTCAAATTGGTGTGTGAATTAACTAGTTTCTAGAATGTAAATTACTGGTGTAAGTATGTATGACGACTTGAAAGTTAAATTCACTATGAGTGAGGTATGGTCTTTGATATAGAAGAAAGCTAGAAAGACAACAATAATCATGTAAAGATAGAATTTTAATGAGTGAAAAAGAATTACAAATATAAACCATGTATTCATAGTTTTATTTTATAAGAAAATAAATCTAATAATGTTTGTTGTTTTAAAGCATAATGAAAGTTAATGCAATAAAAAAATAATAAAATTGATACAAATAACATATTCAAGGCCTAATTTTAAGAGATATGACATTCTAGAATGACAATATTTCTTGATATATATATAACAAAAACATTATTTGAAAATATACCGTCGTACAATATCGAAATATTATTATCTGTTAAATATTCATTCTGAAAACAAAAAAGATTAGAATCACAATCTAAATGTTTTATGTTAGTTGTATTAAATATGTAAATGAAAAAAAAAAAGTAAGATAATTGGAAAGGAGACAAAAAGTACTTACTATTAACATGAATGAGATTATTGGATGTAGTAGTGTCATAACCTAAATTTGTACACTAATTTTATATATAAAAAACTACATTTTAAATGATTTTCCCATTTTCTTGGAATTTCAACCGTACACTCACGAGAGAAAAGACAAGAGGTTATTATATTTTTTATGCTTGATTTTTTATTTATTTGAGTGTCCCTTGTTTTTGTTTTTGGTGTTGAAGTGTGCAAGTTTTCAAAGTTTTTATCTAATAAAATGTTTAAACAAGATTCCTACAAATACACATGATAGTGAAATTGACCAGTCAATATATCATATGATGTCAAATGTACATGAACATTTTATTTTATTTTCAATCGAGTTCATGTATCTTTTTTTATTTTATTTTATTTGAATGTATGTGTTTTTCTTTTTGCTATTTTAGTGTTTGTACTTTCAAAACTGTATCAATTAAATGCCTTTAATTTTAAAAACTAACAAATGTATATCTCGCAATCTTATGCAGGCCACATTTGACCATGTTAAATAAAATTAAAAATTAAAACAACAATATATTACTAAAAACTTATTCAAATTAAAAAAAAAGGCATAAAAAAACAAAATAAAGATATCGCAGATCATAATTGACTATGAAAACAGTATCGTGAAATCGAGCCCAAGAGTTTCTTAAAAAAAATGCTGGAAAGCCTAGCCTAATTTGCTGGGGGAAAAAGGTTGAAAACCAGGCCCAGATATGGTACTTAGTGGGCTTTAAACCAAGCCCAATAGTTGTTCAACCTAGTATAAAAACTCTTTAAAAGAGGTGCGGAATTCAATCGAGAGGAGAAAAAAAAGAAGGCGGAACCAAAATAGATGACACTCATCCTCTGCAGGCCTCTCGATGACATGTCGTCTGATCATGAAGTGGGGTCCAAAACACTTCCAACCCGGGTGGCCCAGCATCTTTTCGACTTTGGACGGCTCGTCACGCACTGTGGGTAGGAACGTAGATTACCATTGTTTCTACGTTAAAAAATATTTAAAAAAAATTTAAATTTTTTTATTTTTTTATTTACTTTAAATTAATATATTTTTAATATTTTCAAATTATTTTAATGTATTAATTTTTTTAATAAAAATATTATTAACATGTATTTTAATTTTTATTAATATAAAAACTTATTTAAAAAATAACCATAATTATATTTTTAAACGAGCACGAAAAAAAGTATTGCCCCGCGTACTAGCATGAGCGCATTACATGCATGGTAATTTTTCTTCGTAGTTTTTAATCTTAGTCCCAAATTCTGTAACGACTCTACATACCAGTCCCTGATCTTGGCTACCTGTCAAGATCATCCTCTATAAAAACCCAGTCAAGAAAAAATGAAGCTGGCTCGAATTCCAAGAAAAAAGCCAACAGGCCTAATCAAAATCGGTTCGCCATTGGCCATATCACCAGACAATGTTTGCCCTCTCACGAATCAAATATATGATGATCATCTAGTCATAGTGCACTTCCAGCACTGGATAAAAAGCTCTTCATCTTATAGGTTCTCCACAACAGCATGATGCCAATCTCCTCTCCTCCATTACCAGTATCGGACACAAGCTACTCTTGTTGCCTGACTTGCAACATGACACCTCCTAGTACTAAGGAACTCCCTTAACTCTCCAGCAGAGTTGACTTATATTTGGATTGTTCCTTGGATCTAGGTCTGCTTGCATCAACATGTCGGAAATAGGTACAAGCCACAATTACAATAACAATAGACACGATAAATTATATCCACTAAACGCTCCTTCGAGGAACCAAAAGAAGTGTTTGTTTATCTGGTAATATTATATTTTTTTAAAATTAATTTTTTAATGTATTGATAGTAAAAATAAATTAAAAAACATATATTATCTTGTTGCATTTAAAAATAAAAAACATTATGTAAAATAATAACTATCATATACTGAACAATAGCCTAGGTACAACTCTAATTCTCCATGCCACCATGAACATAAAGACTTGTGAGCTACCGTTGAGTTTTAAAAAACAAAAAACCTTGCTCATTTTACAATTCTATACAATTAAATAATATTTTATTAAAATTTTAAAAATAAATTATTTAAAATTAATATCATTTTAATATATTAATATTAAAAATAATTCTTAAAAAATAAAATATCAAAGCCCCCACTCTATCAATGCACTCCACGAAGCATGATCATAGAAAAATCAAAAGTTAGCCGCCCAAATGGACTGGGGCAAGTTATTTTCAAAACCAAGGAAGCCAAAGCAATTTTGTTTGCCTAATTTGCTCCCATGTTATCCATGGTGTGAATTTGAAAACATGTAATGTTATTGCAGTCAAAGAAGATCAATTGAGCTAAAGAACAAGGTTTTGAAACTTAGATCATATAAGGAAAACAAAGTCTATGTTTTATTTTTCTCAGTTAACTAACACGTTTCTTTTATATGATTGTATAAATACTTGTGCATGCATATATGAATTATATTTTAATACAATAAAATTATCAAAAATAAAATTGATCATAAATGTAAATAGATGGTGAAATCATCGACCTATAAAATATCTAAAAATGATTTGATAATTAAAACAAATAACACGACAACTAATTTTAATTGAAGTTTAAAATTTTATTTTGCTGCTGTAATATTTATCATATTTGCAAAGACGACATCATAATTTTTTTAATTTTATTTTAACTAACCATTGGATTGTAAAGATGGGGAACCAATATTTGCTTTTATTGAGAATAAAAATGTGTTTGGAAGTGTAGTTATAAATTGTGATTTTAAAAATTTTAGATTTTTTTTATATTTTTATATTATTTTGATATATTAATATTAAAATTAAATTTTTATATATATTTTAAAAAATATTCTAAGATCTGTTTGGAAATATGGTTGCGGTTGATTTTTAAAATATTTTTTGTGTTGATATATATTAAAATAATTTATTTTTTATTTTTTTAAAATTAATGTAAGAAAATAATCTAATTTTTTTAAAAAATTAATTTTTAATAAAATAAATTAAAAAATTTTAAAAATATAAATTGACCGTTATTTCCAAACATTATCGAAACCATTTGCACCGCAATTACCATCAAACACGGCACGGGATCTTTTTCTTCATTGCAAGCGACAGATAGACACCAAACCAAACCAGCAAAAAACCCATTCTGAATTATATAATTAAAATAAAATCACAAAGAGCTAAAATGACCGGCTTAAAGGACACTTTGAACCACCACATGGCAATTTAAAATTGAAAGTCAATCCACAGCTCTCCACCAACTTCTGACATACTAATTAATCATTAATAATCGACTTAATTAACACTAATAAATAAAGAAAGACTAATCTTTAGATCCAAACGCATACACGCTCTGTCCATTAGTAACATTATCTCTCCAATTCACTGTCGAAATCACCCGATTATCTGATCGGAATTGATTTCTAAAATGGGAAAAGGAGGCGGCTGCGTTCCGAGTAAGAAAAAACAACCACCAGTGTCCGACGACCCCGTTTCCACCACCCGCGAAGCCGAACCAATCCCTGTTAACGACGAGGAAACTAATGATATCGCAAGCACATCACTAGAGCCCACAATTTCATCAAAATTGAAAGTTTTTATTGTGTTTTACTCCATGTATGGGCATGTGGAAGGATTGGCCAAGAGAATGAAGAAAGGAGTGGACGGAGTGGAAGGAGTTGAGGCTTTTCTATATCGGGTTGCAGAAACGTTGTCTGATGATGTTTTGATCAAAATGAAAGTTCCGGAGAAAGATGCTGGGATCCCGGAGATTACGGCGGAGGAGTTGGTGAATGCGGATGGTGTTTTGTTTGGGTTTCCGACAAGGTATGGGTGTATGGCTGCGCAGATGAAAGCGTTTTTCGATTCGACGGGGCAGTTGTGGAAGGAGCAGAAACTTGCTGGGAAACCTGCTGGGTTTTTTGTTAGTACTGGGACTCAAGGTGGAGGTCAAGAAACTACTGCGTAAGTTAATAATGCTCTGCCTGTACTTCATGACTCAAAGTTGATGTTGTTTCTGTTAGAATATGCATCGCTTTTACTGGCTAAAACAAATCATAATTATGTTTTGTGATATGCCCTTTTGATCACAGGTTCTTGTTGATTCCATGATTAGATTCCATTTGAAAATTCTTTAAGATTTTATGAAGGTTGTGTTTTTCTCTTTAATTCAAGCCTTGGGTGAGGGTTTAGGTAAGAAAGAATGATTCACGGAAAGTAGAGGTATCGTTGAAACATGGAAATTCAGATGCAGGGAAATTTGTTTAACCCCTAAACAAATAGCCAGTTGAAAACCTTCTTTGGTATGTGAACTACTGTAAAAAAGAGAAGGAAAACAAAAAGGAGATTTATTGAGATGAAAACGAGGCAAAAATATAGCTCAGTAAGAACAGAGCAAGATACTATAAAAGTGAAGCAACAGGGGTTTTTGGAAGAGTGGCATGAGTGAAGAGACGACACTGATATATAGGTGTAACCTGGCGCATTTTAGTATTAGTTTGAGCATCCAGGAGTTTTGACATGCCATCAGCTTGTAAGACATTTATACTTGCTAAGTTAGCCAACCAAACTGCGCTTGAGTTACCTTTGTATTGGCATTTTCAGTTTCTGTTTCAGGCTTGATGTGCTTAGCCGTTTGTTCTTGGTGCATATTTTTTCCTTGTCGTAGCTAAAACTTAATTTAAATATGAAATCGTGCATTTTCATAAGCAAAAAAAAGTTGGTTTCTTTTCTTTTGTTTTGTAAATGTAGTGCATCTATTTTGGGATTCTGACATTTTATCTTTTGTTTTGATAACTGAGAGCGTTTGGCTTCTGTTCTCAAGTCATCTCTGTTGGCTTAACATTTTAAAGGATTATAATGCTATAGAGATGGTGGTTTGGATTGTTATGATCGCTTATGAAAATGAATGAGCTGTATGAATTCTTTCCTCTTGTTTGGGTTGAGACAGATGGACCGCAATTACCCAGTTGACCCACCACGGGATGCTATTTGTTCCGATTGGATACACCTTTGGAGCTGGCATGTTCAAGATGGATTCCATTCGAGGTGGCTCTCCATACGGCGCTGGAGTTTATGCCGGGGATGGCTCAAGAGAAGCAAATGAAACAGAGTTGGCACTTGCTGAACATCAGGGTAAATATATGGCCTCAATGGTCAAGAGGCTTGCCCAGACCTGATGACATGTTTTACTCTTCAGAACGCATTTACATCCCCTTTATCTATTCGTTAATTTGAGTGCATTTTTTTGTAATTGTTCTTGTTGTTTTACTCACTGTCATATTTGGAGGATCATACATGGTCAAATCTATTCCACATTTCTCCCCTTTTCCACTCAGTGCTGTATGCTGTTTATGACTCGAAATTATCTGAATAACGATATGGATTTGTTGGACACGTTATTTTGTAGATTTATTTTTTGTTTGATTGGTAGTATGTACCGTAGCCTTGATTGATTAGGATCTTTTGAATTTGAATTGGTTTTTCTCTTCTATTCTAGTAGAATTCTAGGCTATGAAAAAATCATGGGAAAAAAATTGAAGCAGTAGATCCATGGCAGAAAGAACCAGGTAGGATGTCAGCTTATTGAAGCAATTGCAGGCGTGAACAACAGCAGAAGCAAGGAGCATCAAGTACAACAAACTCAACAAATAATTTTGAAAGAACTAAAGCAACAACATCAAAACATAAACATGTCTGCTAAAGGAACCTACCCTAACCTTAACCTTGAAGGCAAGGGGTTTTTTTTAATGGGGATGCAATTGTACGTACTAGTCCTAATCTTGATTTACTTCTATTTAAATTTAAAGTTATCATCTTAGGATATTTTAAATTTGAATTCAAATTAGTTTTCCTCTTCAATTTAATTAGAATTCTAGATTATAGGAAAATCATGGGAAAAATTTATGAGGATTTTCTTTAAAGTCACAAGAGGATTAAGCAACTTCGAATATATTTTTATGGAAGCTCGAACAACCTCCAATATGCCTTTTTTTTTTTTTTCCAATTTGATCTTCATAGTAAATTTCTTGTAATTCAATAAAATGATGAGCTTGTTACCGAGTCATTGTAATAAACATGGTTTTAAAGGATTTGAGTCGCTATTAGTTCATTTATCTCTTTCATTATCTAAACAAAAGGAACACGAAACAGTTCCTGTTTAGGCTCATACACTTTTGAGGACGAAGAACTTTACTTGCTTGCAGCTTTGGAATTTATTTTCCTGGGGAATCTTTCTGGTGCGAACTTGTCCTTGAATGATGACTCAAGCAAAAATGCTTAAAGAAATCTGTTAGCTTTGGACAGAGACATCTACCCCAACGTTAGATGACCTACAGTGCAAGAAAGTTCCAACTGTAGAAGAAACAAAGTTTACTGAAAACACGATTTCAACAACCACAGATTATGGTAAAAGCTCATTTTTTCTTCCATGACATGTTTTAGCAGAGAGCCATTGTCTACATCAACTTACGCAAGTCTTTTATCCACTCATACGAGCTGACTGTGCAATGGAGAGGTATCCATGACCATTGACTGATACAAGAATTAGTTCAGTACGAGGATGACAATTGACATGCATGGAGATTCACTTTAAGCACAACGCTTGCTTGAAAAGCCAGAAATGCTCTCTGGTTAAAGCAGACTGGGCATGGGAAGAACAGGCTCAATGAACTTGGACTAGGCGAAGAGATGCTGTTAGATAAAAGCTGGAATGTGGATCTTCGTTTTTGTTTTTCTTTGACTTGCATATGGATATATGAAGTTCCTGATAAAAAAAAAAAAAAATTGCAGTATGAAGCAATCTGTAATTCAATGACAAGAACACAAGCTTGGAGTATGGAATAGTGGGGACCGTACAATTCTGCTTTGTATTGGCTTTCTTTTTTAAAAATAAACAAATAAAATTACATCATTTTAATTTTTAACTGACTGAATTAAGCCGTTTAATTATAATTTAAACCTCTGATTGAAAACTGAGATTATAGCATTGAATGGCCTGATTCATTACGTGTTTTTCTTTTCTTTTTTAAAAATAAAACATGTTCAAAATTTTAAAAATAATATAATCTGAAAAAGAACAACATAATTATTTTTTTAATATACAAATTACATAATTAAAAACAACACATTATGTATAATTTTTTAATTATTTCAAGATTTATCAGCTTTTTTCTTGAAACTTGCTCTCATATTTGATAATAAGATATGTGATGTTTTTTAAAAATATTTTTTATTAAAAATATATTAAAATAATATTTTTTATATTTTTTACTTCAACACATAAAAATAATTAAAAATATATATATACAAAAAATCAATTTAATATATGTTTTTTAAAAAATAATTTGGAAAATATCAAACCTAAAAAAACAAACAATTATCATAGCCCCATTAAAGGTTGTGGTTAAACTGATTTTTCATTAAATTTTAATATTTTTTTTTAGTAAATTTTTTAGTGATTTTAGATTTTTAAATTTATTAATATCAAAATTAATTTTTTTAAAATATTAATTTAATATAGTTTTTAACACATTTTAAAAAATAATTTTTAACATACTTCCAAAAACGTTCCATAGGCGCTTCACACCGGGCCATGATTCTGAAGCTGCCTGAGGGCATAAAGCATAAATGGGATCAGCCGATCAGACATTATGGGATTGAGAACAAGATTTTTGGATTGCACGCCAACTTATTAAATAGTATTTATTCTCATGATCGTTATTATTATTATATATAAAAAAGTTCCTTTTAGTGGCACCAAGCTACCAACATTCAAAAGACATGCTTTTACTTTTTAATTGAGGACTTTTTTTTTTTTTTTTAAATTATGCTATTACGAACAGCCTAATCTCATGAACCACAATTTTTAGATCCAGTTTAATTGCCGGTCTGGTTAAACATACGGGTTTTAGGATTTGATTAGGTTTAATTTTTTTTAAAACAATTAAAATAATAATAACAAAATAAAAATTAATGGATTATAATCAGATTTTTTACTAAATTTTATTAGATCAATCGATCCATATCAAATTTTTATTTTTCCCAATTCTAATTTGTGTGAGTTTGGCCCTAAATTAACCCCCTAACCAGGCGAATTTTTCAAACTAGTTCATAAACAGAGTACAGAATTGTGCAGTCCATCAATCCAATCTCATAATTAATTTATTTTCGACATTGGAAAGCAGCCCAGACACAGGGAATCTGATTCATTTTTCAGATTATTGGAGTCCATGCTTGCTTTTCTACATTTGGCATAAATATCTGTTGCGTTGATAAAACGGCGAGTATTTACTGTTTTACCAAGATTAAGGAACCTTGTAAAAGCAATTTTGAAAAACAATTAACTGAGAAGGTCAACTTCGTGAAGGAAACCTCAGATTATTTCCCAGCCATATGTAGTTTTTTCTTTTTTTGATTGAGTCCCCCAACTACCCAATTTATATATCAAATCCCCCTTCTATATCTTCTCAATTAAATCCTTACAATGCTAAATATTTTTATGTCCAACAACTTGTCTTAAATTGAAACCAGCAATTGAACATTTCTATGTCCGGCACTTGAGAAATTAGGATAAGGGGAAAACACGTGCATTTCTGAACACGATCTCCAATTAACAAGAGTATTCGATCAAGTAAAAGTATATAGATGACCCAAATTGATTAAATAATTAGTTGGAGGACTAAATGTAAGAGATTCGAACAAAGTATCTGATTTCACACCTCCCAACCATTATTATTCCTGACGCATCGTAGACAGTTCCCAATTCTAGCTTTGATTTGTTTTATCTCCAGTATAGAGGTCCCCTGCTCCATTTCAATCTCTCACTCGCTCGCTCGCTCAAAATTGAATCAAGAAGAAAAATCATGTCAGAAATACTAGCTTCTTTAAGGTCTCTAATGGCGTCTCATTCTCCACCTCTTGATGCCTTAGTTGTTCCATCTGAAGATTATCATCAGGTACTACGCTTTCACTTCAATCATCTTCTAAACTTTTCAATGTTTGGATCATACGATTTATGATTTTTTTTTTGCAGAGTGAGTATGTGTCTGCACGTGACAAGCGGCGCGAATTCGTTTCTGGCTTTACAGGAAGCGCTGGTTTGTTAGTTTCAATTATTGATTCCTCTTGTGATTTTTGTTTTCCATATTGTAACTAAGTAAGTGTATGATGTTGTTTTTGAGCTTAGGTTTGGCGCTTGTTACAAAGAAGGATGCCCGGCTGTGGACGGATGGGCGGTATTTCTTACAGGCAACGCAGCAACTTAGTGTTGAGTGGACGTTAATGCGTATGGGAGAGGATCCTGGTTTTGATGCATGGGTGGCTGATGTGAGGCTTATATTATATTTCTTTACACTTTTTGTCAACACTTTGCTATATTCTGTGTTAGGATTTCGTTATTTCTTGAATTGAATTTATGTCAAAGGGATGGCTGTTAATTGTTAAACTTAGCCAGCATTTCTATGTTTTTTCTTATGATTTTAGTAGTTCGTTCTTTTTTTTTTTACAAGTCTTAGGTTTATGTGGTGTTAAGCTTGTCTTTATATTTGGTTTTATTAGAATCTACCTGTGGAGGCGGCTATTGGGATTGATCCATGGTGTGTATCGGTAGATACTGCGCAACGGTGGCAACTGACATTTGCGAAGAAACAACAGAAACTGGTTCAGACTGAAACCAATTTGGTTGATGAGGTCTGGAAAAGTCGTCCGCCAGCGGAAATAAATCCAGTAGTGGTTCATCCGATAGAGTTTACTGGATGTTCGGTTGCACAGAAGTTGAAGGATTTGAGAGCAAAACTCAAAAATGAGAAAACTCGTGGCATAGTAGTCACAACACTTGATGAGGTGAGTTTATATCATTCTTTCCCAAATAATTTGCTTGTTCAGACATATTGAAATGTTAAACCAATTTTTCTTCAATGCAGGTAGCTTGGTTGTATAATATTCGTGGGACTGATGTGTCCTATTGTCCAGTTGTTCATGCATTTGCTATAATAACATCCAATTCAGCTTTCCTTTATGTGGACAAGAAGAAGGTGTCTGCTGAGGTCAGTTTCATAATTCATGTCAATTGTAGATGCTTTTTACAGTGTACATATGCAATGTTTTTCTTCTGCAACCTAGAGAATTTTTTTTTTTTTGGATATTTTCAACTTTCAACTGTTTTCTGATATCCAAGATTTCTCAATGATCTTTATATTGTATTCTTTCACTTTCATTAGTTTATGTTTCAGCTAGCACTCAATTAAATGTTGGTGTTCACCAAGTCTTTTTTATCCAATGTCAAATTTAAAACAATGTTTGCTTTCAGTCTTTCAAACATACTTCTAGATTCATACACAAATATGAAGTTGTGGAAAGAAGCTTAACCTAGTAGGTTGAATAGTTATGAATACCTAATTCATTTGTTCTTATGTAGACAAACCGTTATATGGAGGAGAATGGAATTGATGTTCGAGATTACGCTGATGTGAGTTCAGATGTGGTCTTGCTTGCATCTGATCAGCTTGACTCGACATCTGAAGTCAAAGGAACTGATACCACCACGGGAAATGGTACAACTGAAGCAGAAGGAAATAATATTGACCGTATATGGGTTGACCCTGGTTCATGCTGCTATGCTTTATATTCAAAATTGAATTCTGAGAAGGTGCACATGCAACAATCTCCTATGGCCCTTGCAAAAGCTCTAAAGGTAGTGCAATCACATCCAACGCCAACAAGTTCTCTGTAACCATAAACAAGCCAATACAATATGATCTTTTAATGTTAAAGTTCAGTTGTCCCTCTAAAGATTCATTGAAAAGCTACATAAATTGTGTTCGGTTTACTGATAGCAATAAATCTATTTACTTGTGTTCATGCACACCATATGGGCCAGTTTTTTCTCATTGCTAATTGTTTCAATATCTTAGAACCCTGTTGAGTTGGATGGCTTAAAGAAGGCACACGTTCGGGATGGCGCTGCTGTTGTGCAATATCTTGTCTGGTTAGATAAGCAGGTAACTCTGAGATGTAATAATTGATGAATCAGTTTTTGGTTGTTTCAGCCTCTTCAATGTGCTCAAGCTTGAACTCACACATTCACCAGCATCTGTGAATTTTTTTTTAACCTGATTCCAAATCTTGTCTTGAACATGCAGATGCAGGAATCATATGGGGCTTCAGGCTACTTCTTGGAGGGGCAAAGTGCAAATAAGAAAAAGGATTTGTAAGTTTTCCTTTGTCATACTGTTACTTTCTATCCATGATCGGAAATGCTGCATCAGACATTAGGATGTAACCTGATTTTTCCTAGTAAAAAATATTGGAGAAGTTTGTGTTTGCTACTGAATAAACAGCAATCTTTGAAATTCAGACTGCTGATATATCTATGTATCAAGCAAGACAAAATGATAAAAAGTATGACTTCAACATACTAACAAGTCCTCCATTGTTGCATTTAATGTTTGTGTATATGAGATTGATTATAGATTGAAGTTTTGCGCATCTGGTTAATTTAATATTTTAGTATATATTTCTTGTTTGGTATATGCATGTGAAATGGAGCTTATAAAACCAATGGAATCTTATTATTAGTACCAAATTGCAATGAATCCTGCTGATTTTTAGGAGCCTTGTCTCACAAGCCATGCTCTTAGATAGTCCATACTAGAAGTGGCAGAAAAGCTGTCCCATTCATTTGCATTTATTTCATCCATTAGGTGTAGTATGAGCATTTTATATAGTAAGACATGGAAATTTATATCTTGCGATGCAAGATCATCCCATTTTGAAAAAGAAATTTGATTAATATTTGATGTCTGGTTTTAGTATGTTTGGATGTTTATTTCTTGTACAGCTTCATCACTAAGGTATTATTAGGCCTGATATGGCTATTGATACTTCAATTTTATTTTCATATATATATATATATATAAATTATTAACTTAGTGTTAGGAAAACTTTTTGCAAGCTTTGCTTTGGTCTTTATGTCACACAAAATGATTGACTGTCATTTTTTATTTTTTTGGGATAAAGTGCATCATTGCCATCACTGACTACTATTTCTTTTTGCCAGAAGTTTACTTTTAAATGATGCTATATGATCGGTTCCCTTTTGTCTTTCTCTTCCAAATATTTTTTTTTATCTGGGCATTTTTCTTTACCTCTTGTGTCCTGCACAAGATCACCGAACAATGAATGCACACAAAATGGCTAAGCTTGACATGATGTTGAGGCATTTTCCTCATATTAATGGTATGTGCTATGGCAGGGGAGCTATAAAACTGACAGAGGTAACTGTTAGTGATAAGCTGGAGGGTTTCCGAGCATCCAAAGAGGTATTCCCACCAAATACATTTGGAAAAAAGTTCTTATTGCATCAAACAAAATTAAAAGTTTAATTAACAGATGATATAAATTGTCTTATTTGGAACAAACTTTCTTTTGAAGTTATTGTAGTAATATCGTTTTCTGTTCATGCTGTAAAAAAGTAGGTATTGTCAGTTTCTAGGTATTAAGTTGCTGTATCAATGCATTATTATTTTTATTTGAACTGTCATGGAGAAACTTACATTTGATTATTGATGTATATCATCCAAAGAGCAGTGTGCAAATCTGTTGCGCCGTGTTTGATAGTTGTAGATGGAGAAAGGATTACGGTAGAGAGCCAAATATGAATTTAGAGCAATTGGGTTAAATTAAGATGTTGTGATTTTATTCTTCAATATTTGGAAGTGAGTTTTTTCTGTCAACATAATTAAGGATTTTTAGCATCTTCTACTTTATTGTAGTGTTTTACATGTGGTTTTTGGTTACCAGGTATAGGAAATTTTCAACATTTATTTTTGAATTGACCCTGCTAGCATCCTGACCTGATTAATGAACAGTAAAGTGCAGAAATGTATATAGGGGATCTTTATAATTTGCTCGGGTTTTTCTCCTTTGATTGGTCATGATGGTGAAAATTTAGATAAAATGGACTGGATCTCCTTATTGCTGGAGAGTTTGGTTCCTAGTATGAAAATTGATGGCAGCCTAGCCTAAAATCATTTCAACTCAGGGAATAAAGCTATTTGTAAGTGAAAATGGCAACAAGCAAAGGCTCATTTTATCTCTTCACGGAATTTAATTTTGGTGTGATATTGTTTTTGTTTCTCATTCAAGTAGTTTGACAAGATGGTTTTTTTTTTTTTGGATATGTGATACAAATGGCAGCATTTTAGGGGGTTAAGTTTCCCAACAATTTCATCAGTTGGTCCAAATGCAGCAATCATCCATTATTCTCCACATGCTGAAACATGTGCGGAGCTCAATCCAGACAGCATCTATCTGTTTGATTCTGGAGCACAGGTTCATAAATTGTTTGGTTTATAATCACAAAATCTGTATAATATTATACTGCTTAATGATGTCTTATTTTCCTTTGATATTTTTATGGCATGAAGTATCTGGATGGAACAACTGACATAACTCGCACGGTCCATTTTGGGAATCCATCAACGCATGAAAAAGCATGCTACACTGCGGTATGTGGCTTCAGACTTCCCTTTGAACATTTCAATTATATGGAACAGGAGATTACGGTAGTTTGATATCATTACAAAGCACTCCCTTTCTCTCCTCCCACTTCTTTTCATCCAACACTTATGAAATTAATACTATACAGGTTCTCAAGGGTCACATTGCTTTGGGTAATGCCTGTTTTCCCAATGGAACTAATGGTAATTTCATCTTTTATCTCTGTCGCTTGTTTATATTCATGTGTACAACTGGTAAACCATGTTACAGTGAAACATCAAGTTATATTGATTTTACTCATCCATTGATTTATTGTATTTTATAGGTCATGCCCTCGACATTCTTGCTCGAATTCCTTTATGGAAGGATGGTCTTGATTATCGACATGGCACTGGTCATGGTATTGGATCATACCTAAATGTACATGAAGGTAAGCAATGAGCAACAGCTGCTAACAGTTGCCTTTTTTCTTCTCTGTTTATAGTTTGATAAATAAGCTGATTACTGTTTTTGAAACTATCTTGACAGGACCTCATTTAATTAGTTTCAGACCACATGCTCGTAATGTGCCACTGCAAGCTTCCATGACTGTAACGGATGGTTAGTTTATAATCTTCATTGCTTTTCTTCTAGGTCAGAAAGAATATCTCCAAAATACTGGGGCTTAGATCCTTGTATATTCCCTTCATGTATATGTTTGTGTTTTTCTTCTTCTTCTTCTTTTATAATGGTGGTTGCATTCCCTATCAATTCTGGCAGGTGTGCTCTCATACTCAGAGTGGTCTCCCCTTAGGTTTACCTTGGCTTTGAGTTAATTATATTAATAATTCCTACTCTAATGCCCTTGTTTCTGTAAACTTCTGTCTCTGCATATTGTTCCGAGTAACATACCCTGCACTTTACTGGGACACATTGAGCTCAGGAGTAGTCAAGAGACCATCATATGAGGACTATGCACCCTGACATAGCTTATCTATATTTACAGACTTATTAATCTCAACTTAAATTATTAATATCTTATTAATGTTTACATGTTTGAATGATATCTATGCATTTTGTTCTACTTTCAAGAACCAAAAATGTATCTTTATGCTAGAACCATTGAAATTGTTTAATACTGGATTTCATTTCTCAGAACCTGGATACTATGAGGATGGGAACTTCGGGATAAGATTGGAGAATGTGCTTATCGTCAAGGAGGCTGATACAAAATTCAATTTTGGTGAAAAGGGCTACTTATCATTCGAGCACATAACATGGGTAAGCACATGCGCATCCATCAAATTTCTGCAGTGATTGTGCTTGTTCTTCTTCTTTTTCACTTGTTCCTGAATATGCTTCAATTCTTTCTAATAATCTGTTTCTTGAGGTAAGACTTTGGAAATGAATTCTTTGGAAAAGGAAAAAAATAGGGATATGTAACTTGCCTAGGCTATGAATCAAAATAGTCAAGATAACTTGAAAAGAAAGGGAATCATTTGCCAGTCCAAGTAAGCAGACACAAATACTGGAAAAGTAATCCAATATTCCAATGAGTTAAAATGATCAACTGCTCAACCGAACTAATCGAATTTAGAGAAATGAAAAGTAACTCTTTTGGTGAAGTTGGAACAGTAAATCTTGAAGTGTATGACTCTGACGGTCTCAAACTATAACTTGAGCTTTTTACTAGCTTTTGCCTCCTTGGTTGCTCTGGAAATAATTTCATAGTTTGTGTACAAAGAAAAGTTTATGATAATATTTAATTTGGCCTTCCCCTTGGCTCAATTAGCTTTAAAGTTGAAGCTGTGCTATAAATGTTGTTGAGAAGTTACTTTAAAACTACTGTATTTGGGTACTAGGTAAACATTTTCTCTGCGAAAATCCAGCTAGCATAAAGACTGAATCTTCTCACCTTGTTGTAGATTTAACTTGTATATTTCCATTTTCCTCCCTGCACATTCGAGGTTTTTGTATTTGTTGAAGAAAAGCCCAATTACAATTGAGTCTTACTATATCAACCTTCCATGATCTCTTGATGTCCAGGCACCATATCAAACGAAGATGATCGACTTGACCCTTCTAGGTCCTGAAGAGATAAATTGGCTTAACATCTACCATGGGAGATGTAGGGATGTTCTGGCCCCTTATTTGGATGAATCTGAGATGGCATGGCTGCATAAAGCTACTGAACCCATAGGGGTGTGATTCTTGTTTCTAGTAGCCAAGCACCCTCTCAAAAAATAAGAACGTAAGATGAAGAAAATTGAACTTCAGCCTGTTATTGCGCATTAAACTTCATATTTATTTTTGTTTCACAATATAATATTTTTAAGCTCCAAAATCAGTTTGTGATGTCCAAATACTTATATAGATTTAGTGTTTTTTATGATATTAGCTAAATTTTATTTCCGACCTCTTCATTAGAAAAAGAAATCCCAGCCACAACCGCCATGGATATTCAAAGAGGACTTGTTGTAGGTGCATGGATATGCTGTAGTTATTGCAGCAAGTAGCTTTTCAGAGGATCTCTATAGGTTTTGAGGGCCTTGAGCCTTAGCTTTCAGGTAATTTGAAGCTAGTCGTAGAGTAATTCACCCCTTGAGCAGAAGAATTAGAGGAGGAACCGCCCTTGCTCAAAGCTCTCTCAGCACTTAATTTTAGTGTGCCCGCCCTAACTCTGCCCCTTCTCGCATCACCTTTGTCTTCAATAATATTTCTAATCATCGTTTCTATCTCTTCTCTACCCCTCACTACCTTCCATGGCAACAACTTCGACCGAATGGCTCCTCCAATATCCTCGGCAAGCAAAGCAGCGTTCATCCTTTGCTCTGCGTTGAGTGGCCATGCAATCATTGGCATTCCATTAGCTACGCTTTCTACGGCTGAGTTCCAACCACAATGTGGTAAAAATCCACCTCCTGACGGATGATTCAAGATCTCAGAGTATGTTTGGTATTGCGGTAGCTGTTGTGATTGTAATTTGAAAAAAGTTATTTTACAAAAAGTATTTTTAGTTGAGGTTGGTTTGAAAAAATAGATGTTTGGTTAAAACTGTGGTTGAAATTGAGATCGAAGAAAAAATAGTTTAATATGTTTGATTAATAATGCTTTTGAAATTAAGATTATAAAATAATTTTAAAAAATATATATTAATATTGATGGTTTTAAATTTAAATATTATAAAATTAACTACTGTTATTAAATTATAAAATAAATAATATTGATATCAAATATTTTTTATTGTTCGATCAAATTCTGTAATTATTATGTCATTAAACAATCTCCTTTTAATTTTTCACATAAAACACAATTAAAAAAATTAAATTTTTTTAATTCGATCAAACTCGATTCGATGTATTTACTTTTAAACCAGACTTGGTTCGGCCAGAACAGTAAAAAAAAAAAGCCAAGTGTTTTGCCCTTGTGTTAACACCCCTCCCCTCCTCTCCACCAAGATATTATATGCCTCTCTTTATCTCTTCTCTTCTATTAATCATACCTCACATAAATTTAGGTTTTATTTCCTGTGATTTTTATGGTTATGGCTGAGTAATATTGATTTTCAACACGGTGACAATTTTCTTTTCTCTATACGTTGATGATGATGACACCAAGCATTCAATATTCGCAAGAGGCTGGAGGAAACTCGACTGTAGCACCCATAAGTTGTTTTTTTAATTACCAGTACGGAACAAAAACGCAGCAAAAAGCATGAAAAAGTTGCTTCATCAAAACCTGCGGTTAAACCTTATTTTTCATGGGTTCCATAAGCAAAACCACAGCTACTTATTAATAACCAAACACTAGTTTTATTGAGTTTGGAAAAAACACAGTAACTACCACTTAGCCAAACACACTCTTAGTTTGCCGGGCCCACATTGAGACAACCACTCCATCTTCCGTGTCTTAAACAAAGCTGCTGATTTGCTTTTGGTGGGTGGACGAAGATGGTTACATTGAAGATAAGAGTTTGTTTGGAAATGTGATTATAATTGTTTTTTATTTATTAAAATAATTTTTTTATTTAAAAAAATTATTTTTGATATTACCATATTAAAATGATATAAAAATATAAAAATAATATTAATTTTAAATAAAAAAATTATATTTTTTTAAAAATATTTTTAAAACGTGAAAACAATTAGAATTGAATTTTGAATCAATTTTTATAAATATATCTTGAAGTCTTTCTGTGAAGTAAGGGTTTTGGGCTATTTTCCAAGTTGCCTTCGAGTTCTGGCCGGCTCTGCAAAGAGTGAAGACGAAGTTCTTTGCTTGGGTCAGAATTTGATCTGCAAAAATTAATTGCATTGACAATTCCTCCTGTAATGCTTTGAGTTTCAACCCCGCACTTTGCAGGGCACAGTCAGCGTCGTGCTTCAGAATTCATTCAAGAGAACTCTTTGCGGTCTTATTTATCTCAACTTAATCTATAGTTTTTCTTCTTTACTCTCTTTCCTAAAACATCACTAATTGGTGCATCTCCTAAATTATTAATATGCGTATGGTCAAGGAGACTGATACAAAATGCAATTTCGGTGAAAAACAGACAGGACCCACTTATTATTTGACCACATAACATAACATAGCTAAGTGCGTATTGATCGATCCATCAAAATCATTGCAGAGACTATTGCAGTTCTACTTTTCTTACATGTTGCTGATATTCCTCATTTCTTCTCGTATGTTTCTGTGTTCCTCACGGCAAGACTTCGAACTTGCATGCCTGTTGATGGGAAGGCGTAGCTTGACTTGTGCTGCAACGACCGAGTGAAAAAAACGTCGAAAAAGTTGTGGGTGGAAGTGATTAGGAACTATACAATGGTTGTTAATAAATTACCGCAGAGCTGTATCGCAATTCCTCGTTCCTTTTGGTAAAATTAGGATCCGTTCAAGCTTGGCAGATTTTGGAGTTGCGGTGAAAAAATATATTCAGTACATGTAAAATAAATGAAAAGTAAGTTTATATAAATAAAAAAATATGTTATTTTAATTTTTATAAAATTAAAATTTAAAATATAATTAGAGTTTAATAATAATAATAAAAAACAAAACTATTTAATTAAGTAAAAACGAAAGAAAAGATAGGAGCTGCCACACTAGGAAATAGTTTTTTAGGACCCGTTTATTTGCTGGAAGTAGTTTTTTTTAAAGTAAATTTTGGAAAAATAAATTCTGGAAAAGTGAATTATTTTTTGATGTTTGGAAGTGTAATGGAAAATAAATTGAAAAACACTTTTCAGTGTTTGGTTATATCATGGAAAATGAGCTGGAAAATAACTTATTAATGTTTTATTTTTTTTAAATTTATTAAAATAATGAGGAACAAATCTTAAAAATTACAAAGTTGAATGAGAATGAAATAGAAAAAAAAATTATAATTTTATAAATTATCTCAAATAAAATAAATAATGATCAAAATAATAGAGATCAAATCTAAAAAAAAAATAAAAAATTAAAAGATGAAGAAATTAAAATAATAATAATAATAATTAACATTTCATAAGTAACAATCAAAAGAACAAAAATCAAATTTGATAAATAAAAAATTTCAATTAAAAAATGATAAGGGAAAAGCAAATAAAAATTACAAAAATAAGAACCAAAATTAATATAAAAATTAAATTTAAAGGGATAAAATTAAAAAATAAATATTCAAAATAATATATATATCAAAAGTTTGAGGATTAAATTTGATATAATTAAAAAATAATATGATATTTCTAAATTCTTCACAATTTTCAGAAAGTGTTTTCCATCTAAAATAAAAGAAAAATACTTTTCTGAAAACTAAACTAAAATTTTTCGTTGAACAACTTTTCTAACAACAAACAAACACACAAAATTTTAAAAAGGAATTTTTCATGAACTAATTTCCAAAAAAACAAACAGTCTTAATTGTTTCTAGCATCAGTATCCTGTCGTGTAGTTGAAGTTTCTACTTTTGCATTGACGTTATTTTCCCGTCTTCATTGGAGTACTCTAGTGGATTTGTTGAACAATATAATGGTATACTCTATGTTAGTCTCTACCGGCCTTTCAGCTTTTCCGGCCGGTTCCGATGTAAGAAAGATAATGCTGATCAACTTTGAGCCTATTAAAGCTCGATGAGTGGACTGGTTGGAACACTATGATTCGATCGAGATGGATGAATATTTTGGATGAATCTCAGATGCTGTATATTTTATTCCAGATTATTTAGTAATTAAAGAGAGAGAGAGAGAGAGAGAGAGTGCATCTTTCATCATTCCAATTAACAATCAATTGAAAAAAAAAAAAAGAAATCTCAGATAGAAATTCAAAGAGGACTTCATGTAGAGGTGCATGTAGATATGCGTAATACTTTTTTCGAGGATGCTGCTTGTGGCCTCTATGCACCTTGAGCCTTTGCTTTCAGGTGTTTGAAGGCCGTCTCACAGTCATTTGCCACGCGAGCAAGTGAATTGTAAGAGGAGCCACCCTTGCTCAGAGCTTTGTCAGCACTTGATTTTAGAGTCTTGGCCCTTGCCCTTCTTGCATCACCTTTGTCCATGATCGTTCGAACCATCGTCTCTATCTCTCCTCGACCCACCACTTCCTTTGCTGGCAATGACTTCGAACGAATGGCCACTCCTATATCCTCGGTAAGCATTGCAGCATTCATCCCCTGCTCTGCATAGAGCGGCCATGTAATCATGGGAACTCCATTAACTATACTCTCCAGGGTTGAATTCCACCCGCAGTGCGATACGAATCCCCCCACTGATGGATGGCTCAAGATCTCGGTTTGAGGTGCCCACATTGGGACAACTAGCCCCGTCTTACGGGTTCGGGTCAAGAATCCATCAGGCAAGAAATCTGGGGTGTCGTCAGTTCTGTGGTTTGTCTTGAATACGGTTGCTGCTGAATCGCCTTCTATGGGTGGACGAACCACCCAGATAAACCTCTGGCCACTTGACTCTAGCCCACAAGCTAGCTCGGTTGTTTGCTTGGCTGATAGGGCTCCCCCGCTCCCAAACGAGACATAAATCACAGACTCAAGAGGCTGCATGTCTAGCCACTCTAACATCTCACTCTTTGGACCTCGTGTAATTGCTCTAACCAGTGGCCCAACGGGGTAGATCGGAACCTGAGCCACCCTCCCTAACCTCTTTTGATCTTCAAGTGCACCAAGTGTTGTGCCCTCCAAATCCTGCCATGTATTCACCAAAATACCATCAAACTTCTGCATCTCAACCCCCATGCGTTTGTACTCTATGTACATCTGATCATTTCGGTCTAAAACTGGCTCAAACGTATCCCTGAACTCAAGTGATTTGCATCCGGGAATCAACAAAGCTTGCTGGTTCTTAACATGGTTATCTTCAATTGCCTTATCAATGGTTGTCATATGTAATGTAAGTGCAAGAAACCATGCAGTGGAAGTCATGAACGCGTACTTCAACATGTTAAACTCATCAGCAATCACCATAGCTTCGGTTCCAAAAAAATCAACAATAAGAACCGTTGGACAAAACTTCATGGCTAGTATTGCAGACCGTAGTTTTGGCAAAGCCTCCCGCATCATAATTGCTAGTTGTGCTAGGATGCCAGTAGTTGGGGTGATTAGGCTAGAAACGTCCACTGGTGGTAGCAAGACAATGTTAAGCAGGTCAGGACAAGGTGATTGCTTGAGAAGTTGGGATTTTGAAAGGGAATTGTCTGTTGTGACAACAAAGATTGTGACAGTGAAGCCATGGTTAGTGACCAGGCGTTTGCCTAGTTCAAGGACAGGGATAAGGTGTCCCATGCCAGGGCTAGACAACAAGGCTGCATGAGGTTTTGTGTTTTGCATGGTTGCAAGCAGATAATGAAAGAAAAAAGGTTTCTGTGAGCTTGGGAGGAAGTAGATATTTGTTCTGTTTCATTCCAAGGTGTTGCTATGGCATTTATAGGCTAGTCGTCGACGAGGGACGATGAGCACAAGCAATTGTAATTTGGACAAAACTTCCAATGTTCTATTTTGTCATGGTTAGTGCTTTTTGAAGCAGTGATGTAATGTGATTTTCATTTTAAAATATATAAATATAATTTTATTTTCAACTCTTCATATCATCTCGTTAAAATCATAAAAAATAATAATATATGAATGTACTTTTAAAAAGCAAAAACATAAAAGAAAAGGCTACCAAACCTTTGACTTTTTCTACTTTCATTAATTCATTTTGATACGTTACTTACTATTTTTCTTACAGATAAAACAAAAAAAACATGACCCTTCTGCTTTCATTAATTCATTTTGATACGTTATTTACTTACTATTTTTCTTACAGATAAAACAAAAAAAAAAAAACATGACCCTTCTGCAGCTCTCAATCTCATCAAAATTAAAGACTCAATTGCTCATCCACCTTCACAGTCGACATCAGTACTGGCCAATGGCTTCAATTTGCTTCCAAGATGACCTCCGATACACGGTATAGCAGCCAAGCAGTCACATCAGACGTCCACACGAGACAGAGCACAAACCCCCCAAAAGGGCAAGCTACGTCAACTTTGACCCCTAATTTGTAAGTGTATTTCGGTCGTTTTTTAAATAATTTTTGATATTTTTTTTAAATAATTTTTGGTGTTAAAATAGATCTTAATAATTTTTTTTATTTTTTTAAAAATTATTTTTCATATCAGCACATCAAAATAATTTTAAAATACTAAAAATATATTAATTTAAAATTAATAAAAAATAAAAAAAATTAATTTTTTTTAAAAATACTTTTAAAATATAAAAACAAGTAGATGATTATAAACTTAGAGAAGTGTTATCACCTTCATTTTTAAATTGAAAGAGGATGGAAAGAGTTAATTATAACTTTCTTTCTTAGATAATATATTGAAAATATCATAAAATTAATAAGTAAAATAAAATACAATGACATAATGAAAAAATAAAAGAAATAAACTGAGAAACAAAGAAAAAAAAACAGAGAAAGATATGCTACAACTTCTTGAATCTTGAGTGATGTTGAAAAAAAGGAACAAAGTTAATTATAACTTTATCTTAGTAGTTTATAAAAACTAATTAATTATTCCTTATAAAATAAAAAAATAAAAATAACTCCTTGAGTGATGTTAACAATTTCTAATTTATTATCTTTCAAAATAAATTGAAAAGGGACATAAATTCATAGAATATTAATTGAAGTGTAAATAAATTTTAAAAATTAGGGTTTAAACATAAAATCTTTAAAACTATAAGGATTGCTTAATTATTGTCTTCAACTACAAGGACTAAGTTATATAATCTACTATCCAATGGCTTGTTCAGCGCGACTGAAGTCAATAAAAATTTCAATGCACCTCTAGGATTTTTCCTTGCTGCTAGTAGACTTAGCTTGTATTTATGTGGTTGAAGTTACCTGTAAAATAAAAATTCAGCTGTGCTGGGAAACGTGATGTATGTCATGTTTTTTAAAAAGTTTTATTTTTTTATATATTTTAAATTATTTGATGGGTTAATATTAAAAATAATTTTAAAAAAATAAAAATATTTTATTTTAATATATTTTTAAATAAAAATATTTTAAACCATCATCACTAATACAATTCAAAATCAGTTTGGGTTTGTGTTAAGATGCAAAACAGTAAAGATTTGTTTTGAAAAATGAAGGAGATGCCTCGTGTCTTTTTGTCTTACTTTAGGTATGGGTCTTAGATCATCTTAGATCCGGCTATGGTCCTAAAGTTTTTAGACGAAAAACACGTGACATTTACCTATTTCTAGAAGAGAGGCCAGACATAGAGTGAACCTGCTATTTGGAAATATTTTTTATTGGTTTAGAGGTAGACAATCGGCTATATAAATTGTCCAATAATAAAATTACTTGAATTAAATTTATTGAATTTGTGTGATGAACATATCTACTCGTAACCTGCTATGTGGAAGATTTTTTATTGGTTTGGAGGTAACTAATCGGCTATATAAATTGTCCAGTAATAAAATTACTTGAATTAAATCTATTGAATTTGTGTGATGAATGTATCTACTCGTAACCTGCTATGTAGAAAGATTTTTTTTATTGGTGTAGAGGTAACTAATCGGCTGTTGTACAATAAAATCATTTGAATTAAATTTATTGAATTTTAAAAATATAAAAAAAATACTCACAAATATATATATATAAAGAGCCAGAAAGGTCCCATGCGCAACTTTTTTTTTTTCCACCGGCAGAAGACATGCAAGCTTCTTCTTTAAAAAAAAAGAAGAAATACTCTACAGAACCAAATATGTGGGAAGAGTTTCCAAGGTTTCCTAATGTAGATTTAATTTATTTAATTAGGTGACTTTGTGTAAATAAAAAACTTTGTATATATATAGATCCTTGTTTTTTTCCCTTTAAATTTATGGATTTTTCAAGGTAAAATCTTTTGAATTATTCAATTAGTCAAACACATGTGTTTAATTATATGATTAAGTCCTTAGATTATTTAAAAAATAAAAATATAGAAAGGAAGAAAACAATTGTTTTAAATCAAACACTTTTATAAACATGTTAGGAAGAACTTAGTGCTCAAATTGTATGTGTGTGTGTTTTACAATAAAAATTACAATTTATAGATAAAGTGTAGCTATAAAAAATATAATATCATATTATTGGTCATATATATTCCATTCATTTAAATTAAGTCACATATACTAATTGATAATTTCCTATTATAGTTTATATATTTTTTAATTTTCATTTGCATATATTGTTTTGTTTTCTAAATTATTTAAATCATTGTAATTGTTAGTTAATTAATATGTGCAGCATTTTACACATAACAAATATCATTCACTTCCTCTCGAGTTCCTGCCAAGCCCTAGAAGAACATTATCTTTCCATATCTACTTGCTGCCCTTCAAAATTCAAAACCTCATTTCACTAACCATGGTTTTCGATGTCATAGTCCTTGTGCCCATTTGGAACACGTTTCAATCAAATCAGAGCTTTCAAGAGTTTTCAAATACTCTTTTTAAAATTATTATTATTTTTTATTTTTTTATGTACTAATAAAAAAAATTAAAAATATTAATTTGATATGCTTTCAAATAAAAAAAATACTTTAAACAATAACTATCTCATTACTATCCTAAATATTTGTTTATTGTCGCAATAAACAATTCACTCTAAAAAACCCAATCTCTGAACTAATCAACTATTTCTAATCTACTTATTATTTGTAGTATAAAGTGTTTTTTATTTAGAAATATATTAAAATAATATTTTTTTATTTTTAAAAAATAATTTTAATATTAATGCATCAAAATAATTTAAAAATATATATAAAAAATATTTTTAACAAAAATTAATTTTTAAAATTAAAAAAAACATGATTCATACCGTATTCACTAAAAAATCTTTAATATTGAGTTTCTTCAACTAGTGAATAACTTTTTAACCTTAATCATTCTAATTATTTAGGATTAAAAAGTATAAAAATATTTTAGATTTTATTCAATAATTTAAAATTTAAATTTAAAATTAAAATATTTCTTTGCAATAAAAATGATACGAGAATCTATATTACCAAATAGTCATAAATCTCAAAACTCTATTATCTTTACTTAAATTTTAAAAAAACCAATAAGTTTACTCTCTCTTTTTTCGAAATGAAAGGCCAATCTATGCTTAATTATAGACTTGGAAATCTAAAGAAAAACTCAATTATGACACTTGTTTCAGACTCTGTTGACTCCAATGTGTGATGATTATCTCTATGAACTTTACCGAGACCTTGACAACATCACTCTAATTTTTTTGATAATTTTGTTATAAATTATTAGAAAGTGTGGAAATTCATAAATCATGCCAGTGCCCAGTAGACAAGCAAGGAGTCGGTCCATTTTCAGGATGGATTGACCGTCAACTTGGGGTATTGCATGATTGGCGGCTGATTTCCAAAGTCAACTTCTGTGAACTTGGAATAGAAATTGGACTGCAAGGGTTATTTATTACTCATTCTTTATAATTTATAATAATAATAATTAATTAATTAACTAATCTATATAATATTAGAATAATTAAATAAATCCTTTACCGGTGTTTACAATCCTTAATTTAGTAGTTTTTTTTATTCCGAAACCTTTTATCATGGTCAAATTTCTTCATCTTACCTGTTTTTTTTTTATTATTACATTTTAAAAAATGAAAATAAATAAAATAAATTGGAAGAGATCACAAAATTATATAAAAGAGACTAAATTATAAATAAATATAAAAAATATAGGAGTTAAATATATAGTTCTTAAAGCTACCACGGTTTAGTAATTATTTTTGTAGAACAAGCAAGGGCTAAGTTCTGATTTACTCTCTGTGTTCCAAGCATGTATCACAAGACAAATAAATACCGACGCACATGCACTATCTAAGAAAATAAAATTAAAATTAAAATACAAAAGACACTGGCATTAAAAAAAAAAAAAAGAGGCTGAAAAGGATTTTAAAAAATATATAAAAATCAAGTTGTGATTTTAGATAGAATTAGAAGCCTAATTATATCTTGTTATACTCAAAATTAAAGAAATAATGTAGATTTAAGGTCAAATTAAATAATTTTTGAACAAATATGCATAAGAATTAAGTCTCGGAATATAATTAAATTTTTAATAGGTCAATCTGATTTAATCATGATCAAATTAAAGATAAATTGTGTTTAAGAATTAATTTGAGTTCAATTAAAAGATTTAATTAGATATACGGACTTAATTGGTTTAATTTGTTAAAAATTAAGTTTAAAAACTTAATTTAAGCTTGATTGAAAATTTTAAAATTTTAAAATATTAAATTTAATTTTTTTAAAGTCAATTGGTTTAAATTAATGTAAAATCATAAAAATATCAAAGTATTTTAACAATTAAAAAAGAGAATTACACAACGATGTTATCTGATTACCATTTATTATTTGTTTCTTTTAGCTAAAAAATTATTTAAATAACTACTTTTCAAAAATATTTAATACTTCTTTTTACAACTAAACTAGATAACCTATACAGTATCATAATAAGACAGTACACTACATCTTAGAATAGACCTCGTCGATTAATTGCCCTTACCGCCATCATGGTACCACTCCGAATTTGTGGCCCATCTGACCAGTTTTTTGCAGCCATTTTAATCAAAGTTGTCTATTTAGTTTTAATAGGTGTTTTATTTTTTTAATTGGAATAAATTATTTTAATTTTGAAGTATTTCAGTGTGTTTTGAGATTTTACTGTTTATATATATATATATATATATATATATATATATATATATATATATATTCAACAAATATAATTCAAATTCAAGATAAATTAATTATAAATTATGTAATACAAACACAATGCCAAACAAATATAATTTCAAATTTTAAAATATTTCTAAATAATCAAGATTAAATAGATCTTTAACTTAAATTAATTCAACTTAAACAAAATATCAAAGTATTATGAAAGTAAAATATTTTAACACAAATATTTTAAATATAAAGTTAGGTCAATGTTATCAAGACTAATGAAATCTGAAGCATCCCTTGTTTTGCTCAAATTCCTACAAAGTATAAACATGAAAAAAAAATAACATGAATATAAATCATATATATTAATGATAAATCTATTTTTAAAAAATTAATATCATTATTAATGAAAATAGTTATAATAATTTTCAATATTATTATTAATATTACTGTTATTGAAAATAGTAATGAAAAAGAGCTTTTTTATACTTGGGTGGTTTAATTAATTAAATTGAACGAGGTTCAATTTGATTTAATAGCTTTTCAAGAGCGGAATAGAACACGTGGAATGAAACTGGAACTTTCCAGCCGAAATTTAGCCGAAAAATCCAGAACGGACCGAGATTTAAAATGAGATGAAAATTGTTATGTTTTGTTGTACTCCAATTTTGACTCATTGGCTTTTAATTTAATTTTTACAGGGTTTAAAATATAAAATTAAAAGATCAAAGACTTATTTCGATAAAAAGTGTGATTTGTCAACTTACGTGAAAATTAAGGATTATAATGTGCTTTTGTCATTCTATCCTTATCTTTGAGATAATCCTTACTTTCGAGATAATCCTTACCTTTAAAATAATCCTTATCTATAAGATAATCCTTACCTTCAAGATAATGATAGTTGTCTGCTTTCAAATTCAATTTTAATTCGAACTTCAAAAAAGAGAATGAGTTTGATTGAGACTTTACTTCTTGCAAGTGATGGGACTCTTGTACTATAAATACTAATCCCAATCTATGCAAAGAAAAAAAAAAAAGAGAGGAAAAACCCTAAAAGAAGAGACCCCAAAGAAGGCCATTACCATAAACCCTAAAAGAGAGAAACATAAAAAAGAAGGGGGTGGCGAACCCTATACTAGCCGCCGCCCCCCTCAACGCTGTTTTTTAGCCCTGTCTCACTCGACTTCACCTCTAGCAGCCACATGCCTAGGTAAGTTTCTTTCTTTCCTTGCTAAAATAATTAACTGGTTACTGTTGCATGCACGTGTGAACCTTTTATGTATGGCTGGGCTAGATCCAGCCAAAAAAAAAAAAGAGTGTGTGCCGGGTCTAGGCTTTAGGCCTAACCGACCCAGATTGTGTTTGCTAAGGGTGTGCTTGTCAAAACACACCCTTATGCTTTGGCCATAATTTTTATACCCATTCTAATTTGATATTTGACCAAACAAACCCCTTTTCGATAACATAAAATTCCAAAAATATTTGGGGTCTTCGTTGATTTATTTGTGAGCCCCTTCCACTTTGTTTTATTTTTTTTCTTTGTATTTGTATTTTTTGTAGATGTGCTCAATCTGTGGACTATTTTTGTTAAATGCAAATATATCATGCAATGTTTTTTTAATTCCATCTAAAAAGGGCAAATAATAATAAAGGATAAACAAAAAAAAAATAACATAGAAAATTTCTTCTTCAAATTCATTTTTTGCGAAAATATTCACTGACGCCAGAGTCAGGAGTATCGTATTTTTTGGATTTGTGCGATATTTACGCTAGAGTTGAAAATATTCATAGGAATTGTTTACTGACACCACAGTCAGGAGCATGAAAAGAAGAATAAAAAAGGGAAAAAGAAGAACAAATTCTTAGCAATTTTAGACAAAATCAGCAATGCAGTCTGTCTTAGGTAGGATGCTTAAGGGGTGATAGCATCTTCCCTTTTGCGTAACCAATCTCGTACCATAGAATCTCTGTTGACCAGTTAGGATTTCTAGTGACCATAATACTAGGTGGCGACTCCTTGAACAAGATCTTTTCCCCTAAAAGAACAAAATACCAGAAATCTGTTTCTTTTCCAATCGAGTAATAATTTTTTAATTGGTCGACACGATGTCCAGGTGTGATATATTTTGTTTTATTTTTTAAATTAATACAGAATATTTTAGTTTTTTTAAATAAAACTAAACAGAAAATCTTGATTTTAATATTTGACAATAGCATTTTTGAGAAAACAGTTGAAAGCAATCTTCTGGTCGAATAAAGAGCCAAAATTAGGTATACAGTATAATTAATGTGTAGCCCCTAAAGTCAACTTTCTTATCAACGGGTATTGCCCAGTGCAACCAGCGAAGCTATTCTGAGCCAAGGCCAAAAATACCCAATTTTTTTTTTATTATTGTTTTTTTAACCATAGATTACAATCCGAATTACTTGATACTAAGAAAAAGGCTTAGATTCCACTGTGTAGGTATCCAAAAGCACATTAGACACACAATGCTGTTATTTTCTAACATTCCGCCGAGCAGCTTTCCTATTTTGGAAGAACTTTCTCCGAACACTCTCACTTTCAGACTTCGATCAAACCAGCAAATCTTTAATAAATTTCCACTACATCATAACAAACCCATCAAAGAGGTACAGAAATAATAGAGACAACTAAACAAAATACATAAAAACCTAACTGGAACAACTGCTCAAATCAGGTGCTCACTTTTTTTTCTTTTAAGACGTTCACGAATTCTTTTGTATCCACTATTACATAAGTCCTACGGCATTCCAATGGAGCAGCACCGCTTCTAAGTGAAGGTGCTGTAGAACTTCTCTTGCATTGTCAACGCTTTGCACCATATATATGTTTTTAAAACGTTAGTTGCATCCTGCGAGAGTTGTATATATCTCAGGCAAGAACATGCATTACTTTTTTCGTTTACTGAGCTAATATTAATAAACTAGTTATAGTTTTCATCCAACCAACACACGTAAGCCTCCTTACATTGATAGCTCACTTCAGATGGCGATGGTGGCCTCCGTCCAGCTCAACTGTCCCTTCATCGTCCTTGAGTTATTGCTAAGTTCACACAAACACATGGGGTGGTCTGGAGGGGTGAAGGCTTTTCTATTCTCCACCATTCATAAGCATGTGGGTAGGGTCTAGAAGTGAGGAGCGACTGTCTCTTCACGTCTTACAAAAGCTTTGTTTAGTGGGGTTTCTATCCACCAAGGTCTCCAGTCAAGTGGGATGAAGATGAGTTGAAGAATAATATAGAATTCAATACTTCTCTGCATGATGATTGCTAGTTTAAAAAGAATAATATAGAATAATTAATGACCGTACGTTTAAATCTATCTAGAAGCACCATCACATGAAATAGCACAATCTGTCTAGAAGTAGGGCCAATGACTTCAAATTGTAACGATATCTTATATTTTTTTTAATTAATATGGGTGTCCGGGTCAGCTTGTGCGCACCTCGATTAATTTTATGGACCCTGAAGTTAACGACCATGTAAGCTTCCAGTGACCATCATATGAGCAACCTAGGGCTCGATCCTGAAACAAAGAAGAAACAAACCTCTTGATCCTAAGCTTTTACCACTTGACCACTACCTAGATAATTAATTGTAATGTTATCTTTCTCACTTGAGTAGTGGAGAAAAAAAATCTAATCGTTTTCTAATACCTTGATCAATTTTACTCGAAGATTATTCCTCTTTCTTTCTTCTATACTAAAAGAAATTTGATTAATTGGTCTACCATATAAAAACCCACTATTATTAAACCCAATTGACCATAATTTATGATCTTCAAAGCTAGTTTAAAAACGTCGTCCAAGTCTTCTGGCATCATTTTCTATATCAGAATAATCACATCTTCAGTCAATTTTGATTATCTGCATCATTGATTCTTTGCTCCATGATATGAACTCCACTTTATATGTTTTTGCAACTGCTTTTTTTAACTAAATTTTACATGTTTTCAAATAAAAAAAAACCCTCCTAATTAAGAGTCTTGGCCTTGAAATATTGTTTTTATTACAACTTGGTTTACGTTGAGGTTCAATAGTGGCTCTATTTTCTTGTTTTCCTCGATAATAATCAGGGTCTAAGCCCAACCAAGTACAAATTCGAACGTGGCAGGTAAAGCCACCTTGACAAATTACAATATCTAGCAAGGAAGCAATCCCCTTGGTCAAGAAATCAAGTCCTGTCTGTCCGTGTTATGTCCAAAATTAACTGATGAACAGCTAGCCAGTCAGCAACCGCACACAGCGGTGTTTTGAAGTTTTTGATAATAAAAATAAATTTAAAAGAATAAAAAATAATAATTTTAATATATTTTTCAATAAAAATATTTTAAGAAGCATATTTGCATGGAAAATTAGGTTAGAAAACGCAGATGTATTTCTGTTTTCTACAAAGTCTCCCCCTCATGCTCTCACTGACATTTGAACCATTGATTTTCAGGTTGAAATTATAAACCCAATCAATTGCGTGCTCTATTATTACAGATGACTTCTTTTACTTTTATTTTTGTTATATGATCGTTCTAAACAATTGAGTGTCTACTTAGGTAACGACTAATTTGAATATTCTTTTTCTTCTTTTGCTAAATGTAGGTTATTCTTTCACCAGACTAAAAAAAAAGGGCAACCAGAGTCTTACTGTAAAGATATCAACGATCCTAATGATGTCAAGTGTTAGAAGATTAGCAATTACTATTGTTACAATGCTGTTAGTATTATTTGTTAGAAAAAAGAATCTGTTAGCATCAATATTAAGTGTAAAAGAAAGAATATTCTCCGTATAGTATCTTCCAATACTGCATATATAAATCGAGGATGAGTGATGTAAACATTAAGCAAAAGTAAGTAATATAACAATGCATGAATTTCATCTCCTGCTTCTCTGTATAACAGATCTCTCTGCTGTTTTTTCATTTCTATAGAAATATTATTGACTATCATGGTATCAGAGCGCTGGAACTCTTGATCTTGTGGCCATTAACTTCTGAATTCTAGCTTTATTCTCATCCTCTTCATAAAATTCTTGTGTACTTGTTGATATGCCTATCAACTATTTGATATATTGCCTAACTGATTCTCTTCTTCAAAACTCCAGTTTTCTATTACTTTACCAAACATTATAATCTTCAATTTTATGCTTTCTCCTACATTCTAAAATGGTGACTAGCTCTCAACTTCAGATTATTCAATCTCCTATTACTTCTCTACTTCCTGCAATCTCTACTGCTATAACAGTGAAGCTTGACGATACAAACTACCTTGTCTGGCAATTTCAAAAGAAAATTCTTCTTGAGAGTCATGGAATTCTAGGATTTGTTGATGATTCCAGAAAATGTCCAAGTCGATTTGATACATATTCTGATATTGAGGGTGTTGAATCTGATGATCATCATATTTGGAGAAGCATGACAGAGCACTTATGCAGCTACTTATTGCCACTCTTTCTTCTACTACCATTTCCTATGTCATTAGCTACATCAGTTCTCATGATATGTGGGTTCAATTGCAGAATTGTTTTTCTACAGTAACCAAGGCAAGAATCTTTCAGATGAAGAGTGAACTTCAAACTATCAAAAAAGGTTCAGAACCTGTTGTCAATACACGACGTCGGGCGACGGCTATGTTTTTTTTGTTTTATTTAAAAAAAAGAATTTTTTTAATTGGAGAAATGACGATTTTATTGGAGTTGCCATCTAGTAATATGAGGGAACTAGAAATCCCAAATTAGACACTGGTCCTAGAGATTCGGGTACTGGGTTAGTTATGATTAAGGGAAGGTAGACACCACCCTTAAAACATCCTTTCAAGAGAAAGGTTACCTTACTTGTGTGTTTTTATATTTGATTCAAATGCTATTATATTTTGAGCTTATTTGTAATTTTTTTAAATGGTTAACGTCGGTCCCTAAACATAAAAGACACGTTAAAAATAACATTAGTCCCTAAAAATAGAAGACTCATCTAAAATATCGACGTTTAACCCTAAAAAGGAGATTTACGTCTGAGTTTTAAAAAAACAAAATTATGGACATAATCCATATTTGTTTGGTCTTTAAACTTTTTTTTTTGACATCGGTCCTTTTCTATAAAAAGAGACGTGTCGACAAACAATATTTGTTTATACAAAAAAAATATTTTGACATCATTAAAAAACAGGTATAACTATTCTTGAGAAATTGGGCTTTGCACCCACGACCAATAATATGATAAGTTGGGTGTTGGACCCACGTCATTTTTTATATTTTTTTTTGTTTTATTGTTTTTTTATATGCAAGAAAATTTATATACAAAATAAAAAAAAATGTTGGAAATCTCAAAAAATTTACATGAGTGCCACTGTATAGGTAAAAGACTGAAATACCCTTGGATTCCTCGAAAAATTATGAAAATGCCACTAGCGGCGCGTGTGGCTCACACGCGATTATTGTTGGCAGCGGCGAAATTTTCCAGCGAGATTTCTGACCAACCTATGGTCGATCCTGGTAGATCTGAGGTCGAGGATTCTGATGGTGGTGGTCTCGACAGCCGGAGATGGGAGATCGGAGGAGAGAGAGAGTCGCAGGCGAGAGGAGAGAGAGGCTCTGAAATTGTACTACGGTGCAAACGCGTGTATAGTGTACCGGTGCATCTGAAGACTTTGAACAGTTGGATCTCTGATGAAACGATCGTGCGGCTGTGATTGGCTTGATCTGCAGGTTGATCGGACGGTCCGGATGAGTAGTGTTGTGATCTAGCGTGGCGCGGTGCACCGAAAGCTCAGTACATCGGGTGATGTGACGCGACGCGACGGGATCAAAGCTTAGATTATTTCAAGGGTTGAGATGTGTTGGGATATGTTTGATATTTTTCAAATTGTTTTTTTAAAAAAACAATATCTTACTCTCGTGAACAAAAACTATAAAAATATATGAATAGTGCCAAATCAATTCTTTCTCTTCTTTTCTACCCCTCCTCCACTTTGCTCTCGTGGCTATTTATAGCCAATAAGCAGGGGACAACACGCATCTACCTTACATAAAAAAAAATATAAACACAACTGCTACTTCTATAATACAACTGCTCCGCTGACAAATTTTATTTTTATATTATTGATTTTGTATATAATAATAAATATTTATATAGGTAAAATTAAAAATTCAAATCAGTATTAGAAAAAGCTCGTTTCAACAACAAAAAAAAAAGAAATGGAATACTAAAAAAACATTTGATGGGTATCAACCCAGTGAACCGGGTTTTGGTCGGAAATGACAGTTTTTGACCCGAAACAGCCCGAAACTCATTTTTTACCCTGGTCGACATGGTTTGACCCGTATTGACCCAGTGAACTTGGTTTTGGTCGGAAATGACGGTTTTGACCCGAAACAGCCCGAAACTCATTTTTTACCCTGGTCGACATGGTTTGACCCGTATTGACCCGGTGAACTAGGTTTTGGTCGGAAATGATGGTTTTGACCCAAAACAGCCAGAAACTCATTTTTTACCTTGGTCGACATGGTTTGACCCGTATTGACCCGGTGAACTCAGTTTTGGTCGGAAATGACAGTTTTGACCCGAAACAGCCCGAAACTCATTTTTTACCCTGGTAGACATGGTTTGACCCGGTGGACTTGGTTTTGATGGAAAGATGCGATTGACTCGAGAAAAATATATTTTTGAATTTTAAACTTTTTCTTAATTTTTTTGGATTTTTATAAATAATAATAGAAATAAAATAACATTTAAGAAAATCTTGGTGAATCCAAAATTGGGTTACAACACCTGTGTCTCAGTATCTGCAGAGAATCAAAGATGCCCATGATCATCTCTCTGCCACATGAGTTTATTTTAAAGATGAGGATATTGTGATCTTGGCTCTCAATGGCCTTTTCTCTGACTATGGTTCGAGGCCGAGATAATGTGTTATCTCTTAAAGATTTTCGCTCTCAATTGCTTGCTGAAAAAGCTACTATTAAGCAGACCCATTCATCTTCTCCATTAGTCTCTGTTATGCACGTTCAAAATCAAGTCTCTCAAGGCAAGGCTCTGGTTCTTGATGAAGGTAATTCTAATCCTCTTTCTTCCAACTTCAAGTCAGCTCCAGCTTCTCAATTATCCTCTGGCTTCCATGGAGGTTTTAATGGCTATCAGAGTGGTTTCAATGGTCATAACACTGGTGGTTATTTTCACCACCATAGCTCTCAGTTTAAGGGTCGTGGTAGAGGTCGCCATACTTTCCCATCTGGCCAACGACATTATCCTGCTCAACCAAGCTCTAATCCTGGTATTCTTGGTCCTGGAATTGATATTCCTACTTGCCAAATATGTGATAAGAGAGGTCATGTTGCTACCGATTGTTATCAATGTCACAACCAATCCTCAGCCCCTACCTCTTCTGTTCAATGTCAAATTTGCTGGAAATATAGGCATTCTGCCATTCAATGTTATCATAGAGGCAACTTCTCCTATCAAGGTCGTCCTCCTTCCACCAATCTTAGTGTTATGGCTGCTACCTTTCCTCCACCTCCTAAACCATTTTGGGTGGCTAATACTGGAGCCACAGCTCATATGACATTTGATTTCTCTCAACTTCAGGATGCTACTCCTTACTTTAGTCCTGATGCTATTACCACTGCAGGAGGTTCAAGTTTAAGCATTTCTAGTACTGGCTCTTCTGTTTTGCCTATTCCACAATGCTCCTTACAATTACACCAAGTGTTGCATATTCCTAAGCTATCTCAACATCTGCTGTCAGTTTATAGGCTGTGTAAAGATAATCATTATCGATTTATTTGTGATGACTTTGGTTTTTGGATTCAGGACAAAATCACGAGGAATGTCCTTCTCAAGGGACTGTGTAGTAATGGTTTATATCCTATTTCTTTTTTTGTTTCTTCTAGTTCCCACACACCTTTTCAACTTGCATCAGCTTTCCATCGTAATCAATCTTGCTATCTTGGTCAACAGGTTCAAACCAGTCTTTGGCACAAGCGATTTGGTCATCCCTCTAATAGCATCACGTCTGTCGCACATCAGAAAAAATCCGCGCGCGGCATCGGCTGGCGATTTTTCTCGTTGTTGTTGATTACTTGAATTGGTTCGTTAGGAGTCGCCAACTAGTAATTTATTGAAGGCTACTAGGAGACCGGATGTACTGGTCTTGTCAGAGATTCGCAGGTAAGGGACTGGTTGTGGCTAGAGAAGGTATTAGCACCCCTAGCGCACCCTACTTAAGGTAAGCTGCTTTGCGGTCTGATGTGATTTGAAAATTTAAAATATTAATTAAATTCTAAGGCTTTAATAAATCAGTTATTAAATCCCTGAATGTGTGTAGAAACATGTTCTTACACTTTCATGGAAAATATAACATAATTTTATTTGTCCTTAGATATTTAACTATATTCAAATTAAACAAATAATTCTTTTTGTCCTTGTTTATTTTTATAATTCAATAACATAAATAATAAAAAAAAAAAACAAACACACACACACACACAACTTTCTTTTTATTATTTATTTTTCTTTTCTTTTCTTTTCTTTTACATCACATTTATACAATACAAATTCAAAACAACAAAATAAAAATTACATTAATTAATTTAAAATTTACAAAAACAGCCCCAACACAATCTGGAATTTATAGGGCACCACCGGAACAGTGTTGGAAACATATTCTGGGCAGCTGAACAGTGGCGGCGCGTCTGCTCCATGCGCCACCGCCACCCACACGCCGCCGTAAAATCCAGAGAACCAGAGGGCAATCCGTGATGGCTTCCTCCCCTCTTCACTCTCCTGTCGGTTGTGAGCAACGCCGTTACCTGCAGAACACAAAAAACACAAGCAACAGTCTGTTTTAGTTTTATTTTTCTCAGATCCGTTTTCCATGTTTTTTCCTTTCTGAGATCTGCTTCCTCCGTTAATCCTTTCTTCTTCTGGGTTCAGCGCCGCCGTTGCATGTTGCCGTGTGGATGGTTGAAGATCGGAGAAATGGCTGGTGGCTGGAGGCGGACAGAACTGAGATCTGTCGGCGCCGCTGTGTCGGGGTAGCCACTGGAGGCTCCGATTCGGTCAGGAGCAAGCGATCGATTGGCAGTGAAGGAGATCGGCCGCTGCTATGGTGGGCTCTGTTCGTTGGCCGGTCTACAGGCACTATTGAAGCTGGGTCGGCCAGGAGAAGGTCTTGGCCGGGCGTCTGCCGTGAGCGGCTGGTTTCTGTGGGAAGGAGAAGACGCTGTTGCTGGAAATTTAGGGTTCGGTGGAGGCCGGTCTGGCCGCTGGTCTGGTGAGGTGAGGGAGCGGCCGGCTGGAGAGGGAAAGAGGAGGCGACCTCGAGAGAGAGAGAACCGGCTGAGGGGGGTGTCTGTTTTTCTTTATAAAAGGGTCAGGTAGCCGGTTTTGATTTGTTGTAGATGAAGGGGAAGTGGGTGAGCGGCTGGGGAGAAGAAAAATTTAGGGTTTTGTTTTTGTGTTGTCTCTCCCCTCAAATATCAAAATTGCCTCCCTCCTTTGTGTGAGTTGAAGACCAGTATTTATAGGCAAAATGTTGCTAGGTTTTTCAACTTGGTCCCTCAATTTCTTTCTTTTTATAAATTTGATTTTTCTTAATTTTTTTGTATTTTTTTGAAAACGAGCAACATCAACGACGACTTGATGAGGAAAATCAATGATTTAAAAATATAACGCGTGAAAAGTCGAGCACGTTTAAAAGACCCTTGAAAATTTAAATTCTTTTTAGACGACGTTGAAAATGCTAAAAACGACGCAAATATATTAAAAAAGTATTTTTTTTGATTTTTGATGTTTTTCTCTATTTTTGGATTTTTTTTGAAAATTTATCAAAACATGGGTCAAAAATTGGGTAGCAACAGATGCCCCCTCTTTACAATACTTACGAAGCAAAAATCCTCAATGTTTTGCATAGTAAGCTTTGTAAAGAAAAACTTGTCTTTCTGTCTGCTTAACTTGCTCAATATCCACTTCATCTAAAAACCTTACTCTGTTCTTTTTTCTTGTCTTTCTCTCTTTCTCTTTTTTTTTTTCATTAACCTGAGATCCTATCTGGCGACCTCCTTTAACCAAAACCAAAGAATGTGTGTAACTCGGTCAACCTGAAATCCCATATGGAGATTCCCTTTAACCAAAGCAATATGAGATCCCATCTGGCGACCTCATTTAACTGGAACGAAAATATGTGTAACTCGGTTAACCTGAAATCCCATCTGGCGATTTCCTTTAACCAAAGCTACATGAGATCCCATCTGGCGACCTCATTCAACTGGAACGAAAATATATGTAACTCGGTTAACCTGAAATCCCATCTGGCGATTCCCTTTAACCAAAGCTACATGAGATCCCATCTGGCGATCTCATTCAACTGGAACTAACAACTGTGTGTAGCTCGGTCAACCTGAAATCCCATCTAGCAATTCCCTTTAACCAAAGCTACATGAGATCCCATCTGGCGATCTCATTCAACTGGAACGAAAATATGTGTAACTCGGTTAACCTGAAATCCCATCTGGGTGATTTCCTTTAACCAAAGTTACATGAGATCCCATCTGGCAACCTCATTACTGGAACTAAAAATTATGTGTAACTCGGTTAACCTGAAATCTCATCTGGCGATTCCCTTTAACCAAAGCTACATGAGATCCCATCTGGCGACCTCATTCAACTGGAACTAAAAATATGGATAGCTCGGTCAACCTGAAATCCTATCTGGCGATTCCCTTTAACCAAAGCTACATGAGATCCCATCTGGCGACCTCATTTAACTGGAACTAAAAAATATGGGTAGCTCGGTCAACCAGAAATCCCATCTGGCGATTCCCTTTAACCAAAGCTACATGAGATCCCATCTGGCGACCTCATCCTACTGGAACTAAAAACTGTGTGTAGCTCGGTCAACCTGAAATCCCATCTAGTGATTTCCTTTAACTAAAGCTACATGAGATCCCATCTGGTGACCTCATTCAACTGGAACGAAAATATGTGTAACTCGGTTAACCTGAAATCCCATCTGGCGATTCCCTTTAACCAAAGCTACATGAGATCCCATCTGGGGACCTCATTACTGGAACTAAAAATTATGTGTAACTCGGTTAACCTGAAATCCCATCTGGCGATTCTCTTTAACCAAAGCTACATGAGATCCCATCTGGCGACCTCATTCAACTAAAAAATGTGTGTAACTCGGTTAACCTGAAATCCCATCTGGCAATTCCCTTTAACCAAAGCTACATGAGATCCCATCTGGCAACCTCATCTAACCAAAACAAAAGAATGTGTAAGCAAACGGTCTCATTGTAATGGGTGACCTACCCAGGTGGAAAGAATATGAAAAAAATACAGTCTCATTATGATGGGTGACCTACCCAGATGGAAAGAATATGAAGTGCGGTCTCATTGTAATGGATGACCCACCTAAATAGAAAGAATATGAAAAAGCGGTCTCGTTGTGATGGGTGACCCACCCAAATAGAAAGAATGTGAAGTGCGGTCTCATTGTAATGGGTGACCTACCCAAAATGGAAAAAAATAAAGTGTGGTCTCATTGTAATGGGTGACCTACCCGGATGGAAAAAATATGATGAACTGCGGTCTCATTGTCATGGGTGACCTACCTAAAATGGAAAAAATATGAAGTGTGGTCTCATTGTAATGGGTGACCTACCCAGATGGAAAAAATATGATGAAGTGCGGTCTCATTGTCATGGGTGACCTACCCAGATGGAAAAAATATGAAAAACGATCTTATTATGATAGGCGACCTGCCTAGATGGAAAGAATGTGATATGACAAGTGTGGAAAATAGGACTTACCTGGCGAAGTCTTGAGGGGATGACAGAAGAAAGGGCTAGAAAACTTGGTGCGTCCTGATAATTCCCGATCATAGGGTTTGAAAATCGGTGTTTCCTGATTGCAAGGTTGATCTATTCATTTCTTTGGGATTTTTTTAATGGTAGGGTTCATCCCATCGTCCTTTTATTCCATGATCAAAATCGATTCTTTATTATCGTCACCACAATGCTTCTTTCTTTTTTCTCACCATCTTGCTGGACCTCATTAAGGATTTTCCTGTAACAATTCAAAAATATGTGCAAATGGTTTTTTTTTTTTTTGAGGTTAGATGATATGATGCATCCTTACCTGGTTTGAAATATAGGTACCCCCCTCTTTGATGCTCTATCGTCATAGGGTGCCTTTGTTTGCATTCCAAAGCTTTCCTTGTTCTTTCGATGTATTGGCTCATTCATGTGTTAGCCATCCACTCAGCTGTAAATGTAGTGCCCATCCCGGGCTGTCTTCGACAATTACTGCTCGCATCGTTCATCAAGCTTGACCCTGCCCCCAAGTGTGGTGCTGCTTGATTCATTATGAAGGATTTTCTCTCCTAGATTCTTCTGAGAATTATCCTCTGATTAGTTGTGTGCATCATGCCAACACCCCGTCAAGATTGTTAATCCAGTCATGAACTTCCCTTTAGTTGAAACATACCATTCAAGTATATGTTATCATCAACCTTCTTGGTAACTATCCGGCCGTCCAGACATGCATCTCATAGTTTGCAAGGAAAGGCTCATCGTTGTAAGCTCAATGTTTTCCTCAAAAAGTTCTTCTCACCCATCTAATCAGATCATGAAAAGAAATGTATTGGCATCATCAATGATGTTCATGTTATCACTCGTATTCATGCGGGGAAGTGCGCACTTTAAGCTTCAAAACAGATGGTCCCACAGTCAGTCTCGGTGGGTGCATCCTTCCAGCATTCATTCACATGCAACTATGTGATAACATCGATCAAAATTCATAGCCATGTTGAAGATGATAAACCAAGATGAAGATATGAAAATATCCTTCTAGTGCAGCGTTGCTCATCAATTGCTGCTGAAATGCACTAGATCATGGATTGTCTTTGAACAACATTGCCCCTAATGTGATCTGAAGGTTCGCTCATCGGTTTATATTCAAGAAGGTTTTTCTTTATCATCGTCAGATGCTAAACATAACTTTGATGAACTTTGACGACTCATCATCTAATTCTTTCTTTGCCCCCAGCTGATCAGAATGTTGTTTGTTTTTCTTCTAAGGGTCCACTGTATTGCCCCCAGATGGTCAACATTTCAAGGAATGTCGGGAAATGTTGATGTCATTTTTGTCAAGGATTTTGCAAACTCAATCGATGTTCTTGTTTGAAAATCTTTCTTGTTCTGGGATCAAATCTCATATTTCAAAGATCATGTTTCTTCAAAGTCTAGTTGTTGAGATGAAATCAGAGATGTTGGTTTTTTGAAAGTCTTTTCAAAAATCAAGCTTCGTTGGTCAAAGACCCAACATACACTATTCAATGCAGTCCTTTAATTGTCTTGTATTTTGAAAACAAAAATGACTCGTTGTAAGATTTAAAATGACTTTTTCATGGTTCTTTGTGTCAGTTTTAATCTTTGATCTTGGGTATATCTTTTGAAGGTCTGCGATGAGGTAACCTTTTGTGAATTTCAAAAAATAAAAGGCTCAAGTCAAAACTTGAGGATTCATCAAGAAAAATTGTTTTCCCTATTTTTAGCACCAGTTTTATCAACATGCATAATAAATAGTAGCTTAATTCATGAAGCCACGACTCTTATGAAAAAATTCTTCAAGTTTTGAGATCGCCATTTATCGGTTCAGATTGCTTACTTGATCAAAAAGGACTTTTAAAAGCACGTAATGCAGGTTATGGTTCATGGCTATGAAAAAAAGGGATTTCACAAGCTCAAAAAGGTGTTTGAGGATTTCAAAGACCTTGAATCAACATCAACTATTCATCACTCTTTTTCTCTTGTTGTCATTGTAGAGAAAGTGACATATAACCTTGTTAATCTTAAATATCATAATTCTCTTAACACAAGTCATAATGCGAATCCAACTTTTTCTTCGATGAATAACTAATCTAATTTTGAAGAATTAGAGGCTCTATCCGAGACACACCAAAAGATATGAATCATCGATTTTTCTAGTGTTGACTTTTGGCATTTGTTGTCTTTTCTCAATTGAAAACTGTCTTGCCTCTCTTAGAATTGATAGGCATTCTCCTTCCTTTATCTTCAACTTGTCTTTAAGTAAAGGCAATTTCAACTTATAGCCTTCCTCAAAATTTTCTTATATGCCCCCAGTCTATGTGTTTTCTTTTAGCCATCTCTCAATCATTGGACTTTTGTTCTAAGCCTTCCCCTTTATCCATTAATTAAATCAATGCCTTCAAAATATCTCTCATTTGCCCCCAGTGTGGGGTGTGATCCTAGTCAGGGTTTTTGTGAAAAAAATATTCTATCCAGCTCAAAATGGGATTACAAGGGATATAATTTTTAGAAAGTGAAGGGATATCAAAGATGACCTTTTCTCATTCCAAGCAAGGTCGGTTAGAACCGATAAATTTTGACCCCATCTAGTGTAATGATTTGGACTTGTAAGAGTCAACGATTCACGAGTCCATAGCTACCGAAACCACTACATGTCATTATGCATACTGTTAAAACTTAGCTACATGGTGGGTGGTTCAATTTTATGTGTGAGCTCAAAATTTGTTCGGTCACCTTACGTCATTTCAACAAGAATCGAGTCATTTCTGTAATCAAAACACTTTTAATCTTCAGGATTGATTAACCTTTATCGCATGTTGGAGTTTGATCAAAATATTTTGTCAGAAAAAAAAATGTTAAACATTTGTTGATTCCAAAACAACAAAGAGACAAAAGCAAGGCATGTTTCGTTGAAGGATGAGATGTGATCTCAAAACAAAAATGCAAAATTCCATAACAAATGATTGACATTTCATCACCATTCTTGAATAAGCTTTTCTGGCAATATCTGCGTTTTGCCAAGCACCTTCGATCAACATGTCATTCTGAAGATGTTTGGGGGACAATATAGCCAATGACACCCTCCTTCACAAACTCTACTTGTCTCTTGCTCACCAACTTTCGGACTCAATTCTTGCAATTCTTGAAACTGTTCTATTGAAATGGTTAAGGACCCATGACATCACATCTCTTATCTGGATTATACCACCTAGAAAATGGTGGTTGCATGGGATTTGTCGGCTTCTAGCAAAAGTCTAGAATCTGGCAGATTCTGGTAAATAAACCCACATGGTAAAAGAATGTCTATCTTTGGCAAAGACGTTGGAGTAGCCGATGATACAGCAACACTTGGCTAGAGCACATAATTAAGATTTCCCACCGTCAGAGTCTTCTTTGGATTCATCTCTCATCATTGTTCTAGAATCCTTGGCAGAACCTTCAATCTTTCCCCTCTTCATAGCTTGTTCAATTCTTCGACAAATCCTCACAACATCATTTCAATCTTCCAATGTTGTTGTGGTTGTTTGAGGATTGTTAGAAAACTTTCCAACAGCTTGGTAATCTTGGCAGCGCACAACACCACCGCTACCGACACCTGGAATCATGCCTAATCTCTTCTATGGGAGAAAATGATGAACATGAATCTCCTCTATTTCTTCTTTGATTCCTCTCGAACGGTGCAGCAAACAAGCACCAATAGAGGGAGTTCTACTCTGTGGAAGTTTTAGTCTTCTTTATGTTTTTCAGTCTAGGCATGTCTCTTCTCTCTACTTTTGCATTTTAATACTGACACTGTTGGAGGAAAATCATAGATGATCTGAAACTACTGTATTCCTTCTTGGATTTCCTACTTGCGGATCCACAAACAGATTCCTGCCGAGAGAGCTCTACCACGTTGAAATTTGATGTCTGCTCGTATTTTTCAGACCAGGTCTGGCTCTTCAACCTACTAAGATGTCTTCGTGCTGAAATTGATGAGAGAAATAATTGTAGCATATGCAACTTATAAATCCCTTCTTGCATTCCCAATTTGCAGAGCCATAAATGGATTTTTGTAGAGAGAGCTCTGCCACATTGAAGTTTGACGACTGCTAATATTTTCAGACCAGGTCTGACTCTTCTGCCTACTACAATGTTTTGCTGGTGCCACTGGTGGGAAAAAGTTTCAAAGCATATGAAATTAATACATCCCCTTTTGCATTTTCCATTGGCAGATCCACAAATAAATCTCTACAAAGGGAGCTCTATCACGTAGAAGTTCAGTGTCTAATCATGGTTTTTCAGACCAACATCTTGTGCTGCTGAACTGGAATTGAGCTCATAATTGGGGTAACTTCAAAGCAGACTAATGCACCATGTACAGGAGGCTAGTAGTTGTTTGGTTCCATTAGATGATGTGGAGGCGATGAACACTTAACAGTGCAACTAGACAAGAATCAGAGTTGTCATTAGTTGATGACTGAAGGCATTGTTGCTGTTGTTCATGACTGAAAAGGAGAGATACAGCTTCAATTGGACGTGAATAAGCAGTGTTCCCACAGAAGACTGTGCAGACACTCTTTTCATTTAATGCTCAACACTTGTTCGAGCAAATCTGAGTCCAGCTACTTCACCTTTGATGCTCTCAACCTTAATCTGATAATGAGCCTCTATTTGACATCTTTCTTCACTTCCATCATCTTTCTTCAATCACGTGCAGCACAGCTTGTGTGGGGGACCTACCTTTTAACCCGGTACATGCATGTAATCTATATGACAAACTCGCCCTTCGAGGGGTGACAATATGGTCGTAACTCTTGTATGATGGAACAAGAATCGTGATTTTTGCCCAAACTCTACAATGAAAATTTTCTGAGTGACGGCCATTATGTCACCCACAAGTCTTGAGTTCAAGATGCTTGAAGAAGGGTTTGCTTGGATGCAAAACAAATATTTACGGAGCATACATCCTAAAGGTAGGTTCTAATCTTTTTACGTGAGACAAAGGATAGGTTCACTACTTGGTCTCTAAAAAAGGGTCTCTTATTGTCCCAGTGATTGCCCTCGTAAAGGCAATATAGGGGCCCAGTAGGTAATGGTCGGCACGTATACCAATATTTACCAGTCTAAGCACTCAACAAAGAGTTGGGGTTTACACAAACTTAAACCTTGACTCAAGTCGTAAGGTAAGCTGCTAGTTCCCCACTTAACCTAAAGCTGGTGTGTGCTTTCAAAAATTAAAACTTGTGATGCATGATATAATTATATACAATGCATGAATAAAACACATAAAATAAAACAAAGCACAAAAAAAAAAAACTTGAACACATCAAAACACAATGCTTAGTCCAATAATGTTTAGAAACAATACCTTCCCTAGCGGAGTCGTCATTCTGTCGCACGTCAGAAAAAATCCGCGCGCGACATCGGCTGGTGATTTTTCTCGTTGTTGTTGATTGCTTGAATTGGTTCTTTAGGAGTCGCCAACTAGTAATTTATTGAAGGCTACTAGGAGACCAGATGTACTGGTCTTGTCAGAGATTCGCGGGTAAGGGACTGGTTGTGGCTAGGGAAGGTATTAGCACCCCTAGCGCACCCTACCTAAGGTAAGCTGCTTTGCGGTCTGATGTGATTTGAAAATTTAAAATATCAATTAAATTCTAAGGCTTTAATAAATCAGTTATTAAATCCCTGAATGTGTAGAAACATGTTCTTACACTTTCATGGAAAATATAACATAATTTTATTTGTCCTTAGATATTTAACTATATTCAAATTAAACAAATAATTCTTTTTGTCCTTGTTTATTTTTATAATTCAATAACATAAATAATAAAAAAAAAAAACAAACACACACACACACACACAACTTTCTTTTTATTATTTATTTTTCTTTTCTTTTCTTTTCTTTTACATCACATTTATACAATACAAATTCAAAACAACAAAATAAAAATTACATTAATTAATTTAAAATTTACAAAAATAGCCCTAACACAATCTGGAATTTATAGGGCACCACCGGAACAGTGTTGGAAACATATTCTGGGCAGCTGAACAGTGGCGGCGCGTCTGCTCCATGCGCCACCGCCACTGGCGGCGCGTGGACCCACGCGCCGCCGTAAAATCCAGAGAACCAGAGGGCGATCTGTGATGGCTTCCTCCCCTCTTCACTCTCCTGTCGGTTGTGAGCAACGCCGTTACCTGCAGAACACAAAAAACACAAGCAACAGTCTGTTTTAGTTTTATTTTTCTCAGATCCGTTTTCCATGTTTTTTTCCTTTTTGAGATCTGCTTCCTCCGTTAATCCTTTCTTCTTCTGGGTTCAGCGCCGCCGTTGCATGTTGCCGTGTGGATGGTTGAAGATCAGAGAAGTGGCTGGTGGCTAGAGGCGGACAGAACTGAGATCTGTCGGCGCCGCTGTGTCGGGGTAGCCGCTGGAGGCTCCGATTCGGTCAGGAGCAAGCGATCGATTGGCAGTGAAGGAGATCGGTCGCTGCTATGGTGGGCTCCGTTCGTTGGCCGGTCTACGGGCACTATTGAAGCTGGGTCGGCCAGGAGACGGTCTTGGCCGGGCGTCTGCCGTGAGCAGCTGGTTTCTGTGGGAAGGAGAAGACGCTGTTGCTGGAAATTTAGGGTTCGGTGGAGGCCGGTCTGGCCGCTGGTCTGGTGAGGTGAGGGAGCGGCCGGCTGGAGAGGGAAAGAGGAGGCGACCTCGAGAGAGAGAGAATCGGCTGAGGGGGGCGTCTGTTTTTCTTTGCAAAAGGGAGGGAGCGTCGGTCGGCTTCAACGGGGAAAGAAGGGAAAAAATGGAGGCTTGTCTCACAGCCGGCTAAAAATTCAAAACCAGGGGGCTGCCTTGGTTTTCTGATGGTGGCTGCCCAGGAGAAAAAATGAAATCCACCGGGGGGGCCTGGTTTGGTTTTCAGGGTCAGGTGGCCGGTTTTGATTTGTTGTAGATGAAGGGGAAGTGGGTGAGCGGCTGGGGAGAAGAAAAATTTAGGGTTTTGTTTTTGTGTTGTCTCTCCCCTCAAATATCAAAATTGCCCCCCTTCTTTGTTTGAGTTGAAGACCAGTATTTATAGGCAAAACGTTGCTAGGTTTTTCAACTTGGTCCCTCAATTTCTTTCTTTTTATAAATTTGATTTTTCTTAATTTTTTTGTATTTTTTTGAAAACGAGCAACATCAACGACGACTTGATGAGGAAAATCAATGATTTAAAAATATAACGCGTGAAAAGTCGAGCGCATTTAAAAGACCCTTGAAAATTTAAATTCTTTTTAGATGACGTTGAAAATGCTAAAAACGACGCAAATATATTAAAAAAGTATTTTTTTGGATTTTTGATGTTTTTCTCTATTTTTGGATTTTTAAAAAAAATTTATCAAAACATGGGTCAAAAATTGGGCAGCAACAACGTCCACTCTTCTCACTCAGTCTCAGATTCCCTTCATTTCAGATCCTACCAAGTATGTTTGTACCACTTGTTTAGAGGGCAAAATTACTAAGCTTCCTTTTCTATATCCAGCAGTTAAGACTATTCACCCTTTAGAAATCATATATAGTGATGTTTGGGCCCTGCACCCGTAATGTCTGTTGATGGCTTTAGATATTATGTTAGTTTTGTTGATGAATGTACACGGTAGTCTTGGATTTTTCCAATGATCAATAAAGGAGAGGTTTATTCTATTTTTGTCCATTTCCATACATTTTTAGTTACTCAATTTTCTGCTACACCTAGGATCTTTCAAAGTGATGAAGGTGGTGAATATATTAGCAACAACTTCAAAAACTTTCTTACCAAAGGCATTGTTCATCAAATGTCATGTCCCTATACCCCTGAACAAAATGGTCTTGCTGAGAGAAAGCATAGACATATTATGGAAACCGCCATCACTTTGTTACAAACTGCACATCTACCTCATAAATTCTGGTTTCATGCTTGTGCTACTTCCATCTATTTGATTAATAGATTGCCTTGTCAAATTCTCTAGCTGAAATCTCCTTTTTTCTTGTTGTATGGTTCTTCCCCTATCATCCATCACTTGCACATCTTTGGCTGTGCTTGTTTCCCTTTACTTCGGCCTTACAACACTCATAAACTACAGCCCAAAACTTCCACATGCATCTTTTTGGGTTATGCCGACCAATATAAAGGGTATATTTGCTTTCTCTTCATACCAATCGCATCTTTGTGTCTCGTCATGTCCTCTTTGATGAATCATTATTTCCTTATATTTATGTGCCTATACCTGCAATCTCTCCTTCTTTGCATGTGCCTGATGTTTCTCCTTCTTCCCCATCTGTCTCTCTTCATAACTCTGTTTTGCTTCTTGTTTCTTCCTCTCCTCCTTCTACATCATTACCTTCTTTGTCACCTGGTATGTCTTCACAACCCTCATCTGACTTACACTCCCCTGAACATTCTCCTCTCCCCGTGGATCCTGACTTCCACCCTGAGCGCCTGTGTGTCATTCTGCCTCTCTCCCCTATGAATATTCATCCCATGACTACCAAGTTTAAAAGTGGCATTTCCAAGAAAAAGGCCTATTCTGCCACTGTTCAGTCTCTTGCTCTTTCTCAGGTTGAACCTCATTCCTTCAAGATTGCTTCTACAACTATTGAATGGCAATTAGCCATGCAGGAGGAAATTAAGGCCCTTCATGCCCAGGGTACTTGGGACCTTGTTGCTTTGCCACCTGACAGAAATCTTGTTGGCTGTAAGTGGGTCTACCGGCTGAAGAAGCATGTTAATGGTTCTATAGCTCGCCATATGGCTCGATTAGTGGCTAAGGGGTTTAGTCAAATGGAGGGTATTGACTATGGAGAAACCTTCAGTCCTGTGGTGAAACCCACCATTGTTCGTCTAGTTCTTACCCTTGCAGCTCACTTTAATTGGTCCTTGCGGCAGCTTAATGTGAAGAATGCATTCTTGCATGGCATTCTTCATGAGGAGGTTTATATGACTCAACCTCAAGGCTTTGTTAGTAAGGCTCATCCCTCTGATTTTGTTTGCCGATTGAGAAAGTCTTTGTATGGTCTTAAGCAGGCTCCTCGTGCCTGGAATGAGCGGTTCACCAGTTTTTTGCCCAGCTTGGGGTTTCAAGCATCTCTTGCCAATTCCTCTTTATTTGTTCAACACTCTTCTCATGGCACTCTGATCTTGCTCCTCTATGTTGACAATATCATTCTTACTGGCAACCATTCCTCTCTTTTTTCATCTGTTATTACTGCTCTATCTCAAGAATTTGACCTCACAGATTTGGGTCCATTGCATCGTTTTTTTGGGCTGCAGATTTCCTATTTGCCTTTTGGTTTACTTGTGTCTTAAACTAGCTATGTCACTGACTTACTTGCCAGGGTTGATTTGTAAAATTCAAAATCTTGTGCTACTCCTTGTCTTCCTCATCATCACTTGCTCAAGGATTATGGCCAGCCCTATTCTAATCCGCACCAATACAGGAGCATTGTGGGAGCCTTGCAATATCTCACTTTCACAAGGCCTGATATTGCCTTTTTGGTGAATCAAGCTTGCCAATTCATGCATAATCCAACGATCTCTCATGTTATCGCAGTCAAACGTATTTTGCGATATCTCAAAGGTACCCTACATCTTGGCCTTCACGTTCATCGTGGTCCTCTTCATTTGCAGGCCTGCAGTGATGCTGACTAAGCTGGAGATCCTAATGATCGCCGGTCTATCTCTGGTTCTCTTGTTTATTTTGGTTCCAGTCCTATTTCTTGGGCTTCTAAAAAACAACATATTGTTTCTCGTTCATCTACGGAGGCTGAATATCGCGCTCCCGCTATCACTGCTACAGAGCTTGCATGGATTCGTCAACTGCTTTGTGACATTCATATTCCTTTACTTCTTCCACCTTTAATTCATTGTGATAATATTTCTGTTATCTCGCTTGCTTTCAATCTAGTGTTCCATTCCAGGATGAAACATCTTCAGATCAATTATCATTTTGTGAGGGAGCGGGTTATCATGGGTGATTTACTGGTCCAGCATGTCTCCTCTAGTGATCAGTTTGCTGATATCCTCACCAAAGGCCTTTCCATTTCTTTATTTCAGCATCATTGCTCCAATCCCATGCTTGGCTCCTCCCAGCCTGCGATTGAGGGGGCATGTAAAGATATCAACGGTCCTAATGATGCCAAGTGTCAAAAGATTAGCAATTACTATTGTTACAATGCTGTTAGTATTATTTGTTACAAAAGATAATCTATTAGCATTAATATTGAGTGTAAAAGGAAGAATATTCTCCGTATAGTATCTTCCAATACTGCATATATAAACTGAGGATGAGTAATGTAAACATTAAGCAAAAGTAAGTAATATAACAGTGCATGAATTTCATCTTCTGCTTCTCTGTATAACAGATTCATCTATTCTCTGTTCTTCGTTCTTTTCACTCTCTGCTCTTTCTTCATTTCTATTTCATTTCTATATAAATATTATTGTCTATCACTTACTACTATTGCAAGCTGGTAGTTTTTAGAATTAAGTAATGGATATGTTTTATTTGGAAATACAATAAAATAATATAATTATTTTTATTTTTAAAAATTTATTTTTGATATAAATATATTAAAACGATTTAAAATCATAAAAAATACTAATTTAAAATATAAAAAATTAAAAACAGTTTTTCGACATAAAAAGAAATAATGCACTCATTGTAAAATAACATAAAAACCTTTGAAAGGCTACAGTACAAGAACTCACCCTCAAGTACCAAATTACAACAGTAAAAGATGAAAAAGGTTCATAACACTTATTTAACTAGCTGAAGCAGGAAATTAATAGTATATGCCCACGGAGGGAGCTAGTAGGACATGGCTAAATGGTACGGTAAATAAATTTGCAGCGTAGCTAGGCACCTTGAGCCTTTGCTTTCTGGAAATGCAAGCTGAGCTCACACTGTTTGGCTATTTGAGACAGTGAATTGTAGGAGGAACCACCTTTACTGCTCAAAGCCTTCTCTCCACTGTGCTTAAGTTCGTTGACCCTTTTCCTTATTCCAAATCCTTCTTCATCCTCCATGATCTTCCTTACCATCATCTCTATCTCCGCCCTTACCACAACGCGTTCCGATGCCAATGTCTTTGGTTGAACAGCCACGCCAAGCTCCTCCGTGAGAATTGTAGCATTCATTTTCTGCTCCGCATATAACGGCCACGCAATCATAGGCACCCCATTGGTTATACTCTCCAAGGTTGAGTTCCAACCACAATGTGACAAAAATCCACCCACAGATGGATGTGCCAAGATCTCCACTTGTGGCGCCCACATTGGGACAGCTAGTCCCACCTCGCGGGTTCTGTCCAAAAACCCTTCGGGTAAAAAGCTTGGGATTCCTTCAGATCCATCATCTAGGTTAAAAAAGGCCCCATCTGCGTCATTATCAACTGGTGGACGTACCACCCAAACAAATCTTTGTTTGCTCAACTCCAACCCCCAAGCCAGCTCTGCCATTTGCTCGCTTGACAAGGTACCACCGCTCCCGAATGAGACATAAATCACAGATTCGTAGGGTTGGTTGTCGAGCCACTTCAATACTTGGTTTCTTGGAACCGAAGGTCCAACCGGTCTAGCTAGTGGACCAATTGGATAGACGGGTGCTTTCGCGACCCGTCCTAACATTTGAAAATCTCTCAAGGCTCTAAGAGTAGTAGGCTCCAAATCCTCCCAAGTGTTCATCAAAATCCCATCAGCCATTGGCATCTCAATCCCAATACGTTTGCATTCGATGTACGTTTGATCATTCCTATCCAAGTATGCCGGAAGAGTGTCTTCGAACGGAACCGACTTGCAACCTGGAATTCTTAGTGGCTGTTTTTGAATAATATGTTTGTCTTCCACATTTGTATCTATGGTTGGGACATATATTGTGACTGCAAAAAACCATGCATTAGAAGTGTCGAAAACATATTTTAACATATTGAACTCTTCAGCGACAGCAAATGCCTCGGTGCCAAATAAGTCGACAATCAAAGCTGTTGGTGGAGACTTCAACGCCAAGATTGCAGAGCGGAGGCTTGGTAAGGTCTCACGCATCATTACTGCCAGTTTTGTTACAACTGTTGCTGCAGGATCGATTAGGCCAGAGATATCAACTAAAGGAAGTCTGATAATGTTGATATTAGGGTATGGTTCTTTTAGAAGTGATTGTGTGGTGGAGGCATCGGTTGCCACGACAAATAAGGTCACATGGAAGCCATGGTAGGTCACAAGACGCTTACCAAGCTCAAGCACAGGGATGAGATGTCCCATGCCGGGGCTGGCTAGTAAGGCTGCATGAGGTTTTGTGTTTTGCATGGTTGGAGCTCTTGAATAGCTACTGTATAGAGACTGATATTGGCACCCAGCTGGGTTTGAAGTGGTTAATTTGTTTTCCCGTTGTTGCATAATAAGCCTGCGCGCTACGATATTTATAAGCAAGTTAATAAGTCTTTAATATTGTGTTTCTTCCACAAGTGAATAACGTTTTTAACCTAATCATTCCAATTATTTAGGATTAAAGAGTAATATAAAAATATTTTAGATTTTATTCAAATATTTAAAATTTAAAATTAAAATATTTCTTTGCAATAGAAATGATACGAGAATCTATATTACCAAATAGTCATAAATCTCAAAACTCTATTATCTTTACTTAAATTTAAAAAATACCAATAAGTTTACTCTCTCTTTTTTTGAAATGAAAGGCCAATCTATGCTTAATTATAGACTTGGAAATCTAAAGAAAAACTCAATTATGACACTTGTTTCAGATTCTGTTGACTCCAATGTGTGATGATTATCTCTATGAACTTTACCGAGACCTTGAAAACATCACTCTAATTTTTTTTATAATTTTGTTATAAATTATTAGAAAGTGCGGAAATTCATAAATCATGCCAGTGCCCAGTAAACAAGCAAGGAGTCGGTCCATTTCCAAGATGGATTGACCGTCAGCTTGGGGTATTGCATGATTGGCGGCTGATTTCCAAAGTCACCTTCTGTGAATTTGGAATAGAAATTGGACTGCAAGGGTTATTTATTACTCATTCTTTATAATTTATAAAAAAAATAATTAATTCATTAACTAATCTCTATAATATTAGAATAATTAAATAAATCCTTTACCGGTGTTTACAATCCTTAATTTAATTAGTAGTTTTTTTATCCCGAAACCTTTTATCATGGTCAAATTTCTTCATCTTACCTGATTGTTTTTTCATTATTACATTTTCAAAAATGAAAATAAATAAAATAAATTGGAAGAGATCACAAAATTATATAAAAGAGACTAAATTATAAATAAATATAAAAAATATAGGAGTTAAATATATAGTTCTTGAAGCTACGACGATTTAGTAATTATTTTTGTAGAACTAACAACCAAGGGCTAAGTTATAATTTACTCAGTGTGTTCCAAGCATGTATCACAAGACAAATAAATACCGTTGCACATGCACTATCTAAGAAAATAAAATTAAAATTAAAAAATAAAAGACACTCGCATTAAAAAAAAAAAAACAGACTAAAAAGGATTTTAAAAAATATATAAAAATTAAATTGTAATTTTGGATAGAATTAGAAGCCTAATTGTACCTTGTTATACCCAAAATTAAAGAAATAATGTAGATTTAAGATCAAATTAAATGATTTTTGAACAAATCTGCATAAAAATTAAGTCTTGGAACATAATTAAATTTTTAATATGTCAATCTTGTTTAATTATGGCCAAATTAAAGGTAAATTATGTTTAAGAATTAATTTGAGTTCAATTAAAGGATTTAATTAGATGTAAGGACTTAATTATATTTTAAATAGGTCAAATTAATTTATTATAGGTTTAATTTATTAAAAAATAAATTTAAAAACCTAATTTGAGCTTGATTGAGAAGTTTAAAATTTTAAAAGATTAAATTTAATTTTTATAAAACCAATTAGTTTAAATTAATGTAAAATCATAAAAATATCAAAATATTTTAACAATTAAAAAAGAGAATCACACAACGGTTATCTGATTACCATTTATTATTTAATTTTTTTAGCTCAAAAATTATTTAAATAACTATTTTTTAAAAGTATTTAATACTTCATATTACAACTAAACTAGACAACCCATACACTATCATAATAAGACAGTACACTACATCTGAGAACAGACCTCCATCTGACCAGTCTTTTTGCAGCCATTTTAATAGTTGACAATGGCAATTTTGAGAAAATAGTTGAAAGCAATATCCTGGGTCGAATAAAGAGCCAAAATTAGGTATACAGTATAATTAATGTGTAGCCCCTAAAGTCAACTTTCTTATCAACGGGTATTGCCCAGTGCAACCAGCAAAGCTATTTTGAGCCAAGGCCAAAAAAACCCAATTTTTTTTTTCTTGTTTTTTTAACCATACATGACAATCCGAATTACTTGATATTAAGAAAAAGGCTTAGATTCCACCGTGTAGGTATCCAAAAGCACATTAGATACACAAAGCCCTTTCCTATTTTGGAAGAGCTTTCTCCGAACACTCTCACTTTCAGACTTCGATCAAACCAGCAAATTAAATCTTTAATAAATTTCCACTACATCATAACAAACCGATCAAAGAGGTACAGAAATAATAAAGACTATTATAGAATGTATATCATGTATATCTATACATAGGATATTAATGTAATGTAGGATTAATTCAATGTTGTAATCCCTACGGTTACTACCGTATTCTGCCCTACATATATAAATAGAAAAGGTTGGCTAAGGCCAAACCTAAGACATTCAGTTATTCTCAACTTGGTATCAGAGCTCTAAATAAACTAAAACACTTCTTCTCCTTCTTTGCAATGGATTCTTCTCAGCCGGTAGCTTTCTCCTCCTCTGCAGCAGCACCGGTTGTCCCATCTCCTTCTTTGCAATTTTCTTCTTCAGCCGCAGGACAGCTTTCTTCTTCAGCCTCAATTCTGCAGTGGCCACAACATACTAATATTGGCCATGCTCTTCTCAATCCGGACAATGCTCCTCTGCTGCCATCTTCGTCTGCTGAAGCCACAGCAGCCTCTGCCGTGGCAATTGTGTCCCTCTCCCATACTCATCAGGTCATCTCTCTGAAATTAACAAACACCAATTATTTATATTGACGAATGCAGATGAAACCATATCTTTTAGGCCAAGGAGTTTTCGGCTTTGTTAATGGTTCAAACTCCTGCCCCTCTCCACATATTCTTGCTGCCGATAGTATAAAAAATTTATATGATAAAGATATCTATAGACGGTACTAGAGCATGGTGCATGAATGAGGAGAATATTCAGTCTTCATTCAAAGGCTACCACTATTATTTATGTCCTGGATCAGGTCAATTCAAAAAGATTGGATAGGAAAAATAGAAGAAAAAAACAGATTTTCTGTCGATATGCCTTGGCATGTGCTGTGCTGTTCTCCATTGCCTTCAGTTAGGAGTAATAGATTTGGTCACCATGTCTGCTTTCATATGGGGCCTAGCTAGGATTGCAAAATAGCTTAAATATATATAAAAAAAAATCATTAGATTTTCCTTCAGGCTTGTTTTACAGCTGAGATTCGGAACACTAGAAAAGAAATGCCATGGCTGCCAGCTAGCTAGCTAGATGGGCACGCCAAGCCCTGGTTGGCACGCGAACAGAAGGCCAGTATACATCAACAAGCTAGCTCCAAATTGCTAATTCTACAGTAATGGCTTTTAATTCCTATAACATATATTTCTTTCTTTCTCTGGATATGTTAATTGGAGGACATGTTTTTCCGAGAACAATGGTGTTGTTTGACCATAAAAAGATGACGTGTAGTACCATTCAAAATCCCGCATGATCACAACAAGACCCACGGATCTTGACAGTGTCTTGGAATGGATAGGATAGGACTAACCCTTGACTCCTGCAAGTTTGCTGTTTCGATTCACACCTCGTCCCTGTCCAAGCTTTTCCGAAAGCAAGCCGCCCTTGACACTGTTTTCACCACTTTTATCATCGCTAAAGTTTCTAACAAGCACTCCATCATCGAAAAGTAGAGGCCCCTGGACCAGGTAGATCACAGTTGCCACCTGCTTGATACCATAGAGTTGTCATTCGTAGCTGGCAATTAAGAGCAAGAATTTCTTTTGTTTTATCATCTGAATTGAAATTTTTTAAATTTTTTCTGTTTTGAATTAAATCCTCCATCGTTGAATTACGGAGAGCTTCCTGGGTTTTTCGTATTTTCTTTTCTTTGGCAAATAAATTCCTCAAAGGCCTCAACAAGCACACTAACACTGGTGGGATCTTAAAGACTAGATTGGAGAGCAATGATGATCTATTATGATAAAAGCAACAGAGAAAATTCTCAGTGACGAATCACTCCATCGAAATATACCAGGTGTACACAAAATCTAGGCAGGACCACCTCGGTTTCTCGATGTCACGTCGAGGTGTTTAAGCGCAAAATGTTTATCTTTTTACTGCTTCTATACAGTATCGCAGCTTGGACCTAATCCACAAAGAAGTCCTTGCACACTCCCTTTGTTTCTCGCTTTTAAAATCTTAGCATGCTGCTATTCAAAAGACAAAAACGGCTGTATGCTTTGGTGAAGAATCGCGAGTACAGGAGGGTTCCGGTCCACCAAAGAGGAGGCTAATTAAGAGATGGTTTTCAATTGCATAGTTAAATCGTTTGTTTCCCTTTCCGAACCTGCGGCAATCCTCGGTCCACCAGGGTTGCTGCCTCCTGAAGGACGGTTGCTTCGATGATCAATCGGCAGACCCGTCTCATTCAGAAACAGAGTGAAACAGGGTGAATAAGCGATCTTTATTATATCATTAGTCTGGCTCGTTTCATTACCAATTTTATTTTGTTTTGTTTCAGAATAGCTAAAATATTTTATATCAATTTAAAAAATAAAATAATTTTTATTTTATTTTAAATCTCGATCCGTTTCAGATTTTTCAACTAAATTCTATTTGAAATGTTCCAATTTCATTCTATATATTCTGTTCCAGTCTTGAAATGTCTTTAAATCAAATTAAACCTGGTTTAATTTAATTAATTAAATCATCCAAGTATAAAAAGTTCATTTTCATTACTATTTTCAATAACAATGATATTAATAATAATATTAAAAATTATTATTACTATTTTCATTAACAATGATATTAATTTTTTAAAATCAGATTTATCACTAATATATATGATTTATATTCATATTGGTTTTTTCAAGTTTATACTTTGTAGGAATTTAAGTAAAATAAAAGATGCTTTATATTTCACTAGCTTGATAATATTGATCTAACTTTATATTTAAAATATTTGTGTTAAAACATTTTAATTTCATAATATTTTGATATTTTATTTAAATTAAATTACTTTAAATTAAAGATATATTTAATCTTGATAATTTAAAAATATTTTAAATTTTAAAATTATATTTGTTAGACATTGTGTTTGTATTGCATAATTTATAATTAATTTATCTTAAATTTAAATTATGTTTATTGAATATATATATATATATATATATATATATAAACCTGAAATAACATACCAAAACACTCCAAAATTAAAATATTTTATTTTAATTAAAACAACAAAATAATTGCCCAAACAGAATTGATTATCTTGGTTTCAACGATTCTTTTACTGTCCATGCTTAAAAACATTTTCTTACGTGTGTGTGTGTGTGTGTGTGTTTGAGTGCTAAGAGTTGATGTGAAAGGTTGTCTGTGATGTCCTGTAATCGTCTTTCGAATTTGTAGTGGGATTTCTGGCCTTTGTCTACACCCTGGAAAAGAAGACAAATACTTAAAGGCGTAATCTTCCTTCTATATAATTCTTCCACCTCGAGGGTTTGTGACCACTTTTTAATTGCATTTGCAGACAAAGTTCTCCCTCATTAATTGAGGGAAGAAATACGGCCAAGATTACTCTCCCTGATTGGTCGGCTTCCTTGATCGATGAAGTGACAAGGGATAAATCCAGCTGGGTGATCATGATGCAAGGGGAGACGAAAAAAAGAAAGAAAATTAGAAATGGAATGCATTCATGATATATTAAAATCTTTAATAAATTTCCACTACATCATAACAAACCGATCAAAGAGGTACAGAAATAATAAAGACTATTATAGAATGTATATATGTATATCTATACATAGGATATTAATGTAATGTAGGATTAATTCAATGTTGTAATCCCTACGGTTACTACCGTATTCTGCCCTACATATTGTTGCTACCCAATTTTTGACCCATGTTTTGATATATTTTCAAAAAATCCAAAAATAGAGAAAAACAATGAAAATCCAAAAAATATGTTTTTTTTAATATATTCTTGTCATTTTAGCATTTTCAGCGTCGTCTAAAAAGATTTTAATTTTTATTTAAAGAATTTAATTTTTCAAAAGATTTTCGAACGCGTTCGACTTTTCACGCGTCATTTTTAAAATCATTGATTTTCCGTATTTTGAGTCGATGTTGATATTGCTCGTTTTCAAAAAATACAAAAAAATAATAAAAATCAAAATTTACAAAAAGAAAGAAGTTGAGGGACCAAGTTGAAAAACCTAGCAAAATTTTGTCTATAAATACTGGTTTCCAACACTTGCAAAAAGGGGGAGGGGGGGGAATTTTGAGAACATCAGAAAAAAAATGCAAAAAAACCTAAATCTATCTCTTTCATTCCAAGCCGCCGGCCAAGACTTTGCTTCTCCATTTTTTTTAACGCTGCAGCCCCTTCCCCAAACTGGTTTTGAATTTCTTCGCCTCCAGTCTTCTTCTCACAGAGCCAATGACCACCCATTCCCATACATAGCCAAAGCTAGCCATCTCCATTTCCCCATTTTTACTCATCTTCAAAGCCGAAACCAGCAAAAGCCAAGGCAGCCCTCCTCCCGCTTGAAATTTTTTTGCTCCGAGAGAGACCCGGCCAAAATTTCCTCATCCCTCTCTCGGCTGAAAATCAGAGGAACAGTGCCTCTCCTCCCTCATCCCCTGCAGCTCTTGGCCCTCACAACTCCTTCCCCCCACAACAAACCCACAGCCCCCTCTTTTTTTCAAAACCAAACCGGAGCAGCCACTCCATTCCCTCTCTTTTTTTTCTCTTCCCCGGCCAAAAGAGAGCAGCCCACCAGCCGACCACCACACCGACCACCCCGCACACAGCTCCTCCCTCATCCCCGCAGACCCAACGACCTCCAGCGGCTACCCCGACACAGCGGCGCCGACAGATTTCAGTTCTGTCCGCCTCCAGCCACCAGCCACTTCTTCGATCTTCAACCATTCGGACGGGAACACGCAACGGCGCTGCAGAACCCAGAAGAAGAAAGGATTAACAGAGGGAGCAGCTCTGAAAAGGAGAAGGAAGCAGACCCGAACCGATGAAGAAGACCCAAAAACAGATCTAAAGAACTTAAAATCGACTGCCCTTGCTGTGTTGTTTTTTGGATTTGCAGGTGCCGGACAACAAGAGATCGAAGAGAGGAGGGAGCATCACAGCCCCCTCACGCTGCCTGATTTTTGTGGCGGCGCGTGAGCCCACGCGCCGCCAGTCACGGCGGAGCGTGGGGTCCACGCGCCGCTACTGTTCAGGCAGCCCAGAATTGTTCTTGAATTTGTTTTGGGTCATTTTTGTAATTTTCAAATGGTTTAATGTAATATTTGTTTAGTTTTGAGTTTTTGTAATTTGTATTTTGTAAATATGGATGTAAAAGAAAAGAAAAGAAAAGAAAAGAAAAGAAAAAGGAAAGAAAAGAAACAAAAATAAAATAGTGAAAGTGTATGTGTGTGTTTGTATTTTGTTTTATTTATTTGTATATATTTTTAATGATAAAATTGCAAATATATTAAAGAAGAATTTAATATTTTGATCGGATCACGGTTAAGAATTATTAACTTATACGTAAGTGATATTTCTAATTTCCGAAGAAAAGACAATTATTAAAACTTCTTTAACACGTGTATGTGTGTGTTTGTATTTTATTTTATTTATTTGTATATATTTTTAAGGATGAAATTGCATATACATTAAAGAAGAATTTAATATTTTGATCGGATCACGGTTAAGAATTATTAACTTATATGTAAGTGATATTTCTAATTTCCGAAGAAAAGACAATTATTAAAACTTCTTTAACACGTCAAAGCCACGAAGCAGCTTACCTCAGGTAGGGTGCGTTAGGGGTGTTAATACCTTCCCTAACCACAACCAGTTCCTTACCCGCGAATCTCTGACAAGACCAGTGCATCCGGTTTCCTAGTAGCCCGAAATCAATTACTAGGTGGCGACTCCAACGAACCGATTCAAGCAAACGCAACAAACGAGATTTAAATCGCCAGTCGATGCCGCGCGCTGATGATTTTTTTGGGGTGCGACAGAATGGCGACTCCACTGGGGAAGGTATTTTTTCGATTATTGGACTAAGCTTTGTGTATTTGATGTGTTTAAGTTTTTGCATTTTTATTTTTTTGTTAATATTTATTTCCATGTATTTTATAGAATTGTCTCATGCATCACCTGTATTTATTTTTAAGAGCACACACAAGCTTCTAGGTTAGGTGGGGAACTAGCGATCTGCCCTAAGACTATTGGTCAGGGTTCAGATGCGTGAAACACCCAACTCATATCTGAGTGCCTGCTTGGTAATGGTGGGTATATGTGCCTTAACCATTCCTTGCAACGCTCCCATACTGTCTTTACGAAGAACGTCACTGGGCAGATATGAGACCCTTTTGAGACCAGATAGAAAACTTACCCATGTTCACATAATGAATAGAACCTGTTCTTAGGTTGTATGTGCTATCGTTTCTTGCATAAGGGCAAACCCTTCTTGAAGCATCTTGAACTCAAGACTTGTGGGTGACACATTGGCCGTTGCTCCAAAAATTTTCATTGTAGAGTTTGGGCAAAAATCACGATTCTTGTCCATCATACAAGAGTTGCGACCATATTGTCACCTCTCGAAGGGAGAGTTCATCATATAGATTACATGTTCATACATTTATCATGCATGAACCGGGTCGAAACGTAGGTCCCTTGTACAAGTTGTGCTGCACGAGATTGAAGAAAAATAATGGAAGTGAACAAAGGAGTCAGATATAGGTTCAATATCAGATTAAGGTTGAGAGCATCAAGAGTGAAGTAGCGGGACTCAGATCTGCTCGAACAAATGTTGAGCATCAAATGGAAAGAGAATATCTGCACAGTCTTCTGTGGGAACACTGCTTGTTCGCATCTAATTGAAGCTGTATTTCTCCTTTTTCGTCATGAACAAAAGCAACAACGCCTTCAGTCATCAACTAATGACAACTCTGGTTGCATTGTTAAATGTTCATCGCCTCCACATCATCTAATGGAACCAAACAACTACCGGTCTCCTGTACATGGCGCATTAGTCTTCTTGGAAGCTGCCCTAATTATGAGCTCAATTCCAGTTCAGCAGCACAAGATGTTGGTATGAAAAAACCATGATCAGACATTGAATTTCAACGCGGTAGAGCTCTCTCTGTAGAGATTGATTGGTGGATCTGTCAATGGCAAATGCAAAAGGGAATGTATTAATTTCATATGCTTTGAAACTTTTTCCCACCAGTGGCACCAGCAAAACATTGTAGTAGGCAGAAGAGTCAGACCTGGTCTGATAATATTAGCAGTTGTCAAACTTCAATGTGGCAGAGCTCTCTCTACAAAAATCCATTTATGGCTCTGCAAATTGGGAATGCAAGAGGGGATTTACTAATTGCATATGCTACAAATATTTTTCTCATCAGTTTCAGCACGAAGAAACTATAGCAGGTTGAAGAGCCAGACTTGGCTTGAAAAATATGAGCAGACATCAAACTTCAACGTAGCAGAACTCTTTCGGCAGGAATCTGTTTGTAGATCCGCAAATGGGAAATCCAAGAAGGAATACAGTAGTTTCAGGTCATCTATGATTTTCCTCCAACAATGTCAGTATTAAAACGCAAAAGTAGAGAGAAGAGACATGCCTAGACTGAAAAACATGAAGAATACCGAAACTTCAACAGAGCAGGACTTCCTCTATAGGTGTTTGTTTGCTGCACTGTCAGTGAGAAATCGAAGAGGGGACAAAGGAGTTTTAGATTCATCAGGTGCTCTTCCAATAGAGACAATGTGTGATTCCACACGTCGGTAGTGGCGATACTACAAGTTTCTGGGCGCTGCCAAGATTACCAAGCTGTTAGAAAGTTTTCTAACAATCCTCAACCAACCACAACAACATTGGAAGATTGACATGAAGTTGTGTGGATTGCCAAAAATTGAACAAGCTATCAAGATGGGAAAGATTGAAGGTTCTGCCATGGATTCCAGAACAATGATGAGAGATGAATCAAAAGAAGAATTTGACGGTGTGAACCCTTAATTATGTGGTATAGCCAGGTCTCACGGTAGCATCAATTACTCAAATGTCTTTGCCAAGATGGGACATTCCTCTGCCACTTAAGTTTGTCGACCAGCATCTGCCAGATTCCAGAATTTTGCTTGACTCCGACAAATCCCATTCAACCACCAATTTCTCAGTGGTATAATCCAGATAAGAGACGTGATGTCATGGTGGGGTCCTCAACCATTTCAAGTGAACAGTTTCAAGAACTGCAAGAATGGAGTCTGAAAGTTGGTGAGCAAGAGACAGGTGGAGTCGTTGAAGAAGGGTGTCACTAGCTATATTGCCCCTCGAACAACTTCAGAACGACATGTTGATCGAAAGTGTTTGGCAAAACGCAAATATTGCCAGAAAAGCTGATTCAAGAACGGTGATGAACAGTCAATTATATTGTTTTGGAATTCTGCATTTTGTTTTGGGATCACATCTCATCCTTCAACGAAACATGCCTTGCTTTTGTCTCTTTGTTGTTTTGAAATCAATGGATGTTTAACATTTTATTTTGACAAAATATTTTGATCAAACTCCAACATGCAATAAAGGTTAATCAAGTCGGAAGATTAAAAGTGTTTTGATTACAGAAATGACTCGATACTTGAAAATAACATGAGGTGACTAAACAATTTTGAACTCATACCTCCTGAAACTGAACCACATATCATATAGCTAAGTTTTAACAGTATGCATAATGACATGTAGTGGATTCGGTAGTTAGGGACTCGTGAATCATGATTCTTACAAGTCCCAATCATTACACTGGATGAGGTCAAAATTTATCGGTTTTAACCGACCTTGCTTGAAATGAGAAAAGGCCATCTTTGATATCCCTTCACTTTCTAAAGATTATATCCCTTGCAGTCCCATTTTGAGCCTGGTAAAATATTTTCTTTCAAAAAAAAAGAAACCCTGACTAGGATCACACCCCACACTGGGGGCAAATGAGAGATATTTTGGAGACATTGATATAATTAATGGATAAAGGGGAAGGCTTAGAACAAAGGTCCAATGATTGAGAGAGAGCTAAAAGAAAACACATAGACTGGGGGCATATAAGAAAATTTTAAGGAAAAAAAAAAAAAAAAAAAAAAGAGAATGAAAAAAGGAAGTTGAAATTTCCTTCACTTAAATACAAGTCAAAGATAAAGGAAGGAGAACGCCTATCAAGTCTATGAAGAGCAAAAGAAATTTCAATCAAGGAAAGGCACAACAAAAGTCAATACCAGAAAAAAGACTAAGCTATAAGCGTTGACTTTTGGTATCCGTTATAAAACCTGTGATGTTATCAGATGATTAAGGTTGGTTATTCCTCAAAGAAAGTTGGATTTGCATTATGACTTATGTTAAGAAAAGTCGGAACTTTGAGGTTAACAAGGTTATATGTCGTTTCCTCTATAAAGACAACAATAGAAAACAAGTTGATGAATAGTTGATGTTGATCCTAGGTCTTTGAAACCCTCAAACACCTTTTGAGCCTGTGAAATTCCTTTCTTTCATAGCCAAGAACCATAGCCTGCATTACATGCTTTTTAAAAGCCCTTTTTAATCAAGCAATCAACTTGAACCGATAAATGGCGCTCTCAAAACTTGAAGAGTTTTTCCATAAGAGTCGTGACTTCATGAATTAAGTTACCGGTCGTTATGCATGTTGATAAAATTATTGCTAAAAACAAAACATTTTTCCTTCATGAATCCTCAAGTTTTGACTTGAGCCTGTTGTTTTCCTTGAAATTCACAGAAGGTCACCTCACCATAAACTATCAAATGATATACCCAATATCAAGGATTCAAATTGATACAAAGAACCATGGAAAAAGCCATTTTTAATCCTACATTGGGTCAATTTCTGTTTTCAAAATGCATGACAATCAAAGGACTATATATTTCGAATAAAATGTGTTGGGCCTTTGATCAAAAAGCTTGATTTTCAAAAGATTTTCAAAAAAAAGACATCTCTGATTTTATTTCAACAAACTAGACTTTGAATAGACATGATCTTTGAAATATGAGAGTTGATTCCAGAACAAGGAAGATTATCAAACACAGAAGAACATTGATTGAGTATGCAAAATCGTTGATAGAAATGACATTGAAGTCCTCGACACTCCTTGAAAAGTTGAGCAGCTGGGGGCAATACAGTAGACCTTGAAAAGGAAAAACAAGCAGTGCTCAGATCAGCTATGAGGCAATGTTTAAATGATGAATCAGTGAACTGAAGACAATGATGTTCAAAGACAGATAATCAATGAACGAGCACACTCGGATCATACTGGGGGCAATGTCATTCCAAAATGGCCCATGCTTTAGTTGAATCCTGTCGGCAATGGAGAAACAAAAACGTACCTGAAGGGCACTTTCCTATCATCATTTTTGAAACATGGCTCGCGATCGATGAGGAATACACAGATGAATGTAATTGAATGGAGAAAAGATGCATACCACCAAGACTGACTGTGGAACAATGCTGCACTTAAAGGACAATCTCATATTGTCATTCTTTGAAATATGGTTATGGACAGATGTTATCACACAACTGCACTGAATGAATGTCGGAAAGGCACCCACCTCGAAGACTGATTGTGGGACATCTATTCTGAAGCTCAAATGCGCACTTCACCGCATGAATATGGGTGATAACATGAACATCATTGATGATGCCAAAGCAGCATGAGATACATGTCTGGATGACTTGGCAGTTCCATGAAGGCTGGTGACCATACATACTTGAATGGTGTTTCAACCGAAGACAAGTTCATGACTGATTAACAAACGTGATAGGTGTTGGCATGATGCACACAATCAATCAGAGGATAATTCTCAGAAGAAGCCAGGAGAGAAAACCCTGCATGATGAATCAAGCAGTACCACACTTGGGGGCAGGGTCAAGCTTCATGAACGATGCAAGCAGTAATTGTCGAAGACAGCCCGGGATGGGCACTGCATTTACAACTGAGTGGATGGCTAACACATGAATGAGCCAATACATCGGAAGAACAAAGAAAGCTTTGGGATACAAACAAGGGCACCCTATGACGATGGAGCATCAAAAAGGGGGGCCTATATTTCAAATCAGGTAAGGATGCATGCATATCATCTAACCTCAAAAAAAAAAAAAAAAAAAAAAAACATTTGCACATATTTTTGAATTATTACAGGAAAATCCTTAATGAGGTCCAGCAAGATGGTGAAAAGAGAAAGAAGCATCGTGGTGATGATAAATAAAGAATCGGTTTTGATCATGGAATAAAAGGACGATGGGATGAACCCTACCATTAGGAAAATCCCAAAGAAATGAAAAGATCAACCTTGCAATCGGGAAACCTCGAGTTTTCAACCCTTGCAGTCAGGAAACACCGAGTTTTCAAACCCTATGATCGAGAATTATCAGGAAGCACCAAGTTTTCCAGCCCTTTCTTCTGTCATCCCTTCAGAACTTCGCCAGGTAAGTCCTATTTTTCACACTTGTTATATCACATTTTTTCCATCTGGGTAGGTCGCCCATCATAATAAGACCGCGCTTTTCACATTTTTTCCATCGGGGTAGGTCACCCATCATAATAAGACCGTTCTTCATATTTTTTCCATCCGGGTAGGTCACCCATGACAATGAGACCGCAGTTTTCCACATTTTTTCCATCTGGGTAGGTCACCCATTACAATGAGACCGCATTTCACATTCTTTCTATTTGGGTAGGTCGCCCATCACAACGAGACCACTTCATCATATTTTTTCCATCTGGGTTCGTCACCCATACAATGAGACCATCATTTTTCTTGGGTTCGTCACCCATACAATGAGACCATCATATTTCTTGGGTTCGTCACCCATACAATGAGACCATCATATTTCTAGGGTTCGTCACCCGTACAATGAGACCAGCACTAGGGTTCGTCACCCGTAGAATGAGACCAGCACTAGGGTTCGTCACCCGTAGAATGAGACCAGCACTAGGGTTCGTCACCCGTACAATGAGACCAGCAACACTAGGGTTCGTCACCCGTACAATGAGACCAGCATTTTTCGAGGGTTAGTCACCCGTACAATGAGACCAGAATGAGGTCGCCAGATGGGATCTCATGTAGCTTTGGTTAAAGGGAATCGCCAGATGGGATTTCAGGTTAACCGAGTTACACATATTTCGTTCCAGTTGAATGAGGTCGCCAGATGGGATCTCATGTAACTTTGGTTAAAGGGAATCGCCAGATGGGATTTCAGGTTAACCGAGTTACACATATTTTCGTTCTAGTTGAATGAGGTCGCCAGATGGGATCTCAAGTAAACCCAATGTGTGGGCAGGTCGCCCGTGAAAATAGACTATTGGGAGAGTGTGGGTCGGTCGCCCGTGAAAATAGACTTGAGTGAGTACGTGTGGGTAGGTCGCCCGTGAAAATAGACCAGAGTGAGAACGTGTGGGTAGGTCGCCCGTGAAAACAGATCAGTGTGAGTGTGTGGGCAGGTCGCCCAAGATAATGAAATCATTTTCCTTTTGTTTTCTTTACAAAGCTTACTATGCAAAATTTTGAAGAGTTTTGCTTCGTAAGCATTGTAAAGAGGGGGCATCTGTTGCTACCCAATTTTTGACCCATGTTTTGATATATTTTCAAAAAATCCAAAAATAGAGAAAAACAATGAAAATCCAAAAAATATGTTTTTTTTAATATATTCTTGTCATTTTAGCATTTTCAGCGTCGTCTAAAAAGATTTTAATTTTTATTTAAAGAATTTAATTTTTCAAAAGATTTTCGAACGCGTTCGACTTTTCACGCGTCATTTTTAAAATCATTGATTTTCCGTATTTTGAGTCGACGTTGATATTGCTCGTTTTCAAAAAATACAAAAAAATAATAAAAATCAAAATTTACAAAAAGAAAGAAGTTGAGGGACCAAGTTGAAAAACCTAGCAAAATTTTGTCTATAAATACTGGTTTCCAACACTTGCAAAAAGGGGGAGGGGGGGCAATTTTGAGAACATCAGAAAACAAATGCAAAAAAACCTAAATCTATCTCTTTCATTCCAAGCCGCCGGCCAAGACTTTGCTTCTCCATTTTTTTTAACGCTGCAGCCCCTTCCCCAAACTGGTTTTGAATTTCTTCGCCTCCAGTCTTCTTCTCACAGAGCCAATGACCACCCATTCCCATACATAGCCAAAGCTAGCCATCTCCATTTCCCCATTTTTACTCATCTTCAAAGCCGAAACCAGCAAAAGCCAAGGCAGCCCTCCTCCCGCTTGAAATTTTTTTGCTCCGAGAGAGACCCGGCCAAAATTTCCTCATCCCTCTCTCGGCTGAAAATCAGAGGAACAGTGCCTCTCCTCCCTCATCCCCTGCAGCTCTTGGCCCTCACAACTCCTTCCCCCCACAACAAACCCACAGCCCCCTCTTTTTTTCAAAACCAAACCGGAGCAGCCACTCCATTCCCTCTCTTTTTTTTCTCTTCCCCGGCCAAAAGAGAGCAGCCCACCAGCCGACCACCACACCGACCACCCCGCACACAGCTCCTCCCTCATCCCCGCAGACCCAACGACCTCCAGCGGCTACCCCGACACAGCGGCGCCGACAGATTTCAGTTCTGTCCGCCTCCAGCCACCAGCCACTTCTTCGATCTTCAACCATTCGGACGGGAACACGCAACGGCGCTGCAGAACCCAGAAGAAGAAAGGATTAACAGAGGGAGCAGCTCTGAAAAGGAGAAGGAAGCAGACCCGAACCGATGAAGAAGACCCAAAAACAGATCTAAAGAACTTAAAATCGACTGCCCTTGCTGTGTTGTTTTTTGGATTTGCAGGTGCCGGACAACAAGAGATCGAAGAGAGGAGGGAGCATCACAGCCCCCTCACGCTGCCTGATTTTTGTGGCGGAGCGTGGGGTCCACGCGCCGCTACTGTTCAGGCAGCCCAGAATTGTTCTTGAATTTGTTTTGGGTCATTTTTGTAATTTTCAAATGGTTTAATGTAATATTTGTTTAGTTTTGAGTTTTTGTAATTTGTATTTTGTAAATATGGATGTAAAAGAAAAGAAAAGAAAAGAAAAGAAAAGAAAAAGGAAAGAAAAGAAACAAAAATAAAATAGTGAAAGTGTATGTGTGTGTTTGTATTTTGTTTTATTTATTTGTATATATTTTTAATGATAAAATTGCAAATATATTAAAGAAGAATTTAATATTTTGATTGGATCACGGTTAAGAATTATTAACTTATACGTAAGTGATATTTCTAATTTCCGAAGAAAAGACAATTATTAAAACTTCTTTAACACGTGTATGTGTGTGTTTGTATTTTATTTTATTTATTTGTATATATTTTTAAGGATGAAATTGCATATACATTAAAGAAGAATTTAATATTTTGATCGGATCACGGTTAAGAATTATTAACTTATATGTAAGTGATATTTCTAATTTTCGAAGAAAAGACAATTATTAAAACTTCTTTAACACGTCAAAGCCACGAAGCAGCTTACCTCAGGTAGGGTGCGTTAGGGGTGTTAATACCTTCCCTAACCACAACCAGTTCCTTACCCGCGAATCTCTGACAAGACCAGTGCATCCGGTTTCCTAGTAGCCCGAAATCAATTACTAGGTGGCGACTCCAACGAACCGATTCAAGCAAACGCAACAAACGAGATTTAAATCGCCAATCAATGCCGCGCGCTGATGATTTTTTTGGGGTGCGACACATATATAAATAGGAAAGGTTGGCTAAGGCCAAACCTAAGACATTCAGTTATTCTCAACTTGGTATCAGAGCTCTAAATAAACTAAAACACTTCTTCTCCTTCTTTGCAATGGATTCTTCTCAGCCGGCAGCTTTCTCCTCCTCTGCAGCAGCACCGGTTGTCCCATCTCCTTCTTTGCAATTTTCTTCTTCAGCCGCAGGACAGCTTTCTTCTTCAGCCTCAATTCTGCAGTGGCCACAACATACTAATATTGGCCATGCTCTTCTCAATCCGGACAATGCTCCTCTGCTGCCATCTTCGTCTGCTGAAGCCACAGCAGCCTCTGCCGTGGCAATTGTGTCCCTCTCCCACACTCATCAGGTCATTTCTCTGAAATTAACAAACACCAATTATTTGTATTGGCGAATACAGATGAAACCATATCTCTTAGGCCAAGGAGTTTTCGGCTTTGTTAATGGTTCAAACTCCTGCCCCTCTCCACATATTCTTGCTGCCGATGGTGCTACTCTTCAGGTATCTCAATCCTTTCTTCGTTGGAAACAACAGGATCAACTAATTCTAAGTGCCTTGCTCTCTTCGCTATCCATGGAAGTTCTTCATCTTGTTGTTGATTGTCCAACCTCATGTTCTGTCTGGCTCACACTTGAGCAAGCTCTAGCCTCTACATCCAATTCCCGTATTATGCAATTACATGGCTCTCTTCAAGACCTTCGACAAGGTGATGATTCGGTAACTCAATTTTTGTAAAAAAGCTAACACTTTATTTGATGAGCTAGCAGCTGCTGGCCGGCCTATCTCGCTAACTGATTTTAATCTCTATGTATTTCGTGGCCTTCGCGGAGAATTTAAGGACTTAGTAACAAGTCTTATTACAAGGGCAGATCCTCTACCATATGCAGATTTGCTTAGTCATCTGCTAACTCATGAATTTATTCATAAATCCTCTCATTTGTCTATGGGATCTGCTGCCATTCACGCACCATTGCTGCCCACGCCAAACATCCCACCTTCAGCACTTCTGTCTCAACATCAGCCTTCTGCTCAGTTTGGACGAAATAGGGGGCGTTCCTATGGCAGCTGGCGTCCTCCACAAACCTCTCACAGAGGGTTTCGAAATACTGGCTCCAGGTCTGATTTTCATAAATTTCAAAACACTTACAATTCTGCAGCTGGCAACGAAAATAGACACAACAGCTGACAAGGAAATTGGCAGCGCCGAGGATCCAATTCCCGCTGCCAGTTATGTCAAGCCTTCAGACACACTGCTCCTCAGTGTTCCCAACTTCAGCAACGTAGCTATGGACAACAACATAGTGCCAATTTGGCATTCCATAATTCTGCAGGTACTGCTGAATGGTTTCCGGACACCGGTGCAAACCAACACGTCACACCCGACCTTGCAACCTTGACTGCTTCAGAACCATACAATGGTAATGATAATTTGCATGTTGGTGATGGTAAGGGACTTTCCATATCTAATATTGGCCATACAAAAATATATAACCCACATCGTTCATTCACTTTATCTAATGTTCTACATGTTCCTGCAATCACGAAACCTATGCTTTCTGTTCAGAAATTTTGTCTCGATAATAATGTTTATTTTGAATTTCACCCTTTTCTATTTTATGTCAAGGATCTCAACACCAATGAAGTACTTCTCTCAGGTCAGAGTAAAGATGGTCTCTATACTTTGTCCAAGTTCAAGTCTTCCGTCCTGTCAACTCCTCAAGCCTATTGGTCTCCCTGCACCTCTGCCTCTGCTGATTTGTGGCATCGTTGCCTAGGTCATCCTACCTCCCGTATTTTTAAATTTTTAGTCTCGAAAAATAAGATCATTTGTAACAACAAAAGTCTTAATTTTCAATGTCAAAGTTGTCCCTTAGGAAAATCGTCACGTTTGTCTTTACGACCTACTGGTCACAAAACTTCTGCTCCGCTTGAATTAATTTTTAGTGATGTGTGGGGTCCTGCTCCCCTTTTTTCTTCGGATGGTTATCGTTATTTTGTTATATTTGTTGATGCGCACACAAAATATATATGGTATTATCCACTTGTTGCAAAATCTGATGTTTATTCTGTCTTTCATCAATTTCAAACTCTTGTCGAACGTCAGTTTTCTTTAAAAATAAAATCTGTTCAAACTGATTGGGGCGGTGAGTATCGCAAACTCTCCACTTTCTTCCAAACTATTGGTATTCATCACCGTCTGATATGTCCACATACTCACAAACAAAATGGGATGGTAGAAAGATGTCATAGGCATATTGTGGAAACCGGTCTTACTCTTCTAGGTCAATGTAAAGCTCCTTTTTGTTTTTGGAATTATGCATTTGATACTTCGGTTTATCTCATTAATCATATGCCCACTCTTGTTCTTGATAATCGATCTCCTTTTGATAGTTTGTTTCAACGGTCTCCTGATTATCAATTTTTACGTACTTTTGGATGTCTATGTTTTCCTTTCTTGCGTCCCTATAATAATCACAAATTGGATTTTCGGTCTTCTCCTTGTGTAGTTTTTGGCTACAGTCCCTCTCACCTTGGTTATAGATGTTTTGATATTGAATCTCATCGCATGTATATCTCCCGTCATGTCCGTTTTCATGAAAATGTTTTTCTGTTTGATAAATCTGAACAGATTGCACAGGTTCCCACTCAAACCCATACACCATCCCCTATTACCATCCTCCCAAATCTAACCCACTCACCACTGTTTACAGCTCAAAATCCATCCCAACCCGCCTCTACCCCTGCCCTGCCCTTACTGCCGACTCAAACACCACAGCCTCCATATTTCCCTTGCCGCTCACCCCATGCATCTTTATCTAACCATACTGTTGCAGATACAGGTTGCAGCTCAGTGTTTCCTGCTCTCCAGCATGAAGTCCTTGCGAATAGTGGGAGATCCTCTGGCTCGTCTTCAGCTTCTCTTTATTCTGCCACTAATCCGGTTTCTGCAGACTCTGCCTCTACTACTAGCTCTCCACTTGCGGCAGCCTCTTCCCCGGATTCGTCTCCTGGACTGAATCTGGTGGTGGATCTCTCAGCCTATCCACTACATCATGACACCTCTGTCATGCCTCTTTCACCTGCGTCACAGCCAGTGCTCAGCCGACACCCTATGATCCTTCAATCACGACAGCCCAAAAATGCCAATATGGTGTCCTCTGCTGCCGCTAATGCAACTGTCACTCGGGTATTGCTCTCTCCTTCCTCTGAACCTGTTGCCTTTTCTGATGCAGATAAATATGTGGCTTGGCATGATGCCATGTGTGATGAGATCAAGGCTTTACGATCCAATCATACTTGGTCTCTAGTGCCCTTTCATCCATCGATGAATGTTGTGGGTAGCCGATGGGTATATCGCATCAAACGTTGTGTTGATGGCAGCATCAAACGTTATAAAGCCCGTCTAGTTGCTAGAGGCTTTACTCAACAGGAAGGCATTGATTATTCTGAAACTTTCAGCCCAGTTATTAAGCAGGCCACCGTCAGATTAGTCTTTTCCATTGCAGTTTCCCACAATTGAAAGATTCATCAGCTTGATATTCATAGTGCCTTCCTCAATGGTGTTCTTACTGAAGAGGTCTACATGAAACAACCTCCAGGTTTTGTTGATTCTACTCTTCCATCTCATGTGTGCAGGTTGCACAAGTCACTATATGGTTTAAAACAGGCACCAAGGGCATGGTACACTCGTCTGAGTGATTTTTTACTCTCTATTGGTTTCCTTGCCTCCAAGGTTGACACTTCCCTGTTTATCTTATCTAATGGCACTAATATCTTCTATCTTCTCGTCTATGTTGATGATATTCTGCTTACAGGCAGCAACTCTGCCATGCTCCATCATCTAATCCAGTTACTAAGCTCTGAATTCAAGCTACGTGATTTAGGTGATGTTCACTACTTTCTAGGTATTGAAGTTCAGTCTACAGGTATGGGTCTGATGTTGCGCCAACAAAAATATATTCTTGACATCCTCACTCGGGCTGGTATAACTTCCTGCAAACCGGTTGACACTCCAGTTTCTCCCTCTAAACTTGCTCTACAGCCGGATCATCCATTTTCTGATCCCACACGGTTTCGTCAAATTATGGGTGCTCTTTAGTATCTTACATTCACTCGCCCAGATATCTATTTTGCTGTTAACAGAGTCTGTCAGTACATGCATACTCCTACAGATTTCCATTGGGCTGCTGTTAAACGCATACTTCGCTATCTCAAAGGAACGGCATCTTATGGTTTTCATATCACTCGAGGTACCTCCTTTGCTCTTCATGGTTTTACAGATGCCGATTGGGCTGGAAATATTAATGATCGCAAGTCTACGGGTGGTTATCTTGTTTTCTTTGGTCAAACACCGATTTCATGGAAATCCAGCAAGCAACGTACAGTTGCTCGCTCTTCCACTGAGGCTGAGTATAAAGCCTTAGTAAATGGTACTGCTGAGGTCATCTGGCTTCAATATTTGTTAACAGATCTTCAGGTTCCCTCCATCTCGGCTCCTACTATTTGGTGTGATAATCTTGGTGCTACTTATCTCTCGGCAAATCCTATCTTTCATGCTCGTACTAAACATGTTGAGGTAGACTATCATTTTGTCCGTGACCGGATAGCAAAGAAGAAAATTCAGATTCGGTTTATCCCCTCTCAGGATCAACTTGCTGATGTCTTCACCAAACCACTTTCCGTTGCGTCCTTTACTGCTTTCAAGTTCAAGCTTCGGGTCGATCCTCCACCCTCAGCTTGAGGGGGCATATTATAGAATGTATATCATGTATATCTATACATAGGATATTAATGTAATGTAGGATTAATCCAATGTTGTAATCCCTGTAGTTACTACCGTATTCTGCCCTACATATATAAATAGAAAAGGTTGGTTAAGGCCAAACCTAAGACATTCAGTTATTCTCAACTAAGACAACTAAACAAAATACAAAGAAACCTAAGCGGAACTACTGCTCAAATCAGGTGCTCACTTTTTTTTCTTTTAAGACGTTCACGAATTCTTTTGCATCCACTATTACATAAGTCCAACGGCATTCCAGTGGAGCAGCACCGCTTCTGAGTTCTAAGTGAATGCGCTGTAGAACTTCTCTTGCATTGTCAACGCTTTGCACCATAAATATGTTTTTAAAACGTTAGGAGCCATGTGAAACTCAGGTCTTTCACAGAGAGTTGTATATATCTCAGGCAAGAACATGCATTACTTTTTTCGTTTACTGAGCTAATATTAATAAACTAGTTATAGTTTTCATCCAACCAACACACGTAAGCCTCCTTACATTGATAGCTCACTTCAGATGGCGATGGTGGCCTCCGTCCAGCTCAACTGTCCCTTCATCGTCCTTGAGTTATTGCTAAGTTCACACAAACAGAAGGGGTGGTCTAGAGGGGTGAAGGCTTTTCTATTCTCCACCATTCATAAGCATGTGGGTAGTGTCTAGAAGTGAGGAGCGACTGTCTCTTCACGTCTTACAAAATCTTTGTTTAGTGGGGTTTCTATCCACCAAGGTCTCCAGTCAAGTGGGATGAAGATGAGTTGAAGAATAATTTAGCTGGCGTCTATCCTCTACTTTTCAACTCTGCGAATTTCTTCCTCGAAGAAACTAAGTAAGGACCCAGTGCACGGAGCAATTTACACGCAAGAAAAGCCATAGGAGACATTTGAATGGAAGAAATAATTAATGGACCGTACGTTTAAATCTATCCAGAAGCACCATCACATGAAATAGCACAATCTGTCTAGAAGCAGGGCCAATGACTTCAAATTGGCATGTTATCTTTCTCACTTGAGTCGTGGAGAAAAAAAATCTAGTCGTTTTCTAATATCTTGATCAATTTTACTCGAAGATTATTCCTCTTTCTTCTATACTAAAAGAAATTTGATTAATTGGTCTACCATATAAAAACCCACTATTATTAAACCCAATTGACCGCAATTTATGATCTTCAAAGCTAGTTTAAAAACGTCGTCAAAGTCTTCTGGCATCATTTTCGATATCGGAATAATCAGATCTTCAGTCAATTTTGATTATCTGCATCATTGATTCTTTGCTCCATGATATGAACTCCACTTTATATGTTTATGCAACTGCTTTTTTTTTACTAAATTTTACATGTTTTCAAATAAATAAAAACCTCCTAATTAAGAGTCTTGGCCTTGAAATATTGTTTTTATTACAACTTGGTTTTCGTTGAGGTTCAATACTGGCTCTTTTTTCTTGTTTTCCTCGATAATAATCAGGGTCTCAGCCCAACCAAGTACAAATTCGAACGTGGCAGACGAGGTAAAGCCACCTTGACAAATTACAATATCTAGCAAGGAAGCAATCCCCTTGGTCTGTCCGTGTTATGTCCAAAATTAACTGATGAACAGCTAGCCAGTCAGCAACCGCACACAGCGGTGTTTTGAAGTTTTTGATTATTTTTTTTGTATTTTTATGTGTGGTTTGTTGTTTTGATAATAAAAATAAATTTAAAAGAATAAAAAATAATAATTTTAATATATTGTTCAATAAAAATATTTTAAGAAGCATATTTGCATGGAAAATTAGGTTAGAAAACGCAGATGTATTTCTGTTTTCTACAAAGTCGCCCCCTCATGCTCTCACTGACATTTGAAACGTTGATTTTCAGGTTGAAATTCTAAACCCAATCAATTGAGTGCTCTATTATTACAGATGACTTCTTTTACTTTTATTTTTGTTATATGATCGTTCTAAACAATTGAGTGTCTACTGAGGTAACGACTAATTTGAATATTCTTTTTCTTCTTTTGCTAAATGTTGGTTATTCTTTCTCCAGACTCAAAAAAGGGGGCAAGCAGAGTCTTACTACTATTACAAGTCGGTAGTTTTTAGAGTAATCGCTACTTTTTATTTGGAAATATAATAAAATACTATAATTATTTTTATTTTAAAAAATTTGTTTTTGATATAAACATATTGAAACGATTTAAAATGATAAAAAGAAAAAAAATAATTTAAAATATAAAAAATTAAAAACAGTTTTTTGACGAAAAGAAATAATACACTCATTGTAAAAAAAATAAAAACCTTGGAATGGCTACAGTACAAGAACTCACCCTCAAGTACCACATTACAACAGTAAAAGATGAAAAAGGTTCATAACACTTACTAACTAGCCGGAGCTGGAAATTAATAGTATATGCTCACGGAGGTAGCTAGTAGGACATGGCTAAATGGTACGGTAAATAAATTTGCAGCGTAGCTAGGCACCTTGAGCCTTTGCTTTCTGGAAATGCAAGCTGAGCTCACACTGTTTGGCTATTTGAGACAGTGAATTGTAGGAGGAACCACCTTTACTGCTCAAAGCCTTCTCTCCACTGTGCTTAAGTTCGTTGACCCTTTTCCTTATTCCAAATCCTTCTTCATCCTCCATGATCTTCCTTACCATCATCTCTATCTCCGCCCTTACCACAACGCGTTCCGATGCCAATGTCTTTGGTTGAACAGCCACGCCAAGCTCCTCCGTGAGAATTGTAGCATTCATTTTCTGCTCTGCATATAACGGCCACGCAATCAGAGGCACCCCATTGGTTATACTCTCCAAGGTTGAGTTCCAACCACAATGTGACAAAAATCCACCCACAGATGGATGTGCCAAGATCTCCACTTGTGGCGCCCACATTGGGACAGCTAGTCCCATCTCGCGGGTTCTGTCCAAAAACCCTTCGGGTAAAAAGCTTGGGATTCCTTCAGATCCATCATCTAGGTTAAAAAATGCGCCATCTGCGTCATTATCTATTGATGGACGTACCACCCAAACAAATCTTTGTTTGCTCAACTCCAACCCCCAAGCCAGCTCTGCCATTTGCTCGCTTGACAAGGTACCACCGCTCCCGAATGAGACATAAATCACAGATTCGTAGGGTTGGTTGTCGAGCCACTTCAATACTTGGTTTCTTGGAATCAAAGGTCCAACCGGTCTAGCTAGTGGACCAATTGGATAGACGGGTGATTGCGCGACCCGTCCTAACATTTGGAAATCTCTCAAGGCTCCAAGAGTAGTGGGTTCCAAATCCTCCCAAGTGTTCATCAAAATCCCATCCGCCATTGGCATCTCAATCCCAATACGTTTGTATTCGATGTACGTTTGATCATTCCTATCCAAGTATGCCTGAAGAGTGTCTTCGAACCGAACCGACTTGCAACCTGGAATTCTTAGTGGCTGTTTTTGAATAATATGTCTGTCTTCCAGATTTCTATCTATGGTTGGGACATATATTGTGATTGCAAAAAACCATGCATTAGAAGTGTCGAAAACATATTTTAACATATTGAACTCTTCAGCAACAGCAAATGCCTCGGTGCCAAATAAGTCGACAATCAAAGCTGTTGGTGGAGACTTCAACGCCAAGATTGCAGAGCGGAGGCTTGGTAAGGTCTCACGCATCATTACTGCCAGTTTTGTTACAACTGTTGCTGCAGGATCGATTAGGCCAGAGATATCAACTAAAGGAAGTGTGATAATGTTGATATTAGGGTATGGTTCTTTTAGAAGTGATTGTGTGGTGGAGGCATCGGTTGCCACGACAAAAAAGGTCACATGGAAGCCATGGTAGGTCACAAGACGCTTACAAAGCTCAAGGACAGGGATGAGATGTCCCATGCCGGGGCTGGCTAGTAAGGCTGCATGAGGTTTTGTGTTTTGCATGGTTGGAGCTCTTGAATAGCTACTGTATAGTTGAGAATGATTAGGAGGCTTAACCTAATAGGTTAGCCAACCCTTTCTATATATATGAGTAGGGCAATATACAATAGTAAAGGTGGAGATTATCACATAAGAATATGACTACAATATTTCCTATATAATTACATGCTATAATACGCCCCCTCAAGCTGAGGGTGGAGGATCAACCCGAAGCTTGAATCTAAAAGCAGTAAATGAAGCAGCAGGAAGTGGCTTAGTGAAGACATCGGCAAGTTGATCTTGAGAGGAAATAAAACGAATCTGAATCTCCTTCTTCGCAACTCTATCTCGGACAAAATGATAATCAATCTCAATATGTTTTGTGCGAGCATGAAATATAGGGTTTGCGGACAAATACGTGGCACCAAGGTTGTCACACCAGATAATAGGGGCAGAAGGAGTTAGAATCTGAAGATCCGTTAACAAGTACTGAAGCCAGATAACTTCAGCCGTGCCATCGGCTAAGGCTTTGTACTCAGCTTCCGTCGAAGAACGAGCAATAGTGCGTTGCTTACTCGATTTCCACGAAATTGGCGTCTGACCAAAGAACACAAGATAACCACCTGTAGACTTTCTATCCTCAATACTACCTGCCCAATCTGCATCTGTAAAACCATGTAAAGCAAAGGAAGAGCTGCGAGTAATATGTAAACCATGTGATGCCGTACCACGGAGATAACGCAAGATGCGTTTCACGGCAGCCCAATGGGATTCTGTAGGAGCATGCATAAATTGACAGACTCGGTTAACAGCAAAGCAAATATCCGGGCGTGTGAAAGTGAGATATTGGAGAGCACCAACAAGTTGCCGAAAACGAGTAGCATCAGGAAACAATGGATCCGGCATAATGGTGGCTTTGGATGCCGAAATAGGAGTATCAACTGGTTTACAGGATAACATACCAGCTCGTGTGAGGATATCAAGTGTATATTTATGTTGACAAAGCATAAGTCCCAGACTAGTACACTGCACTTCAATACCCAAGAAATAATGAACATCACCCAAATCCCGAAGTTTAAATTCTGAGCTCAGTAGCTGAATGAGTCGTTGTAGCAGAGTTCCATTATTACCCGTAAGCAGAATATCATCAACATAAACCAAAAGATAACAAATATCACTACCAACCGAGAAGATAAACAATGAGGTATCCACTTTAGAAGCACGGAAACCAATGGATAATAGAAAATCATTCAGACGAGTGTACCAAGCCCGCGGAGCCTGTTTTAACCCATATAGAGATTTATGCAATCGACATACATGACCTGGGAGTGCAGAATCAACAAAACCTGGAGGTTGTTTCATGTAAACCTCTTCATCAAGGACTCCATTTAGAAATGCATTATGAATGTCAAGCTGATGAATTTTCCAACCACTCGAAACTGCAATGGAGAACACTAAGCGGACTGTCGCCTGTTTGATAACAGGACTAAAAGTTTCTGAGTAATCAATACCTTCTTGCTGAGTGAAGCCCCTAGCAACCAGGCGCGCCTTATACCTCTCAATGCTACCATCAGATCTGCGTTTAATTTTGTAGACCCATCGGCTACCAACAACATTCATGGACGGATGAGATGGCACTAAAGTCCATGTTCTGTTTGCGAGTAAGGCCTGAATTTCCTCTTGCATAGCATTATGCCACGCCTCATATCTGTTAGCATCAGGAAAAATAAGTGGCTCATGCGAGGGAGGAGAAGTTACCCGACTGAAGGAAGCAGCAGAGGTGGCTGCCGTGGTGGTGATCAGCGCTGTCTTGGGCTGTCTCGGACGAAGAACCATGGGGTGTTTAGGAGCAGCGGGACATGGAGTAGCAGCACCTGTACCTGGAATGTGCTGAAGAGGATAAGAGGAGAGATCAACACAAAGTTGTAGACCAGGAGGTGAAGCCGGGGAGGTGCGGGGTTGTGCCGCAACTGAATCCTGCAAGTCAGAACCTGTTCCTGCACAATAATCATTGGAAAGACAAGCACGTGGTGATAGTATGGCTGTGTGGGGTGGTGAGGCAGGGTCGGCTAAATCAACGGGTAGGGGAGCAAGCTGGGGGGTTGCGGCAGGGGGCAAAGGTGGGTTGTGTGTTTTGTCGAGTTGGGAAGGAAGAGGCTGAAAACAGGAAGGGGGTTGCAGTGATGGAAGATAGGTAGGTGGAGTGGGGGGAACCGGGGTTGTTGTTACCTGTTCAGACTTTTGAAAAGGAAAGACACATTCATGAAAACGAACATGACGGGAGACATAGACACGACCAGACTCTAAATCAAGACACCGATAACCAAGATGAGACGAGCTATAGCCTAAAAACACACAAGGAGAAGACCGAAAATCTAATTTATGAGCATGATATGGACGTAAAAATGGAAAACAAAGACACCCAAAAGTGCGTAGAAAATTATAATCAGGAGTGCGATGAAACAGACACGCAAAAGGAGATTGATTTTGAAGAACAGGAGTAGGCATGCGATTAATAAGATAGACTGATGATTCCATAGCATAGTTCCAAAAACGCAATGGTGCATTACACTGGCCTAAGAGGGTTAGGCCAGTTTCGACAATATGTCTATGACGACGTTCAACTGTGCCATTTTGTTCATGAGTATGAGGACAAATTAATCGATGATGAATACCAATTGTTTGAAAAAAATGTATTTAATTTACGATATTCACCACCCCAATCAGTTTGAACAGATTTAATTTTAAGAGAAAACTGACGCTCAACAAGTGTCTGAAAACGTTGAAACGTGGAAAATACATCAGATTTCGCAACAAGCGGATAATACCAGATATATTTAGTGTGCGCATCAACAAATATAACAAAATAACGAAAACCATCAGAAGAAAACATTGGAGCAGGGCCCCAAACATCACTAAAAATTAATTCAAGTGGGGTAGAAGTTTTGTGACCCGTCGATCGTAATGACAAACGGGATGACTTGCCTAATGGACATGCTTGACATTGAGTAAAAGATCGTTTAGACGTGCAAATAATTTTATTATCAGAAACTAACAAATTTAGAATGCGAGGAGTTGGATGACCTAAACGACGATGCCACAAGTCGGCAGTCGCGGAAATGCAAGGAGACCAAAAAGCTTGAGGAACTGACGTAGCCGAGGACTCGGAGAGAACATAAAGACCATCATGACTCCGACCGGAAAGAAGAACTTCCTTGGTGACGAGATCCTTCACATAAAACACAGAATCGTGAAATTCAAAATAAACATGATTATCACGACAGAATTTCTGAACAGATAACAACGGTTTGGTAATGTGAGGCACACGAAGAACATTAGTTAATGTAAACGAGCGTTTGGGGGAATATAAAGTAGTATGTCCAACATGGGATATGTCAAGGGCCTTACCATCACCAACATGCAAGAAATCATTACCAAGATAAGGAGCAGAATCAGTTAGAGTTGCAAGATCAGGCGTCACATGTTGATTCGCGCCGGTGTCGGGAAACCAAGTCGTTGCAGCAGAATCATTCGCAACAGCAAGGTGAGCAGAGGGTTGCTGTGTGCTGCTGCGAAACTGATAGCATTGAAGAGCTGAATGGCCAGGAGTGGAACATAATTGGCAGCGCACATGTCCAGACCACTGCCCCTGATTTGGCCGAAAATCTGCAGCAGAGGTGCGCCTGTTCTGCCACTGATTTTGCCTCCAATCTGCAGCGGAGTGACCTCTGTTTGGGGCCTGAAATCGGTTGGTGTTTGAGCGCCAATTACCTCTAGAACGTCCCCTGTTTCGGCTGTGATTAGTCATGGCATAATAAGCAGAATTCGGAGGTGTTGGCAGCAATGGTGGCTGCTGCGGCAGAGAAGAAGAAGACAGCAGTGATGAAGAGGATGAACCGACAGCCATGGAGTGAAAGGAGTTTTTGTGCAAAAACTCGTGGGTAAGGAGATGGCTATGAAGATCAGCATACGATAGCGGTTCAGCCTTGGTTATGAGACTAGTTACCAAGTCTTTGAACTCACCGCGAAGTCCACGAAACACATAGAGATTGAAATCTTCAAGGGACATTGGGCGACCAGCAGCAGCCAATTCGTCAAATAACGATTTGGCTTGCTGCATATACATACTAACCGATGCATCACCTTGCCGAAGGTCTTGAAAGGAGCCATGTAGTTGCATGATCCGAGAATTAGATGGAGAGGCAAGTGCCTTCTCAAGCGTGCGCCAAACACAATGTGAAGTAGAACAATCGACTACAAGATGCAGCACATCCACGGAAAGAGAGGAGAGTAGAGCACTCAAAATAAGTTGATCTTGTTGCTTCCAACGAAGAAAAGAGGGGCTGATGGCAGAAGAAGAATCAGCTGAAGCATCAATCATATGAGATGGAGGACACGGCAAGGAGCCGTCAACAAACTGAAAAACACCTTGACCAAGGAGATATGGCTTCATCTGCATTCTCCAATAAAGATAATTTATGTTCGTAAGTTTCAACGACACAACATGGTGGGTGTTTGATAAAGGAACCATTGTAGATTGTGTTCCCATAAGAGGCAGAGGAACGGCAGAGCCAGCAGCAGGAAGAGGGCTGGCCGGTGATGATGCATCACCGGTGGAGGGGGAGATTGGATCAACGGCAGCAGGAGGAGAGTCCATGGGGAAGAAAATTAGGGCCGGCTGCAAAGAGAGAAAATATTAGGAGGCTCTGATACCAAGTTGAGAATGATTAGGAGGCTTAACCTAATAGGTTAGCCAACCCTTTCTATATATATGAGTAGGGCAATATACAATAGTAAAGGTGGAGATTATCACATAAGAATATGACTACAATATTTCCTATATAATTACATGCTATAATATGTATAGAGACTGATTTTGGCACCCAGCTGGGTTTGAAGTGGTTAATTTGTTTTCCCGTTGCTGCATAATAAGCCTGCGCGCTACGATATTTATAAGCAAGTTCATGCATGCTATTTAAATCCATATTGACTCAGGCCAAAATATTTTATGCATTTGCTAGGTTAATTGGAACGCTACTTGAGATATATATTCGTCATTGATTACTTGCAGTTAAGAAAAGTGGCTCAAATTTCTTAGCACATGACAACATTTTGATTGGATACCACCTTAAGTTACATGGCAAGTCCTGACTTTTTTTATAAAAAAAATTACTTTAACATAAGGTTAACTCATCATATATACAGGTGCATGTACGGGAAACATTCATATATATATATATAGGAATGCAATGAGAATTTTAAATCTTGATTAAAAGCATTACGAGAATTGTGTAATATGTATTCAAAAGAAAGAGAGAATACATCCAGAATGACTAAGATTATAATCAGCTTATTAAGACGGTATATAATTTATTTAAAGAATCAATATATTTTTTGTATTTGTATTTTTTAATATTAATGAAATTATATTTGAAAACAAAACTATAAAAATCCAATATAATGGGATCACGACTTTTAATGATCAATTTATTGGTTTCTCTCCTACCGATATTTAATTTTGAGATGACCTCAATCTGATCCGCTATTATGGCCGGGAGATGCTAATGTAATATATTTGGATATATCCTATTAATTAACTAGAATAAAGTAAAATTATGTTCCTTGAAATGATTAAATTTTACAAACAGCTGATTATCTTTCTTACTATAATAATATAATATGGTTCATGTGACGGGTTGAAAGTTCAAACATTTTCTGTACTTTTCAAAATATTTTTTAAAAAAATAAATTAAAATATTTTTTTATTAGCTTTTTAAAGTTTGTTTTTAATATCATCATATATAAATAATAAAATAATTATATATAAAAAAAAAAACCGTTTTAGACCACAGAAACTTGAGCCACCTTAATTTATTATCGAATCATAGCACTTGACATTAAGTTGCCTAGGTACAGCCCTCCATCGGACCCAATAATAGTGGTGAAAATAATTAAATTTTGAACGGATTCATTAATATGGCCAACTTGTATAGCCATTAATTTTGCCCCACGTAATTAATTAGGGCGGCTATGATATTAACAGCAACCCATTGTGATGATTTAACCCTCTCCGAATTCAACCACAGTGATATTTCATTTTTAATTATAATTTTAATACATATATATATATAGAAAAATATATACACCGCACAAATGATATAAAAATAGGGGAAGCATTCAGGATAAATAATAGAAAGTGAAAGTATAGAATTGCCCGAACAGGCGGCTTCTTAACTCGGACAACCGCTGCTCGTGTTCTTAAATACGTATGCATGTGATCAATGAAAAAATAATTGTGGTTGAAAATGAATCGCGCGCGTTGCGCCATCTTTATATAATGATATTTATCATAGCCATCTATCTGTCTGATTGGGTACTAACGTCAAACATATATATATATATATATATATATATATATATTGAGCTACTTGTTAGCCCAGGTTATGGAGTTATATAATATAAAAATACATTTAATTTGCACTTGAAGAGAGCTATCATCTCCTTGTGTTGCCCTGCTAGATATTTGTTAAGAGTAGGGATCATTGATAACAAATAGTGAATTAAATTTTTTATTAAATTATGATAGTTAAAGGTAATATCAATTAATAAGACGAGATGTTAAGAATTTATGTGTTTTAGTTTCTAACAATTTTTTTTTTTTTTTTTTTGATAACTAGAGATCGAATTGCATTAAAAAAACCCCAAAAGATAGCGGAAAAGAGAAGATGCAAATCACAAAGGTTTAGCAAATGGAACAAACGAAGAGGAAAAGGGCAAGAAAACCACAAGAACATAGCAACAACCATAGGATGCAGCTTTGCCTCCACCCAAACAGAACTGCCAAGCTAAAAACCAAGGGAAAACTCCAAAAAACCCAAAAAAAAAAAAAACTATCTCAAATGATTCATAAATGAAAAAAAAAATTACGTAGAGAGGGATTGTTGAGATATGACAATGATTTTTAGATAAACAAAAGTTTTTACGTTTAGAATCCTTGTTTGTTTTATCTTATCTTTTATCTTATAATCTATTTACATATTTTATACATGTATACAAGGATATGGATGCAGAATTTTATATATAAATAAGAGTTTGGAGGATAAATACTTCATGTGTTTAGTACTGTTTTCCATCATTGTTAATCCGTCCGTCGTCACAAGATTGAAACGCTATCAATTAATTATGAGCACAACATTATTTGAACAACTCTAAAATTGACGTGATCATCATATATATGCGACATCTTTATATCATGATATTTATCATAGCCATCTATCTAACTTTCCCGACCCAAAAAAGGTTTTGTTGTCTGATTGGGCACCAACGTCAAACCTATATATTTATATTTATTTAGCTACTTGTTAATTAGCCCAGGTTATGGAGTTATTTAAAAATACATTTTAATTTGCACTTGAAGAGAGCTATCATCTCCTTGTGTTTCCCTGCTAGATATTTGTTAAGAGTAGGGATCATTGATAACAAATAGTCAAGTAAATTTTTTATTAAATTATGATAGCTAAAGGTAATATCAATTAATAAGACAAGAGATGTTAAGAATTTATGTGTTTTCGTTTTTAACAATTTTTTTGTACCGAGACTCGTTTGAAGCCATTTGCATTACTTGTTTGAATCTATTTTCATGCTTACTTTCTGCTCTTTTTCCTTTACATATATTTATAAAACACAAAATCTTCTCCATTTATTATGAGTGTGTTTGTTTTTTAGATAGTTTTTGTGGTTGTGATTTTTTAAAAAAATAAATTTTAAAAATTATAGTTAATTTAATTTAGATACATATTTGATTAAAATTGTGCTTGAGGTTTATGTGTAGCAAAACTAAAATATTTAAAAGTGTTGTTACGGTTGCTTTTCAAAGTAATTTTTACTTGGAAATGCATCAAAATATTTTTTTTTATTTTTTAAAAATTATTTTTGATATCAGCGCATCAAAATGATCTGAAAATATAAAAAAAAATATTAATCTGAAGGAAAGAAAAAAATGAAAAAGTTTTAATTTTTTTCAAAAATATTTTTGAAACGCAAGAACAAATAGGGTTTTACAAAACTCGGTTAAAAAAGCATGTAAAAACTGTCTCATAAAAACTGCGTTTCAAACTTAATTTTTTAGTAGACACCGCATCACTAAATATAGTTTAGTTTGTTACCAAGCACTTTAATGTGTTTGTTGCATCGCAAACACAAAAGTAATTGCAAAATAAATATAATCATATCTAAGAAGATTCTTTTTCTTTGGAGTAAATTATAATCTAGCCTTTATTTTGATGATTTTGTAAGTTAGTCTCTTTATTTATTGAAAAACATAAGTTAATCGATAGAACAAAGCTGAATGTTTTTTTTCCCCTTAAATTACCTTTTTTTATATAGATTTATGTGTTATTTTGATATTTTCTTAAAATAGTCCCTTTAAAGAAAAGAATTATTCAACCACGACTCTTCAACTCCATTGTCCTACATTTGTAATAGCGTTAATAAGTTGTAATTTTAAAATATTTCTTCAATGTTCTTATTTGAATTGTCGTGCAAAAAAAAGAGAGGTGAAAAAATAAAAAAAAAACCTAAAGTGGTGAACATATAAAACAAAAGATCGAAACCAATAATGAAAAAAATAAAATTATACAAACCTAATAGATAAATATAAAAGTAATCGGAGCAGCAGTTGCCCCTCTTATTATTTAAGATTGCACATGGTCAGTCGAGCTGTATTTGTTGAGCTCTGTGGACAGAGCACATATTATTGATAAGTGCCATATCCACCATTATGTATTTGAGGCGTATGGTACTGGTGGCAGGCCTTTAGCCTTCCCTTTTTCTTTTTCTTTTTCTTTTTTTTTTTGAGAAGGAGAAGTTGTTGATCACAATATTTTCAGAATATTGATTTATAGATTCAACTGTCGGTTTGACAGTTCAACCACGGGGTTCTTTATGATATTTTGCGAAAAAAATCTAAACCCTTAACATGATGTTAACATGAAAAGTGGAGAGGGATATGATGAGTTCAAGTTTCATATATTTAAATTCAATAATTTATTGAGTACAAACAAACATGAATTTAGTTAGTCATGAGATCTAATATATTCAAGTTCGATCATATTATGAACCTAAATAAATATAAATTTTAATGGCTTGACATATCCAATATAATTAAATTTAATTATGTGCAAAACTTAAATAAATATAGATTTTTACAACTTGTCATACCTAATATAATTAAATTCATATATGTACAAAACCTAAATAAATATAAATTTATAAACATTTTTTTCAAACCGAGCAGTTTGGTTTGCCTCATTAATAATCCGATGGGGTAAGCCGGAACCTTAGCGATCTAGCCCAAGAGCTGCTCATCCCTCAAAGCCTCTAGTGCTGGGGGTTGCAAATCTTCCCATATGTTCAACAAAATCCCATTGCAGGTCGCCGTCTCATCTCAACCTACATGCGTAAGTACTCAAGATACTGTTGATGGGTGAGGCCTACCATCGAGTCAACCACATCTTCCGGTCGAACCGATCTGTACCCAGGAATTTATTTTAAGTGGCTCTTTTCGTTCAACATGCATATTCTCTTTAAATTTGAAGTAAAGAAAAACATAAAAAAAAAAAATTATTTTATAAGTATTTTTAAAACGAAAAAATAACTATTATTGTGTATTTAAATGAATGTGTATTATACACTTTCTTCTTGTTATAACCATCTTAGATAAATTATTGAGTTCTTCTAGATTATCTCTCTTTTTCTCATGAACAGTAGCACTCAAGTTAGTGGGAATTAAAAGAGATATGCAATGCCTATTTTGACAAAAATAAAATAAAATAATAATCACACACATATTTATTGAATGGCTAGCTACATGAACGACGCCCGGAAGGAAGGAATTCGAAGGCTTGAACTAGTAGTGGATCAATGAGGTCAAGTCAACAAGTCTTTTTCACCACAATTTCTACCACATGTGAGTGCAGACAAGTCTTTGAGCCAATTAATTTTTTATTATTATTTCTTTGTTTCATCACAAATTAATCTAACACACCTTCTTGAAAAATGGTGTTTTTTATATAAATATATACATTTTAAACCTCTCTCTCTCTCTCTCTAATAGTATTTAAATTAATGCCGCATTGTCTATGCCAAAGAACTGAATAATATATAGTTTTAAACAACGTAGTTTAAGATTAATCTAACTTGTTTCCTCCTATCAGGTTGGTCCATATGTTTCGTGAAGCTAATGCTTCAACTTCTGAGATGGCTAAGCATGACGCTGACGGATCCATGTTCTTCATCCTAAAAAGCTTTTTTTCATAAAAAAAAAAAAAAAAAAAAAACAATGACTAGAAGGTGTCAAGACAAAGTAAAAGCTCGGCAAAAGCCAGGGCTTGAGATAAAAAATCAGACAAATTTTATTTTGTCATGAAGTATACAATTGAGACATGGTGCTTTGATTCTATCATTTAACTTGATACTTTTCATTCAAAATTAGTTTTTCAATTTCCAATTTTAATAATTATACTTAATTTTTACAATAAATATATATTTATAATAATTTATTATAAAAATTAACATAATCAAATTAAATTTCAGTTAAAAGATATATTCAAAGCATAAAAGTTTTTTAGCCAAATTTTGAGATATGCCTTCTTATTTTTAAGTCCAAATAAACTTGTCTCAAAAGGGGCATTTGTAAAAAAAAAAAATCTACAATCAAATTTTGTTATGTGTTATATTTATTTTATTGTTACATAAAAAATAAAGTAAATTTGAAATAAATAACATGAAAAATAAATAATTTTTTATATATTTGTTGGTCAATTAAAAGTTAACGCTTGGGATAAAATATTTAAAATATTTTATCATAAATATAAATTCAATAAAATAATATCATGTATTATTAACAAAATACCGAGATGCCGTTGTAAATTACTATAAATAAAATGTCCCATCCTATGGGAGAATTCTTTGGAAGATATAAGAATTTCTCAAAACAAGTTTTTTAAACAAGAAAAGCTCTTAAGTCTAAGTTTAAATATCTTACAATAATTCTTAAACAATATTATGAAAACAAATCAAATATATTTTTAGAAGCATTAAATTATAAAATCTCACTTTAATATACACATATAAATTCATGTTCTTACAAAACACAAACCTTAACTTGATTTTACATCTTATTCAACCACACACCATGCGGAGAGAAGTAAATCTTATCAAACCATACACTATGGAGAGGGAGCTAAATCTTATCCAACCATACCCTGTGGAGAGAGCGTCACGGCTTCCCGTCTTTCTCAAGGCCATTTTCCCCTTCGTTTAGAAAAAATCTAAAGAGAATACGTGCAAGCACACATGAAAATAAATACAACAAAATATCAATTTGTCAAGCATTCCTTGATGCTTTCACCTCCATGCTTTTCCAGCTTAGCTCACACTGTTTGGCCACAAGAGACAACGCATTATGAGAGGAACCACCGTTGCGTAAAGTCTCTGCTGCACCGTGTTTGAGTTTTTTGACCCTGTTTCTTATGTTTGTCGCTTCTTTATCTACAGTGATTTTTCTAATCATCATCTCTATCTCTTCCCTTCCTACCATTCCGTCCGATGCCAAAATGTTTGGTCGCACGGCTACACCAAGCTCTTCGGTTAGCAAAGCAGCATTCATCCGTTGCTCGGAGTACAGTGGCCATGCTATCAGAGGCACGCCATTGGTGATGCTCTCCAGAGTCGAATTCCATCCACAATGAGATATGAACCCCCCCACTGATGGGTGGTTCAAGATGTCCACTTGAGGAGCCCAATCTTGAATCACCAAACCCACTTCTTGGATTCGATCTAAGAAACCTTCAGGAAAGCAGCTTGCCATGCTGTTAGCCTCACCGCTCCCTGCACTGAAAAAACACCCGTCTCCTGTTTTTCTTGAAGGTAAGCGTACCACCCAAACAAATCTTTGTTGACTTAGCTCAAGACCCCAAGCTAGCTCGACCATTTGCTCCAAGGACAGAGCTCCACCACTTCCAAATGATACATAGATGACGGATTCACTGGGTTGCTTGTCTAACCAAAGAAATAACTCCCCACTCCTAGAATCAAGTGGTTTGAGCGGCCTCGTTAATGGTCCAACCGGGTAAACCGGAGCCTTACAAAGCTGACCCAAGAGCTCCTCGTCTCTCAACGCTTCCAATGTTTTGGGTTCCAGGTCTTCCCATGTGTTCAGCAAAATCCCATCACATTTTGGGATCTCCATCCCCGTGCGAACGTACTCCAAATACTGTTGATCGGTGCGGTCTAACATGGGGTCAACCACATCTTCCGGTTGGACCGCTTTGCACCCAGGAATTTTCAATGGCTCCTTTTGATCAAGATATTCTCCTTGCACAACCTCATCAAGTATTGGCACATATATGGTTAGTGCTAGAAACCATGCATTCGAAGGAATATATACATACCTGGGCATTTCAAATTCATCAGCCACCATCATAGCTTCACTTCCAAATAAGTCAACAATCAAGGCCGCGGGACGAAATGATAAAGCAGATATAGCGGACCGAAGAGCTGGCTTGATTTCACGCATGATAACACAAATCTGAGTAACAACAGCGGCTTCAGGACTGACAAGTCTAGAGATATTAACCGTTGGAAGTTCAACGATTTCACAGAGTTTTGGAGTCATGGCTGATTGGAGAACTTGGGATTCTGCTGCCGAAGTATGAGAAACAACAACAAATATGGTAACGTCAAAGTTGTGGTGTGTGAATAGTCGTTTGCCGAGTTCGAGAATGGGGATGAGGTGGCCTATTCCAAGGCTAGCTAACAATACTAGATGGGGTTTCGAGCCTGTTGTGTTCTCCATGAGTAAAAGTAATATCCAGGTAGCTAGAAAAGAGTGGAGAAGAGAAGAAGGAGAAATTGTTGGAATAGTGAGCCCATCAATATTTCTGGTGATACTCGGACATCATGGCAGCCTTACAAATTTTATCTTTAGAAAGACATGAATTTAAAAATGAATTTTTGACATTCTGCTTGTTGAACAATTCCTAATGAATACGGTAAATTCTAACTAATTAGCAGAGATTATATAATTCAAAATTAATTATATAAAAAATAATATATTATTATTTATTAAATATTTTAGTTGAGATAAATTATATTACTAGTTTTGTTTTAAATTATTAAATATTTATTAATTTAGGTTATAATAATTTACTTATAATATTTCTAATTCTAGTACCAGTAAATATTTAACTAGAGGTACTTCCAAACTCTGATGTTGATAAATATTATATAGCTATAAAATAAATTTGGATTAATATTTTTATTCTTAACTTTAACATTAACGAATAATAAAATAAATTTATTTTTACGTATGCATATATTTTTTATTTTTCTAGCTAAATAAAATAAAATACAATGAATAATATAAATTTAAATTGATATTTTTTATTTGTAACTCTGGCATAAATAAATAAACCAATAAATTTATATTTTTTATATATATATTTTATTTTTTTATATAGTAACTCTGGGTTAAGTAAAACACGTGTTGTTATACTGTGCAGTGAATTTTAATTCGTGTTGACACGCGTGTTGCTACACTGTAAAAGTGAATTGAATTAAAATTCACTGGGACGGTGCAAATGCAAATTAAACAAAATAGTGCACGAAGAACAGATTGCTTACCTGGTCTGCTGAACGTTTTTCTCCTTCTTTCTTCTTTCTTCTTATGATTCTGCGAATGGTTGGTTCCTGTGCTTCTGGTATTTGATCGATCTCCTGTGCTCCCTCCAGTTTTCGTTTGTTGTTTTCGGCTGCCGAAGTTGTGAAGGAATTTTACCTTCCCTTTCCTCTGCTTCAACCTGCCCCTGTCTTCCCTTGAGTTTTTCGTCTGGTTTCCTCCTCTGTTTTTCGTTGTTCTCCACCTGTTTTCCTTTTTCTTTCCTTTTTCTGTGTTTTTATGTGTTTTTCTCTGTTTTATCAGTCCTTGTGATGAAGAACAGAGGACGGTGCTGGCTTCTCCTTTCAAATTTGGGTCTGGATTTTTGCTCTGGTTCTGCCTCTATTTTTTTTTTTTTTTGCTCTGCCTTTCGGTCCCGGTTCTCTCCTTCTCTTTTCTTCGTCCTCCTTGTCTCTACTCTGCTCTGCCTTTTAAAGGGCCAGGGAGCTTCAAAAACCATTACCCCCACGAACGGGATCGTGGCAGAAGACATGGTCACGATTTGGATCGAATGCACTGTGGATTTCCCTGTTGAATCGGCTGCCATCCGCGCGAAAAGGACGGGATGATGAACAGCTCTGCAAAACGGCGTCGTTTGTGTCCTTGGGAATTACTATTCTTCACTTTGGTCCCTAACTCCATTAATTAAATAATTTCAAGTCCAATTAAGTCCCCAAACTTTTAAATTATGTAGTCTTGGCTTAAATTTCAATTTATTCCTCATTTTTATCATTTCACACAAAAATAAAAGGAAAAAATTGAGTTATGACAATGCCATTTATACACGGAGTGGAAAGCAAGTCGACACCCTTTGCTAGAAGAAGATAACAAACAAATTTCAGGGTGTTGCTGATGAAATTTACTTTATTATCATTTTCAGTTTTAATTTTATAAATTAATTTTTATTAATTTCAAGTTTATAAAATTAATCAGAATATAAATAAATTAACCCAAACATCTATGAGGAAATTGTCATTATTGTAGCAATTACCTCCACTTTCACTTGTACAGTGAAACAACTCATCACCCACTTACTACAAAGTGAAAACACATTTTGTGGCATAATTAATGCCATATTTTATGATTTTCTTATTCCCTCCATGTTAACAAATATGCTGAAAAAAGTTCATTATTAGTGCCTATAAAAAAGGCATAATTTTTTAGAGCAAAGTGATAGAGTGAAAATAAGAGAGAAGGGCTGCAATGCTGCCATTGCAGCCAGCTGCAAATACAGCAATGAGAGCTAGAAGTTGAGTTCGAGTGGATGTAATCTTCCTCCTCTATATATTTATTTTGTATATGTTCTTTATATCTAATAATATGAAACTCTCCTATGGATATAGATAATTTTTCAAACCACGTTAAATATTATGTCAATGTGCTAAACTTTTAATAAACAATGATCAGAATATCACTGGTTAGATTGCCCAACAACATCTATATTAATGAATAAATAAAAAAGCAACGAACAACAAACAAAACCTTGTATTGAAAAGGAAAAGCATGGACCGGCTAGGGGTTATGCCTTTTGTTTTGAATGTCATAAAATAATTAAATTATATATTTTTTTTAATGTGATTGCCTAGCCAATTATGTCATAAATTAACATTTATATATTTTTAAAAAAAATTATTATAAAACACTTTAGTAATATATAAATATTTTTTATGTTTAAATTTATTTTTATTCGATCCAATAGTATAAAACAAGTCATTAATATAGTATAATATTAATTGTTACTGAGGATTAGGATAATTAATTCTTAACTTAAAATTAACTTACAACTAACTCGAATTTATTTATTTATTTATTTATTTTATACTATTGGCTTGAAATAACTTGAAAGATAGCATTTTATATTTATTTTATATTATTTTAATATTTTATTAAAACTTTTAAATTGATTTCAATAGAAAGAGTTGCAAACATAATATAACATGTCTCGCCTCTTAACCAGTCCTAAATTTGCAATTTTCCTAATCAGTGATGCCTGACCAATCACATTAAATTATGTGGTTAAATTATAGTGTAGGTCTTCAAGTGTTTTTTCTTTTTTCAAAATATTGTGTATCTATATTACTCGTGGAAAAAAAAAAATCACTTCTGAATATAGTATTTGGACACAAGGAAGATTTAAATCATATGAATTATGTGGATATAATTTTAAGCGCGTACATCCTCGTGATGTTCGATTTCCTTCTAATCTAGGCCATTTTCCCTTTATTTTTTCTTTTTTTAAAAAAAAAAACAGTTTTCCTTTGCTTTTTCCCAAGTCTTCATCTGGATTCATTAGGTTTGAAGATCAAATAAAATAAAATATACATATTTCAAACATTTAATTTGCTTGTCTGTAACTATCAGTGTTATCAGAAAAATCAGGTTGTCACCATCACCCTTAAGAAAAGTACAAAAAAATCATCGCACTTAAAGCGACGCGTTATTAAAAATTATTGCAAGAAGATAAGCTTGTACTGATCAGTGACCTGGGAGGGCCCAAAAGGATTTTGAAAGATTGCCAGCATTACCTTTTCCTCTTATTTTCAGTATGATTTTTAACCCAAAAATCATTAATTTATTAGCATTCAAATTAACTTTCACACATCTTAATTAATTAAAATTAATAATAATTTAAATTTTTAATAATTTTAAAATTAATAATCTTTAAAAAATAAATTTAAATGAACCTCCCAAGTTCAGTCACTTGTTTTTTTTTAAATTGTGTAGGTGTATTTCTTCTTCTTAAAAAGTATAGCCAACTTCTCTTTCCTTTTGATTAAATTTTAACTGCCTAGGTGGGGCCATCATGGCTGGTGATCTAATTGTGAAAAGATCCACCTTGTTTTCAAAAAAAAAAAAAGTTCATTGCAACATCAAAGCACTGGTGATCTAATTTATTGCAACTTTATTATGAAGTTCATTTCTGTTCAGTTTTCTAACTCAATTAATTTCACAATTTCATCTTTTATCTATTAAGATTTTATAGAATATCATTATAATATAAAGTTACAAAGATAACAAATATTTTATTTCTAAGTCTTGGTTCGTTAATAACTTTCAATAGCTTATTAAGAAAATAAGTGATAAGTCGTGTCTATTTTTAAGGCCTTTGGTCCTACATTCTCTGCATATCATTAAAAAAAAATAGAAAGAATTAATAAGATAAGTACTCTAATGACACTTCTCTTGTTAAAAAAATCAAATAAAATCAAGATTTATATATATATGTTTTGGTATATTCAATCAACCACTTTTTCTCTCCTTTATCAAAACAAATGAAATAAAACATAAAAAAATAAATTAAGTATGTAAATATAAAATCATAAAACTAAAGGAGCCAAGAATTGCTAAATGGAGAATTTTTGGACCATAATTAAATTTTTACGTGAATTTGAAAAAAGCTCCTTTGATTTTTTTAGTTTTTATTTTGGTTTTTATTCTCTTAATTATTATTAATACAACAAATTTAAATCTTATTTTATCAAATTTGCCTCTAATTAAATCCTGAAGTTTCATCAAAAACCTGAATTTTAAGAGCAGCAAGGAGAAGAAAATATCAACAAATAAAATATATCAAACATCACATGAAATGATGAAATTTTAAAAAAAAATTTAGTGACTAAAATTAAAAATAAAAAAATCAATACTATTCATTAAATATTATTTTTCTTTGTGTATTATAAGATGGTGAATAGTAATCAACAGTAAAATATTGTTCTCTCTTATTAAAAGAAACTAAAAGAGGTCCTTTTGTTATTATTGTCCACCTAACCACGGAACACTTTGAATTGGAAGAGGTTTTTTTTTTTTTTTTTCAATATGGTTTTCAAACTTTTATTTTACGTGCTTGGCCCTTTTAAACCTAAATTACCATTTAATTACATATTTTTTAAGTACTAAAGTGAAAAAAGTGGGTTGAATGAGAGGCAAATTTGAAATTTATTTTCGTCACTCATCCTTTTGAGCTATTAGGCAACTTGTATGATTTATATGTAATTATTTTAAAATTTTATATTGATTAAATTTATTTTTTTATATTTATTTTTTAATAAGATTTTTAAAATGTGAAACCTTCCATAATATTTATTTTCTTTTATTTTGTTAAATATATTTTATATATGTGTTTTTTTCTATTAATAATTTATTTTCATAAACAAACTCATTAAACACAACCAAGTAAATTACATGTGTTGCAATATTAAATATCTTGATTTATATTTGTCTTTTAGTTTTTTTAATTTTATTTTTTTTTATTATTAATGACTTTTTTTTCCATTTATTTAGACAATGGTTATTGATTTGTTTAGTTGGATACATATGTAAAATTTTTAATTTATTTTTAGAACTTTTTTCATGTAAAAAAATATGTTGAGAAATTTTGCATGTTTAATTTTTTATTATTATGTTTTGATGCTTTAGATTTAATCCATATTCTTATTATTTTTTATTTGATCATTTTATAAAAGTTTTATTGTTTTTAATTTTACTCTTCAATCCAAGTTTATAGTGTATTTTTTTTATTTTGATCTTAATTGTTTTGATTTTTGTCCTTTTATTAATGTTTTGATTTTTTTTCAATTTAACTCTCAAATTGAAAATTTCTTTTTACCCTTTGATTTATTTTTGTAATTTTAATCCTTATTTTTTTAATTGTTATTTTTTATTTTAGATTTTCTGTGTAGTTTTTTTTATGTAATTTTAACCCATATAATTTTTTCATGAATAGTTTTTCTAGTCTGATAACTTGGGTGATCACTTGAAAAGTTAATAGGGATTGTGAGAATGGAGCGCGGTTCACTGAAAATAAAAAGAAAAGGGCTATGGGTAATAATTTTCAATTCAACATTAACGTAACTAGCAGTTGGGCTCTATTATTTTTTTTAATATTATTATTTAATATTGTTTTTAATTTTTTTTATCATATTAAACTTCTCATACTTCTTTAGAAATATAAGTGTTTCCTAAATATTTTTTTCCTTGTTTAAAAAATTTAGTGTGGCGTCACACTAGCTGCCAATCTAATATGTATACTAGAGCATTCTAATTAATACAAGGCAAGAAGGTGTGACGCAAATATACATACACGGGGACAAGGAATTTATTAGGGAAGTGAAAAAGTAATGGAATTGCCTTGCTCGGAAGGCAACTGGACGTATCAAGAGGATGTGCAATTTTTTTTATAAAAAAAAAAGAAAAGAGGATGTGCAATTTAGTATTAAAGACAGGTCATGTCTTTGTTAGTAGGTGGGTAGTCTCAATTAATTCTTTGAAAGTTGGTTCGAATGGTAGTTATATTTTGGAAGTACTTACAATAATTATTATAATAATTATTATGGTTATTTTTTAAAATATTTTTTATTTAAAAATATATTAAAATAATATTTTTTTATTTTTTAAAAATTATTTTTGATATAAATTAAATTAAAATAATTTAAAAACACTAAAAATACTATTACTTTAAAGTGAAGAAAAAAATAAATGAAATTTAATTTTTTTAAAAAATACAAAAACAAATAAAGTCTTCCCCGCTATGAAATCATTTTAGATTTTCTTGTTAAATACACTATAATTTGGTAAGATTGATTTGATTAGTGAATACTTAGGTTAGCATTACAGTAATTTTTATTTTTTTTATGTATTTTAAAAATGTGTTTTATTTAAAAAAACATTAGATTAATATTATTTTTTTTTAGTGTTTTGTAATGATTTTAATTTGCTGATATAAAAAATAAAAATAAAATAAATTAAAAAAAAATTATATTAATAATTTTCAAGTCAAAAATATTTTTTAAAAACACATATCATCACAATATCAAACACATCCTTAGATATAATTGGAAAAGAAAATGATGATACTAAACAAGGGAGAAGAAAAATTATCTGGATTTAAGAGTTTTATATTTAATTGAAAAGATAAATACATGAACATAAAATAATTTTGTATTTAGAACAGTTTTAGAATAAATTTATATTATTTTAAAATTAAGAAAATAAAAAAAATAAAAAAAATATGTTCAATCTGTTTTCATTTCTTATGTTTTTCAATCTCAAAACCATAACTAAATGTTTATTATATAAACCATAACTTAAACTACATTAGATTAGGTTGTGTTGGATGATAAATTAGAAAGAAATAATAATAATAAAAAATCATGGGTCCTTAGGGGCTCAATAGCCAGCCAATGAGGGACTCAATCTCTTGTAATAGAATTATGTGTGGTTTAAGTGAAATTACGGTGAATTAATGTAAAATTTTGTGAGGGAAATGGTTTTAAAAGAATTTAAGTGTGATTGAAAAATTATAATGTTGAGAAATTATAATTAAGGAGGGTTGGTATTTCTAAAGGTGAAGAGTTAATGTGCAATGTGTGATTTTTCATGTAAGGGAGTGATGATTAAAATTTCAAGAATAAATTATGATGAGAGAAGAGGTGATACTGCTGTCAAAGAAGAAATAATTGATAGAGAATACGAATATGATTGTAGTATATGAAAAGTAGTATAATTGTGAATTACATTAATGCATATGTTTTCCATATAAATACTATATTCGTGTGTGCGTGTGTGTATAGACACACGAATATAGTATTCTCCTTTGACTATTTTGAATAAAACGTAAGTGGGATTGATGGAATTTATAAGGTTGAAATTATATATATATAAGGATATCTTGGTTTCATGACTAGAGTTGTTGATTTGGCAGGTTAATCCGGATTAAATCATGTTAATTTTTTATTTTTTTCTATGAAATTATCTCAGTCTCATAACCTGGGTCATGAGTTCAAATGATCGATTTTAGTTATTTTTTTATACTTTTTTTAGTCTTATTCTTCAATATTAGACTAATTGGGAATTGAACTTTATAATTTATTTTGGTTTTTTTCTTATAGGGTTATATTGATTTTATGATACAAGTCGCGAGTTTGATATGTTAACTTGGGTCACCTCTTTAGGTTCTTTTTGTAATTAATTTGTTTTTCAATTTCATCCTTCAACATTTAATTGATTTGAAATTAGGTTTTATAATTTGTTTTGATTTGTTTTATATGGAGTTATCATAGTCTCACAACTCGGGTTATTGACTTGACATGTCAACCCAATACATTGTTATTTTAATATTAAAAAAAGTTGTCCTCGTGAAAAAAAATTTGCATTAAACTATGTTTTTAAGGGTTATTTGGATTTTTTTTGAACCATCAAAGTCAATCAAATCACATCGAATTAACCTTCATATTATTTAAATATTTTTCCACTAAAAACATATTAATAATATCTAAATATTTTTTTTATTTTCAAAAAAAATTTAATCAGACCCACAACATAATACAGGCAATGATTCAGTTCAATCTATGTATTGTATTATAGAAAAATTAAGAATAAGAAACAATTTACTAAGCTTATTATTGCTAGAGGGAAGTTTCGTTCTTCCCTTTGAAGTCGATTGTGAGATTTCTTTCATCAATCTTATTCGACGTTGTTACAATTATTTCTGTAATTTGACATTGCATTTTATTGTTCTTGATGCTAATTATCTTCTTTTCAAGGTCTCCATTATGAGAAACAAACGGCTCAGGATGAGTGGATGGCGCTTTTGGCCTTCTGGAATTGGATTCTAGTGATAAACAAATAATTCCTGGTAAATTGTTTCTAAGATCAGTAGAGACACTCTAACTCATCAATCATAATTGCCGAAATTGTTACATAATCTAATCTTTATTAAGGATAATGATGCAGTTCATTTGGATAATCTAAGCATGGGAAGCAGAGAAATGGAAGGTCAGGATTTTGAACACCCCTTGCAGGACAACCCTGAAGAGAACATTGAAAATGATAACACAAGGGCCTGTGTTACTGACCATGGACCAGTGTCAGCTCATTCTGACAATGAAAGTGAGGATCTTGGCTCCGAAATCTGAGATGAAATCAGGTCGTCAGAATCTGCTGTGGATTTTAAAGAAGTGAGTAGTTTTGAAGATTTCAAGATTCTTGTAAATGGTTTAGTTATCAACAGTGAGCTCTCCAAACGCCTTCAAATAAAGTATTACGAGCTTTGCTGCAGTCAAAAACGCTTTCTCCACCACCATCTTGTTGAGTATCTTAACTGCGAATTGGTTGTGGGAATGATTGCCGAGACTATTAACATTGCAGATGCCATTAAGGCTTCAACTGTTACTTTCTTCCAGGATAGTTTTAAAAAGTGGAAGAAGACTTTGAAAGCCTTTCAGGGCTTAGTATCGAATGTTGGTTTTGCTTGCTAGATTGGAACAGCAAAAGAACCTGTAATGGAACAGGTACTGTCAAAGAGGAGATGAGAACTCTAATTAAAGGCAAAGCTTTTGGAGGTAAAATAGACTTCGATTAGGGTTTGATCAAGAGATTGACTCATTGGAGGTTGATACTAAGAATCTGGAGCTAAGTTTCCTTTAATGGCTAAAGCCCCGTGGTTAGATGCACCAATGTTTTATCCTCTCTTTTTTTTCTTTTTTTCTTTTTTTGAGCTTACGCTTCTGGGAAAGGGTAATGAGGTGCTTTTCTCCCACAGCAGTACCATTGGTGTTTGGCTATGGCTGAGTTAAGAAAGTTTGTACCATCTTCTGTCCATAACAATGCCAACAGTTTCCTTAGAAGGTAAGAACACCGTGTTTAGAGTTGTTAATTGTGCTGTAAATGCAAGGACTAGAACTAAAAAGCTATCCTATTCCTAGCAGGATTCAGAGCAGAACGCTGGTACCACTCATAATTGGAGGGGGGAGTTATTACACTAGGTGGTGTCTTAGGACATCAAGCATGACATAGGTCACGTGCTCATCATTAAAAAAAAATACAAATCACATGGGGGGGGGGGCTGTAGGCTAGTTTTCCAAGATGCCCTTTGACCCACTAAAGGCCAGAAGCAGCAGAGAGCCTGTTGTCCTGCCACAGAAAAATGGCACTACCAAACCAAAAGAAAAGATCTTAACAGCAAATGTTTGTACATTTGAGCATGTAATGTAACAGTAGATGACATTATTTTGCGGGTGGGGCTGACCTTCTACAAGAAAGCATGAGATGATATATTGGAAGGACATTTGATTACTAACCATGATTAAAAAGCAGTAGTTCAATTATTTGAACGGAAAGACAAGGGACCTCCTTGCTTTTGCCATCAAAAGGATAATAACCAGCAACATTCAAATTGCTGAGTTTGTGTTTCTTTAAAATGTCCACAAAAGATAAGAAAATATTCAATCCCAATGAACAAAAAGAAAACGATCTCTACATTTGAAGCTTGTAAGATCATCCATCCCAATTAAAGCTTAAATAGGAACCTACAATCAATGAAGAATTGAGGCAGATGATCCAGACTTAAACTGGGGAAGGAAGAGTTTAACCTTCCACATCATTCGCTCCAGTCTTTTCCCCATACGAAAATTTGGGGACTTTTAGCCCCTTCTATGAGGCCTTACATGAATTTTTTGCTAATCAGCAACCGAATCCTATAAATTCCGATTCTTGCAAGGCTTCAATAAAAAGAAAACTGTACAACTAAAATCAAGGATAGGAAGCATCAAAAGTGATCCTGTAGTCTTCCCAAGCAAGTAGTAGCCTCGGGTAAGCCCCAAGTGATGCATGCAATTGGTAAAACCAATTACACCATTAAGAATGGACAGTGAACTCAAGCTACTTCTTGTAGCTACATTCCCAAGCTAGATTATCATTTGGAGGCTTAACCACGGGCTTTTCCACCTCCAAGTGTGAGCTCAAGATCATCTACCCCAATCTCATGAATCCTCTCGCCCTCCCATGGCTTCACCCTACAATTCTCAAACTCAAACTCCGCACCTCTCCCCCTCTCTGCTGCTGCTCCCCAGCTTAAACCACCATGCCTATCAACTCCATCCTGAAAACCACTCTGTTGTGCCACTGGTTTAACAAGATTAAAAGTTGGCGAGGGAGGAGCCACATGGGGTGCCACGGCCAGAAAACTCACCCAGCGGCCAGAGTCCACAGTGGAAGCATCAGACTCATCACATTCTGGTATTGTTGCAGGCGTTAGATGGTGGCGCCGTGTAGGACTTGATGGGGCAGAAGCTGCCAAAAGGGGATGGTGAAGCGAGTTAAGGGTGCCATTTGAGAGGGATTCCCAGTCAGCTTTCCGTTTCGAACCTCTAGATGTAGGGGAAGAAAGTGGTGGGGTTACAGGAGCACTATTGGATATTCTAAGAGGAGGGAGGTTTGTGGGGATGGAAGCTATGTTTCGGAGGAATGGGAGGAGGTAAGTGGAGGGGTTTCCATCGAAACGAGAGGGGCTTGGGAATGAGGAGGATGTTGGACTAGCATGGTAGGAAGCTACAGGGCTTGGAAAATTGGAGGATTGTGGACTTGGTTGAATTGAGGAACATGCACTGATATTTGTTGGAGTGCCTGCAATCTCAGTTGGAGGCGGCTTGCAGCCCTGTGACAGCGCACATTACAACAAGATTAGTCATTGCTGTGACAAAATTACATGAAAGAAAAGATACGCAGACAGATTAAGCAGAGCATACATTTCGTTAAAATTATAATCATAAATTTCCATCCTAAATTAGTTTGATTACAGTGTGGATGAGATTAGGGGATTAATCTTGACACTTGGGAAACTGATTACACACAGGCTGGAGTAAATGAAGATTAGATTAACAGTAAAGGTTTTCTTGATTACAAGCAACCCACAATCCACCAGAAACAGAAATCTACTCCCACATCAAATTAAAGCAGGGCAAAAAATTCCAATAAATCGCAGAAAAACAAAACAGTGATAAGAACAAAAACGTAACTGCAAATGACAGCAATTTGGATGCAAAAAAGGAAGGGGAAAAAACAGAATACTTGCTTCACATCCTTTTTCCAAAACTCCAAAGTCAATAGATTCAGGGAAAACAAAATCAGAAGGAAAAACTAGTCAAAACTAAACATATCAAAAAGCCATAAACCCAAGAAAGAAAACACGAAAAAATTCACAAACAAACTTCTACCTCATGCATGTATAGATCCATAGAAACAAAAAAATAATGAAAATCAAACAAACCTTGCGATAAGTGGTACCATCTTCTTCAACAATCCAACCAGCTTCAGCACAAAGAGCTTTCAAGACTTCATTATTATCACAGTGTTTTGGTAACTTAAAATTCCCTTGAGTTCTAAGACCTGTATATATCTTAGCAGCTATAGCTCTCCTCCTTCTTTCTCTTCTCTTGTTATTCTCTCTTTCCTTCCATGTTGGTAACCTCCCTGAGGATCCACCGGCTGTCATCTTTCTTTATCCCCAGCAAACCCTCTCGGGCTCTTCTTGTTCTGTGTTATGTTTTCTCTCTCTAGATTCTATGGTTTTGCCTGTGAGATCTCTCCCTTTATCATAAAAAAAACTCTGCCTTTTTCTTTCTTTCTTTATTATTCAAGCGCTTTTTTTATGAAAGAAATATTGCTTCTTTAGATCCTTCCTTTTTCTTTTTCACACTTGAGGTGTTTGTGTTTCACACTGGGTTTGTTTGTTAAAGAGTTGTTTATAAATATATTAAATTAATAATTTTTTATATTTTAAAATTTATTTTTTATATTAATATATCAGAACAATTTAAGTATATATAAAAAAAATTAAAATCTTACAAAACTCCAGTTGCATTATAAGACCGAACACGCAGATTTTATTGGATTCTTCTGGAAAAGGGTAATTGAGAAATTTCAAGTCTTGCTTAACAATTGAAAAGATGTTTATACTTTTAGGAAGGGGGACTTCTTCTCCATACTTGTGTTTTTCTAATAAGCACTGTATGAAATATGAGTTTTTTTAAAAAAACTAACACAGTTTAAAAAAAGTTAATACAGAATAACACAATTTTTAAAAAAAATAGCATAGCTTGTAAAGAGTTGTATAACAGTTAAAGAACTGCTATTCATAATAATGATTTAAATAACAATTATGATTCAAAATCAAGATTTTAATGCAACTGTTATTAGCAATAGCATTTCTTTAACAACCACGATTCAGAATCGTGGTTTCATAACAAAACTGCAATTCTGAATTATAATTGCAATTCATTTATAAACATTTTTTTTATATATATAATCATCGCTCATGAGAAAAAAAAAACTCTAGAAACCAAAATATCCTAGAGAAGACAACCTCTAATCACCCAAAACACCATCCAATCCTCCACCAAAATATCATAATCATCTTTTCCTTATCTCCATGAGTATTTTTACCATTTTTTATTTCAAACCGTCGGCTGAAGCTTCTGTGTCCAACATCCCCACCACCACAACCAGTGGAACTATCACCTATACTTCAATTAGATTACAAGTAATATGTTATTGAATATATAAATTATGTTGTTTAGATTAAGAATATTTTTCATGAAAACCTTATTTAATAAGTTTCATTGCTTATTTATTAACAGATGGTGTGGGATAGATATTTTGAACATCCTGTCTGACATAGATATGAGCGATCAGTTTCATTTTATTATTCGTTCTGGTAGACACGCTGATTATAATTGGATGATCCATCATCTATAGCATGTATCCATATGGGATGCATGGAGAAATTTTATCTTTAGAGATATGCATCATGTATTTCTACATGAGCTGATACTTGAGTATAATATATCAAATCATTACACCTAACCCAGCGCAAGTTCCTCCATGCGAAGAGAAGGAGCATGAGCCACATGCACGTTGGATTTAAAATGTTGTAAATGTTTGTTACTTTTTTATAGGCTTTGACAAAAAAAAAATATGTATTTTATTTATGAATTGATAATTTCTATTTGCTCAATATTATGATGGACAGTTGTTACAGGATGATCAATGTGATGCAGCCTCGATGATGATAATGAACTTGCTCGTTATTATGCATCTTCTTGGTTCGAGACACATCGTATTACACTTGACCTGTTAGAAGAGACATTAAGCTTTGGTGATGTTGTCTCAGAGGATAAGACCACACAGATAAGTGGAAGTCATGTTATTGGTGAAATTAGTCCTTCCACTAGTCATCGCAAAAGACATATATAGGCTCAGATGTAATATTATGTTGTTTTAGTTTTCTAGTTAAAAGTCATTTTTATTATTGCTACTTTTATAATATTGCTATTATTAATTGTCATGTTGATTTTAAAGTTGTCTTACATATTATGTATTTTCATACTTAGTTTATATAAACATGATTTAATATCTAATTAAAAAATAAACATATGAACAGGTTGTTTACAATTTCAAATCATCAATTAATAACTTAAAAAATGCACATAAATAAAAACAATGTTTAAAAAACACACACAATAATTTGGATTATAGTTAACAAACAAAAATGATGTTAGAATAGCTTATGTTTCAATTATGGGTTTGAGGTTTGGTAATTTATGGTTTTGTTTGGCCTTTGATTGTGGTGGTTTAGACTTTGTGGTTTTGTTTGGTATTTGGTTGTAGCGATTTAAACTTTGTTTTCATGTAAAATTTTAGGATAGGTTGTGTTGTTTGACACAACCGCCATTGACAATAGCAATTGTTAATAAAACCAAGTTTCTCAATAACGGTTGAGTCAAGTTTATACTATATTCTAGATACTTTTCTCTCGTGTGCTATTTCTTAAAATCTTTTATCAAAATGTACTTGTTTGATTAAAAAAAAACCTGAGAAAAACAGAAATGACTCTTTTTAATCAAACTAGATATTTGTTTTGTGCTAAATTGTAACCTAGATTAATTTGTTTAGCATGAAAAAAATAATTAAACATTGCTAGCAATTTTTCTAATAAAAATAAATTTAAAATCATGTAAGAGTTGACCTAATTTTAACTTAGTCAACTTAATAAGCTCAAAAGTAACGTAAATGACCAATAAAAACACAGTTTTACTAAAAAGAATTCAAGATGATGAATATTTTTAAATATTGATATGACAACATATTAGATTGACCTAAATCAACCCAAGTCAACCTGTCAAATCCACGAAACGGGTCATGAGATCATGATAATCTCTTAGAAATCAGATCAAAATAAGTTATGAAGTTTAATCCTCAATCAACCTATTGTTAAATGATAAAATTAAAAAAAAGATTAACTTGGATCAAAAGACCGGAATAACATTATAGAAAGCGAATTGAAACAAATTATAAAGTCCAATTTCCAATCAACCTAATGTTTAATAATGAAATTGAAAAATAAATCAGTATAAAAAATTACATAAAAAAATATAAGTCAACTCATGTTAACTCGTCATAGTTATAGGATGGATCATAACCCTGTATAATTATATAATTGAATGAAATTGAATAAAAAGAAGAACAATAAAGAAAAGAAAAGATAGACCCAACAAATAAAAGAAAAACGCTTAGGCTCGGGTGGCCCAGTGCACCTAGCCTAAAAAGAAAAGGCCTCACTTAGAGGGCAAACGGTGCATTGTTTATGCCTCTCTCTCTCTCTCTCTAATAGTAGTGCATTTTATTCCCTTTAATTTGTTAAAGAAAAAACAATGTTGATTATGCACCATTTGCTAGATTGAAATTCGACAACCAAAGGGTTGCTGAGAAATTGAAACATGAGTTTTTTATACCTTAAAATTTATTTTCAATCTTTTAACCCAAAAAAAAAACTATAAAGATCCAAACAACTACATAAGCCTATATATACCTTCTCAAGCAAGGTGAAGGTAAAAGAACACCCAAATATAACTCCTCTTATCGAATGAAATTTGTTGATACTAAGATTAATTTTTTTTAGTGGACATAATTAATGTCAATCGGTGATTTTTTTTCTTTAACTAAAATCCAACAATTTTCTTTCTTCTCTTTAATCCGAAATTAAAATTAATAAAAATAAAGTTTTGAACAAAACTTAATTTTTAAAAACCAAATAGATTAAAAATGTATACACTTAAAGTAAGAGAATTAAAGTTAGAATTTGATGCCAACTTTAAAAGCATCGTCTAATTTCTTTACCTTTTAACTTTGGTTATTTATCTTTAAATCTTATTCTTATGAAACAATTAGTTATTAATTTAACTACAAAAAAAATTATATTGAAGTGAAAAAAATGTAATGATTAAAATAAAAATATTTCACTACTCTAAATATCAGATTGTGTGTATGTATTAAGAACATCTTTTTTTTTTTTTTTATCATGAAGAGAGACATGGGCTAATTAAAAAAAGTGGACCAAAGCTCCATTTGTTTCATAGAAAATAATTTTCTAGAAATTACTTTTTAAATTTTTTTATATTTGTTTGCTTTTAAAAAGTTAGTTAACGAAAAACACTTTCCAATGAAAGAAAAATTTGGTTTGGTTTTCAAAAAAGTTTTTTTTTTTTTTTTATTTTGGACGAAAAATACTTTTCAGAAGTTTTGAAAAAAAAATAGAAATATCATGTTATTTTCTAATTATATCAAATTGACCATCAAAATTTTTATTTTTATATATTATTTTTATTTTTTTTTCAATTTTACCCTTTAGAATTTGATTTGATTTGATTTTTTATATCAACTTTGATTTATTTTTTTTATGATTGTTATTTGTTTTTTTCTTATCATTTTTTTAATTAAAATTTTTTATCTATCAAATTTGATCCTCATTCTTTTTATTGTTATTTATTTTATTTGAAATAATTTATGATATTGTAATTATTTTTTGTATTCCATCATCTTTTAACTTTTTTATATGTTAGTTTTGATCTCAATTATTTTGACTATTATTTATTTTATTTGAGATATTTTATGAAATTATTTTTTTTCAATTTCATTCTCGTTCAACTTTTTAATTTATAAGATTTGTTTCTTATTATGTCAATAAACTTGAAAAAAATATTAATATATTATTTTTTAGTTTATTTTTTATGACAAAATAAAAAATTAAAAAATATTTTTTAATTTATTTTCCATAATATTATTAAATATAAAAAAATTCTAAAAAAAATATTTTTCAATAAAAAAACAAACTCAAATCTAAAAAAGCCAATTAGGAGTGGATAGTAAATCAGTGTTTGAGAACGTGGTTGAAACAACGTTTCTAAAAAATTAAAAAAAAAAAATTTTGTTGCTAAAATTTTATACAATTTGTATTTTTTAAATTGTTTTGATATACTGATATCAAAAATAACTTTTAAAAAATAAAAAATATTATTAATATATATTTTAATATAAAATATTATTTAAAAAATTATTATTATTATATTACCAAACATGCTCTAAATGATTAAATGATGTTGTGACTTGTGACAGCTACCTAGCAAATCACAAAGGTAAAAATGAACATAATTGAGCATCTGATGAAGAAAAAGGTGACACGTGGAGAAGTGTACTATGCTCTGCCATGTTCTGCAATAGTACCGTAGATCTCTATGGCCTGCATAATTTCTCATTTTCATTTTAAATTTTAAATTTTTATTTTTAAATTAATTATTTAAAAATACAGTTAGATTATTTTTTAAATAATTTTTTATATTAAAAAACATATTAATAATTTTTTTATTTTTTTTAAAATTATTTTTGATATTAGTATATTAAAATTAATTTTAAAATATTAATAATATATTAATTTAAAATAAATAAAAAAATAAATTAATTAATTTTTTTTAAAATATTTTTAAAACATAAAAATAAAATTGGTGGGACCTCACCATCTTGCTGCTTCATCTGTGCAAATTTCAGTAGTGAAAGTGAAAAGTAATTCGTCACATGATTGACCTTTATTTTCTGCTACCAGCAGCTACCACCATGTAGTAGAGAAATTGAAAATGGGATATATTTTGCGGATTTTTTTAAAAGAATAAGATAGTTTAGTAAAATATTTGAAAAAATAATATAAATTAAAAAATATTTGAAAAATAAAATAATTTAATAATAACTGCATTTTTAAATATCAATTTTCTACACAATTATTATTTCTAATATCTGTTCTCTATAATCAAAACTAAAAAATATTTCTCATGCAAAATAATTAATCTTAACATAAATCAATCCAAAACTTTATAAAAATCTAATAATCAAAATATAAAATTTAATATCTAATGATTAATAAAAAAAACAAGGTAAATTAAGAAAAAAATTAGTTATTGAAAAATAACATAACTCTATTTTAACACATTAAATATCATTAAAAATATTTTGACAATATGATTTTAATTATATTTTTTAAAAAAATAACAAATAAATTTATAATTAACTCTAAATCTACCTCAAATAAAACTCTTTATTAATTATGATCAATATTTTTTAAAAGAATGCCAATAACCGAAGAAAATCAAAAAAGAAAAATGAAGCCATCAAGAAGAAGGGTCGCCACCGTTGATAAAAAAAGGGGCATCAATTTTCACAAGAACTGAGAAGCCTAAATGTACAGGTAGATTAGGCATTAGGAGTCTAGCATGCATGGAATGGTCCCTGTAATAATATCCATGGGTGTCCGAATCGGAAATCACTTTTTTAATCTTCATTAATTAAGGTTAATAACCCATATAGTTAATTACATGGATGCCCCTCCAAGCTCTTTATATTTATATTTTGAACATTTTTTTGCCTAATTTATGTTCTAGGATGTCCCTGGTAATCATGACATTAAGTGCACAAGTGGATCTCACACGGACACGCACAAACATGATAGAAATAGAGGATTAATGAATAATCCATAACTAATAAAATGTGGATTTATTTCTTAATTGGTATTTCGTTTCAAACGAATTTTAAATGGGTCGGATAAATTTTGAATTTTTTTATTTAATATTAATTTTTTAAAAATATATCAAAAAATAATTTTTTTTAAGAAAACCATCATTACTACACTTAATAAACCGCACAAAAGCATGGTATTTTTTCTTAATGATGATTTATTAAAAAGATGCTTTCAGTCTTTTTGAGGTGGGTCTGACGTGATGTTGGGTTTGAACGGCACATATACGGACAAGCAACAAGCTCGGAAAAAGCACTTTCTATTAAACAACGAAAAGATGTTGATTTTGTATTTTAAAAATATTTTAAAAAAAATTAATTTTTTAATTAATTTTTTATATATATTCTTAGATGTATTAATATAAAAATAATTTTTTAAAAATAAAAAATATATTTAAATAAAAAAATATTTTAAAAAACAATCCATAACAAAATATAAAGGAACCTTAGGCCCCAGGCTCTCACTTTCACATACAAATCATGCAAACAATTTTAGATACTTTTGCAGTGGAGGAGAGAGAGGGAGGGGGTGGGGGCTCAGACTGCTTCACACGTGTGACACAGAAACCCATAAGAAAAATTGAACCCCAACGCATCACACTAGCTGTGTGGGGACCACGTCATCTCCTCGACGTGTCGACTTCACCACAGAACACGTGATTGTGGGCCATTTAGACTCTCTTTCCTTGTTTTTGAAAACGAAAATGAAGAAATCGACTCGGCTCCTTGCGCTTTCTTTCATCTGGTTTCGCCTTCAATCACTATACATATTTGCTTTTGTATGTTTAAAAGGATAATAATGGTTATTTTAAAAAATATTTTTTATTTTTTACATTAACACATTAAAATAATTTAAAAATACATGAAAAATTAATTTAAAGTAAAAAATAATTAATTAATTAATAAAAAAACATTTTTTTATAAAAAAACAAACGGACGCTTTATTTAGTTGTCAAAAAATTAATTATGAAAACAACTTTCAAATTTATTTTTAGTGGTGAAATATTTATGATAATTGTCCAAAAATCATATACAAATAGACAAGCGAGCATAAAAATTTAGCTTATAATTAAGAAAAATTAATAAAACCATGGTAAACTTGCAATTATAATAATAATAAAAAAAACTAGTATATTTACTACAAAATATACATACTTGTATAAAATATTGTAATATAATTATAACATGCATAAAAGAATGATATTGGCTCGTAGCATATATTCTCTACATATATTGAAAATACATCTAAACAAAACAAATAAAAAATACTTGTTAAAGCACATAGTGTACGATCAATTTGAATATTTTTTTGTTGTTATCAAGAATTACTTATTTATTCTTAAAACTTTATTACTTTTCATTCAATGCAAAATGATTAATTTTAATAAGCTTTTAGGATTCTAAGAACTCCTTTTTTATTTGGGAGTACTCTAAAATAATATCCAATAAACCAAGAAATTAAAATAATATTCAATTATTTATCCACAAAACAAACTTAAGCTCTAGTAAAACAAAACATAAACCAAATAGACTATGCTAGAAAACTAAGTTAAGAAAAGTGTCAATTTCTTCTGCAGAGTTTGTGCTAAAAAAACCAACCTTAAACCACTCATTTTTAACCGTTTTGCATGTGATTTTGAAACCAAAACTGATATATAATTAGTTATAATAATTTATAGAATAAATCCTTTTTATCACCGGCTTTAATTACTCGCTATAAAACAAAAATTAAACATGAATTATTTGACTTTAAATCATATTTTTTTAGCTGAAAAAACTATTTGGAATTTTTTAAAATTGTCATGGAATTATTGGTCAGACAAACAATTAGGCTAGAAGAAATAATTATTCATGGACTTAACCCATTTTCAAATTTAAGTTGGCAAAAAAAATATTTTTTTATAGCTCAAAAAAATATTTACAGCAAACTCACACTTAGATCAAGCGCAAACATGTGAGTTTAAGCTCAAAACTCACTTTGTGTTTCTACATGAGATAAAAGTTTTAGAAGGGTTTTAAATTTCTTTAAAATATATTAATCATTGATACTTTGAGATTAGTTTCTCATTTATTTATAATTTGTTAAATCATTTTTATATGTTAAAGAGCTCATGTTTAATATTAAATTTCAATAAAATTTTAATTTTTAAAATGACGTCGTTTAGATTTTTTTTAAAAAAAACTAGACAATATTTTATAGATAAAATTTTTAAAAACTAAAATGATATCATTTTGAACAAAAAAAGTTCTTGGAGCTGATCCAATTAGATGTTATCCAAGTTTGATCGGATCAGCTAAATTATGGATTGACCCGTCAGTCCATCAAAGTTTAAATGAATTAACTTTCAAAATGATTTTAAAAAAAATCTTTTCTAGATTCGAGCCAGGCTCTAGGTCAGTAAATTTATTTAATGAACTGAATTTAATAATATATATATATATATATATATATATATATATATATATTGAAGGAAAAAAAGAGCAAAAGATTAACAAGTTTAAAGTGCTAATAATAAGCAGTGCTTCACCAAATTAATTAATTGCAAGAAAATGACCAAATAAAGAAGTATAAGAGACCCAATAGTCGGGCCATGGCCACGTGCGGCTCCAGCTAAGGTGAAGGAGACAGGACAGCTAGCTGGCTTGCCTGCCCAAGCCCCAATGCCCCAATCCATCCCTCGTCGAAGGCATATTAAAAAAAAAAAAAACTCCTGCACGTGTGGTATTAAAAAGATCATGCCATGCGCGTGTTCCTTTCATACGGAAACCATGGACCGTGTCTTGTTTGTTTTTCTGGAAGTTGCTATTGGCACACCCTGTGCGTTTTGTTTATGCGCTGCGTTATGTTTTTTTTTTTTAGTAATTTTTTTAATTATTTTAATATATTAATATTGAAAATAAATTTTGAAAGATAATAAAATATTATTTTAATATATTTTTTAATAAAATATATTTTAAAAACTAATAACTATTTTAATTTCAAACACTATCTTATTAAAACCTTTTTTTTTTTTGTAAAAAAATTAAAATATTTTATTAATCTGACTTCAGCCAGACCCTGCTTCACAGGGTGGATGTATACATAGTTAAAGCTTCTTCACATATATATATATATATATATATATATATATATATATATATATATATATATATTATTTTTTTCCCTTGCATTTCTCTTTGCAAAAGGAGAATGGTAGCAGAGAATCACGGGGATGCTCTATCCTTCCAATGCTTTTTTTTGGTTTTGTTATGAGCAGGTGAACGAGTCCCTAGTAAGAAAAGGAGGATCAGTTTAATCAAAATGATAATATTATATTCATTTCTATGATGGATGCATCTTTGCTTGTATCGAAGTATAGTTAACAAAAACCCTAAACTAGCTCATTTAGACCAAGACGCGTATTATTATGGTTGAAATAGTAAAGTAATTATTCTGTCATTGCCAAGTCAATGTCAATAAACCAGCTGTTGAGAATAATACGGTTGTTTTACAAGAATTTATTAGTTATTATTACATTGATTAAAAATAAACATATTATTTAAATATTTTAAAAATAATAAAATTACTAAATTACCTGAAAAAATATTTTTCTAAGCGACACATGAGGGGTAATATAGTAGCTAAATGGTGGCTTTTAGACTATATTTGAATGGTTTCGACAACCAGATAACATGTGTGAAATATTCACTTTCAGTTTAATATTGATGATTTTTTATTTTGTTTACATTTTTTTTCTCCCCCCTCAATTTCTGTGTAGACTGTCTAGATTTTCAGAGCGGCTTGAATTTGTTTTGTCTTTATATTTGATTTTTTTTAATATTATTTATTTTATTTAAAATAATTTATAAAATAAAAATTTTTTCAATCTCATTCTTCAATTTCTTTATATGTCATATTTTATTCTTATTATTTTAATTATTTTTTTATTTGATATTATTTTTAAAATTGAATATATTTTTTTACAGAGCTTTTTGATTTAACTCGGATCTTAAATTTCAAGGATTGCGATTTTGAGAGATTAATTCAAGTTTAAAAAATTCGTTCAAATTTACTTGTTTTTTTAAGTTCATGTTTTTTTTTAATCCTTCAAATATAATTAAGTAATTAATTTAACGGTACATTTTAAGTTTGATACCAAATAATATTCAAGTTTATTTTTTATGTTTAATTTGATTGGCAGTTGGGTTTGTTCTAATTTTAATCTCAAGAGAAGCTGTAAGAAAAATAATTCCTTATACATTGCCTATTCAAGAACAAATTATATTGAGTAGTAACTCGCTTTTTATACACAATTAAAACTTTATCAATTAAAAATTAATGGAATCAATCGTATGATATATCAAATTTAGCCATTGTCAATGCTTTATAAAAATAAGATGTCCGACCCCACACTTGCTTATTTTTTCAACAACCCATGATGCAAGATTGCAGACTTATCATCGATCATGTGGTTTCCATGGCAGAGAGGTGGCCACACTCCCACATTTTCACTTAGCAAACTGTGGATTGCTTTTATTTATGATTCTTGGTGAATCCGACAAAGATTGGGGTCCATACCCCACGTGGGCTTGAATGGACTTTAAAGCCCACGTGGGGAGACGAGCTCTGTCCAATCCAGGTAATTTCCACTTTCTCGTGAAGTGACATGTGGTGGTGACTGTACTACAGCATTCATTTTTTATCTTAGTTCGGGATCAAAGTTTAAACTAAGAATTTATTAGCAATTTTTTTGTCCATATTTTTAATTTTTCCCGTCTTAGAATTTTTGTGTATACATAACATAACATACTAATTAAACCCAACCCCGATCCCAGATTAATTAAAAAGTCAAGTCTTAAACTTTATAGGATTAATTGCAAGCCTAAATTTAAATCCTTTAAAACTTTATCAAGATGTTAGTTTTTCAGGTCAAGAGTCCACCTATTAGATTAGTCATATTTATTTTTTTAATATTTTAAAATTAATGTGGATATCCGAACCAGTTTGCGTATATCTCGATCAATTTTACAAGTTTTGAAGTTAATGACAATATAAACCTCTAGTAACCTCAAGGTTTATAAAATTTGAACTGGTAATTTTTAGAGAGTAAATTTAAAACATAACCAATTAAGTTATATTCTTGAATACATACTATGAAATTTTTAATTTTTAATTATATTATTTATTAAAATCATGTTTATTAATCTTTGTAAAAAAAATTGAAAAGGACATAAGAAGTTATTATGTTTTTGGATGGTTGACATGATATTTATCATGTTTTTTAATTTTTATAAAAGAATCATAGAGGATAAACAATTTGGGAGGGGGTGGAGTATTAATTTTTGGTTGCCATGTCAGATGTTCAATTGGCTTGAATTCATTGAACCAGACCTTGTTGTCCAATGACAGCTCTTTCACTCTTGTAGAGGGATTCATGAACTTAACGTGTCTCAGTAATTTGAAATAGACTCTTATCTATATTATTAATTAAAGAATAAGAAAGATATTCTAGGAGTCCTTGTACTGCACGTGTAATTTCTTGACACGTGATAGAACAATCATGTCACCGAAGCTGAAAAAAATTGGCTACCCCCAGACGCCGTGGGCTCGTGATCTGGATTGGAATATTTTGACTTAAATTAATAGGAATAATTTTCACACTTGTTTCTCCTTCTCTTCCTCTCTAAACGAGAAGTTTAAGGAAGGAATAATGACCCTGAAAAAAAAAAAATCACAGAAAATATCAACGGAGCTTCATCCAAAAAAGGAGGAAGAATAATGGGCAATATTGATAATAATTAGTGGTTTATTTAATTATTAATTTTAAAATTTATAAAAATTAATTGAGGCACGGATTTATATATTTCATGTAAATAATAATAAAAAAGTAATAACCACATGTTGATCCTCTAAAATTCACAGGGGAAATTTAGATTTGAGACATTTATAAAGATATTTAATGTATATTTAATTATTTTGATATATTAATATTAAAAATAAATTTTAAAAAATATTATTTTAATATATTTTTAATTAAAAAATACTTTTAAAAATTAACATAGACTATATTACCAAACATACATTTAATTATTGATGGGAAGAAAGTTTATTGATGGTAGATTGGATTTATATAAATTTGTAGTTCATGTAAACATTTCTCCATAAATGATTAATTCATTTGATACTGGTTTAGCTTGCTGGCAATCGGCATGGATAGTAAAGAGATTCCAGAAAGTACCAGAAAGTTGGGCCACGACTTCATCGTAGGCCTTGGGCCACGACTTCATCGTAGGCCTTGGGGGTTATTATTCTTTCAGCCCATGGTCTGTCACTGGCAGAAAATAATAGATGCCATTCTGGTCTATATTAGTTAGTTACTAGTTTTATTTACAATGCCATGTCACGGGTTGAATTCTAAATTGATTTTGAATATAATAAAATAATATATTAATATTGTAGATAGGTTTTTAAGTATTGTGATTTTTTTAAATTAAGACACAAAAACATGTTGTTTAAGCTTAATAGAAAAAAGAACAAACCAATAAACCAAAATAAATAAATTATTAATTCTAATTAAATACTAAAATAGCAAGCATGTGAAAGTATTTAACCCTGATTTTTCTCTTTAATTTTGAAAATTTTTTATTTATTTTATATTCAAGATTATTATTTTTCTCCAAAAAAAATAATTTTATTTTTAAAGATAAATTCCAATAATCTCTTTGAAAGATTATAAATTAAAAAAATAACTACTATTTAAGGTGAAATAAAAATAATTTTAAAAAAGAGAGGGGTATTAATTAAATATTAAATAAAAATATAATGTAAAGGAAAAAGATAAATAAAAAGAGATGGTACTAATTAAAATAAAAACACAAAGGAGGTCAGGCGGGTAGGCTAGGCCCGCGTACTTGGTCAGCGACCTAATAGCCCATACATGCTTAAACTTATTTTTTTATGGAGCATTGTTTCTTCTAGCTTGTTTTACACGAACGACGGGTCATCTACTGTGATATAGAGGGTGTTTGGGAGTGTGGTAGTGGTTTCTTTTCAAATAGCTTTTCGTGCCGAAAAGCATGCCAATAATGTTTTTTTATTTTTTAAAATTATTTTTGATATCAGCACATCAAAACGATCAAAAAAGTACAAACCGTATTCAATTTTAGCAAAAAAAAAAAAATTTGAAATTTTGCAAAAAACCGTTTGGACCGCAGTACCAAACGGCCTCATATATAAACTATCATTATTTACAGTATTTTTCGGTTACTTCTAGTGATTTGTAAATTGAGTTTCAAGTTTTGGAATCCCAAAACCCTATTTTTAGTTTTTTAACTTGAAATTATAAATACATTATGCAAATATAAATATAATTTCTTTAAAGAATTATAAAGTTAAAAAATTAAAAAGAAATAACTACTTTAAAAAAATAAAATAAATGATTTAAAAAAATAAAGAAACAATAGTGTGAATTGTAAAATCTAAATAAAAAAAAATCATGCAAAGTGAAAAAACATAAATAAAAAAGAGTAAGGGCATTAAATAAAAAACAAACAAAAATAAACTAGGCTTTTGGCTCGGTCAGCCATTCATTGATTTTTTTTTTAGTTGCCCATTTATTTTTTTATAAAAATAAAAAAACAAACCAAATATCATTTATAATTTTAGTTCCCAATCATTGAAAAGGAGGTTGAAAAATAAGGTTAGGCTTTTAGGATTTTTTTTTTCCAGTTTAAAAATTTATTTTTACTTAATAAACATTTTTATAATGATGGTGGATTAATTTATCAAATTAAAATATTCTAAAATTGATCTAAAAATACAAAACTAAACTAGAAAAAAATAATCTCTCAACATAATCTATTTTTTTTTATAACATTTTTCTGTTGCTAGATTATGATCAAAGGATAACTTTCTCTTTTCTTTATTAATTTCCAACGAGTTTATCTTTTTATTTTCATATTCAAGAATTGAAAAATAAATTAAATGAACTTTTGAATTAAAATAATTTTTGCGTGAATATTGTATTTTCCATGTGGTTTTTGCATTGTTTTTTAAATGTAGGTTCAATTTCTTTGAATTTCTTTTTTTTTTTTTACAAATTTAAACTATAACTCATTAAATTTGTCACAAAAGAATTCAACTGGGAAAATAATTAAAAAAAAATCATAGTAATGCTCATATGAAAGTAGCACCCCAATTGTTTTAGTATATTAGTTAATCATTTAACATGCCAACACACCGGTGGAGGTGAAATATTTTTTTTTTATTCCAAACAATGCACATGTGTTGTGAAAAAAAAAGGCTGCATAGAAAGAATATCTGATAATATTATAAAAAAACTACTATAATCACATAAAAAAGTAAAAATTAAACAATATATAATAAACTAATATCCTAAATATATTTTTAATCATTTAATTTGAATGAATTTAAACCAAAATATAACAAATCCTTTACAGAGAAATCCTAGACACTTAGACGTAGCCCGTAAAAAAAAAAAAGGTAAAGCCTATACGTGTTGCCTAATTTTTTTCTTTTTAAGATGTATTGTCTATTTTTTTTTTAAAAAGCAAACAAATAACATGTTTATAGATAATGTGCCGCATGCTGGTATAATCACCATACATTATAGGTGCTCAAATAAATTGGGTTTTGGGGTTTTGACCTTTTAACTTCAATTAATAATGTTTTATAAGTATCACTATATTAATTTAGCTGTTTTGTTATTGCAGCTCAGAATTAAAAAAGAAAAAAAGATTTGAAATCGCACAAGTAAGAAGTCATTGTACACTAGCAATGAAAGTAATGGTACGCATTTCTTGTTTCTAAGATTAGGATTTTGCATGCATGCATGTGAATGAGCAATGGTCTATAAAAACCGCTAGGTATAAATAGCTCTCCCATCAATGCATATATCTAGTAATAATATGACATCGTTACTACAAAGTATTCTTAACTGAACAAAAACATGTTACATTGATAGAAACATTGTACCAATTAATTTGATTTTTCTCTTTTTTTACAATTTCTCGAAAGCTAATTTTGCATGATATTGTTAGCAATCAATTATTGGAATATTAATTAGTGGTATTCACTTACTTAATATAAGAAATACCCATTCGACAATGCATGATTTGATTTTTTTCGAAAAATAAAAATTAACATTACTCTTTTCCAACACACACAGAAAACCTCCAATATTTAAAACAAACAGGACGATAAAACGTTGGCAAGTTTGTGTCATCAGTTTTTATGTAATATTTTTATTTGGTGACATGTTGGAGTCATCTGTCTGAAGAAGATTTGAATATTCCATTTTTACCTTATCGATTTTTTTTCTCAAGAATAAATATTGGCTTTAGCTGGCTCTTATAGGCTGTAAAGTAAAGGGAAGTTTGTTAACTGGGGTCCAAGATCCGCCATAGCTGCTAACGATTTATTACTATTCCTCTATTATAGGAAGTCAACGGCTCTATCGAGGTTTCTTTATTGATGGGCCTTAAACAGACCCCTTACAGATTTGGTTCTTCTTCCCTTCGAGCGCCATTCAAGTCTTTGTTTCCCAGAACTATTGATGCCATGAAGTAAGTTTTTTTTTTTTTTTTAATTGCTGAGTGGTTTTCATCAAGAAATCTAATCTTGCTTGTTTGGCTTCGTTTTTTTAGTTTTCTGGTTCAGTGATTGTTTTGTTCATAGTCCATGTTGATTATAGTTACTGCTTTTTTCTTGATATTTAGAAAGAATTTAATGGGGTTTTGTTAGGACTCTTTAGAGATTATAGAGCAGAGTAGGTCTGGTGATTGGTCAAACGATGCATGGTAGCAATTTTGTTTGTTAATTTCATCAAAGGCCTAGTTTTGTTTTTCTTCTCTGATGAAATAGGTTTTGTTCATGGACAGTGTGATGTGGATTCAATATTGAGACATATGGTTGCCGTTTTGTGAATGGTTTCCAGAAAGTGTGGAAGTTCAGCAGTCCTTTTCTTAGATAGTGAGGTGCCTATTTTGTATGTAAATTGTTGTTATTAATCCCCTGTTTAATTTGTTACTAACCAGCTGTTAGTAACAATTTTCCCTAGTATTTTCCGACAGGTAGGTTTTGAATTGCTTATTTAAGGACGCTTGTTGTTGTTGGTGTACCTGCTTCTTAAACATTTGTGGTTGTAGAGAAATTGTTGTTCACTATGAATGCATCCTGCTTGTCTCTTTCTGATTTTGATTTAGGCGTTGAGGTTAATCACAACTCCTTCGCAAACTGGGATTCATTCAATGTTATTACTAGGTTGCTTGTCCTTGGTTGACTCTTAGCATCGTGCTGTGTATCATTTTTTGGGTGTACTTGCAGAAGTTGGAGATTGCAGGAAGATTTCAAATCTTCTCTTGATGCATTGAAGATGTGTTTCTATTTATAATTGTTGAACCCGTCATTTAGTAAACTCAGTCCTGTGGTTTAAAAATTTCAAAACCATTTAGATTATAGATTTTAAATGAATTCAATACCATTAGATGAGTACTCGTCAAAGAAGTTAGAATTATAGATTGTAAATGAGTTCAATGCCAGTCCCACATGTTACTCAACTTAGATTCAGTATGATCTCTGGGGTGACTATACATCAATTGATGGATTGTCGATTGTATAGTAGGCTTGCATGTTCTCATAGATATTAATGCTAGTTTCTTCCTGTGCCTGAAGCATAACCTCTTAGAATGTCATTTTTTATAGTCAATCGAATGTCCTTTTGGAAGAGTTTTACTCAAGTGTATTGACTTTATCTTTTGTATTCTGGCAATATGTTTGCTTTTCACAGAGGAAGAAAGATTTTGGGGGTTTCTCTTTCTATCTTGCTTATAAACATGGCTGCTATAATGGAGCGCGCTGATGAAAATCTCCTTCCTGCTGTTTATAAAGAAGTTAGTCAAGCTTTTAATGCTGGACCATCTGATCTGGGGTATCTTACTTTCATAAGGAACTTTGTGCAGGGACTGTCATCACCATTGGCAGGTATTTTAGTTATAAACCATGCCCGTCCCACGGTTCTTGCAATGGGAACTTTGTGTTGGGCCTTATCAACTGCTGCGGTGGGTGCAAGCCAGCATTTCTCGCAAGCTGCATTCTGGAGAGCAGTAAATGGCTTTGGACTGGCAATTGTAATACCAGCATTGCAATCTTTCATTGCTGATAGCTATAAGGATGGTGTGAGGGGTACTGGATTTGGATTGCTAAGCTTTATTGGTAACTTGGGTGGTATAGGTGGTGGTGTTCTGGCAACAGTTATGGCTGGTCAGCAGTATTGGGGTGTACAAGGATGGCGTTTTGCCTTCATCATGATGGCATCATTGAGTTTACTCATAGGGTTACTTGTTTTCTTATTTGTGGTTGATCCAAGGAAAACAATTGGTGTCAACCGTGACACAAGTGAGAATTTTGAAAGGTGCCTATTTCTTTCTTGAGACTATTTAGTTTCTTCACATGCTTTGCTTATTGTAATTTACATTTAATCAAAATTTCATTTCAACTTAAAAATAAAAGTACAGTGTTGTAATTGAACCTTCTTTCAATTTTCTGTGTAAATAGGTGATGGGGAAGTCAACGTCTATGATTCTTTTGGTTTGGTAATTCAGCTTCTTTTTGCTGCAGAGATGAACTGGTAGAAAAGGGGAATTCATTATCAATTTGGACAGAGTCCTGGACAGCAACAAAAGCCGTTATGAAAGTGAAAACATTTCAGATAATTGTCCTGCAGGGCATTGTTGGTTCCCTGCCATGGACTGCAATGGTGTTTTTTACCATGTGGTTTGAACTGATTGGTAAGCACATTCCAATTTTATTTCACTCCAAACTGTATTTTCATCTGAAATACATTGAAATTGCTGATGATATGCTACCATTGCATCATTCATCAAAATTGAGCCGCCATGATGAAATTCACCTGTTTCGTTATGCAACGAGTCATATAGTTTTGAAATGGTGTAGGGAATCTGTTGCAATAGGATAATTACTCCAGAACATTCAATAATAACAGGTTGGCTGTTTCCTATTGTCTCATTACAGTGCCATGGTCTCAACTTTCAGGTTTTAATCATAACAAAACAGCAGCTCTCCTAAGTTTCTTTGCTGTTGGGTGTTCATTGGGGTCCCTCCTTGGTGGCATAATAGCTGATCGAATGTCACATCTTTACCCTCACTCTGGCCGTATCATGTGTGCCCAGTTTAGTGCCTTCATGGGCATCCCATTCTCTTGGTTTCTCCTCAGAGTGATTCCACAATCGGTAAGCAGCTATTTCACCTTTGCTGTTACCCTTTTCATGATGGGCCTAACAATCAGCTGGAATGGTACTGCTGTCAATGCCCCCATGTTCGCCGAGGTGGTGCCTGTAAAACACCGGACTATGATTTACGCATACGATCGTGCTTTTGAAGGATCGTTCTCTTCTTTTGCGGCGCCATTGGTCGGAATCCTTTCAGAGCAGATGTTTGGTTATGATTCAAAGTCTGTTGATCCAGTTAAAGGTTCTGTAAGAGAAGCTTCTGCACTGTCTAAAGGCCTTCTTTCGATGATGGCAGTTCCATTTGGTTTGTGTTGCTTGTTTTACACTCCATTGTATAGATATTTTAGGCAAGACCGTGAAAATGCAAGAACGGCGGGTTCAAAAGCATTAGAGATCATGTAAGAAGCCTTTTCAGAGTTTCCACCATGCAACATGTTTTTCATGAAGCGTTTTTTTCGAGGATTCATAATTCTGTGCATTTCACTTGAAGCGTATCGACATGGCTTTCGACTGCAGCACGTAGTTGGCTGTGTGCTGGTCGTTGTATGACCAATTTTCTTGGTGATTGACCCTTTTTTAGCTCCAACTAGATGTGTGTCCCATGGCGCCAATTGTTTTTTCCACTGTAAATAAGGAAAGCTAAGGCAACGCTAGCATTCTTAACGAGAGAGAAAAAAAAAACCCCGATAACTGGGTCATTGACTTTATTCGAGTCAATAAACTAGCATCGTTTTGATATAGGAATTAAAAAAATGAAAAAAACAGCAATAATGTTTTTTATAAAGAACCTAAAAAAAAAGATTGAAGTCAATCCTTGTTAATATTGAAGCCCCATTGAAGGTAAATTCAAAAAAATAATAAAATAAAATTCTTAATTATAAAATTTTAAAGGATAAAATTTGAAAAAAAAAGTAATATAAAAAAGAACCAAAATAAAAGAAAGAGCTATAAAAAGAAAGCACATAAAAGTTGATCAAAAATAAATTGAAATTAAATGTTGAGTATGAATTATAATGAGTACCTATGTGTCTGAATTTTTAATATTTGTACCCTACTTGTTACCCACCAGATAAAAAATATAAATATTCATAAATTAACTAATATTTAAATTTGAAGCATGTGTTTGTATGTCAAATTATTAAAATATAAAATAGTGTGTGTGTGTGTTTTATCAATATCAAAATGTATATATATCACATTGTATTAAAAAAAAATCAAGATGTTCTCCAATATATTTGTATAATATAAATATATATATTTTGCTTAGGTTCAAGTGGATTTTGAGTATGTTTTAATAATATTTATACCTTATTTATTACTCACCTATTGGGTAAGGTAATCATCCAAAAAACACCAATTCATTTTGGGCGGGTCAAGGTGACATCTATTAGGTTCAGATTAAATTGCAATTTCTAATGTAAAGGGATGAAATTGGAAACAAAATAGAATTAAAAAAATACTAAAAATAAAATAAATAACAATTTAAAAAATGAGAACTAAATTTAAAATAATAAATAAAATAAAATAAAATAAAATGATTATGGATGAAATTGAAAAAAAAAACTAACCTAAAAAAGATTAAAAAAATAGATAAAAATAAAAAGAATAAGGTCCAAATTTAAAATGAAAACTAAATGAAATCAAATGATAAGGAAAAAAATTAAAAACAAAAATTAACCTACAAAAGATTTTAAAAAAGAAGAAGATGAAAGTTAAAGAATAAGGATCACATTGTATTTACAAAACAAATGGAAGGAAGCTTGTGCACTTTGTCTAAAAGAGAAAAGAGAGAAGGGGGAGAAGGAGAAAAAAGTCTATTGAAGCCCCGCCATTCATTTGTCGCTATCATGCAGACCACTTCCTGAAAGGTCTTGATGCATTGCTTTAAACACTGCAACGAAAGGTGATGTTTGATGGGAAGGGGCCCGCACACGTTGCCTAAAAGGGCACGAGTTTCTCCCACCGCATGCACCAACTATTCTTTTTTAAAAGATATTTTATATGTCAAAAGATTCAATTGCCCTAACTTGAATTGGCAATTACAGAAAAGCCAGAGGAAAATGACAGAAATACCCCTTGATCTAAGTAAAAGAAAAACAAATATGCAAGGGTATTTAAGTAACTACAATGTTAAAAAAAATTTTAAAAACAAAATAACCCCTTGCCCCCAGGTTATATTTTTGTTTTTAAAGGATAAATTAATAATTTAACTGTTCAATAAAAATATAAAGATATCAATTTATTTCTAAACAAACTGATAATGCCAATTGAACCCATAAAAAGATTTTGGCCCCCAAACCCAGCCCTTTCATTACAAATGTAGAGGGCAAAATCATCAGTAATAATCTTCTACAGTGCACTGAGCCTTGAAAGATGGATGGGGTTTATTATTATTATTATTATTATTATTATTATTAATGAGAACTGCTTTTCATAACTAAGCTTGTGTTCTCAATGTTTTGTGTGATTTGATGCTATCTATTTAGGTACAATATACACCATTCACCACAGTATTACTCCTCTGTTAGGAAACGGAAGAAATGATACATGATAATGAGTCTGGCGCACTCGCATGCACCACCCCAGATCATCAAGGCTGTTCTACGTTGCTGATGAACACTTGAACAACATGATCATCCACCTGTGTTCTTTGAATTGCTAACGTCCAATTTGAGGCGTCAGCTTGTTGATTAGCCACGACAAACGGGAAAAGAGACAGGTAAAGCTATCTAATTAGGTGTGCAGGAACCCGAAGTTGATGGTTACATAATGATTCCAAAGGAGCCAATGAGATTGACCTGAGCCTCCAGCAAAGTGCAAATATGTGGTCTTCCAAACCCACGCAACTGCATTTAAGACTGCAACAACGAGCAAGTCCAAACATCTCCTTAAATAATCCACGGAAGCCACCTTCGATTGGATTTTACAAAGATTAACAGATATGAACGGACGGGAAGTATTTCCATAACCAGATATGACAGTGAAATAATACAGTGAGAGGTCCGATAATTCACGCTTGAGCACGAACGCTCGCATGGAGACCGAGACAGAACGTTAATTCCCTAAGCCATGCGCAAATTCTTGTCTAACCTCGCTCCACATTGAAATAAATAATATAACAAGTCGACATACAAATTGCATCCAAGAGTTACAATAGCATACAGATTATGTTTGTGTTTTCAGTTGCATGGTATCCTAGGAACTAAGGCCCCCAGCTCCACCCAGAGAATCAAAAAGGATGACAACGTAATTTGAAGATAAATTTTACAACCACGGGCATTCAAGCATTGATAACACATTTGAATTGGCACTGTGTACCACCACATAGAACCTAAATACACCGTGGAAAGAAGGATTGCCCCACATACCCGCCAGTCATAGCCCTTCTCACATTAGATTCAAACATCTTTGGGTTGTCCCTCAACACTGCTGCAGCATCATGATTAAGGGGATCCTCGTAATTTGGTTCCTGAAAGCACAATATTAAATGAAGTAAACTGAATAGATGTAAAGAGGTCAGAGATACCAAATGCCAACAAAATCACAGGGATGAACTTGATAGTTGAACACACAAAATAATACCGTGAAGAGATGATATAATCCATAAATGATGGTGTTTATATTGAGGACAGGTTTCCAATCTTCTCGCAAGATATTGAGACAGACATTTCCTTCCAAGTCGATGTTTGGATGGTAGACCTGCAAGTTGAACAAACAATGTATAAAGACCATCTTAATCCATTAAAACATTAATTAATTTAGAAAAACAATGTCTTAATAAAATACCTTGGTTTTGCATTTAACTTTTGGTGCTTCGTGTGGGTAGATCGGGGAAACTTGGAAAGAGAACAAAAATGTTCCACCACTTCAAACACGAATGAGAGTATTAAGTAAAATAATCATTTCTAGAAAAGAAATGATACAGTTTTTCAGATCATATAACAAAGAAACTTATGAAATACAGAGACTAAACTTTAGAGAAAGTTCATTACAAATAATATCCTTCATCTGGCCGGATAGAAACCTCAAAGCTCATAAGGTCATCCTTGCCATTGGGGAACGTCATGGTGCATGATTTAGGTAAGTTCAGCTCAGAAATATCTGCAACATGCGATGTAATGTAGGAAATGAGTGAGAATGTCAAAAAGATAACACCACATAAGAAATGATCTCAACTTCCAAGATTATCTATTTTATATAGTGTTCCTTGAAGCAGACAACTAGAACCAACTTAAATAAGAAAAGTTTGTTTTATAAACTGGTTCAGGATTGAGTTTGTTACTACAACAAATTCATGTATAGTTTGATCTGCAGAAATCTGTTGTTGATCTATCCCAGTTACATGATATCACATCAAGTAAAAGGGTCCAGTGGGAGGTGCGAGAAGATTGAAAGCAAGATCAAATAATATGCTATGTGTGCGGGTTTCTTTGAGCCAATGAATTGCTTGAAACATTACAACAGAACTTGCAACTTTCAATTCAACACACACCTCTTTCTTAGCCCAAGAAGAGAAACAAAAATCTTTTCATCCTAGAGAAATCATCCAACTAATTAATCTTCCTCTCCTTGTACATCAAAGTTACAAAAAATTATTATGACATTGCTAACTTGGGTTGAGAAACATTTTTAAGAACTAACATGTAAACACTACAATAAGGCACGTATTCATCGTCAAAAACTTAAACGAGAGTAATTAAAACAGAACAAAATAAAACCGTGCAATTACTAACTACAAGGGGCAAACCTTTATGAAGACGCAATTCTCCAGCACTTTGCTTCTTGATCGGCACGCCACCATTAGCATTTTCAGCAAGTTCTCTCTGCTTTTCCTTCACTTTAAATAGCCGAATCATAGCTCCTGTCATAGAAAAAGAACAGCACTAATCAGCCATCAAATCCCTTTAGATTTTCACAAAGATCACGTGTATCAAAATAATCTACTCACCGTAACAACAGAAATCAAAATCGCACACAAAACTACTAACCAATCAATCAGGAAAAAAAAAAAAGAAGACAAATACCCAGTTAAATACACTAAGGATTTGCTCTAACCACAAAAGGACCCTCCAAAAACATCAAGAAGACGTGATTCTCTAGAGTCATTCACTAATTGAAAAATCGGATATCCATTGCTTTCAAGTTAAAAAGGACAAATTTTTTTAAACTAGATCGCAATCTTTTATATTCGAGTGAAAAATCATCCAGGAATGAAACGAAAATAAAGGGTTCCACCGCAATAACTAAAAAGCCCAAAAAAGATCCAAACTTTAAAACGTGAAACCACACACAAAAAAATCTGAATGATATCAAGAACAGAACACCAGCTCAAAACCCAGAAATCAAAATGCCTAAATCGCTGAAAGCGAGAAACCAAAATCTAAAATGAGAGAGAGACATGGATCTTGAAAGGTACCTTATCTGTTCGAGGAAAATCCACAGAGAGAAAAGGAGGAGTAAGTTTTTTTGATTGATTTACGAGCAAGCCTTTTTATAGAACGAGGGGAAAGGGGAATTTCTCTGTTGCACAGTGCACACAGATTTGGCTATGCAAATTATTTACGGGTAATGAAGACGGGACCCACCCCCTCTGGCTGGCCCTATGGTTCGTTCTCCTAATATTCTGTTGCAAATGCACAAAGAAAAGGACAAGCTTGCCCAAAGTCCTCTAACTCTATAAAGTATTTCGACTAAGTTCTTTAGTTGCGAATTTATGCAATTCAACCCTCAATTTACTTCGCCCATCAAAATCATTTATAAAATTAGAGATTTGTATGCATTTTTTCATTGGTTTTAAATATAACATTTCTCGATGGTATTTTGCTTATAAAAATTAAATCCTTAACATAATATTTTTGTGAGTCATTCAAACTATATTGATATATTTAAAAAAATAATTGTCAACATCTCTCTTAAGTTGAGAGTAGATAGTATAATATAAAAATAGATTAAAGCATTATTTTGTTCTCCAATCAAATAATGATGGTAAGTGTATTTTACAAAAATATTTCTGTAAGCAATATTTTATTTGAAAGTATGGTTGTAATTGCTTTTTAAAGTACTTTTCATGTCGAAATGTATCAAAATAAATTTTTTTATTTTTAAAAAATTATTTTTAAGATTAGCGCAACAAAACGATCCAAATTAACATGTGTTTTTAAACACTCTCTAAATATATATGTAATTTCATAGGTTTTGTAGATGTCATTTGTAAGTACAAATGCATAACAACTTACATAAGAAAAATAAATCTCGTTAATTTTTTTTTTTATGAAAAGGGGATAATGTTAATTAAAATATGATAATCTTAGAATAATATTGTTTAATATTGAAGTTTAAAGACTTAATTGAAAATTATATGCATAGTTGGGAGCTGGGTTGTAATTTTTCCAAAACCATAGCCTGCGGCCCACTGTAGTGTAGACACAAGTCATATGTGGATAAGTGAGGGAGATATGGAGTAGATTGCTTATTCGCTACGCTGCCATGGAATATTTTTGTATTTATAATCTTTTTGACAATCTTTTGTTCTTGTAGAGAAAAAAAATGTTGGTTTTTTTTTTCTATGGTGATTTTACAAAATTGTTTATAATTGTGTTCAAAATCCCACAAATTCAAATTAGTTTTGTTGACGTACTAATTAATTTTCGTCTATTAACTTTTTTTATTATTTTTCTAAGAATTTATTAACAGTAGATACATTAAAGATTCAATGCTCAAAATCTAGGAAATTTTTGGATTATGCCTTGTTTGGATGGAAATAGATCGGTAAATATTTGTTTTAAAAATGTTATATTTATAATATATTTGATATTATAATAGTTTTTATATGTGTAGTTTAAGAAAACAAATTTTTTAAAAATTCACTTTTAATTATTATTAATTTGATTATATATATATCTGGTTACAATTGTTTTTCAAATAGTTGTTGAATAAAATAGTAATTATTATAAATTAAATTAAATTTATAAATAAAAGTGTTATTGATCATAAAACAATTAAAAAAAATGTAATAATTTTATAATTTTAAATTAGATTATAATGTATACTACTATTAATATGTCATAAATACACCGATACGACATTAAGGTCATATTCGGAGCGGAGCACGAAGCACGCTTGATGGAGACGACTAGCTTTAGCAAAAACATCTGATGAGAATTGTAGATCCCTTCGAAGGATGGTGTGAGGATAGTTTGGTCTCTGTATTTTCAAAGGTTAAAAGCCATCTCTCTCCCTCTCTTTGTCATTGAAACGTGGGTTCTTCTTGGGAAAGCATGTTAAAAGCAAGCCAATAGGAAGAAGAGGAGGTTTGACAACATGATTGAAATATTAAAATAATAATATTATTTTTTTTATTTTAGTTTAATATTAATATATATTTTAAAAAACTTAAAAAATAATTTTTTAAAAGCCATCTCTCTCCCTTTCTTTGTCATTGAAACGTGGGTTCTTCTTGGGAAAGCATGTTAAAAGCAAGCCAATAGGAAGAAGAGGAGGTTTGACAACATGATTGAAATATTAAAATAATAATATTATTTTTTTTATTTTAGTTTAATATTAATATATATTTTAAAAAACTTAAAAAATAATTTTTTAAAAAAATTAAAATTTAATAAAAAATAGATTAAAACTCATTTCCAAACAGCACTTTAAATCTATCTCACACTAATAACTAATTATTGATAGAGTCCACTACTTTAACAATAAGTTACACGCTCCTACCAAACTATGTATTAGAATATATTTGTCTCAACCACTAAGTTAAATTAACCTTTAATTTATATATTGTACATATTTGTTTATAATCTAGTTATTTTCTAATTATAAGCTATTCTTAACTAATATATTTATTTATTATGAAAAATAGAAGAATGAAAAGAAAAACATGTGTAATGGAAATTTTAGTTAGGATAGAAGGTATTTTTTCTAATAAAGAAATACTAAATTGTAAATAGTCAATATTAGTGGATAAAGTATTTAATTATTTTTTAAAACTACAAATATTAATTAATTAATTTTGACAAATTATAGGGGCTAAGTTATAGTTCACTTAAATACATTGGAATTATTTTGAAACTAAAAAGAAAATTCATTTGTGGTTCAAACAAAAAAATTTAGCAGGTTGGAAGAATTTCTCCAAATTTTATTTCATTTTCAGTGTCTGGAATATTAGAAAAAAAAAAACCCTCCAAGTTAACTTTTTATGTTTTTTTATGTCAAGTCGACAAATTAACCTAAGTGATATAATTTCATCAAATTTAAATTCAATTTGTCTTTGTTGTTTGAGACGTTTTCACCTCAATCACACTCATCAAAAGCACAATGTGGTGAAAGTGTTGTTAAAGAAGCACAAAATGCTATTAAAATTACTTAAATATTTTCGATAATTTTAATCATTGTTTTCCTTTATTTAGAGGTCAATTTGTTAGAGACGTTCATCAACTTGTTTTCTACTTAAAACTTTTAATTCCTTAAAAAAAATCCATAAAGTACCGTTTGTTATATTTGTTGTACATCAATGAACAAAATGTCACCTTTTGTTTTCGATTCTACACATACTTTTCATGCCATTTTACTACAATGATATTTTTTAATAAATTTTTATTTAATAGCTTGTGTAATCAATCATTTTTTAACCCCATTTTATTTAATAGCTCATCTATTAAACTATTTAATAGTTTTTTTCTTCTAAATCCTATTTTTTTTTAGTATAACCATACAGAAATGTTCTTATGTACATTCTATCACATTTCATTAAATCAACTCAAGTAAAATAATTCGCAAATGAATATATAGATAAAATATATTATTTATAAATGATAAAATTACTTAAAACATAATTTATTTCAACATATCATATTTTTATTTATTAAAATTGATATCCTATTATTTATATTATTTATTTCATATTACATACTACATAATTAATCCAATGACTAGGTCAAATAAATAAGTGAAATATTATAAATTTGCCGTTATGATTTTATTATCACCAAAAGTGCCTTTAAAAATAAAATATTTACCATCTTTTTCGCTTAATTTCTAAACTCTTCTTTTTCTTCTTCATTCTCACCATCCAACTACTATTTTTGTATTTTTATGATTAATTACACTAAATCTTCTATAGTTTTTTTTTTTTGCTCTGTCTTTGTTTTTTTTTTAATTACCAATCAATAAAATCTTTTAAATTAGACAAAATTACTAAGTCATTTTCGTATATAATATATCAAAAGCTCGTACAAATGACATATCTTATATTCTCTCTCATCTATAACTAGTTCCCTCCCTCTCCCTAGAAGATATTCTATTTATAAATAATCCTAAATTGAAATCAAGATCTATGTTTTTAATCAATTTCTCCCTTGCAATGATGTTTGTTATTTATTTAGACACAATTTGTCTCATGCATTATTAGAATCTCATTCTTTTCTCATTTAAAACTTAATGTGTTCTGTTAGAGGCATGTCATATATTTTTTTTAATTGACATATTGAAATGTGCTGCAACTGTATTTTGTTTTTGTTAAATATTGTTAATTGATTACATTATAGGTTGTTTTGACTCAATTTAACTAAAAAATGAAATATTTATAATTGTTTAAAAGTTAATCTTAAGCTTGAAAAGCCCTAAAAAATTATTTTTTGCTTGAATATCGATAATATTTAGAACCCCATATACATTTTAGCCATTCTTTAACCTAATTAGTCATGTTTTATTAGAAAACATAAAAAAACTCAAAATTAAAGCTCATGTATTATTATTCACAAAACCTTAATTTATGTTTAAAACATGGTTAATTTATGACTTATGTTTAACTCTTATATAACCTTCATCTAACCATTTTTTTTTATATGATGAATGATATTTTTTAAAACCATGCAAAACCCTCAAATTGAAGCTCATGAATTACTGTTTATTAGACTTTAATCGCTTAATATATGCTTAAAATATGTTTAATTTATGTTTAACCATTATACAAACTTTGCTCAACTATTTTTAACATAACTAGTCATGTTTTATTGTAAACCTTAAAAAACTCCAAATTAAACTTACCAGTTATTGTTCATAAATCCTTAATTTTTAGTACATTTTGATTAACCATTGCTATACCATTATGTAATATTGTATTATACATCATGACAAGATATAAAATATAGCTTATCATAACAGTTCATCAGAAGTCAAAAGAGGTTGTTGGTATGACTATATAACTTACTTTGATATATTATTCATATGCAAGCAAGTTTTGGTGTAGAGGGAATATAATTTTTGATGATGCATCAATACTACAAATGTCTAATTTGCATAAAGATAAAAAATAATAATAAAAAGAGATCATCTTTACATTGATGTAGATCCTATTAATTCTCATTTAATAATGGAAATACCAAGGTGTTATTTAGACAAACCAAATGATGGTAGGCTAGGCAGGATAAAATACTTCTATGATGTTAATAGAAGCAATAAAGTGGTACTATATTTTGATAAAGAAGATTTATTTAGTGATGATGTTGATGTCAACAATGAAAGAAGTGAAATGATTTTTGAAAGTGTTAGAAGGTAAATGTTGGCAATGCTGGAAGTGAAATGAGTAAAAGCATTAATGTTGGCAGTGCTAGAAATGAAATGGTTGTTGTTAACACTTTTAGTATAAATAAGAGGGGTGGTAATGAATATGATAAAGATGATGAAGAGGAAATAGATGATAATTATATTCCTTCTGATAAGGAAGGATTTAAATGTTTTTAATAAAGCTGAATATGAGTAAATTGATAATTTAAAATGTGATGTTTGTTTTAGTAAAACTTTAGATAATGCCTCGAACTCCAAGAATAAATAAAATATAAGCGATGATGATAATGATATCGATATCAAAAGTGGTGCAAAATCTTTGAGTAGTAATGAGGGTGATAAAAAAGAAAGTGGTAGGGTGAGGAAGAAAGAACATAAGAAAAATGATGATCTAAAATCTGGTTATAAATATAAGATATTTAAAGTGGTAGTTGGTGGATCAATTGAGTTTGAAAAATGTTATATTCTCACTAATATCAATCATTTTAGATATATTTTGAGTGAATATAAAAGGAAGTATGAATATCATATGAAAATATATACATACTAATACAAAAACAATTAGAGCCACATGAATGAGTGCTGGTTGTTAAAGATGGGTATGTGCTTCTAATGTTCATGGTAGCAAGACTTTTATGATAAAATCATTGGAACATAAGTATAGTTTTATGAGGTCAATATATATAAAAAGTTGTTAATTTAACGTGGATGACAAATATGTTGTTGCCAGTAAATTAGTCATAACCTAAACATTTCAAATGAAACATTATATGCAATTTTCTATAACAATTTTATGATTAAACCATGCTCAATGCTGTATAACAAGTTAGGACCAAGACCAAAGGGTTTGTTAAAGAAAGTCACAATAAAGCTTTTAAAAGACTTCTTGGGTATGTGTAGTTATTGAAACAATATAATCCAAGTTTTGGTGTTTATTTAGGGCTTAACCCTAATTTTAATTTGGATATTTATTCACCATGAAAGTTTTGACAAGTTTATGTTTATTTGAAAGCTATGAAGGAGGGCTTTTTTAATGGATGAAAACCATTAATTATTATCGATAGATGCCATCTCAAAGGTCTAGATAAATGTTTCTTATTATTGTAAATGAGATTGGGTGCCGATAATAGACTATTTTCTATTATGTATGTTGTTGTTAAGGCTGAAAAACATAACATATGATGATGATTCATGTATGTTTTAGATGAATCCATCAAGATTGGAGTGTATTGGAGGTTATTGTTGAGGTTGAAAACAATTATTATTTACATTTTGTTATGTAAAAATCTTGCATTTATTTATATATTTTTTTCTATAATTATTAATGTTTTCTTTTCCTTTTTTAAAGTCTATTAGAAGCTATTATTGAGTTATTCCTAGAGGCAACACATAAGTATTGTTCAAGGTATATTTATATCAATTAAAGTAATAAAGAGGTTCATACTTTGGAGCTAAAACTTAGATTTTGGAGTACCTAAAAAACTTATATGAATATTCATTCCTACAATTATTTGAAGTATATCACAACGGTCAACAATGCAACTCTAAAATAATTAAATAATATTCCTAATAATACTTTGGATTAGACATTTGTTTGATAATGAAATTAAGATTAAACAAGTAACTAACAATTCAGCTGAATCATTCAATAATTGGTTGAAAAATATAAGATTATGCTAATTTATATTACTAGAAAAAAATTAGATTAAAAATTATATTTAGATTTAATAATAGATTTGTTCAAGTTGTACATTGATAAACATGTAGCACACTTTATGTTAGAAAGTTATTAGATAAGTCTTTTGAGATGTCTAGACATACAAGAATGGTTTCAACAAGTTCTAACGAATATCAAGTCTTTGAAGGCCAGACCAAAGTTTCTATTGATTTGGAGAAAAAATAGTGTTTGTATGGTGAATGGTTAAAGACTAGCATTCTATAAAGATATATGGTCCAGTGTGTGCATCATCAAACAATTGAGTTAGAAGATTTATGTCATGTATATTGCATTATTAAATATTTAGAAATACATATAACAAGGTGGTGCACCTATTACCAGAAGCTGATCTAGATCTTAAAAAAATATTATTATTTCACTTCCAACCTTAAAAAGAATGTGGGTAAATAAAAAAAAAGAATAAACAAAGGAACAAGAAAAAAACAAACCTAGTACTATAAGAATAAAAAAGGCTTCCATATTTAGGTGTAATATCTATAAGCAATATGACCACAATTCTAGAATATACTAAAGAGATAATAATGTATAAATTAAAGGATCAAATGTTGGTAAGGGTTCTGTTGTTGGTGGTAGAGGATTAAGAGGTTCTTGAGATGTGAGAGTTGATAAAGGTTGTGAGAAAGTTGATAGAGATGGTGGAAGAGCTATCGGTTCACTCTTCTCTCAACCATCAACACAAATACAAGTGAGTCTTCTAAATATGCATGGTGTTTCATTTAGTTTAGTGATTTTTATTATTATTATTAATCAATGTTGTTTGAAATTGCAAGCTGGTATTGATATTTTCTCTCTCTCAAGATCCAGCCCAAACTAGATGTATTGATTAAAAGATGTAGAATAACTAATATATGAATTTTTTTTTTTAACTATTTGAACCTAATAAGAATTTAAATATTATGGATCATTGTTGTGTTTATGGCAGTTCAAATTATGGGTTTTACTTTATTTAATGTGTATGTTTTTTATATATGTGATGTTGATGTTTCATGCATTTTGTTTAATAGGGTATATTATAGTTAGAAACATTAACATTACACACCAAATTAAATATTAACAATAACTTTATACTTGCAAAGCTTGCTTCTATATTATGATTCTTGATCCAAAATCTACATAATTTATTTTTTATTTTCTTCATTTCATATAGTATTGAAGCAATATAATTAACATCTCATCATCCTTTTATTGTTAATTCAATATCATTAATATGTTTGCATATGTGTGACTTGTCATTATATCTAGAGAGTAGCTTGTTTTTACTTGCTTTTGTTTTCGATATCCTAATTGTTGATTTTTCATACGTTTTATATATTTTCTATTTTTGAATTTTAGTCCATCCAAGTTGTTGGAAGTTTGTATGTTATTAGCATTTGATGAATATAATAACATGTTGATAATGCATGTTCTTGTTGTTGGCAATAAATGTGCTGCAAATTTTGGGTTTTTGACAATGAGTTTTGGGTTGTTATTGGTTGCATATAAGATTGAAATTGGTATGTGTTTTAGCTGAAAATGTTAGTTATATTTACTTAAGTTTTGAGGCTATGTTTGCTAAATTTTTAGAAGTGGATTTTGCTGGAAATTGAGATGTGTTTTTGCTGAAAATGTTGGTAGTGTTTGCTTGAATTTAAGGCAATGTTTTGTTAGATTTATGGTAGTGTGTTTGATGGATTTATTATAGTGTGTTTGCTAAAATTTTATGAGTTAGTTCGCTTGAATATAATGGTGAGTTTTATGCTTAAATGGTGTTTGTGTTGATAGTATGGCTGCAAGTTTGTGTTTGCTAGAAATGGTGAAGAATTGTTGAGAAAATTGTGTAAATAAAATGAAGAATGAGAAGTTTATTAGGTTGAAATGATGAGGTAAGATGGAGATATTTTGTTAAAAACATGTAAATGATGATATTTATATTATGAAGGTATTGAAAAATAACTATTTTTTTCCCAAAAAAATGACAATGGTAATTTCAATGGTATTTTTACTATTTTAATGCAACTTGAATTCTTTAGTTATTGAATTGAATATAAGGACAATCTTGTAAATAATTCAACATTTTTTGGTGCACAAGTAAGAAGATAGGAAGTTTTATGAATATATAAACTTTAGTATGTAAAGTTTAATTTCTAAAAGAATGGTGTTAAAAAGAAAAATAATTAGCAAACTATTGGAGGTTCAATGTGATTTAACTCTTTTTATTTTTTTATTTTTTATTTTTTTATCTCAACATCAACAAATATTTACATACATATTTTTCTAGCCAAGACAAATTCATAACAAAGTAGCGAAATTTGTATAAAAAATATTAATATATCTCATATTATATTGCTTAAATCCTAACCTTTGAACATATTGAAAAATAACTCATAAAACAAAAGAGATGAACTAGATTTTATTAGAACATCATTCAAAAACTATAATCAATAAAATTAACATTTTTATCTAGAAATAACCAAAAAACCATAAAAAATGATCTAAACAAACTCATTGGTCTTGTTTTTTTTTTTTTAAAAAAAAAGCTTTTCAAATTAAATCAAAGATTGTTTTCTATCATTAATTTTGATAAAAAAAAATCTAACATTTCTTTTGAAACATTAAATCTAAAACCAAATACAGGTTTTTAAACCTGTCCTATCACACCAAAACATAAGGAACCAAAAGCCTCGAAATCCTTAAATGATAAAAATCCATCTTAAAATCTATATTCTTAGCACTTAAATTCTCAATCATAGCATCCATTTTCAACCTCATATAACATTAAAACCAAGTTTTTGAAGTGTCTAAACATTAAAGCCCTAATGCTCGAAAGAATCGCATGAATTGGGCTTGTGAAGATTTGAAAAAAATGTGGTTGTGGTGATGAGATTATGATGGGGAGATGAAGAGTTTAGAGAAAATGAGGGATGAGAGAAAGGTAAGAATTGAAAAGATGATTGAAAATTTGAGTGTTTTGATATATTTGATGACCATGAAAAAGAAAAAGTTGTTTTAGGTTTTCGAAGAGAAGTCATTTTTTTTGGTTATTTGAAAATTTTAATAAAAAATCAACTTTCCTTTTATTAGCTTATGAAAAGAGAGATTTTTATCGTTTTTTTTTTTTTTTGTCAAAGATAAAGGAGATAAAATGGTGTTTTTACCTTAAATTTTTGGGATGGCATTTTCATCATTGTTTTAAGATGATGCTTACCGAGAATGTGAATTAGAAGAAACTATGGGATGTAAAGTGCTTATATACTCAAAATATAATTTTTTTTAATATGTTTTCTTTTATAATTTGTTCAATTAGATTGAATTGGCTAGATGCCATGAATAAAGGGGTAAAAAGTTAAAAAGATGGATAAAACTATCATACACTACCTTAATTTTATTTTTCATGTATTGTTTTAATAATAAAAATATTATCTAAACTAATTTATATGTAAACTAAGATTATATCCCTACCAAAATGATCTTAATGTTGCACCCATCATATCAACAATGAATTGAATAAATCGTCTTAGTGTTGTTTCAAAATTTGAATTTAAAAATTTAAAAATCACCTTTATTATAAAGCTAATTTTAAAAAATTTTATAGTAAAAATAATAATTAATAACATCTTATAAATTATTTTATGAATAAAATTTTAATAAATAAATAAATATAAATAAGAAAAATAAAATTCATGATACATAAAAAATAATAAAAATATTTTCCCATTTTTTTAAAAAATTAACCATATAAAATAATTAATAGGCTCTCGGGTTTTAAAAAATAAGAATAAAAATTGTTAAAAAGTTTGTTTAAAAAACAAGAAGAAATTTAATTTTCATTCGAAACGTTTCAGAAAAAACCAAGTGGACTCTCCCATTGCAAACTCTCAAAATCCATTTATCAGTCCTTGTAACGTCTCCTCCTCACCGGGTAAATCCTCAGCCACTCTCTCTCTCTCACCGAGACAGCCAAAAGACCCCATCCACAACCAAAAAAATGGCGAGAATCAATTTTTCGGTATTAACAATTCTATCAGTTACACTCCTCCTTCCCGTTCTCTCCCTCTCTTTCTCCCCTGACTCGCCCTCAGATCGTCGCCTCTTAGTCCTCCTCGACGACTTGTCACTCAAATCTTCCCTCTCAATCTTCTTCAATTCTCTCAAATCTCGCGGTTTTGATCTCGATTTCAAGCTTGCGGATGACCCAAAACTCGCCCTTCAACGTTATGGCCAGTACTTGTATGATGGCTTGATTCTCTTCTCTCCTTCAATCGAAAGTAAGTTATTAATTTGAAAGAAATTGTTGTTTATCTTTGTCAAGTTTTGGTTTTTATGGTCCTGTTTCTGATTTGAGAAAATGGGTTTTGTTCTTTTTACTTTTTTTATTTTTTATTTTTTGGGAATGATTTGTGATTTGGGCAATTGGGTTTGTTTGTTCTTGTTACCGTTAGGATTTGGTGGTGCATTGGATTTAGCTGCGGTGCTTGACTTTGTTGACTCGGGTCATGATCTGATTATTGCGGCCGATAGTTCTGCTTCTGATTTGATTAAGAGTGTAGCTACTGAATGTGGGGTTGATTTTGATGAGGTTAGTGTTGAATTTGTGATTCATTGGTTTTTTTTTCATTTTATTTATTTAGTTTAATTTGTTTACTGAGTTTATGTAATGTTGTAGGATCCATCGGCTCTGGTTATTGATCATAAAAGTTATGCAGTCGCTGGGACTGAGGGTGATCATACATTGATTGCTGCAGATGATTTTATTGAATCCGATGTGCTGCTTGGAAAAAACAAGATTGAGGTTGGTTTGTCTGATTGTTTCGTTCCTTATATTAAGTCTTTTTCCTGCTATTATGGATCAGTGAATTCCTTGGGAAGTTTAAGGTTCGAGTTTTGAATGTTTATGGGTTTTGGATTAAACAGGCTCCTGTTCTCTTTAAAGGGATTGCACATTCTTTAAATGCAGCAAATACCCTGGTGAGGTCAAATGTGTCTTCGTTTATTTCTTTGTTACTGTAGCTAGATGAAAAAGTTTTGAAGGGTTTGTGCTAATGGTTTCTGGGGCATGTGGCATGATGTATAGGTATTGAAGGTCCTTTCTGCATCTCCTTCTGCTTATTCAGCTAATCCAAGTTCCAAATTGTCAAGTCCTCCATCATTAACCGGATCTTCCATCTCATTGCTTTCAGTAATTCAGGTAACTTGGCTCCCGCCATCAAATTGTCACCCGTTTTCTCTTATCACACGCGCAACAGCTGAATAACAATTGTTTGTTGTGTTGTACTTAATGGTTTATTGTTCTTTTGTTTGCTGACCATTCTGTTGGTCTCTAATTATACTTCCTTATGATGGTTCTGATGCATACAACCCCACATGTACATATGACCATTGCATGTCATAGTGGATGTCTGTGTTTTGAACACTGCTCTTAGCTGAGGTTTTGAGAAAAATAAAAAAAATTGAGGCGAAATTTCTACTCACCAATTTTTTTATGTAATGCAGGCTAGAAACAATGCTCGGATTATGATTACAGGCTCATTGGATATGTTTAGTAACCGGTATGCAATCATGTGATGGTTTTTCAACTTTAGTGTTTCTCTAGCAATTATTTGGTTTATATCTGTTGACACAATCTCTTCATTTCATGATTCAGAATTTTCAGATCAAGTGTACAGAAAGCTGGGAGCCCAAAAAAGTAAGTGAAGTTCTTATTGAACTCCTTTTCATTTTACATGTACTTTGGGAACCTGAGGTTTTTCTAAACCTGCTGTTTCACGACTTGCAATACAGAATGGCCTCATCCATCATTTTAACTGTTTGCTGTGCAAATGCATATTTTTTCTGTGTACCTAGATATAGTACAATGGACTGAGAATGGGAAAAATAATGGTTAATGGCTGAGTTCATTTCGAAGAGTACAAGGAAATCACCTTTCTTTACATCATTAAGGCTTTACATAGGCTGAGATCGTGTTGAATTGTTGATAACATTATATTCATACATGTCTCAAACTTTATTTGCAAGATTCAATTTTTATTTTACACAAACACACAACGCGGGTGTACTTCTGTATATGTCAAGGCCTCAATTGACTGATGTCAGAGCTCCTGGCCCACATAGCTTCTATTTTCCTTGGTTGATTCCCATTCACAATATGCTTATGGATACAATAAGAGGAATAACTTTCTTGGAGGACCCACAAAGCCATGATGTTTGTGTTTGTATGCTCACCAAAGAGTACTTGCTAATTTTGTGCTCACAGTGGGAGAAGGGGGATGTCATTGCTCCTGATTTTAGTTGTTGAAATTTTTAGTTGGGTACTTTTGTTAATTTTCATCCATATGCTAGGCAATATGTTTTGCTTGTGAACAGAAATTCATACATTTTTAGAGGAGGAAAGTCACGTTATCTGTGACCTTGTGTTGGCAGATATGATAAATCTGGTAATGAGCAATTTGTGACTGAACTTAGCAAATGGGTCTTCCATGAAAGAGGTCATCTGAAGGTTAGGCCTTTATTTCAGCCGTCTTGAGTTATTTAATACATCTTGCTAATGTGCAATCAAATTGCAACATTTTGAGACATGCTAAAGAATAGTCTTTAGATTGTTGATACAATGGCAATTTTTAGATCTTTCTTTCTTTCTTTCTTTCACTTGATTGTGTTTCGTTGCATTTTCATCTATTGTGTAATATCAAGTCTTGTTCTTGACCTCCAGGCTGTGAATCTTAGACACAATAAAGCTGGGGAAACAGATGAGCCTGCAATGTACAGGATCAAGGATGATCTGGTAACTTGTCAAGCTGATTGCTCATTTAGTTATTTGAAATTCTTTTCTGAGAAGCTACATATGAGAGAGAGTATCGACAATCACTGTGAACTTCTATATGAGTGCAGGATTTTTCTGTTGAGATATATGAATGGTCTGGAAAGAGCTGGGAGCCCTATGTGGCCAATGATGTTCAGGTCCAGTTCTATATGATGAGCCCCTATGTGTTGAAAACCCTATCAAATGACAAAAAGGTACATCTTTTCTATCATCCAATATTCATTTCCTTGCTAGTTACATCCCTGCTTGTGCCAATGTCTCTGATCATTTGTGCACCTGGTTTTCAGGGCTTGTATCATACATCATTCAAGGTGCCTGATGTTTATGGGGTTTTCCAGTTTAAGGTCGAGTATAACAGGCTTGGATATACTAGCCTGTTGCTCTCCAAACAGGTAAGCTTCTTGGACTAGTATGATCTCTTCTCTACCTAATCAACTTACCAACTTCTTGGTTTACTTTATTTTTGTAGTGGATTGATTGTTTTGGTTATGATTGATGTTGAAAATGTTGGTTGCAATTTGATGATAGTAATTTAACCAAAGATAAACATATTTGGGACTTCTTATGAAAAGGAATTTGGATAGCTAGCTCAGGTGGCAACAGTATTCTGGCATTTCAGATAGTAGAAGTGGTGCGCAACTGTATCAATTCAGTGGCTTTATTTTTTGCTGGAGGGACATATTTATGTTCATCTGGGGAAAAGCACTTTGAGAAATATTATTATATGCTGGCCTGTCCAAAGATCCATTCATGGGGCAACAATAATGAATCCCAAAGAAATTGATTGCAAATTGTAATGCTTCTAGTTACAAAATGCATGAATTTATGCATGCTACTTTTATTTTTTATGAAGATTCCTGCATCTATTATTGTATGTTGTCAATATACCCTCGTTTGTAATTGTAATGTTGAACATCCTGAAAGGCACCGAGTAAAAAGCCAATTTATACTGTGATTGCAGATTCCAGTTCGGCCCTTCAGACACAATGAATATGAGAGATTTATAACAGCAGCTTTTCCCTACTATGGAGCTTCTTTTACAATGGTATTCTCTAAAAAAAACCTGGAATTTTATTATTTTGTGAATCTATATCATTTGTGTATGTGCAAGTGCGTTCTAAGCAAATGGTCCTGTTGATTGCAGATGGCTGGCTTCTTTATCTTCAGCTTTGTTTACCTGTACCACAAGTGAAAGCCCTGTTATAATAGAGATGATTGCTTTGCTATTAAGATGCTCATTTTAACACATGGAGAATATTTCGAGGGCCTTGTAGCAGCTTCCCTTGCAATTTTCATTATTTAGGAGGAATTATGGTGAAATGACATTGTACTAAAATTATCCACCATTAGCATTGCACCTGTAGAAAACTTTTGATGAGTATTAGAACCATGACATTATAGGTTTTATGCAGTTTTACTATATGGTAAATCAATTGCTAGATTTTGGTCTAATAAATTTGTAAGCGAGACTAAATCTTTTGAGAATTTCTCCTACAGTCTCCCACACATTCACTATTTGGAAAATATGCTTTTTAGGTTTTTTTCTTCCCTTCCGTTTGGCACATTCGCCTTTTAGCTTTCACTAGATATTTGATTATTGTTTTACCATGAGGTTATTTTTTTCAACAAAAAAATTTTTATATAGATTTTTTCAATAAATTTTTATATTTAAAAAAATTCTAAGTGAAAATTAAAAAATTTAGACATTTAATTAAATAAATTAAGAATTATATATGTTAATAAATAATAATAAAAAAACTTATCAGCCATTGCTAAAAATAAAAATTATAAAAATTTAAAATAAATACAAATCAATATATTTAATTTTATAAGATGTAATATGATGTTTTATGTGGTTGTGTTAGTTTAATTTGTTAATTAAAATAATTTTTTTATTTAATTAAATAATAATAAAAATAAATACATTAAATTAATGAATAAAATAGAAAAAAAAATATGTAATGCTACAAGTATTATTTGAAAATATTTTTTTTATTTTTAAAAATAAAATTTAGCTATACAAAAGATTAAAAAGATTATACATTAATTAGAAAAATCTCTTAAAAAATTAAATGTATAATTAAAAAATAATTTTTATTTTAAATAGACTTTCTAAATAACATAAAAAAGATATTAATCTGAATAAAAATAAAAATAAAAATAAAAATAAAAAATACGGTTAAAATTAAAATTAATTTAAACACACTTTCATTGACTTTTTGTTAGCATTGGTTAATTGAGGAATAATAATAATAATAATAAAAGCTAAAACTTAAAAGACACGACGGTGGAAAGATTTTATTTACTGTAGCACCATTTTATTATGAATTTCAATAATAAAATTATGATTTTATTCCTTAATCAAATAACATTTGGCTTGACTTATAAGGATGATATATTTTTTTTTTTTGATGAATAATAAAAATACTAAAATGTCATTAGAGACAGATAATGAATGTCTGATATTTAGGGGAATTTTTGGTTTTTAACTTTTGAATGTATAATAAAATTACTTAAATGCAAGAAGCCTCCGGTCAAGGATTTTTCTTTTCATATTATTTTTTTGTTAATTATTATTTTAATGAGGGCATTGTGGTTTTTTTGTTAGAAATTAAATAACATTAAAATTTAAAAAGTTGTTAGTCTGGAGGCATTTACGCATTTTGGGGCGTACATGTGGTGCCTCACAATGATCAAAACTATATTTTTATCGTGTTTTTAGAAGAGCGGATGCTACATATGTTAGAGGAAGTTAGACGGTTTTTCACCGGTGAGTCTTTTCCCCCTTTATTTTCTTTTGGCTCCCCTTTAAATTGTAGGTTGATCCTCTTTGTTTTTTTTTTTTCTTCTTTAGTCTTTTCTCATTTGATTTCTAATTTTTTTCATTGGTTTTTTTGTAAAAATGTTAATTTTTTTCAATTTAGTCCTTCAATTTCATTTTGTTATATATTAATTTTTTTAATTTGGTCATTATTCTTTTGAACTTGATTTTCTCCTTGGCTTTTTTATAAAAATTTTATTGATTTTCAATTTTATATTCCAATCCAAGTTTATAGTGTGTTATTTTTTTTGATTTAGTTCTCATTATTTTGATTTTTTTCTTTTTATTAGAGTTATTTTTATTTTCAATTTAAATCTCCAATAAAAAAAATTTAGTTTCCCTCTAATTTATTTTTTATTTTGATTTTCATCATCATTATTTTAATTATCATTTTTTGTTTTAAATCCTTTCGTTAATTAATTATTTGTTGGTTTTATTTTTTAGTGTTTGATTTGCTAGAGATTGTGCTTTGCTATTTTTTATGTATGATGCTTCTAGTTTATTTTTTAAATTCATTATTTGACATTATGTTTTTTTGTTTAAAAAAAGAATTGCCTTTGTAGTTTTCTTTAATTTGTTTTCTGTTAAGTTATCATAATTACATGAATTATTTCATGAATTTTGTAAATTTACTCGGATTGACTCACCATTTATTACTCAGATTATGTGTCTATTGCACTATCTCGAGTTGACTCAGCCGACTTTTTGTCTATTTATAATCCAAATTCATAATTTCAAAGACTTTTTTTTCTAAGGTATGGTGTTTTTTTTTAATTATTTGTTTTTTACTGTTGTTTATTTTTTTATTGTCCAGTTAAAATAAAATTAATTTATTAAATTCAGTCGATGTTATAACCCTTATTATTAATTTCTCTTATTTATTTAAAACACGCTTATCATACCCATATATTATGGTCGAGAGTCATGCAGCTAATTCGTTGAAAAGAAAGAAAGATTGTTTTAAAAGAAGGTAAAAAAAATAAAGGAAAGTGAAATAGAAGAAAAAGAGTTGGCCATGAAATAGAAATAAAAATTACACTGGAAATACATACATTTATTTGATGTAAATTTTTTAAAGTTCATACTTTAATTTTTAATTTGACACACATGTTATATTATTTACATAAAGTTAAGGTTTTTGTTTTTAGATTTGAGAATAAAAAAAAAATTTATTGAGTTGAAATTTTATTTTAAAATTTTAAATATAGGAAGCATGGTAACATATGCCTCGTTTACCCTTTCAAGAAAATAAAAATAAAAAATTCATTGATTTGCCTAAAAGAAGTAATAACCACTACCACATTTTAATTATATAAGCATGCAATCAAATAAAATCAGTATTTACAAAAGTAATAATAATCATTCAAACTTATTAATAAACTTCCCTTGAAGGCTTAAAATCCATGGCTCAAATAATGTGCCCAAGCCTGACCTCAATTGACTCAATTTCAGAGAAAAATCCAATCTCTATAAGTTCAGCTTTGAGAAAGAGTGTATCCTTCATAGACTTAGAGGGTGTTTGGGAGTGTGGTTGCTGTTGCTTTTCAAAGTGCTTTTCGTGCTGAAAAGCATGCCAATAATGTTTTTTTATTTTTTAAAAATCATTTTTGATATCAGCACATCAAAACAATCTAAAAAGTACAAACCGCATTCAATTTTAGCAAAAAAAAAAAATTAAATTTTTACCAAAAACAATTTCAAACTCAATGCCAAACGCTCTTTTTATAAGATGAACCCGACTTTCACAGGCTTAGCCTTGAAAATAGCCCACCCTTATGGTCTCAACTTTAGAGAAGAGCCCAACGTTCATGGGTTTGACATAATAGAAGAGCCCAATATCATAAGGTCGGTCTAGAGGAAGAACCCACCCCCTAGACTCAGTTTAAGAGAAAAGCTTAGCATTATGGGCTCAACTTAAAAAAATAGCTCAATGTCATGAGCTCAGCTTAATAGAATATCTTAACTCTTATTGACTCGACTAAAGGGAAAAGCTCAGTCCTTATGGACTCAGTTACATTTTGGATCCTACTTTTACTATACCCTTATGTGTATAAAGTCCTCTAAAGGCCTATCATATTTCCATCAACATTAATGATTTGTATGGGATAAAGTATAAAAGACTTCTAAAAGCTTACCATATTTTCATCGCATTAATGTTCGTGAAATAGATATTTTTTCTTCATCAACACTATATATAAAAAAATTACACTCTTGCTCTTCACCTCCACAAAAAAAACAAGACGCATGAGCTATAAATAGCCTCATGAACCATTTAAGCTCCATGTTTACAATCTCTATTTTCTACTAAATACATATTTTTAGAGCATCTCTCTCTAAAACAATATTTACTTAAGTATCTAAGAGTTCCCGAACCTACCAATAAAGACCTTTTATAGGTATTAGTCTCCGACTACCTTAGCTTACCAAGCATTAGTCACCTTGATTAGAGGGAATGGATTGGATTGTTAGAACCAAAAAATTAACCGAGTATCCAATACATAAACCTTACTTCTAAGCTACTTGAATTTTTTTTGACATCATCACATATAAAAAATAATTTTGAGAAATCCTATCATAAAATTAGAAGAATTATATTTTATTATTGAAATAAGTATAAAAAATCAACAATTAAACATTTGTAATTAGATGGTATTCTATTTTGTTAGGATAGAATAGTCTAACACCTTTTTCACTCACATGACTCATCATCGAGAGTTGTCCAATACCCCATTTACACACTTCTCCTCGCCCACAATATAGGGTGCTAACTTTCCTTGTGTGCAATGACCACCCTTCTATGCCAATAGCTATCTCGCTTTAAATGACACCTTTATATCACTAACCCGTTAGTCAATGGCATAATAAGCATCATAACTACTATCAAGCATCAATCTTTTCACCAATGATGCAACAACCAATAAATCATTTGTAACTTCATTCATTATAAGGCGTTTGTAAGTTCACTCTTCATAAAGATAAGCTGACGTGTTAGAGGTCTATAAACACCTGAAGAGATGAATAAGCAACAAGACCACACAAAAAATAAGTCCTCATAACAGGAATCCAAACACCAAGTAGAGTAGACCATGCAAGGCCTAGAACCACATTACTGCTCTCGCTCTTGCTCCCCTGCTACACTACTCAACTCCTCCATTACTTACTTGCATGCTTAACATACTTCTCTCTTTCTATATTTACTAAGTATCAGATAATCCAATGTTCCAATAGAAACCTTGTTATATATATATATATATATATATATATATATATATATATATATATAAACTTGTGAAAGTTACCTTGCAAACTCATTAGACCAGTGACAAGTCCAATCACTCTAGGAATCGGCAAAATCCATAATCCCATCAACTTATCAATTAGGTTAAGCATAATCACTCCACCATCCTAAGATCACAACTTATAAAAAAGTTCAATTTAACCTTTAATTTTCACGACTTCATCTTCAGAAAACATGAAGGAGATGATAATATAAGCATGGAGGTAAATAATAAGTATTGATGTGATCAAAATCATCTTATTTAGTATATCATTATCTTTTTTCATTTTTTATTAAAAAACAAGAACTAATTTTTGTTTTTAGTTTTATAAAGAAAGGTGTTAATATTTTCCTCCACAGTGTATAAATTTCATTCCATATTAGATTGACCAAAATATCTCTAATTATATTTTTCATAAATAATGATATTTAATATCAGTATTAAAAATATAGCTAAAAGTAAAAAAAATTCTTCTTTTTTCTAACAAGGATAGTTAGACTTTAGCCTTTTTTATCCTTACCTACCACTAAATTTAATTGATTTAAAAAATTTGTCACACTACATTATTTTTCTTGTTAAAGATTGTTTTTCAAATACCATCCATCAATGAAATAATAATTATTTTTAAAAATATAATATGGTAATAAAAATTTTAAGAACTTCATTTTTTATATACCTCTTGTTTTTTAATTAATTTGAAAATAATATTTTAACATAATCCTATTATGTCAAAGTAAGATACTCTATAAACACACTAAAAGATAATAGATAATGTGGTATATTAATAAAAAATGTAATAAAAGTAAAGTTGGATTAAAAATTTAAACTATTCATAAAAGAAGTTAATGGCACAATTTACTCTTATATAATAGGGTAATTTTCAATACATAATTATGTTTTTAATGAAACTATATTTTTAATAAGTGTTATTAAATTTTCTAGCCAAACAATCATAATGAATCAAGTGATTTGCACACAATTATTTTTTATTTTCAAAATATCCTTATGTGTTAGACAAATGAAAAACTTTTATCTGTAAATCAAATAATTAACTTTGATGATTTAGTCTAAAACTTTTACCAAAATAATATATTAAAAATTAAAAAATTCAAAAATGAAATTAACTCATTTAAAAATATAAAGAATTTAGCTAATATTTTTTTAAAAAACAATAATTTACTAAACAATAATACCAAAAAAATCATCAACAATAAATATAATGGGTCACACAAGATTTCAAAGCTTACTTGTATTTGAGTGATTCACATGATCCATTTTGATTATGATTGATGATTTTTTTATATGTAATTGTATTTATTTTATCAAGATTTTTATAATAATATAATGATGTCATCTTCAAAAGTTTTTATGTTTCTGAAATTTCTTTTATTTTTTCCTTGTTTGTTTTTACTTTTCTTGTCTGTTTATTGGAAATTATTTCACAGATGGCAACAACTTGCAAGTGGCAGATTTCAATTCTAAATTTTTAACATGTGTTATTTATTTAAATATTTTTTTCGCTGTATTATTTTAACGTGCTGAAAAAAACCTACTTTTATTTGGAAAAACAGAATCACCAGTCAAATTCCGACAATTCACATGCTTAAGGAAAAGATGTTGATAAAGCGTCCTATAAGACCCATCCACAGCAATCCAAAATCCTATCCTTGTCACTTCTTTATTTTCAATGGATTTCGGGCGGTTTAGAATGTGATAATAATTTTTTAAAATATTTTTTTATGTTAAAATATTTTAAAATAATATATATTTTTTTAATTTTTAAAAATTATTTTTAAAATCAATATAATTTTTTTTTTATTTTTTTAAAAACACGAAATAGCCGTATTTCCAAACACTCCTACATGTATCCCAGTTCCACACTCTCTCTGTCCCTGTCCAAAATTTCCAATCTCCCTCTCCCTCTAGGACACTTGAATGTTTTTCCATTTCTGGCTGAAGTTAAACTCTCATGGCCAACCGTTGTAGTGCTATTGTTTAGAACCTAACCTGTGTTTCATTTGTAGTTCAGCTTTTTATTACAACTACATAGTAAGATCAACCCCTCTTTCTCTGTCTCTCTCTCTTCCTCCTAGACACACACAGAGAAAATGACTTCTGTGAATCTGGGTTCATGGTTTCAGACATCAATCATCAACAAAGATACAGGACCCAGATCCATACGCATCTCAAAAAATTTATCTCCAGGTTCTAAAAGTCTTCAAATTGCTTCAGTACATCAAAAACAGAGAAAACCCATGTCTTCAATTTGTGCGGTTCTCGCAAAAGAAGAGACTATTCAAGAAGATCAACGAAAACCCACTTTTGATTTCAAGTCTTACATGCTGCAAAAAGCGAATTCTGTTAACAAAGCATTAGATGCTGCTGTTTCTCTTAAAGAGCCGGCTAAAATCCATGAGTCTATGCGATACTCTCTTTTGGCTGGTGGCAAGAGGGTTAGGCCAGTGCTTTGTCTCGCTGCGTGTGACCTTGTTGGTGGGTCTGAATCCATGGCTTTGCCTGCTGCTTGTGCCGTAGAAATGATCCATACTATGTCATTAATGCATGATGATCTTCCTTGCATGGATAACGATGATCTTCGCCGTGGAAAACCCACCAATCATATTGTTTTTGGCGAGGATGTTGCGGTTTTGGCAGGGGATGCTTTACTGTCATTTGCTTTTGAGCATATTGCAGTGTCTACAATCCATGTTTCGCCTCTTAGAATTGTTCGTGCAATTGGTGAATTGGCGAAAGCTATTGGTGCTGAAGGACTTGTCGCCGGACAAGTTGTTGATATTTGTTCTGAAGGGTTGTCCGAAGTGGGGTTGGAGCAGCTTGAATTTATTCATGTTCATAAGACTGCGAAGTTGTTGGAAGGTGCTGTTGTTCTAGGGGCCATATTAGGTGGAGGAACCGATGAGGAAGTTGAGAAATTGAGGAAATATGCAATAAGTATTGGATTATTGTTTCAAGTAGTGGATGATATTCTTGATGTTACCAAATCTTCACAAGAATTGGGGAAAACTGCAGGGAAGGATTTGGTTGCGGATAAGGTTACTTATCCTAGGTTAATGGGAATTGAGAAGTCTCGGGAGTTTGCTGAGAGGCTGCTGAACGAAGCCAAGGACATGCTTACTGGATTTAATCAAGAGAAGACCGCTCCGTTGATTGCTTTGGCTAATTACATTGCTTACAGGCAAAACTAATTTATGTTGTGTTACTGAGGTTGTGCCAATGTCGCGATTCAGATCAATAGCAATAGGGACAACTTAATTTTCTCCCTGTGCTTAAGTTTTCATTGGTTGTAAAACAAGCATGTTGAACTTCCCCTTGAAATTGGGGTTACTTGACAATTAGTTGCTTTGTCATTCTTATTGCTTGATTGTCAGGTTTTTCATTGATAAGAATTGTGGTCTATAAAGTGAATTCAATATGCACTAAATGCAAGAAGAATGTTTTGTGACAGCGTGTAAGGCTCTTCAGTGTCGTTCAAGAATTGCAAATAAAGATTATCTTTCAGAACCTAGCTAACCCTCTTAGGACTTCCTGTTTTTTGTAGTTCTGCCTAGATGAAGAATGCATTCATAGATTTGAGGCATCTGCACTGTTGAAAGCTTGAAGTTTACTGTTCCCTCAAAGCATACAGTTGTAGGCTCTGTAATGTTATGTTTCCTTTCTGCTTCAGCAAACTTTTAAGTGGTTTTGTTTTCTGTATCTCTTCTTATTGTGTTTTCTCCTGCTGGTGTGCTTCGTCATGTCCTGTAGCACCATCGCATGCAAATCTGTTTGCCTCTTGTTGTCTGCCAAAAGGACTGATTTCTAGCTTCTTGAACTTGAGCTGGGCACGCTGGGCTGCTATCACGAACAGGCCTCTTCTGGAGACTCTTAAGCAGCTAATCGGAGAACCATAAATGAGGTTCTAGTCCGGGTTTGTTTTGTTGTTCTTTCTAATATTTTTGTTGCTGGAATGAACCAAGATGAGTAATTGATACTGAAAATGAAGTTGCTGATTTTGCATTCCTTGAAGTTTTGTGATAATCAACACCGATTCAAATTTTTGTGTAGCCTCTCGGAGGCGCCTGATAATGAGAGAAATGTCTTGCATTACATTGAGAATTCATGAACTTGGAACGCCATGGAAAATCAACTTCAATTGGCCCACAGTTGATATTTGCTTATTTTCCAGTAGCAGCATGGGATACACGTTGATACAGAGTCACATATTTTTGTCCCTTTCCATGCCAACAATAGAAGGATGTAATTTCTCTCTCTCTCTGCAAAAAAAAAAAAAAAAAAAAGAACGCCGTTGCCGGGGATCGAACCCGGGTCACCCGCGTGACAGGCGGGAATACTTACCACTATACTACAACGACTCTGTTGCTTCAAGAACTTCGTAAACTTTATATAGAACAATAACAATAGACAAAACGGTGCTCCTGCCCTTTTCAAGTTGTGGAAACTGGAAAGGGGAATACAGAATGCTCCGCGTGACAGATGCTGCATGAAGGTGTCAAAATTTCAAACCAGTGTTTAATGGCATGGGACCCACCAACTCTTTAACTTAGCTTTAATGGACTTGATGATGGAGAAATGTCATTGGCCATGATTCACGAGTGGAGAAAATGAGAGTGGGGTTCAGTGCATTTTGATTTTTCGAGTCACAACTCACAATCGGAGAAAAGAGTATCAAAGCTGAGGTCAGTAGGTCAATTACAAATTTTATCATTATATTATTTTTCTGATTATTTATTTTGTTTTTAATTTTATTTCTTACTATTTTATCTTATTTAATTTTGATATCCAATCTTGTCCTCTTTCTTTTAATTACTATTTTTATTTTTTTTATTTTTTGTACTTTTTTTTATTTATCTTATTTTCAATTTCATACATCAACATTTTATTTCATTTAATTCATGTATTCAACGGTACTTATTCTTTTTATTGCTATTTTCTTTGATTTTTTAGCCTTTTATTGATTTATTTTATTTTTCAATTTAGTTCCTCATTGTTTTCTTTCATTTAGTTTTTATACCATATTTGGTCATCCTTGTTTTTGATTTAATTTGTTTTTTTAAAAAAAAATTTAGATGATTGTAAATTTTGTTTCATGATTTTTTCATGTTTGCTTTCTATAGAGTAATTTTGATCTCATGACCTAGGTCACACGTTTCAAGGATTAGCCCGATGTAACTTTAATTTTTTAGGTTCATCTTTTACAATTGTTTTTCTTTCTTCAACTTTCAAATTTGGATTGTTGGGTCTTAAACTTTATAATTTTTCTGTTTTTTTTATGTGGAGTTATCCTAATCTCATATCCCGTGTTGCAGGTTAGTTGAGTTAACCTGAGTTTACTCGAGTTTTTTTTAATTATATTTTTTTTAGTTTTACCTTTCATAATTTAGTTTTCTTGAGAGTTTACCTTCATTTTTTTTATTATTAAATTTTTTATATGTGGAGTTATCTTAGTCTCACGTCTAAACCATAGATTTAACATTCTAATTCGAGTCTGGTCTCTTTGTTCTTTTTTAAAATTAATTTCTTTCAGTTCACCATTCAATATTTTTTTATTGGTAATTAAGATTTAGATTTCTTTCATTTTTATCTTTGTTAGGTTTTCCCTTTCTCATTTATTTTTTTTATTATTAAATAAGATTCTTGAGATATTTTAAAAATATTTAGAGGGTATCTTTTCATAATATTAATGAGCATTTATTTTTTTTTATTTTTCATTGGCATTGTTTCGGGTTTTTGTTGTATTGATTTTTTTTAATTATATTATTAAATTAACCAAGATTATTGAACACATTCAAATTAATAGCCCGGTTCTAGATTTGTTTTGTTTCTTTAAAAACACTATCATTACTTGGACATCTTTTTATTATGTTTAGAAAAATTTAACCCGACCAATAACATTACACAAGTCTGTCATCAATTATATAATGGTGACTAGGGATTACAGTGTACAAATATTCAATTCATTAGGCTGATTTTATATCCTATCCACTAAAATAATATCCCATTTATATCCATTAAGAAATTACCCTTTAAAATCATGCCTGAAATATACTTTCCGATACAATTCCTGTTAAAACATAATTTGTCACGAATTTTCATTTTTGTCCTTGTAATTCTTGGAAAAAGTTATTTTTATTCTAAAGACTTAATAATTTTTTCTACGGGTAATTGGAAGCTTATTGATAAAAAAATAGTCCTCGTGTTAAAAGGTTTTTGCAATTAGGTCTTTGTATGTCAAAAGGATTTAAAAAGAATTAAAAAGAACTTAATAATTTTTTTTTATAGATAATTAAAAGCTTTTTGATAAAAGTTTTTGAAAGTTTCCCGATAGATATTTGTTGAGATTCGGTATGAAAAGAAAATTACATCAAGATATATGCACTTATAATAAGGTTTGGGCTTGCAGTTTATAAATTGGTTTTACCTTCACATTTAGCCAAGATTCATTGCATGTTTTAAGTTTCACTATTACATAAAGTTAAAGTAGATCCTTCTTGGATGTTATCTTAGGTTCCTTTGGAAATTAAAGAAGATTTAACTTTAGAAGTGAAGCCGATGAAAATACTAGATCAACATGAAAAAGAACTTAGGAATAAAAATATCTCTATAGTAAAGATACCGAGGAAGAGTTTTCAAGTCAAAAAAAGAGACCTTGAAAAGAGAAACAAAGATGAGGAGAAAGTATCCTAAGTTATTTCTAGAATGTACATTACAAACAAAAATTTTGTGGATTGAATTTTTTTTAAGGAGAAGAAAATGTAAACCCCCAATTAGAATTTTTGAGTTTGTGGAAAATAAATAAATATAATATATTTTCATATAAAAAAGAATATAAATTGACTTGAATGAAAAAGGGGTTAGCTTAGGAATAATACGAATAAGAAGAAAATGAATCAAAAGTAATATTTTTATTAGCTAAAGAGGAAACTAAAAGTGAAATTAAAAAAAAGCATTTGGATAAATAAAAGAGATAAAAGAAGAAATGGGGATCAAGTGAAAATAAAAAGAACTTGAGGCAAAATTGCAAGTAGGCCAAAATTACATACATAAAGACATGAATGGCTTCTGCCCAAGTGGTAGAGAGAGGGGAGGAGAGTTTTGTGTGTTTCAACTTGATTTTAACCTAGATTAAAACAAATTAAACATTAGAAAAGAAGAGTCAATGGATTAAAAAGGATTTATAAAGGGTTTAGACAAGAAATCTTAGCTTTGGAGAGTGAATAACAGCTTTGGAAAGTGAATAGCAGCGGTGGGTAGAAAGGAGAGAAAGAAAAGGAGAAAACTTATTTTCCTTGCTTTCTATCTTTGATTTTTTTATGATTAAGTGGAAATCAATCTTGTTTTATGTTTATTTAAATTCATTTTTATGGATTGATGAGTTGTGTGGATGAATATGTTTATTTAAATTCATTTTTATGGATTGATGAGTTGTGTGGATGAACTTTTAGGTAAAATTTTAGTGAGATAAATTAGTGTATTGATTTGAGGTATTGTATTTTAACCATGATTTTTGACATGAGAATAATAGGTTTAAGACAAGAATTAAGAAAAAAAATCTACCTTTGTTTGTACATGGAGAATTCAAGGCATGGAATTGTTTGATTAAATTTTAGACATTCATGAATAGAATTATGTTAGTTGGAATGCAAATTGATGGAATTGATGGAAATTTTAGATTGCTACTAAAATATTCAACCAAAGTAGAGATTTTGGGTTTGAGGACATTTGTTTGAATTGTTGTATGAATTATGTAGAACTAAACTAACTTAGATGGAAAATGGTTAAAAAGATGTAAAAAGTGTGGAAATTTATAAAAATATTCCGTTTTTCTTAATCTTTATAGTTGACCAAAGTAATAGTTAAAAAGGAGGATGGGTTTTATTAAGTTTATGGATTAAATTGGATGAATTTGATGATGATAAAAAAAAAAAAAAAAACATTAACATGGATGGAAGGAAAGAATATAAATGAGGGGATGAATTTGAGAAGATTTGAAATAAATGAAGAATTGAAAGAGAAATTATTAATATTTTAAATAGAATATTTGACTTGGAAGAAAAAAGTAAAAGTGTTGATGATGGTGTTTAATTTATCAAAATTAATTGGGATGTTGAATAAATTTGAATAAATGAATAAAGTTTAATTGATGAAAAAGAATATTAGTTTTTAAAGATTTGAAAGTCTTTTAATCTATGAATTATGAGATGAGTGGAAATTGAGAAAATAAATTTTTTTTTATGGAGAGAATTTTAAATTTACATATATAATTTAAATGATGATAATACAAGATAGGTTGCAGAAAGGGAATATATAACAAAGACTACTATTTAACAGCTAATAGCCAACGACGAGTAGGTGATATTCATCTTAATATGATTAGTAAATTCTTAATTAATGGCAATTGCAATTTCTTTAAATGTCCATTTATGTTGAGAAATTTACTAATCTTATATAAGAAAAATAAAAATGAATGAAGTACATGTGAAGAATTAGCATCCAAAAAGGGATTTCTAGACTTTTATATAGGAATGTTGGATTGACGGGCATTCAATTTGAGTTGCCTGGTTTAATTGGTAATCAAATGAAATTATTAGAATTACTAGCATTCTTTAAAATTACTAGATTAAATTAATTATCAGTGGGTTAGTCGAATACTTTGGGTATTCGTGAGAAATAATTGGATTATAAAGTATTAAAGAGATGGTCGGGAAAATTGAAAGAAATTTTAAATTTAAATGGTTATATACCAAGGAAGGATAAAATGATACAAAAATAAATTATGATGGGTTGGATGTTTTGTTTTAATTAATTGCTTTTTTATATGATTTGTTAATAAAGGTTAATGCAATAATGTGTTAATTAATCATTTTAGGTCCATCTCAAGCCTGACAAGAGTAATAATGCATATATTACTCTGTTTTATCACTAGGTGACTCATTTATATAATTTTGTTTGTGAGCTTTTATTTTGTGATTTTATTAGTGATGTTTTTGTTAAACATGTAACTTGTAATTAAGTAAATTCTAATGTTTGGAGTAAGAATGAACTCAAATGTTATTAATATTGTGTATTTTAGTTTTAAGCATTAATGTTGTATTCGATGTAGGCTATTTTATGACTTGAATTAATTATAAAGATGTTCTGATTGTCTTAAAAATATGACTTTGTGTGAATTGTTTAGTTCGCAAATGTTGAATTACTCTTCTTAAATTTTATTCTTTATTTATGAATTAATTGAAGTTATACATTTTATCCTTAAATTGTGATATTAAGAGTTGAGATTTAGAATAATTGGACTGTGATTATGGATTGATTTGTGTTATGATTGTAAATATTGATAATTTAGTATTATTTAATTATGAGAAAAGTCTGTTGAAATTTTTATAGAGTAGATTTTAAAAAAAATAACTGGAAATTACGGGTATTACATGTTTATTATAGTTTAAAAACTTGAATTAAGGATCGATCCGGGACAAGTCTCAGATTATAGGTTGGAATGATAAACTCTGCTGAAATTTTTATAGAGTAGATTTTAAAAAAAAAAATTGGAAATTACAGGTGTTACATGTTTATTATAGTTTTAAAACTTGAATTAAGGATCGATCCAGGACAAGTCTCAAATTATAGGTTGGAATGATAAACTCATGTTGACTCAGGTCTATGTATAAATAAAAATAATTATTATCACAGTTTTAAAATTCAACTTGAAATTTAACTCGTAGCAAGGTTTGAGTCACAAGTCAGGAGGGTCAATATGAACAAACCTAAAAAATATTATATAAAAAAAGAATAAAAGCAATCTCATTTTGACCTAGAAAAAATTTAAAAAAAATTAACAGGTTTTGGACCCATGTTTCATTCTGAATCAACCAAGGTTTTTTACTGAGTTAAGTGAAGTCAATCCTTCTTTTATTCTTTTTAAACTTGGATCGGTCCAAATCCATGGTTGGTCGGGTGCCGAGTCAACCCATCATGTCAATTTAGATTTTATAACTAGGATTATTATAATATTATTAATTTCAATACTTAATATAAACTAAAGTAAAAAAAAATCTAATTAATGTTTTTAAATATATAAGTTTGATTTTTTTTTATGTTTTATTCTGTTTTATTTATAATAACCAAACAACATACAAAGATAGTCACTTGTATATCACTATTAAATATATTTTTATTTTTATTTTATCTCCTTTATTTTTTATTATCTTTTTTTCATTTTGAAAAAAAATATTTTGTTTTTTCTATCTTGAAAAAAATAACTAAACGCTAAACTAATGCATGTACTCCTCGTTAACTCCATGTATACTGAGAAAATTAACTCAATTGTGTTGCCTTGACATATCATCTAAAATCTTCTCACATAATTACTTAATTCATTGACTAGTTATTGTAGTTGATAAATATTATTACATATATACGTGTGTTTTATGTCTCTCTCTCTCTCTCTCTCTCTCTCTCTCTCTATATATATATATATATATATATATATATATATATTTCAGATTAGGTTTGGTAGGTTTCAAGTTGGATTTAATAATATTTATATCCTATTTATTATTCATTAAAAAAAGTAACTGTGTAAAAAATATTAATCTATTTAGGTTGGTCGGTCTATCTTCATTAAATTCAAATAAATTTATAATCCCTAGCTGACACGAATCAATCACAGCTCCATCAAATCATAGGAATCAAACAGAGCAACAAAGCCACCTCCTTCCAAACCAACACCAACATTGCTAGCCTAAACCCTGAAAAGTCCCCTTTGGTAGGCAATTAGACTGTAAGAACCCATTTGGACTTTGGTGGGCCTTCAACCTTCCATCTCTCTCTGTTTTTTTTTTCCCTACTTTTCTTGACAGACCCTCCACCGAGAAAAGTAAGCCAAGTTGCATAATACTGAGGCTTAAACTATCAAATTGTTCAATCAAGTCCTTGAACTATGAATTTTTGAGCTCCTTTGCCCATCCATCAGACTCCATTTCATTTCACCAGTAGATCAACTGGTCAAACAAAACCCCCCAGGGAATTTTGTTTTGGTAATGAAGATTCAATCTATTTGCAAACAAAAGTTTAAAATTTTTAAAGGTGAAAAGTGACTTTCCTAGTATTTTCTAAATTTAAAACTCACTTAATTATAAAAACAAAACAAAAAAGCTAAAATGCTTCCAAATTTTGTGGAGAGCCCTAACAAAATCGTATGAACTTTCTAGATAGTTTTAGTTTTGTTCTCAAAATATTAATTAGCACATCCGTTTTTCAAGACTAATCTGGTTATAACTTAGTTAGGTGGCACATTACACATTTGATCATGCAACATATTTTGTGATCACATAAATTTTCTATTTTTTTGAAATTTTGTGAATATTTATTTTTTAAAAAACTTCCTGATCTTAAATTTTTTTTCAAATGCCTTAAAAATATATCAAAGTTTAATTAGCATATGTGAAAACTTCAAATTAAATAGTTAAAAATGAATTGGTTAGAAGGGTTTTTTTTTTTTTATCAATCGTCAAAATTTAACTCATTGACTTAATCGTGAAGTAACATGGAAATTGACGAAAGTGCAATATTTAAGCAAATAATGGAGATTTTCTTGCTTAAATTCGCCAAATTTTGAGGTTCGATGATTCATGGTTTGGGGGACATTTTTAAGAGTTACTTTTCTAGAAACCGACTAGATGATTTGTAATGTGATATTCTATGAGTCATACTAATTTTTTTAATGTAAAAAATATATTTAGATATTATGAATATTTTTTTTGTAAAAAAAATTTAAAATATATAAAAATTGATTAAATATGAATTGATAGTTTTGATAGGTTGAAAGATAACTCGAATAACAAGTAAAAATATAATTTGACTCAGAATAAATATTTAAAATATTTATTTTAATAAATATTGAGACAAAAGCATATTAGATCAATTCGAGTCAACTTTCTAATCTATATACCAAGTCATGAGATTATCATAATAATTCATTAGAAAGGAAATCAAAACAAATTATGAAGTTCACTTTTCAATAAACTAAATGTTGAAGAGTGAAATTGAAAAAAAAAAAGTCAATTAAAATAAATAACCTCAGAGAATAACCCCAGTCAACTCGGGTTAACTTGTCAAATTTGTGATCCAAGTTATGAGATTGGGATATCTCAATAGAAAGCACAATTTAAAAAAATTATGAATCTCAATTCTCAATTGATTTACTAATAAAAGATAAAACTGAGAAAAAATCGATTAAAAAAACACAAAAAACAACTCGAATTAACTAGTATTAACCTGTCAAACCTGTGACCCGAGTCATGAGATGGGAATAACCTCTTAAAACTTAGACCAAAACAAGTCACGAAACATAATTTTCAATCAACCTAATGTTAAATGATGAAATTAAAAAGAAAAAATTAATTAGAAAAAAAAGATAAAAAAACTCAAGACAACTGAATTAATCACTCAAACTTGCGGTTTAAGCCATGAATTCAGGTAACCTTATAAAAAATAAATTAAAAAATATAAACTTAATCTCTAATAAATCTAATATTGAAAATAAAATTGTAATTGAAAAAATAAATAAATTATATATATATATATAAAAAAACTAGATAGTGTAATATGAGGAGGTACAATAAAACCCTCTCCACCTTTATTCATTTTTTATTTTTTTGTTAATGATTGAAAGTAGAATTTTATTGATTTCAAGTTTATACACTTTAAGCCTTAATGCAAACTAGAGATCAATGGCAAATCATTTTAGGTTTGCGGAGAAATGTAGCTTTTGTTAGGTGGTAAAATTTTCTGTTATCTTTGTATGGTTTAAAACCACAGTTATTAAACCCGGCCCGGCCCGGCGGGTCGACCTGGGACCCTGTTGACCTGGTGGCTGGACCGGTCTGGGTTTAATAAAAAACCAGTTGTGGCAACAGCCCGATCAAACCCAGGTGACCCGGCCGGTTGACCCGGGACCCCGGCAAACTCGGATGAGACCCGTTTTTTGTTTTGTTTTTTTTTTTTTTTTTTAAAGATGTGGGATATGAAACCTATTAGTATATAAACTATATGTTCCCAAGAAAAAAGTCATAATTTTTCAATGTGAGATAAAAAAACATTTTGGTTTAAATACTTCAACTTAAAAAGATAACATAATATCTTTTCAATGTGAAATTTGAAGCACTTTCATATATATACTATGTGTTCCTATGAAAAAAGTTATGTTTTTTCAATGTGGGATTTGAAACCCATTAGTATATATACTTTATGTTCCCAAGAAAAAAATCATATTTTTTCAATGTGGGATAAAAAACCTTTAGTTTAAATACTTCAACTTAAAAGGATAACATAATATCTTTTTAATGTGAGATTTAAAGCCCTTTCATATATATATTCTGTATTTTCATAAAAAAAGTTATGTTTTTTCAATGTGAGATTTGAAATCTATTAGTATATATACTCTATGTTTTCAAGAAAAAAATCATGTTTTTTCAATGTGGAATAAAAAACCTTTTAGTTTAAATACTTTAACTTAAAAAGATAACATAGTATCTTTCCAATGTGGGATTTAAAGTCCTTTCATATATATACTCTATGTTCCAAGAAAAAAGTTATGTTTTTTCAATGTGGGATAAATTTTTTTTTTAATTTAAATACTTTAACTTAAAAGCTTAATATAATATCTTTTTAATATGAGATAAAAAAACTTTTTGGAATATTTTTTTAAACTTCATTATTTATAATATGTATAATTTATATTTACATGGATTTTTTCATATGAAATATTAAAAGTTTAATTTTTTTTTTAATTTTCCCGGGTTAATCCGGGCTGATCCAAGTTGACCCGGCCAAGGTCCCCGGGCCGGGTTTAATAACCATGTTTAAAACATCAATATATTATTTTTTATTCTTCATTAACCAATGATACTCATAGACTGTATGCAAATAAAATTTTAATTTATAATAATTCTAATCTTAATCCAAAATCCACACTCAAAGGTCCAAGCTAAAAAAAAAAAAGTTTTAGTTTTATAAAAGAAAAAACGATTAAAAGAGAAATTGAGGGTTTAAGAAAAATGTTGAAAAGAGATTCTCTCTCTCTCTCTCACACACACACACACACGTGTGTGTGCGTGTGTGTGTGTGTATTATTTGAACCAAGTAGAATGATTGGACTAATCATCAAAAAATCGTGAATTGGAAAGCAAAACATCTATTAATTTACTAAAATTATCATTGATTAAAAGAAACTTAAGCTTTAAGCTTTGTGGGGAAAATATTGTAACTTCAATTATTATACACTTTATCACGCTTCCGTGGATTTGAACAGTGAATTTGTTTGTTTTCATTTGATCCTTGAGCTTTTTTCCTCTTTAATTGAATTATTTTTTAGCCAAATAAATGACCAATTGCTTCCAAATTGTTAGCAAATGACAAAATTAAAAGGCAAATGACCAAAGTGAAAAGGATAGGAGGAATAGATAATTATGTCAAGATTGGTGAAAAAAAACACTTTGATCCTCATACTTTCAAATGATAATTTTTCAATCCTTCTAATTTTTTTTATAATTAACTTTGATTTGAAAAATAATTTTTTTTATTTCTTAGTCTCTAATTTGAAAGATTAGAGAGAAAGTTGTCAGAATTTAGTAATAGAAAGAGAAAATATGCATTGAGATCGATTTTAGCATCGAAAAGTATCAATCGTGGTATTAATAGGTTTTATTCGATGAGAAAAGTTTTGTGAAGATGTTCCTTGGTCTTCCCCTTGCTTGAAAAGGTAGATATTAGCTTAGGAAATTATTCGAACTCAAATTGATTTTGAGGTTTTTGATCGATTTTTGAGTCATTTGTGGCAACAAACACGTTTATTAAGGTCTTTATGATGTTTTGAGCAAAAGATGGGTTAAAAAATAAATTTTAGAGCATAAAATACATTTGCTTGATTTTTCTGCGACTCCAATTGTAGATGATGAGTTGTCTACTTATGTTTTTTTTTTTTTAATAAAATATGAATGGCATGTCGAACACTGTAATATTGAAAAAGAAAAGGTTTGGCATGCATGTCATGCCTTTTTTAATGGGCTTGGGGCGTGGGTAGGCCACGTGCCTAGTCTAATTGTCAATTGTTTTTAAATGCTATTTTTATCTTATGCATTTTCAACCATTTAAAGTTAAAAAAAATAATTATCCTTCATTATTTAATGGTTTCTTTTATTATTTGGCTTTAAAAAATGGATGTTTTTTTTTTGTTTTTTCAATCTCACATGCCTGGCTTATTTGTTCTTTTATTTTTTTATTTGATATAAAAAGAATTGCACACACTTGATTGTTGTGTGATTAGATGAAAGTAATTTAAGAGACAAAAAGTTATTAAATCTAGCTTGATGAATGATTTACATCTCAAATTTAGTAGATTAATTAGGTTTCACTTGAGTCTTTATTTATTTTTATTGAATATCTTTAACTTCAATTTTATCCTTCAACATTGGCATTATTATTTGTTTTAATTTACTTTTTACGGGGTTATGATGATTTTATAACCTAAATGACGAGTTTAGCTAATTAATTAGGATTAATCAAGATCGATATAATATGTCGTTGTTATAATATTTTTAAAAATATTATCCAACATGTTATTGTCTTTATATCATTAAAATCTTGTTAAATATGCATTTAATTTTGTATTTATAATTAATTTCTTTTCTTAAAAAACATAATTTTTTTTATTAAAAATAAACTTAATCCGCTGGGTAGCACATGGCAAATGATGTAGTAAATCACCATGTTAAGTTACCAATAACTCAACTATGTCCATGGTTACACTAAATGCACATACATGTTTAGAAAAAGACATGTCAATAATGTTTTTTTATTTTTTTAAAATTATTGTTGACATCAGTACATTAAAATGATTTGAAAACACTAAAAACATGTTAATTTGAAGTAAATAAAAAAAATTAAATTTTTTTAAAAGTGCTTTTGAAACGCAGAAATAAACAGACCCGTTGTTTCAGGCTTGTTTATTATTGTAGTTCAATCGTGTTTTTTTAAAAAATTAAAATGTTTTAGTTTTAAATTAATTTTTTTAGTGTTTTTAGATTGTTTTAATATCTTGATATCAAAAATAAAATTTTAAAAATAAAAAAATATTTTAATGTATTTTTAAGCAAAAAATATTTTGAAAAGTTATCTCTATTATATTCCCAAATAGACTTTTCGAGTCAATTAGCCAAGCCACTCGTGTAGTAATAACATAAGCATTTATCTCGTTTTGATATGCTGATATCAAAAATAAATTTTAAAAAATAAAAATAAATTATTTTAATATATTTTCAAGTAAAAATAATTTTAAAAAACAAATTATATTACACTCTCAATTAGCCAAGCCAAGCCAAGCCATTTGAGTCAATTAGCCAAGCCAGTCCCACAACAACAGCAGAAGCGTCTGTCTCGCTCGCCTACCTTTATTTGCTTCCATTCAGACTTTCTGTACTCTTTTGCAAGAAGAATCAACAAGAGAGTTTAGACCACAATTATAACACCGGCCTGGGTATTAGCCCAGCCAACGGACAAGATCGTTGATTTGGATTAACATGAAAAATTAAAAAGATATTTGAAATTTTAATATTTTATTTAAAAAAATTAAAAAATAATTTATATAAATGTAGGTTATATCTATTGTAAATAATAAAATTAAAAAAATTTATTTTATTTTATATTGAAAAGATATTTTTTTTTAAATTGAAGTATTTAAATAAAAAATAATTTTTATTTTATATTAAAAAAATAATTTTTTTTATGAATATAAAATATATCTACTAATAGGATTTCAATCACATATTAAAATAATAAAAAATCTTCTTCTAATATTTATACAATAAATTTTAATCAAGAAAAAAATAGTAGGAGGCTTATATGTATAAAATTGGACATACAAAAAGGAAAACCTTTTATTGCCCCAAAGCACGAGACAATGACTGCTTTCTTTACCGATAAATATTTGTTTCACGTATAAATTTTCAAAAACATGCTAAGAACAATGTTAGACTAGATATTCATAAATTATTTTTTTTATTAAACAAATATAAACATAAAAAGGGGTCTTATTTGGGTTACTCCGGCTCTTGAATCCCGGGTTAACCTGCCAGCCGACCTGTAATAGATAAGAATGGTTCAGACGCGTAGTTCGAATCTTCTTTACTCTTGCAACCAAACATAAAAATCTACTGATTCTTTACGGACGTTCTCAGTGACAACGTTGTTCTTTCTTTCCCTTTTCCACGCATTTTCTCTCATTTCCTCCGCTTTCTTGTCCTAAGAAGCCACTTCCGAACTAGACCCCTTCAAACCCTTTTTCTCTTTCTAGCGCTTTATTTTCATTGTTTATAAAACCTGTCTTTTTCTCGTAATTCATTTTCTTGTCACTTATTATTGCTTTGATTCTTACATTCACACAAGCAAAATCCCTTTTGGGTGCATAAGATCTCAGCTTCTTTTTTTTTTCTTTTTTTTGTTGCTTGATTGTAAGAGGAAGTTACTTATTTCAACTGAATTTCTGGTAGTTGAAGCTCGTCTGATACAGAGGAATATACTGTAAGCTATTCCATACCCAAAAAAAGTTTACATTTTTGGCTTGCCTTTGGGGTTTCGGTTTGATTGTAGATCTAATTCCTGTCATCAAGTGAAGAATTTGGTTCTGGGTTTTGAAGTTTATAGCAGAAATATGTTAATCTGAGTCTTTTCTTGTTCAATAAGCTAGTTTTAACTTCAACTTTGGACAGTTTTGAAACTTTCCTAAATTGGATTGTGTTGTTTAAGTCAACTTGATAACCGGGTTTGCTTAGATTTGATAGTTTTGCAATCTGACTGCATTTGAAGGAAAAAAAGATCACATCTTTACTGGGGTTTTGCTTAAATTTGATTCTTTCTAAGTTTGCATTTGAAGTGAAAGAGATCAAATCTATTGATCCCATTGGGTTTGTTAAATTATTTTCAGTTATAATTTGGATATGATGGGAGGGCAATCTAGCAAAACGAGAGGAAGTGATACCCCGTCATTGGATATGATGGGAGGGCAATCTAGCAAAACGAGAGGAAGTGATACCCCGTCACTACCTCTCCAAGCTAACACCAATTCCCAACTCACTGAAGATTTGAGCTCATATGAGGATGCTTGTAACCGAGATCCAGAATTGCAATCCTTTGATGCTGCTCTCCGTGAAAGGACTAATCATGTGATAACCAGCCTTGCTACTGGTGTGGAGATTCTATCCTTAGGCTCATTTAAAGAGGTCACAAATTGTCTTCTTGAAATGAACCAAGATGTTGTGAAAGTCATACTGGAAAGCAAGGAGGATATATGGAATAATCGAGAATTGTTTGGTTTGGTTGAGGAATACTTTGAGAATAGTGTCAAAACCATGGAGTTTTGTACGGCTCTTGAAAGTTCTCTTAAACGTGCTCAAAGTAGCCAGTTGATTATACAGTTTGCTATTAAGCAGTTTGAGGAAGAAGTAGCAATGCAAGATGGGGCAGTTGAGAACAAGTTTGTGAAGACATTGGAAGGATTACAGAAGTTTACGGCAGCGGGGGATCCATTTACACCCCAGTTCTTTGCTCTGTTTCAGTCAGTTTCTGAGCAACAGGTGTCCATGTTGAAGAAATTGCAATCTCGAAAGAAGAAGCTTGATAAGAAAATGAAATCCACGAAGGCATGGAAGAAGGTGTCAAATGTGTTATTTGTATCCGTTTTTGTCTCTGTGCTGATTATCTCAGTGGTAGCAGCTGCTGTTGCCGCACCGCCTGTTTTAACAGCCTTAGCAGGTGCAATGGCCGTTCCAGCTGGTTCTGTAGGAAAATGGTGCAACACGCTTTGGAACCGTTATGAGAAAGCATTGAAGGAACAGAAGGAGTTAGTGACCTCAATGCAGGTTGCAACTTTTGTTACAATCAATGACATGGGTAGTATACGTGTGCTTGTCAACAAATTGCAAATGGGCATCCAGTCACTCTTGGACAACGCCGACTTTGCTATCAGAGAAGAAGATGCTGTGAAACTTGTGATAGATGAGATAAAAAAGAAGATGGCGGTGTTCATGGAAATCATTGAAGAGTTAGCTGCACATGCTGACAAGTGTAACCGCGACATTAGCCTTGCAAGGACAATGATTCTGAACAGGATACTTAAATATGCTGACCAGTGAAGAACTCTGGTACGTGTAGTAATGACCTGCAACTTGACAGTTTATGTTTTATGTTGAACATGATTTGTATTAGAAGCATACTTATGTAGACTACAATGACTTCGAGTCAATTTCAATCATCAGTTCTTAAGAAAAATGTTAACAATTGTGTATTTCAGGCATGTTATGTTCTTGATGCCAATAACTGCAATTGTTTTGAATAATAATTATGATAAGAGAAGCACATGTGATTGGAACCGGCATGACAAACCCTCTCTGTGTATTTTGTTTCATTTACAATGTCTGAAATCAATGAAGTGAGTAGAGATTTGCCTCTTTGGAACTGTTCTTGCTCTCCAAGCATGGCCACAGCATTGGTCAGCAGAGAACAGAAAGCAAATAGGTGACAAATCTTTGATTTTTATTGTGAAGATATAGTAAAGAAAAAGGTGGTGAATTTGGCATGAGAAATATGAACAAAACATCTGAAATAAACAAAATCAAAGGGCAAAATTACTTCATAATGTTTACATACCAAGATTTGTTGATATAAGTGGTAATGGAACTCATGAGTTTGTCTACACATTAGAGAAAAAGATGAGAGGTATTTTGGTTTTTAACAACGATTCTTTCTTTTTTTCTCTCTTTTTTATTTGCAAAAGTTATTAGTGAGGAGAGAATAAAGTAAGGTTTGACCTCAAGATTTTGATCTACACGTTAGAGAAGAAGAGAAGGGGCAGACAACTCTGATGGAAGAAAATGGGGGTTCTTGGAAGAAGAAGGTGGTATTTTGGCATTTCCATTTCACAATGGTTCTTTCACTCTCTTTTTTGACACAAGTTGTCGGTGGGGAGAGAATAAACTGAGGTCTAACCTCAGGAGAAGTAGGACTTGAAACTGTGGTTAAACAATGGGATAGGATAAAACACAATTTCTGCCACACTAACATGAATTCTCTAAAAACTTAGGTTAATTGATTTGGACTCAACCCAGAAAACTGTAATCTTGAGCAGAAAATTATTTAGAGATAAATATATGTGATAAGTGGTGGTTTGTGGGTCTTAGAAACATAAAACGATTGATTGATCATGTGAAAAACAACAATCACATCAGATTGTATGGAATATTTGAATAGTTTGCTAGTTTCTCTAGGATTTGTATACTTCTTTTATCTTGAGTTTCCATCAGCCATTAGGCTTGTGTGTGTAAGATTGTTGCGAACGTCATTAGTACCAGATATTCTGATCATGTTATGCAATTTATTTTCGAATCATTATTTATAGCATTCAAGAAGTATATTCGTGAAGTACATATTTAAAAAAATTAGAAGAAAATCCAAAAACAAATATATTTTTTCAGTAATTTTATTTAATTTTAATCAATGAGTTAATTTTATGTGTAAAAAAATCTTGAAAATCATAAAAAATACAAAAAATTAAAAATAAATGAATAAATAAATAAAATAGTTACGGTTGAAATTGGATTGATAATTGTAGGCAAAAATGGTTTGAATTGGAGAATAAATTGAAGAAAAGGGGCTTAAAATGGTTTAATTTGGCAAAAATTGAAGAAAATTAAAGTTGAAAGATAAATTTGAAATAAATAGCCAGGAATTAAGAGCTTAAGTGAAAAAAAAATTAAATTAAGCATCAAGTTGGCTTAGATGTGAAAGATTGAAGAGCACAAGGATTGATATGGGAGCAATAGAAAAATTAGAGGGCATCATGCTGTAATTTGATAAGGGTGAAATTGAAAGGAATTAAAGGAAAAGGGTTAAAAATTGACCAAAATAAGAAAAATCAGAAGTCCATGGACTAAACAACAAAAAGAGCGGGAAAGCAAGGAAACTTAATTTTGATGGAGAAGCAAAACCGACGCCGTTTCACTTTAAGTGAAACGATGTGTCTTGCTTAAATTATGGAAGAATAGGCTGCTAATACGAATATGGAAAGGCAACGATGCCGTTTTATTCATGCTGACAAATTTTTGGGCAGAAAAAGGAAGGCAGAAACGATAATATCTCATGCAACTTTAGGGCTTAATTTTGGTATTAATTGAATCTCTTGGTGGCGCAGAAATGAAAGAAACATGTCTTCTAACATGGTGGCTACAATCTTGGCACAGTTAAAGATACTTCCTCAGCCAGCTAACCCATCCTTTCCATTATGGTGCAGGATTCAATTTTCATATTTTAATCCAAAACATAAGTGATAGAGTAACACATCTTAAGTTGATTTAGTTTTCTGACATGGTATTAAAACTTTGATGATTATACGATCACAAGTTTAAATGTCATTATTTCTATTTATTTAATAAAAATTAAACATAAAATAACGCAGATCTGTGTAATTTTTAAACTTAAAGGATTTTCATTTGAAAAAGTGTATTAGAAAGTAATATAAATTATATATTGAGATATTACCTAATAATTTAACCTATTAAATTAAGATAATTTTAATAAAAAAAAAAAAGACAAGTGATCTAGGACAACAGTAACAATGCGAAGGCAATTCCCACTACTTCAGTTCTATACAACCATGTTCAAATACATTTGTATGCTGATGTTTTTCTTCTCTTTATCTTGTAAAGCATATCTATACAAAGTTTGCTATGAATCTGCGATTTTCCTTTGCTTCATAAAATGATAATTAAAAGGATCATTTGATGTTATTTTTTTCTTCCAAAAGGGAATATGCATTGTAAAGACTGGCCTGTTGAAATCTGCAGCATGTGCATGGTGGTGGTAGACAAAACCTCAACTAGCTGTTATGATCCATTGACTATGTTTACTTCTATAATATATTTACTCACCTCTTTTAATTTACAGTTTAAATCACGTTGTAAGAAAAAAAAATTATGTAGGAAATTAATTGGATCCGACTTGAAATCAACGGGATATCATAGGTCAGGATTTGACAGCTATTTGAAGTGGTTTCATAGGTCAGGATCAAACGCATAATCAGGATGATTAGAATTGAAATACCATATTTAAAAAAACAAAGAAGTCCAAAAAAATAATAATAAAAAATAATTTCAATTATACAAAAGCATTTACAAAATATCAATTAGAATAATAAGAATTAAAATTCAAATAAAAAATAAAATTTATTTTTTATTGAAGTGTGAAATTAAAAAGAAAAGTCAATTTATCCAAAAGAGAATAAATTAAAAGAATGATGATCAAATTTAACATAAAAAATATGATTGAAAGTTGAAATTAAAAAGAATAATAACTTTCCAAAAGAACCAAGAATAAAAATTTAGAAATCAAAATAATAAGAACCAAATTGAAAAATATAATATCATCAATTTGAATTTAATAATAAAATTAAAAACAAATATTTTTTTTATTAAAAGACCAAGGATAAAAATTAAAAATAAAAAGAATGAAGATCAAATTAAATAAATACTATTTGTAAATTGGGATGGAAGGTTAAAATTGAAAACAAATAAACTTCTATAAAAAAATTAAGAACAAAAATTAGAAACAAAAAAAGAATTAAAGTTAAAACACCAACAACAAAAAGCAACAAGTCGTAATTTTCGAGAAAGGAGAGAGAGAGAAAAAAAAAAGTCCACTGACAATAGCTTAGAGCAACAATGCCAACATGCATCACTCCAAATGAAAGAGAACAGAGTGACACTTCCAACAACATGGTGGAAGGGAATTTTTGAACACCAAAAAGCACTGTATGCAATGCCCAAAGTGCACTAGTGTCTCCCACGTGTTTTTTGATGCCATATATGTGCACCAACCTTGTTGTTTTGTTTTTTTATTTAGCCAAATACAAAAGTGTCTATTATCTGATTTAATAATAACAAAAAAACTATTGTAAACAACCAAAAATGCCTATTGACTCCAGGTTTAAATATTTTTTATTTTAAAGGCATTTTAGTTATTTTACTGTGCATTTTAATTGTTTATGATTTTTTATAATTGAAAAAATACCAAAAGTGCCCCTGATCTAATTTAATAATAACATAAAAAACCATTGTGAAAAGCCAAAAATACCCATTGCCTCTAGGTTTAAATATTTTTTTTATTTTAAAAGCATTTTGGTTCCTTCATCATGTATTTTTATTGTTTATTATTTTTTATATTTAGGCAAATATTATTTTTTATATTTTTTTCATTTTGGTTTAAACCATATGTATTTTTATTTTTAAATACTTGTTAGTTGACATTATAATAATGAAAAAAAACTATTATGAAAATACATAAATGCCCCATCACGATAGGTTTAGATTTTTTACTTCCAATGATATTTTTATTATTTTATTATACAATTAATATGAAAAAACACTTATTTGTCCTCGTTTAATTTGATAATGACAGTGGGCCATGTGAAAATACAATGTTTTTAAGTGTGGAGATACAATGTTATTTAAAGGGGTTCTAGCTTATTTTAATTTAATTTAACTTTCTTTTATGAATTTATAAATCCTTAGAAATCATGAAATTAAAAAATGTCTCCAATAATTAATTTTGGGTTTCAAATGCCCAAATAAAATAAATATGATGAATTAATTTTCATGCTAATTTAAAATCTGTATCGGAGACTTGAATTAAAATAAATTCATAAATAGACTTAAAAAATAATAGAATAAAAACTAACATATAAAAAGTTAACTCACATAGGAAAGTAACTTGTCACCCTTTTATCTGTAACTAGAGCATTTTTTTTTTTTTATAAGAATTCTTATTCTCTTTAAAAATTAAGTGGCAACTCATTTTTTAATCTTTTTGATTTGTAGTCATGCGTTTGACAGTAGGAATTGCTGTAGCTAAAGAGTATATGCCCTTGGATTTTTGTCGGAAAGTGAGAAGGGCAAGTGGATAGTTTTTCTGAAATGATTCAGTAATTTCTCTGTCGGGAGACCTAGGACTCTTTTACAACATCTTGAAATACTCAACATGGGACTCTGCTCAAGAACAGCTAACAAAACTAAATATCAATTGGGATTCTCTTACAGTCAATCAACTACTTAAAACCCATCCACCAAGGGAAAAGGTTTTAAACGAAAATGAATCAAAATAAATCTCACTGTTTCAATGTCTAGTGCTTCAGTCACTGGACCCTCTTAAAATCTTGTCAAAGCTTCTGTTACTGTCCCTGGTAAACTTGGTGATGAACATCACCTTTGTTTTTTTTTTTTTTTTTTTTTTTTTTTATCATGGATCGTTTGGAAATGCCAAACTAATGGTTTTGAAAGCTTTGTCAAAAGGCAGTGCTTACTTTGGAGGAAAAGCATCTGCCTTATGACATGAAGTTTGTTGACTTGGGTAATAAACCTGAATGGTGAGCATTTTAAGCCATTCCCCTGTGTTCTTAAATTATGCAGAAGTAAAATTAGTCCTTGCTATGATCCCTTGAAGGAATTACAATAGCACTGCCTTTTCATAGAATGTATCGTAGCACTACATAACATCACATTATAGTTCCGTGAATTTAGTCGCATGTTTTGAGGAATCCTTGATGTAATGTCAGGGAAGGCTGGTGTAAAATCCCAAAATGTCATGTGAAAAACACAGTTCATTTTGTAAAACAGGAATTGTATTTCTCAAATGGCTTAAGGAATTGTAGAAGTTTTTGGATGAGACAAAAAAAAAAAAAAAAACTCTTGAAATTTCCTATTTGTAATAGAATATTAACAGCTAATATTTTAAAAAAATCAATTTAATTTATTAACTTAGAAGGTTTGGTAAAGTTTTGAGATATAATTTATATTATTTTATATTAGAGTTGAATAGTAAATGGATAGTGATTTTGTTCATTTAACACTTGCTCTTAAATGAAATTATTTTCATTAACTTTGTAAAATAAAAGAAAAATATTGCGGATCCCGCTAACAAAAAATTTATTAAAAGAGCTTGTATATAATTCATTAACGAGAATAGATTTAAAGCTTTTAAAAAATAAAAGAGTGTAATGATAATAAATATATTTAGTTGGTTGGAGATCTCAATATTCTCGGCAACATTAGAAAATATTATTTTCTACTTATTCTTATAATAAAATAAATAAATAATATATAAGCTTTTAATGATTTTTATATCTTGATACACCAAATAAAGTATCGTAGAATTCTCTTAATAAAAAATTACTTATATAAGTAAGAAATATAATTGTTTCTTTGAAGATTTTAATAAATGATGAATTCTATAAAGCATTTATAAATTCATGAGTTGTTTAAAGTCAAAATAAACACGACAGTGAGAACATAATAGGATTGTATATTAATGGGAATTAGATGAGTAGCAGGACAAACTAAGTACTTGGAGGACACCCAAGGTAGCGCTTTTGGTCTTTGATTGTGGGTGCATTAGGCATCTGTTGTCTGGAGAATGTGTTCTTGAATATTTATACTGATGATTTTACTTGTTGAAGGGGTCTAACAGAAGAGTTTGTTCATAAACAAGATTAGCATTCAATGAATGCATGAATCGGACCATGGCAAATTAATTTTGCTGAATATATAGTTAAAATTCAAATTTTGATAAAATATCTGTCTCCAAAAGGAATCAAGACCACTTCTTTTCATTCAAAGTTCTGTCCGCGTGGAAATACAGATACATGAGCCAAACCTCGGAAGGTCAGTTGAAGCTTCTAACAGTTGAAAATATTGCATATCACCAAACACTGTACGCGTTCTCTTGACTTTTCTTCCTTTCCAAGTAACTTCTTAAGTAGATATCTTCAAAAACCTTGTTCCATGAACCTTTTTTTTGGTTTTTTGAATTCATTTACTCTTAACTGTGTAATCAAGTGAACGCTTTGCTTCTGGGTTTCAAAGATTATATCAAAGGTTTGTTAATTTGGGTTTTTTTGTTTCTTATTTCCATGTGCTAGTTTTTACTTCAATTTTGAATGTTTTCATAAGCTGCGTTGTGATATCTGAGTCAACTTGATCACTTGGTTTTACACAGCATTATGTATATATACTCTTATAGTTAGATTACATTTAAAGTGATGAAAAAGACCCCATATTTTTGTTTACGTTGGCTTTTCTTGAATGTTAGGTGGTTACCATTTGGTTGTCATGGGAGGCCAATCTAGCAAGACCAGTAATGGTGATTTCGGATTCGCAAAAGATTTCAGCTCATACGAGGATGCTTGTAAGAAAGATCCACGCTTACGATCCTTCGATGCCAAAGTCCTTGAAAGGACTAAGATTGTCGGAAATTCCCTCGTCACTTGTAATTCCGACGTTAGATCCTTAGACTTATTTAAAGATGTCATAAATTTTCTTTTTGACCTGAACCGAGATGTGGTTACTTTCGTTCTCGAAAGCAAGGAAGATATATGGAATAAACCAGAATTGTTTTCTTTGGTTGAGGAATACTTTGATGGTAGCATCAAATATATGGAATTTTGTAATGAACTACAAAGATGCGTTTCACGCGCTCGTACTAGCCAGATGCATATACAGGCTGCCGTTACGCATTTCGAGAAGGACATTTCGAGAAGGAAGTATGCAAAGACATTAGAAGAATTACAGAAGTTTGTGGCGGCCGGCAATCCATTTACCCCGGAGTTCTTTGATCTGTTCCAATCAGTTCGTGAGCAGCAGCAATCCTTGTTGGAGAAAATAAGATCTCGTAAGAGGAAGCTTGATAAGAAATTAAAAAAAGTGACGATTTGGAGGGCAGTGACTTTTGTGTTGCTTGTATCTCTTTCTGTCTTTGTGATGATTTCCAATATAGTAGCAGTTACCATCTCTGCACCACCTGTTTTGGTCGGAACTGCTTTGGTCACTGCGCTAGACGTTACAGTGAAAGGGATGAAAAGTTGGCGTGACTTTTGGAATCTGTACCAGAAAGCATTGAAGGAGGAGCGGGAGTTCGTGGAAAAAATTGACCGTGCAACTTTCACTAGAATCACAGCCATGAAAAATGTAAAGGCTCTTGCCGAAAGATTGATTGTGGAAATCGAGCCACTCTTGAAGAAAGCAGCAGGGCTTGCTAGCAGGGAAGAAGATTTTGTAAAACTGAAGATGGATGAGATCAAGAAGGAGATGGCGTTGTTCATGGATACCTGTGAGCAATTAAAAGTCCAGGCTCATAACTGTCACAGCCACATAATCCAAGGAAGAAATCAGATTTTGGAGAAGATCAATCATAAAACAACTTGAACACAGACTGAGGTGATAAGTGGTGAGATCTCTAATGATTGGTCAATCAAATAAAAAATAAAAAAGTAAATACCAAACAGTGTGTTGTTGATGGTCTGGTCTGCACTCTGCAGTTGTTTGTGAATCATTGTTTATGACAAATCATGAATTTTGCGTACTGTTGCACAATCGTGAGTGTGTATGTGTGTGTGACTGTAATAACTTCTTTAGCTTGGTTGATTACATTCATCAAAGGCATGTTAATAGTCTGCTTATTATTTATAGTTTTTAGACCCGACCCGGTCCAAGACCCGGGTTCCGGGTTTTGACCGGGTTGCTCAGGTCAAGGTTTGATTGTAAGCTAGCACATTGGTTTGATTTCTTTGGATTCGACCCAGGAAACTGTCATTTGAGCAGAAAATGATTTACAAACAGATGGATCATACAAAAACTTGAACACAGACTGAGATGATAAGTGGTGAGATCCCTAGTGATTGGTCAATCATAAAAAAAAAAAAAAAAAAAGAAGAAGCAAATACCAAACAGCGTGTTGTTTATGGTATAGTAACCATCTGGGTTGTGTAACTCGTTGAATATATAAAAAGAGAAACCTATGTGACTGTATAGTTGATTACATTCATCAATGCACTGTAGGCATGTTAATATTCTGCTTTACTGTCTTCAATTAAAGGATAGATTGACTAGCTTCATGAAATTTTAAACCCATGGATTTTTGTCAGAAAGTGAGAAGAGCAAGTGGATAGTTTTTCTGAAATTTTAGAAATGTCTCTGTTGGGAGATCTATTGTAAGCCTTAAATAAAACAAAATTTTACAGAACACTGAAATAAACGTTAAGATAAAGTAATTATTTTGAATGATTACCTCAATGGAAATAAATAGAAGAAAAAAAATAAATATAAAATAAAATAAAATTTTGAAAACAATTAAAAAATACAAAATACAAAAACGCGAATACATACAGGATGAAAATGGATTATAATGAAATAAATCTATTAGGAAGTAAATTAATGAAAATCAAAATAACTCAGGTAAAAAGGTGGTCTAACATGTATTGGTACTTGGGTATTTATGTCAAAAACATGAAAATTTACTATAGATCAGGGATATGAATGGAATTAATTAAATTGTTACAATTTATAAGTTATCAACAAGGGGAAGTGACCGGCTATAAGAGAGAAAGAAAAGGTAAAGGGAAAAACCAAGAGAAAAACAAGAAAAAGTGTGAGAGAGCTTTAAAATTTGTAATATTGATAGATTTAGAACATTAAATTATAAAAAAATTAAGTGAAGGAAGATAAAAGAAATGAGAGGAGGGCCGACCACACTAGGATGAGAAGAGATGTTGGGAGAACTTAGATTGGTAAGCATGAAAAAAATAAAATTCTTACTTGAATGAAGTATTTTTGAGTTTATTTGAGTAAGTTATCAAACAATGAAAATTAAATTTGATTTAATTTCTTATATTCTTGACTCTTTAAATTAGGGTTCTTATGAGAAATTTAGGAATTTTAAGAAAAGGAGTAAGCATGATGGAATTGATGTGGAATAGTATAGAAATAGTGAATGTAGGTAATAATTAAAAAAGAAATTGGATAATTTTGAAAAATAAAGAGATTTTGATTGCTTTATATTTAAGAAATGATGTTCCTCATCTTATTTGAAGTATTCAAAGTATGAAAAAGTAAAGAAATATCATAAGAATGTGAAAAGAATGAGTGAATAAATGGTAGGAATAGTTCATGGATGAATTTTTGAGGTGAGTTAAAAGAAGAAAATTGATTAAAACTATCTGTTGAGAATGATGTGACAAATGAATAGAAATTTTTTGGTGAAAAACCAAATTAAATAGATGATATTACATGCTTTAAATTTAGGCACGTAGGAGAAATATTAATGGATTAATAATGTGGTGTAGTTTGATTGATTCGGGAGTTATTTCGAGAGTAAAGCATTAAGTAGGAAAAGCTGGGTCATTACAAGCTGATGGTAAGTGATTCATCACTTTCATTTAAAATTCAAAGTCTCATTATTATTTATGGGTTGTTTTATAACATTTTATATGAAAAAGAAGAAGAAGAAACTTGTTTGTTTTATAATAGGGATGTTGGGTAATTTGTATGGAATTACCAGAATTATTGGCTATTAAAGAGAATAGCCGGATGTTGTGTGATTCGTATAGAATTATCGGATTGATTGGCTATTAAAGATAATAGCCGGATGTTGGATAATGCATATGAAATTACCGGATTGATTGGCTATTAAAGAAGGTTAACTGTATATGGAATAATTCATATGGAATTACTGGATATTTGTTGGCTGTCGAAGAGAGTTAGCCGGATTTGAAGTAAATTTGTGAATTATCAAATTAAAAATTAAGCAATGAGTATTGATTGTCGAAGTCCTATATGTATAGGATTGATAAATTATGCATGGGCTATTGATGTTGGAATGTAGTAAGTTAGTGATGAAAAATAATTTGATATATTTTGAAGAATTATGAATATAATAATTTTACCATTGTTAATGTGTTATTTTACTTATTTTGTACTAATGTTATGTATACAGGTATTTCACGAGGTGATGCGGAGCGTTAGATATAGGCTTTTATGTTTGGATCTTTTTCTTATGGGATGTAATATCTTTTGCCTTATATGTAATTTGTATTATAAGTAGATTTTAATAAATGTATCCTAAAAATAATTGTAGAAGTTTTTGGATGAGACAAAAAAAAAACTCCTTGAAATTTACTATTTGTAATAAAATGTTAAGATAATATTTTTAAAAAATAAATTAAATCTAATAACTTAATTTTTAACCGAGTAAATCTGATAGTATTTCACCAAGAAAGGTTCAAAGTTAAAAGCTATCTATTATAATGTAGTAATATATCAAATCAGTACATCTCAACAAATCTTTGAATCGTTTTTAAACTAATGAGATGATTTCCATTCATATGAAGAATTGTTGGAAATTTGTTTTAAATAAACTGAATAAAAAATAAATTTTAAAAAACCATTGATTTTCCCACTCAAAGAACCTTTGGTTTTCTCACTCAAAGAACCATTGATTTTTTTTAGATTTAATTCTTAATTTATAGTAGCTATTCCTATTCCATGGTTGATAATGATGTGAATTAATTATTCAACCTTTTAACTTTTTAAATTCACTAGGGGGTGAAGGAAGAGTTTATACCAAGTATTTTTTAGATTTTTACACACTCATTGATTTTTTTTAGATTTAATTCTTAATTTATAGTAGCTATTCCTATTCCATGGTTGATAATGATGTGAATTAATTATTCAACCTTTTAACTTTTTAAATTCACTAGGGGGTGAAGGAAGAGTTTATACCAAGTATTTTTTAGATTTTTACACACTCTTCCTCACATTATGTTTTAGTGTTTTATTCTTATTAAATGCTTTAGTTTTCCTCCTAAAATCTAGAGTTTAGGTTTGTATTGTTAAAAAATATTTAATTTTTATATTATTTGGTTCAAGGATCTTAGTTTAGAAGTGCATATAAACCAAGATGATGTTGTTTAAATCTTAGTAAGCATTTTTCATACATCTTAATTAGTTGCACAAGTGAGGAGCTTGCATGAGTGAAGAACAATAAAATTATAAGGACAAATAATTTATCCTTGACAATAACAAAATATTCATTATTTTTAAAGTGTTTTAACAAGTACTCTTTTTATTTTAATTTAAATATAGTGATTTAAGTTTTTTTGTCTTGAGTTTATAGATTTAAACATGTATAAATTCTAGTATTTTCTATGACATCTTTTATTTAGGATGTCTTTGTAACAATAAGCTACTAATATTTATTTTTTACTACAGTATATATGTAAACTAGTTTGATATATTTTCAAACTTTGATGTGCATGATGAAATAGACAATTAAAGAGCTGTTTGCTATAGGATTGTCTGGTAATGGGAATTAGATGAGTGGCAAACTCTTAGGATGTTGTACCTGCATTTCTAAAAAAAATTAATTTTTTTATTAAAAGTTTAATTTTTTATATGTTTTGGATCGTTTTGATGTGCTAATTTTAAAAATAATTTTTAAAACATAAAAAAAACATATTTTAATTTATTTTAACATGAAAAACATTTTAAAAAATAATTACAAGTACACTCCAAAAAAAAGGGCACCCAAGAAAGCGCTTTTGGTCTTCGATTGTGGGTGCATTAGGCATCTGTTGTCTGGAGAACGTGTTAAAGGCACTGACAGAAGAGTTTGTTCAGAAAACAAGATCGATTAGCATTCAGTGAATGCTTGAATCGGTCCATGGCAAATTGATTTTGCTGTATATAAAATAGAAATTCCCATTTTGATAAATGAGGGTGTCCAAAAGAGATTGCGACTTCTTTTAATTCAAATTTCTGTTCGTGGAACATTGCTGACTCAATGCAGCCTCTGATACAACTCCCTTGGCCATTCCCCTCTCTCATTGTTTTGTTTTCAAATATTGTTTTCATATATATATATATATATATATATATATATATATATATGATCCATCTTGTGATGGAACCCATTAATTAGAAGATAGGTTTAGGCTTTAGACAATAAGTAGCTGATGTGGTGGTGGTGGTGACTGAGGGGATTCTGGGTCTTCAACTTCAGGTCCAGGCATATCCTGCAAGCATTTCATGTAGCCTTGTCGTCCACTCTGTGGTGGGTTGCCCTGCCATTTCCAGAATACATAGCCGTCCAACCATACAAGGACTTGTTTACAAATTTCCATTAAGAGAATTGCTGGCATCTTATCTATGATCGATGCCATCACGCTATCCTAATTAATGTACTAATTAAACAAGCATTCTTATTAATTATTATATGTATAGTTGTTTATTAATCAAAATGTCATGCCACCAGCCTTCACCAAGCCACCTCGAGGGCGTATTTTGCTGAGTCAGTACCGTACAAATTTGACAAGGTCCTCAACCACAAGTCATAAAATCCCTACAGCTTCTTTAACCATCCAAATCTTTCATTCGCAGCAGCAGCAGCAGTCAATGTGAACACCCACTCTATTGCTTTCAAGTCAATGCTATGCTGACAATAGCAGATAGACATCCAAGTAGACAACAAGAGACGAAACTATGTGCTTAGAATCAAATTTGTAAACAAGTCCTTGTTTACCTTACGCCTCAAGAATAAAAAAGTGGGAGGTAGACAAAGCAATATCAGTTTTAATAATTTTACCAATAAAAATTTATATTGTTTATTTACGCTAATGATTTATTTGTAATTATTTTACAGACAGATCACTTACAGAAAGCATCATTTAAAAAAAATACTCATAAGTAATTTCTGGTCTATTAGTGAGTTCGTCGTTTATAAATTTACTGATGGCTTTATAGGTGGAAAATGCACGCTAAAAAAATAATCCGCTTCATTCCATCGGTAATTTTTTCAGTACAATTTAACAAAATGACAATAAGAGAAACGTATGTAATGTCATCAGTAAAATTACATATTACATATAGAATGCATCGATTGCTAATTTTGTCGGTGAGTTAATAGTTGTAGTGATATTTACAATAATTTTTTCCCACCTCTTTGGAATGTACCGACATACTTATTTTATCGGTAAATTAACAGTAGAAATGACATTTGCTGCAATTTTTTTCAAACTCTTTGGGATATACCAACAAACTTGGTCCGTCGGTAATACCGTCTTTAATTATTTAAAAATATATTTTTAAAAAAATATATTGAAAAAAGTAGAAAAATAATTAAAATAATATAAAAATCAAATATATAAAAACAAATTATCTTAATATAAAATCAAATATTTATTACAATATTAAACATTTTTGCGTTCAAATACAGTAAAACTAAAATAGAGGCGGCACTGGAGGAGGAGGTTGGTCATCACCGATATCGCAAGGTCAATTAGGATAATCACCATTGAGTCATTCATATTTTTCATTAAGATAAATTGTACATTCTTGCACTCCTTGATTTAACATTGCCGTGAACTCCGGTGTTTAAGTGCTCAAAATCGATTGCGAGTATCCAACGATAGAAACACTACGAGCCGTCTGCAAGTTCTCGACCATAGTGTTAGAGAATTTGTGCACCTGATTTCTATAGACAAACTCTTCAAATGAATATATATAAATAAAAATTTTATATGGTTAGTGTTCTAGAATAAAAAAGAAAAAAAATGTATTTCATTGAAAAGAAAAAAAAAAGATATATAAAATAAATTTCTTTCAGTGATATTTTTAGAATTAATTTCTGTTGATGTTCTAAAAATCCAAGTAGCTTGGAAATAGGGATCCCGGGTTGGATAATCGATTAATCAATTGGTCATACCAATCTCATTTATATTTATTCTTCCTTGGCTAGTGGTTGATAACTTATATTTGGTGCTTTAAAGTTAATGTGTTTATATAGCTTGGATAATTATTTTATTTTTAAGTTCATAAATTTAGAAGCTGTGAGAGCAATAATATTGAAAATGAAAGCGTTATTGAAGACGTTTTTTTTTCATTAGAGCAAACTTAAAGATCATCCAAAATGGTGGTTTATGGTTGATGCTTAGTAGGGGAAATTCAATGTTAGTATGCAATAAATTCTTTTGGTGGTTAAAAGATGTTTTTAAAATTTTTAAAATAATTATTTTACAAAAATGATTTAAAGAAATTTTTTTAGTAGGATGACGCAAACTAAAGGATGGCAAGGCAAGGCTAAGAAAATCATAGAGCAACTAGGTAAGTTTTAATGTGTGATATATATGTTGTTTTTGTAAAATTTTAATCTTTTATTTCATTATATTTTTTTATTTTAATGATTTCTAAACTAGATTGTGTGATTTTTGATATTAAGTACACACCTATGCTCAGATATAAGGCAAGTCAGATGACTTTGAGGTATGAAAGAATTATAGACCTCCTCACATCACTAAGAGCAATTAGAAGAGATATTTAGAGTTATATATGTTAGAAGGTTCTAGGAGGGGTTCACAGAGTGGGTCGTTGAAAAAAAAACAAGAAGAGTAAGGATTCTATTAGCAAGCATACCAACAGCTCGCTTTCTTTTACAAACCATGCAAAACGCCTAATAAAAGAGCCTATTTTAATTTCAAGAATTTTTCTGAAAATGTTACCTATAATCTGTGTTTAACTAATAACTAATGGATTTGTTTTGCAAGCTACACAGCTTGGGCACAAGCCTACTCTGATGGAGTTGTATATAGAAACATATATATGCATGGAGGATAAACAGAAATGGGTGCAACAATTTGTCAATAATTAAGCTAAGAAGTTTATTGTAATTAAACTTTAAAACCTTTATGCATATGGTTTGGATTAATGTTTTTTCATCCATATCTCTTACTTGTTTTTTTGTGTGGTGTAAGAGCAATATAATGTTGCAATGCTTGTAAAACATAGAGAGGACCCTTCTACTTATCTAGAATACATTCTAAATTTATGGTTGGAGGCTAGAGCAACCGATGGACCTAATAAGAATCGGGTTTACGGTATTTCTATGACTACGACTTGAAATATGAGATCGGATTGTAGTGTCTTAACTATACACACCTCATAATCTAACCCAATTCAATCATCACCAGTCATTAAGTAGATAGTTGTGCAACGAGTTGGTTCTTTATGGGTTGAAGTATGAAACACAACGAAATAAGCTTGAGGAGATCATGGAAAAGTATGAAACATACTTTTCCAATCATTATCTTCCCCCCACGGACTTTCCCGAGATTGTCCTCTCCCTTCACCTGCAGCTGAAGCTTGCAATTGATTTGTTTATACATTTGTAATTGTTTTTTTTTTATGTTATATAAGATTTGTTCTTCAATTTAAATTAGTTTTTTTTATGTTGTTTAATGTTATTGTGAAATTGTTTTATAGCATTTAAAAATATATATATTTTTAATACTGATGAAATTTCTATCGGTAAATAATCAACATTTTCAACAAAGAATTACAAAGAGCTATAAATTGTTTTGATCCACCATGACAAATTAAATTACTGACAAAAAATATCGTTGGTGTTTTGTCTGAGAAATTGTCAATGACACAAAAATATTGTCAGCAGAAGTATCCGTCTGAATTCATTTGGTAATATTCATCAATGAATTTGTCTACGCATATTGTTTGGCTCATTTTTTAAGGACCGACTACAATAATTCATCGTCGTTATATCCATTAATATAAAAATCACCGATAAAATTATCGACTTATATGACATCAGCAACGAGATAACATATTTTTATCGATCAATTTATCAGTGATTTTTATATTAAAATTAGTGTTTTTATTCCGATGGAACATACCATTGATGGTTTGAGTGTTGCTGGGTATGATAAGTGAAAAACTTTAGAGAACTTTGCTTGCTCTAAGCAAGAGTCCACAGCACAATATGGGTAAGGCAATGATGCCTAAGAATATATGCTATTAAACCTGATTGATGATAAGAGATCAGAACGCGGAGAAGCTTGTGCGATCAGATTGCAATGCATGCATTTTCTTATGGATAAGGCAAATTCTCAATTATTATTGCCTAGTTGCAAAATACCTCCAAGTCAAATGGTTAGAAGCAGAATTCCTTATATTCTTCTTTCTTTCATGGCATATGTAGCTTCTTAGTTGTTCAAGTGCCATAGGACACAAGCTTTGATTCGTGATAGGAGCATGTGTAGCTTCAACTATGTCCCGTGCACTATGTTGAATACAAACAATTTCATATTTAGGCCACTTGTTTTGGATTCGCTCATGACTCATCGATCCAAAGTTAAAAGGGTTCTCATGGATCGATCTGAGGTTTCCCTGCTGTGATAGGATTGCTCCTACAGAAGGGAAAAAGAAAAGAAAAGAAAAATTAAAATTCTTTCTAACGCAGGTACCAAAGGAATATTACATACTCTACGTTGGATTAATTCTCTAAATTCTGAGGTTGATATTTCCTCTACGTTTGATGTCTAAATTTTTTTAATTAGTTGCCATTTCACTGTCCTCTTGCCTCTCTACCTACGTAAAAAGAATGGTAGCAAACGTAAACTTTGAGAGCATTACAATCCTCAGATTTGAAGGGAAAGGAAATTATTTTTGTCTCGCAGAAAAGAAACTTTGTTTATCCTCAGACAAATGGGCACCCAAAGCACATGCCCTGTACACCACTGACGGGGGCATTATTGATTGAGGAATCCTTTGTGTGGATTCCATTACCATGCCTAGAAATGATGATGTGCCAACCAGTGTGACATTTGCATTTTTTAGAGGTGAAATTGACCCATTGAAAAAGATTTGGTACCAGCTGGGAAGAAAATGGTAGTCCTTTAACTACTGTAAGCATGTGATACTGTGCTGGCTAGAAAGAGTACATCGGCGAAGGAAATTGTTAAAGAAATATTTTAATTTAATAATTTAAATTTTTAGATGAGATTATAAAATATAATTTATATTATTTTTTAATATATTTTTTAAGTAAGGTTTTTTAGCTTAAAAATTATACAAATTCATAATATTTTATACTTAATTTTTTATTAAATAAATAAGGATATTAAAATTTAAACTCATAATCGCTTGATTATCAAAGTTTTAATATTATGTTAGAAAATAATTTTAACTTGATAACTTAAATTTTTTAATGAAATTTTAAGAAATAATTTATAATATTTTTATGAGAATGGGAGCACCCAATCCGCTAAAATTATTGCAGAAATTGTGTTTACGCTTTTGCTTTTTTGGCAATTCTCGTTAAGTTAGCCATGAACCTGCTGGATATTGTGATCTCCACCTCTAGTTCACTACAGTTTGTCCCTGGAATAGCTGTAGTGCCTAGCTTGTTGAATATTGTGCCTAGCATAAGTTTCTTAAATTATTGGTAAATAAACGTATCTTCCCTTTAAATGAGGCCAAAATCCGTTCTCATAGTGGAAAATCCCTTAAAATTTGTTTCAATGGACTCCTATCAAATCATGTTAGATTCGATAACCCCATAAACCATAGGTTCGAAAGAGGCCACTTGCTAAGGCATAGGTTTGAAGGTTTGTTTACTTTCTTGATTTTTATATCTAACCATTAAGGTGAAACACCTAAGAAAATTTATTTCTAAAAACAAATCAAATTGATGCCAAAAAGCATTATTAAAGACACACTTGAGATCGTGGTCTAGCGAACAAGTGACTTGTTCCCTTTTTATGCATTCAAGTTCGATTTTTTTTTATGCATACTTGTTATTCTCGCGATACCTTACATGTTCATTGAGCTTACAGGATATTCAACAGGCTTAAAAATTAATCATGGTTTGCATAAACTGACCCGGATACCCCGAGTTATAAAAAAAATTATTTAAAGATGATTGATTTATTTTGATTGACTTGTAAGTTTGATTCAAGAAGATATACCTTCAACCAAGATAAATAAATAAAAATAAAAAGAGACTTAACATTTATTTAATTGTGTATTTATTTTTTGCAATATTTTTAGGAGGCTTTTTTTTTGTAAGTTTGAAATATTACACAATGATTACACATGGTTATCGAATAGTTAGTGTGCTTGGACCAATAAAGTTGCTTCCCTGTTTATTTTGTGTTTTAAAAGTTTTTTAAAAAAAATTAATTTTTTTTGTTTCAAATTAATATTTTTTTAGTATTTTTAGATCATTTTGATATGATGATATTAAAAATAATTATTTAAAAATAAAAAAAAATTATTTTGATATATTTCTAAATGAAAAGTAACAACAACCACACTTTAAAAACCATTTAATTCAGCAATTTAATCAGATCATACTCAATTCTATTAGTTTTATAATATTAACCAAATTCACATCACATAATTAAATAACCTCTTAAAGATCATGTCAACTAAACATCATATGAATAATTTAATTTAATGCTTTTTTACAAACGTGTTTGGTAAGGGTTTATAGAAGTTGATGGCTTGATATGTTAATTAATTGTGATAGAAAACCTATTTTTCTATGACTTAAATTAAAATTCCTGGCCTTATCACCGGATGTTCGAGGTCTTGATAAATAAATCTTCCAAAAGAATTCATGTGTGCGAGTTTCACAGATTTGATAAACCTTTTTGTCTATAACTTTAATTATATATATTATATTTTTTTTTTCAATTGGCTACAAGTCCTTACTATCAAAATTCTTTATTCTGATAATGTTGACTATAGCTTTTTTTTTTTTGGACTTGATTGCTTATATTCTGAAAATTTTACTAAATTTCACACTAAAAACAAAGTTACTAAATTGGTATACCAAGTCGGGTTGGCAGAGACTCAAGTCGGGTTCTAATTTTATTCCCCCTAGAAGATGTTAAATTTGAACCCACATTCAACTATCTTTCTATATATAATTATAGGAAGGTAGTTATTATACACGCAATTTCTAGATTTTGCTTTCTATAAAGAATATTGTATAAAATGTATTCAAATTTAAAAAAATATTTGTTATTTGGACGAACATTTTTCTTTTGAGTTATTTTCATGGTTTTCCTCTTGCTTTTATGAACTTCAACCCCAATAAAAAAGAGATTAATAAAAACTACAAAACTAATTTTAAAAAAAATATATTGTTGATGAATTCAGAAAAGAAAATAAAGAAAAAATAGAAGACCTCAGTAACTTTTCAAATTTATGACCGAGATCATTAAACCGAAAATAACATATATAGAAAAATTAAAAAGCTCGATTCTCAGCAAATCAAATATGTAAAAATAAAATTAAAAAAAATCAATTATATAAAATGGGCTAAAATTAAAAAAAAAGCAATTAAAGAATGAGGATGAAAATCAAATAAAAAATAAATTAGAGGGCGACAAAAAAAATTAATTGGAGGGTTAATTGAAAAGAAAAATAAATCTAATAAATGATCAAAAAAATAAGGACCTAATAAAAAAACAATACATTATTAACTTGGATTAAATGATGAAATTGAAAACATCAATTTTTTTACAAAAAAAACTATGAAAAAATAAAAGAAGATAAATTAAATTGGAAAAACTTATATATGATAAATTAAAATTTGGAGATTAAATTGAAAATAAATAAAAATTTAATAAAAAATCAAGAAATTGAAATATAATAACAAAGAAGATCATGATAGAAAAAGAGAAAAACAAAGTGACCGTTGATGAACTGCCACCACTGCTAGTTTGAGTCTTATTACATAGTATTTTTGCCTTCAAACTTAAGTTTTCCTTTTTTTTTTAAGTGGAGTAATTTTGCCATCACAAGCTATAAAAAAATGAAAGTGGTGTCATTGGACGAGTTAATTATGTACTGTACCCCTTTATCATGTTAATATTTAAGTCCGTTGTCATGAAATACCAATTAAAGTTGATAACGTATCCTATTAGATTTTAGAAGCGCGAAATGTGTTCAATATAATCGGGAATAACAATTTAGTATATTAAAACCCGATTTTCTTAGTTTCTTGATTTCTTGTCATTTTATAATTAATTAATATTAAGTAACTGTTTATTTGTTTACCATAGAAAAAGTGATGTGAATCTCTTAATTATAAGGTTAAATAACCACTAATAACCTTAATAATAATTTATTCAAAAATTTAAAATCAGGTTTAATAAAATCATAATTTAGATATAATCTTATATTTAAAAATAAAAAAGATTTAAAAAACATTTAGATTTAAAGATAAATTTATATCTAAGAATCCTAACTATGTAAAGGACTCCACAAAACCATCTAATATTTAATATGTTAATATATGATACTTGTCTTTGCTAAAAAAAATGTTATTTTGTGATAAAAAAAAAAAAAACTCACTTTTAAAGTTAATGGGCTTAAATTAGTAATTAATTAACATAAGTTCAATAATAAAATAAACTCCTAAACAATATTTAATGTGCCAGAACAAACTTAAATTAAAAATAAATAAATAAATAAATAAAATAGGTTAAAATAAACAATGTTCAATATGTCAGAACAAACCCAAATTTGAGTTAAGAAACAAAGATAAAGATATAAAAATAAATTCGTCATTTAAATTTTTTTGAAGTGAATTTCTAAACATGTTTCCTGGAACAATATTTATTATTTTTTATTTTTAAAATATCCATGTAAAAAAACTATTAATTCTAAATTATTAAACTAAAACAAAGATAAAAATAATATTATCATATTTTTAAAATCCGACCTGGTATGAGGTTCACATCAAAGTTAAGCGAACCAAACATAAATTTATTTTTAAAAGAATCAAAACAACATTGTTTTGACACCAAAAAAAATCAAAAGAAAAGGTTAACGAGTTCTTAGCCAAGTCTTATTCTGGCTCAAGTGGATCGCAGGTGAACCTAATTTTTTAACCTAGGCAAAATCCTTTTTCTACTTTGTTTTTAAACTCTGATTGTTCTAAGCCCTAAATTAATTAAGTCATAAGTAGACTTATTGGGTCGAGTCGGATTTAATAACTAAAATTATTATACTATTATTAATCTCAACACTCAATATGAATTAAAGTGGAAAAAATAATATCTGATTACATTTACAAATATATAAATTTGATAATAATACATCTTAATGATAAATCATGTCTATTATCAACTAAATAAAATACAAAAACAATCACTCTATCTTTTTATATATATATATATATATATATGTATATATATATTTCTTGTTTGGTCTTGTTTGCATTATCTTATTTTCTTTTCTTCCGAAACTATAATTAAACATTACTTTAAATTCTTCTTTAAACCTTGAGATCATGATATTATTACAAAACGACTTCTTTAGAAATAAATCTAGTATCAGAAAGTTCATGAGATTTCCCGGGAGCAGTTTTTTTGTGTTTGGTTTTATGTATTATTAGGTTTAACAATTATTTTGGACAAATAAAAAAAAAACATATATCCAACGTTTTCTTCATCACGAAGGTATCTAGCTTGTTAATTATATAGATATGCAATATTTTCTTTCCTTGAAAGAATCAAATTAACAGATTTTCTTACCAAATAGCACCTTATTAGGCTACAATTTGTGGCGATCTTTATCTCAGCAAGAAAAATTCCATTCAAAATTGAATGGAAATTTGAAATTGCTAATAATTAAATCCTTCTCTCTTTAGTGTGTAACTGAAGTACCAAGCACATTACTTTTCTCTGGCATGTCCACAAAAGAAAATATTTCATTACTTGAGCATAATACCATAATATCGAGGGCATTAACCCAAACCTTCAAATTAACTTTTCATATAAGTAAATGAGTTAATTAAATTAGATTAAAGGCTTTACAACATGCACCTCTTGGCAGTAAAGGATGATTTATTATGAAGATTTTATAATCAGATTCATAGACGACGAAATGGAATAAGAATAATCAATTGATTATGGTGGGATTTGGATAAAGTGACCATCATCATATCATCTAGCAAAAGATCAAACGTTGATCATTTTATAAGCCACCACAAAGTGTAAAACGGATAATGATTAAGTTTTTTATTTGAAAGTATATTGTGATTATTTTTTAAAGTGATTTTTACTTGAAAATATATCTAAATAATATTTTTTAAAAAAATTATTTTTGATATAAATAAATTAAAATAATCTAAAAACACATATAAATTTTAATTTAAAATAAAATAAAATAAAATAAAATAAATTAAATTTTTTTTAAAACACTTTTAAAATACAAAAAAACATACTCTAATATTTCTTATAATAATTGGTGTCTTATTGCTATAACAATAAAATAAAATGAATATACTATTATTAGAGTCTTTATCAAGAAATATTGGAGTGATAAGAGAATAACTAATCTTTCTGAAACAAACATAAAAAAATCAAAAAAAAAAAAACAAGAGAGGAAATATTCCCAGCGAAAATGAAATCGGGTTATAAAATTGATTTTTATTATTTTTTTAAGTGAACACAAAATGTAAATAATTGTATTTTACAAGCACCATAAAATTTTTCATGCCCAATAAAATCCATCAAATAGCATAAACTTTAATATCTTTAGCATTAATGAGGAATTTACTTGAACAAATCCTATTTTTATGGATATGTTCATAAAAAAATATGTGGCGACACGTTTGCGTGAACGCAAAATAGACCCCGTCGACCAACCACATCCCAAGCAACCAGGCTCATCTGAGCTGTCCTCTTCCAATTTTCCCGTCCCACATGGCACAAACAATCCTTATAACATGTAAGCAAGTCTATTTTAAGTTTTATATTTATCAGATAACCATTTGCTGCTCTCTTACACGTGTTGAACATGATCATGCCACGTCAGTAATATGAAGTCTAATTTCAAGTCAACATCAGTGCCGCCTACTTCTAACCAGTTTTCAGCCTTGATTAATATATTTTCTTATGATCAGACGGTGCTTGCTGGTGTTAGGTAATCAATATTAGCCAACACGTGTGCGGTGTTTAAGCATGGCCGTGTGATATTTCTCCTCGTGATTTGGGCCCCATGTCCTTAACTTCTTAATTGCTCGATGCGAATGTATTTCAAAAGAATGGGAGCACGGAAACAAACTAGTCCGCCATGTATAAAACTTGTTTCAATACAGTCCCTGGACTATATAGTTCAATAATAAGGAACACAATCAAGTCCTTGAGAATAGACATAACAAGAAATCGACAATTTAAACGACCAATGAAAAAATAACATGAAATCTTAATTAATTGGACATTAATCTAGTTAAAGAAGTTCATGAATCATGTGATACGTTGGATCCAACTATAATATATTTAATATTTCTTTTTTGAAGATCATTTTATTGAATTAATTTCATGTTTTTAATTATAATCACATGATAAACATATGATATGTAAGAAACTTAATGTCAGAGTTAATTGAGTGATTAATATGTATTGTATGAGCAAACACACAATTTAAATTTAAACTCTAAGGATCACACAATAATAATAAAAAAAAATGAAAAGTTTTTACATTAATTTTTCTCGTCTTAGCAAAAAGATTTATCCCTAAAGACTAACATAAAATCTAAAAATACCATGTTATCATAAAAAATAATAAAAATTATAAATACAAACTAAACTATCAAAATCTATGGTAATAATTTATATATTGGAAACTAAATTGAATCATCTAGCATAGTTAGAGGAGTAGTCTATACTTATTCCAACAAAAAAGTATCCGCTGACAATAAACGAAAAGGAATATGCCAAAAATTAGAGGTGGTTATTAAATTTTTTTTTAAAAAAAAAAAAAAAAAAAAACAACCACGACATTTTCAATTTCTTCCAACTCCCTCATATTTGGACAACTATATAAATCCCCCACCACCTTCCACTTCTTCATCAATGCCCTTCAAAGCTAAAAGCTTCCATTTTTACGGCGTCCCCTAATACAAAACCTGTGTCTCTGTTTCGCTTTCATTTCTTTTAAGGTTTTCAGATTTATAACAACAATGTCGCTAAAGAAATCCTTAGCAGAGCGTGTCCTGAAGTTCTCCAAAATCCCAAATCAATACTTGACCAATAGCCGCATTTCATCTTCGCTCCAAACCCGAATCCACCAAAATCCGGCTCAGTCCAACACTATAACTGACCATCCTGGAGAACCCGGCATCTTCCGACGATTATTCCACAAACCGGCTATTTTGTCGCCTGAGCTCCGGCAACTGCCGATTGGGGAGGGCTTGATTGATAGAATCCGGGGGTTTGACATTGTGAAGGATAGGATCCGGTGGGATGCGTTGAGTCCGCCTCCGGTGGTGACGGAGGAGGTGGCGGCTGAGGAGGGGTTGACGGCGGAGGATGCGAGGAAGTTGTTGAAAGTGGCTCAGTTGGAGGGGCTGAAATCGAGACTGAGAGAAATGGAGAAAACATGGATTTCTTATTCTGAGTTTGTTCGGGTATGCAGTGAGGGGTGTTCTGATCTTGAGTATGGTATTCGAGTAGCGAGGAATCTTGATGAATCCGGGACTGTTGTTGTTCTTGGAAATCTTGTTTTACTGAAACCAGAGCAGGTAAAAAACCAAACTTTTTTATTGTATGATTAGCAGTTCAATCGATTTATTGTGTCGCTTTTTTTGGGTTAATTAATTTGTTTTACAGATTAAAATAATGGCAATGATGGTTCTGTGATGGTTAAATTGAGTACAATTTAACCGATAATTAACAGATAAATACAAGTTTTGGTTTTGGTTTTTTCTTCGATTTCTGGAAAGCTGAAAACTGATATTTCTTTATGTACATTCTTTTTGTGTTTTTTCTTTCGGCAGGAGAATGAAACTTTTGTTGTTACACAAGCCAGATCTAAGGGCCATTCAGTTTCTACAGTGACAAGATTTGTTTCACTCTTTTGGTGCTTTTTGATGCTCACAAAAGAAAAATTATTTAATTAAATAAATTAAAAATCAGATAGAGAGAGATTGGGACTGGGAAAAAAATAGAGTGGGTGTTTAGTTGGTTGATGATGGACGAAGTGCACATTTAATTGGGTGGTCATGGTGGAATTAGGGTTTTTATACTTGATGATCCGAGCAGAAAGGTGTTATATTTCATGATACTCTGTTTTTCCCTCTGTTTTTTTATGGGTAGGAAAGTTCGTAATTGAATTAGTGTTAGCAAAAAAGTAAAGAAACAAAAATGTTGGGGGGTTTAGATTTTCTGTTCTTTTGTTATATATATTAGCTATTTTCAAAAGAGTCTAGCTAGAATGATCTGGAAAATGGGTCAGCTGCAAGGCTGTAGCTCACCATGTACAGATGATGCAAATCACTAGCAATGACAAAGCTATTTTCTGTTTTTTTAATAAATATTTCACTTATTTAAATGAAGTTCTTAAAAATAAAAATAAAAACTCTTGGCTTTCTTGGATTTGCGACTGAATTTAAGGGTAGTGAGATGGCAACCTGATTTTGATTTTACTGATTTCTTTTGCGGGAGATGAATTTTCTTCCATGATTATTTTCTGAAAAGCAATTCACTTTCATTAGTTGGTTAATGTACTAACAAGATTAACATGCTAAGTGATATAGAGTTCATCTTTTACCCAAACGAGTTTTTCCATCTCTGTTAATTACAGGTATTGAAAGCTATCGGAGGCCTAATTCCATTACCAGCAACCGACCCCAATGATCCAAGAAGAAAGGAGCTGCAAGAAATGGAGAAACAGAAAGCTGTAATCGATCAAAAGGCCGGAACCCTGGTTCGTCGCGAGCTATGGTGCGGCCTTGGTTTCTTAATTCTTCAGACAGCTGGGTTCATGAGGCTGACATTCTGGGAACTTACCTGGGATGTCATGGAGCCGATCTGCTTCTATGTTACATCATTTTATTTCGTGGCTGGCTATACCTTCTTCCTCAGGACATCAAAGGAGCCTTCTTTCGAAGGGTTCTATCAAAGCAGGTTTAGTGCCAAGCAGAAGCAGCTCATGAAACTCAACAGTTTCGATCTGGAGAGGTACGATGAGCTTCGAAAGATTTGTCACCCTCTTCCATCATCTGTGGAGCAGATCCAAGCAATGAATTCACTTGCTCAAGCTGGAAAAATATGCTGAACCATTGTTACCAGAAGAGAAATTAGCATATAAGAAAAAAAAAATGTATATTACAATTTTGTTGGATTTCCTCTTGGGCTACACAGCCTGTATTTTTAGAATGTAGGTCCGGCTAGCTATAGCTTATGATTAACCTTTTCTCATGGAACAAAAGACGTGATAACTCTTGTGTCATTTTCAAAAATGGAAGAAAAAAAGAAAAAGAAAAAGGGTTTATAATTGCAGCTAGGCAGTTCCTTGGTCATGAAACGGCAACGTTATTGGTGATTGGAAAGGTAATTTAATGGAGGGGAAATGGAATTTGTAGGGTAGCAAAGTAGTCAAACAATGAAGTCCCATACACCGGTTAAAGCCGTATTGATAAAACTACTCAAATTCAACATCTTTAGTATTTTATAAAATCCAAAATTCAAATCCAATTCACTTTCAGATTTGGTTTCACCGTTATTTGATAAAACTACTCAAGAAAAAGGGTTTTTTAACTTGTTGTGGAAGTACTGGAAGTGCCGGGTGCTCGGCTGTTAGCTAATGTTTTTCAGTTTGGAAGGGAAGGTTTTGTTTGTCAGGCCTTATCTCCACCTTTCATTGTCTTCGCCTTAACTAGATTTTATCAATGCGTATGAACTTTGGGGTTGGAAAATGGCTAATTTCTGAAATGACCTCTGAATAATTTAATAAACTCAACTTAACCCCTGATCTTTTAATTTATTCTTGTTTTCATCCCTCAAACTATCATGTCAAGGGTCTTTATTAGGGATTTGAGAGGACAGAAAAGAAAACCATATTCTTGGCCAGTAATATACCTCCATCCATCCATCCATTGAGAGAGGTGGCTTAACTAGTTAGGTTTTTATTTTATTCTTTAATGATTGCCAGTTTAAATTTTTTTAAAATCATTAAAAAATTATATGATCATTAACTTTAATGTTTGTAGGATTATTTGAGATGCGCATATCATGATTTATACACCCACGTTAATTAATATATACCCATGTAATCACTACTTGTTATTTTTTTTTTTTTTTTGGGGAAAACCCTTAACGAAAATAGGGCATTGCTTTGAGTCGATAGCTCATGAGATCAAGAAAAAAAAAAAGAAGATTTCAATGGTTCCTAGAGGCAAACGTGTTTCTGGCTAGACTTGAGAAGAAGCCTCTGGGAAATTGGAGGGTCATATGACTCGTATTGCTCTCATATTCTGCAGGCTCTTTATACATCTCCCCAGCAATTCCTAATGCCTGGATGGCAGGGAACACTGTTCTTTTTTTACCACTATAATATAACATGATCCTCCCAAAATTCCTGAGGCCCCCCCCCCCCCCCCCCCCCACAAGGGTGCTCACCACCGACCCCATATCCAAATTGTTAGGATAATAATAATAATAATAATAATAATAATAATAATGACAGCAGAAAACTAAAATAACAATGATGATCAAGTATTGTCCCAAGATTTCGATTTTTTTAGGCCCTTGGTTTTGTTTGTTTGTGCATGAACAAGGAGCATCAGATCTTAGCTAAAACATCCACATCTTAGCTACACCTTATAATTAATTTGAGAACTCTGTTTTTCTGCGATCTAAATCATGGCCTTTCCTATAATACAAAGAAGAGATGCCTTCGATCTTAAGGTTTGGTAAATTTATTAATAAGTGATTTCTAGCTATGATAGAATACTACCAGAATTCTTAGAAATACTTATGAAATTTTTTATAAAAAAAATTCTTGTCGATAATTTTTTATATATCGATGAGTTTGTCGATAATGAAATTACCGATGGATTTACTGATGGAAAAAATATGCAAAAACAATTGTCCACTTCATTCCATCAGTATTTTCATCAAGAATTTTGTGATATAAACAGAAATACCATATGCAATTATTTTAGTGATAAAAAAATGACATAATAATATTTATATTAATTCTTTTCTAACTTTCTGGAATATACCGATGTCGGACTTAATCTATCGATAATACCATCGGTAACTATTTAAAAATATTTTTTAAAAAAATCTATTAAATAGAAATAGAAAATAATTAAATTAATATAAATCAATACTCTATAATACTCGGGTACTGAGTTACTTGGAAAAAAAAAGAAAATCAACTCAAATAAATTTGCAACAAAAAATAAATAACAATAACAAATAAATAAATCAACTAAAAAATATTTCCACCTAACCTAGAAAACCTATTTCAAACCTATAATCCAGCAACAAATAAAATAATTTAATTGAAATTGAACTACAAAATTAAAAAAGCAATCCAACTAAAATCCAACAAAATTGATTTTATATGAGAAAACAAATCATACAACAACATTCATACAATTATTAAGAACAAAAAAATTTTAAATAAAATAAAATAAACAAATATAATGCAAAAAAAAAAAACACAAAAAAGAGAAAAAAGAAAAAGAAAAATGTTACCTTAATGTAATTGCGAGTGAAGCGGAGAAAAGAAAAAATAAATTCATAAAATATGTTAAAAACACTGAGAAGAAAAAAGAAGAAGAGAGAAGAGGACATACTTGTGTGTGGAGGAGAAAAGAAGATGAGAGAAGTAGTTCATGAGAGAAGAAAAAGAAAGGGATGTTGGTATTTTTTATATAAAGGGAAGTGAGAAGAAAAAGAAGAAGAATAGGCATGTCTGTTATGAAATGTGAGATTTTAGTTTTTTTATTAGAGCATTTTACCGATGTTTTTACCAACGAATAATTAAATATTAATATCTTTAATCATTCCATCAGTAATTCTGTCTATAATATTTAATTTATATTTTCAGAAACCCTCCAAATATTATCGACGACTTTTCAATCCGTTAGTAATTCTGTCTATAATATTTAATTTAAATTTTTAATTTAATAAAAAAATTTCATAAACCTCCCAAATATCACTAACGACTTTTCAATCTGTCGGTAATTTTATTTGTAAAAAACAATAATTAACAGTGCAATTGAAAAGTGAACAATTTCAGAGCTCTCTGGAAAATACTGACAGAACTAATCCGTTAGTGATATCCTTTGTAATTGACATAATGAATAGTGCTAGAGAGAAGTGAACAGTTTACCAACGAGTTTACAAATAGATTTTACCAATGGTATTAACATTGTCAATAATTCCATTGGTATAAATTATACATCGTCTTACTTTTTAGTTTTGTTTTAATTTTTTTTTTCACTGTAATTCCCTCGTTATATATAGAAGAAATATTTCTATAGATATTTACTGATAGATATAATGAGATAATATTCTATTGGTGAAATTTATTGTAATTTATCTACGAAAATATTCTGTCAATATTTTCATTTGTATTTGCTAATTTTCTGATAGTGCACCGCCTGCTAATTTCAAAGCTGGCTCCTTTCATATTGAACAATTTGATTTTCCTTGCGTTCAATTGGTTAGCCAAGAAACAATTTCTTTGCATGCCTTCTGCCTTCTCTTAGTGTCATGCCAATAACATGGTAGGTAGCAATTTTGAAGATTTTGCTAGCTATGGCATGCATTTCATGCCTTGGATTTAAAATAGGAATCTCAATTTGACATTTTCTACAAACTATGGCATGCGATTCGTATTTTTTTATTTTAAAAAGAAGCAAATGGAAAAACTTAATTTTGTGCCCAACTATTTCTTTACAGCTGTGCCTTTTGCTTGCAGATCACTATCTCAGCACAAATCCACTACCACAGCTGAGCTTCTTCTAAAACCTAGCTTTTCTTAAAATATTTTAGGTTCGTGAAAAGCATGCAGGAAATCTGTAGAAGGATTTATTTATTTATTTATTTTCAATGAGTTAGGGTCGCCAAAAAACTTATAATGACATTTAAGTAAAAGAATAAGAACAACAATTTTGTTAATTTAGCAAATAAATAATGCCATTTGCAGAATACGATTGGATCGACGCCTAGCTAAAATTACATGTGTAGAGTAGGCAATGAGATAATAAAAAACAGGGTAAATTTTAATTTTTCACCACGGCATAACATGTCACGCGTCGCTGAAAAATCTCAGAACCTTCCATACGCCTTCGCAGGTGTGGAGCTCGCCTACAGGTTTGGATTTTTATTATTTCTTTATTTATTGTAAAGACCAATTTACCTCTCTCTGTCCATCGACAATATTGAAAAAACCCAAAGGAAAATACAAAAATCCCAAAAAAAAAATTAACAGATTCTAAAATTGAGGGTAATTTACTAAATTTAATGTTCACTGAATATTTAATATTTTTTTATTTCTTGAAAGATAATTTTACGTCTCTATCCATCCGATTATAACAAAAAAAACCAAGAGAAAAATACATAATACCCCAAAAAAATTAATTTCAAAACTAAGGGCAATTAAGTATAATTATTTTGCAACAAAATGTGCATTGTCAAAAAAGTCCCTAGAAAGCAACTATCATTTTTTTTTCTTTTAATGCTAGTGATGATATTTTACTTATCAAAAATAAAAAAAGATTTGTATACCTCAAAAGAAAAATAAAAATAACAAATGAATCATGTGTAAAAAATCATTTTACCTTTTAGCTTAGCCTTCTTGGCCGGTTTAGTAAAGGTCAAAAAGCTAAATTATATGTCATTTACATCTTTTTTCTAATACTTTTATGAAATCATGTAATACAATTTTATAATATTTATGTTAAAAATAAATCGAAAATAAAACTTTATATTGTATATACACGTTATAAATTATTTTATTTTAAATTACACATCATTTGAACTCTTATTGTTTTTCAATTAAGTTATTTTTAATAGAATTATGATATTAAGTGATATAATTTAATTTATAATGTTTGATTAAAAAATAAAGGGCAATTAAACTTTAAATTGAATATCCATCATGAATGCCAAATATGTAATGTATTCATATTTTAAATTATTTTGTTTTAGTTGGAGGTGTGATTTTTCTTAATTGAACTCCAAACAATAAATAAATCTAAAATATTTAATTGGGTTGAATGATTATTTTAGGGTTGGCTGGTGTAATGTAAAATAACAAAAATATAATTTCAATTTAAAATAGATTCTTAGATCAGTTTTTTTCAGTCTTATAAATACGGTGAAAAAGCATCAAAAGCGACATCACCATTACATGAATGGTACGATGAGAAAAATAATAAAATAAAAAACTATCTAATTATTGATATAATTAAATTAATAAAAAACAATATGTAACTATACAATGAGAAAATTAAATAAAAAACTATCTAATTATTGATATAATTAATTACTAAAAAAATACTTATTTATTTAATTCAGGTAAGAGAATAAATAAGTTCATGAATATCTTAAATATGTGGAATTCCTAAGAAATGGGTAGAGTTCTCAAATTATTGATATATTGATGTTTCCTTCGACAACAGAATATCTGGCCCATAATCTTGAAATGTCTCACTTGACTGCGAGTTTCTATTTTTTCTTTATAACAGTAACTTTTCGATTTAAAATGTTCATTTAATATATTATTATTAAAAATAAAAAATTACTATCAAAAATTATTTTTTAAAATTAAAAAATAGTTTACATTGCATTACCAAACAAACGGTAACTCACCGACAATTTGCTTTACCCAAACTGACCCAGTGGAAGGCGGAAAGGAAGGTTTTTTTTTTAAAAAAAAAAAAAATAGCTCTACTTATAGCAAAACTGTCCAGAGTATTTCAGAAATCAGTATTTTCATGGTTTGTTTTTGCTGCTTAGCATAAACCATCTTGGAAGAACAGTTATTCTGATCTTTTATTTCGTTTTTATGTTCTTGGTCTTTACATTTGGTTAATATTAAAATGTAATTTGAGCTAATAGTACTATAACTCCTTAGATGGGTTTGGCGATTTAAAAAAAGTTTGCTTTTTTTTTATATATATATATTCATAATTTAAACTTTGTGTTAGTTTTTAAAGTATAGTTATAAAACCTGATATAGAGATTACTCTTTAAAATCTAAATTATGGATCGGTAAGTGAGTTAATATAAGTCAACTTAATTTTTAATTTATTTATTTTTATTGTAACTTGAGCAAATACCATGTCATCAATTCCTAAGTTTTTTTAAAAAAATCAAGCGTTGTATTGTCTAATTCGTCTAGTTGAATGTTTTTTTAAAAAAAATTAGATGACGCATATAATAAAATAAAAGTGGGAATAATAATGCTAAAAATAAAACTTTAATGATCAAAATAATTTTTTAAAAAATAAATATAACCATTTATAATATTCTGTGAGGGGATGATCAATCCAGCTGCACATTAATCACCCAACGAATTTTAGTTTTGAAGTAATAAAATTGGAAGTCTTGAAGAGTTGAGACTAGCAATGGAGTCCATCCTCGCTGGCCTTCTCATGTGGCCTCTGGGTGTTGAACCCTTTGGATCATCGACACATCATGAGGCCCATTTTTGTTGATGAAAATACCAACGGCTGAGTTGGTCCACAGTATTTTAGGCACAGTTGTTTTTCCGATCAATCTTTAGACCCTGCTGTTATTTGTTTCCGTTTGATGGAATAAAACCTGCAAATATCCTTCATTATTTTTAGGACGGAACACAGCGACAGCTACTCTTTCAACAAATAAAAAGAGGCGTCAGATCTGAGAATGTAATTTAACTTATTAGATTTTGAATTTATTTTTTTGATATTATTAATTTGAGTATTATAATTCTTAGATTACTATAGGCTTATTTAATATTAACTTTAAAATTTTTAAAAATTAATCAAAATACATGTAAAATGATCTGAATAGTAACAACTAAAAAAAAAGGAGGAGCAGACCATTTTAAATATTTGCATGCCGGTGCTTGGTAATGTTATTCATCACCTCAAAGTTCTTTTTGAAGTGCATTCAGGTTGAATTTGATGTTTTTACGTGTTCTTCAATAGATTTTAATGATACTCAAAATATTTAAAAAAACCTGAAAATATATGTTGAATAATATATGTTGTTGAAATTTTTGTTTTTTAAAATATTTTTTTAATGGTTTTGATATATTTATATAAAAAATATATAAAAAAAATATCATTTTAATATATTTTTAATTAAAAATCATTATATACTATGTTACCAAACAAAAAGAACAACTCATGGTCATGATCAAAATTTACCAACCAACTTTTTAGGAAAGAAAAAAGAAATGATGAGCACCAATATTCCATACTCATATTTGAAGTAAAAAGAACCAGAGGAGATATCAATTAGCAACCACGAAGAGGGTAATTGTTTGACCGCAACTGACTTTCAAATTAAAAGATATTTTGTATAAAAATGACCCACCGACAGACGGATAATGCAAAAGAAGTTTGCTGATTGTAACACCATTATAAAAATGACCCGCCAACAGAAGTTAGAGCACTTAACCAAAATAAAGTAAGTGCATTTTTAGTTAGGGTATTAAACTTAGGGTATTGTTGATTGTAAACATAGGAGGTGCAACTATTGCAATAGAAAGGTATCATACTGATTTTTTTTCAGCACACAATAGGAGATTAAGTTCTATGGAAGTGGAATGTTAAGGATTTTTCAACACTTTCCTAGTTAAAAATTAAGAATTAAACTTTCAATTTTTCCTTTAATATCTCTGAGGGGATATCTATTAAAATTTGAGATTTGTATTTGAAGATCTCAAACCTCTGAGTTCATCCTTTGAGAAATGTGAGATGAGATTTAGAAATGGAGAATAAATAACTATTGATAAAGTTTTAAAAATCTAAGTAGCTTAAAAACAAGGTTCTTGAATTAAATAATTGGTTAACCAATTGATCTTAATAATCTTATCTATTTTCTATAGCCAATATAGTTGATACAAATTTAATGCTTGTTAGGTCAAGATGGCTTGTGGTTGCTGTTTGTAAAAAGTACTCTTTGGTGGAGGTGAGAATTTTATAATGCTTAGATACATATTTTTTTAGAGAGACAAAATACAATAATATTTTAGAGAGAGAAGCCCTGAAAATATATATACAGAAGAGAATAAAAAATATAAACCTTTATTCTGAAGGTTTCATGGTATATTTATAGTCCATGAGTTTTTTTTTATGTGGAGAGAAGGGACTGAAATGTAATTGCACCTTTGTGATATTTTGAGTTACATTATAAGCTATACTCTACTCATTTTATACAGCTAAAAAATGATGACATGGCTGACCATGAAAGACTTTAATATATATAATAATCTTGGTCGAGTATAAACTTGTTTAATTAAACCTATTAGTTGAGAAATAATTTCTCTATGATTTTATATAAAAATCTATATAATTAATGGTATTAAATCCAATCATATCTTAGGTTTGGACAGTACCAGACCTAACTTACTTGGGCTAGATACACTATCGAGCCTTTCTGTGGCTAAGTTTGGCCAATAGTAGATCAATCACACTTTGAGATTTGACGCATTGTCAAGCCTAATTATAAATGGATCTTGCATTAACCATAACCAACATGTCTAGGGCTTTTTTTCAAACCTCATAGATTGTAAATTCTTGCAAAGTTTTCTAACCTAGGATTGTAAATTAAAATTTATCATTGTTTTTTTTTTCCATTTAAGAATCCATTATAATTGTAATTTTATTTTATAAGTTGAGAAGAAACAGTAAATATTTTTAAGATTGAAAGGGTTTTTATTTTTTAAGAATTTTTATATTACGAACTCCTAAATTAATGATTGTACCAATTTTTTTTGTAATTCTAAAAAAACTCATGAACATTAAAAGGTAAATTTTTTCATCATTCGATGAGCAGAAAAGTACAAGTTCATAGCAGTAGTTCAATCACCTTTTATTAATTACTGGTAAACGGTCTCTCTCACTGGTGCTAGTGCATCTCCTTAATGAAGAAGAAAAAAAAAATTAATCCAGGGGTCCCATAATCAGTGAAAATCAGAATTTTTTATGTCAGGACAAAACAAGTATGTAGATGTGACTAAAAGCTTAACTTGCTTTCCACACATACACTAATGGTGGACCTACTTTCTGCTTTGATCACATCTTCTTGGTAATGTTTTTTTTTCCCTGAAGAAAAACTTATCATCCATAATTGACCATCGCCGACGGTCTTACAAATAATTAATTAAACGTTATTATTTGCGATTAATCAAGAATTATGATGTCTTTCCCCCTCTGTTAGCATGCGGGCTGACGCCTGGTGATCAAAAGGACTTGTTTTGTAAACTTGTACCGACCAAACCTCTCCCTTGAGGCAAAAAAAAAAAAAAAAACCCTAAAAATGGAAATGCCCTATTCATAAAATTGGAGAATTTCTTATTTTGAGTTTTTAAAATCACATAAGATGGAACCATCCATGGTATACAAGAGATCAAAAGAGGTGTTTAACGAAGTTTCTTGATAAGCTAAAATTGAGAAGTTTGCAAATTGGAACTTGAAACGGGAAGAACTGGTCTAACGAATATCTGGGTCAGTGGCGGTGGAAACCAAGTGTCGGAGCATTAAAGCTCTACAGCAAGCATCTCTGTCACCGTCGCTCATCTTTTTTGACTGCAGAAAATCAACGTGGACTGAAAGATTCCATCGCTGCAGTCTCCAAAGGCGAAGAGAAAAGAGATATTTGTTAGATTCCAAAATAAGCAGTCACCTGGTTTCTTGGGCAAGTCAGCATATACCTTTTCGACTATCTAATGATTCCTTGCAAATACAAAGTTATCAGTTCATCATCTCCATCGTTATCAAATTTACCTGTTTTTTGACAACGTTCCAACCAATGACAATGAAGCTCCAGCTCATTAGCTTTGATGGATGGTTATGTCACTAATTAAAGGTTACAGTAATTACCGTGCTTTAATTTGGTGGCAATCTCAGCACAAGGTGATTTTTTTGGTTTTTTGTACCTTTTTTTTTTAATATCGGTGAAAATAACACAATTAAAAAATATAATGAAATAATATAATTTGTACATATTGCAAGCAAGATATTTTTACAGATTGCGCTATTTAAAATGGTAACATCAAATAAAAAATATTAAATAAACAGAGAGAATATAGAAAAATAAAAAGACTTCAAAAACACAATCAAATAAAAAAAGAAAATGTAAGTGACTCCAACCCACCGTATAAGATTCAAGCCTTTTTTTCATGGAATAAAAAATCAATTTGTGAACTAGCAAAGAACTAAGGACGATTTTCAAGAAAGAGAGATGAGGGAATAATTAAAAAAAAATAAAAAAATCGGAGCTTTCTACTTTCCTGCATACAAACAAAAACAGAAACTTGCAATGAAAAACTAGCAAGACAAAGAAATTATCTTTGCACAACGTGATTTCAACTGGTATTGGTTTTAACAAACATGTCGAATTCCATCCATTCATCTAGATTATCCAGAAAACTTGATTTCATAAAATAAAATAAAATAAACCTCTAATAGTATACATTGATTTTTATAAACACCAAGAAAAAAAAAACCCTACTTTACCTAGCATATATGCTATACAGTTGTCTTATTTTTTTCCCCTCTGAAGAGGGTGTGTGCTTCTCCTAGTCCAAATTACAGTGACCAAAAAGACTATACCATTCAAATCGCTTATTTGTCTTCAACTTTCATCATCTCTGCCTCCTCCATGGCCTCGCTTATTACCTCCTTCCTCTTCCCCAAATACATCTTGACATAGAAGTTCAAAAACAGGAACAAGATAGCTCCATTGAGCACGGAATTGAACCACCATGCCCCAATCCCATTACACCCACCTTTCATAAAATGCAGCGAAAGCACCCCAACATGGCAAGCAACATTGCATCCCAACAGCACAATCTGGCAATTCAGCACAAAAGGAAAACAAGCACATGGCAAACCAACCGCTGTCCAGAATCTGTATCCGTAAATAATAGAGTACACCAAAGTTGCTATTAGAATCGCCAGCACTTGAAAGGATTGGGAGAATTCAAGCCATAAAAAGGACATGAAGGTCAGTATAGAGTTGTTGACAAGCTGGAAAGAAACCAGCTTGCGTAACCTCAGGATTGTGAAAAAGGTTCGGAACATATGGAGATATCGTGACAAGTAGTACATGTAAGACCAGAAAAAGACACGGCCTGAAGGACGAGTTCCCAGAGGGAAACAAAGAAGCCATTGAAACGGGGTTTTTGATCTGCGCCAAAACCACCGCGTTTCTTGGATCTCAGCTGCGGTTGAGAGGAGGATCCCGGAGAAAATGACGGCGGAGATTAAGGCCATAAAGAGGCTGTACGCGGCTGGGATTGGACCGAGAGGGACAGTACGGCCACGTTTAATAAAGATTTGTAAGAAAAGATGGACTAATGCGCAAAACGTCAGGTAAAAGGCTATGGAGGTCAAGAGAAAAGACCAAGTGGAGCCCCATGATTGGATGTGGCTCCATCGGAAAGTAACTATAGAGGGGTGTTGGGAGAGGTAGTAGATTAGTGTTTGAGTGATCATGGAGATTATTGGTGGTGGAGGAGGATTGGAAGGTGGAGGTGAGGGTTTGGGGAGGAGGAGCACCACCGTTGTTGTGGTTGGTTTTGTGGTTCGGTCATACAGCTTTTGTGATATTTTGGGGGTCTTTTCTTTTAGAGAGAGAACATGCTTTTGACGGGGAAGGTAGACGAGGATAAAAAATAAGATGAGTTGTTGGTTAGCATGAATGGTGGACAGGAAGACTTGGAGAAAATATCAGATGTTTGCGCTGATGAATTTCTATTGTATACTACTGCACGTGTACAAAACTACAAAACTACAGGTACAAGATCATTGATCGGATGAACATTTATGACAGAGTTGCTAATATATTCTCAACCGCTACGTCGCAGATCAATATATATAAAAAATATAGAAGCAATTTTAATATTATTATTAAATCTAATTGAGCAGGTTAATTTTAAAATCTAATTACTCAATATTTTATCCAACTTAAATTTTAATTTAAATTATATAAAAATTATATCAATTTAAATTAATTAATTTTATAAGTTTAAATATAATATTGATGATCGATAAAAACATTATTTAACTTTTAAAAAAACATTAAAATAATTATTTTTCTTCAAAAATATTGAGACGATAATAGATTTAATTGATCTTGCCCCCCTCCATGGTGATCCAGGTCATGAAATTTATTGGGTTAAATAAATTTTTTTTATTTTTTTATTTAATTATATGATAAAAATAAATGCTCATAAAATTTAGCAACAACCTAAAGGTAGACATTTATTTAAGACAATTGTTTCTAGAAAGCAAGCAAAAATCAATAATTAATGCAATCAATTTTCCAATCAATTCAATATTAAATGATGAAATAAAAAAGGAATAAAAAAAATTAAAATACCAAAGACAAAACAACACGCATATCATATTGGTAAGTAAACTTGTTAAACTTATAAATCAGGTAAGCGGAGCTAGTACGCCAAACCTGTGAACTGAGTTATGGACTTTACTGAGATTATAATTTTTTAATCTATTTTTTATTTAACTACATGATAAAAAAATTAAATGATTGTGAAATTAAACACCAATCCAATACCAAGATTTTTTTTAGATCACGATAACCTCATTAAAAGTGAAACGAAACCAATTATAAAACTTAATTCTTAATTAACCTAGTATCTAAAGGTGAGAAAAAACTAATTTAAAAAAGTTAAACTTGTTAGACTTGTGAACCAAGTCAACCAGTCAAACTTATGAATATGTCCATAAACTTTATAAAGTTTAATAATATAGCTTTTTTTTTAATTTTTTTTTTACTATATGAAAAAAAAATATATGATAAAAAAGTCAAGTTCAATAATAATACAAAAGGATATTCTACCAAACTTGTAAACCAAGGCAACCCAGGTTATCTTAACGACCCACAAACCATGCTAATCTTGTAGAAAGTTAAAATAAAAAAAAAATTATGAAATCTAATTCTCAACTATTTCAATATTAAAAGATAAAATCGACAAAATTTTTTTTTAAAAAAATCATGATAAAAATTCAAAAACATAAAAAAAAAAGGAAAGAAAGCAAAACACCGTCGGTTACTATTGTCATTCATAGTATAATGTGTGTAGGTGAACAATGATTTCCTTACACCCTTTAATTTTTGTTACTTTATAAAGTTTAGTACCATGACTTTTCTCTAAAATTATTTTTCTAACTATGTAAGAAAAAATAGAATATAAAAAAAATTAAGTTCAATTACAAAAAAAAAGAATCTACAACCCAACCCATCAAACTCGTAAACTGAGGCAATCTGGGTTACCTTAGTAAATCCGTAAACCACACTAACCTCATATAAAGGAAAAATAAAAGGAAGTAAATTACAAAGCTAAATTCTTAACAATTTCAATTTTAAAAGATCAAATCGATTAAAATAGATTTGAAAAAAAAAATCTAAACAAAGATTAAAAAAAAAAACTATGGATTACTATTATAATCCACAATGTAATGAGTATTGGTTGAATGGTAGTTTCCCCCACATCCTTTAATATTTGTTACTTTATAAAGTTTAATAACATGATTTTTTTTCTAAAACTCTTTTTTTTTTAACAATATGAGAAAACAAAATAGGCTATTAAAAAGCCAAGTTTAATTAAAAAAACCTATCAGATCCATAAACTAGGGTAACCTGGTTACCTCGACAAACCGGTAAACCACGTTAACTTCAAAAAAAGACAAAATAAAAAAAAAATTACAAAGTTAAATTCTTAGCTATCTCAATATTTAAAAAATAAAATCAATAAAAATAATTTTAAAAAAATCTTAACAAAAAAAAAAAGGAAAGGAAATGAAGAAAAAAACTATTTGTAAAAAAAAAAAAAAAAACAATGTGAAAAACAAATTGTAGCAATCCACAATATCTTGTGAGGAAAGCTACAGTACTTTTCCTATATCTTTTAGTTATTCTTAAAAAAAAAACATCAAATCCATAAATTAGGGTAACCTGAGTTACCTCGATAAATCCGCAAATCACACTAATCTCATAGAAAAACAAAATAAAAAAAATTACAAAGCTAAATTTCAACTATCTCAATATTTAAAAATAAAATCTACAAAATTAATTTTTAAAACAATCATAACAAAAAAAGAAAGAAAGAAAGAAACATGTGTAAAAAAAAAAAAAACAATGTAGAATTAGCAATCCAAGGTATTTTATGAGAAAAGCTACAATATTTTTTTCACATGATTTAACTTTTCTTATAATATTTAATCCCTTACTATTAATTTATTTATTGTACTATCTATTGATTTTTTCATAGATATTTTTAATTTACTTGTACAAATATTAATTATTTAAGTTATGAGATTTATTTATCAATCCACTTAATCAATACATGATTTATAATTTTATAGGAATTGGTTAGGTGGTTAACAAAGATTTCTCTCTCCTTTTAGGGTCTATTTGTTTTTGCATTTTAAAAGCTTTTGAAAAAAAAATTATTTTTATTTATTTTTTTATTTGCTTCAAATTAATATTTTTTGGTGTTTTCAAATCATTTTGATGTGCTGATGTCAAAAAAATAATAATAAAAATATTATTTTAATGCATTTCTAAGCAAAAAACACTTTGAAAAACAACCGCAACCACACTCCTAAACACCCTTTTAATTTAATGAATTCAATGTAGCTAAATGACGTAGGGTTTTCACTTTAGTTCTAGATATAGATTACCATGGATTGTGATAATAAAATTTACTTGGGTATGGTGTGTAATTAAAAGGATCATGGTGGCGTTTTAGTATTGTCACGCTATCTTTTCTATTCTTTATTCAAGAAGCTTATGACACATGTTCCATATGGCCTAGTGAGTGAATTGTACTTGTGCTATTAAAGAGGCGCATAAAACATCTCTCGGTGATCAAATTTGGTCATTCATCATCTAGATAGATGCGCAGACATGTTCTTTTCCACATAATGCAATGCATGTAAACATATCCTAGTTGAATTGCTGTTAATGATTGATTATTTATGGTTTCTCTCTCTCTCTCTCTCTCTCTCTCTCTCTCTCTCTCTCTCTCTCTTCTGATAATTAAAATACACGATTGTTCTCAGTTTATTTGTTGTTTGCTTGGGTTTGGTATAATTGCCACACCCAATTCACTTGGGTTTGATATGGTTGTCAGACTCAAGAGGATTAAAATATTTTTTATATTTCTAATATATTTTTTTATATTTAAAACAAATATGATAATAACCCGTTGTGGAACGCGATCTAATATACTAGTTGAAACACTAAAACACATGGGACAATTAGTTTTTGTTTTTCTTTTCGGATTCTAATACAATAAAAAGGGGTTACTTTTCCTTGTTTAATTCAAGGTCCAACATATATTATCCGATAAACAAAAATAAAATAAAATTCGGTGAGGTTGAAATAATAAAAAAATTAGCACAATCATCATTGCATTATCCTTTCATAATCTTGAAGCTGGAATACACTAATATAATTAAGTTTAAAATTTAGTGTCACGTAACTCTGAAGGGGATATAGTTAAAATAATCAGGTTTTAAATTTATTTTTTAAAAAATTATTAATTTAAATTTTATAAATTTTAAAGGTATTGAAAACTTACATGTTTATTAATTTTAGAATCAACGTAAACAAAAAGTAATCTGTATATCTATATTAAATAAATAAAAAATTAGCATCAGGCAACTTTTTCCATGTTAATTTTTTATTGGAAACCATACAGAATTACTACAATGTGGTCAAATCTGTATCGTCTCTCTAATGCTTCGTTTTGTATTCTAATTTTGCCTTCTTTAATAAAGCAAAATTTTATCAAAGCAGGGACCGTACCATCATAAAATTTGGCATTGAATTGCACAATAATTAAGGCTAATAAAAATCTGTGTCTCGTTAGGTATATATAGAGCAATTGTTTAATCAACCACGAAGACCATCTGATTTTTATTTGGTTTGGAATTATAGTGGTTGGGGTTTTTTAAAAATATATTAAAATAATATACATATATATATATATATATATATTTAATTTTTAAAATTTAAAAATATATAAAAAAACATAATTGTTTTTTAAAAACATTAAATTTTAAGCAACACTTACTTACCCACGCTCCCAAACGAGGGCATTGTCGATGGATTTGAATTTCTCTATTGAAGCACAGTGGTTTTGTTTTACTCGTTCTGTCTCATGTAAATATTCTAATAATCTGTTTATTTTTATATTTTAAAAATATTTTTAAAAGTATTTTAAATTTTTTAAATTAATATATTTTTTATATTTTTAAATTATTTTGATGTGCTGATATAAAAATAAGTTTTTAAAATAAAAAAATAATTATTTTAATATATTTCTAAATAAAAAACATTTTAAAAAATAATCATAATTATATTTTTAAATAGACTCTAAATTGATGAGTTGTTAGTTTTTTACTAGAAGACAGGAAAAAAAATATTAATTTCCTAAACTTAAAAATTTAAAATGCAAAAGAAAAATAAAAGAAATAAGCCTAAAAAATCATTTTTGTTGTTGATAAATAAAAAAATAACTTATCGTGATAAATAACAATTCCTTAACGATCATACCTTCTTTGAATAAAAAAGAAGTATAATTAACGGAAAACCAAAAGAGAACGTGTAAAACACAGTTTTTTTTTCCTTTCACATTTCACTATTCACAGTGTTGTTAGGGAAAATTTTCTTTCTGAGTCCCTCGAATTTTATATTTGTTTTAGTTTGGCCATCCAACTTTGGTTTCTTTCAACTTGATCCTTAAAAGTTATGTCATGGTTATCCTGGACCTTTTCATCATCTTCGGATTGCATATCATCGATCGTGTGTTCACAGATATCGGTGTTATATTATGTAAAATATTATTCATCCTCTCTTATATTTTACTATTCATATCTACTAGACAAGTTTCCTTCCATAGTCCCTCGAATTTTATATAAGTTTTAGTTTGTCCATCCAACTTTAGTTTTTTTCAATTTAATTCTCAAAATTTCTATTATGGTTGTACTAGAGTTTTTCATTAACACATTATCACATGTTCAAGGTGTCAGTTACTAGAGATAAAATAGTCTAAAAACATATAAGAAATATAAGAGAAAAAGAGAAATATAAATATGTCGCTAAGTTTGAATTTAGGGTTTATTTACTGTAAATGTTAAATAATGTTTTGTACTTTTTTTCCGTTTTGGTTTTCATTGAAGAATATATATTCTTTCAAAGAAATATTTTCGTCTGTGTAATTTGATCATCAGACAGCAAGTTCACGGGTATTGACTCGACATTGTGATGATATCAAGTATAGAGGCATTACTGATGAAGATCCAATGGAAGCCAACTTGCCAAGCAATCGAGGATGACATGAGTGGATACAAGAACTGGAAGTCCAATAAATCCTGTCCAAAAAACTACCTCCATATCCCTTCGTCTCCACCAAATTGCAGAAAAGGGTCGGGAGAGGACAGGGGAGCAGTCAATCAGACAGCAAGTTCACGGGTAAAACTCTTTATTTTTATCCTTGTTCTTCCCTTCTTCGATATCTGATTCTCTCCCGGCACAAAACGTAGTCTACAATCACTAAATGTAAGTTTAATATTGGATTTTTAAAGTTTCTGCAGTCAATCAGAAAGCATTTTAAAAAAAAAAAATTGAGTAATGTGCTATCTAAAATATTAATTTCTACATACAGACCGCCGACAGTTTACTTGTAATCATTGTCTTCTTTTTACACGGCCTGGTCACAAAAATGGAGCCTGGAATTTGTTTCAACATTTTTGTGCGCAGACTTCCACTGCGTACAAGCCAGTCGTTGTCAATTGATTTAAAATACAGTAGGAATCACGATTGTGTTCTCGTTTTTATACCAAATTGAGTGTGATTGACGGGAGAGAAGTCAAATACAAGAGCACTTAATAAATTAATAATCAATTTCGTGCAGCTGTGACTGTGACTATTGCAAGTTTTTATACCTAATTGCTACATCTTGGATGGAGCAGCACTGTTGTTTGAACTTGGAAGAAGGATGCGATAAAAGAACCAGAGAAGAGTGACGAGGCCTCAAGGAAGGACAGAGCAGCTGCGTAGAACAGAGTTATCAGATCACTCCATAAACATGGTGCCACTTGATAATTAGTAAAGAAATTGCCAGTTTACAAGGTTAAAAACAATTTCTCTACCTTTTTTTTAATTATCCAGATCATCATATATCATTTTCATTAATTTTTTAAGATTTTAAAATTAACGTATTATATAAATTTTCGGTAATTTTAAAATTTTTAACATTCAAACTAATAATTTGTAAAATAAACTTATAACTTAATTAATTAAACTAAACTCTTTCGTAGAGTAATGCATGCTTGTCATCAAAAGACAGAAAACCCATTAGTTAAGGAATGACCGACCGAGCAAAGTAGACTGGAAAGAAAGAAAAAATGGCATCGACTTTATTGTCTTGAATTCTGACTCCTATTTTTCTTATATATGACAGCTGGCCCATTGTCTAGAATTCTGACTTCTTCCTTTTCCTCCATTAGAGTCCGCTCTCTTGGGCCTAAGCTAGAATATTACATGTTCTCTCTGACAGGATGTCGGCTAACAGGCTCGCCTCAAGCTCCATCCAATTAAAAGGCACAATCCAAAACCTCTAGAAACAAACATCAAGCGGTTCAATGATTTGATCACGTCTTTTCAAAATCCGTGACCGTTTGATCCTTTAGAATAGAATCAGGCAAATACAGTTACGCCACACCCGAAACAAATCGCTTTCTTCACTTACCAGGAAATGTCTCAGGAAGGTTAGGTACCCCCCCTCAGAATCTTCCAGGCAAACTCCTCTTTATTTCCCTTTTAATAATTGCAATAATATTATATAATAGCAATAATATTAAACTCTCAAAGACTCCTCATTCTCCAGAAAAGAAAAGGGAAACTATAAAAAAAAAACTCTGTTTTTTCTTCTCTCTCTTGATCAGGGTGAGTGAAGTTTTGCTTTGACTGTTATATTGCTCGTGGTTTATGTATGATTTGGGTTGTTTTTAGAGGATTTAATGCATTTTTGTCTCTAGTTGATTGTTTTTACATGTTTACCATGATCTGTTTTATGCTGGGATTTATCTAGTTGTAAACTTTTTATGGCTTTGTCATGTTGAATTACGATGTTCTTGTGATCGACTGTAACGGGTCATTTTTTATTTTTTTGATTGTTTAGGTTTATGAGATGGTGAGTTTTTGGTTATCTTGTGATTCATTGTACTGGGTCAATTTACCCTGATCAGGTTGTTTTATGCTAGATTTGTGGAATAGGGTCAATTCTAGTTTTTGATTAATTGTAAATGAAAATTGCAGGTTTTTTTTTTTTTTTTTTTGAGGCTATTTGTGTTTTGGGTTTTAGATTTGAAGCATGAAAATTGTTATCTTGGTGGTAATTGAGGATGTTATGTGATTACAGGCTGTTGATTTTGAGAGTTTTTGGATAAAGAGGATGGGAAGTGGATTTGCAGAATCGACAAGTGTGCCCCCAGAAAGGTCGTCTTACTCGAGCAATAATGGCAATGATGCTGGTGATTTTGAATGCAATATTTGCTTTGAATTAGCTCGAGACCCGATTGTAACTCTCTGCGGTCATCTCTATTGTTGGCCATGTCTGTACCAATGGTTACACCTCCACTCGCATTCCCATGAATGCCCAGTTTGCAAGGCCATCATACAAGAGGAGAAACTGGTTCCTCTTTATGGTAGAGGGAATACACAGTCTGACCCTCGATCTAAATCGTATCCAGGTATTGATATTCCCAGTCGCCCTTCTGGACACAGGCCGGAAACTGCTCCTCCTCCGGATGCAAATAATTCACCCAATTTTGGGTTCGGGATGGCGGGAGGATATATGCCGACGGCCACTGCAAGGAGTGGTAACTTTACTTTTTCAAATGCTTTTGGTGGTCTGTCTCATTTCCCGTCTTTTTTTAATGTCCAGTTTCAAGGGTTCCCAGATGCTACTGTCTATGGAACAACATCTGGATTTCCGTATGGATTTCATGGTTTTCACGGCCACCATTCACACCGGTTCCCTCCAGCTACTACTCGAAGGCAGCGGGCTGATAATGTTTTGAAAAATCTCTTCTTTTTTATCGGTTTTTTGGTGGTAATCGCCCTGCTCTGGTGGTAAATCAACTATTTGCCTTTTGAACTTCAACTGATATTTAGTCCTTTCGAATTGTTTTTGTTGTATCTGTATATATACGTAATCTTGATTAGTTATACTAGGATAAATCCTATAATGCTTAAAGTTTTTTTGAAGGATTTTTACGTTTCCACAAGGACCTGCAGTCATGGAGCATGATTAATATACTGTCTTTTTTTTTGTGTTTTTTTATCCGGTCTTCACTCCTCTGCCGGCAAATGGAGTTCTTTTATTCTAGCATAGAAAATATTTTTTGATAAAATAACGTAATTTTAAAAAAATATTTAGAAAAATTTGTAACCATTTCAAATTACATAATTAACTATTATAATTTACAATAAAGAGAGAAAAAAAAACTTTAAACTGCGCTAAAATTTTAATAATAACATTATTGATATTGTTGTAAAGATACACGGAAAATCATAATTAAAGAATACAGTGAGTTGCACGAGTTGTTCAAAGGAGCTGCATCTCATTTATTTTTGGATAGTTTGTGTGTCCACTTCATTTATTTGGATTTGTAGTAATAATATTTTTTTATGATATAATTGGTGTTATTGTTGGAGTTTATTTTCAAGGGTATATTTCTTTGGTTTTTCTTTTCTCATTCTTGTAATTTGTAAAGTAGAAAAAAAAGTTAAAAAAATAAATAAAGAAAAGTAAAAAACACACTGAAATTGTAACGATTACACTATTGGTATCGGAAACAGATGACCAATGATGATCGAAATTGAGTTGCATCGAATGATTTGTTATTAATGTTTAATTTTATTAAACCTGTTTGTTTTTTATGTTTTAAAAATGTTTTTTTAAAAAATTAAATATTTTTATTTTTTTTATTTTAAATTAATAATTTTTAGTATTTTTAAATTATTTTGATGTATTAATATTAAAATTAATTTTTTATAAATTAAAAAAATAAATTTTAATATATTTTTGAATAAAAAATATTTTAAAAAATAACAACAACATGATTTGTTGTAGATGTCTGGCCTTCCAATCTGTCTTCATCCAAATTTGTTACTCCTTTATCTACTCTTGAGAAATTATGTTCTGTTCCTCAGAAATTTCATCTTCGTCCTGAATTTTTTTTTTTACTTGCTTCTCATATTGATGATAAATAGAGAAAAATCAGAAACTCTTTTCGCCAGAATCACAGGCGTTGGCTTCTTGAAACACATGATGAAGAAAAAAAAGACCGTTCTCTGTGCAAGAAAAGATAACAAAAATCGAGAAAGAACGAGGAAACCACAGCACATTGATGATTTTTCCTAATTCAGTTCTTCAAAATAAAGTTGTCTGAAAAGAAAAAAAACGTAAAGCACTAGAGTGTCAATAAACTAGAAAATATTAATGGGGTTATTTCTCTAATTTATATTATTTAGTATTTACATTATGTTTGAATTTGAAAATAATTATTAATATATTTTTGCAGGTGTGCTTCTTGAAAAACCTTTTAAAATATAATTTATCAATTTGTATTTTAAGAAAATAAAAGTGTGTGAACATTAAAACTAAAAGAAAAAAAAAGAAACATGACTGAGAATGAAAAAAATGAATTTGATATAATTCTAGTAAAATAGTAAATAAAGAAATAAGAGAAATAAAGTTGATAAATAAAGATAAGATAAAAAGCTTGGCACTCAACTGTTTAAGTAAACAGATGGCATGTTGCTGGCTAAATTTTTTTTTTGATTTGTTTTTATGAATAATCAAAATATTATTTATGCAATATTTAGAAAAAAAATATTTACAAATTTAAAACTTCATTTTAATTTTTTTGATAGAAAATAAATAAATGGTAGGATGTCAATTTCACTGCACTATAATTTCGCTAAAATTTAAATCTAATTTTGGATTTTCATTAAAACTTGACGTGACTTGATTGGGGTAGATGATGGGTTCATTCACATTGTCACTTGATTTCGTTTTTCAACCTTTATCTTTATTTTTATTTTATTTTTCAATGTAATTGATAAATTTTCATTCTATAACCTATGAATAATTTTTAGAATTATATGTATAAATTTGGATTTTTTAACAATACTTTATGGTTAATTTTATGTTTCATAAATGATAAAATAGTTTGTTTTAAAACGAATTAGGTCAGTATTGTATGGTAGATAAATTATTCCACGCAATTTGATCTGTTCTTCTCATAAAAAAAATTTAGAGCCATCTCTAGAAGCAATCCAAGGAAAGGGTATATTTTATGCAGATTTTTTTTATGTTTTTATTATTTTTTTAATTAAATATTTTTATATTTTTTATATATATTTATCTCTATTTTTTCTAATCTGAAAAAGGTACCTTTATTTGTGGAAAAACAATAATGAACTTTGTAAAGTTTTGTAGTTATAATGTGTTTAAGTAGTTTATTGTTTTTTAAAAAATAAGTTTCAGAAAAGTTAATTATTTTTTGATGTTTAGTAGTATAATGTAAAATAAATTTGAAAACACTTTCCAGTGTTTGGTTATCTATTAGAAAATGAGCTGGAAAATAACTTATTAATGTTTTATTTTTTCAGGTTTATTAAAATAATGAAAAATAAATCTTACAAATTAAAAAGTTGAATGAGAATGAAATTGAAAAAAAATATAATTTTATAAATTATCTAAAATAAAATAAGTAATAATTAAAATAATAAAGATCAAATCTAAAAAATAAAAAAATTGAAAGATGAAAAGATTAAAATAATAATAATTAAAATTTCATAAATTATTTTAAATAAAATAAGTAACAATAAAAAAAAATGAGTATCAAATTTGAGAGATAAAAATTTCAATTAAAAAATGATAAGGAAAAAGCAAATAACAATTATAAAAATGAGGTCCAAAATTAATATAAAAATTAAATTCTAAGGGATGAAATTAAAAAATAAATATTCAAAACAAAATATATATAGTAATCAAAAGTTTGAGGACCAAATTTGACAGAATTAGTAAATAATATAATATTTCTAAATTTTTTACAACTTTTAGAAAATATTTTCCGTCCAAAATAAAAGAAAAACACTTTCTAAAAATCAAGCTAAATTTTTTTTTGACCGGAAAGTGTTTTTTATCAATTAATTTTTTTAATGATAAACAAAAAAAAATGACTGTATGAGAAACAAATGCAGGCTAAGTAATGATAGTATAATGAATTTTGTCTCTAAACTTTTTATGCATATGATATAACTAGCAATGAAATTAATTTTTTAAAAAAGAAAAATGAAAAAAGAAAGCAATTAAAACTAAAGATGATAAAAATTAAAAATGAGTTAGCTTGAAAATTGAAAAAACAAAAGTGCATAAACACCCAACATTGGATCGATTTGTATTTGAACAATTTTTTTACTAGCTGGTCTTTTTTATTTTTCCTAAAAAAGAAAGACTAAATATTAATATTTTGATTCTTTAACTGACACAGATCTAAATATTTATAAGTAGGCACAAGGCCAGGATAATTTTCCAGGAGAGAGAATTATTTTATAGTAAGACCAAGACTTAATTTTTATTTTTTATAGGAACCACAAATAAAATATGTACAAATTCTAGAGAAATATAATTTTTTTTTTATATAGTGGACCGAGTCCACTGACCCCTGTCTCCGCCCTAGTCTACAAGCATCAGCTAGTCAAATCAAATGGATTAATATTTTAAACAACCCTTTATACGCAACTTGTTATTAGGGTGAGAAAAAAAAAATAAAAATAAAAATTGATTAAACAAAGAAAATAAAAAGGAATAACTAAAAAGTCAGATTAATAAAAAAATCAACTAAATTTTTTTAAAAAATAACCAATTTAATTTTAATTTTATAAATTTAAAACAAAAAAATCGAATATAACTGAACGCAAACTAAAAAATCAGAAAAAAACTGAGCCAAACTAAAATAAATAAGTCAAACTAAAAAAATCGAATTATATGAAAAAAAATTGAGCCAAAATCGAGCAGAATAAAAAAACCAAACCAAATCAGTATAAACCGGTTTTTATCCTAAAAAACCAAATCGAACCGAAACCAATTGATTTTGAACTAATTTTGGTTTTTTTTAATTCAGTTTAATTTTTTTTAATAAAAATTACTTATATAATTATAAATGCAATTATAATATTTTACTTTTTTTTAAAAAAAAAAAGGTTCTAATTTAGGTTTTGTTAAAACAAAAGAAAGTTGGTACTGGAATGATATAAAACTGGCCGAGTTTTTATTCTTGTTGTTTAAGTTTTTATTTTTCTGATCTACCAAGTTCTCGAGCCCTATCTGTTGGGCCTTGATGTTGGCCTTTCTATTTTTTTTAATATATTTTTTTTATTGTTATTGAAATGCATTATAAAAAAAACAATTAAAATAATATTTAAATTGTTATTCAATTTCTTCGTGGTTCTTAAATAACATTATAGATTTTTATGGAAATATTAACAATTGATTTTTCAATTATTATGTACCTAATGTGAAAAAATTAAAAACAAATTGCTCATGAATATTTAATAAAAATAAGATTTATATTATTTATATTTATTTATTTCAATATGATTTTATCACATTTTTTTTATATCATGAGAGGTTTTTATTTTAAAAAATTGCTTACAATAAAAAAAATGCTTTTGTTTAAACAATAAAAAGATGCGTTGACAAGAAAATAAGATTTAGATAGAAGAAATACATTTTTCCTTTATGATTTTTTTATTGTCTTTCCCATAAATATTTTTTTTATATATAATAATTTCATCAAATAAAAAATAAATTCTAAAAAAATATAGTTATTGGACCCAATAAGAGTCATGATCTAAGTTACAAGTTAGGCTAGTTAGGTGGTTTATTTTGAGTTTATCCAAAACATTATTGTTTCAATATTATTTTATAAAGAAAAGATTGAATCAACTTCTTTTTTATTTTATTTTTTAAAAAATAAATTTTAATTAAGCCAACAAAATCATGAATGTACCTATTAAGTCGGTTAGGTCTCACTAAATTAACTTCTACTCAGTTTATTTTGGAACTTGACTTTGTCTAAAAGATGGATCAACAGTTTATTGAGTTGATTTAGAGTACTTGACAAGGTTTAATAATAATAAAAAATGAATTTGAAATTATTAAATTTTTTATAAAAAATAATTTTATAGTGTATAATTAAATAAGAAAAAATTAATCAGCTCCTCATGTAACACTATTATATATCTTAATACATATTCTTATCTTAACTTATCAACTTAATCTTTGATTAAGATTAATGCTAATAATTTTTATAATATTTATTGTCATATATAATTATTATTTAAATTTTATAATTAAAATGTTTCTTAATATTGGAAGCGCTGGCACCCCCTGTAATTTTTTTCATTGAAAAAAAAGCTCTTAACCTTATCCACAGGAGTACATCTCGGAGATCTGACTAGTAACCTCCTGCGTCCACGCTTCTTAAAAAAAAAAAAACAAAAAAACAAAACCTTACCACGTCGACAAAAGGGAAGAAAAGGAAACTCTAAACTTACCGTGTCCAAGTAGACATGTACTCTGTCTTGTCCTTGATGAGAGAAGAAATAAAATAAGTATAATACAAGTAGCTGTATTTTTTGGACCATTTGACAGGGGGCTGAATTCCATGGTCGTACGAAAACAAAACCGTGTCAAGATCAAGGCCTCAAAGTCTTCTTGCTGATGGATTTCCTTATTGCAGAACCTGTTGCTTTCAGCATGTTCTGTGTGATCCATCCCCTTCCTTCCTCCTCTTAAGCAGCCTGTTTCCACTTTACTTGCGAGAGATCTCTCTGTTAGTAGCTCTGTAATGTAAACCTTCCTCCAAAGTCATGGAGAGAGAGAACCCATGACGGCATTGTTAGGCAGATCCTGGGCAATTGTCATCTAGGAGTCAATTGCAGGCACTTGTTAGTATAATAGAATTGTAAAAGCTTTGACTCGAGCTTTCTTCTTTGCTTATAATACAGTGACGTTGACACCTTTCATAAATGCCAAATACTTTCGAAGAAATTAAATTCAAAAATCCAAATCTATGACCGCAAATACGATGGTCTGGAAATGAGAGTTGAATTATAAAATCCTCTTGTCTTTTCACCTATAAGCTCCGTATGCAACCGGATATTATACGCGCTTGGACGGCACTGGCACAACTACTCTTCCAGATCCCTATTAAATTCTCTCGAAAACTCTCGATCCATTTTCTAGAAAACGAGTTCTGCGTTTTTCTGCTGACTTTTTGGCCTCCCCTTGACCCACTTGGTGTCGGTAACGAAACGTGGGGTGATTATGATCAACGAGTTCAGTAAAATCTTTGGTAAAATTAAACTACTACCATAAACTTAAAAAGAATTTAAGTGCAGAATTCACATGAGTTGACGAATTCTTTCTTCATAGTGTCTGAGTTGAAGCTGACAGCACTGGATGTAGCCCATCGTTGTGAGGATTTGAACATTATGCATGCTTTCATGGAGGTCATTTGAAGTGACCTCCTTAATAATTAATTGGAAATTGTATGTGAGTTTGTCATGTGTTGCACATGGAAATGTTGCGTCAATGAATCCCTAATAATGAAGTGTTGCCACCTTTTTCGTTATGTAGATAGTTCTATAAAGACAGAACTATCACTTTAATCTAATCTTAACAATCTTCCAAGAATCAAGTTTCAAGTCTCTCTAGTTGCTGTTTCCTTTCCTTTGATCCCTTCTTTCTTTCTTTCTTTCTTTTTTTAAAAAAATACTCATATTTAAATATCATAAAAAAAGGAAATATGTTTAATTAATTGTTAGCCGAATGTAAAATGTAAATCAGAGCTTTTGAAACTTGATTTAGATGGTAAATGAATTGGCTTCCTGTGGAGTACAATTTATCATCTCTTGAACTCAAATTCAAGTGAATTCCATGAAGAAATGAACAATAATAGCTTCCAAATTCTAAACCATAGAAACAAAAGTTCCGCAATAAACAAAGATCCATGACTGGTAACAAAAAATTAAAACCTCAAATTCTAAACCATAAAAATATAAAATCACTTCTTCCCTGCAAAGAACATCAACTAGTAATATCTAGAAGGCAACAATAATAGCTTCCAAAAACAACAACAATGACGCTATAAAGATTGGATGGATGAAACCTGAAGATAATTCCAACAAGAAAAAAATCCTAAAAAGTTAAAAGTCTCCTAAAAAGTTAAAGTCAGGCCACAGAGTCACACCTTGTTCTGCAAATCTATCGGTCACATGGCTAGCATCACGCAAAACATTGGAAAAAGACAATCTAAAATTAGAAGAAGAAAAACGAGCTACAAGGATAAAAAGCTCATGAAATTTTCATGATTTATTATATGGCTTATTCATCTAATTAACAATATTAATAGAGACAAATTCAAAGATGAGTTTTACTCCAGAAAAAGTCTTCTCGTGAAGAGTACTTCATCTTTTTCTTTTATATTCGGTTACAAACGAATTAAACGAATTAGCTGGTCTTTGGTGGGTTTGGCGTCGACATAACTTCCATGTTTTTGGAGTTCCTAATGTTGGAGATGCTTGCCTATTGAGAAGAACCCAATGCTTTGCCGAGGAATGCAACTTGGTTTGGAGAGGACAACAAGCTTTGCAAACTCCGATGTTGATACTTACATGGATGAGACCGGATCATACAGACTTTGTGAAACTGGATGTAGATGGTAGCTTGCTTGGCAGCCCATGTAGAATTGGTCTTGGGGGTCTCATTAGAACTGCTTCAGATTTGTTTTTAGTTGGCTTCAAAGGATTTGCAGGCATTGATTATAACCTGCTCCCTAATTACTGGCTCTAAAACATGGTCTTCTTCTAGCTTGGGATCGAGGTTATAGAAAGATTTTAGTTTGACTCGGATTCGAAGGAAGCAATTATTTGGCTAATAGTTGTTGATAATGTTGATTTCCACATATATAGTGCTCTGATTTCAGACATTAGAAACCTGTTGTCAAGAGATTTGAAAGTCAGAATTTCTCATACGTACAAGGAAGGGCTCGAATGCTTTAATCATTTAGGATTTGCCCCCACCATGAATGAGTCACTTTCTTCAGCAGATCTTCTGGTCTTTCTTTCTATAGAGATCCGTAGTTTTTCTTTCTCCCTTTCCATTATACCAAAAAAAGAAAAAAATAAAGCAGTTAACTATACCAAGTTCTACCTTCAATCTCGGCCAAGTTTTTTCTCTTTATCATTACGATAGCTAACTAAGCTACGTGTAACTGCATTTGTCCCCCTAAAATCGAGACGTGGCAATCTTTTTGACATAGTCGTTCCCGGTGATTAAGTTTTTTGGCAGATGGGAGCCGGACAATCAGGTGATGTGGTCTGGTTTTTGGAAATAAATTTCGGGCTTGTAATGAAATGATATCATCAATAGAAAACGACGGGTCTCTGCGTTCCAAATGACCCACCAAATTCCCGGAACTAATGAAATTGTGTAGTAGTGGTACTCACATGTTAACCTCCAAATTAATTAATCATCTGCCTTTTCATTACAATGATACTAGGCTTCTTTAAAATACAACAATGCTAAATATTAAAAAAAAACAAACTTGTTATAGGCACCCATTAAGAGTTTTTGAGTATATATATTAAACTTTATTTATTATTAATTTATTGTAAAAACAATAAAAATTAAATATTTGAATAAAATCAATGATGTTTAATAAAGATATTAAATTAGCTTAAGTTTGCATAGTAAATATTTAAGTTTTTTTTCCCTCGATAAATAGTTAGCGTCGAAATAATTACCTCACCAGAATTCGTCAATGGCTAACATGGAAGGTGGATGGAGCTTTTCTTCGACGTGGATGGATGAACTAAAAAGACATGGCCCAGAAAGTTGAAATATCTCTATATTTAGCAGAAATAAATTCTTTTAATAATAATAACAACAAGATTAGATGGCTCAAATTCAGGCAGCACCAACACACAGTAGACATAAGAGTACGAATTGTCTTAAATCTTGATGAATCCACGAAATTAAAAGATCCGCAAATCGAATGTTACTTTCAAAAGCTGGCCTGTCGAGGCAAGCAAAGTCCATGGCCTCACCTCTTTACTGTACCAAATTTTGCCTTTTCTCCATTTCTCCTCTAAGATCCTACTGTTACTAATTTATTTGAAGTAATGAGAGATAATATAATATTCGTAAATACTTTCTTTTTTTGTCAATTGCTAAATATGGTCAGGGGTTAAAGTTTTGCTTGAAAAATTACAGTGAGAGAATCTGCACATTTCTCACCATTTATAATATTCGTAAATACTTTCTTAGGTTTTGAAGCACATTAAACAAACGTGTGGCTGCACTTTGACTTGGTTCAAAATCCCTGACTCTTCTATCTATGCTTCCTGGCATTTTCCCTTTTATTACAACTATATAACACACCTCCAACTTGGATTCAAAGCCGAGATGTGGGCATGTCTCCTCTCTTTCTAAAAGCTTAGAACTAAATCAACGTAATCTCTCTTTCATTTTTCTAGATCTCCCTTCCTTTGTCCGAAACATGTTCAAACTAGGACTAAAATCACCTCCACCGTCATCCTCACCACACCACCTCCTCCCCCTCCTACTCCTCTCTATAATCATAATCAATTCCACCGCCACAGCCACCGCCAATGGTAAAGGATTCAAAGAAGCCCCCCAATTCTACAACTCTCCATCATGTCCTTCAATCTCCACACAAGACATGTGCTCCCAACAAGCAGTGCATGTGGCCATGACTCTTGACTTCCCTTATCTCCGCGGCACTATGGCAGCTATTTTTTCCATCCTCCAACACTCTTCCTGCCCGGAAAATATTCGTTTCCACTTCATTTCCTCCCCCTCCTCTACCCACCTCCATGAAACCATTACCTCCTCCTTCCCTTACCTCCGTTCCCAAATCTACTCTTTCGATACCAACCCCGTCTCCGGCCTCATCTCCACCTCCATCCGCTCGGCCCTTGACTCTCCTCTTAACTATGCTCGCAATTATCTAGCCAACATCCTCCCTCCTTGCGTCCAAAAAGTCGTCTACTTGGACTCCGATTTAGTCCTAGTAGACGACATTGCATCACTAGCAGCTACACCTCTCGGTACCGGAACTGTGTTAGCAGCACCAGAATATTGTAATGCTAACTTTACCACATACTTTACGCCCACATTCTGGTCAAACCCTATGCTTTCCTTAACATTTTCCGGACGCAATGCCTGTTATTTTAACACAGGAGTGATGGTCATTGATTTAGAGAGATGGAGAGAAGGAGATTACACAACAAAAATAGTTGAATGGATGGAGCTTCAAAAGAGGATGAGGATTTACGAGTTGGGTTCATTGCCTCCGTTCTTGTTAGTTTTTGCAGGGAATATTGCTGCCGTGGATCATAAATGGAATCAACATGGTCTTGGGGGGGATAATTTCAGAGGTCGTTGTAGGAATTTGCATCCTGGTCCAGTTAGTCTTTTGCACTGGAGTGGTAAAGGGAAGCCTTGGGTTCGCTTAGATGCCAACAAGCCATGCCCTTTAGATGCATTATGGGCTCCTTACGATCTCTTGCGGACACCGTTTGCTCTTGAATCTTAGATTTCAGCAATTTGTATAAATTTTCCAATAATAAAGACAGATGGGAAAACAGGGAAGATGTTCATAGGTTATACGCCCATCAACAGACCTTACAGTAATTTCATCTTTTTTTCTTTCTATTTTTGGGTTTTGCTTTGTACCGGAGTACATAGTAGGAGCTCGTAAGTAGTACTGTGAAGAGGGAATTACAGAAAAGATAGATCAGAGTTCCTTTTTATATATTTTTGTGCTGTTCATTGCTGTGATTTGTGTTTCTGAGTATGCAGTTTTTCATGTACACCAGCACAGGCCGGATCGAGTTCTTAGTCGGTTTCAAATGATTAGTTGCTAATTCCCCAATTGTTTCATTAACAGTGTAAATTGTCAAAGTATTTGGTGAATGTTTAAGATTAAGCGTTAGGTAGGCAAGCAATTAGGAAGGTGCTTTAGTGCTTCTGTTAACTAACAAATTAGCACGAGCTAAGACATAGCGATACCAAAATAATATAAATATTTTAACAAGCCAGCAACTAGAAAGGCAATGACGAATCCAGGACGCGGTGCTTGAAGTTGCAAGATTGTGTAATTTCTAATTTAGAGGGGCTATTTTGTAGAACTTATTTGAAATTAAACACAACATCAGGGGGGATTTTGAAAATCTCTAAGACTCTCGGGGGCCAAGGACCCTCTCTCAAAATTCGTCTCAGGGAGTCGCATCGCGTAGACAGTGTGGGGATTCTTTATTTTTATTTTAACTCAAAAGCAACTTTCAAGCCGTAACCCGCGTTCAAATTGATCAACGATTCTTAGGCACTATTTGTTTTTATTCAACATATTTTTTTTATTTAATTTAAATTAATTTTTTTTATATATTTTTAGATTTTTTTAATATATTGATGATATCAAAAATAATTTTTTAAAAATAAAAAAAATTATTTAATATATTTTCAAAAAAAAATATTTTAATAAATAATCACAATTACACTCTCAATCCATCTATTACTTTAATTATTATTAATGTCTCTTTTTTTATATATAATATAAAAAAGACCTTAAATCCGAATTTGCGTATATCATTTCTCATTTGACTCTATAATCTTTCTTTTTCATTATTTTTTTGTCATTACATTTATAAGGTAAGAGACTCGAAGGAAAGGTTTAGTTTTATCGCTTTTCAAAAATGAGTATTCTAGAATTAAATGTCTATTGTTAACCTCAAAGATTATGGTATTATCCTCACCACAATGAGATTAATTAGTAGTTAAATCAGAAAAACTTAAGAGATTGATTTGGTAGTTCAATAAATTCATTCTTCTTCTTTTTTTAATTAAAATCCCAATAGACTACCATTCATAAAGATTTATTAAGATTCTTTGAATGTATGAATTGATTTGCAAGTTCATTCTTTAAATGCGTTCATTCTTAAAAGCACTTAAAGAATGAGATTAATATTTTTTTATTGTTGGATCAAGATTCCGTGGATATTAAAGCATTCATAAAATTAGGTTCTTTTAACCAAAGAATAAATACCAATTTATATAGATAATCATGCTATTTTTAAAATATGAATGACGACGACAATAATGATAATAAATATAAATGACGAGTTAATTTACAGCTTGTTTTAGGGATTTCGATCCAGTTATAGAATAAGCAAATAAGTAATTAGGAATAACTTACAATATAAATTAATTTCGTTTGTTATAAAGGTAATATTAAAAATCTAATATATTTACTTTCCACTTGATTTTGATATTTGAAGATATATAATAATAATAATAATAATATGAGGGAAAAAGGTATAACTGTACAAGAGACGTAGTGCTGGTTTTGTTAACCTATTAAATTATGGAGTAGTGGGATAAACAATTGGAGTGGGAATAAAACAACATCCAAATAGAAAGGTTCCTACGGGTGAGAAAAAAAATTAAAAAGTTAATTTAATTGAGAAAACCAGAAAAAATAATTAAAAAAACTAAACTGAAAAAAATTGATTAAACTGATTAAAATTTAAAAAAAAAACAATCAGTTTAGTTTTGATTTTTTAAGTCTGAAACCGAAAATACCGAACCGAATCAAATCTAAATTAAAAAAAACTGAAAATAACCTGAGCCAAACTGAAAAACCGAGCCAAAACGAAAAAAAACGAGCCAAAACAAACAAACCGAGCCAAACCGGTTTGAACTAGTTTTTCTTATAAAAACCAAACCAAACCAAAACCGGTCGGTTTGAAATGATGTTGATTTTTAAAAACAAAACAATTCAATTTGGTTATATTTTGTTGATAAAATCCGAACCGATTAAAAAATAATCACCTCTAAGTCCTAGTTTTTTTTATTATTTTTGAGAAGAATTTTCCTCCCCCAATGCATATGAATAATAATAATAATAATAAAAGACCAGAAGAAGAAAATATATGGATGCGCAGATCCCATTCCTATGTTCTACATGCAATAATTTCTACCTCTTGAGATTGGATACTCCTACAATAGATAATCATTTTCATCGCTTCTTTTCTTGATATGCTTCTTCTAAGTTCTATATATTTTTCCTTTCCTTTTGGGATCTTTTTGTCTGGCCAAAGCCGAACACTGACTGTTTGACCACATGATTAAGCTTCGTTTCTCTTTAAACTGTAAAATTCTACAATGGTGGCAAAGCCACCCGTTCGTTTTTGATAATTAATGACAGTGGGGCAGATTGCATAATTATTTCTTGTTGAAATTACCGTGGTGAAAAGTGCTTTTTAAGAGTATTTTTTTTGTTTGAATATATAATAAATTTTACTAGCAAAAGGTTTCATCAATTGCTGCCAAGTTTCATCAAAAGTGTCTACAATTATTATTATTTTTTTAGAAAATATGGGACGATCCATAGCTGCAAGTGTTTCAGAAGTCCAATTACTGGCCACTACGCATTAGCTATTAGAATTCTATAAATTGTTTCTTCAAAGGGTTGCTTGAAATAAGAAAAATGCCTGCTACGATCATCAAATCATGGTATATATACTTATAATAATGTTTGACTGTTTATTTATTATGATAAACATGTAAAAGGGAGATTGCCAAATTAATAATCTGTAGGAAAAAAAACAGTGAATCCGTATCACTTGGTCATTGTGTAGTGTCGATGGCCAAACTGTTCGGTCTTCCTTCTCTAGTTTTGGTTTTAATTAAATACTTTGTTGTAGTGTAAAATTTGGCAACTTCTAGACAGATACAATTTTCTATTCAATGCTCCAAATTTCCAAGTATTGCTAGCTGTTAATATATAAAGACAATAATATGATTTCGACCCACCAATGTAGTTGGGTTTATTTTTTAGTTTATTGAGTGATTAAATTGACCTTTAACTACAAAAATGAGTGGTACGAAAATCCGTGATTGATTGTAGGGATAGGTATAGATTTTTAGCTATTAAACTTATATATTTTAAAAAATAATTAGATTTTTTTTCTTTATTTTATATTAAGTGTTAAAATTAATAATATTATAATAACTTTAGTTATAAAATCATGATTAACTTCATAAGTTAATTTGAGGCTTAACCTAGTTGGAGTTTAAAAAAATAGAGAAAATATTGACCTGATCTGATCAGCCAAGAACCAAGGTCAACACGAGATAAAACTCGGGTCAAAAACCTATTGACTTTTTTAAAGAAATTTTTTGATCAAAACAAGGTTGCTTTGATTGTTTTTTAAAAGATTTTGGGTCAGTTAGACTAATCTTCCCGACCTCTGATCTTAACTTTGTTTAAGGTCGACCCTCGAATCAGGATTTAAAACTATGATAATAATTATTTTTATTTATTTTTATGCTGACCTTGGTCAACTTTACTCGTGACCTAAATCTAGCCCCGAGTCGATCCTCAAATCAAATTTTAAAACTATAATAATAACTAATTTTATTTTAATAACTCAAGTCAACTTGAGTTGATACTCTTGACACGTGACTCGGGTCTTATCCCTAGTCGGGTTTTAAGATTATGATAATAATTATTTTTATCTTTATATTTACCCAAGTCAACGATCAACCACACTAATGGCTTGAGTCTTGCCCTGAGTCAACCCTTCAATCAGGTTTTTAAAATATAATAATAATTATTATTTTTATTCTTACGCTGGCTCAGGTTAAGCGGACTCGAGACCCGGGCCTCGAGCAATGGCCCTGACTTTGCTTTATATCAACTCTCGATGAGTTTGAAAACTATGATGATAATTATTTTTATCATTCCTTATCTTAGTTAAACAATCTGAAAATTAAAAGATTTTTACAAATATATTTTATAAATAAAAAATATTATTTTAAAGATATATATTTTTTGTACCTCCTATTATTTCTTTATTTTTAACCAAACATTTTTTTTTATCTTTATCGAATTCATTCTTTTTATGCGGAAAAAATAACTAAATGCTATTTTCTAGTACCATCCAACAATGAACTCGAACAAAGCCCTTGTTTGGTATTGTATTTTGAGTCGGGGTTGAGCAAAATTTGAATTTTTTTTGTTTTAAATTAAATTTTTATATTGTTTTAATATATTAATATTTAAAATAATTTTTTAAACTAAAAAATATATATGATTTTAATATATTTTTAAATAAAAATTATTTTAAAAAATAATTATTATTATTCTAATAAGCTCCCCAAAAGTCAACATCATCACCACATGAAACCACGGTTCCCCTACGTTGTTGATTCAAGAAGACTCCTAGACAAAATAAAATAAAAGATTTTCAACTCTCCACTCTCCAGTGCCCGAAAAAATAATATTAACAAGCAAAAAACAGAATGATGTCGGTGACTTGGACCGCCCTAAATAATCAATCTCCAACAAACACAAAAAAAGAGTAAAAATCATGGAAGTCATAACTAGTAGAGAACTAGCATAGTTTGCAAAAAAACCACTAACTATTAACAAGGGGACATCCAATCCAAGCAGTCGGATTTGAATCTAGCCTGTGACCAAGAAAACCACGTACGTTTTTAAGTTGAAATGATCACAGGATGCATGGACCAGTTCAGCTGCACATCACATTACGTGATCAAGAAACCCAGTAGGGTTATTAATCTTAAATCACAGCTTGCTAATTGAGTCTTAATTTCCTGAAGCCACCTGTTCTTAATGCTAATGGAAGTTGTTCTTCTTCTTTAATCTTTTCTGTCCTCTCTAGGTGTCTCCGGCAATCTAGTCACCGTGCCTGCGAGATCTTTCGCCCAACAGCGGCCTTCTTGCTGGAATTATAGGGGTTTGGAGTCAACTCATAGGGATTACGAATTTTCTATTTAATTATTTAGCCTAGATCGTTCTTCGCTAGGCATAGACTAATGTTAAAGGAGCTAGACTCTCAATGCGAGTCAACTCAGTTATCTAATGCTTAATTCATTAGCAAGATCTTTAAACGGGGAATCATGAGTATTAAGAATAATATTTTGTACAAGCTGATGAGCTGAAACCATGGTGAAATCTTTTTTTATTATTATTCAAAAAAACTTTATTTTTTAAAAAACATATTATATAGATCTAGATAAGTAAGTAAAACCCCTGTTATTCCAAGTTCTTATGAAAAAATAAATGTCCTAACTTGAACTCAAGACCTATTGTATAGATCTGAAATCCTTTAATATTATATCATCATGAATTTCTACTAACTAAAACTTTAATGAGTTTAATAATTGATGGTTCGAAATTAAATAGCCTACAGAATTTAGAGCAGTGGAAAACTTATTAGGCGAGGCAAGAGCTGTGCTCCTACTTCTACAAAACCCCAAGATCATTTATGAAAATATAATTTCTCCTATTCTATAGTTGGCGTTGTTTCCATTCGCCTACACATACCACAGGACCACTGAATACAAGGCCATTGACTGCGAAAAGGAAACGGCTGAGAAATGTAGCATTCTAGTGGTGGGCACATTTAGCCAGCCTACCTTAAGCATATACTATATAGTTTCTTTGGAGAAATAAGGGAACAAATATTGGTAGCATACTGTAGTGTTGACTTGAACATAACTAAGCTATTTCTAAATTTCTTAGCAGCCTTTGGGTAGTTTTTGTTTTCTTATATCACCACCTAAAAATAAATATTGTTTTGAAATTTTTACAAAAATAAAGTAAAAAAATTTGGGAAAATACAATCCAATGGTACTCCCAAATGATACCTTGATTAAATAACTTCTCCTTTTTTAACTAGATCCATGTATATAATTACATTTCAAACTTGATTTTGTAAAAGGTAAAATAATTTATTTTTTATTCACGGAGATTTTTTTTTAATTTGCTTATATAAATTTTTCTTGCAATAATTTTAATTAAACATATATATTTTTTAAATTTATTTTTAAAAATTACAATTATAAAAAATATCACGGCCAAACACATACTTGGCTTATTGTTACTTTGCCAAAAAACTAAGGAAGATTGAGAAGTAACTATATATTGATATTGATTGTCTAACGAAATCAAATCAAAGGTTGATTAGGAGCAGAAAAATTGTAATTAAAGAGAAGTGTTTGTGTAAAATAGAAGCATCGACTAGTTGAGCTTCAACTAAATCACTAAATGACGAACACACCAAACGCCTTAAGTTTGCAATCCTGTCTCCCTCACACACAGGACACATGCACTTCCATGTGAGCTGTTCTAACACACGACGATGACATCTATATCGTTAATTGATTTCCACAAATTATTAAAGAGGGATTTGTTGCATTAATTGTATCTTCACTTTATTCAACATTTTGTGTATTTTATATGGGTTCCTTGATTTGATATACATTAAAGGTACAAAAAGGTTCTTAACTAAAATCTTATTGAAGCAATATAAACTATTTGCACTGTCTACGAGAGTAGTGTTTGGTGTTGTAATTAAAACATTATTTATTTAAATTTTAATTTTTTTTTTGTTTAAAATTAATTTTTTTTATATATTTTTAGATTATTTTAATGTGCTATATTAAAAAAATTTAAAAAATATATTATTTTAATATATTATAAAATAAAAAGCACTTTATTCAAGAAACGAGAGAGTAATAAATGCTATCATATATCAATAAACTCATCAGATTGACATGTTAATTGTCAAATTTATAATAATAAATTAATGTATAATGTGCTTAGGTGTTAATTGATTTGATGATTACTATGTTATTATTATTTAGTCGTTTGTAAATGTTTTTTTATGTATAATACAAGAATAAATCCAGAAGAAAAAAGGAACGGGCTGTCGTTGTGGCCTGAAATCTTCACATCCGGGCCCACACTAAGAAGCCCTCTCCAATGAGCTTAAGTGGGCAAAACTAGCAGTGCTTGCTACAGTAATGGGCCAAACAAAAACATTTGGTATTATATTTATCTTAGCTCAATGAGCCTAACAGGTATTCTACATGACCCAGAGCTCACAAAATTCTCCCAATTTATTATGGTCGAGACCCCACTACAGCCACCGGAGATTATTCTAAAATTTAAAAAATATTTTTTTTAAAAAATAATTTATTTAGATAATTTTGATATGCTACTAAATATTTTTTAAAAAATAACTATAGTATTTTGATGCAACGCGTGAATTTTTTTTTAAAAAATTATTGTTATAATTTTTTTTATACGAAGGAATCCATTTTTAAAAGCCAAACTATATAGAAAAACTTGTCAATTCATTTATTTGAGGTAATTATTTGTTGATTTAATTTTTATAAAAAAAAATAACCAAACTATAAAACTCACCAGTTTTAATTTAATTATTTCAAAATAAAAACCTTTTAAAACTAACCGGTTCTGATTTAGTTTGATTTTTTCACCTGTTTTGCTCGGTTTTTTTCAGTTTAAATTTGATTCAGGTTTTTTAGTTTCTTGTAAAACCAAAACTAAATCAATTATTTTTTAAAAAATTCTAATTAATTTAATTATTATTTTTATAATTCAATTTTTATAATTATTTTTTTTTTTAATTTTCTCGATTTAATTACTCCGCTCATTTATCATTCAAGGATTTAAACTAGGGCTGCATTTCTCTCTGATGAACTTCTTACCACCACTTCATTATTATCATTATTATCGGTCGAGCCGTTAATAAAGCAACAAACACATCATTGTTTATGATTGTAAGACAGAAACAATTCCTTAAAAACAGAAACAAAAAAAAAAATGCAAGCTCATATACCGGATTGATGATAATTGATGTCCTACTCGAAAGATTAAATCTCAAAATTGCAACACAATTTGCAATCAAGAAAGAGCAGCTTTACTAGCATCCACGTAGTCTCCGTAGTAGCATTCTTCATGGTCCACCCTTTTCTCGAGGAAGTACCGGTAGTAAATGTACTGCAAAATGATCTATTACAACGTTTGTCAAGGTATCAAAAGAATGATCATCACTAACATTGTTATTTAAGCCATGTCCAATTGCTTGCTTGGAGAAATTCTCCTGTGAAATATATACGTTTTCTTCTTGGTTTGTGATGAAAAAAGCCATTCTGCAATGTATGATTAATTAGCAAGGATACAAAAAAGTCGAGGGCCACGCAGACTGCAGCATCCAGCAACCATGGCATATTCGGTTTGATGCTATCCCACTCAGTGGTTCTAACAACAATACTGTATTCATGAGGAGAAAGGCTTGTCAGTACACTAACCAGTTCAGTGTGTGTGTGTGTGTGTGAGGGAAAGAGATAGCAGAAAGAGACCTTAGAACATAAGTGAGGTTGGCCACCAACGCAAAGATGAACATGAGAGGATTCAAGCCCTATATAAATTTCATTTTGAGAAAAAGGGTTATGCTATTAGTATGGATAATTCAAGATGCTTCAATGGCAGCAAAGAAATGCATAAGAACATTGTATATAAGAGCATCACCTCAACACTCCCTCTTTTAATCTGGTCAAAGAAATTACAACAACGTTGGATTAGAAGCAAAGCTAAGCATAGTCTTGTAACTTGGAAGTTAATCGGTGTTAATCACACTCACATTTAACCATATTTGGGGGATCCGGCCACCCATGTAGATAGCTGCCATTAGCCACCCCAACCACTGTCCAAACGCACTGTGATCCATGCCGCCACCTTCCTGGTGATATATAGACCACAGCAAGTAAGAACTTAGCTAGCACAGCAAAAAATTACATGGCAATGAATTTGGTTAAGTATTTGCAATCATTACAGATCATACATGTAAAAGTCTTCGTCCAGTGTATCCAACGTAGGCTTGTGTCAAAGCCTTGCTTTGCAGAGGCAAGTTGAGGGATGTAGCAAGAAATGTTCCATAGCCAGCCTGGAAAAATCGCCATGGCACCGCAAATATAAGAAAGCTGAGAAGAACCATTTGTATATTTTCCATTTCCTCGAGCAACATATATATATTTTTATTGGATTGAATGCTCACCGATCGTGGAATTGGTCTAGGCTGACTAACGGTTTTACTAACCGAAACTGGGGCTGCAGCCTCATCATCTGAGGATGATTCATTGTCAAGTCCCACAGCTGATGGACCACTTTTGGCCACCCTAAGGTAACTTCTAAACGGTGGAGTATCACTACCGGCCAAAGATCTAGCTGACCTGAAACCAAAAGAAACAAAAGAGATTAATTAGGAAATATGAATAATTATTTGGTTAATGATATTCTCCTATAACAAATTTCTTTACACAAAATAAATGTTCAGCATTATAAAATGTGCATACATATAATAAAAATCTCTACGAGGGGTTGCTCTTGGAGAAGCCTTGGGTATGGAAATGCCTGAACGATCAGCTGACTTGGGCTTCAATGGGTCTTGGTCATCATCAACCTAAGACAAAACAATAGCAAGCCATCCTTTGGTAATAAACATGACATTCAAAGAAGGCTGAAAGAAAGAGGTAAGAAATGGAAAGGAAACAATACTTGTTTATTATCTTTGGTTTTCCTGCATCTACACCACCTGTAGACATGATCGTAGTATAGACCCTGCAACACTAGCACTACAGTACTTGTTGTGTAGAGCTGTAAATTAAACATGAACAGATCACAAATCATTATGCATTATGTACATGAGATCAACAAAGCAAACATAGTAGTTTTTTGGTGGAAAAAACCCGAAGTAATTACGTATATAGTGATAATCACTCAATTACAGAGCTTAAGTTGTCTAGAAAGGAAAAAGATAAGTGTATCTTTTAAACACAGGCAACATAAGTGTATAATGTACCTCATCAATGTGCAAGCTAAGGCAGGAATTAGGATAAAGCTACATTTACAAGTATTCTACCTCACCATTGTGCAATCTACGGTAATTAAGGTGTGAGCTTGTTTGACAGTGTAGTTATAGTTATTTTTCAAATAATTTTTCATATTAAAATATATATTAATAATTTTTTTTATTTTTTTAAAATTATTTTTAATATCAACACATTAAAATGATTTAAAAACACTAAAAATATATTAATTTAAAATTAATAAAAAATTAAAAAATTTTAAATTTTTTTAAAAACACTTTTAAAATACAGAAACAAGCTGCAACTCTAAGATTACATTTAGTTTTTTAAAAAAATTAAATTAATATTTTTCTTTAAAGATTCTCCATAATTTTAATATAATAATATTAAAAATTAAAAAAATATTTTAATATATTTTTTAAAAAATATTGTATACCGTGATACCAAACACATTATAATGCAATAAAACATACAATGAGGTGGTCTGTATATGACGAAATTAATAATAAATATGTCTAGAAGGGAGAAAAAACGACTGTAGGGATGGAAGGTTATGCTTTTTTTATCATTCAACTTATATTCGTAAAAAGTTTTTGGCTTGTAATGATCCATGGAGTGTTTAATGGGACCAGCCCTGTCAAATCATGCACCGCTAGTTCTTATCAGTACAAGGTTATATTTGCAACCAAGGCCAGATAAAATCATAATTACTGATATATTGGAGGTTCATTTTGCAATATTCAAGTGAAAGTTATGGACCGTTGAATCGAGATAGCACTTACCACAGCAGTGTAATATTGGGTTGGCAACTGCATCCAGAAAAAAAAAAAAAAAAAAAAAAGAATTGGTATAGCAGTATTTTTATATAATCCAGATAGAAGTAATAATGGAGAAGTTGACATGTAGTAATCTTGAGAGATAGTGGGTGGAGGCACAGGCAGCCAATACTGGAGGCCATTTCTATGGAGGACCACTACCAATTCTAGTTCTATGGCTCTCTTTACTTTACTCAGCCTAACCACTCACCGTCGCTGGCTCCAGTAAGCAGCCCACCAGATTAAAGATGTCTCTGCACCAGGAAAAAAGATTGATATATAAATAAACAAAATACAATAAGAAATTCAAAGTTTTGTTTAATATAGCATGTTGATATGTGCAGTTCATACAAATCATCAAGATTTAAATTTGATTATGGCTTGTGTTTTATTTTACCTGTTTAATGGTTAGGATTACTTTTTAAAAAACTTTTTATATTAAAATAATATTTTTTTTATTTTTTAAGAATAAAATATGAAATTCAAAATATATAAAAATATTAATTGTTAATAAAAAATAATTTTATTAAAAACACGGTTGACCTGTGTTTTCAAATGAACTCTAAATATAATGATGTAACATGAAACATGAGAGGTGTGATTGCGATGATTATTATTTTTTAAAATATTTTTTATTTTTGAAAAATAATTTTTAACACTAGAAAAACAAGCTCAGAGAAACGTATGCGTTTCTGTGCAGAGAAGATGACTGACCCGGCAACCCAAGTGAGGAGAAAAGCAAGAGAAACTCCATGGCTGGACTTTGTGCGAAAGTTGGTGATGATTTGAGGGATTTCTGCAACTCCCCAGCACACCAGACTAACGAGGCCAAAAGTGAAAGAGAACTCATCTTTTAGACTGCATAGGCAGTCCTTGAAGTACTTCTCTACCCAGCGAACACAAGGTTTCTGTTCCTTAACACAGTAAGCTAGAGACATGGCCGCTTCTCTCTCTCTCTCTCTCTCTCTCTCTGCGATATTTGAGTGTTTTAGCTGGCAAGACAAAAGGAAGAGAGCAAAAGTTGAAAATATCACTGCAAACTCTAGTTCTATCTATATATTACAAGACGCTAGAGCGACTACTACTACTGATATCTATATATATATATATATATATATATATATATATATATAGATAGATAGATAGATAGATAGGAAGTGATCAAAGATTAGTCAAAATCCTTAATAGAAGCGAAAACATCTTGTGTTTTTCTTCTACGAGGGTCGATTTGTGAAACAAAAACTCGGAGAAATATATAGATCATCTTGCATGTCGGACGCCCCATATTCTCCGCATATTCTCGTTTGTGAGATAGTTCTGATGCCCGAAGTTTGGATGGATTTATCTAACTTTAGAGTTGCTTATATTTGTAAGAAAAAATGAGGGCCGTAAATTTTCTTTTCTATTTTTTTTTTAATTTTTGTACTGATATGTTTACGCATATTCTTCTAGTTGATTTTTTATGCTTTGGATTGGCGTACCCAAAGCCCATTTGAGGGTGAACATGCGTCAGAAACTTGATGTGAAAAAAACAAAATGAAAATAGTTGCAGAATGACAGGAGCATGATGACATCTTCTGGCATAATTTATGTATAACTATCGTTCTTTCTTCTTCTTTTTTACAACTTGTTTGATTCACGGTTTACACACTCGATGAAAACTTTTGTTTCTAGTACTCGTTTCTTTTTCGCTTCTCATAATTTTTTTAAGTACCCACTTGCATTGTTAAAGTTTTTGACTGGACCGATTCTTCCTCCTTAATTTATTAATTTACTCTAAATTCAGGCACTGGTGTCTGTATGGATTCCATTTTGTTGTCTGTAACATCAGCTGAAGGGTTAACATTTGGATCCTTTGCATACAACTTGATTCATCTATTAGTTGTATAAAGCATGAGCTATATCATTTCTCTACCAGGGATTATTTTACCAATTTCTTTGTTTGAGTATATCTGATGCATCACACCTCTTCGATATGCTCAAATAGCAGCTCACTTCTTACAGCTCGCAGTCCCCACTGTACAAGGCGGTGGCTAGACAATCAGTCAAGTGCATTTCACATAGAACAATTCTAAGCATAAATGATTTTATGCCAATATACTCAAAACCAACAATTCCATGAGGTTCATTTATCAAATTACAGAAAACATGCTGCTTTTGGATGATTTTTTGCTCGAAAGACTGGGTACGTTATAACATAATTGAATAATTTTTATTTTATTTTATTAATATAAGTATTCGGATAAATTTATGTACTTCTTAACTATTTTTACGTGCATATCTGAAATAAATAATTTTTCTTTATAATCAAACATCAAATGGATGTAGTGATTAGACATTTATAAATCCATGGAATACCAGCCGTGGACTGACACATCTGTACCGAATTCTACAGGCTAAATCAATCACGAGTAACATGGAAAAGAACTTGCTCGATCTCTTTTTCTGATCCCCTACTGTGAATTACACTCGTTATACAGACCAAGTTCAACCAAGACAAATGACAAAACCATGATATGAAATCACCATTTATTTGCTCATGGCTTGAACATGCCCTAGAACACATCCAGGTTCATGAGCTCCTATGAATCATCAAAATCCTAACTCATACCCCATTCATTTTCTTGGATCGATCACTCAGTTCAATGTTTCAAATTTTGATAGAAGGCCTCATGGTGGGAGAAAATCAAATTCCAAATCTAAGGAGGGCATTGCTATAAATATGCAAAAGTGAAGGCCCGTTTGTTCAAGATCAGAATACAGGGAATATCTGGACACGAAATTTTGTGAGATCCAAATAAAAGGCAATGGAGTGGACAAGGATAGACAAGGATGGATGATCTAATCCTCGTAGACAAACAGTAAAAAAGTAAAAAGCAGCGACGGTGCGCTGCAAGCTGGTGAATCGAAACCCAATACACGTCTGTCTCAATCTCTTGAGCTTATCGTTTCATGTCTATCCATGCTTCTTAAAGCTGTCGTCATACTTCCCTTCATCATCGTTCTCGATCTGCGGACTTGAACTGTTACACTTTTTTTGTCTTAAGTTTAATGGCGGCATGCAGTCAAGTGAGTTTGGGTGCATGCACATTTTAGAGTCTCCATTATTCCTTGTTAGGCGTGCCTCTGTGCTCTTATTCGTGGAAATCAAATCATGACTTGTTATACCAGGGGATGAATTAACAAAGGCATGATCGTGTAATAAAAAAGTTGATAATAGTTACGAGAGTCATGAAACAAAATTTCATCCGTACATTTTTATAAAAAAAATGTTGTTAAAAAAAATTTATGAGAATAAATTTTTGATAATACATTTTCGGCATGTTGGTGTCAGACTTGACGGAGGCCAAGGTTGGTTTTATCAGTGTATCAATCTCTAGGTGTTGGATTTAGCGGCAGCTAAACTTAGCCGCAGGTAAGCCTAGTAGTTTTTTCAATCTATGTTGGATTTGATATTAATTAAATTCAAAAAATAATTAATTTAACACTATTAATTATATAAATTTTTATATAAAATTATAAAAGAATTATTTTTCAATTTATTTACTTAATTAAACAACTCTATATGTCACCAAGATTATTAGATATATTGACCAGTCATTTCTTCATTTTTTAATTGAATAAAATAAGTGCAATATAACTCATAATATAATTTAAAATATCATAAAGATAAAGTTATACTCTAGTTTTTTTTCTCCATAAATAACAAAATTTATGGGCTATAAATACATTTTGAGACTTTCAGAATAAAAATTCATAATTTTCATTCTTTACTACATATATGTTTTTGAAACATTTTTCTCTAGAATATTATTGTATTTTTCCTCTCTAAAAAATATTTATTTACGCATTGGAGAGTTTACACCCCACCAAAAAAACCTTTTACGGTGTTAGTTACAAGCCACCTCGACCTATCAAACACCAAGTATAAGCTATCAACCATCTTGACTAAAAAAAAATAAATGAGATTGTTATGACTAATTAATTAACTGATTATCCAACTCGAAAATTATGTTCTTAAACTATTTGAACTTTTAAAACTTCATCTAAAAGGCTTAAATTTCATCCTTTAATCTTAATTGTTTTTCATAATTTTAAATAAGCGGAATGAAATAACAAGATGATTATTTCATATATTATTTATACATACAACTTTAAAAGGTCAATAAATCTCATATTTTCTCCCATATTCCTTTGATGTCAAGGGCAAAAATTATGTTTATAGTTTTACCATTGATTTTAATTCTATAATCTATTTATGTTTTGAGCTAAAATTCACTAAATAAATTATTTTCCTAGTTTTACTAGTGAATTTAATTAGATAATTTATCTAGTTGTATAAGCTAAAATTCATTAATAGTGATAAAAACATTGTATTGAGAAGAGAAAAAAAGTATGGTTTCAATAATTTATACTTAACTAAAATATAAATAATATTTGAGTGGCTATCTGTTATCTATGAAAATTTGGCTTATTTATTTTGAATTTGATTATTTAAATTTAACAAACATGATCAAATATTAAACCACTCGGTTTCAATTTTACTTTAAAATACATACCTTGACATATCACATAATTTCGTGTATTCTTAGGAGTTAGCTTAAAGTGAATGACGACCTTGAATAAACTTAAAAATGAGGCTTTTTAATATATATATATGCTTAACAAGTGTAGCCTTGGACAATCTTTATTTCATAAAACATTATTGAAAAATATATTTTATTTATTTATTGAATTTTTTGGATCTCTTGTGAAGCGAAGGTGGTCATTGGCCAAGTGGCCCTTAGCCTAAGCCGACTCTGTATCCTCCTTTCATTTGGTTTACAGATCATGAGCACATAAATGAGCAAATATATATTACCTACCAGCTATATAACCAGCGCACTGTAGCGGGTTGAGTAAAAAAAAATAATGTTTAGTCGATAAAAGCATATTTTAAAGAAGAAAAAAAAAACAACAACGTAGAACAATGAAAACAATAAAAAAAATAATCATAAAACAAATTAATATCAACTATCTTAACCTATTAACCTCAAAAAACTCTACAATTAATTGACACCAAGATCATCCTTTCCATGATCGAATTGTGGCTGACCAAACATTTTCTTTTCACTCTCCTCTCCAAACATCCAGGGATTAAGACATATAAAAAAATAAATTTTATAATCAAATTATTAAAGCTAGAAGAATAGGGATCAATTTGAATTTTCTTACGTCTAAAATGAAAAAAAATATTGCTTTTTACATCAATTTTAATCCTTTATCTTTTAATTTTTTTGAACAATAATCTAAAATTAAATTTCATAAAATTGATCTTGAATTCAATGTTAGAATATTTTATGACACATTGGATAATCAAGAGCATGCAAATTGAAACATATCTCAATGTATAAAAGCATGGAAACATAATTTATAAAAATAAAATTGTAAAAAAATAAAATTTAATGACTAAAATGCAAAAACAATTCAGGGATCTGAAACAAATAAATAAAGCTATGAACAGTGAAATGAATTTAGGTGCATAATACATACATAGTGAAACACTCAACTCATTTAGTTATAATGTATAAGAATGATAAATTAATTTCATAATTATTTATGTCAAAAAATCACTTCAATTTAAAAATTAAAAATATCAAATAAGACTCTTGAATATAGTTTTATATTATTTTATAATATATTAAATAAAATCCTTCTACATTTAAAATCTACTTGGAAAGTTTTCGTCTTTTTTTTTTAACTCTAGTTTTTCAAAAAGAATTGGAGTATTATTGTGTTTGTTAACAATTTCTAAAGTGTTGTGTTGTGGCTTTATGATGTGTTTTTATATTATTTGATAACAATAATCTCAAGGATTGGTTTAGTGTAAGATTGTCAATCCCGTTTTGTTTTTATAATTGAAATGGTATGTTTTAGTTTCAAAACATTTCGGTATATCGTTTTGAGGTTGTATTGTTGTTATATATATATATATATATATATATATATATATATATATATATATATATATATATTAAAATATCAATTCAACAAACATAATTTCAATTCAAATCCAAAATTAAACTAACTTGGAATTTTACAATTCAAATTTCAAACACAAATAAAAAAGTGGGAGTTGAACTGATATGACTCGATCGACTCAACGGGTCCAAAGATAACTTAGATGACTGGTAAAAATATTGTTTGACTAAAAAAATAAATCCAAGACAACATCTTTTTTTGAAAAAAAAAAATTGAGGCGATAACATATTAGATCGACCCGGGTTAAATTAAAAGACACAATAAATCCATTTTTGATTGATGAAATAAAAAAAAAATCAATCTAAAAAAGACATAATAAAATAACATTTCTGAACAAAATTATAAATTTGAACAAAATTATGAAAATACCACCAGTACTCTCACAAGGTTTTTCTAAACTCTGATTGCCCTAAAATTTTAAGCTGAGATATAAAAATGTGTAAGGAGACTTCTTCTAAAATTTTAGCTCAATTCAACTGTTGATTGAGAGATATAATTGATATAATAAAACTGGACAATATTTTTTTTTTTAAAAAAACACTATTTTGTTTGAACGTAATGGAACCGGAATGTTCTGGCTGAAATTTGGGCAGAATTTTTGAAATGGGCTAAGATTCTGAGTGAGATAAAATTTGTTCCAGTTTATTCTGTTTTTTAAACTAAAACGAGATATATCAATTGTTCTGAATAGAACAAAACAAAATTGACAACTTTAATTTGGTTGTTAAAAAAGTTTACTCCTTTCATGAGTTAAAACCTTTGGCCATTAAAATAAAACAAAATCAGGTAACACTAAAAAAAATTATATATTTTTTTTATTTTTTATATTGATACATCAAAAATATTAAAAAATACTAAAAAACACCTTTAATTTAATTTCTTTTAAAGCCAAACATCCTTTTAAAACCATTCGAACACAATTTCAAATAGAACTAGTCCTGTTTGCACTGCATTTCAAAAGCGTTTTTAAAAAAATTAATTTTTTTATTTTAAATTAATATTTTTTATGTTTTTAAATAATTTTGATGTATTGATTTTAAAAATAGTTTTTTAAAAATAAAAAAAATTATTAATATATTTTTTTAAATAAAAAATATTTTAAAAAATAAATATAACTACGCCCAGCACTTAGTTACGTTAATTAGGTTGCCGCTCAAATCCATTGATGTGGAAAATTAAAACACTAAAGATTAAAAAATAAAAAGGTAGAGAAAAAGTAAAGGATTCGTCACCGAATTTCAGCTACTTTCAAGGCAGAACTTATTGTTTACATTGATATTGGCGATGATTTCAATAGTCAGCATTTAAGTCTTCGTCTTTAGTCTTTTTCTAGCCATTGTGATGGCAAAAGGCTACCATTTCGAGGTTTTGCAATTGCAGATCGGTAAACTCCTTTTGAGCGTGAAAGACACGTCTGATGACATTTAACAACTTGGCTTGCATCATATGCTTCTCCAACTTCACTCGAGCGTGTTAGGCTGTCTTAGGGTTTCTTTTCCTCCACTAAACTTTTATGGGTCACCTAAACGTCCTTCTGCCTACATTTGTTAGGCAAAAATTATATATCAGCCCCCTCCTCCTCTACATTTTCAGGCAGTTTTAATAATTTTTAATAATTAACTTAATTTGGCTTTATAAAATATAGTTAATCTTCTAAGAAAGACTCACGAGGGAGTACAATCTGTGGCTTCCCTGCAGCTCTCGGAATTTCAATTCATTTTTTAGCGATAGCAAAAACAAGAAACTCCTGACAGTTTTAAGTAATTTAATCACTCAAATTCGAGTGTATGTAAAATCATGTTTACACTCAATATAGCATTTGGTGGACACCATCATTACGAAAATTGAGATAGAATTGGAAGAATCAGCGAGATAATAAAAGATAACGTCAAATATTTTTTTTTCGCCACCAAATTTAATTGTGATATTTGATCCGAAAATATTTGAGGATCTGATGAGATCGAATTTGCTTATCTTTTGGGAGGGATTTCGTTTACTTTGAAAAAAAAAAAGAAAAAGAAAAAGAAAAGAGAATATGCAAATATTAAAGGGCAGTAGTCAGTCAATTTTTGGACCTTAGGAAGTTGCCGTGCAATTTCCCATGACGAATGCCATACGTTGCCAGTCATCTTCTCTGCACTGCCATTTCGTTGCAGCTTCCACTATTGAATACTTTTATTTCAAAATAAAAACGATGCTTGCTTCCCCTATCTATTTAAACCCTTGCATGCCCAGTTGTTACTTTATAACTTCTTACACACATATATATTTCGTTTTCACTTCCCTCATGGAAACTGAAAGAGCTTCAAAATCTTCCAAGTGGTTCTCTAACAAGGGTCTTAGGCTAAGCCTCCATCGTCGTAGATCAAAGTCTAGCTCAACATCAAGTTCCCCTAACTCTCCTATGTCTCCATGTACACCAAAAAAAGATAGCACTAAAGAAGATGAGCTTAGAGAAGTTTTTCGTTGTTTCGACAGTGATGGTGATGGAAGGATCTCAGCCCTAGAACTTAGGGCATACTTTGGATCGATAGGGGAGTACATGTCACATGAAGAGGCACAGCTAGCGATCAATGATCTCGATGCAGACCAGGACAACTTGTTGGACTTCCAGGATTTTTTGAGGCTAATGAAGAGGGAGGCTAATGATAATACTGATGATCTCAAAATGGCCTTTGAAATGTTCGAAATGGAGAAGGGATCGGGATTCATAACCCCTAAGGGCTTGCAAAGGATGCTGCGTCGTCTAGGAGATGCAAAGTCGTACGATGAGTGCGTGGCCATGATTCAGGTTTTTGATATTGATGGTAATGGAGTTCTTGATTTTTACGAGTTTAATCAAATGATGGCTTGATTTGGAACTTTGAATTTGTAAATAATATCCAATAAAAAAAAAGAGAATTTGATAGCTTGATTCTCATGATATATATTTGCATCTATGATGATGAAGAGGAGGACAAAAAAACAGAGAGAATCCTTTCCTTTTGTCCTTGTGCTTGAGAATCCCTTGTTGGCGTGAGTCAAGAGAATAAGAGACCAAACAATCCAACAGTTATGCCTGTGGTGTAAGGTGGAATCAAATTCGGAAATAAAGCATATATATCTTACGTTTGATTAATACCATTTTTTTAAAATTATTATTAGTATTTATATTTTTCTTCTTTTACAATTTTCTTATTCATAATCTCGTTGACAGATCTATATTATGTCTTGGACTATCAAAATATAATTAATGGATATTATTATCCCTCGATCGATGAAGCAAATTGGAGTTCGAAAATGAGTTTCCAACTTCATATGTTTTAGTGTGTTCTTGAAGTGATCTTCATTAGGGTGGGAGTGCGATGGGAAAGCATTTATGGTGGCTTACAAACAAACACAAAGGGAGGATTTATAATAAAGAAAAACAAATTTATTTCGCTCAATAATTTAGAACATAAACAAGGAGTGGAGGACACTTTCCTTTTCAAACTCTCAAAACATACTTTCTTATTCTTCTTCTTACTCCCACAGTGATCACTATGTTATATAACATAAGCTATTTATAGATAAACTTGACAAAGTAAAATTATTAATTACAAATACGGCTAAAAACTCTAAATTTCAAATTAATATGGTAGCCATTGTTGAAACTTTGATTTTTATTAGAAAATTATTAAATACAAATAAAATATTTTCTCGCAATTTTTCTATGAATATATCAACATAAATTTTCTATTGGTGACTACATAATGAAATACTGTTGGAAATGAAACAATGAAAAAAAAATATATGTCATTATTACATACAAAATTACCAAGAAAATATACTCGTGTACCCATCAATGAATTCGTCAATAATATTTAAATTATAACTTGACATACAACCTCCATGTCCCACCTATTTATTCAGAAGAAAATAGCACACGGCACCCTCATATTTTTTTTTATAAGTCAAACTCTCGTCATCACAAATTCAGCCACCCCAACACTCAGTCTATTAATATCCTTGTTCTGGTTTAATTTTTTTTTAAGGTTCGTCACATCAAGTAAGGAAATTTACCTATTTTTTGTTGTAATTCATTTTTTTAAATGTTGATTTTCTTGGAATTTTGATGCAGTAATGTAGTTTGTTTTTGTGTTTCCTTGTTTTATAGCTTCTTTCCATAGAAATTGGTTATATAAATGTATGATTTGTATATGTTGGAGTTTGTTTGAGATTTAAAAAATATATATTTGTTTGTCATTTGATAAAATTGAGTTTGATTTTGTAACTTATGTGTTTTATAAAGAAATAAATGATAGCTTACTTAATGGGTAAGTTTCATATTTTATCAATTTTATTGTTATGTTAAAAATTTCAGTAAATTTGAAGGAATTTGAATTTTTGTAAAGAATTGATAATGATTTAAGGATATTGTTAAAATAAATTAAATAAATTTGAGTTAAACCAATGATAGCTAATTAGTTAGGTACCGATAATTTGCTTATTTCACATAATTAATTAATACATGTTATCATCAATATTCTATATAAGTTTCATACAAGTAATGGATGATCGTTCTTGAATGTATCTAGTTTTAGTCGAAGGGTTATGCATGGTGAATTATTGTAATAGAGATGAGGGTTTTATTAAATATGTACTATCTAATCCAAGAAATATTAGCGGGGGCAGTATTAAATGTATGTGTGAGAGGTGTAAAAATAAAAAATTTCTTGATTCAGATGTTGTAATTGTGCATCTTTTATAAAACAAATTCATGGAGAAATACTTGTGTTGGTTTGCATACAGAAAACTATATGTTTCTTATGAGACCATGATAGAAAGGATGGTTAGGTCAACTTTTAGTTCTAGTAACATGTATGGAGTTGTAGATAGTCATAGTAATTATTATAGAAGTATGTTATAGATGCAATGAGAATGAATCAAGGTGATGCAGGTGAATGTTCAATTGTAGATGAAGAACCAAATGCAGACGCATCCAGATTTTTTAATCTGTTAAAAAAAATTATTATAGGATGGGTGCACAAATCATAATACATTATTAGTTATTGCACAAGTGTTTACCATTAAGTCAGATCATGGGCTGAGCAAGGTCAATTACAACATAATTATCGAATGAGTAAGAAGCATTTTACCTGAAGGGAGTAGTCTAGAATAAAAATTCTATCCTACTAAATCCATGATGAAACCAGAAAATTAACATGTTCTCAAACTTATGCATGTTGTACTACCTTAAAAATACAAATTTGACCAAGTGCAGAAACTGTGGGCACACTTTGCAGAAACTCAAAACTGATAGATGAATGTCTTTTTTCGTCCATAGAAAACTTAGATACTTCTCAATCACTTCTAGACAGCAATGGTTATTTATGTCTCCAAAAATTGTTGAGCACATGACATACACATAATACAGTAATTGGAGTTATGGTGTACCTTTTCAACAGTAAAGCCTATAAACAGTTTGTCTTCGAGTATGACTGTTGATTGATGAGTCTAGGTAGGAATATAAATGTTTGTCTTCGATTATTGATTGATGAGTTAAAGCAGTTGTGGTCATTTGAAACTTTAACACATGATGTTTTGAGGAAATAAATTTTTCAGATGAAGTCAGCTTGGACATGAATTATCAATGATTTTCATGCGTACAGATGGCTCCTAGTCAAAACATGCATGAAAAATTAGCATGTCCATACTTTATAAAAAATTACAAGGTCTTCACCTTAATAAATGGTGGTAAAATATTATTTTTTTATTGTCACCGGATGTTTTTGCCAATCAATCATATGTATAGAAAGAACAAATTCAACATCTTTATTCATAGAGTTTAAAAAGATATTGCGCCGTTAAGTGAAGAATTGTATGACGTCGTGGTCTCGCACTACAAATGAATTATGTTTGATTTTCAATTGGGTAAACAGAAGTTTCCTAGTTTTGGTGTGACTTATAATTAGGTTAAGCAATGTATTTGTTATTAGCTTTTTTATTGGAAGACTAATCTCCTCCGCAATAATCTGAATGTCATGCATATAAAAAAATATATATTTTTAATGTGTTGATGGACGTAAAAGAGAAGACAAAGGATAACATGAAGGCTAAAATAGATATACCTTTTTTTTTATCACCATAAGAATATGAAGTTGGTTTATGATAGGTCAGGAGTTGCAAAGCCCAAAGCTAGATTCGTCTTAGAAATAAATACACAGTTACTTGTCTATCAATAGCTTAAGAGTTTGTGCTTTTCTTATGGATATGATTTAAACATATTTAGATTGGTGAATTTGAATGATGACTTCATCTGAAAATACAGGGAAGAAACTTGATAAAAATCAAATTTAGACATGCATACAATTATGTGCTATTTAACTGTGAAGAATTTAAATCTTTTATTTAGCAAGTACAATATTAACATGTTTTTATTTTAAAATATTTTTTGTCTTATACTATTATAAACTAATAGATTTAAAAATTTATCAACATCGTCAATTTTTATTATCTCAAAATTCACATATGACTGAATCTCAAGTTTTCTAATTGAAAGATGAACAATTTGTCATGTGGTTCTGAACACATGTAAGAACTACTGAATAATTTTTATTTCTCTTAATACTTAATTTTATTAAACCTTTCTTTTTATTTGTTAATGGTTGTAATCATGTATCAAGTTTATTAATTGAGAGGGAATGCTAGTGGTAATTTGAATTTAGTATGTTTAGGTCCTAAAAAAAGATCAAATTCTATAAAAAGTATATTTTTTTTTCAATTAATATGTCTTTCGTACTAAAGAGTATGGCAAGGTAGAAAAACCTATAATAGTGGAGATTATGTGAAGGGATCAACTTCTAATGAGTTTGAATTTAATTATTATGGGAATTTAGAAAAGCTGTTAAATTACAAATTATGTCTAGCTTAATAATTTTTTTTTATTTAAATGTTATTAGTACGATACCATCGATAAAAAAATCAGAGTAAATCTCCACCATGGTTTGGTCAAAATTAAACAAAGGTTAGACTTCACAATGTCGACAATGTCTTTGTTTTTTCCAAGTAATGCCAACAAGTTTATTATTTATACACTCTTTCTTTTAGAAATGATCGTTTTAGGGTTGATTGGTTATCCATAGTGAAAACAAACCTAGAGATCGTGTCCAAGTTGTTCAGAAAGATAATGATGAAGTAAATGTGGGAGACAATGTCTTTCAAATTGATGAGGTAGTTGATGCATATCGAGTTGCTTTGTCTACCAACTTTAAAGAAAATTTAAATTTTCATCTTGTTGAGAATGTTTTTATTAATTTTAATGTTGAGAAGTTAAATGATATATTGAGAACCGGTGGACAAACAAAACTTGATGAAAATGATGATATCGATGAGCATTAATTCAATGAAAAAGATTATAATGGACATGAAGATGATAAAATTGAAGAAGAAGAAGAAGAAGAAGAAGAAGACAGTTTTGATTAAATTCTAATGAAATTGACTTTAATGTAATCTTTGTCGTTATTTCTTTACAATGAATTGTTATTAACACTAATGAATTTTGTTGTTATGATTTTATTATCAAGAATATAAATGGTGTTACAATATTGTTATTTTACTATATTTGCAATTTAGATAGATAAGAATATAAAAAATCTTTGGAAAATAAACTATTTTATATCGATGTCATTGTAGATGGACTGAAAAATACCAACTACGTCACTAATGAACTAAGTCCCTCAGAAAATTCTAGAGAGTTAGAAAAAAATTACAGGACCATGCCATATAGACTTACAAATATAATCATTGATGGACTACTTTCAACCTACTTTTTTATGGCAAAATACTTCTTATTCATTCGATAATTTTGTTATAACCAACCTCACTCAGTTCATGGTCTGACTTGATGGTGAACACTTATATAATGATAGATAATTTATTGTGATTTTTGCACTCATCTCATAATAGTTCGTTAGAATATTTAAAAAGTAAAAAAAAAAAACCTAGTTGTGTTTGAATTTGATTCTTCATCTACAATTAAACATTTACCTATATAACTTTGATTCATTCTTATTGTATCTATTATCATACTCATATAATTATTACTATTATCATCTACAATTCCATGTATTTTACTAGAATTAAAAGTTAACTCAGCCATCTTTTTTACCACGATCTCATAAAGAACATAGGGTTCTTCATGTGCAAACCAACACAGATATTTTTCTATGACTCTTTTTTGTAAAAGCTGATGCATCATAATAACATCTGGATCAAGAACTTTTTATTTTTGCATCTCTTACATGGACATCTAATATTACCTCCACTAATATTTTTAGATTAAGTAATCCATCATACGCAACATTTTGGGTGAAACTCGACTTATCTAAGAACGATAATCTATTACTTAATTATATGAAATTTATATAGAATATTGGTGAAAACATGCATTAATTAATAATATGAACTAAAACAATTACTAACATCCAATTAATTAGCTATCATTGGTTGAATTCAAAATTATTCAATTTAATTTAATGACTATCAATTTTCTTCAAAAAATCCAAATTCCTCCAAATTTACCTAAATTTTCAATATAACAATAAAATTGACAAAATTGACAAAATGTGAAACATAATATTAAATAAGTCATTATTTATTTCATTATAAAACACATAAGTTATACAATAAACTCAATTTCATTAAATTACAAACAAATATAACTTTTTAAAATCTCAAACAAACCCTAACATGTACAACATAAAAAAGCTATAAAACAAGTAAACACACAAACAAACTATATATACTACATAAAAAACCAAAAACAATTGACACAAAAAAATAGGTTACAACATAAAATCAGTAGATTTGTTTACTTGATGTGGTGAATCTTTAAAAAAAAATTAAACCAAAATAGGGATACTGATAAACTAAATGTTATGACGACTGTATTTGTGATGATAAGAACTTGATTTATGACAAAATAAGGAGGGAAGGGTGTTGTTTTATGCAAGAAAAAAAAAGAGAAGGAGGAGGGGATCTAGGTTATAACTTAAATATTACTGATGAATTCACCAATAAATATTAGTAATAATTATATTTCATCGATAATTTTATTTATAACATTTACATATTTTTTCCAACAGAAATAATAAAGGAATATCATTTATTGATTTTCACTTATAATTTTCTTGGTATTCACCAATAAAAAAATTTTCATTTATGATTACCGATAGAAAAAACAATGTTATGTTTTATTAAGAAATATCACTGTAATATATCAATAATATTTTTTTTATTAATATTTAATAATTTTCTAATAAAAATTAGACTTATTTAACTCCAAGTGAACTTGGTGGATAAGAAGATTTAATTACTTCTCATGTATCCTGACTTCTTTAGTTTAAATTTTGAGAGAGCATTTTTTTTTCTTTAATACATAATCCATATGTGAGAATAATTTTTTAAAAATTATTAGTGAACAAGATATCACATAAATGTACTTATAAATACTTTTGACTAATAAAAGAAAATACGTAAAGAGCTTTATAGATCACACTAATTTGTTTACAGATGATTGGAAAAAAAAGTTAAATTAATCAATTTTGTTTTCCTCGGTAATGAATTAAACAACTTCTTGACATCGTACACTGCTGACCTTGCTTTTCCAGTCTCCGGAGCCCCTGACAAGAGGCATCTTTTCATTGGAGTGAAGGCAACTGTCCCCAGTGTAGTCATTACGTGAGCTCTGGCGAAGTTTCCAGGCAATTTCCAAGCAATGTATTTTATACGATCAGTCAAACTCGTAATTAACTTTCGTTGGATCATTCAAATGTCACTGTTTTTATTTCTTAAAAAAAACAAATTTCTTTTTTTAAGCGCAAAACACTCTTTCAAACAGGTTAATATATATATATATATATATATATATATATATATATATATATATTAAAAATAAAACTTTGCTGACGTACGATGAGTATATGCTATATGGTAGGAAGTGAACGTCACCCGTGCACCTTGAGCTTTTTTTTTTCCTGATGCAACACAAGTTGACAGATGATGGGTGGTTTATTACCTATGACTGTTCTTTTTCTTTCTTTTTCATCCACTAAAAAAACATGTTGATCCCTTTTATTTTGGTTATTGTAATTTTATTTTTAATTTTTTTAATTTATAATTATTTTTCTTGGTATTTTTATAAATTTTTTGTTTGTTCTCCCATTAGTCTTTTAGTTAAAATTTATAATTTATTATTGTTTAATATCTGGTCTTTATTTTTTTTTATTTCTTCTCCTTTTTGTTAGATTTTTTTTTTTATTGATTCTCATTTTTATCTTTTAACCAAAGTTTATGATATATATATTTTTTTTCAATTCAATCCTTATTCTTTTGATTTTTTTTATTTTATTAAAGTTATTTTTTCAATTTGACCCTCTAATAAAAAAAAAATTGTCACCTCTTATTTATTATTTATTTCCATTTTTATTATTTTGATTGCATTTTTTTTATTTAAGATTTTCTTGTGCTTTCGATCTAATGACCCAAATCACGGGTTTGAAATGTTGACGCGGGTCAACATCCTTTTTTGGTTCATTTTCTTTTTTAATTTTATTGTTTAACATTGTTTATTTATATAAAAGAGATTGGCTTTGTGTTTTTTCTTAATTTCTTTTTTATCAGGTTATTCTAGTTTCATGACCTGAATCACGGGTTTTGCAAGTTAACTCGGGTTGGCTCGCTTCTTATTACCATTGTTATATATCTATTATGTTAACTCAAGTTCGTTGTGGTTATTTTTTTTATTCAATCTTGTACTTCTAAGAGGTTTTTTTAAAGTTATTTTGCTCTTTATTTTTATTACAAAACTTATTTATTTACTATCATTGTCTAGTTTTTATCATCTAATTAAAATCAAATCAAATTATTAAACTTAGTGAGGCCTATAACCAAAGTTATTTTTTGTTTTATTTATTTTAAAAATGTTTGTGTCACCTAGACTATAATTAGCTTTTTCTTATTCTAATTTTTGTTTCTAGTTTACTTGATACCCTTTTTAATATGTTTTTTTAAAAATAATTTTTAAATTTATATTTCATTTAATATCCCTCCTCTATGATTTTTTATTTTTTATTTATCTTTTTTGGAATTAAGGGTTTTTTTAAAATATTTTGTATGTATTTTATATTTTATGATATTATTCTGTTTCATCTATATTGTTTTATGTTTTATATAAATTAACTTCATTCTTAAATAAATAAATAAATAAATATATATATAAAATTATTTTAGTATATGCATGTTGACATGATATTTTATTTAATTAGTTTCTTGTGTGTTTATATCTATTGTTGTTTGGTTGAATAAAAAATTTATTTTTAAAAAAATTAGTAAATATAATCGAGTGAATATCTTATATTGCGAGATCAAATATCTTCATTTTTATTAGTTTCTAACTTTTTTATTTGTTTATTTACATATATGTTTGATTAAATTATTTAATTAAATATTTGTATAAGTTTTTTAATTTGCACTTAAAACTTTTTTATGTATAAAAACACGTCGATAAACCCTGCATATCTTTTTTTTTTTGAAAAAAAACTCCAACACATGGTGCAGCATAGGTTAAAAAACTAATAATATCCTATTTAAGATAGGTTGCACTACATGTAACTATGCAAGTCGAGACATATATATTTATGATCCCTTTTATGTTACACTACATGAGTTTGTCGAATGTCCAAAAGAAAGAGTAAATGGATAAAAAAAAAGACTCATCAAATGTTTTTGAGTTATAACCTATTATGAATGGATCAAAATATATAGGAGGGTCAAGAAAAAGATGTAAATACTTTTAAAAAAATTTATAAATGAATAGAATACCACTTAATACGTGGCTGCCATGTGTTGTCGTTGTCTCATTGCTAGTGACTATTCTAATGACTCCTCTAACGTGGGTGTAGTAGATTATATAAGTTAGTTAAATGTTAAAGAGAAAAGGGTAGGAGGATAAAAAATTAAAAATAAAGTAATCAATCTGGATTCTTTTTAGGTATATATTATGAATGGACAAAATTATGTACAAGGGGTAAGGAAAATATAAAAAAACCAGTAAAAAATTAAGAAAATACTCAAAAATATTATTTTATATAAAAAATATTGAACGGATCATGAGTGTGAACTCCGTCACCTTCACTCTTTTTAGTTAAAAATTAAATAGTTAAGAACATCATAATGATTACCATATTCAAATTTCAAATATAAATAACTTTTATTTGGAATGATGTTTTAAATATTAATATACAACTACTTTCTAGGACCTTATCCAATAACTTTATATAATATAAATGATTTAACTCACTATTTTATTTAGCATACTTGTATATAATTTGAAATTTTTTTTAAGGAATATACATGAGAAAGTTTTCGCAATTTAACCTTGGAGTTAAATTTTTTAAGTCATTGGCACATGGATATATTTGCATTTTCATATATATTTTTTTCTATAATTATCAGGTTTGTTGAGGGTCATAACATAATTTATCATTTAATTATTATTGTTTTAGTTGAGAAAATTGTTGGCGTGTGTTGTACACGTGCTAGTGAGTTAGGAGGTGTTGTGTATTTTGGACGATACATGCGGTGTCTCTTGCCGATAAAAAATATGCTTTTGTTTTGTCATTTTGTTTGCCGCCGCATCCTCTTCCTTTATGGATTTCACATATTATTTAAAAATGATTAGTTGATACTGGTGATCCTTTCTCTTTTTTTACTTTTATCTTTCTCTCCTACCCCCAAAAAACTAAATACGTCTCTGATTTTTGTTAGTGTTTCAAAACCCATCATCTTAGTTTTGATTTTTGATTTTAGTCATTTTTATTTTTAAAAGTTTTATTTGTTTTCAATTTAGTTCTTTAATTCTAATTTGTGTATATGATGTTGATTATTTCTCTTTTTTTTCCTTTCATTTTTCTCTCCTACCCCCAAATAACTAAATACGTCTCTAATTTTTGTTAGTGTTTCATAATCCATCTTCTTAGTTTTGATTTTTGATTTTAGTCATTTTTTCTCTTTTTTTAAAAAATTTTTTTATTTGTTTTCAATTTAGTTTTTCAATTCTAATTTGTGTATATGATGTTGATCCTTTTTTTTTCCTCTCTTGCCCCTAAAAAATTAAATATGTCTCTGATTTTTATTATTGTTTCAGAATCCATCCTCTTATATCTCTGATTTTTATTATTGTTTCAGAATCCATCCTCTTATATCTCTGATTTTTATTATTGTTTCAGAATCCATCCTCTTATTTTTTATTTTAGTTATGATTTTTTTAAAAAAAATTATTTGTTTTCAATTTAATTCTTTAATTTTAATTTGTGTATGTGATTTTTTTTATTTGATCTTTCAACTTTTGATTTTCTTTTCTTAGCTCCTTTGTCAAAGTTTTTATAATTTTTTATTTTATCTTTTAAATCAAATTTATGATTTTTTTCAATAGTAATGATATTTGTTTCAATTTGGTCATTCTTCTTTTAATTTCTTATTTGTTTCTTTTTCTCCAAATTTTTTATGGTTTTTAATTTTTTTCTTCAAATTAAGTTTATGATTTTTTTTATTTCAATAATAATAATAGTAATAATGATAATGATATTAACAATATTAATAATAATACTTATAGTGATGATAATGTTAATAATGGTGGTGGTAATAATAATAATAATAATAATAATAATAATAATAATTTATTATGATAGTAATAGTGGTGGTGATGGTGGTGTTAATATTAGTGCTAATAATTGTAACAACGATAATAATACTATTAACAATAGTAATAATGGTAGCAATAGTTTGTTATAATAACAGTAGTAGTGATTATAACAGTGATAATAATAATAATAATTATTATTATGATAATAGCAATAAAAAATAATAATGGTAATATTAGTGGTAGTAGTGGTAGTAATTATAACAATAGTATTAACAATAATAACAATGGTAATAATGACAATGTTAGTAATTACGATGATGATGTCACTTATTGATAATAGTAGTAATAATGATAACTGTAATGATAGTGATAGCAGTAACAATAATGATAATAACAATGAGAGGAGTAATAGTTATAATAATAATAATAATAATAATGATTCATTATTTGATGTTGGATTTGTTGGGAATTGAGTTTCACCGCTTTTCCATGTATAGTATGTTCGATCTAAAAACCAGGATTACAAGTTTGAAAAGTTTACTTTATGATTTTATCTTTTATTTTTTGCCTTATTTTTTTTTCAATCTTATCGTTTAATATTAATTTTTTAAAATAAAAATTATTCATCCAAGTTTTCTCTAAACATATTAAATAAACCACTTCATATCGAATTGACTCTTGTATAGTTTAATTGAGAATCTCGCGCTAGACAAAGATCCAAGTTAAAAAATTTATCTTTTTATTCGGGTTTAATAGCATAGCATTGTAAACAAAAAAAAAAATCCTCTAATCTTAACTTTTTTTCATGCTTTTAGAAAAATAATATAATTGTGGCTGGCGCGAACAAATAAACTAATATATATACATGTAAAGACGAAGATGGATCAACTTGATAAGTTAGGTTTTATATTTTTTTTAACAACTTTATTTTTTCTTTTCTAATTTATTATTATGATATAGTTTATGAAAGGTTAGGCTATTAGTTGGATGTAAAAGGAGCGTGTTTAATTATATTTAAATTAACTTCGAAATAGTGACATCATGCCTTCTGTGTTTAAAAAAAACCCAACATTGAAGCTGAAGCATGGTTCCAATAATCTATTTCAATAATAATAATTAAAAAAAGGTGAAACAAACAATATTTGCTTTCACGACAGGAAATGTTTCACAATCAATCCTTTGTTTGGAGTAGCTGGACCCATAGTTATTAATTTTCTTATATGTTGGTATAAGAAATTTATATAGCCCGAGGAAATTATTTTAAAAATACAAGTGAAATATAGAAATTATTAACAACAACAACAATATGCTTTTGATGAAATTATTTTAAAAATACAAGTGAAATATAATAGCGATGAATTAAGGAAATATAGAAATACATAATACGATGTTAAGAATCTTATAAAATAAAAGAACGAAGAAATAAAGATTTTCATCTATAAATCTTTCAAAAAGGTAAAACAATTAAAGGACAATTTTAGGAAGCACAAAAGAAATCAAACCTTTTTGAAAATAAAAATAAAAATAATAAACTTATTGCTCAACGAAAATTATGATAGAACTCACTGTTCTTTTACTTCTTGAAGCAGACCTTATTGGTAGCAATCCCGACTTTTTTCAGTACAACTTATAATATCCTAATCACTTTCAATTAAGAGAAAATATATTTAATTACATATTGCCTTAGTATGGAAACAACATATTGTTTTTTTAATTGATCAATTTCCTATAAAATTATCTATTAAATGAGAAACAAAGTTCGATATTCTTATTCACACAATAACATCTTCAAATTTTGCAATAATTTTACAAATTTATCAATTCCTTTTATTTTAAATTATCTTATTGATTAATTATTTTTTTAACAATTTCATTCCCATTGTTTAATTTTATTTAATTTTTATATTTTATTTATTTTATCATGTTTTTAAAACTCGGCCCAAGGTTTGACCCCTTTATTTCCCAAATCATGGATTTAGTTGAATGACTAGGGTTATTGGGTTCAATGGATTTTTTATTGTGCATGATGTAAAAATAATATTATTTTGCTAAAAAAATAATTGTAAAAAAACAAATCAACAGATTTTGAAATGATTGTCCCAAGCTAATCGCATGATTTTTTTATCCGGTTAAAAAGTAAAAATAATATTATTTTAATAAAAAAAATAGTGGAGCAAAAATTCAATTATGATATGCTTTTTTTTTTATTGGTTTCTCTTTTATTTGGATTCTTTTTCTATATATTTTTTCATCTTTACCCCTTACTGTTTGATTTTATTTTGTTTTTATATCAAATATGATATTTATTTTCTTAATTGTTATTCCTTTTTATCCTTTTTTTGTTTTTTTTTTAAATTTTATCTCTCAACATTTTATTTTATTTTATTATTGATTTAGTCGTTATTTTTTTAATTACTTTTTTTATCCTTTTCTTAATTTGTTTTTTCTTTCAATTTTATTCCTTAGCATTTTATTTCATTTGTTTTTTTTTTATCCAATTTTGGTTCTCATTTTTTAAATTGCTCTATTTTTATCCTTTTTATTTTATTTTTTTAAGTCCCTCATTATTTTTTTATTAGTTTTTATATCAGCTTTAGTCTTCTTTGTTTTGATTACTATTTATTTTTTTTAATTATTATTATTATGGTTAAGAATCTTGTTTAAGTTGTTTTTATGGTCTTCTGTATGGTCATCTCAATCTCATGATTAGAGGAGTTGGTTTCAAAAATTAGCCTGATTCACTTTTATCTTTTTTATTTTTATTATTTTACATTAGGCTATTGAGTCTTGAGCTTTCTATTTTTTTTTCCTTTCCTTCCTTTACAGTTATCCAGGTTATTGGTTAGTCAAATTAAATCAGGTTTACTCAGACTATCATATTTGAAATATCTTTTTTTTTTTTGTATTAGAAAACAATGGACCCATCTCACGGCTTAGTACGGGTAAAAAAATCTAGCATAAACTAAAAGACATTAACCTTTCACTATATATCTCATGTCCATCCTCTTATATATTTCACCAACACCATTTATTGTATATCTTTTCCTTCTATGTCTCTCATATTTGTAGTTCTTTTTGTTTTGGTTATTTTTTTTTCTTTTTTATTTGGCCTTTATAAGTTATGTTATCATATTTTGTTTTTCTAAAATTTATTTCTAATTACATGCTCTTGTGTGTGTGAAGTGTCATAAAATATCCTAACGTTTAAATGAATAATCAATTTTATAAAATAAAATTTTAAGTTATTGTTAGAAAAAAAAAAAGTAGTACAACAAAGATCAAAATTAATATAAACAAAAAAAAAAAAACACCTTTTAATTTCAAGTTGCATGGTTCAAAAAGGGTAGAAAACTTTATATTGGTCCCTCAATTTTGTTTTTGCATATTTGATCCCTGTTTTTTTTAGATTTTATGTTTTAGTCCTAAACTTTATTTATATTGTGTTTTAGTCCCTAAGTGTTAAGAAAGTAAAGATAAAGTCATTAGAGAGGAACAAAGAAAGAACGAGTTTGACTAACACATTTTACTCATAAAGAAAACCCTGTTCTTGGTGGTAATGAGTTTGTTTTTAAGATGACAGTTCAATTGAAGTGGAGTTGCTTTTTAATATGTTGAAAAGGGTAAATCATGATTCATAAACTTTTTGTTATATTTGATTGGATTTTTAATTTTAAAATGATTAAATGATATTTTGAGATTATAAATAAGTTTATTGAGATGTATACAATACTTTTGAGTTGTTTTCAAGCAAAAACTAGTTAAAAATTAATTTTTTTAAATCCTAAAATTTAATTGATTTTATAATCATTGGTCAAGAAACAATGAAGGAAATATGTTTTTTCCAAACAAATGATTTGTCACCCACTCAATTAGAAAAACAAAAACAACTAGACATATGATTTGTTGTCCGCAAATTAGAGGGAGAGAGATGTACAAACTTAGATTTTCAAGTCCACAAGCCTTTGAATTTTTTTTTTATTTGTTTTATCTTTTAATTGAGTTTTTAATTAATATCCTCCTTCTTTTAAAAATTATTTAGTTTAAAGATTTTTTAAATGGTAATAAATATTTTGAATTATTTCTATGAATATCCAAGATAAATAAGTAAAATATAAAATAAAATGTATAGCTAAGATAAATTATTTGTATTTATATTTATTTTTTTACATTTTACCGAAAAAATTAACTTTTTATTTTAGTTTTTAATTAGAGCTTACAAATTATTTTTTGATTTATCAATTAATATTTTTTTAATTTATCATATTAAATACATATGTTATTTTTATATTTTTCATTTAACAAATTCCATGATATAAAAAAACATATCTATAGTGATATACATTTCCGTTATGAAAAGTAAAAAATCAAATGAAATTGAAGTAACAATATTCAGGTTCAAGTGTAAGAAAGCCCAAGCCTATCCATAACGGCAACAAAGCCCAAAATAACGTTTTCTGCTCACATAATTTGATAGGAAGAAGGAACCATAAGGCCACATGGACTGCCACGTGGTTTACCATTAGCTCAGTCTACATGGTACAGTCAGTCAGTCCTTCAGAGAGAGAGGGGGAGAGAGAGATTGAGGGATTTGTCAAGAAAGAAGGAAGATCATATGGTTCTTGAAAGTTGATTTCTTGTCAAAAAGGAAAGAAATCTGAGGAAATTGACTGAAACGGGATTAACAGAGATGGTTTTAAGTTTTAATTTATATAACTCAACATCATTAGCAGTAGCAGAAGCTATAGAATCAAGATCTAGCAGGGCTCGAGCTAGTTTTCAATGGGGTGGAACCATCTTTGCTTTGTGAGTTTCTTCCCAATTTTCTTAGCCTTTTATACTTTAAAGTCCGTTTTCATCTTTAATTTTCACCATCAATGTTAACTGATTGCTCAAAAGAAGAAAAATCATGTCTTGTTATATACTTTACTTCATCGAATTATCATACTGCACTTTTCCCTGTGTCATATTGGTGGGGTTGTATTGGAATTTATGAGAAGTTAGACTTTTTATGACCTATAGTGCTTGTGAATACTATGGTTTGGGAGTAAATGCTTCATATTAAGCGTTCTATACGACTTTCTAGTTAGTAGCTTTGATGATAACACGCAAACCCTTTCTTGGTTGCTCTTCCAATTTGGATGAGTGCATCGAGTATTTTTGGAGAATTCATTGCTTGTGCCTCACTAAAAAGCTGGATTGTTTGTGCTGATTAAAAAAAATACTAGGAGTAGTAGTACTTTTTTGTGGTGGATTATAAAAAACCTTAGGGATTTTATCTGGTTGATGCTGTTCAAAAGGCTATCGAAGTTCAAACAACTTGTTTCTCATTGATTCTAACAAAGGATGCCTTAACTTGCAAATGCTTCGATCATGAGGCATAACAACATTACAGTCTTGTCATTTTCACTCTCTCTGAACAGAAACATACTATTGTTCACATGTTCTACCTGGTTCTTAGTGTTGAAGTCTGAATATTAGTCTATTTATTGTTTTAGCAATTTCTTATTCCAGGAATTGGACTCTTTTTTTTTCCATTTCCAACAGATTCTTGTTGATCCTGAACCGAGTAGGACGGAAATCCTCTGTGCAGACTACCCTTCTTGTATTCTATTTGCTCACAAGTTTCCCAACAGGGTTGTTCAAAGTTTTAAGGTGCTTGCATAGTTTCATAATCATAACTTTGGTTGATTTGCATTTTTTTTCTGCCATTGATTCACTAAAAGTACTAATACTTTTATTCAGAGGACAATTTGGTTACTGGATTGCTTTTCTTGTTATTGCGGCAAACCTATTCTTTCCTGAAACCTTTCCAGGTTTGCATTATTCTAGAATATGATAATTATTTTATCCTTTGCATCGACATTTGAAATTTTTGCATCAACAATTGTACTTTTTGCTTACAAACTGCAGTTTCTCGTTTTATCCTATTTGTCATCTCGCCTGACCGGCTGGTAGATGGATTGCGCAATAGCATTGCTGGTGCTATCTTTTGTCTCCTGATTGGAATTTCATCTGTCATAATGGAGATTCGAGAAATTGCAGGAAACAGGATTACTGGATGTAGTTTTCTCTGCTGGGGTTATTGTCTTGCTATATCCTTCTTGTTCTTCTTCACAATCAAGTATCTATGCTTAGGAACTTGGTAGAAATGACCTCCACCAAGAAAGGACACCCACTTTCATCTCAAATTATGCACCCGGGGAATTATTTTCTTGACCAGTGCCTTTGCTGACTTGAAACAGCTTAAATCTCATGCCTTAGATTATTCTGTATAAGAGCTGTATGTGTTTTCTATGTTTTGAGAACAGAAGAAGTTAAAATGAGAAGAAAGTGGTTCGTTCACTCTATCAAGTTACTGCATCAAGATATAGATTACTATTTATTGATATTTATTGTTTAGTTTAATTATAAATTTGTCCTTGAAAGAAAAGGCAATGAAATAAGCATTAGGGGTAAGATTGTTTTGGCTTTGGCTCAGAGAAGATGATGAAGGATTGTTTATCTTTTAGGGTTCCCCTCTGGCTATTTTTTTTACCCCCTTTCTTCTCAAAATATCGCCCCTCCATTGTATGTTGTTTGTGCAGCTATTTATAGGTGGAAAATCTTGTCGTTTCTCTAATTCCTTAGTCAAATATCTGTATTTTTTTTTTTAAAAAAAACAAGTAATATCATCATCAATTCAACAAGAAAAAATTAATAATTTTAAAAATAACATGATCAAATTCAAATATGTTTTAAAAACCTTTGAAATTTAAATTTTTTTAAGAAGACGGTATAGATATATTAAGAATGTATTTTTTTGGAATTTTATTGTTTTTTATTGTTTTTGGTTTTTTTTTCAAAAATTTATCAAAAGATTGAATCAAAACTTAGGTAGTAATGTTATTATTTTTTAATTTATAAATAATTTATTAAATTACAAATATTTTTAAATTTCTTCCTTTAGTTTTTTTTTTTTTAATCTTTTCAATTTAATTTTTATTTTTTTATTTGCAATTTATTTTGTTTGAAATTGTTTTTTCAATTGGTTTTCTTATTAAAATTTCATTCGCTATTGGTTTTTTTTCTATTAAATTTTACCTTTTTTTATTCTTTTGCAATGTTTTTTATTAATATTTTATTATGATTTAATCATTTAAAATTAAGTTTATTGAGATTTAAGTTGTTTTTATTGAAATTAAGTCTAAGATTTCAGGAGTTGTAAGTGTTAATTATTTTGTTATTTATAAATAATATATCAAATTATAAATATTTTTTAATTTCACCTCCCTAATATTTTTTAATTTATCCTCTTATGATTTTTTTATCTTTCAAATTTTATTTTTAATTTTTTAATTACTATTTATTTTATTGGGGTTTATTTTTTTAATTGTTTTTTTCTTTCAAATTTCATCATTTTTCGAATTTTTTCTATCAAATTTTATTTTTATTTTTTTTGTTATTATTTTCTTTCACAAGTTTTTTTTTAATTCTTTTCCCTTGATTTTGCCCTACAAAAGTAAATTTTCTTAGAGTTAAATTTCTAAATTGAACTCAAGTTTAAGGTTTCACAAACTACAAGTTTTAGAGATTAGGCTTTGATAAAAATATTTGCCTATGTTTTTTTTTTAAGTAGATGTTTTTTTTATTTTTTAAAGGTTTTTTTTTTTTTTTTAGTTTTTGTAGTTTAATTTTCTTGTGTTAACCCTCACAATATTTTTTAATTTCACCTCTATTAATTTTTAATCTATAAATAATCTATCAAATTATAAATTTATATTAATTTCATCTTTTATAATTTTTTTTATCTTTTAAATTTGATACTCATTCTTTTAATTGCTATTTATTTTATCTACGATCAATTTTGTTTTTTTAAATTTAGGTTTTTTTTCTCTCAAAATTTATTCTCATTTTTTTTGTTGCTATTTTTTTTAATCTTTTGCAATTTTGTTTTTATATTTTGCAACTATTTTATTTTTCAAAATTAAATTGGTTGAAAGTTAATCTTATCAATTGAATCTGAATCTAAAATTTAATGAGTTGCAAGTTTTAAAAATTAAATCAAATTTAGAAGGTTCACCTGAGTTTGCTTGATTATTTTTATTTTATTTTTTTTAAAGCTGATGATTTTTGTTTTTTTTAAGGAGTTTTTCTTTGTTATTTTTAAAATTTGCTTTCTATTATATTAACATTGAGTTGTTTTGTACTCTAGATAAACTCATATTAAATTTTTTTTTCATAATTGTTTTTTCAATTTATTTATTTTTATTATATTATTTAACTTACTATTTAAGCAAATGAGTTTGTACTTAGATTTGTTTTTATCCTATTATTTCTTTTACATCAAAAGGTTTTTTGCTCGGCCGTGGCGAAACGTGAGCCGTGAAATCTATTATATTTGGGTCAAACTAGAGTAAGAAGGTCCAAGCCTCCTTGGCATTCTTCTAGAAAGACATGGTGGGCCTAGCCCATCACAATGTTAGATATGTTGGGCTTGGATCAGATTGATTAAGCAATCAAATTGCTGTTGGACTTCTAGATGGTCGTCGTTCGTTAAGAAAAGAAAAGGCATTTGGTGGGTCCACCTGGTTTCCTTGATTGATGTTAGCTACCTGTTCGCACGGTGTTCTGTGGGGTAAATATTTTTTTTTGAAAAAATTTATTTCGAATTTTTAATGTATTTTTTTATATAATTTTTTTTAAAAATCAAGAACTCTCTATTTTTGTAAGTATAAATAAATAATTTTATTTACATATATAATTAAATAAATCAAGAATTATCTATATTATATTAATAAATAAAATAATAATTAATGATAACTAAAGATTTAATTGAAAAAATCGAGAAACTAATATAAATTAAGATATTTAATCTCATAACATGAGTTGTTAAACCGATCATGTGTTAAATGACTCTTTTTAGTAAAATTAATTTTTTTATTTAATCAAATAATAGTAGAAATTAATACATATATAAAATTAATTAAATAAAATCAAAATGAAAAAAATATCACGTTGCACTTAATAGAAAAGTTATCCAAATTTTTATTTTTAAAAATAAATTTTATTTATATAACAATTTTAAAAATAAAAATCAATTAGAATAATACACTCAAAAACTAAATAATATAAAATAATTAAAAAATAACCATAATTTTAAAATAATAAATAAAAAATTTAAAAAATAGAGTATTAATATAAATATAAATTAAAAAAATTATTAAAAAAAACACATAAAAAGCATCAATTTAAAAAAGAGCAAAATTATAAAAATTACAAAAAAGAAAAAGAATGAGCCCATGCGCGCCTAACCCATTTTGAAAGGAATTACATGTTTAGACCCTTATATTTTTTAAAAAATTATAGATGACGCCTCGTTTAATTTTTTTAAATTATGGTTGGAGAATCAGGGTTTTTGATTTTTAACCTATGTTTTACCCATATTTCTTGGAAAAGACTCTAAACACCTTGATGAACACTTTAATGATTTTAAACAACATAAAAAACTACAACCTAAAAAGCTACATAAAAACTCAAAATCAACTCGAAATAAAATATCTTCTTGAGCTTAGAAATGATTTTTAATTATTTTCACGGTGGAAAAAACACCTAAGTGGAGCTAATCTTACAAATAAAATCTATTTACACAAAAATCAATTATTTTGATGGCTAGAATTGTTGCCAAAGTCAATTTGCTCTCTTTTTTCCATTGAAATTCATCTATCCTTTTCTCCCTTTTCAAACCAAGAAATTAAAAATTAAAAAAATTTTGTATCAAAATTAAATTGCAAAAAAAATTGACATATGAAATAAATATAATTTGAAAAGTTTGAGTACTAAAGCATTTTTTTTTTGTAAACCCACCATTTATTTTTGAATTTTTTTTATATTGATCCATTTTCTTTTGATTTTGTTATAATTAATAAATTTAAATCATTTTTTTTTTCATATTGGTCCTTTTCTTTTGATTTTGTTCTTGATTAATATATTTTAATTAATTTCTTTTTAATTTGACCCTAGAAAATATAATATGGCAAAAAAAAAAACCAAAATAACAATAATAAAAAAATCTCATCAGTGAGTCCACATCTCAAAAGTGGGTGAACAGTGTTAATTTGTTGGAATTGTGTGCTTATTTTTCCACTGACCTGGCTGCTTCCTGGGGGCCGCGGCGCCGACGAGCACAAATAGGATGTTACTTTTATATAGTTACAGAGAGTCGAATACAGCGGCTGCTTAATCGTTTTGCTGGTTTTCAGCAGAAGGAAAGGATGGAGCAATAGGAATTAGGAATATATAGTTTTGTTTTGAAGAATTGTGTCTGATTTTGTCATAGCTGGGAGGTGAAGGAAGATCACGTTAGCCTGGAAACCTTGCTAAAATATATTTTCTTCCATGATTCGATATCTTAAATATGTATTTTTTTTTTAATTCATTGCTGACAATCTTTGCTTTGGTAAACCCAAGTTCTGATTTGATTATTCCTCTAATCTTAGCATTCAAAGATTGGTTTAGGTTGGAAATGCAGCATTTTACTAAAATATACATCATCAAGCACCATATCTTGTGAAAAGATACGAAATGCTCTGGTCAACTTAGCATAATTATAAAATCTAATCTTGCCTTGTCTGGAGAACTTAGAATTTTGACCTAGTTTTATATATAAAAAACTAGAGTTGTAATGGTTTGGTTAAACTCAAGTGACTCACAAGTTAATCCAGTCTAACTCGGTTGATTATAGAAACTAGATCGCTGCTCCTTTTCTGAATGGCAGCTAGCATCTCCAGCGACAAGCTTCAAATCTTTGCTCTGAGAAGCAATTAAAGCATTATAAACTCTGCTGGAGACAGTTTGAAACCAAGGAAGAAAGCCCGCCTCCGACGATGCTCATGCATCTTCTTTATAGAGTCACATATCAATTCATCACAAGCATTAGTTTCTTTGTGTGCTGGTCCAGTACGCATCAAGGTCCTTTTGTAATGGTGAAGGAACATCTACTGTAAAATCATAGCAAGTAGTTCCAGTACCTGGGCAATTCCCTGAGAGCTTGATCTTATGTTTCAAATGAATACGTTGTGGAGGAGTTAAATGCAGACTTATCTTCTGTGAAACCAGAGAAAAGGTGTTTGTCGAGGATGAAACCTGGACCCTTAGCGTGAGAAATCCCATTTCAGTAATCAGTGATGACCTGTAGCTCAACTTTCTACTCTTTTCCAGTTTACCCGAGTCAAATCAATTGACGTATGGCTATTTAACTGGGTTAATTTTAGATGGAGTTTAATAACTATGTAGTTAAGTATCTTAATACTGACAAATGACAAATGTTAATATGCTGTTTATTTTTTTTGTTTGATAATGAATTTGAGTTTATTTTAAAAATATATTTCACTTAAAAAATATTAAATATATTTTTATAAAAAATATTTTAATATATTTCTAAATAAAAAATAATTTACACGGTAATACCAAACGCGTAATCCTCTCCATTCCTATGTCCAAGAAATTTCTCTTTCATGTATTTCAATGTGCGATTATATGAAGAATCTTTCGTCTTTTTAAAGAAAAAAGTTCCTGGTGCAACCTCTCTGCTTTGCCTGAATAGATATCCATTCCTCTTGAACTGTATTTTGCCATTCACACAATTAGTTCTTTCCCAAATCAACATGAGCTTCCGTTCTGTTGTTTCTCCTTTCGCTCTCTTCGTTCTTTATTGCTGTTCTTTGATTCAAGCACAGCAGCCTTACGTGGGGAAAGGTACAACAAAGTGTTCAAACACAGAGAATTCCGCTCTGGGGTATTCTTGCAATGGCCTGAACAAGAGTTGCCAAGCTTATCTGACCTTCAGATCCCAACCTCCTTACACTACTGTTGCCTCCATATCTACTCTTTTGGCTTCAGACCCATCTCAGCTCTCTCAAATAAATTCAGTTTCTGAGACTGCATCTTTTGCAACAAACCAGTTGGTGCTGGTTCCTGTCAACTGCTCATGTTCCGGCGATTATTTTCAGGCAAACGCATCTTATATTGTTCAACCAGGTAACACTCCTTTCTTGATTGCTAATAACACTTATCAAGGCCTCTCAACCTGTCAAGCTATCCGGAATCTAAAAAGTACACTCACTGTCGATATATTTGCTGGTGAGACACTCACTGTTCCTCTTAGATGTGCCTGTCCTACGAAGAACCAGAGTGATTTAGGTATCAGGTATCTGTTAAGTTACTTAGTCACACAGGGCGATACAGTTTCAATTGCTAGTGTACGATTTGGTGCAGATATCGGGAGAGCTCTTGAAGCAAATGAAATCAGTGAGAAAAATCCCACGATTTACCCCTTCACAACACTCCTAATTCCTCTAAAAAACCCACCAACAAGTTCAGAAACTGTAGTGCCACCTCCACCTCCAGCTTCACCTTCACCTTCACCTCCATCACCGTCACCAAACTCCGTCAAAAGCTCAAACTCAACATGGGTTTATGTTGTCGTTGGGGTTTTTGGAGGAATTGTTCTTACACTAGTCATTGGAACCATTATTTTCTTCATGTTCTTCCGAAAAAGTAAGAAGCAACCGGGTCCAATTATCGTGTCACAAAGCTTTGAGGCACATGAGAAACCACCCAACAGGAAGTTGGATGAAGAAACTCAGGATTTGTTAGAGAGTGTTTATAGCATAGCTCAATCCATCAAAGTCTACAACTATGAAGATCTGAAAGCTGCAACAGATAACTTCAGTCCCAGTTGTTGGATGAAAGGGTCTGTTTTTCGTGGCCTAATCAATGGTGATTTCGCTGCCATTAAGAAGATGAACGGAGACGTGTCCAAGGAGATAGATTTATTGAATAAGATCAACCACTCTAATCTAATTCGCCTCTCTGGTGTTTGTTTCAATGATGGGCATTGGTACCTGGTTTACGAGTATGCTGCCAATGGACCTTTGAGTGATTGGATTCATGTTAGCAGCAACGAAGGAAAGTTTTTGAAATGGACACAAAGGATACAGATTGCTACGGATGTAGCTACAGGGCTTAACTATCTGCATAGTTTTACTGACTATCCTCATGTCCACAAGGATATAAAGAGCAGCAACATACTTCTTGATAATGATTTAAGGGCTAAGATTGCAAACTTTTCCCTGGCAAGGTCAACAGATGGGCCGGAAGGTGAAATTGCATTGACAAGGCACATCGTTGGGACTAAAGGTTACATGGCTCCTGAGTACCTGGAAAATGGTATTATCTGTACAAAACTTGATGTCTATGCATTTGGAGTTCTCACACTGGAGATAATGACTGGGAAAGAAGTTGCTGCTCTATACAGAGAGGAAAACAGGGAGCTATCTGATGTTTTAAATGGTGTTCTTTCTGAGGAAGGTGGGCTGGAGGAGAGTCTGGGTCAGCTTATTGATCCTTCAATGCAAGGGAATTATCCTTCAGGACTCGCCGTTTTAATGGTCAGATTGATTGATAGTTGCCTGAGTAAAAATCCAGCAGATCGCCCGGCCATGGATGATATCGTGCAGTCTCTCTCTGGAATTTTGACTACTTCTCTGGCCTGGCAATTGTCAAACAACACATCTAGCTACCATAGTTCGAATTAGAGCTCTCGAGAGCAAGGAAGCTGAAGTGAATTCTTTCACCAACTATATTACCTTTCGGAAACTCTTTTGTCATTATCCTTCTCTGGTTTTCCATCTAATGGTTATAGAATGCAGTAGAAAATATTTCTTTTCCTGTAGCGACACTTGAAATCATTAATCTAGAACTTATATGATCATAGTTGAGATAAATCCAATGATATTAAAAAAATCACCAATGGTGATCAAAATGGATCACACAAGCTAGCTAAAGGTAAAGGAGCCCTGATTATTACGACCTGATTCCTGAATTCATGACTGACACATAGAAAAGGTTTCCTTTCAAATTCTTTATCTATGCGAATTCAAACATTCAAATAAACCTTTTTTTTTTAACTCAATCAAAGCTCTACGCAATATTTGATATCATAATAATTCCATAATATAAATTATTATCTTAATACAATCCTTAATACAAATTCAATAAATGTGGAGCATTAACTAGATATAAGGAATAACATTAATTATAATCAAAAGAGCAGGTTTTGAAAGTCCAATAAAATTGACTTGCTAACAAAACTATATGCCTGAAAATGATAAATAATAAGAGGGTAAGTTCAACAACTTAATGAGTAAATAACATTCAATATACACCAACAAGGTAATACAATAAAGATTAATAAATATAAGTTTGGCTTTATGCTTTTACAAGAGAATTTCACTAGTAGTAATGAGAAATATCATAAAACAAGGCTCATTAGAAAATCAAAATTTAGCGAGCATGACGCTCCAAACCGTGAAATGATCAGTCACTACAGGTTAGTGACTCCCCCGACCAACTAGGATTCAGAACTATGATGTACATAAAGATTAACATTACCTTTGTTAGCATGAGTATTCTGACTAGCATACCATATGGTTATAATCAAACAAATAGAGTCATTATATAAGCTTAACTCATGTAATCAATCAAATGAAAAGCTATCAATTCAGATGTATATAATATCTCATATCAAGAAATCAATCTCAATAAATAATCATGGTTTATTATAAACAAGAGATAATAAGCAATATATATTACAAAAAAGCATGATCCATTTTATATTAACAATTCAAATATCTATATTATTCCTCTTACATATGGAATATTACTTGCTCACCTGACTTAAAAGTAGAATGAACACATAAACAAATATCGATGGAATCCTATTGATCCCTAGTAGGTGAAATATCAAGAGTATATGAATACGAAAGAAGACATACTCAAAATGACTTGAAGTAAATAACATAATACATTACAACTCTAAGATTAAAGATCAAAACATAATTATAAAAATAAAACAGATTCCACCCGATCGTTCCCAAATATATCTCTAACTAATAGAACCTAAAAAAGTTGTTTACCCTTCACTGCTAGGTCAACCGGTCGATTGAAACTTAGCAACTGGTTGACCAAAATTGACCCACTAGTTAATCAAAACTAGTCAGGCCAACCGGTTACCTAGTTAAACGAGATTTCATAATCTCGATCCACCAGTCTCTCAAAAAATGGCAGATCTCCAATTTCAACGAACACCTTAAAACCTTATAACAATTAACACCTAACATTTCAATTAACCCATCAATTAAAATAAAAAACATAAACTTGAAAATCCTAAATCTTAACAAATTCAAAACCATAGCTAATAACAACAATTATACATATCAAGGTATAAATCTTACCTTAAACACTTATTTTCTCTAACTTCCTTCTCTTTTCTTTATCTTTCCCTCTTATTTTTTATTTTTATTTCCCTCTCAGTTTTCTCTCTTCAATTTCTAATTTCTCTTAATTTTCTTTTGTTTATCTCTTTCTATTTATATTTATCAACTTTTATATATGCAATTACCAAATTACTTCTCATCCATTTATACCTATTGTCTATTCCTCTAAGGGCATTGTTGCCATTCCCTATTAAAACCTTTCTTTTCTTTCAAAATACGACACCGACAACTTTAGATGGATAGTGTGGCTCATTTTGTTCATCGTTTGTATTTTTTTTTCTACTTTTCTCTCTCTTATCTCTTCACAAATTACAAGGAGGAGATAAGAGAGAAAAAACAAAGAAAGAAAAAAAAAATAACCCTAGAGGCACATCGAAGTTCTAATGATGACATCATTGATATTATTAGAAAGATCTCATCAAGACAAATCCAACGACACTAAAAGAAGGTTATAAATGATGAATAGAGTGGACCGCATGAGTTGTTTAAAGATGTCAGGATTCACTTGTTTTTGGACTGCTCACGTAACCCACTCTGATCAACGATGGTGACTTTCATTGATATCGTTGGATTTGTCTCGTCAAGATCTTTGCAATAATACTGGTGGTGTTGTTATTGAAGTTTTAGTGTGCTTTCAAGGTCTTTTTTTTCTTTTATTTTTCTATCTCCTCTCTCTCTTTATTGAATTTTGTCCCAACAATTTTGCAATTTGAGACAGCTGCAAATAATACTTGCGATTCACAACTCACAACTCGTAAGTTTACAATTATCTAAATTATGTTATTTATTTAAATATTTTTTTGCACTGTATTATTTTATCAATTTTTTTTTATGCTAGAATCCAAAAAAAAAAACTCCGGAGTTCCTAGTCACTTTCTCATTTCAATTTTCAAGCAAGTCTTCAGAAAAGATTTCCATAGAAAAATGAATCAGCTTCTTCTTAGTCTCCTGTTTTTCTTCTGTATACCTCCATGTTTTGATGCCCAATAAGTTATTCAGGAAACAGTCATGGATTGCGATAACTGCGATGCAACTTTCGCATTTTCAGCTTTCCTTTACACCGGAAATGGTAAGAATCAATCCGGCCAAGCCTTTCTCATCTTCAAATTTCATCCTCCTTATAACACAATCTCTAGCATTTCAAACCTCCTATCTTCAGACCCGCCTGATCTTGCTCGCATCAACAATTTCTCAAGTTCCGCTGATAAGAGGTAATAGTCGATCCCCGCTCAGGGCAATACTATCGGGCCAACACCTCCTACACAATTCCAAGTATTTATAATACATATTTTACAATTGCAAACTACACTTTCGGGGGTCTATCCACCTTTAACTCTCTTATACGTGAAAACAATTGCAGCGAATTTAGTTTGGATGTCGGTATGAAACCGCGGGTGCTACTCAGATGTGCTTGACCTACAAGCAATCAAACCAAAAATAGCACCATCTACTAAGTTACTTGGTCAGTTGGGTTGATGAAGTTCATAATGTCAGCGAGAGATTCAATGCAAGCATAGAGAGTGTAATCTATGCAAAATAGGTTCACTGAAGATGATCCAACTGCTTTTCCTTCTACCACAATTCTTATTCCAATTTCAAATGAACATTCACTATCCACTACCACCCAATTCTTCTCCTTTCACTCCATTTCATCGGACTCAAGTAAAGGATTTCAAAGAACGATTATAATTGGAATTTCCTTGCTAGTCCTCTCCTCTGTTTTCCCTAAGGTATTGCTGCTTTACAAGAAGAAAATTTTTGGAGTTAGAAAGGAGAAAAGAAATTCACTTTGCCTGAAGAATTCCTACATGACGTTGCTGAGGTACATTAGGGGTTGAAAATCTACCAATTTTAGGAAGTAAGGGTGGCTTCCAAAGATTTCAGCACCCAAAGTAGGTTTCAGTTGTAGACGCTGGGTTATCGGTGGACAAGTAGTAGCGATAAAAAAGATGAGCAAAGATGTGTCTGGTAAGGTGACTTTGCTGAGAAAGATCAACCACTTCAATTTGATAAGGCCCTATACTGCATTCAGAGTTGGAATTTTAGGATTCAGATTTGCCTTGGATGTTGCTGATGGGCTTCACTACTTCACTGATCCTACATGCGTGCACAAGCGCATCTGTAGCAGCAATGTTCTTCTCAACAGACATTTAAAGGCTAAAATTGGCAACTTCAGCCTTGCACATTCATTAAAGGAAGAAGAATATACGAGTTCTTCAATGAGGCTGGCTTTGGGGGGAAAAGCTTACATGGCACCTGCGTATATAGAATATGGCTTGGTGACTCATGAGATTGATGTATATGCTTTCGGGGTTGTTCTGCTGGAATCGGTCACCAGAAAGGAAGCAATTTTTCCATACAGGATGGAAAAGAAATGCAATTATCAGAAGCAATAATTTCAATTATTGAGGAAGATGATGGAGAAATTGAACTTGGCAGACTTATAGAACCTTGTCTGATGGCAAAGTACAGTATGAAACTTTTCCTGCGAATGGTGAAGTTGAATCTAGCCTGCTTGGAACAAGAACCAGAAAGCAGACCAAGTATGGCTGAAAAGTCTCCTCACCGCTGAAGGTTCAAGTCAATGTCTGGTATAAATGTGGACCTATCCAGCGTTCGGTTGACAGATGCTGTAGCATGTATATGTTTCAAAAAAGATGTATTTTACTGTCTATTATGTTATTTATTGAAAATAAGCTAGAATATAAACTCATTAGGAGGTCAGGTATTTCTTTTATCCGCACAATAAAACATTCCATAACCAAACTGAAATAGTTGAAACCGAGTAGAAGCTATCACCTTGCTGGATTTGGTAGGTGATATTGGCAAAAGATTGGCTACCAGTGCAACCACAACGTATAGGTACAAGCAAGAGTTGATTTGGAAATAATGGGGTGTCCTCAGACACCAGGTTACTGGCACTTGCTATTAGCGTACGACTGATCCCAAATAGATGAGAAATCTTTCCGAGGTCCAAAAAATCTGGTGCCCGGGCAAGGTAACTAATATAAGTAGAACATGTGGTAGGTGAATCAACAGGGCATGAAAAAATTGTGCCGGGTGGAGCTTGAGCTGCGACATAGGTGAAGAAAGATACAAGAACCAAGAAAACTAGAGCTTGAATGAAAAAAAAAGAGAGCAAAGAAATTGCCATGGCCATAAGATTGAATGATTAGACTCTGAAAGAATTTGTCATATCAACTAAATAAAAACATCATTTTGCCAACTCTCGCTTAAGGTTGATGGAAAAGCTAAACAGCATTGTTAGCTTGGAGTTTTTGTTCCAAGTGGATTAGATTTTATTGTAATGAATATACAAGAGGCCTTGTCTCTAACTTTGATTTGAATGATTCTCTTGGTTACTTCTCCTTGATGTAGACATCATATAAAAAACTGTGCCTTGAGTACATATTATATGATGACCTGACATGTTAATACACCTAAAGGAAGCAATCATGACAAAAGCTCCTATAATAATTTTTTTTTTTTTAAGTGTAATTCTGTTTTCTGTTTAGAAATCAGAGCCCTTGTACAGTCACCCTCCTATTTTAACACAGAGCCCACAGGGACGGCAATGGGTTGCATTTATTACTAATTCTATGAAGTCAGGGGGCCACTGCTTTAGTGAACAACTAATTTGATGGCTCCTCCAGGACTGTCTATACAGAGATTTCCCAAACTCTTCCTCTACTGCAGCTTCAGAATCTGATAAAAATAGTCTTTGTATAGAGTTAACTCGGTCCAAAAGTCTGCCTACACGCTGCCTTTGTTGCAAGAAACATCCAATCAAGTTGGGTTTACATCTGTATATATGAGTGCAACACCTTGTACGGCATGGTAACAATGTTCATAAACATGTATCAGAATCAAGATTTATTTAATAGCGTTCGAATTGATGCAGTGGACCACATGGAGAACCCCAGGAATTAAAGACCTCTTAGGGTCGTTTATGTTCTTTTAGCAGAAAACCATCTTTACATAATTTATCTGAGAAAATAGTTAGAGCTCAATTGTTTTTGCGGCCACAAAGGGCGGGATGAAACACATAAACTCAAGTCCAGATGAAGAGTCAGAGGAAGAAGTCATTTTTCCATAATGTTACGATGTAATATGCAAAAATATGGTTTTTTAAGAGATCACTGCATATTTTCCTAATCAATAGCAAAATCTAGCTGGTGCTCAGCTTAAAACAGTTAGAATAAAGATTATAAACCCTTGCGAGATCTTCAGAGTTCACTGTCCACTTATGACCATGCTGTTTATGAGAACGGACTGAATTTATTTTATCACAGCTTTCTTCTACAATGGAAGCCTCTTTCTGCTTGCCTTCCTTCCAAAGACTCTTCACAAGCAAATCTTTTGTTGCAGCATCAGGTATCAAATTTGAGTTCTTCATGTCTTCAAGAATCCTCCACGCAACTACGCAAGAGCAGCTCTCTCACATTTACAATAAACTTGGATCGATACTCTGTACATGTAAGCATCTGGTTCCTCACCGTTCTGTCTAACCATTGCTAACACTTTCTGCACGGTTTTAATATCTCCTTGGGATGCAAAGTGATACATCAATCCAGAAAATGTCCGAGTATCTGGGAATATCCCACACAAAATCATCTCTTCAAGCACATCAATGGCATCAGAATCTCTCTTGCACTTGATCAATGTTTGTAAGAGAGATGAATACCAAAACATTAGATTATATTTACTGTATTTTGTTACGGGACCACAGAGTGCTTTGTCCTCTCAGAAGACCTTTAGAGCAGAATCAGCATTCTTTGAAATATCACAGAAGTCAATAATCAATCTAATGGTGGTAAAAGGAAACCTTATTACCTTACTTCTTATCTTGGTTATAAGTTGATTAACCAATTCAATCTTTCCATATTTCGCAAAAATTGTCACCATCCTTTGTACTGTATAAATCCAGGCTGATAAGCAACCCAACAGAAGTTAACACAGATCGATTTTGATCTTTTCTTGGTTCTTTTTATTTATTTTTTTAATATTTAATTTTTTGGAATTGATCTTTATTTTTTTTTTCATTTTCATTTCACATTTATTTTTTTATGAAATTAAATATTTTAGTCTCAATTATCTATTAATCAAAGATTAATATATTTAATTAGATTCATGTATAAAATGTTTGATTTATAATTGGATTTTTTTTATATATTTAAGGAGTTAGAAAAATTTGTATATTTATTTTTTTCTAAAAACTTTCCTGGCTTGTGAAAAAGAGTAGGACACCTAGCTAGTTATATACAAATCTAAATGATGTGGCTAAAACACAATGCACACATGCATTGTTCATCCTCTTATATTTTACTATGAACTTACTATTTAATTTGTTTTTTTAGTCCTCACATTTTTTTTGCGCAATTGCATCCTTTTTGGGCCAATTAGAGGATAATTGAATCAAATTTATTGACCAAGGATAAAATTAAAAAACAAAGGATCAAAGTAGAAAAAACATCACAAATAAATAATGCTTTCAAATTTATCACAGAAAGTTTATTGTAGTCTTTAAACTTTATAAATTATATCTATTCGATCCCTCAATAGTTTTCCAATTCAATTTTGGTATAAATTTTTATTTTTGTTAGTTTTTAGTCCTTGGTTCTTTAGAGGAAAGAGAGAGCATTGAATTTCAGCAGTAGAGAGAAAAAATCAGCTTTGACATCGATTTTGACCATCAAAATAGTGTCAAAGGATTTCATGTGGTAAGAGAAGTTCTATATAGGTGTTTTTTCATCTTGAAATTGTCTAAAATACTAGATCTAAGTTTTGGAAGATTTTTTTTTTTATCTTGGATTAATTTTCAGGTTTTTATGTGGTTTTTGGTTTTTATGCCCATCAATGAGTTTGTCAAGGTGTTTAGACTATTTGTAAGGTGTTTTTGGTAAAAACAAAAGGGTTTAAAAAATTGATTTTCAGATCAAAATAATATAGATCCTATTTTTTTAGTCACCACACTGATCAGAATTTGAAGAATATCAAATGACACGTTGTTTGGATATATTTGTTTTTCAAAAATAGTGGGGTAAACATGTTGTCTACCTCTATTATATTTTTTAAAAAAGAGGGCCAACGTGCATGCCCATTATATTTGGTTAGGCCCAGCGGTGCTTGACTTTTTTTTTTTTTTTTTTTGTAATCATTCTTTTTTTTAATGTGTTTTATAAATAATATTTTAATTTATATTTAAATTAATATCCATTCTCTCTTATTTTTATTTTTTGTATTTAGCATTTTTAAAATTATTTTGTATGTTTTAATTTCTGAAGAAATTATTCTAAATCATTCATATTTTTTTTATATAATTGAACTTTATTTTTAAAATAAAAATTATTTATTTTTAAATAGTATTTCTAATAAGTACAACCTTATATTTATTAAATAAAAAAATAATTTTAATAAATAGTCATTGATAGATAATTCTTGGTTTATTTAATTAGATACGTATATAAACTTTTTAATTTATATTTGGTGTTTATTATGTAAAAAAAAAAATAAAAAATTATATATTTTTTTGTTAGAAAATATCTAACTTGTAACGAGACATGAATCACGAGTAAAATAAATAGTGGAATCTAAATAATGTGATTGGATTAGTCAGCATGAAATGACACCATCTAATAGGTTTCTCAAGTGCATTATCAAATATGGCTGTCGTGTTGATAATAATGTGATTCTTCAAAGTGAACAATGGAGAGCAAGGAAATGATGTAAAGAAAACATTCTTATATGTTCAATCTTCTGAATAGTTTCGACAGCTTGTTGGTGCTTTAAAGATTTTTACAATAATTGCTCAAAGACAATTTAATTTTTATTGCTTGTAAAGTCTATGGTTTTTTTGAGGAAAGAGAAAGCGCCGAATTCTAGCGATAAAGAAAAAAAATCAACTTTAATATTGATTTTAGTCATCAAAATAGTTGATACTGGTATGAAAGATTTCATGTGGTAAGAAAAATTCTACATAGGTGTTTTTTTCACTTTGAAATTATCTAAAATACTAGATTTAAGTTCTGGAAGATTTTTTTTTTTTTTATCTTGGATTAATTTTCAGGTTTTTATGTGGTTTTTAGTTTTTATGCCCATCAATAAGTTTGTCAAGATGTTTAGACTATTTTCAAGGTGTTTTTGGTAAAAACAAAAGAGGTTAAAAATTGATTTTTAGATCAAAATAACATAGATCCTATTTTTTTAGTCACCATAATGATTGGAATCTGGAGAATATCAAACGACAAGTTGTTTGGATATATATATATTGAAAAATAGTGGGGTAAATATGTTGTTCGCCTCTATTACATTTTTTCAAAAAATGGGTCAGCATGCAGACCCATTTTATTTGGTTAGGCCTAACGGTGCTTGGCTTTTTTTGTTTTTGTTTTTTTTTTTGTAATTTTTTTAAAAAGAAAATTATGCTTTTTTGGTTTATGTGTTTTTTAAATAATATTTTAATTTATATTTAAATTAATGCCCATTCTCTCTTATTTTTATTTTTTGTATTTAGCATTTTTTAAATTATTTTGTATATATTTAATTTTTGAAGAAATTATTCTAAATCATCCATATTGTTTTTTATATAATTGAACTTTATTTTTAAAATAAAAATTATTTATTTTTAAATAGTATTTCTAATAAGTACAACCTTATATTTATTAAATAAAAAAATAATTTTAATAAATAGTCATTGACATATAATTCTTGGTTTATTTAATTAGACATGTGTATAAACTTTTTAATTTATATTTGGTATTTTTTTATGTAAAAAATATATAAAAAATTATATATATTTTTTTAAAAATATCTAACTTGTAATGAGACTCGAAACACGAGTAAAATAAATAGTGGAGTCTAAATAATGTAATTAGATTAGTCAGCATGAAATGACACCATCTAATAGGTTTCTCAAGTGCATTATCAAATATGGCTGTCGTGTTGATAATAATGTGATTCTTCAAAGTGAACAATGGAGAGCAAGGAAATGATGTAAAGAAAACATTCTTATATGTTCAATCTTCTGAATAGTTTCGACAGCTTCTTGGTGCTAAACTTTAAAGATTTTTACAATAATTGCTCAAAGACAGTTTCATTTTTATTGCTTGTAAAGTCTCCTGGTGTTTTCCTTTTTTATGTCGGTCTTTGACTTTTGATAGTGTAGATTTTTATGGCAGGGGTGGGGGAGGTATTGTGCGAGAAAATACCCATTATAGCTATAACTATCCAGTCATTATATCAGACAGGAAAGTTTCCTGTCATCCGAATGTGGTCAAGGGTTGTCCTGAGGCCATATTTCAGCACTGCCTGGTTACCTACCCTGAACCCTTCTCCATAAGCCGGCGACTCATCTGACTCGATCTGGTGTTTGAAAAACTCACCAAGTTTCTTCTCAAAGTCAGACTGCTGCCCCTTCTTTGATGATGGTGGTGGTGAGGATGAAGATGACGAAGACGACGAAGCACCTTCATTTCCGGAACTAGAATAAATCTCGGAATCCAGCCACATGTGAGCCAGCACCTGGCATATGCCTTCTTCAACGTCTGGACGGAGGTTGGGATAGCCTGTCAAGGACCAAATTTGTACTACTTAGCTGACCATACACAGCAGAGGAATAGACACGTTCATACATGTCAAAGGACGGACAAACCTTTAAGTCGAAGCCATGCATGCATCATCTCATGAGCCAGAATCGAACCAGTCAACAACCTGTATGTAAGGAATGTACAGCGTGGTTGGAATTGTATTAGAGGTTGTTTTTTAAAATGTTTTTATTTAAAAATGCTTTAAAATAATATTTTTATATTTTTTAAAATTTATCTTTGACATCAACACACTAAAACGATCTAAAAATATATAAAAAAATTTACTTTAAAGCAAAAATAAATAAAGCATTTTCAAAAACACAGTTAGATCACAAAAACAAATATATCGGTAAAGGATGCATTCAAGTAAATTCTCAAACATCACGAATGATGATGAGTTTGACAAGTGATCAACGCAAATAAATGATAATACCTGGGAAGGCCATACAGAATGAGAATTGCAGTCACTTCACACCTACGGCTTAGCCTATAAGATTCTGTTATTATGTCCATGGAACGTTGTTCTGCCCCAATCCTTGGCCTCCTCGAAACCTGATTATTGGGGTTAAATAAATGCAGAATTCCAATCTAACAAACAAAACAGTAGTTTAAGCAGGACTTGTGAGGGGAAAAATTACTGTTGTAACAGTTTGTTCTTCCGACAAGCAGAGCCCTCTGGTTTCGGGCAAGTGATGATGACCCTGACCACAGATATGTAAGAAATGAAAATAAAAACAAGAAGAAAAAGTTCAAATATTGACGGCCATGATACATCAGCCTTACATTCTTTTCTCCCTCCATGGCCTCATTTAGGGCTGTTCTCTCAACCAAAAGTAAAGGAATTTCCTGCTCCACCTTCATATTTAAACCTTCATAAAATTCTCGTATTTCAAAGTAAAGAGGTTGGCATTCAAGAGTATCCACTATTGCAGAGTCTAGACACTCTAGACACAGCTTCCTTCCATCATCAAGCGATAGATATCTCGTGTCCCTAGGCTGCATGGATTGGGAGAAAAACAGATATATTACTATAAAATAAAAACCATTTTTCAGAAAAAAATGCATTTTACATTTTCTTTCTAAGATCCTTTGTTTCCCCTCCCTTCTCTCCCATTTTGGATTAAAGGAAGGCGGTTTCAAATTCTCTCAACCAACCTCCATTCTCTCACAACAACAGCAACGAGGAGTTCCATCACGCTCATGTGAGGGGCAGTATTTTTGTTTCCAGAAAGGATGGACCTTATACTCAATGAGACCAGATGAATTTGTAGGAATCTGTACAAAAAGAGATGGAAAGAAACATTTTAAGGTCACCATGCAATCAAGGGATAGATATATAGAAGCATCATGATGGAATATTAATGTTCTGGTTTTAGATGATATATCATTGAAATTAGAAGAAACGATCGTCTTGTGAATTCCACATTCCCAGAGATGTTAGAATTAAACAATATATATTGTGTCCAGTTACTCTAGCAGATAGCAAAATCCAAGGTTAAATGACAGTATGACACTATCCAAAAGGTTGCACATGGACAGGTCAGGGACCCAACCCAGCACATTCCCGCACCTTTCAGCCCATGAGCTCTATAAGTTCACACAAAATGTGATCATAAAGATTACAGCAGATGGACAGAAAAATTGGTTTCAGTGGTTGTTGCAGATTACTAAACCACAAAATTACTAGGATATAACTATTACTATTCATTACCTCGCAAACGAAATGTGTGTACCTAACACAGATTATAGCAGTCGAGTTGGTTATTGTTCCATCTCTAAAGATGAAAAACACTTGATCCTTATACATTACAAGCTCAAATCCCACCACACCTTTATTCACCAAATGAGGTGCTTACATAACAAGTGATTCCTCAGTTCGAAAGAACTCGTAGCAAAGAAAGAACATCAGAGAACATTTCAGTGGCTCTAAATTATTTATTTCTTTTGGATATACAACTAGCACATCTAATATTTAAGCATAACCATTGCTGACTTTAGAGGTATCAACTGATTTTTTACCAAAAAGGGCCACTGTTGGATAACTTTTAGCTACAAACGTTGATTCTTCTTCAACTAAAAATAAGGATTCAATAAAAATTATTCAGGTTTGATATTTGCTAGATTTCTCTCCACAATAACGCTGCTTATTAAATAATCTGTTAGTCTGGTCAGAATGAAGCCCTACTATGGTTTGCAGAAGATTGACTTCCTTGTTCAACTACTCAGCAAAGCCTTGAATCAATAATTAAATACTAGACCAGAAGATGGGACTGTTGTGTTTCTATCAATAAATACTTACAAAGTTGTTGCAAACATCGCATTTTGGATGATGCTGATTCCTATAGCAGGATTTGTGATAATGACGATTCCCAGACATTGAAAACTATCACAGAAATGAATTTGAGGGTTAGTAAACAAACAAACACCAGTTACTTGAAACTCCACCAAAATAAAGGACATCAGTTAAGAACTCAAGCACACTGCCAATCAATTCCAGACAAGAATATCAATTCACTTGAATAAGATTTAGATTTATACCTCATAATCAGAAATTGGCAGATTGCAAGCATCGCAACGAAAACAATCAGGGTGCCAAACACTGTCCAGGCAACTCAAAAACCGTCCTTGACCAATATCAGTGTTGCACCCAGCACAGATCCTAGGAGCAATAAATTTTAACAATCAGATCTCTCTGAACTGTGATATGAAAAAAGAGATTTAGGGAACATGCAAGCAACATCATACCTGAAAGATACTTACATGCAATTACATGTTCAAGAATATATAGCACCTCCAATGTTTTCTTAACTAACTTCATTTTGTCCCTTTGACGGAAAGATGAAAGCTCAAATGTCTGGCTAATATAATAGAGACCACATAATTTTTCTACAAACTGATCTCATAAAATACATATGAGTGCATTTTATCGCATGGGGCTATGCATTTCATTTATCACCCTAAAGAAGAAATCACTCTACTGAAAGAGTTTATTAAAAGGAAGCATAATTATTTATCCTTTTGAAACCTGATTTGAATGCATGTTACATCAATGAAACTGCAGACAAATGACTGTTCTACAAAACCACAGTTACCTGTAGCTTGATGGAAAGAAGAATGCATAAGGTGGAACTACATTTCCACTGTCATATCGAGCTTGAGGAGGAGGCTCCACAATTAAACTTTCTTGAATAGCTTTGGCAAGTTGCTCATCTTCTTCCAATTGAGCGTTCACATCCTTCTCATCTTCCTCTGGCTGGTGGGTCTGGTAATCTTCCTCTGACTTGTGGGTCTGGTAATCTTCCTCTGACTTGTGGGTCTGGTAATCTTCCTCTGACTGTTCTGACTCAGTATCTTCCTCTGGTTGAAATAAATTTTTTTACTTGATCATTAAACAGTGAATGAGATAAAAACAAAGGGGCATCACTGACACAATAAATCATCAACATATACAAAAGAAAAGGAAGAATGTTGCTGTCTTGACTCTGACTATGAATTTTATAAATGAAACCAGTCAGTTATTTGATAAAGCCGTGGTTCATTTTAAATGAAAAGGACTACACTATGAAACCTTTAAAATGATATATTATCCAGAATGAATTCTTTCTATTAATGAAGGCATGATTGAAAGCATTGTCATGTGATTTGTTGCATATTCGGCTTACATAATGCCTGATACAGAGAGAAAAAAAAAACACACAGCATAGACAAGAACCTAATTAAAGTATAACCATTTTGGTATTTCTTTCTGATATCTTATCCAAAACTGCTTGAAACATTGAGTCAACAGTCATTAAAAGTTTTCAAATTAAAATTGGGAGTAAGAACCTAATCAGTGCTTACAGCTTTGCAACTTACCAATTACTTTTTTCCCTTTTTGATCTTCTACAGAAAGGGAAAGTGCAATAGCACATTCGATTTCTTCTTTGTCAAAACCTGATGAATCTTCCTGTACCAAGTTGTCCGTTAACATACAGTTAGCTCAGGAAAAATTTAGAACAAACTTTTAAAAGAAAGTGTCAGCATATATAAAATTATGAAGAAGATTACAACGTCCCATCTGTTTCATTAACTAATCAGACAAAATTTATCCCACAAACTAGCTCCTTTCAGAGAGATTAGGCCAGCATCATATCACGGACAAGAGCAGGCCAGCATCATATCATGGACAAGAGTAGGCCAGCATCACATCATGGAGAACAGTTATAAAAGCTCAGAGACTATGATTACCACTGATTGGCGAGGCTCATCCCGATATCTATCTTCATATCTCCTATGATAGTGCCCCTTATGGCTAGAACCTTTGAGAAACTTGGTCCACCACCGCATAGTGCAAAATGTTTTACACTAGCAGGCTGGTGAATTTTGGCCTGTTGAGTGACACATGAGTGCCAGAGAGATTCAGGATAGGAAAGAAAATCATATAGCTATTTAGGAAATTACTTACAACAACAAACTCATTTAATAAACAATTACAATTATTACAAGTTGTTAGCAACATCAATTTGTTGAAAAGGAATAATTCCAATCTTAACGATGAATTAACGCATATTATTTAACAGGGTACGCAAAAAGGTTAAGATGTTACTGAAATCAAAGGTGAATCAACGCAAGTAGAAAACTGGAGCATTTTTCAACAGATGCCTTGGAATTTCTAAATGTGGAGGCAGCAATTAAACCGATCATGGCAGGCATCAAGCAAAAGAGGACGTGTAATTAAGCTCACCAAATGTAGAAAAAGATAGTATCAATTAGGTCAAGAAAACAAAAGGACCTCAATCCAATCAAGAGAACTGGAAATCCATGCCAATAATAGACAATCCAGAATCACTCTCCATACAAATTTAGCCAAATTCACATATAATGTAATCAGTAGTCCCAAATATCTTTACCCCATAATCCCAAAACACCCAGCAAGGTATGACACGATTGAAAGAAAAAACAAAAATTGAAAGAAAAACCCTTCAACTTCAGCTTGAAATCATACTGGAAGTATATGGCACAACTGTCTATCCAATGTTAAAACAGCAAAACATAAGATTCAGACAGAACCTGACCTGAAACAAATTAAGAATCTGCAGAAACAATAGAATCGGATGAACCCAAGATCAGTTACAGAACCCAATTCCCATAAATACATAGTTACCGAAAGAAGACTCTCATGACACAAAAGGTCATGGTATTCATCATCTCTTTAACAGAAACCAATCCTGCAAAAAATATTTTCAACTTTTAACTTTGACAAAACAAAACCAGTATGTCATGGTCAGGATAATATTTTATAAAAAGAGATGGGATAAAAAGAGAGAGACCCGAAAAAGAAAAATAGTTGAATTGAATCCTACTCAAATCCTGGCTAAAAGAGGGGGGCAAAAAATGCCGACAAAGTGAGCTTTTTTTGGAATTTGTGTCTAACCTTCCTTAAAACCCACAAAACCAAAGCAAAGAGAAACTGTTTTTAAGATAGATTGAGAGAGGGAGGGGATGGGGGAATCAAACCCAAGGGCCAGAGTGGGGTGGTTTAGTCTGTTGAAATTCTTAACAACAACGTCTTCTACTTTTGCAAGTGGCCTGTCCTTCAGCCATTTTCCACCACAATTCGCAAAATGTCAAAGAACCCATAAATCTTTCTTGTTGGAAAAGTGACATAAAGGAACAGAGAGGGTGGTTCTTGTTGGTTTTTTGTTTTGTTTTGTTTTATTTATTTATTTATTTTTTATCTTTCTTTGCTTTTGAGAAGTTCTGTAGATGAAGTGAGTGAGGTCTGTTCGTGTACTTGTATACCAAAATCTTTTTGTCAGTGATGATTGAAGTCAATGCATGTAGCAAATTGTGACACTTGTCAACAAGATAACAACTTGCCTAGCAAAATTTACCAGCCATGTTAGTTTTATTTCTCGCAAAAACATTTTTTCCAGTTTGGTTTTTTTTCTTGAGAATTTACATGTGTGTTATTAGTTTGTTTATTGAATTTCCATAATAAAAATATTTTTATTTTAAATGAGAAGACAAAAACACAAAAATAAAATAAATAAATATTAAAATAATTTTAAATTGAATTTACATAATTTTTTTAAAAATAACATGTTTTTTTTCTCCTTATCATTGCTTAGGTTTATAATAATAATAAGGCCACTTGATTCCTTGCACAGGTCATGTCAATTATTACTCAAAACTGAAAGCTTACCAAACTTCAATAAATTTATGAAGTTACCAAATTTTCGACCTCCATTTTCTATCTCTAACAAGAACAAGGGCCATGGATGATGCAGCAATTTGGTTCTAGACTATAATTAATGGCATTACTTTAATTATTACTATTTATTTATTCCAATTTTTGGAATTTAATTGAATGACCATGTTTTTCACAAGTCAGGAGGGCTGATAATCTTCAATCATTGAGCTAGCTTCAAAACTCAACAGGCACCCAATGTGGAACTGTGCTTTACTGCCTCTACAGAGGAATTCAGAGGACTTTAGTGGCTAAACAATCATAAGCTTGCCTGCCTCCATCTTCATTCTCTTGCCAGATTCAAAAGTAAGCAGCTGCTACATGTGTGCCATATCTCCCCAACTGTATATATATTGGGATCTAGCGATACATGTGTACAGATCACTACATGCATAGCTAATGTTTTTATAACGGAAAAAAGTAGAAATTGATTGAAAATTAATATGATATGAATTTATCGATTTAAATAGTAAGATAATCTAGATGTTTAGTAAAAATATAATATTTTTACTAAAAAAATAAATTTAAATGATATCTTTTAAAAAATATTAAAATGACAACACATTCAATCGAGTCGGGTTCGTGATCGGGTTATAAAACAATGATAATACTGTATAAATTTTTTTTAAATAAATTATAAAGTTTAATTCTCAACCAATCCAATATTAAAAAATAAAATTAAAAAAAATAAAAAACAACTCAAGTCAACTCAATTTAACCTGTTAAATCCTCAATCTGGGTCTTGAGGCAGGATAACTTATAGAAAGTAAATTAAAATAAATTATGAAACTTAATTCTCAATCAACTCAATGTTAGATTAAATTGAAAAAAATTAATTTAAAAAAACATTAAAAAATTGCCTAAGTAAACTCGAGTTAACTTACCAAACATATGATTTAGATCATGAGACTAGGATAATCTCATAGAAAATAAATTGAAAAATAACCTAAGTCAACGACATGAGTTAACCTACTAAGCTTGTGACTCTGGTCCTGAGACTGAGATAACCCTTTAGAAAAAAAATTGAATAAATTATGAATTACAATTTTCAATAAACTCATTGTTTAATGATATACTTAGGAGAAGAAAAAATCAATCTAAGAAAAATACATAATAAAGCAAACCGAGACTACCCAATTAGCTCGCAAAACTTGTGACTCGGATCATGAGATTAAGATAATTTTATAAAAAACAAACCAAAATAAATAACAAAGCTTAAATTATAATCAATGCAATGTTAAAGATGCTGAAGAATTAAATTGAAAAAAATAAAATAAATTAAGAGACAAAAAAACTTGACGCAATTGAATTAACCTGCCAAACATGTGACATGATTTAGAAGATTGAAATAATCATATATAAAGTAAATTGCAATAAATCATGAAACCAGATCTCCAACAAAAAAAATATTAAAGAATAAATTTTTTAAAAAAAATTATAAAAAAAACCATATTACAATGAAGTGAGAGCACATTACAAACACCGTATCTTTTAATTTTTGTTAATAATAATTAATCAACCTAGAAATGATTTGAAACAAATTAACAAAAATTGCAGATCATCACCACTTACTTTGGATGAATCCTCGACTTGCCCTAGTATCATTAACAGGTGATACTCATATGTTGTGGATGCTTCAGAGGGTGGGAAAAAATAATTCGCCAAGGAAAGCAAGCATTTCTTTGCCGACCATTTCTTTTGTTGCTTTCACACGATGTAGTGTCATGGCCCTACCTCGTGTCTCCTTGCTTCTTGTTCTTTACTTCTCATTAATCAAATTAGGTTGGGATTAATTAAATGCGTCTTCTTGCATATATATATATATATATATATATAGTCACCTTTACTATTATTTGGTTAGGGTTTAGAAAAGTCACAGCATCTTTTCTCTCTCTCTCTCTCTCTCTCTCTATATATATATATATATATATATATATATATATGCTTTATGCTTTTAGCAGCTATATCCAAATGATATGCGACTGGATTTTAATGATTACTAGCTAAATTTGCAAACTCTCTTCTTAATCATTTGTAAAATGGGTGTTTGTCTAATCGATTATGTTGTGTTAATTTTTTTAAAAAATTAAAGTTGGTGTTGGAGCAAGCCTACATATATTTTAACTAATTTTATAAACTCTGAAATTAATGATCATGTAAGCCTCCAGTAATCCCAAGACTTGTGAACTCGAACTGATAATTTTTTTAAAATAAATTTAAAATCTGACTAGTTGAACTATACCTTTTAAAATTTACATTGTGATAAATTAAATTGCCTGCAACGTGCATTGCCATAAACCTAACAAATTTTTATTGTTTTTTCACGTATTTTGAGTCATTAAACTGTAAACCAAAACAGACACTTGAGCAAGCAAGAGTTTTCAGATTCTAGCCCTTAATTATGAATGAATTCAGCAAATTTAGTAGGAGAGAGGTCTCCATCTTAACACCCAACACAACCTCGTGATTAGTCCTGGCAACAGGTGGGATGATTGGAGAACCAATATATGTATAAAAAGACACTCATTTATGACAAAGTACAAGGTGTTCCCTCATCAATGGAGAAATGCTAATAATACCTAGGAGATAAGCTTCCTGCACGCACCGAACAAAGGTTATTATCATTTTCAAAAAAGAGGAATGCATATTGCATACCATATGAGAAATTGAGGGGGGAAAAAGGAGACTTCGTGGGTCCTGAGGTCAAGTGATCATGGTAACTTGCAGTCAAGGAAGATACAACCCTCACCATCACGCACCAACCTTTGAGCCATTGACGTCAGGGCATGTGGATGACACAGAAGCCACCAGGCTTCAAGGGCGGCTGGTTCTTGGGTTTTTACTTTTTAGATGATGTTAAATTGTACCTATCTGTTGTCCCATCTAACTTTTGTTCTCATGCAGAAAAAATAAGCAGCCGACAGTAGCTTGGTATACTGAATGAAATAATTATATAAATTATATTTTACAGTTATATTTAATAATTTAAATTAATCAAATGATCATTTTATTTGATAAAGACAGTTTTTTAACACATTACCATAGTTAATAACATGCTTATGTTTTCTTGCAAGTTAAAATTATTCTTGTAATTCCATGTAAAAAATACTATGATGTTAATAAAATATTTTATTTCGGAGAACGGAAAATATAAATTCGAGTTGAGTCTAACCTACTTAAAAAGAGAGAGAGGCAGATTGGCAAGTACCTTTCCTCCTCGCTGGGATCTTCTATTGCCAATTATATATTTGAAGCAAATTGTTTTAATGGTAATTAATAACCTTTCAAGGTAACCAACAAGCACAAAGAGGCATGTTATCGTTAAAATAAGAGCAGAGCCGTAGCTGGTCAGTTTTGTTTACATTTGTTGGAGTATTATTGACGTAACCAAACCTTAGAAAACTGATTAAAAAATTACGTACAGATCCAACAATGTAATGATTCTTTCCAGTTCGTGCATGATTAGGTTAGACTCAACTGTTTTCCATGTCTGATTTGAGCTGTAATAAGTTATAATGGCAAGTCTAGTTGATTCATATGGTTGATTTCCACCCGCTTCCGATGCATAATGCCCATGGTTTCTCATTCTCTATTCTCTAATTTTCAATTTGTACAAGCCATAAAGAACTGGGGTTTTAGTATTTTTACCGGCCGAAAATATATGAGAGTGTAATTATGATTATTTTTAAAGTGTTTTTTATTTAAATTATAGGTTAATTAAATTAACTAGAGATGACTTGAAATTTTTTTTAAATTAATTTTTTTTTTCAGTTTCATCTTTCATGATTTCATCATTTAGCTTGTTATAAAGTTGACCTCTATAGTTTCATTCAGTTTCTTCTATGCGAGCTTATCTTAGCGTTATGATCGAGTTGTGATTTTGACATATTAATTAGAGTTATTTTTTGTTTTTTTTAAATTGATTTTTTTTGTTTGTTTTTCAAAGTTTTTTTTTTTTTTAAATTGACAATGTTTCTAGTATTAGAGCTTCATGTTTCTTTTTTTTTTTTCCCTTCTTTATAAGGTTATTATATTCTCATTTAATTTTATTTTGTTATCAAATAAGATTATTGAAACCTTTTAAGAATTTTCAGAGGGTGTTTTTTTTTATAATATTTGTAATTATTTTTTTTTAATTGTAGTTTGATTTTTTTTATAATCATATTATTAAATTAATTGAGCTTATTGAACCTATTTGAATCATTAACTTGGGTACTAGATTTTTCTTTTTTAAGAATAATATTGGATTTTTTTTCTTATGTTAAGAAAAAATTAATCTAGTCAATGGCATAACACTAATATCTATCTAGTTTTTCTATGCTAGTTCTTCTTGATTTTTTATTTTTTTTTAAGGGTTGTTCTTCACATTGGGACATTGGGAGCCAGCGGAATCTATTTGAGGTTTTCTTTTGGTCAAATAAGAGGTCTTAAAGGCATTCTAAATTCCTCGTTTTCAAGGGCATCATGAAAAAGGGTCTTAAAGGTTTTCTACTGCATTATGTTCTATATATCCATCTTTTGTTTATTTCTTTGGCAATGACTTTGATGGGTGTTCATCTACTTTGTTTTTGGATAAACTTTTTGGTTTTCTTTTTGGCTTTAACTTCTGTGTTTTATGTTTTTCTGTTTGTTGTGTTGTATGCCATGGTTTTTAAAGCTGGTAAGTGCATATAATGATTTTTAGGGTCCCTAACTCTTTTTGGATAGTTAGAAATTCTTTTTTATTTTGTTTTTCACAATTTTATAAATATTTATTATTTAATAAAAGTAATAAAAATTTCTTGATATAAATTTTTTTTATATTATTTCTTAAAGTTGATTGAATTTTTATTAGCATATGTGAAAAATCTTAGATCAAAAAGCAAAAAAACAATTTAAAAAAAAAAACATTATGGGGATTTTATTAATGATAATGATGAAATCAAACAAAAAGATAATATTTTACTCAAAACATGATAATTTAATGATAAAATTGATGAAATTAATAGGATAGCCCTTAATGACAATACCGATTGTTCAAATGTGAAAAATGTCATTAAACCACTTTCTTGTTATTTTATAAGTTACTCCTTGTTTCAAAAATCTCAAATTGATTTAGGTTCATGTATAACTAGATTGTTGGCTTGTATTATGTTGTGGGTTAGATCAATTTTTATTTTTAAGTAAAAAAGATATCTAGGTGTTACTAACATTTTTTCTAGTAAAAAAATAAATCGTGTGAGAATTGACTTGATATGACCTGATTGACTTGGTAAGTTTAAAAACATCTTGGATCACCAATAAAAATATAATTTGACTTAAAAAAAATTCAAGATAATATTCTTTTAAAATATTGAGACAATAATATATTGGATCGATTCGAGTTAACCTGAATTATCTTGTTAAATCTTTGACCTAGGTCATTAGACCATGATAACACCATATAAAGTAAATTAAAATAAATTATGATGCCCGATTCCTAATCAACCTAATATTAAAGGATGAAATTGAAAAAAACAATTAAAAAAAACATAAAAAACATCTTGAGTCAACTAGTTAACTTATCAAGCTACGACTCGGGTTATGAGATTAGAAGAACCCTATAGAAAGTAAATTGAAAAAGAAATAATGAAACTCAATTCCCAATCAACTCAATACTGAAGGATGGAATTGAAAAAAAATCAATTAAAAAAGACAAAAAAACAATGACCCGAGTCAACATTAGTTAACTTGCCAAACCCATGACTCGGGCCATGAGACCAAGATAACCTCATAGAAAGTTAAAAAAAAAAAACCTAATTCAACCTGAGTTAACTTATAAAACCTGTGACTTGAGTCATAAGATACTTCCTACCTATAAAATATGGATTTGACCAAGTGCAGAATTTGTGGGCATGCTCGATATAAATCCAGAATTGATAGGGAAAAGACTTTTGTTGCATATAAAAAACTAAGATACTTTTCAATCATTTCTATATTACAAATGTTATTCACGTCTCCAAAATTGCTAAGCATATGACATGACACCATTCACATAATGCAGTAAATGTTGCAATGGTGCACCTTTTCGATGGTAAAGCCTAGAACCAGTTTAATAAGGTGCATCTTTAGTTTTCAATAAAACTCAATCCGGATTTATGGTTAGAGGCGGGATCTTCTAGTGAACCCAATAGAAATTAGGTTTAAGGTATCTCAAATATTACAGTCAAGGATATATGGATGAACTATAGTGTATTGGTTGTTGGCTCTTTGTAATTAGGTTTAAGCTCGATCCCAATCTTTGGAGTTACAAGCGGATGTACAAGAACAAGTAAAAACTCAGATGACCTGGCTTACTACTAAGTCCTTCAAAGAGTTCTAGAGAGTTCAAAAACTATTATAAGAAATGCCACTGCTAATATGTAAATCATCGATAGGTTAATTCCATTGTTAATATGAAATAAACAACTAATGGCTTTACCAATAGAATGATGCCAACAAATTTATTTTTTCCTGGATATTTTTTTGTTAGAAAACCCGTTAGTTATTTTATTACCAACAAAATTATAGATAAAATTGAAATCACTAAGAATAAGTTTTTCAATAAATAGTTACCGTCCATGATTCTCTCAATAAATGTTTCTTAGTGTCCTAATACCAACAAAAACATCCATCGGTCATATGCAAAATTTTGATAGTTTGCACAATTGATTTCAGTCGATGGCACCTAACATTAGTCCTGGGGACAGGACCTGTTTGAGATGGGGTTTCTTGCTTCTTAATGGGATCAATACCAGGTTTGCTGGTGGTTTGCGTCTCTCTCTCTCATGCTATCAAGGTGCCCTTCCACAACTCTCTGCTCGGAGATGACGAGCCAGTGAAAGCAAACAGGCCTAGTCCAAGTGGATTGGATGGGAAGAAGCAGGAGATGGAAATGGATGCTAAGAGCTTAAATTCTACGAGGCCCACTACAACACCAGTGCATACTCGAACGGTTTCTTAAACTGCAAGAGAAATAGTATTGAGTTTTTTTATGACTTCAAAAGGACATTAATATCCATCAAAAGAAAAGAAACAACGCTTACTCTTCACTTTTTTATGATCTTGACATCTATATGTCGTCTGTTATATCATTCTTGTGTATGGATCAAGCAAATAGCTTGGCGTTAGACTGGGAGGGGATGTTCCAAATCAGAGAAGGACAAATTAATCGAACAAAAAGCACGTGATTGCTATTCAGTTTAAGAAATTGATAGAGAAAATAGAATTTCTCTCAAAATATAGAGGATAAAAGATGAGAGGAAGAGATGTTGGGAATGTATTCGATCTCTTATTTCTTGGTCTCTTTTTACTAATAAAGTATTTGATGTATATAGCTAGGTTTATAGATACCGTAAAATTAAAATAATTGTAAGAAAAAGTTTAATATCTCTAACTAGCTAATCAATAAATTGTCGCATTTCCCTTTCTTTTTGTATGATTGGATTTGGTTCTGGTGAAAATATATAAAAAAATTGCAATAACCATAAAATATGTAAAAACAATTGGAAACTAATAAAAAACTCAAAAACCCATGTATTGTCAAAACTAATTCCTTGTTATATATGGGCATGTTAATTTCTATATATTAAAAAGACTTGATGAAGTAGAAGATTGCCAGTGGTGTGGTAAGAAAAGAATTGATTCACAAGGTCAGAGAGGTTCGATTTTCATCTTTAAAAAGTCTCCTCCCTCTTCCCTGCATGGCATTGGACATAGGCTACTGCTGTGGACTCAAAACGTCTCCTCCCTCTTCCCTATTTAACATCGACACAAGGATTGTTTTGCTTTTTAGTTTCCTTTGTGGAATTTGATTTTTGTTTTCTACGCAGACAGAAGCTCTCTCCGAAATAAATAAATAAATAAAACTTGGAAAATAGGCGTTTGAAATTTCCTATTACGACAAGGACTCGGTAGCTTAGCAGATAACCTTTTACAGCCACCTCTTATAGATATATGCATGGCCTTGGCAACCCTAATATGCACCAAATCCATAAAAAAATCCTCCTAGGTTCATATAAACGAAGAGTGAAACAAAGATGATGAGCTCTCATGCATTAACAACTGCAAGTGCAGGGAACTCATCAAGGATTCTGTCTGCAAAACCTGAGTGGGATAAATTACAAGCAAGATTTATACAAAGTTTAAGCATCGAGAAAGAAAGAGAGAGGAGGACTGCGATACCTACTCATATTGCTTCCTCTCTTTCTTTTCATCCTTTTGGTTATCACAAGCTAACGGAGGTGGGAGGCGAGATCTTTTCTTTTGGCTCAGATATTGCAGGGAGCCCTGATAATTATGTTTGCCGGCAAAGATACCTTAGGAGCTATGTTTTTACCAGAGAAGAAGAGAGCAATAAGAGTGTTGTGCAGAAAGTTAGCTTGAAGTTCTTGTTATGCAGCATTGTCAGAGTCGATGTTCATACTTGAGCACCTGCAGCTTAATTCGATCTGTGAAGTGCGCTTCTACCAAGCATATGATTATTAGATCATTGGGATTTCTATCCAGATTTACTTTTTAATTACTTTCTTCGATACGTTTATATAATGTTTAGCGAAAATAAAATCCCAACTTGCTAAATCCAGATTTCTTTTTTTCTTTTGGAGATCAATTTTAATAGAAATCTGGTTAGTTCTTTGGTTTTAAGTAAATGTATTTTCATGCACTAAAACTAATTTTTTTTCTTTCAAATTAGAGTATTAGTAAATTATTTTTCTTATACCTTTCATTAATAAGCATTTGAATTTCTGATTGATAATGAGGGGGGCATTCACTAACTAGATTAAGCCTTCCAGTCTAAAAATTTGTTCTATATTACGTATTAATTAGTTTTACTTATTTGGGAGTGTGGTTACAATTATTTTTTAAAATATTTTTTATGAGAAAATATATTAAAATGATATATTTTTTTATTTTTTAAAATTTATTTTTGAAATCAGCGCATCAAAACGATTCAAAACATACAAAAAAAATTAATTTTTAATAAAAAAATTTAATTTTTTTAAAAACACGGGTATAACCACATTTCTAAACACTCTCTAAACATATTTGTTTTTTTAAAAAAAAAAAATTGACTGTTCAGTTTTTGTACTTTATAAAATTACATGATTAATATGATTTACTTTCCAGTCAAAAAAAATAATTTTTAAAATGAGGATAGTGGTTTTTTATTTAAAACAAATGAAAGCACTTTCCATAAAAGAATTAAGAATTAAAATAACCACTTCATTCTCCATATTAAATTACTAGAGTGCGTATGTGTGATATTTTTAGGAAATAATATATAAGGATGTATCAATGTAAAATATATATAGAAAATATAATAACTTAATATATTAGTGTATATATATAAGTATTATTAAAAATGCTTTAAATTATAAAAAAGTTTTAGAAAATACATTATAAAACACAATGTGTGTGTGTCTTCAAAATCTTTTAAAGAAAGGGAGAATATTAATGCCAACTAAACCACAACTTCTTGGCCACAAACCCTATCATATTACACAATAATCATATTAAATCATATAATCTTATTATAAATAAAATATGTTATAAAAAAATAAAGTTATTTTTAATATAAACCAAACATAAAAAAAAAAAAATACTACGTATTATTTTAAAAAAATCAACTATTTTTAAAAAAGTCAATAACTCAAAAGTTTTAAGCTTATTTTATGGTCAAACATAAAAAAATATTTACTGATTTTTTTTTAATATAATAAAAAATTGAAAAACGATGATTTTTTTTATTTTAAAAAATAAAATCTACTTTCTACAAACAAAAGGCCTGACTTTAGCGGTATTTCTCTAAAAACTTGGAGGTAAAATATGCAAGTTATTGTATAAAAGTTTATGGGCCCAATGTCGAATTCTTTATCAACCTAGACTATGGGTTTGTTTCCTTATATGAATGGGCTAAATCGGTCAAGGTTTAGGCCATCATTGGGCCTGCCTCTTTCATAATGTAAGTAGTTTATTCCTTATCCGTAGTCGTTGTCTAATTTTGTAATGCCCACAGGCTTCTTTTTTCTTTTTTCTTTGTTATTTTTTCTTTTGAGTATCTACCTTATTCCTTTCTCTCATATGTGAGAAAATTAAGATAATAATTCGGAGGGCTCTTAATAACAAGAACAGAGCATTTATATCTTTATAAAATTCTTATTTTGAAAATATATAAATTTACTCTAATATTATAATAAAAACAAATTTATTTTATATTTTTGTTTTTTCAATCAAAACCTGTTATATCTTTTTTCAATTTATTTTTTTGTCCTGAAACATTAACCAAACATAAAATTTCATGGTTTAGGTGAGTGTGCCTTTATTTAGAAAAAAAATCTAATTTATTGGACTTGCAAATAAATTATATAAAATTTTCATAAATACAAGGTTGTGGCTTTTATTGGGTCTTTATCTCTTTCACAATGTATGAAGTTTTGTTCCTTTTCTGTAGTTGATTTTGTAATGTTCATATATTTTTTTATTTCATTGGTTTTTTTTTTAATATACCTTATTCTTTCTCTCATATGTGAGAAAATTAAGATAATAACCTAGAGGGTTTTTAATAACAAAAGCATAATTTTGTACTCATGAATTATGATTGTAGGGATTGACCTACCACATATTAATAATAGTCTAGTTCGGACCTGTTGAGATAGTATTTAGTTACTACCTCCAGATAAATAATATAATAATAGTAAGAACATATAAAATATATCTTACTACATGTTTTGAAAGTATATGAATCTATTCCAAAACTATTTCATAAATATATTTATTTTATGTTTTTATCTCATCAACTAAATATGATTGTCTTTTCTCAATTTGTTATTTTTGTCTTAAAACATTAAGCAAATGCAAGATTTCATGGCTTAGATGCTTGTACCCTTATTTAAAAACAAACCCTAATTTAAAGGATTTGTAAATATCTTATATGAAGGGGATCTTTTGATCACGTGGTTAAGTAATTTTCAATAAGATAGGTAATAACTTAGAAATCAAAAAATTAAGTTTAATATAACTTTAATCTATAGCCCTGTATCTAAAAACCAGAGTTGTTGGAAAAAGACTTGAGCCCAAAGATAATCTTATATTTAAGAACTTTAAGTATGCGAATGACACTACAAGTTAGTTAATTTTTAATAAGTTGGTGTAAGATCTTTGTTCCTCATAAAAAAAAAAATTGTTTTACCACAAACAAACAAAAGATAAAATCATATTTATTCTTCAACTTGCTGTCAAAATTCATATCTTAAAAAAACATAATTTAATATCCTCTAACTAACCCTAATCAACTACTTTTGGGTTGCAAGCTAATAGGCCTAAACTAATAATTAACTAACATAAGCCAATAATAAAATAAACCCCTAAACAATGTCTAATGGGCCAGAATAAATTTAAATTAAAAATAATTATTCAGCATTAAATAAGTAAATAAAATAAAATAATAAAAACAAATTCTTCATATTAAAATTCCTCTATATAGCTTGAATCTTCAATTTCCACAAATTCATGGCAAATTTCAGTCCTGATTTAAAACAAATCATTCTCTTCCATCTAGATGAATTATTGTCCTTACCATATATGGTTGTGAAATTTGATATTTATAATTTCCATCCCAACTTGAATTGAAGCAAAATCTCATTTATAGTTTCAAATATGTCTCAAACAATACATGAAGGTCTAGTTTGATAAATTTGACAAGATTTATCTAGTAACTTTGATCCTCTAAAACAATATGTTTCCAAACTCTATTTGACTTGAAAATACATCACAATATAGTTCTATGTGTCTAGAATCTCCCTGTAAAATTTCAGTTTGATCCGATATATAATTTAAGAGATATAATCGATCTTGCAAAGTTAGGTAGCATATATTTTAAGATTAAATTCGGATATGACTTTGTTCATATTGTAATAACCCAATTTTTGAATTAAAAAATAAAAAACAAAAAAAATAAATGAATAAAAAATAATTGGAGAATTGGTTTAAAATAATACAAATCGAAAGTTTGAGAACTAACAAGGATTGAATTATAAATGTGGGATTCAAGTGGTCAAAAATAGAAAGAATTGATAAGTTTAAGGACTTAATTAAACTTTGAATTACTTAATTGAAGAATTGGGCCTAATTGTTAAATGTCAGAAGTTCAAGGGGCAAATTGAAACTAGCCATTTACAGGGACAGGGACACAAACAGAGCCGTTTCAAAAACTATTCATCGCCTTCTTCCTCAGTAACCGTTTCAATCATGGACCACGTCTCCCAGTTGCTATTTCTCGCCCCCACAATGCGTGCCATTACCAAGCCACGACCGCATGGCATTCTTTGGCTTTATAAAAGCGAGATTAAGGCCACGAACAAGGGAGGCCGAAAACACGAAAAAACGATGGAGAGAGAAGGAGGAGACCAGAGGGAGCGAAAGTAGAAAACGCAGAGAGGATATAACACAGAGGCACAGAACGATACAGAGAGACGAACAACACAAGAGAGGAACCCATGAAAAACAAAAACAGAGAAAGACGAACAAGTAACAGAGAGGAAGAGAAAAGACTAAAAAAAGAGAGGGAAAAACCATAAGAAAACGGGGGGCACAGGACATGAAATACACACGGGGGACGAGCGCACTGAACTGGGGGAACAAAGAAGACCACAAACAAAAACAGAGAGGGGGGCTTTTCCAGACTCAAAACAGTAACACAGGGAAGGATAATAAACAAAAAAAAAAAGAAGCAGAAAGACTGAGAAGAAGGATCAGAAGAAGAGAAGAAGAAACAGATGAACTCTAGCAGACTAGGTAAGCCATTGTTCTTCTCTACCCGTTTTGTAGCTCAATTCATTCGGCACTTTTCCTTTCCTTTCCATTATAATTCATTTGCTACTGTAGCAGTAAATTATAATTCAGTTGTTCATGTAGCAGGCGTTCGTGACGGTTCACGCTTGGGCCACTGACAGGCCAGCAAAAAAAAAAACCAAAAATAGTTGAGATTAGGCCGGGCTGGCCTCAGGCACATGCGGCCTAATTTATTTTGGGTCAAAGGTGTGTTTGGCAAAAAAACATTCTTATAATCCCCTTTATTTTATTTCTTTTTGTTTTGATATTTAGTCAAACAAGTCCCTTTGTGATATTAGAATATTCCAAAAAAATATTATGAACTCTTTTGAATTTATTTTTAAATCCCTTGCATTTTTTTTAGGTATTTCAATGTATAATTGATGTGTGATTTTTTATTGTGAAATGCAAATCCGGTATACGATATATTTCTTTCTCTCTTTAAAAAAAGTAAAATATGTATGCATTGATTTAAATTTATTTTACTGGTTTATTCACTGATATCATAGTCAGGAATATTATATATTTATTTAGCTATGTAATATTTACCAATGCTAGAGTTGAAAATATTCTTGGTTGAATATTCATTAACTCCAGAGTCAGAAATATTACAAGTAGAACATCATAGCATAAACCAAAAAACTCTTAGCAATGTAAGACAAAATCAGTAATGCAGTCTGCCTTAAACATGATGCTTAATGAATGATAATATCTTTCCTTTTGCGTAACTAGTCCCGTAACATAAAATCTCTGTTGATCATTTAAGATTCTTAATGACTATAATACAAGGTAATGACTCCTTAAAAAAGATATTTCCCCATTAAAAAATAAAATGTCAGAAGTTTTGTTCTTTTCCGCGAATTGAATTTTTTTTAAAGGCCGCTGTGATATCAAGTGCGACACATACACGTATCACTATATAAAATTTTTATATGTCTAGTATCTTTCTATAAAATGTTAGCTCGATCTGATATATAATTTGAGAGATATAATTAATTTTATAAAATTAAGTTATATCTATTTTAAGATCAAATTTAGTCAAGATTTAATTTGTATCCCTATATAAAATTTCCACAAATATAAACATTTTTCTTCATCAATGTTTAAAAATATCAAGAAACTGACTATTAAAAAGCTGTAAGATGAAATTGCAAAGTCGATCAAAACTCAAATAGGCCTCTTTATCATTTTTTTTCCCTTATCAAAAAGCACTTTTTATGATCATATAGCATATGTAGGAGTCGTCTTCAAAGCTTGAAAAGCTGCAAAAGCAAAAACATTAACGGTTGATATACAAATTAATTTGAGAATACTTTTTGGCTACCTCCTCGCTACACCCTAACCGAAAAAACATACCTTAATTCACTTGCTAAGATCACGCACACTTGCCCTCTCTCCGACAGCCTGTCACCTTTCTCTTACAGACACGAGTCGTGTTTCAAACAAGTCTTGATCCCATTGGACCACTTCTCCCACGTGGCCATGGCCACCCTTTGCCGGCCGTGCCACGTGGACCCCCTTATTAGGCGCTCGCACAAACTATACATATAAGCATTCTGTACCATAACAACAACAACTAACGCTCTAATGCTTTCAATAATTTTAGGTCCTTTTCTGTGTGGGCCCATTACTATAAGGCCCAAAAAAACTCAGCACTCTTAATTTTTAAAATTCTTTTCTTCCCTCTGTTTTTTTCCCCTTCTATCAATTTTTTTATTTCTCACTCCATATTATTGATCATAAAAATGATTCTAATTTAGGTGATAGAGGCATGCATCCAAAGTTCAATCTAATGGAACCCACATGATTTTCTATTTTTAATTTATATATAAAACCAGTTTTCATATGCAAAAGTTAATTAAAAAAATAACATGTGGTGGTAAAAAACAAACATCAAGAATTTATCTATGAATATAACTAAAATTCTTGTGCATATATCCAAAGCTGTCTAGGTATTAATGCAGTGTTGTGGGAGAAAAAAAAAGGTGAAGATGGAAAATTAAAGTAGCAAAAGCAAAAGAAGGTAAATTATGTCGAAAAGGGCAGAGCCATACCATGAGAATGTTGGTCCCTTTAGTTAATGTCATCATCTGAGAGGAAAATGGCCCACTTTGAGGAGGACATATTGCTGTTTCGTTCTCAAGTCCCAAGAACGAGAAGCTAACAAGCTATGGTAGAGAATTGTCTTATTTATATATGCCCTAATTAACAATCTTGACTAATATCAGAGCACATCGATCCATTTTGTATTATTATATAGTCTAAAGCTTAGAAATTAGCGTTTGGCTTTTGACATTTTCCTACTAGCTAGGTTGAAACCCGAGATTTGGGATTTATCGGTTCTTAATTATAAAATGTTGTACTAGTAGCAAAGAAATATAATTAAAAAATATATATAAAAAATACTCACCGAGAGTTTTATCGACAGATTGTATTTGTTGGCATTTAATACAGAGTGAGGATCTTAGCAATAAATTTTCCGATGGAATCAATTCGTCAGCATTTCACAGTAGCTTAGTTTAAATTTTACAATCACCGATGAGTTTACCGACGGGCATAGTTTGTCGGTGTTGTATACATTCACCAACGGAATAAATCCGTTAGTATATTTCAAGCGAGAACTTTTTTTTTGACGCACAGTTTCCGTCTGTAAAACAATCGGTAATTTTTTTTTTATCGATTACGTTAGTGATAGAATGAGATATAACCAATGAAAGGTTTCTGTCGGTGATATCATCAATAATAAAATTACCGATAAATTATGAATCACACACCGACAGAATATTGCTGTCGGTAAAAATGTAAACAGTGAAAGATATATATAGTCTATGAATGTATAGTGATTTCCAAGTTACATCCTGCTCAACTTCTTTAATTTAATTGGATTTCTAAATCTTTGATCAAAAGCGGGTGTGTGTGTTATTTTTAAACTCAAAGTTTTCTTTTCCTAGTGGCTAGTGGTAAAGTGTATTCGAAAGAGATCACTATCACTAAAATTTCAGTTTAGTATCTATGAAGTTGTTTTAGTCGGTCCACAAACACAACAACTAAGCCTTTTATATGATTTGATGCAATCATGACTAATATCCTCTGAGTTCAGAGCTCTAAATTGAGGTCCTGGAAGCCATTAATCTCTCTTGTTGTTTAGTACCAAGTTGATAATTAATTAGGTAAATTGAGCTAGTATAAGAACTCTAAAGAGTTGGTTGGATAAGAGTTCGAATGTCAAGCCAATATAAGACATTAATCATGTTTAATTACAGCTTATGAACCTAAATAATTTTTAACTAATCTGCTAGATGTTTTCCAAAAGAAAGAGAATTTTAGTCAAGATTTCACCATCCACATTCAAGTTTCAAATTTAGAAACCGAATCTCGTAATAGAGGTGGATTTTATTTCAATATACCATAAAGCTAAAAGCATACTAGATCGTTATAGAAAATTAAAAAAAAAAAAAAAACGAGGGTAAAATTAAGTATATTAGGTGCGAGTAATTAGAGGAGAAGGATTTATGATATTAGTTAATTTTCTTATCCTCAATCTAATTAATATTGATGTGGGGTTGAGTCCAATTATGATTACCATTGAAGATTTCTCTTCATTTAAAATAGATTTTTTTTCATAAAAAATAAATATTATTTGTGTTCGGCGTGAATGGCACCTTTGGAATAAAGAACAACTAATATATATATATATATATATATATATATATATATATATATATATATATAATTGTAATGATTTTCATATGATATACGCTCAGCATGGGTGGATTTCAACTTTTTGGACCAATAGAAGAAGAAAGGGAACCTTTTAAATAATCAAGGTTTGGTGGAGCAGAAAAGTCACGGGCTTGAATTTTAAGCAAATACACACACACACACACACACAAAACAAGATTTTGGGTTCTTATAAAATCATAAATACCAACTATATATAAACTCCTCCAAGGGAAAAAAGTTTGGTAGCCCTAACATCAGTAGGTGAGAGTTGCCTATTTAATTTAAAATTGAATTTATTGTAGATTTCATGTACAAACAAGCAATTAGGATAAATTGTAGTGGGATTTTGCATATTAATTTGGGAAGGATTAATTTGTAACTTTCTGTGTTTTAATGTCTGTCTTTTGTTATTATGTTTGGTGCGTTGTATTGCAACATATGAGGATAGGGTATATATACAGTTTATATATATATATATATATATATATATATAATATCAAATACTTTATTAATAAATACTAGCCAATTAGGCAGGGGCTAATGAAAATAAATGTACTGGACTAATGTAAAAATAAAACTCAATATTTGCAGACAGTGTTAGTCCAGTTTAGAATTTCTTCTGCACTAATTAACAAATCATTATCCGTATAATCAAAAGTCTTTTCCCAACTTCTTCACCATGATAATAATCCATGTAGATCATTATCTGTATGATATAAACGTGTTTTTAATTTTAATTTTATTTTTTTAATTTTTAATTATTTTTTTAATATTTTTTATCTATAATTTTAAAACCAGGTTTGATTCGGCAGACCGATCCGGAACTTAGCCGATCCAGAACCCGGTCAATCCAGGACTGCAACTAGACCAGATTGAAGAAAAAACAGGAAAAAAAAAAACTCAGAATGGTCTAGCTAAACCGGTAATATATATATAGACACACACAGTTAATTGTATATATGCAGTTACCACACCAACTTGAGTGTTATTTGAGCCGTACAATATTGGTGCTGCAGAGACCTGTTCTTGCTGATCATATAGGCAACATGGAACACGGGAAGCTTAATATATGGATTAATGTTGTTAAGAACCTTAATTAAAACCCATTTCATTACAATCCTGCACTAATTAATCATGACTTCAGCTTGCTTAGGACATTCACCTAGGTTTCCCTGCAAATACTAGTGAAAAAAACAATGACTACATGTAATTATCTTTGGATGCTAGCTGGTAAAATTAATAGGCATCAAGGCCTACCCGAATATGGTTCACAAATGAAACTTTATTCGTTTGATTTATGAACCAGGAAAAGATAAAGAAAGGTGAGGACAGGTCTTGGGAACAAAAAGGTGACTAGAAAAGTCATGTGTTATTGTCTATACACTATGCTTTAAACCTAACCTAGATAACAAGTAATTGAAGTCACCAACATCGCTTTAGACTTTTAGTAAGAGTCCAAGATAACTTTACCCTAATTGTTTCTATGTCAAGTCATCATGCAAGATCAATCACAATATATACGAACAAAATTGTTTCTGTGACTTTAGCCTCCCCATGTCTCTAGCAACAGCACTTGGCATCATAAATCACAATCACTTTTAAGATAGAAATCTATGGAGTTTATAAAGGACCCGAGCAGTACATGTCATTGACCCAATACAGACTATGAACAAACGATATCGTCCTTGGAAAACTGATAGCCATGGCTGGCACAGCCAAGCATATGTAAATTTGTTAGCTATACTTAATTAGAGGTCACTTGGCCCAAAGTGGTGCAAGTGAGTCTTATCAGCAAGGACATTCACTCCAGTTTTATGACCACCTTCTTTGTTGTTCCATCCACCTGTTTTTGAAGCACCCCCCGGCAACAGGCTTCTAAGATTTTAAAAAGCAGTCTTTTAGTATAACAAAAAGTATTCAATAATATTGCGACATCGTAGTTAGTAGGTATATAGCTTACACAGCCAGAAAATTTCAAAATACCGATATTCCATCAGTATAAAAACACTAATTTTATTAGAATATAAATCACTAATAGATTGACTTATGAAAATGTTATGCTAAAAAAATATATTATCGATAATGTTATATTTATCAGTAGTTTTATCAGTGATTTTAATACCAATAAAAATAAAAATCAATTCTTATAATCAGTTCTTAAAAAAGAAGCCGATCAATATTTGTTGTTAAATTCATTGGTGAATATTACCGACATAATTAAGATGGATACTTTTGTTGATAATACTTCCGTGTCACTAGCTATTTCTCAAATAAGACACCAATGATATATTTTGTTGGTGATTCCATTAGGGTGCATAAAAAAAGTTTCTAGTTCTATGTAATTCTCCATTAAAAATATTGATCATTTACTAGTGAAAATCCTATCGGTATTTAATTTTATTTTTTTAAAAAATGCTATACAATAATTTCATAATAGCATTAAACAAAAGAAAAAGTAATTTAAATAGAAGAAAAAAATTATATAATATAAAAAAATAAAAAATATCTATAAAAATCAATTAAATTGAAGAACAATTTTCTTATAATGTAAAAATTAATTACAAATATATATACAAATCAATTACAAGCTCTACTTGCAGGTGAAGGGAGAGGGAGATTAAAATCTTATGGAGGTCTGTAGGGGGAAGAATAATGACTTGATAAATATGCTTCATAATTTGTCATGATCTCTTCCAGCATTTTTTCTTGTGCTTCATATTTTCCCTCTATTTTAGCCCCCAAAGCACTAACTTATTTCTTAACCAACTCCTCAACAATTGGTTATGGCTGACCCAAGTTGGATTGTGGGGTGTCTATAGTCGAGACACTACAATACAATCTCATGTCTCAGGTAGTAGTCATAAAAATATTATAAACATAATTCCTTCCGAGTCAATTGATTACTCCAGCCTCCAGCCTCCAGCCATAAATTTAGATTGTATTCTGGATAAGTTGAAAGGTTCTCTCCATGTTTTGCAAACATGGTGGCGTTATATTGTTCTTATACCACCAAAAACAAGAGATATGGATGAAAAAAACATTAGTGCAAATAATATATAAAAAGTTTTTAAAGTCTATTTAAAATAAACGCCTCAACTCAGCTATTGACAAGCTACTACACTCCTTTTTGTCTATCCTCCCTACATATATGCGTTTCCATATATAACTCCATCGAAGTAGGCTAATGCCTAAACCTTGTAGACTATAAAATAAATCCGTTGGTTTTTAGTTAACCAGAACAATAGGTATCATTTTTAGGAGGAAAATGAAATTAAAATAGGCTCTCTTACCAGACGTTTTACATGTTTTGTAAAAAGAAGTAACCCATTGGTATGCTTGCTAATAGAATCGCGAGTCTCTTTGTTTTTTCTCGAAGATTCACTTCATAAACACTTTCTAAAACCCTCCAAAGTATAGAACTCTAAATGCCTCTCCCAATTGCTCTCAGTGATCTTTGGGGGGGGGGGGTTTATAATTCTTCATCACCTCAAAGTCATCTAACTCAACTCTTCTCTTAATATAGGTGTGTGCTTCATATCATAAATCACATAACTTAGTTCAAAAATTCGTTAAACTAAAACAAGTATAATAAAATAAAATATCAAGATTTTACAAAAAAAAAAACACACATGTCACACAATAAAAGTTACCTAGTTGTGCTGTGATTTTTCTAAACTTGTCATACTACTATTAAGTTTGAATCATCCCATCAAAATTCTTCCTTGACTTTTTTTTTTCATAAAATAACTAGTATGGAAATTTTAAAAACAACTTTTATCCACCAAAAATATTGACTATGTACTAACCTTTAACTCCCCCCCACCAAGCATCAACTATATGCCTGTATTCTAGTTGATCTTCAGTTTGACTCAATTAAAAAGAAGGCATCTCTAGCGACGCTTTCATCGTCAATGTTATTAATCTCATAACATCTAAATTTGTATACCTAAAAATAAAATAATTACCTCTAAGCTATATAAACACGTTAATATTATTTTAATGTTATGTTTAAATGAAATTAGAGTTTCTTACATACTTGAATACAATTTCCTTTCCGTAATTAACTTGTTGGAATATGGATCCCTAATAGATGGATTCTAGAACCATGTCCACTAGCTGACAAGCCAACATCGTTATATGGTACATTAGTTCATGATCGACAACTAAATAAACTAAAAGATCAGGAAAACTAATATTTGACAATATAGTACGACTATGTTTTTACCCTATATTTTTTCTCAATATCTAAACAATATAACTAAATAACTAATAATATTCAATTAAAATCTCAATTAATGGCTTATGTTTTTTTTTTTTCATTTTAGTGTATCTATTCATTTTAAGAAAATTTAAGCAGCACCTCCTCTATATATAACCCAACACAATACATAATCTTAATCATTTTTAAACTTGTGTAAATTATCAAATAGCAACCATTCACCCTAATTTTACAACAACATGAAAATTATTTTTTTTTGTTTTCAACCAAACACTTATCTTAATATAATTGTTTATGCTCACCTTTAATATAAACACAACATCTTATAACAATTTAAACAAAACTTTTCCATACACATACAATTTAATATATTCCTAACTTATACTCTTGTGAACATACCAAACAACATAGAAATGACATAAATCAACTAAATTTAGAAAAATATTAAATATATGTATTTTATCAATAACAACCACAAGAAAAAGTGATTTTTTTAAAATTAATTTTCTCAAACCACAACCACATAAGCAACTATGATACCAAATACACTCTAATTGAATGAAATTACATATCATACTCAATTAATTGTAATTGGAAAAATATTAAATATATGATTCAATTGATCAAATTAAGTTAAATTAACTCTCAGTGAGGATAACATGAGGACATAAATACAAGTTCAAAAAGAAGAAGAAGAAGAAGAAGAAGGAGGAGAAGGTTCAATATATTTGAGTCACTCTCATAAATCACAATATAGAGTAGGAATAACCAAAGCCATTAACTTTGTTACATTAATGTGAAAAGTCCTTCATTAATTAATAATTATACATCAGTTTGTTTCTTGATGTTATCACATACTACATTTTTGGTTCTTGAAAGCCAGGCCTGAGATTGTGTAATAACGGCTGGAAAATTGCATATCATGTTGGAAAAGCATCCATTAACAAGGAAGATAATTTTTTCTTTGCGGTTCATAAGATTTTAATTGTGAGTTTGAAAAATCTGTTTTGACACCAGAAAATAACTTAGCAATAACAACAAATTAACATATAGGTTTCATAACAAGGTAATATTTTTCACTAGAAAAAATAATCACCACCATCATCACCTAATACTACTACTACTTTGTATATTTTTTATTTCAATTCCAAATTAACATATAATAATAATAATAATAATCATTACCACCTTAACACCACTAGAGGCTTACATGATCGTTAATTTTAAGGTTCGTGAGATTAGTCGAGGTGTGCATAAACTGACATGAACACCTACATTAATCTAAAAAAAATACTACTACTACTTTGTATTTTTTTTTTTGAATGAGGGATGAAAATTAACTAATGTACCCATATCTAGAGTGGATTTAAATGTCAACGTCTACGTACATAAGCAATTTGCGTAAGGGTACAGTAATATTGATTTTGATTCCAAATTAACATATAATAATAATAATAATAATAATAATATCTCACTCCTAATGAACTCAAGGTGCCTCTTTTCAGTCATTTTAATTAAAGGAGCAAGGAGGAGATCACTTCTTCAAGAATTAATTGATATGATGTCTTTGATTGAAATTGAGCCATGGATTTACGATGTAGGAAGATGATGGATGTGTATATATGTTCTTATCACAAGTAAAAAGGAGCTTGTTCATGTAGGTATCACGTCCCTGAAACAAAAATTAAGTAGTATATATTAACAGCCAAATGGTACAATAATATAAGAAAAAAAAATATTAATATATAGGCGTACCTGCTAATGTGCCCTGAGAGGAAGCCGAAAGGAACAAGCAAAAAGGACCCTGAAGTGTGAAAACCATATGACATATATAATTTGCGTTTTCAGTATACTCTCTGCTGCAATCAACGTCACCACCACAACCTTCCACACTAACAATACCTCTGTGCACACCGACACCACCTTCGCACCACCATAACAGTGACATCAAGATTTTTTTTAGGTTTAGAAATACAAAAAATTGATGTTCATCATATAATTTCATTCCCTAAAATAATTATTTCCCATCATGATTTGTAGTTTACATTATAATGCTAGCATACACATTTAAAGCTGTAGAATTTGAAGCCAAGAAAAAAGAGTTCAGAATTATTTTTCTCCCATCTGTAATTCAAAATCCCATACGATCAATAATTAATTAACTTCTTCCTTTTCGCAGCATGAAAAATAAAATAAAAAAATTCTTGAAACAATTTAGATTTTGGATGCTGTTCGCCAAGAGCTGTCAGAGCGTAGCAGATTGATTCATGATTAATAGTTTTTATCCATGATTCATGTACATTACCAGAGTGTTTGAATGATTGAGTGAATTCAGTTTTTCTCAAGCACCTAAAACATGACGACGTGCCTCTTCAAGACACATATCACTTGTTGCATGCACGCGGAGATGGTATTTAAGTGTGTGGTAGCAGTTATGATTTAAAATTTTTTATCATTTAAAAATGTATTAAAATATTATTTTATTATTATTATTTTAAAATTATTTTTAATATTATCACATTAAAATAATTTAAAAATATAAAAAAGTTAAATAAAAATAATTTAAATTTTTAAAAAGCTTAGTTTCAATTGCGTTTCTAAACATTGCTCGAAAATAAAAAAAAAATCATCAAAAGTCATGAGTTGTGATCTTAGTTAGTGATGTTGGAACATTTTGCTCGTGCTATTGAAGGAGAAACGTGCAGATGGGAAGCTGCATTTGTGATTGTATGTATCTTGCCCAATTGATTTCAAACGTTTTAGCATAAAGTTCATTAATCTACATCAACTTTAATTAAGTGAGAATTACAAAGTTGGATGTAACACACAAAAAAATTTCATTATTGAATTATTGTTTATTATATAATAAAATATAATTGTACATATAATTTACAAAATAATAAATATAAATGATTTAAAAAATTATTATTGAAACTAAAACCTCACACATTAATTTTTGTCCAAATGGATTAACAAAAAGTTTGAATATGTGAAACTTAAAAACAAAATTTTACTGCCATGAAAATCAAAAAATCTTAAAAAACGCATCCGATGTTTATGGCAATAAAATTTTATTATATTTATAATTATATCATATACACAATAACATTTGTAAGTCAGAGTTAGATTTAAAAAATAAAAAACCATCATCAATTCAATCACCATTTATTTTTTACACATGATATTCCATTAGCAATTCTAACATAAAGTTCGTATATTTTAAATTTTATAAGTTTTATCAAAATTTCATGGTAAAGTGTTTTATAGAAATGTGGATGAAATATTCTTTCTGTCGGAAATTTCTTTGTAGATTTTAAGGTTTTTTTTTTTTTTGGTTATGTTTGGTTTGTGATCTTATGATTCCATAAAAATATTGACCACATGTTCATCCCAAATTTGTAAAACCTATTAATTTAAACATCAAATCGTACTAAAGCAAAATTCCAACAAATCATATAATGTATACTTAACTCCAAATATAATTAGTATAAATTAATTTATCCAACTATGAGAATTCCTAATTTGATAGTTACAACATAATTAAATTACAATTACTATCCTCCATGCATTTATAATATCTTAAGCCAGCAAATCACATCAAATATATTGAAGGTGGAGGTGGAAGAAAAGATGCTAAAGTGAAAGGTCCATGAGATGGAGGAAAATTAATACTCATAGATGTACTTAATTGAACCTAATACATTCTATTTTGTTATATGAGTTCATCTTTTCCAATTCAATAGTTACTTTTTCTGATTTTTCTTTTGCACAATCTCATTAAATTCTTGTGATGAATAGCTTAGGCCAACATGTGGTGTGTTTGAAGTTTAAACGGTGTGGCCTTCCCTTAGTTCTCAAGTTGATGCTAAAAACAAACCATAAACTCGATTATTATCAATTGCATCACTTTCATCAGCTTCCAACCACATTTGATGATCGTGAGGAGAATGGATGGAATGTCTTCGATAATTTTCTCAACTATGTTAGCGTTATTTCTCTCTCATTAAAAAAAAAATCAAGTATCAAATTTCAATTACAATTCATATTATTAATATAAATAAATAATCCAAGCTCAATGATAACTATCAAAATACTTACAACAAATGTGTTTGCTCTTTTATCAACATACTTTTCTCCTTTTTCCTATGTCCACTTTCATAAAACAAGTTTTTTCATATATCTTTATAGGATTTAGTTCTTGATAAGGCTTCTTTTTCTACAAATTAAATAATTTATTAAAAGTGTCACTAATAAACACATAATTAAAACTTTAATAAAAAGAGTAAAATGTATCACAATAAACTCTTGCTAGGCATTTTGCATGGTGGGTAAACAAAATCACAACTCTAGTGTGCTTATAACTATCAAAACCAAGGTTATCAAAATCATATAATGTTGGTTCAAAGTAGGCACCATGAATTGTCAAATCTGACAGTTCAAGAATGCCTGCATTGGCCTCTTTGAACCGGCAACACGTCCGATGTGGTGCCTGTCAACCTGAAAGGACCATACTTGGGTGTGGAGGGATGTTAGGTGATCGTTTACGTGCAAGTTTTGTCAAATTTAGTGAGGGTTAGAGGTGTTAAATGCACCTGCAAAAAAGGTAATCTGAGCAGCTTTTCTATGGAAAAACTTGAAGATGAACAGTAACATTAAAACAACATCGTTTTAACCTTTTCAATTTGATTTTTTGATTTCTATTTTATCTCATTTACACTTCTGATTGGCTTCAAACTTTAAATTCTGTGCAATTTTGCTCCTGGATAAACTTCAACATTAGCCTTGTATTTGCGTGTCTTTTTCAATTTGGTTATTGGTCTTTGATTTATGTAATTTTACCCTGATTAACCATCAAACTTTCAATTTCTTTAATTTCATCCTTGGTTTCAATCAATTGAGACTTTATAGTTCGACGCCTTTTACAAAATGATTATTGGCTGCAAAATGTTTTAATTTGACCCCTAATTGACTCCAAAACTTTGTTTTTCTTGCAATGTTGCCCTTGATTTCAATCAATTGACTTGGTAAAAATTAAATTTGATCTTCTAAAATTCTAATCTTCTCAATTAATCTCAAATTAGGCCCCAAAACTTAATGTTTACCTAATTAAGCCCCTAATAAAATTAATTTGACCCTTTTAAAGTATAATTAAGTCCTTACACTTAATTAAATTCTTCAATTGAACCCAAATTAACTCTTAAATATAATTAAACTTTAATTTGGCCCATGATTAAATCAAATTGGCCTATTAAAAATTTAATTATGTTCTTGGACTTAATTTTTATGCAAATTCATCCCATAATCATTTAATTTGACATTGAATTTGCATTGTTTTCTCCATTTTTGGACATAATAGGATATGATTAGGCTTCAAATTTCCTCTAAAATTGTGGCTTGTTTTTTATGTTTTTTTTTTAATTTTCTCCAATCTACTTTCTTCACGTTGCTAGCTTTTATTTTATTTTTATTTTGAAAAAAAATAAATTTTAGAAAATAACCTAGAACTAAGTTATGACATTTTTATAAAAATGAGTTTCGACTAATGCAAAAGGATGGATCCTAGAAAATTTGGTAGTTTTTATAAGACTAAATAAATCACGTAAGTTTCAAATGATTATGTAATTAACCAGGTTGCAACTAGTTGATCATACTCTATTAAAGAAGAAGGGTAATGCTAGAGATGCATAAAATTTTACTAAATGATGTAGCAGCTTTTGTTTGAATATTTTTTTATTAATCTCTTATCTTATAATTGTGATTATATCAATGAATGTGACAAGATTTACATTTCATAATTTGAAAAACTTTTCCTATCACAAATATCATATTATTTAACTATAAAAAAATTATAAGAAGCCTTAATTAGTACCCCCTATCATTACTCGAAAAAAAATCCTCGTAAAATAAATAAATAAAATAAAAATAATATATAAAGCTAGGTAAAATCCAAATTTATCAATGAAATTTAATATACAATCACCTTTTATTAAATCCGAAAATTAATTATGCGAATCGAAAAGTGTGGGATGTGATTTCAGTTGTGGAATAATTACACCAGACACAAAAAAGTATAACATCAATGTCTTTGTACATTCATGTCTTCGTCCTTTGCATTTAATTATTTCAGTTGCAATGGCTTTTTCTGGCTTGCGGGCCAAGCTATGTATCCAAGCCAATACAAGCATGAATCGCGAATATATACTTTAATAATCTGAACGAATAATTCATGCTATCTAACATTGTCTAGCAAGTCACCAACACCACTAAAATCTTCAAGAACACAGAGCAAAAGGGCCAATGGGATCTACAAGCTACCACCATGGGGGGGAAAACATTTCTTTGTTCGATCGGTACTTATTTGTCTAGCCCATGTTGGCTTCTATGAAGTTATTTACATGTTGTTGGGTGTACGGCTTTCGGTGACAACACAGTTAAATCTTTAAATATATGTCGATATGCATAGGTTACATGTTGAAAAGACAGTAAACAATCTTCCTAATCAATCGTCATGAACCTCTCACCTCTTTACTGCGCCTTGAGGTATTTTCCATCTCCAAAATTCATCGCGCAGTGCTTGAAGGCTCGGGAGAAAACCAAAGAAAATTTATGAACACACAAATCCTAACAAAAAGTCTTTGGATATGGCAACACATCAATCAAAAGCAATCTCACATGGCAAAGCGGCATGCTAGCCAACTTCTTCCCTTTCCCTCCTCCCTCCTTGCAGATAACTACATGTATCTAGTAAAGATGTATACATAAACAAAATTGAAAAAGATTCACCACCTTTCACCCACAAGTTCTGAATCTGAAATGACAACGCCCCACTGTCCAAATTAAGGATTGGAGATCGGTTTGTATGCATAATTTTGAATGGCGTCTTGAAAACTGTTTGAGCTATGAAAACTAGCTAGTCAGTCTCTAGCCATAGATTGTCTAGTTAAGTCTCCAAGTTAGCAGTATGTCTTTCTCATTTCTTAGTGATTTATAATGAACTAACCAGAATAGATTCGAGTTGATGGAAACAAATGTCTTTCTCCAAGAATCAGTCACTAGCTAGCTTGTCATGATTAAAATGATAATCCACTTTGCTAGTCGAGATATTCTAGGCATATGTTGTCGTAATCAATAGTTGATTTATGACACTGTATTAAAATTTGTTTTTATTAATTAGACGAAATTGGCTAAGAAATAAGTTTAGGTTAAATAATTTGACTATCACTAACTCTTTTTTTTTGGATAAATAGTAGGTCTTTTCTTCCAGATTTCCATTTCTCTGTTCATTTTGATCATCTCTGAATATGACAGGTGTCTTTAAAATTAAATACAGGATTTGGAAGTAAAAAAAAAAACAAGAAGAAGATATCAAAATAAATTACAAAAGAAAAATTGCGATGAGTTTTGTTTTGATTTTGGAGATCAAAGTTAAGAGGATTTTTTTGAACATTTTTTCTGGACAATGCTTGAAATTTAATGATGATTTATGTTTTCTTTATTTTTTGTATATTCTTTTTATTCTGTTTTTTATTTGTTTCAAATAACAAGTTCGAGGTGGTGTTTTCATGACACGTGTCAAGTTTTTTAACTACTACACGTGATCAAAATTAATCAGGAAACTATCATTTATTAAAAAAAAATCTATAGTATAATCAAATTAAAATTTCTAAAGATTAGAAGTCTATTTCAGTTTGACCTAAAGTTCATGGTTCTTATCGATAATTTAGCTCTAAGTTTAAAATGAATAATATGCTATTTTAAGAAAATCAAATGTATAGTTAGGCAAAAAAAAGAAGAAGAAGAAACATAAAATAAAATTAGTGCATCCCATATCTCGTTTTCTACCAAAAGGCTAGTTTCTTTCTGATTACTACTTCCCTTATATCTATTGCTGTGAATAGCTAGAGTTTTGAAAATCCATATCTCTCTCCCTTTTCAATGCATCACATTTAGAATTTATCAATTAGAACTTCTTTTTTATTACTGCATATATCCGTTATCTCTTATTACACAACCTAATAATAAAAGTGATAATATTCTAAAAAAAATTCAAATAATTTAAAAGCAAGACTTATGTGTTGGATAATATATTAATCTCTTGATTCTAACAATCTAATTTATTTTTCATAACCAAGATAGTTGGTGCTTGGTAAACCAAGGTAATTGATGGTTGATACTTACAAAAAAATATTATTTTATAAATTTAAGGATTCATCGATGCTTAAATAGTATTTTGTTTTTTAGAAAGAAAAAAATGCAATGATATTTTAAAAATATATATACTAAAAATATAAAAAATAAAGAGATTATGAACTTGAAATTTAAAAGATTCATGTGGTATATATTTATAACACGTATTAGATTAGTATAAAAATGTTGAAGGATCTATGTAGAGGTTCCAAAAACTACCGAGAAAGTATTGGGCTCAAGCGAGTTTTCTAAGCTTGTTAAGGGTGGAAAATAGGCTTAGACATGCAGGGGCTATAGTCATTGGGGATTTAATTAAAACTTGTTTAAAGAATCTCTTCTCAATACCTAAAATATAATCCAGAATTATCATTGAAAATGAAATGAAGTTTCAAAAATCTCATATATTTTATTTTATTTTATTCAAGTTTATCATCCCCTCTATATGATATAATAAAAATGTGTATCGCTATAAATTAATTAAACATGGAAAATGATTTACAAACTCAAGCAATTAATAGGTCTAAAGGTTACCAAAATTCTATCGAACAATTGAACATTTTAAATTAAAAAAATTTATGTTTACAAATTCTTATGATCACTTTTATGATAATGAAAATGTAAATTTAGAAACAATTAAATATTGTTGTGCTCCCTTGTTTCATGCAATAGTTTTTATGTTTTTTTTTGTGTTTTTTTTTTCTTATTCATATGAGATAAGTTAAATTATTATCTTTATAGTCATTTTTTTAATAAAATTTTCAACTATTACAAGAAAAAAAACAATTAAACATAAAAAAAGCATCACAAACAAATAAAACTAAAAATAATAAACACGTAAAATCCTATATGTTAAAGGAAATCAAAGGCCAAATGAAAAAGGTTATCAAACACGCCAATCTCGGCATTGCTAAACCGTAAAGCGGTTATATGTGCTTTTCATATACCCCCCCGCACATAAACCTAACTTTCCCTGAGCCCAACCAATAGCACGTGCCAACCTTCTCTCTTGCGTGTAGACTTTCCTTATTACTAATAAGATTAAATAAAAATCTCCCTTTAATTTCCTCATGCGTATTAATTAGCATATACTAGGTAATTAGCCCGTATTTCTCTGCGGATTTGAACTAAAAAAGATTTTAAATGTAAAACATAGCATTGTTAATGTATTTTTTAATTGTGAATAAAATATTGATTATGAATTTAAGATTTAATGTATATAAAGTAAAGTATTTAAAAAAAAATTAAAATGATAACATCTTCGATCGATATGGGCTAACCTGAGTTAAACTGTTAAATCTACGACTCAGGTCATATACTTGATTGGACTTAATAATATCTATTTTTAAATAAATTTTATTTAATTATATGATAATAAAAATATACACCATCAACATAGCAACTGTTTTAAAAAAATATAATGAAGACCGTAAAGAAAAAACTTTCTAATATTATAAAAAAGCTAGTATACTCTCATTCGAAAACAAAATAAGAATTCAATGATATTTAATAAAATAATATCTAAAATATATTCTTAATTAATTTAATAATTTAATATATTTATACATTTATATTATTTTAAACTAATTATTTTTTAAAAAAATTAATTTAAATTAAAAAATTAACAGAAATAGGCCACGTGCCTAGCCTTATTTAAAAAGTCTAGGTACGACTTGGCTTGGAAGACTAGGCCTTTTCTTGATTTTTTTTATTTTTCATTTATTTTTATTTTTTTTAAAAAAATTGAGCAATAGTGATAAGTGACATGTTGTCTATTAGGCTACTTCCTCAAAATTTGACAACCACAATGATGGCTGAAAAATCAAAGGGGATTTTAGTCTAAAAATCTATTTTTTCTTTTATTTTCACCTAAAAAATCATCATAAAAACCTCCATAAACTACTTATGAACCCCAAAATACTCTAAAATCACTTCAAAAAATAAAATCAACTTGATTAAAATAAATCAAATGAACACCGATTTACTTTTTCCATCATATTTATAGGGAAAAAAACCATCATCATCGAACTCCTTTCAAGAAGATGAGTTTATTGACAAAAATATCCTCTTTTTTGAATGACTAGATAGTGACCAACAAACAAATTTCTTCTTTTTTTTTATTATTTTTCAATGATTTTATATCTTCTTTCTCAATCGAGAGACTAAATGATGAACAAAATAAGCTTTAAAATCAAAATAAAAACTAAAAGTACTTTTAGATTTTTTTGGAAGAAGTCAATATATATCTTTTAATTTTATATTTCTACTACAATTTAAAACTTCATTTCATGAAATTATGTCACAAAAAAATTAAATTAAAAATAAAAATATCTAAAAATAAAATAATAATAAAATATTTCTTTATGAAAAAAAAGAAGAAGAGCTTTATCAAAAGTGAAGCACCATAACAAAACTTATATCTTTGTACTGATAATATTTTCTCTACCTCTTATGATTGCCTATCCATTTAATTGTACTGATAATATTTTCTCTACCTCTTATGATTGCCTATCCATTTAAATGGCTAGATTTAGTTGTGTTATTAATGAACAAAAATTGCACCTTAAAAATACCAATATGACCTTAATAACTTGTATTGTCATGGGTTCCAAATAATCATATAACTAGGGCATTGTGGTCATGGGAATCAAATCGAAGGATGGTGGTAGTTAGGATATCATTGAGATGACTTTGTACTGACCTTATCTTTATTTTATTCCGTAGAGTGCGTTGGTTTCCTAAGGACTATGAACAAAATGACGTTAATAGCTCTAACATTTTGGTCATTTTATATGAAATAAATATAATTAAATTCACAAAAAAAATATAAATCATATATAAAGTAAAGAATTGACCGTTTGATTCCTATAATTATTTTTGCCCGAAAGTGTCAGTTTAGATAGCCTTGACTTATAAAATCTAAAAGACTCAAATACCCTAAACTCTTGAGGGTTGACAAGAGGTCATATTAGCCAAGTTGTAATAAACCCAATAAATTATACCTCAAGTCTTTGTTTTTATATGTTTCATTTTCAAGTTTACTTAATAAATTCTGCTCTCTAATTTATTTCTAATTGTTATTTTTTCTTAATTATATTAGAAAAATGTATGAGATGAATATTTATATTTTTAATTTTAATTTATTGTTGTGGAAATGTATAGCAAACAAAACAAATAAATGGTGTTACAAGAAAGCAAAAACAAATCGAAAAATAAAATAAAATAATGGTGAGTAAAAAGAGGAGGTGAAGAAGAAGAAGAAAGAAAAGCAAGAAAGAATAGCGACCTCTTGATCTCTTTCTTTCCTCTCTCTTTGGGGCTTGGTGTTGTTGTTTTTTTTTTTTTTTCGCGTTTTGAGAGAGATACCAGTCTCTTTAACCCTCCATTCTTTTCCTTTATTTTATTGTTAAGCTTCATCTCTCTCTCTCTCTCTCTCTCTCTACACTCACTTGCTCTGAGTGCTGCAAAGAGCAACAAAGAGAAAGAAAAGGAGAGAAAGAGAAAGAAAGAGACGAGAGACAGAGGACAACACATATAGAGATAGATAAATAGAAAGAGAGAGAGAAACTAAGGAATTCACCAAGCTTTCAATACCACAGAAGAGAAAACGATGTCTGAGAGCTTTCTCTCCTTACATACTCTGAAACTCCAAGAGGTACTTGCTTTTTTTTGTGTGTGTGTATATATATATGAGTATGATAAAAGTGAAACATATATAAAAAAGAATTAACCAAATTTAAGGCACGAACAAGGACTCATTTGATACTTGTTGCTCGATCTTTCCCTCTCTCTTACTCTTTCTTGGTTTTAGTATGTTTCTTGATATGTTAAATCTAAGATAGTGTTTATTTCTTGTGTTTTATGGCCGTCTCTAAACTGATCCATATGTAGCAGATTTGATTGACCGAAGAAAGGAAATTACAAGGTTGTGACTTGTGAGGGTGCTACAAAGAAGATAATTGAAAGAGATGATGATGATGATCATCTTCAAGATATTGATATGGGAATAGCTACAACACCTCCATTCCCTCCAATACTTCCGCACTCAAGCTCTCCGATACTACAAAACACTAAGTCCAACCCTTCAAATCATAATTCTATGTCCCAAGATTACCATCAAGGTATCTTTTCCTTCTCGAATGGCGGTTTCGAGAGATCCTCAGTATCTCACCAAGAACATAATCAGCAGCTGCAGCAGCACCATATAGCCCAACAGATCCGCAGGGATAAGCTTAGAGTTCAATCAGGCTATGATCAACCTCCACCGGCATTATTAGGTATTGAAGAAGAAGAGTCAAGTGGCCTTCCGGTCTACGAAACAGCCGGTATGTTATCAGAAATGTTCAATTTCCCTCCTGCTGGCGGACCAGCCGCGGCTGTTGATTTGTTAGATCAGCCCTTGCGGTCTAATTACCGGACTCAGCCACGACAACAGCAACAACAACAACAACCGGTGACAACCAACGATTGGTATAACAGCAACAACACGCAAGGTATGGCAGGAGGAGCTGGTTTGGGGATAGGCAATTCAAAAAATCATAGTAATAATGATAGCCGTGAAAGTTTGGCTCAACATCAGCATCAAATTTCAGGCATTAACGCAGATTCAGCTACAGCCATGCAGCTTTTTTTAATGAACCCATCACAACCAAGATCACCACAATCTCCTTCTCTTTCTCGTCATCAACCCCCTCCTTCAACTTCCTCTACACTTCACATGTTGCTACCAAATCCTTCAAGTTCTCTTCAAGGGTTTAGTACTGTATCAGGTGGGGGATTTGGTGCTGCTAGTGTTATATCTCCACCACAATTCACATGGGTTCCTGATAGTTCTCATGTAGGGGGCAATACTGGTGCTCCACTCAGCAATCCAACTGAGATTAGCGGTGTTGTTGAAGGACAAGGACTTTCTTTATCATTATCATCATCTTTGCAACATTTAGAGGCAGCCAAAGCAGAAGAATTGAGGATGGGAGATGGTGGGTTATTGTATTATAATCAAGGAGCTGGTGGATCATCTTCTAGTCAATATTACAAGAATCTGGGAGGTCACCAACACCATCAAGCATTACATTTACAAGGTGGAGTGGGACAAAACCACCACCAAGTTCAAGTTGGTTTTGGGTCATCATTAGGAGTGGTGAATGTTTTGAGGAATTCAAAGTATGTGAAAGCAGCACAAGAGTTGTTAGAAGAGTTTTGTAGTGTTGGAAGAGGTCAGTTCAAGAAAAGCAAATTTGGTAGACAAAACACAAACCCTAGTTCCAATAACAATCCAGGGGGCGGCGGCGGCTCTTCTTCTTCAACAAAAGATCTCCCTCCCTTGTCAGCTGCTGATAGAATTGAGCATCAAAGAAGGAAGGTCAAACTCCTGTCGATGCTTGATGAGGCATGTGATCTCTCTCTCTCTCTCTCTCTCTCTCTCTTCCCCTCTCCCTCTCCCTCAAGAGTGAAGACTTTTTTTTTTTTCTGGGTTTGTTTATTTGAGTACGTACATCAATGATTTTCCAAATCACACGGACAAACAGAAAATTCCGGCAAGTTTCTCAACAGTATTATAAAAGATTTAAAGATCCCAAGTAGAAAAGCCGGCTGGTGCAATAAGGTTACATAAGATCTAGTTGGTAGAGCTAGCTAGATTAGTCATCATATTATTTTATTTTATTTTATTTTCAATATTTAGTTTTTTTCCACATTGATTGTAAAGGTAGGCGATGTGTTAAGGTTTTTGGTTCGGTAAGAAAATAATAAAAAGTCTACTATTATTAGAAGTACCTATCTATCTAGGCGTCCAGCAAGAAACGACGTTCCTCCTGACTTGGAAGATGACTGTTAAGCCACCATATTACGTAAGGGAAGTTATTATGAAGCTACTGCTGCTAAAAAGATTGGTACCCATCATAGTAATATTGCAGAGAAAGAAAGAAAGCCATTGATATTATATATTAATTAGTTGACCTAGGCGCAGCGAGGGTAGTAGTTCCTTTTCTTTTCTCCTTTCGTTTTTGTTTTTGTTTATGCATTATACAAGCAAGCCTGTCAAATTGGCTGTATTGGGGGAAGGCAGTAACGAAAGAAACACCAAGGATATTCCATGCTCCTATTAGCAATCATTTCAGTACTGTACCACCCTTTGGTTAACGCATTTATTCTCCTCCACCTCCTCCTTCTCTCTGCTATTTGTGTTTTCTTTAAGAACCATGAAAAGTCTTATCAAATATATATATATTTGTCTTTCTTTGTCTATTCGAACCCTTATCCTCTTTCAGTGTCATGAATATCAAATCATGTCGCATGACTTAGTCCTATCATGATTTATTTTCCTCTTTTCTTACACATCTGTTATGTATCTGCAATATGAGGAAGTAGTGAAAACAACCTTTGAGTTTTGTTTACTTCATGGGACTTGATGTGGCAATTTTTCTTATTTAATGCATGCCTTAAATTGTGTTTTTTTATTTTATTACGGTAGTAGTATCAATAGATCCTCATGAACGATATTTTTACAGAAGGAACGTTGCGATTGGTGAAATTTAATCATTGTTTATATATTTAATATGAGGGTCAATTTGTTCTACAAAATTGCAGGTGGATCGAAGGTACAACCATTATTGTGAGCAAATGCAAATGGTAGTGAACTCATTTGATCTAGTAATGGGTTTCGGGGCGGCGGTCCCTTACACTGCCCTTGCCCAGAAGGCAATGTCAAGACATTTTAGGTGTCTAAAAGATGCAATAGTAGCACAGTTGAAGCTTAGCTGTGAGCTACTTGGAGAGAAAGATGGTGCTGGGACCTCAGGCATAACAAAAGGTGAGACACCAAGGCTTAAGTTATTAGAGCAAAGTCTAAGACAACAAAGAGCCTTTCACCAAATGGGTATGATGGAACAAGAAGCTTGGAGACCCCAAAGAGGCTTGCCTGAACGATCTGTCAACATCTTAAGAGCCTGGCTTTTTGAGCATTTTCTCCACCCGTACGTTACTTTTACCTAAATTTCACTATACTAGCTAGCTACTCGAATCATATTCACAACAATCTAGAAAATGGAAACCTAAGAGAGTTGAAAAATCAAAGCATAGGCACTTATTATTAGTAGTAGACATTATAGTAGTAGTCGTAAAAGTTTTTACAGCATAATGATACTTTCTAATTTGTTAACAAGATAGATGCTAACACGAGATCCAAGTTCCCTTGTTTTTTCTCTAGCTTTTTGTCCAAAATGTGCTTAAAGGAACAGTAATGCAGTGTCCTTGGATGTTGTCTCGTCAGCAAAAGCTGTCAAAGGGTTTCTATTTGCTCACTGCTTTTCCCTCTTATACATAAGTCCCCTGCTCCCTTTGCAGACCTCAGAAATTAGTTAATTGTGTCAAAAATAAAATAAAACTTTATTAGAGCATAATTCAACTGACCACCTTTTTCTTTTTCTTCACCTCTCTCTATCTTTCTATGTGAAATCATGATTTTTATGATAAGTAACGCACACAAAATAATAAGAGCGATCGGTGAGTGCATGCAGTTGTTTCCCTTTAAACTTCTCTGAAGCCCCTACTACTGCCTGCTACAAAACACTGCTCATCTTCTCTTCTCTTCTCTTAGATTCTCGTGCCCCATGTAAATATGGTACCCAAATAAAAGCTAGCAATATTGGTTTCTCTTTATTCGGTTTAGGTATTGACTCTGATGTCATTTTCTGAACTCTTTCTCAGGTATCCAAGCGATGCTGATAAACATCTGTTAGCTAGACAGACTGGTTTATCGAGGAATCAGGTCTCTCTCTCTCTCTCTCTCTCTCTCTCTACATATACACACATACCCCTTTTGATCTCTTCTTAAACAAAACAGTAAATATTAGAGTACTATTCATTTAACATGAAAATGTAGATGGTACTATTCTAGAGAGAGAAAAAAAAACAAGAAGGGACCATGAGTAAGTTCAGTAGATTTGCATGGTTCTGGGCTTTACTTTCTCCGGTTTATTTCTTTGCATTCTTTTATAAGTTAAGGGACATAGATAGACTCGATCAGATACAGACATCAAGGGAGGGAGATAGTATTATTTAAGAGCAGAAAAAAGTACAGATGAGATGAGACATGAGAGTTTGCAGCTTTGATTGACTCTCTCTCTCTCTCTCTCTCTCTCTCTCTCTCCCCAACAAATGACACACCACACAACATATCGTATTATCCAACCACACACAAAGATGAAACATTAAAGACAGTGAACAAAAATTTTGTACTTAGGATCATGTTTTATAAACTTGTCGGTATTCTTACTTGCATCTTCTATTTTACCCCCTGCTAGTGGGTTTTTTTAACCTTTGTTACTGTTTTTATTTCCATCTTGTATTCTTGCACCTGCATCTCCTCCTTTCTCGTGTCATTAAACCCTAAAGCTTTATTTCCCTTTTTATTTTTATACTTTAATACATAACTATAGTATTACCAAACAGTATCTAATAATTCATCAAGTGTACTTTAATTTCTTATATATTTTTTTTGTCATTAACTATATACGTGTTATATTATTTGCATGAAAAGCAAGAACCCAAAGCTGCTTTGCTCTTTGGAGAGGGAATAGAAAGAAACAAACATCTATATGTCTATGTCTTTATCTTGTATATACAATAAATAACTCAGAGTGGGTTATATAGGCTGATCATAAATGGAGTGCTTTTATTATTACCATTCTTAAACTGTTCATGGAGATATAGGACACTGTCAAGTGATTCAACAGACTACATCAAATTCGATCCTCTGTTTTTTATGAATATTATTGCATCATCATCATCATCATCATCATCATTTATGTGATGTAATTATTCCTATATTTGTTTCGAAAAGCTTTCTGATTTATAAGTAACTAAATGAGATTTTCAATTTAAAGATTCCAAATTTGAATTATGTTTTTGGTTAAAGAGAAAAATTATAGAATATATAGCTAGAAGTTTTGAAATGGAGTTTATATATATATAAGAGAAGCTTAAATTCGAGACCAGTGTGAATACAGTAGTGTGTCAATGGAGTTACAAATTCATTGATGAAATGAAAAGATTGTTACTTCCTATTATTGTGTGGAGTCCAAAGTTTAATAAACTTCATTTTTAGGCAAAATTATCCAAGAAACCATGCATAGATTTATACTTTAAGCACGAATTAGTATGGCATTCCAATGAATAGTGTGTTGCATAAAATATATAGATGTGCCCTAGCTATCATTCATTAATCATGCGCTTACAATATTTGTCACCTGTTTAATTAAATATATATTGAAGGTTGCTAATCCCATTCCATGTGTTTAGGTTTCAAACTGGTTCATTAATGCCAGGGTTCGGTTGTGGAAACCCATGGTTGAAGAGATGTACCAGCAAGAATCCAAAGAAGACGAACCAGGAGCAGAAGATAGAGAAAGAAAGCAAGCCAACAACAACAGCAACAATAGTGGGCTTGCACAAACACCAACGCCTACTACAACAACGACAGGATCATCAGCACCAGCTGCCACAACAACAACCATCCCATCAGGCAAAAGATCCGAAATCAATGCCAATGAAAACGACCCTTCACTCCTTGCAATCAATAGACAATGTTTCTCGGAAAACCAAACAAAACTCTCCACCTCCTCCTCTACCACCACCACCACCATTATTACACCCATCAATATCACCTCCGCCACCGAGGCTGCACCACCACCTCATGCTGGACAGCCTTTCCATGACTTCGCCGATGACACATGTCGACACGGCAGCATTGTTACAGCTGATTATGGGACCACATCCAGCAATGCCAATGCTGGTGGGTCTACGCTTATAAGGTTTGGGACCACTACTGCTGGCGATGTGTCTCTCACTCTAGGGTTACGCCATGCTGGGAACATGCCTGAGAAGAGTCCTACTTTCTCCGTGAGAGATTTTGGGGGCTGTTGATTAATTACATAATCATAAACTTTTATATAGTACCTTTCAGGGGGGAGCGGGGGGATTTAATCCTATTTTCTGTCTTTTTTTTCTTTATTATATTTTTTTTATTTCCATTCTATGAAGAAAGAAATACATAATGAGATCAAAACGTAGCATATTAAAGCTAGCTAGCTGTACGGATTCTATCGCAATTGTATAGTAGATTGTTTTGCATTTTTCTAATTATGTACGTATTTAACTTAAGATTTTGCCCCCTTATGCTTTTCTCGAATAACTTGATAATAATCAAGTCATATATATATATATATATATATATATATATATATATATATATATAAAGCTATTGTCAAATGTGGGCATAAACGTTTTTTACCTCGAAAAACATCGATGCCTCCAAACCCTTTTTTGCCATCCAAATATATATTATTGTTAATTACCTTAATACACACACACACACACATTTAAGAATGACAATACGTGGAGATGGGCTATAAATTTAGGATATACCTTTGTGATGAGTACTATGATTGAGTAGTGAAAGCTGCTGGTCTGGTATTAGATATTTGTTATAATATTAAAAAAAAAAAAAAAGGAAAAAAAAAAGATAGTTCATATAAGATCATGTGGTTGAAGCTATAGAGACGGATCGATGGTAAGCTTGAATTTAAAGCACATCGATGTGTCACCATTATATATAGTTATGGAGTTGGTGTCTCTTTCCTTTCGCTTACCTCCCAACTAGAATTTTTCACACATAAATATGGTTTTCAATTTTAGCGTATTGTTGGGAGATAAGATGCTCGATAGATTCGATAACCTTATCTAGAAAAGTAAGAATATTTAACTATTAAATACTTTTAAGATTTGCTAATTTGGTTGCATGGTTATAGTCATCTTTCATAAATTTATATTTTGCTTAAGTTGTCTACTTTAGCAAGTTAATAGTTAAGTTTGCTTGGTTCCTTTTTACATTGTTATCTTTGTTTCTTTTCTTCTCTTGTTTAGCCATGTTTTTAATGGCTAATCAATTGCTTAATAAGGTTCTTGTCTTTTATAAATAAATAAAAAACTAAAACATTTGAAGTTTGATATAGCGATTTGTTGTTAATCATTATTCATATGAATAGTGAAGTTTCTAATTTGTTTTTAGTTTATAAATTTTTTTTTGTTTAATTTAGTCTTTCTCTTACCTAATTAGATAAAATTAACCTTTAAATTATGATAGACATGTAAAAGATAAAGAAAAGGGTATGAAATGTAAGATATAAAGATAAAATATATCCAATCCAAAATTCTTGTAATTTTCACTTTGTTCCTGACTTTATTTTTGTTATTTTTAGTCTTTAGATGAGAGAGAGAGAGAGAGAGAGAGAGAGATTTACTTACCTTATACTAGAAAAAATGGTCTGCCTCCTTAAGTGGTTCACTTTTTATGTGAATAATGGAACAAGTTCCCTAGCTATAATTTGTTGATCTAAAATTCATAATAATATTAAATAATTCTTTGTTATTTAAATATTTATTTTTATTTTACCCGTAGTGTAGCACGAGCGGTACACATAACCCTTGTCTTGCTATGATCCCTTCAATGTAGTGTACTAATTGTTCTTGTATTTTTTATATAAAATCAGCATCGTAATAGGCAGTGAAATATACCATATAATTTCAATTAATTAGCTAGCTACAGGCTGGTAGGTTTAGTTATGTTACCTGGTAACCAACACCGATTAGAAACAAAGGTTCCTTAAAACGCACAACAATAATATGTAAAGCAACAAGAACTCTTGACCTAATATGTTGCTTTACTTTTTGGGAACACCATAACTAACCCAAAACAACGTGTATTTGCGAAGGTGTTCTGCTGCAGCCATCATATTGCATTTGAATTTATGGTATCTAACTTCAAGGAAGAAAATTCTACAAGAAAAATAAAGAACTATTCTGGTTCGTGTATGATATGATGTAGCAGCTGTTAAATCGTTGTCTTGATAGGAAAAATACAAACAACCCGAGTGGAGCTCAATGTTTCACTTTCATGGATGTATATATCAAAGCAGCAATGCCATTTTCTTCTATGTAACATTCTTTGATTGTGAGAGTTGCTTGAAAAGTAGAAAAAGGGTTAAAAATAACAGAAAAGAAAAAATAACAAGACCCTATAAGGATCAAGATTAATTAAAATGTCAGGATATGGGACCATCTCGTTTCAATCTTTTCTACTATCTTGGCAGTCAAATAATCACACTAAGCTGCATGAGTCATAAATTTTGAGAGAAAGATTTAACCCGGGTCAATCAAAACTACATCATCTAGAGGGGGAAATTAAAAATAAAACTGGATTTTGATCAAATTATAAGTTAACTTGTTTAATCGATGAGGTCAACTTCAATTAATTTTTTTTAGAGTAAGGCCTGGGCAAAGGACTCGATCAACCTACGTTGATTTTTCTACACTTATGGATCGATGTTGTTAGGGACGAAGGAGACTGGAAGATCATTAATTTTCATCTGTTGGTTTTGTTCATTTGGTCTCGATTTGTTTGCATTTCGGTGTGGGGGGAGAAGTTGGTGCAGATTGATTTACCAAAGCCAGCGAAGAATAAACGGTTGAGATTTTATCCGTGTAAATGTTATCAATGGTGTTCGTAAATTTGGTTTTATATTAAAATTTAATTAATTATTTTTTAATTAGCAACGGAAAATCCGTTGCTAAATTCAAAGTAAATTTTGCAACGGATTTTCCTTTGCTAAATCTGTTGCTGATATTAAAAAAATAATATATATGTAATCCGTTGCAAATCTGTTACTGAATTTAGCAACGGAATTATCCGTTGCTAAATTCCGTTGCTAATTGCCCCTCTTTTTAGTAGTGCCTGTTGAGCAAATTTGAATTTAATAACTCTCCTAAAAAAAGTGATTAAGTTTTAGATTTCTTATCTTAACGTTCAAAGTTAATTTTGAGATGTGATCATTTAGGGATTAATAATTTCTGAATTTATAGAGAAATTTTCGGGAGTCATTTTCCTAGGAATCTCAATTATTGTATTTTGAAACCCGCAAGTGATCAGAGAAGCTAGCATTCATGAAAGTGATTTTTCTCAAAATCTTTAATTAATTAGATTGGCTTACCTAGTCATACACACAGCAACCAAATATAGCAAGTACGTTGCAAACAAAAATGAAGGAGCTAGGACCATGAATTTGTTATCATAGTACAATAAATTTTGTAAAACCCAATGGGGACACAGCCAGATACCCCTCTCCCTCCCTCTCTCTCTCTCTCTAGACTCTAGCTACTGCCTGGCTGCTGAAAGTTACGTCGCCCATTTTAGACTTGCATTGACTTCTCTGTGCCTTGGTGTAAGAGCATTCTCACAGCTCACTGCAAAGATAAAAAAGAAGGAAAGAAATAGGGTTTAATTAATTAAGGTCTGATCACCGAACAAACTGCATATATATATGGAGGACTTGTCTTGCTATTCTTTGGGTGATTCTTCTTTCCTGTAAATGTTGCTTTCTGGTGGGTCTGAGCAGAGTTCTTGAGCATCTGGACTTGAATATATAGGATAGGCGCGAAACCCTTGCTCTGCTACTGCTTCCTCATCGATATACTGCAAGACTAGTTTGATAAGTACTCCAGAATGGTTTCTTTGTCTTGTTCGAACACATAACTTACAAATTCAATGTCAAGAAACTGACAATAAAATGATATATGTGTTTTAAATTTTTAAAGTTTTTTTTTTGAATTAAAACAAGGCAAAGAGAAGGACCACACTCCCACGAAAGCATAAACGAGTGTGAAATTATGTGTGCAATAAAGGACACCAGCTTGGAGTGGACCCCTGGCTTAAAAAAAAATTGCTAGATTGAAAGCTACCCGTCAGATCCAATCCAAGAGACTGTCTACCAACCAGATACCTGTAGCGTTGGGTCCACAATGGAGATGGGACTCATGATTTCTTTTCTTTCTTTCTTTCTTAATTTCTTCTTGGCCATGGCATGCCATGGCAGGGCCCCATTCTTCTTAGCTCATGACAGTCTTACAGACAAATAAAGTGAGCTGCCTGGATGCAGCAAGAGGGTAGGGTTTTCTGTAGATAGCCTCTAATTCAGCCCAGGTGGGGGTGCTGCTAGGGCTTGGACAGGGTATGGACCTTGGAAGCCGAAACAAACCCTAATTATTACTAAACATTTCAGGTAAAGAAATAGGAAATTCTGATGAAGACAGCAATAATGGATACTTTCATAATTGAACTAGAATCTCTATCAAACGCAGGCATCCAATCCTTTCTTTTCGAAATACATGGAGGGAGTATCAAGATTATATTTCTCATTCCATTCTATATTTCTTCACCGAAAAGTCCATCAAATCTTTAGTTAGGTTTAGAAAAAGCTCATAAGCTCACAAAAAATTTTATGAATGATATTAATTCCTGTGATTTTCCATATTATAGGCATGCATGGTGTTGATGAGTAATTAACTACGATGTATAATCTTAAGAAATGAGTTAAGCTAAACAAATAACAATTTGTTGCTTGTTAGAATACTCATATGCAACTCGAAGCTGATTAAACTATTAAATGATTGCGTCTCTTAACATTATAATCAGTCCCACACTCTTCTTTTGAAAAAAAAAATGTATGAATCCATGCTCTAGTTAATTAATTTCTAAGTGAATAATTGATAGGATAATATTTTTTACTGCTCTGGATAACAGGAAGACTCTCAAGCTATCATTAATTGTTTTTTATATATATTTATTAATCAATGAAAATATTTTATTTTATCATGATTTATTCTTTATAATAAAATTTATTTTTTATTATAGATGATTGATTTGGATTTCTAACATATTTCTCAAATAATAAATATGGTGTAAGAGATGACGTGTTAGGCTGAGGGATTTTCTACAGTCTTGGACAACATAAAATTATTGTTCTAACCAATATATCTTTGACTGAATCGAAAATATGAATTTAATATCAATATGCAAACGTTGACTTAAAATATACCGCTTGCCATTAAAATAAATAAAGAAAGGTAGAAATCAAACTTGAGATTTCAATCCTCTTACTTCACAATAGTTTTCTGTTTAAGAGGAGTAATCATCCGCAAGAATTTCTAACGACATGGTTAAGGATGATAATTTAATCTAAATATATGTGAGTTTTGTTCGATAATTACCTTATTTTAGGTAATATATAATATATGAATATTATAGAATTTGACATGATTTCCAACTCAAACCAAAAATATTTATATTTTTTTAATGTATTTTTCAATATTGATATAATACACGTCCCGTGCGCTTGTGTGTGTGTGTGTATAAAAGCTTTTAAAGATTTGAAAGATCATGATAAAAAAATCATATGCAATGGCTAATTGTATATAAAAAAAAAAAAGTAATTCTGCTTCGAAAATAATGCTACAAACTTACTGCTACGCACTACTATATAATTATTCAAAAACATCACACTCTAAAGGAAGAAGAAGAAGAAAAGGCATCTTGTACATCTTTGTCTGTTGCATAAAGAAGTCTCAATGTATGCTAATGACTTTTTAGCACTTGACACTCATCTTCTGTATTATATATTTGGTATTGCTGAGATTTTTATAATTTTAAAAAAATAAATTTAAAAAATTATAATTTTTTCCTAGAAAATTGAAAACAAAACTGTGATTTATATGGTTCAACTAACATCTTAAATTTAAAATTGAAATAAAATACATATACGGCACCACGTCAACAAACACAGACCGAGTCAAGAGTCGTGTCGAGAGTTAATTAGGAGAGAAATGCTTCTCCAATTTCTGGGCCAAGTGGAAGCCACATGATAGTGATATTTAATACAACGAGGCCCAACATGGTGTTAGTACCAATCTAATTTTAATGACAAGGGAAGCTCATATGCCCCACGTCCCCGACATGGGCTGGCAGCAAGAACTCAGAGCACATTCACCACCTTCATCTGCAAACAAATTTAACGAGGACCACCGAAAAATTGAAAGCTTCTTCTGTTCTACATCTCACATAGTGCAATGAAGCTGTTCAATCATCATAGACTACCAACCCCACTGCCGTTATTGTTCCTTCTTCTTCATTTGCCTTAATGTTATGAACAAGATTTAGCAGGTATTTTTATTTTCTTACCAGCTTTTAGTACTTTGGAGGACCACAAGTCCTAGAAAAGGTAATGGTGAGATTCAAATTTGGGTTTTCAGAGTGGAAATAGTGCTAGCAACTAACCTTGTCATGGGAAGAAGATGCTTTACACACGAACAGTGGTAGTTTTTAGCCCTGGATTTGAACTTGAAACCTCATTTCTTTAACAGTGTACGTTCAAGGGGTTATACCAGAAGAAAAGAGGAGGAAGAAAAGTATCAGTTGGTGTGGTAGTGTTATTATTACTCGATTTTACAATGAGTACTTGTTTCTACACATTACTGCAACGGACTGTAATTGTCAAAAGATGAGTTCTTGAAATTGTAGCTATCGAATGAACAGAAGAAACCAACAGAAACAGTAGCATCAACAAAAAAACACAGCAAAAGACAAGATAACAGAGCTAGGTAGCAAGTCAGTTTAACCTCTGCGACAAAAAAACATGGCAAGCAAAGCATATTCGTGCTCTCCTCAGCCTCATCATTTGTGTGCACGTGCAGGTGGGGTTGAGGGGCTCAGTATTCAGTTCTGAGTGGTGATGTCCTCGGAAGCATACAATAAATTATAAAGCTACTATTTTGGTTTGGTTCATAGATTCTTCTCTACTTTTACTCCATGTTTTCATTAAATTTTTACTTCCCAGAATGAAAGATTGTCCTAATTATATGCAGGACTGGTGCTTCCAACCTTCTACTGCAATTTGTGATGGTGTCAATTGTTTGTGCATGAAAACCAACTGACACATTAAAGAAGTAGGCGCCAGTGTTTTCATGTGTTATTAGATTATCCATTGCGTCGTCGTCGTCATCACCACCACCACCACCCATTACCATCAAGCTACTGTAGCATGAGCATTGTAAAGTTCATGGACTTGTCATCTCCTGCTAAAGGACTAGCATTTGACATTTCTGCTGTCGGGCATTGATGAAAAGGACTCTGAGGGAGAGGAGACCAAGGACAAATATCATAGCAGCACCCTCTCTTTAAACATGACTGGTGTGACCTACATGAATATATGGTAATGCACCACAAGGTGCTGTGGCCAGTAAAGGTCACGTGATGAATGATGTAGGAATCATAAATCCAGGGAACTTGTTAGCCAGGTATCCTCATTTACCACAGCATATACGGTATACAGCACCTTATTTTGACAAAACATTCTGTGTTCGATCTCTTCAGAAATTGGAATCAGGTAGTTACTGGCTTACTGTTTTGTCAGTTGATAAAAAGAAAATGGCAACATCCGAATCTACGTAGAGCATTTGCTAAATTGAGCAGTTGAGCTAAGAGTGGTAAAATGGTGAAAGATGAGAGGCCCATTTAGAACAGTTAATGGGCTACGAGGCATTCTATTATAAGCGCATCCTTCTTCTTTTTTCTATTTTTTAGAAATACAGGGATGGAACTTTGGAAACCAAACTTTATTATTGGTATTTTTTAAAACTCAGAAAATACTCAGGAAACTATTTTAAGCCCAAGTCCAGGTGAATCTGCGTGCCATCAGAGCAATGACCTCACGGTAGAACAACTGGAGGTCACCAAGGTCATCCAGGCAATAGGTTTGAAGGCAACGAAGGTAATAAAATCAAAACCCTACTTCATAACAGCACAGCATAGCAGAAACCAGACATTACAGATGTAAACCCTTTTGATAGCAGCAGCAGCAAAGCAGTTCATACCAAATAGAATATCAGGGGAGGATAAATCCTGGGTTTCCAACCTTGATTAGAAGAGAACCAGAACCTACATAATAGTTATACCGAGGGAAAGCGCTCCCAGGCCATAAGCCAAGCACTCAAACATAACAAAAGATGCATCAGGAAACAAAGAAGAACCTGAGATGGCCAGAATAGAAAAGACTCTACGTGACCTGACCACAACCTGATAATAGAACAGGAGAAAAATAAGCAAGCTCAAGTGTGACCTATGAGCAAAGACCAGCTCCTGTAATCTGACTTCAAGCATGAAGAACTCGTCAATAAGATTCATTTCTGTTGAATGGCGCTCCTTAATGTAGAAAGTCTAGCAATGACCATCAGCCAATTACTTGAAGGTGTAACTAAAGGAAACTTCCAATTCATTTTTTTAAATGATTTTCACCTCAAGAAGCCAATCTACATTCATCAATTGAAATGGAGTTTTACACACCTATAGCACTCTCATCAAAAACACTAGAAGCAGTCAACACATATCACACCATTGTTTGCCTCCCCAGAAGGATTCTCGGTGTTAGCTTTTCTTTTATATTTTGAGTTGACACAAGTACTCTATATAACAACATATCATTTAAAGTTGCTGCTCTCACTCAGATTTGCACTCTTTTAAGTCTCCTGCCTTGATGTCATTGACCTATCTGGCTGTTGTGGACTACCTTGTGTTTCCGTGTATGGTCTAATGAAAGTCCTTCGCCACCAGACCTCAAAGGCTCTCTGAAGATTTGGGCAATTATCACCAGCCTTTAAGAAAGTGCCCAACCAAGCAAGCAAAATGCTCCGTTGGTTCTCCAGGGGTAGTGTGAGAATCGTCCTCCCGATACCTTCCTCCACTACCTTTCTATCAAATGACCTGCACCCATGTTGTAACCAACTGTAGTCATTGATCAATGGCTGCAACCAGGTTTGTAACAACAAGTGACGAGTGTCTTTTGAAGGTAGCAGCTCCCCTCTTCCAATTCCAACAAATAACCTGGATGTGATGCAGCTAACATGGTAACGAGACACTATAGGTAGCTTTGAATGCAGGGCTGCCAACTCTTGCTGGCTAGACCACATTAGAGCAAACTCATCTGCTGCTTGTCGGTCAGCTAAAATCTCAAGCAACCATGAGAGATTGTCAGCTTCAAGAGCTATTTGCTTTACCACAGGTTCCTTATTGTCTAGAGGCTTATCAGAAAATTCAGGTTCAGCAGCTTGCTTAAACAAAGATAGAAGTGAATTCAAGCAACTTCTGCAGGAGCTATAAATAGTATCGTTGCAGATGTCAGAGGAATCTGTGTAACTTGGAAGGCTGTTATTCTCCCGAAGGAGCTTCAGGACTACGGATTTCATTTCACGTCTGCCTTTCTCCTCATTGCTTTTGAGAACTAGCTCCATTATGTGAGAAATTGTATCTTTAGGTGGGTTAGCAACATTAGAAGAGACTCGTTTCAAAACTGGTGTGACCCCAATACCTTCATTCTGGAGCCTTATAACCGAGGAGACCACTTTCTCTTCTTCTTCATCCCCAATCCATGGAACTGCTTCCAAATACTCCAAGCATGACTGGATGCATATGTTGAAGCTAAGAAGTTCAGCAACCTGCAAAACAATTCCATTGATGGACTTTAATGGGCGTAAAACAGTTTCACAAACTCCCAGAAATGTATTAAATGCTTAGGGGAGCAAGGGAGGGTATCAACAAAGGTTGAATCAATACATGAAAACTAGGCTCAATTGTCCAGTAGAAGCCCTATGTTTGAAAGGAAGGAACTAACACATGGACATCAATTCAGAGTCTCAACAATATGCTGTTCCTGGATATAGTGATAAAGCACGGTGAGAAAGCATACAGCGACCAAGACAAGAGAGAAAAGAAACATGCGAAGGAACTAAAGTGGTCTGTCATGGAAAGGCAAGAGAAGATCACTTAACCACTACCAAACCACAACTTTGTACCTTCAAGGCGTAGATCTAGCCATTCATAAGATCTGGAACATTGTGGCCATGGTTAAGAATGGTATTATTCAACTTGAGAAAAGAAATTAAAGGGCAGCCCAGGCTTAGTGTATTTGTTAATATTAACAACATATTTACCCCCTTTTTGTAATAAAACCCCTTGAGCTTTCATCTTTCTCAATTTCAAACTCGAATCAATTTTGCAACTCAAGTGTACCATCGTTGGCATTTGAGAATCGTTCATAAATATGACAAATTATAAGCCAAAATTCGGTTCAGTTAAATAATGGGCTTACACTGATGTCTCAAGTTACAAGTTACCCCTAAACATTCTGGTTTCCTTGACACATGCCAAGTTGTAAGGAACATGATACAATGATAGTGCTACAGGAAGCATTTTGTTTAGCATGTTATATGTTAGAAATCAAGACAGTAAAAAGATTAGAGAATGTCAAACCACAAGGTTAAGCTATGCACATCAAGAAGTCAAGTCCAGGAATGGTAAATGTTTATGTTCAACATATGACGTGAAGCTCTAACTCCTAAAAGAAGGCAGTTAGGTAGCAAGACACAGGCATACAGACCCAATCATGGTAGTGTTCTAGTCAAACTGAAAACAGAACAAAGAAGAACATGTGGATTATGGCTAGCTCAGAGCAGCAAAGGTTTCCAATGTCAAATGTAATTAAGTTAGCCTTTTGTATCTAGTATATGAAAATATAATAATAATGAATGCATCACCTACCTGTCTACCATATACATTTGCCCATGTTATTTTTGGTTTGGGGAAGCAGGACTTCATGCTCAATGTGAAGAACAGATAATTGGAAAGTTGAAAGTAGTGAATAGTCTAGCGGGAAAAATTAGTTTGTCGGAGCAACCAAAAAAGGAGGTGCAATGTGGAAGAAAGAAGCAAAGTTCTTATTTGTAGTGAAACAAGTGAAACAGCACTTTGATGAAGGGGCTGTCCTAATAATCCCAAAGATCCAAATTCAATTTGGTTGGTAAAATGCTAAAGATGGTTAAGGGCTCAAAGGGTTCTTAAACAACAATAACATGTCCCAAAACAGAGGATTATCCTAACTAATGACAAACTCAAAAGCAAAACTGTATTGATTCTTGGAAAACCTCCAAACAAATCATATACTAGCAGAAAGATAAATGTGTCTAGGCTCTACTGCTTCAAACAGTGCATGAAGTGGAGCTTCCTAGATAGAGAGCTATGGCAATTTTACTCTCAAGTGAGCAGGCTGTCAGGGAAACCGAAATCTCTCCCTACCATTAATTTTAACTTGCATCATTCTTCCTCCTTTGCCAGAAAACATCACATCAAGCTTTTGGAATTGTTATTTGCAGGTCACTTACATGTGGAAAGGGCCTCCACAGCCAATGAAATGGCCAAGATTTTGCCAGATACAATATCCACAACTTAGACTTGAAAAATAGGTGTAGATGGTTGAAGATTTTATGTCGAAAAATCTTCCACCTTGAAGATTTTATCACCTAGTAGAAGCTACTAGTTTGAATTTCGTGTTTAGATATAGAAGTGTAGGTTTTGTTTTTTTCTTAGCTTGGAGGGATTGTTCCAAGTATAAAAAGGTTAGTTTTTGTTAATGTCTTGGGAAAGTTAGCTTGTTTTTGGTTCTCTCTCTCTGGTGGATTCCACTGAGTGATGATGAGCTATCCTAAACTCTTATCTCCTTGTCGTGTGACGAGATTTGTGACTTTAATAATTGTTCATTCTCCTTAGAGTTGTGATTTTCTGTATCTCCAAAGGGTTGAACATCATCTATCCTACATCTACCCATCCTCCAAACTTCCATTCCCATCATCCATCTTGACCATAATTTCGTTGGCACCAGCCTCCGGAATTTTTCCAGTATCACACTTGGTGCCTGGTTGTAAGCAAACTAACAACAGCACTTAATGGCACATCGATAACATTTTTAACTGTCTTGTATTTCTATGAGATTTCTCGTCTTGCAATTTTTGAAGTACAAAACTTACTTATCTGATATTAACATAGGTGCAGCAACAATCTTAGTTTTCCACATTCTATTCTTGTTTGTCAACTTCTTGGAAGTGGCTTTAACTGCAACTTATTTTGTAGAATTACATACCCTGCATCTCCACCCAGTTGATCAAAAGAGTGATTCTATTTCTAGACGTATCTAAAAACACAATGGTGGCAGTGAACATTTCTAGGATGTAGTGATGAACAAACACAGTAAAAACTTGAAGCAGAGAAATGCAATGTCTAGAAAGGATTAAGCCTAGAAATAATGTGAAAAATAGTGTAAATTTGAAACTATTAGCATGTACATGGCGGTTAAAATTGGCTACAGGTAGGCAACAGTGCTATTATGGAAAGAAAAGGAAAAAACTAGACACCAAGCCTTGTATACCATTACAATGAAAGTAAACATTATTTCTCTGTTCTCAAGTCCCAATCTTTTTTTTTTAAGCATCAAATATTTTGTTGCTCAAAGTAGCCAACAGAACTTTCCCAACTAATTAACCACCTACACCAAGTACTTATCAACAATTACAATACCAACTATCCTTAAACTCAAAATTAACAGTGTTATCATAACCCAATTGATTCTGGTTCTTAAGACAAACTAGCAGGCTGAACACTTGGAGAGACAAAGAGTTGTGACCATGCACTTGGTGCGGCCTAGTTGATCATGCATTAAGGCACAGAAAAAGAGATTGGGACATGGAGCTTATCCTAAACCCTTCCTCACTAACCCCATCTTTTAACAGCTTCAGCAAAGGTCACTGTATATTGGATGCTGTGGAGGAGGGGGTGCATGGTCTAGCCAGATCTTCCAAGGTAACAGGTATGTTCTTCATTACATGCTAAATTATAATCCCACAAAAAAGCTCTCTCCTGAACTACCCATGATGTAATATAGGCTCTTCAGAGCAACAAAAGGACAATCAATTACCATTACAAGCTCGACATTAGCTACATAAAAGAAAACAAGATGTATACAGAAAAATTGCAATAAACATAATGAAATGAAGGAATCTATTGCCAGTAAAATACCTTGAGAATTCGAAGCACGCGTGAGACACTTTGCTTGATCAACCTCTGCTTCATCTCCTTGCAATACATCAGTCCCACAGTTTCAACATATATCTCAACATCCTCACAATCATCGATCTCAAGACAGGACAGATTAGAATCCTCTTCAGAAAGCTTATCTGCAAAAAAGCTGCTATTCTCCACTAGAACATTCTTGTGGACACTCAACTTCACACAAAAACCCTGCTTTCCAAGTAAAACAACCTTCATATCACTGGTTCCAGGTTCCCCAAATTCAATTGCCACCTTCCTTGGCAAGCTTTCTATCTTGGGCCTGGGAGTTCTCTCGCTAACAATAGAAGCACTAACACCAGGTGTATCAGAGCCACAATTTCGTTGATCATCAGAAACAACTGATGATCTTAATGGAGTTGGTGGTGCCTTTCTCTCATTGAATGGGGTTCGTTTCTTTTGGACGGTGGTCTTAGGTGGTGGTGAAGAGGGTTTGGTTTTGTTTAAAGGATTTTGAGCTTTAATGGTCTTTTGAAAGACAACAGGAGAGGGACAACACCAAAAACCCTCTGGAGTTACGGCAATTGGGACATTTCTAATCTTGGTTTGGCCTTGTTCTACCTTTGTAAGTCTAATTTCAGCCATGTCTCAGAACAGCTCACAGCATTTACTCAAATCAATATATGATTAGTTTTACAAGGATAATAAGATTACAGCAACCAGCTGGTTTTCCTTCAAAGGTACTCAAGGAAAAAAAATTATTGAAACTGAAAAGCTGTAATTCAAGTCAATCCTGGGAATCCCAAAGTCAAAATTTTATTTTCTAGAGAGCAAAACAGCACTACAAAACAAAAAAGTTAGAAGCAACTGATAAGTTTTTCTTGGAAATTGAACAACTTAAAATTCAATATACTCCAAATTACAACTTCAAGAAAACTAAACACAGAAAAATCTTAATCTAAAGCTAGTAAAAAGATAAGAACACAGTTCCAAAGAGTTCGAATACAGCGAAAAAACTTGTGCGTGCAGAAATCGGTACTCCACAAAAGCACAAAAAGCCAAAGAAAAAAAATTATACAGGTTCTCCTATCTACTCAAAATCTAAACTAGATCGGGTAGTGGACAAAAATTCATAAGAAATACACAATAAGGAACCATAAACAAGCTTGAAAGTTAGTAACTTTGGAACCCCAAAACACTAGAAACACACCAAAATTTGGAAATTTAGAGACTTCCTAGAAAACCCATCTCTTATCTCTTATTTTTGAAGGCCACAAGTGCCTAAAATGATTGAAAGATAGCTCTGCTGTCAAGCATCAAGGAAACCATGAACAGAGAGTTGCAGGGTGGAATAATGAGTGTAATGTCTCTTTTAACTGTAATAAAAACGGGAATGAAAAAAACCACCCCACAAAAGTGACAAAACACACTCACACTCCCCCTCTAATGAAGAAAAAGAAAACTAAAGTAGTTATGGGCTCATTGGTTTGTGTCCATCTTATGCTTTTGATGATTGTATGAAATGCGGGTCTCAGACACTCAGTCTGTGCATGTCTTCCCCTTTTTCTCTCTATAAATATTCTCTTTCTTTCTCTCTCAAAAAAAGCACTTTCTCAGTGACCGGAACATGCTTGTCTCTCATCATCCTTTCTCTTTTGATGTTTTTTAATACTTTTATTTTTGGTTTCTTTATGTTTTGTTGCTTTTGTAGACCGTTGAGGATTAGCTGAAAGAGACCACAGGTTTCATCCTTCGTGTGGTTGTGCCTTAATGAAATGACATGAATATCCTCATGGGACTACCAGATGAGGTGTAAAGATTCATGAACGAAGGTGATTTGATGAGCATTTAGAGGAATCTTGATGACTCCAAACAGTTGAAGTATAACCAGCTTGGATAAAGTTAGGGCTAAGTGAAAATGATGGATGGTCCAAACTCTAACTACTTGTGTTTTCTTCTGTTTTGGTAGGCCATAATTTTGATATTCTTATTTGTTTCTTTTGATTTGATTTGATATTTTTAAAGTACCTAGATATTTTTAGGAATATAATAAAGATTATTAAAATATTTTTGTATTTGAAAATATATGGTATTTTATTTTATTTTTATATAGCACATCCAATTAAAATAATTTAAAAATATAAACATTAATAATTTAAAACTAAATAAAATCTAAAAAATTTCAAAAACATATTCGCAATTTCAAAGAGTCCACAACAGTGGACTACTCATGGAAGAGATTTTACTGAAGCAAAGGTAGATGAGTTTTGCTCATCTCCAAGAGAGGTAATTGACGAATTGGTGGTAAAGATCAAATCAGAACTTAAAGGGAAGAAATTTAATTTGTGGGTTCATGATTAGCTTTGACTAGTGAAACAAAGAGATGCTGACAAAATTTAGGACCACTGATCCAAGAGGGGTACAGACATGTGTTAGGTTATGGCATGATCTTGATGGATAATCAATATCTCATTAACCATATAAATAACCTTGCTCCATGGACATCTAGTTTGGCGAATTGGTTGGAAAGAATATGTCATAATCCAAAATAGATGATGGGCTTGTTCATCATACTGATGGAGCATTTTCACTTGAGAAAACAGGTCGTAAGTAAAGATTATCATAATTTGTTGGCGAAGTGGCCTATTACAGATGAAAAAAATGCAGAGTGCTACTAGAAGAAGAAATGTTCAATCCATATACAGCATCTTTCATCAATGATTAATATGCCACAGCAAAATCTAATTCAAATCGCCATCATGGTATGAATGGGTCCAGTTCATGTGACAAGAGGAGGATCGCTCATCCTGCTCGGAGGACATGTTGCATCCTCTCTGTTCCTTGTTAAGTTTCCATCGTGCTTTATCAAAAGGAGAAGAAAACATCATTTCCCAGTGGCGAGATTGCATCTAAGACAGAGAGAGGGAGGGGGGGAATTGCTAGGGAGACAAAATATTCGAGGGTAGTTTTGAATCTTTTGACGTGGCCCTTTCTTTCTTTCTTTCTTTCTTTCTTTAGAGGATTTCTTTTGCATTGATTATAAAGCTAATAGATCTTGCCATCTGGCTTGCTGTGCGATATTACAGAGATTACAAATGATGATGCTGCGTTGAGAAAAAGAGAGCACGTTTTCATCATCAATGGCACAAAAAAGAAATCCATGGCAAGATGGATCTTGCTGGAATTTTGGCCCACCATTGCATCACCCTTCATGTGTCGGTCTTAGAATTGTGTGTCAGAATTCTGTTCTGTTCATTGACATGAAAAATGGACTCCCTGGCACATGCCAGTTTAACTTTACAATATTCAAGTGATTCTACAGCTCTTTAAATCCATGGCAAGATTAATCATGCCTTGTTTGCACAAGAAGCAAGCTCACAATGAGAGGCCAAGCAATTGTGATGGTGGAGGAATTATAGTCAACAGACAACTCTAAAGTTTCCTCTCTCTTTTCCCTGCATATCATATATCTAGTCAACTTGTCATTAGTGTGCCTCCATTTTTCTAGCTAAAATTTCCTCCCCAAGAACGTGTTTAGCCTTGACCAATTTCATCAGTTAATTTTATTTCTAACTACCTACAATCTTACACCATGCAAACATGGGTAGCTTTGTACTATAGCATTGATTCGGTTCAATTATTTTGATCAACTATCGGTTCTCTTCCAAGGGAGAAAATGACCTTCAGCTGCCCGCTGATGTGCAGCGTAATGTGCTTCTTATTCTCAATCAATAAGATCATTTTCCTCACCTAACATAATAAATGAGAAATCCAAGTAAATTAGTTAACGATGCATAAAAGCTCCTCCAAGTTTCATGTTGGAGGCTGCTGTAAGGATCATAAAACCATATATTGCACTTGGTATATGCTGGTTATGGATATTCTCTAATCTCTACTGATTAGTCACTCGTTTATATAATACACTCCATGTAGTTTTTCAAGACTTGGGTAGAATTGAGGTGGCTCTAGCACAAAAGAAATTCAATTTGTCAAAAAAAAAAAAAAAAAACACCATTATTGCAATTGATATTAATTTGGAAAGGGGAAAATAAAGTTTTGGTTGGAATCCATCTCTTTCTTCTGTTTTTTTTGGTGTTTTTTCCCTCTGAAAAATTCCTTGTCGGAAGTGTTAGCTTCAGTTGAGGTAACAGACAGACAGCAACCTTATCCATGAAAACAACAGAAGCAGCACAATGAACAGAAGTCCAGCAAGCATGCAATGCGATGTCTTGGACAAGGCAGCTAAATTTCTTGCAATGCCTGCGTCTTATTTGTTCTTTTGCTACCCAAAATCAGGTTAGCCATGTGGTCATGCTCCTATCATCCTTCCAGTCAGCTTCTTAACATAAACAAGTCCTGCCAAAAGTAAAATAATTGCGCAAGTCTGAATCTGCCAGTGCCTTTTTGTGTTTTTCAATTTCTTTTGGAATAATCATGGATTGAATTATTTATTTTTCAGATCTACTCTTATCTTTTACGAGAATTATTTGTAAGGTAATTAGGGCAGTAGGACTCGAATTTGAGTCTTCCAAGTTGCATCCTTTCATGCTTTGAAGTAGAAAGCACCACTGGTAAATGCCTGTTGACATTGGCCTCTACCCTTAAATAGACCAACCTGATCGTCAAGTTGCAAGGCTTTTTCAGCCTGGAAAATTTTTAGTAAAAGCAATCTTGCATTCATAAGTGAATGAGAGGATGGTCAACAAAATAAATTAATGGTTAAATTGGTTGGACCTTGTGGTAATTGCTCCAAATAAAAAGAATAAATAATGTCAGCTAGATATAATTAAATAAATGCATAAGAAGTTGACCATAAAGGATTAATCCCCTCCCTTGATCCATCACTTTGATGCCTAGCTTTGAAAGAGAACAAAATGGCAACAACCATAGCATTCAGCTTGTGTTCTCTACTAATGGCTGCACTCTTTGGTTACTCTGCATCAGTCCAGCTAAATGACCCTGGTACTTTGCTTGCTTTGATGATCCTTTCAGCTATATGCGTTTCAAAAGCTAGTTTTCTTCAATCTTTTGTTCATGCTTGTGATTTTTATTTTATTTTTTAAAAGATTGGTACTTTTGGCTCCCCCTTTATGCTTGTGCTTGTGCTGTTAATCTGGTGAACTGGGCAATCTCCAATACAACAATCAGGCAAATTGCCAAGGTGACATTATGGTTTGCTGCACTCTTGTTTGTAAAGGTTGTAATAGAAGATTATGTGAATGGAACAGCTGGCTTCTGGTCATTAGATCTGAGTGAGAGGGTTGTAAGGGAGAAAACTGGAAGTGGGTTGGTTCTAATTTCCATGATTTTGCATTTGGAAGCATCATCAGAACCTCAACATTCCAAGATGCCAAGAAAGAGAAGGGAGTTCCCAAGATCTGTTGAATATGGTAAACGCGTTGGACCTCCTTTTTTCTTCTTCTTTTGTTAAGACATTAGACCTGCAAAATTGATTGTTGGGTTTTATTTGACACTAAACTAAAGAAATGTCAATGCAGGGATGGCAAGCTTGGTGATCTTCAGTTTAGGACTTCCTTTTGTTTTCTTTGTGATTCATGATGGAGAAATGAAGTTTGATCATATCAAGGAACAAAACAATGTGAAATCCTTTTAAAATGGGACATTTCTGATTTTGCTTGCACACTGTTAATTTGTTCCACCAGACTCAATTGACAACTTCCTCCTCGCAAAGTTTCAATTTGTAGGGCTGCAGTGGTGGGATCACAGCACTTTGTTCATTTTTAACTCTCCTACCTTTACCTAGTCTAATTTCAGCCATGTTCAAAAACTAGTGACATTTGTTAAAATGAGACACCTAACGATCACTTCACCTGCATTGCTTCAAAAAACCTATACGAAAGAGAAATGTAATCTAAAGTTTGCAGAGAAAAACAATTTTATCCAAATCAACTCAGTGTCTAAACTACTAAACTAGATCATGTCTCTGACAAAAAGTACAAAAACAAAGAATTTATGACAAGCACATCAAGAACAGTGCAAATAAGTAAATGTTTAACAACTTCTACACCATCCATTAGAGTTAGCAAGTTTGATACTCTTACGCATGAATAATTATAGATGCGAGGGAAATAAATGGGAGAGGGAAGAAAAGATGAAACTGAACCTTCCAAAAAATTAAAAAACTTGCAAATTACAAATTTATCTCTCAAAATTGGTACTTGACTGATCCCTGTAAAGCTCTTACATCACATGGAAGACAATGCTAGAGCCCCTGTTGATTTATACGGGTAACAGAGAAACCCAGATTTCACCTGCAACGAGTGGCAGTGACTTTTAATCTATTTTCAATGCAAGCCATCCCAGCTCATGCAAACCAAAATGTACTGGGAAAACCACGAGCATTCTTAAAATCAACTCTGGTTACATTACATGTTTTACAGAAGCTTAGTTTCTCCAGTAACATTTAGAATGATTATGCGGAAACTTGGCAAGCATGGTTATGGAGCATTATCTGAAAACTAGTAATTTATGTATTAGCATGAAAAAATAGCCACAACAGGCGAGCACATATACCTACAATCTTAAAACCGGGGGGGGGGGGGGGGGGCGCTAAAACCTTCTACACTTTGCACTAAACTCCATTACTAGCAAACAAGCCAAGATACAATTACGGACGTCCTCTTTTATGGATGAAAGTGTATCAATAAATGAGAATAAACACTAGCTACTTGCCGGGGCAACTAGGAAAAAAAAATTCATCACGAAGATGATTGTAGCTCCAAGGACAGTAGGCCTCTGCCTCCATTGCTCGGGACTTGGCCAATATCTTGTCGGCTTGACGCCAAATCCACCCAACCTGCTTATGATTTGATCAGCCAATAAATACCAGCAAGGAATAATATCCTTGAACAGATCCGAATCTGATTCTCATGTCAGGATCTCCACATCCCCTTATTTCAAGCAGGGTAGGGCAAGATATAATTTAGGATTTAATAGAGGCGGCCTCGGCACTTGGAAGCTCCACAATGGCAAGGATAGCCTTCTCCAGGCAGCAGCTCATACCGATAGTTGTATGTCAGTTCTTCACCAAAAGATATCTGCACATGATATGGTTAACCAAATAAATGAAATGTACTAATAATCTACCTGAACACAGTACTCAGTCAATAAGTTCTATTACAAATAGATGCAGTATGCCTTGAACTACATCGACGTAAAGATAAATCCCAACTACATCAGGCACCATGAACGGGCAAAGAGCCCAAAAAGTATCCCACAAAATACCCTTCCCTTGAACTAACAAGAAAGTCAATATTCTTAAAAGTTTCATATAATTTTTTTAGAAAAACGTATATAGATCCTCCACGTGTACAACAATTGATATTCAAGAAGGAATAAGGAGACTACTTACATCCCGACTTGCATAAAGACCAATATGAGCACGCTGACAATCCATGCTGTTGACCAGAACTTGGTGGTTTGCAAGATTTGGCATGCAGCTGCCAACATAAACACATGTCCAGTGTAAATCAACATGCACAGCCTCATGCAGATGAATTAACAGGCCAGAAAAAACTGGAGACAACTAATCAACTACCGAACCCTGTTCCATCATCTACCTCACTCTCGAGGCTTTTCTTCCCTTAAAATATAGGATAACACATTCTCTTCATATCTTGATGCATTTGAAAGTTTATACGTTAAAATATAAGCCAATAGCTAAGGCTTCTAACTTTGATGAGCATGTTGTGAATTGACCCCACTCCTTAAAAAGGAGAAGCAGGTGAATGGTAATGTGTTTTATGGCTATTATGAAATTATCACCTCCTTTTTTCCCTTCTCGCAAAATCTTAAAACCATCCCACCATCAAACTAGAAAAAAAAGAGGCTATAGAGATGTCCTTGTGCAATCATTAGGATGTTGCTAACCGTCACTTAAAATAACAAAATGTCTAGCTGTACTTAAAAGCAAGAACCTCACATGTAGCGCCCTCTATAAAAATTCTTTTTAATATTTTGTTTACTGGTTCAATAAAAAAATTCGTTGGATACATCAACAAGGTATCAGGTTCACTGGTTTGCAGTTCTGGCCAAACAGTTAGCTACTGCATGAGATAAAGGCCATGAAGGTACTGGTTCCATGAATGGTCCCCCTCAGTTCCCTGATTCAACAAAGTCAATCAGGTCTTTTAAGAACTACCTTCTGGATTTGCTTGATGTTTCTCATATGTTAGATCTTAGCTGTTCTTATGCTTCTCTTCTATATAACTGGCAATCTACTTTAGCAATCAATTATTAACATTTTCATCCGTTAAAGATAACATTAACCTACGTATTATCATATCACAGAGACATCATTTGAATTATGAAATTTTTTGAAGGCATTGATAATTTGGTATTGCCTTTTTTCATATGAACAGAACTCAAGCTTATAAATGTATGTAAGTGCATACATACGGCAATCATCAAATCTAAATCCATTTATCATTAAGGCATCAACCTAATGCCTGAAACATCTAAAGAGAGGCAGCATTAAACCTAGCCAACATCTTCACCTTACAGAAAATCCAAGTAGTTAAGTCAAGCATGGGGCGATTTTGATTGGTTCAGATTGATAACTGATACATTTGCATACAAGAAGCAAATTTCTCGAACCATAGAGAAGACTACTGCAAGGAATATAACTAACTTTCCCTACCTGTGGTTGATGAACCGTGAAACATTCCCATACTTGGTGGCATCAATAAAATAATGGGACTGTCCTTCAAACATTCTGCTCATATCATTGGTATGAGCATCAATTTTGTACAAATAGCAGCAACCTTCTTTACCATACCTAAAAGCCAAACAAAGCACATTCAAAACATAGCAAGAAAACAAAAAAGAGTCAAAATTGCATCTTCCAAAGTTGATAACCTGTCACGTCTATCGTTTGCCTCCTGTTCATCTAAAACCTCCCCAATGTACTCACATATAAATGTACCACGTAGGATTGGTTCCCCTGCCCTGACTGCCCAACCCTGTATTTCAGCAAAGACAGAAGTTAATATGGCACTATAGAAACAGTGAACAATTGAAAGCAAAACTCTAATTGGGAAGGTTTGTTACCTTATTATCTGTTTTAAAGACTTCCAATTTCACTCGTATTCCATTCTGCAAAACTCTGTTTGGGCAAGTTTTATTGCAGCTGCACATGCTATTACACTCATAAACAAGGTAACCCTCCTGCACGATTTTGCAAGAAATGTTTAAAATGCAAGTACCACCAGTAAAACATGTATGCCTCACACACAGAGGCAGAGAGAGAGAGAGAGCCAAAATAGAAGGCCATATCCGCTTGTCAAATAAAGCTTGTGCACAGAAATTAAACATGCAGAATACAGAAGCAAATTGGCAAGTGATATAAAAGGGAGAAACAATAGCATGTATCAGTCACCATACTAGACACTCTTGAAAGCAGCAGGCCAAATAAAAAATCTTGCAGGAAAGTAGAAAGTTCAAGGAATGAGGAAGCTATTCCATATGCAGCCAGTCAATCATACATTCTTAGCTATCAAAAGAGCATCACCATTGGAGTGGTAATTAGTAACTATTTGCAACAGTAAAAAGAAAATAACATTACCTCCAAAACAATCCGCCCTTTATCATCATATGGGAATCTGCCAAGCATGGAATTCCCATATATGTCTCTCGCATCTTCATAGTCATTGTCAAAGAGATAAACATGATCACAAGTTTCAGGACAGCACATTGGATATTGGCAAGAACACCCCAATTGCAAACTCTACATAAAAAAAAAATGGTGTTGAGGGAACAGAAAAAAGGCAGTGCGTTTAATACATAAATCCATTTCCAAAATTATATGGATATTATATGACATGCATGAGCATATTTGCAAAGTGTTTTTCTTCCTTTCCTCTCTATCTTTACGTGTATGCATGTCTGAGTGTATGTGTTTTATATTTTGAATTGCAGCGTCCTCAGTAGCCAACTAGGGTTCAATCATCTCCAAGGTAGGAGAACAACCAACAAGTGCATTCCACATTGATACAATTGGCCATAATCAAAATCAAATTGAATTTAAAATTAAAAAAATAGATAACCAACCAAAAGATACCTCAATGTCCAGACTATCAGATTGATCAAGCAATGGCCCTGTTACATAAGTAAAAGTTTCCCAGGGCCTGGGGAAATTACTGATTTGACCATCAGAACCATCTGCCAAGACATGGAGAGAATCCAGGGGATCTTCATCTACAACACATGCCACTGGTATCGTTTCCTTCCCAAAGCTTATGTCATTACACAAGACAGTAGCCTTTTGCTTAGGCCCTTCTCTAACATCATGCACATCAATAACATAGTGGCACTCGTCCACTTCCCACTCACTGTTTACATGATCAGATGAATGTGTAATTTGTTTACTTATTAAACCATTTGGAAGAGCCATCAAAGGAGAGAATAATCCTGGGTCCTTGAAACTCTTACATCCCCTGGAACAGATAAACCCCTCCTGGTGCCACTGTACTTGAATGTTATGCTCACTGCAGAGCTTGGCTGCCTTCAAATAAAAACGCTCTGGCAACACTCCATATTTCCCCTCCAGTGATGCTTTTAGACTCACCTTGCAGCAAGCAGAGCGTGCAATAGCTAAGATATCAAGGTTATTAGGCCGAGGTTTTGTTTTCTGAACCTCAGAAAACAATATCTTCGCGACCTCTGAGCTTTGAGATTCTGCTAGTCTACCAAGAGTACCTGCCTCAGTTAAATTAGACGGCATGCTTAGTCCCTCACTGCTAAGTGACTTTGATGCCTGGATACGTTTCTTCAGACCAGCAGTCACACTGTTCCTGATGCTGCTATATGGTGCCCCCAGACCTTTCTTAAATCTAGGGCGGCTAAGTCTTCCAGATTTTAATCTATATGCATAATACCGAACACCTCTCTTTGGGGGACGAGAGCTGAATAGATTAGGTCCCATATGAGCAGCCTGATGGTGGCGGCCAAGATCAGGCAGCAAATCAAACTTCAGGCCACAGAACTTGCAAATGTACTTTCTGACACCACCTAGATTCTCAGAGTTATTTACCACTGGTGCTGCATTTTGTACCTCGAGTTTCTGCAGAGATTCCTCTTTCTCCTCACCTATAGACAGATTAAGCTGCTGATCACCTTTTAACAGCCTGAAATCAGTAGGGTGAACAGAGAGAACATGCAACCATAACTGCTCGGTATTCCCAAAGTGGCTGCCACAGGGAATGCACCGTAGAAGCATGCATTGTTCAACAAATTCCACATGGTGTCTCTCCTGCACATGGGTTTCCAAACCTTTTCTGTTAGTAAAAGAATCCAGGCAGATGGCACAAGCATGACCTCTGAAATGCCACTGTGCTTCCTTTTTATGATTGTCCATCCAATGGTTGCCAAGCTCTTTATCATCGAGAAACTCTTTCGAGCAAATTTTGCACCTAATAGATTTTTCATCGTCTTGGCTACCATCAATAGCCAATGGCAAAACTGCTGGTTCTTCTATGACAGAGGAGGAAACTTTTATATCTTCCTCCACGGCGAAGCCCCACAACTTTTTGAGTCTCTCCTTTTCAGTTAAAACCAACTTCAACAAGAGTTCCCCAACCTTAAAATCTTTAGAAGCTTCAGAGAGGGCCCACTGAAGTTGAACATCCATAGGAACTGGGTTTCTTAGAGAGAAAATACTTTTGAAAATCTTGTAGAAAAGCTCACATGCTTGATGTAAATGCAATTTCTGTTGTGATGAGCTACAGTCCTTCAAAAGATCTATAAACACTTCTTTTGATATTATCCTACTTCTACCATTTCTAGCACGCTTGAGCCAACTAGGAATGTGTTTATCACAGTACAGTGAATAGCGCTTTGGACTATCAGGACAAGGGATGCTGCTATCAAGGGAGCTTGAGCCAATGCAGTGCAGCATCTCAGAGTTATTGCAATCATGGTCAGGATGCTCAAGCTTCTCAGTTAAGCTGTTCCTTCCATGAAAGGCATCTCCATCCATGACTGAGAAAGGTTCCATTCGAAGAGGATTTTCAACTTGTCCAGCCAATTTTATCTCTTTGCAATATGTGATGTCCGAACTGGGAAAGACCTCTTCATGTTTTCTCTTATGGGGATCCTCCGTCAAAGTTGAGGTCTTCTCTGTGTCTGGCCAGGGTCTGTGTTTCTTACAGAATGCAGAACCTGGTAGAGACCGATGCTTGCATCGAGTACCTAGAACAGTGGTACCTTCACACAATGGACTATGAACCGGAGGACTTGCCTCTCCTCTTGTGGAGCTTCCAGCAAAACGAGAGGCCAAATGCACACAGCAATAAACATCACCATCATTAGCCCACCTCACGCACTGCCTTCCCTTAGATTCAATAAAAGCTGTACACTGGCGATTCTTACTCCCATGTTCTATGCTTTTTTTACCCAAAACTTCATTAACAGGAGTCATTTCTACACCTTTGATCTGTACAAGCTCAGAATTTCCTGCTTCAATTACAATTTCATCCCATCTATCAGCCACGCTACAAGGTGATTCTAAAGGTGCAGCTACCTCCCTAGAATCCTCCTCTTTTGAAATCTCTAATTCTAAAGTTTGAGCATTGACTGTGTCTCGATTACTGAAAAACTCAGAGTCAATTTCAACAGTCATAGTTTGAAGTGGACTGCTTGTCTCCATCTGGGAAGCATGTGTCTCTGCTCGGCGAACTTCAAGCTTTGGCCTCTTCCTGCTAGCTTGAAGACTAATGGTTGGGGAGAGACTGTCATAGTTCTGCTGCTCCATATCTCCGCCACTTGTTATGGGATGAGAGGTTGAGAACCACTTCATAGCTTCATGCTTCCAGGTTTTCCATTCAGATCCCAAAGTCGATTGCACTGATGCATCCCGGAGAGAGTCAATTTCATTCCATAGGATAGAATTGGACAATTCCTTGAATCACAGAAAACCAGAATCAACAAATGTTTGGAGACAAAAATATAAGATGATACAACTTAGCACCAAAAGGAAGGTGGGCAGCACAGGTGCAAGCTGAAGCCTAATGGCCCAGCAATCCACCATGTATCCTTGCATGAAAAAAGCAACCTATGAGACAGGGTTAACCTAAAATAGGGACAGGCTTACTTTACTGAAAGTTTATCTGCCCACAGGTTGAGTGGCATTCACTTTCTATGAAATTCAATCAGATACAGTTGTGCAAATCATGCAGCCCAGCTACTATAACAAATAAATTAAATATGCATCAACTGGTTACTGGTTAAACATTCCAAAATTAATCACAAGAAGCAAAAACATGAATTGGATGTTTCTGCATTATAAATTAATTTTAGTTGATTTAGGTAAGTTGACATTAACCTGCCATATTGTTTTTCAATTTTTGAGAAATTCTAACGCGTAGATGGATATATCACATACCATATCAAGGAACAAAATTTATTCTATTATAACTTTGGCATAATGCATATTACACCTAAAGCACAGCCTGTAGTCAAATAAACATGTGTAGACAGCCAAGTTAACACATACCTCCCTTAGCAATTCAACTGATTCAGCACTACATGCAACCTGACATTGCTGTACCCAAGATTGAAAAGAATCCTGCAGCCAATCAGAATTTATGTACCGTTGCAATATCATCTGCAGCAAAGAAGAAGTGGCATTACATCATCATTAACAAGGGGGAGGGGGAGAGAGAAGTTGTTCAGTGTTTAAATTAATCCAAAGGAAAAAAAAATGGTAAATGCATGCAAAATAAAAACAAATCCTGGTTCTAACATGTGCCAGGTGAAAAAAAGTCATGAAATGACCAAATGCACCTAAATTTTACAATCTACAAAGAAAAGCACATTGAGCATGAAACTTGGCACATAATGAAATAAGACTAAATTCATAAACAAAACAAACAAAGAAATGCAACTAAAAGTACTTAATTTCCAAGCAGTAAAGTGTATTCATAACTGCTACCTATCTCCCCCATCTATATGAACACGTGCATCAATGCATAAAAAACCAAAGAAACAAATGCAATGCTGTGTCAATTAGTGGGGGAGAGGCTTGCTTTTATAAACTGCAAGTTTTAATTGTTGTATTAGAGAAAGAAATAGGAAAAAAGCTCAAGACTTGGAACCTACACTATCAAGGGGGAAAGGAGTTTACATTTTGAAGTTTCAGAAGCATTCTTCCTAGATCAGAATAACCAGTACACCGTGAAGCCTCCATGGCAAAGTCCTTCCAGACAATCACATCATGAGCTGTGTCTATTAAAGCCTATGACAAGTTTGAAAGGACCAAAGAAATTTCAAGGAACAAAGGTATGAGTTTCCATCAGAGTTCGAAAAAAAACAGCAAAGCAGTAAAAAAAATACCTCGGAATGAAACTGGTCGACAATATTGAACATGGCAACAGCCAACTTTTTCATTATAAAGCGTCGTGCAACACTCAAATCTTTAACCAATTTTAGTCCAATTTTGTGAGTCCTATATGCAATAGGCTCTGGAAATTCATTGATCGGTTGGACGAGCATCATATCTGCCCAGGAATAATTCCTGGTGTGCGGAAAAAATATCACAAAATACTGCTTTCGATCATGAGTTGGTTTGGCTCTCAAAGTTGATAATGGCCAGTCTGCCCGTGCACATCTGATTCCTGCCTGCCACTTCCCTCTCCACTATACTTGGAAAATCATAGAAGTATCAGCATGAAAATCAAGCTCGGCACAACAGATAAAAAACACTTGCTTTTTAAAACAAGCAAATGAAGGACAAAACCAGGAGAGCCCCAAAAAGGATTGTGCTCCACAATCCAAGCCTCAAGATAAATTTTCAAGCACATGGCATGTGATGTCTTAAAATCAACAAATTCCATCTTTCAATGTATAAAGAAACTGCAGCATTTGCTAAAGAGCGTCTTTTATTTCATTTAAGTAAGACAATAAAAATTTAAAAAAAAAATCACCTTGACCCATAGTGCCACAGATTCATCATGTTCTAGCCACTGAGGCTCTGAAAGAGATGGCTCTCCATATCTACAGTCGTTTGGTTCACTTTCAATGGTGTCAACAATTAAATTAGAGTTTTCGGAGGCTGTACAGGGTTCTGTGCAATAATCCTGTACATTTATGCCATCTTCTTCAAAATCCTGAGAATCACAAGATAACCTTTGGCTCTCTACCTGAAAATCAGAATTCGAAGCTCCACCTTTAGAGATGGATAATTTGTCCACCGTCCATTGGCCCTCACCTTGTCTTTCTATACGAGACTCTTCTACATGTTGCAATAAGTCATTTACTCTACCATCATTCATCTCAACTTGTTCTACACGTTTAAAATTACTAGAATCCCCATCATAAGTAAAATCTGTCCCTGAACTCTGTAGAGCACAATCAGGTTCTCCAACATACTGAACACCGTTACAAGGAATCACATCCATAATTTAAACTAGAAATCTGCAGCCACACATAGCATGTAATGGTCATTCCAAACTCATTTCCCTGTTCAAGTGAAGGCCAACACATCAAACAGTCAGAAGAACGTTCAGAAAAGAAAAAAAGTTATACTCGTTTCCCTATTTTTCACTGTTGCTATTCATTCCCTTTCTATTAAGTGAACATCCTTTAATAAATCACTACTGTAGTTATAATTTCTCTCTAGAGTTAATAAAACTCAAAGACATTGAGTTGCCTAATGATTCCAAATCCCAGACCTAGTTACTTGCAATTTCTACTTCTTTATCTTTTCGATATTAGTCCAGTAAAATTCTATCATTTCATAAAATAATAGAACCTGTCTGGATAAAGTCACTTCATTCTGTATCTCATCCAGGTCACCTGATGTGCATAACTTACCATGGTTGCTTATTTGTAATAAATTTGCCAAGTGTTATCTTTTCTTTCCCTAAATCTAACCTCATTAAATGAGCATAATCTATGCATATGTACTTAGTTAAAAAAAACAAAAAACAAAACACAGGTGCTGATATTAATATAAAAGAAGAAGAAAATCGTCTGCAAATACATTCAATTAAAAATTCCATCAAGTCAATTATTTAAAAAAAAATGATTGAATTGGATCTATCAAATTAATAAAATGCAGAAAATAACAAATACAGAATTCATCAAAATCTAGGGGTTTCTGCAAAATTGAAATCGACATGCAATTGCGCAGAAACATGTACATTACAGAGGTCTATTAAAGAAAAAAATTTAACTTTATTTCACTGTTTGCAATTATAAATCTGTAACACATAGCTTCTGCTACAGCACCAAGACAATGCAGCGCAACAAGACAACATATTAATCCAAACAAACATTATAAATTAATTGATAACAAAAATTAAAGAAGGCTCAGATCCTTGAAATCAAAAACCCACCTCAAAGACTCGATCTTTTTGCAGAGATTATCAGTTAAAACCCTAAGCCACCAGACCCAGATACAAAATGTGCCATTGAACCCTACCTTAACATCATTTCACCATTAATCGTTACGGTAATTGTAAAAACCCCATAATGGATTCACACTATCCAAAACCCACAACCAGATTTTGCACACGATCAACATCACGTGAAACATGCATGACCTAGAAGGCGCGGTCTATCTGATCCAAAATCAAATAAGAACCCCTTAATTAATTAAACCTAAAATCCATAAACAAAAGTCATTAAATCAAAAAGGGTTTGTTTTTAATTGCATGTCTATTATTTTTCTCGAGGGTATTGAGGGTTTTTTCTTTCTTTTTTGCCAGGACCAGCACCAGCAGCTATATACCAGGCATACATACCAACAGCTATAGCTAGGTCTTACAATTGCTTGCAAGAAAATAAAATGTGACACACATACACCTACATAACAACAACAATAATAATAAGTCAAAAGACAAAATAAATAAGAGATGGGTACGGCACTGTAATGTAGCTTTAAAGAATAAGAGAGTGTGTTTGCAAGGAGAGATGACCTTTTTTTTACCCAGGAGTGGTGTTGTTGCGTTGACAGGCTATGGCATCAAGGGCAACAAGATTAGCGGGGATTTGTGTGTGTTTTTTTTATTATTTCTTGGTTGCAATTTCCTATGTCTCTACCAAATTCGGCTAGGGTGGTGAGATGTGTTTCTGCGGGCAATTGGGCTGCTACAGGTCCCGTGACCAAAAACAAAAACAGGGAGGAAAGGAGAAACATATGTATATATCTAGAGAGAGAGCATCAAGAGGATGTGTTTCCCAAGAGTTTTAAATGGATTGGGCAAGGGAAAGTGCTATTCTTTAGGGCCTTTTATGGGGTATTTCGGCTTATGTTTATGGTGTCCATGGGGAGAGTGAAGGGGTAGAAATTCGTGGGCTTTATGCTAGAGACCATAATAGAATTATCAACAACGACGTCTTGGCATATCTTTGGTTTTTTCTTTTTCTTTTTCGCCATATGATTGAGTAAATTATAGTTTGGTCCCTGTTGATAATATTTTTTAAGTTAAATTTAAAAAAAAAAATGTTAATTGTTAATTCTTTTTTAAATTCTCATATTGATCTCTTCAAATACAATTTTTTAGTTTGTTTATAGAGATGGAATTGGAAATTTTGATTAGAGATAAAAGGCATTTTGAAGAAAAAATAATTAATTGTCATTAGAAACTAATAAAATGACTGAATTGCAAATAAATATAGCCTCCTACAAATTGCAAGGCTAACAAAACTACATTATACTTAGAGAAATGGAACAGTATTACTAGTCATATTTAATTCAAGATCGTTATTAATTGATTTTGATGGAAATAAACCTATATTAAATGGTATTCTTTTTTTAGAGGATATTAAATGATTTTATATATGGTTATATAAAAGTGATGCTGAGGGGAAAATAATATTTTACAATATAGTATTTGGGTCTCCATAATCCATTTTATATATATAAAAACTTGCAATCGTGAAAAGTTTGTATAATGATAATAAGGCCATTTGTTTTTCTCTCAACTCGTGTTATTAGTTATTAATAATGTGATTTTTTCCTAAAATCATGGCATAAACTATTTTCTTCCTAATAAACTACTTTATTTTTTAAACAATGTTCATGTTAATAAAACTTACTCATACTCTTAAAATAATAAATTTGATTTGTGTAGAAATAAAGCTCTAATAAATTATTATTCTTCTATTTACCTCATAAATGGATAGTGTATTTAATGAAAATTGTTAAAATATTCAATTAATTAAGGCAACAATATAATGTTAGTTTTGAAGTGAATTACTTTGTTGAATTATTTGATTATATAATCATCAAAGAGATAATTAATTTATTTAAAAAAGTTTTTTCAACATTTACAAAGTTTTTCTGGTAAACACTATGACTTTTTCGATTACCTAGCAATTGCAATAGCTTGCTACACCCCAACTGAGATTTAAAACTATGGTATCCACTACATCATCTTTTCACCGTTACCACTAGAATGTTACCCAGCACTAGAATGTTGATAATGCATTGGTTAGGGGTGATTATTTTTAGGATTGGTTCAGTTTTTTTTTTTAAATAATCAAATTAAATTTTTTAAAAAAAAAATCAAAATCAGTTCAAATCAATCAGTTTCAATTCGGTTCAGTTTTTTAGAATAAAAACCGGTTTGGCTTGGTATTAGCTTGGTTTTTCTGGTTTGGTTTTTTTTTTTCAATTTTTTTTTTGTTTCGGTTTGGTTTTGTTTGTTTAATTTCAAGTTTATAAAACTAAACAGGTCAATTTTTAAAATATTTTAATCGATTTTATCTATTTTTTTCACGGTTTGATTTTTTCAGTTATTTTTTTTTTCAATTTTCTCAATTTAATCAGTTTTTCAGTTTTTTTGCTCACCCCTATAATGCACACTTTATTTCTTCTCCTTTAAAACAAGTTGCTTCTTAAAAAAACACAGAGTAAAATTTAAATATTTTTAAAAGAAATAATTTTGAGCTTGAGTTTTTCATATAAAAATGATATTTTTTTAATTAATTATTATCTGTTTGGGAGTATTTTTTTTATTAAATCCTTTTAAAAAATATTTTTATTTTGAAAAAATATCAATTTAATATTTTTATAATTTTGATATATTGATATTAAAAATAAAAAATATTTTATTTTATTTTTAAATAAAAAATATTTTTAAAAAAACTTTCTACTAAACAACATTTAATCATTTCTTTTGATAAATTAGTGATTGTTATCATTGATAATGGTAATGGCTATTGGAAATGAACTCATTTAATTTATTTATTTTTAGTTTAACGTAGATGTCCGGACCAGCTTGTGCGCACCTCAACTAATCCCACGGGTCCTGAAGTTAACGACCATGTAAGCCTCTAGTAGCCATCATATGAGCAACCTAGGGCTCGAACTTGACACCACAGAGGAAGCAAACCTCTTGGTCCCAAGCTCTTACCACTAGGTCACCACTTAGATGGTTAAACTCATTTAATTTTAATTATATAGGTAATCATTATAGTTGCATGCTCCTCCTATACTTTCATCGGGCTCATCGCATGTGATCCATTTTTGATGACTTTTTCTTTTTCTTTTTTTCTTTTTTTTTTCTCACCATCTTCCCATCAGAACAATAATGCTTATATTTTAATCTTAAAAAATAGAATTTAATTAGTTATATTTTAGATTTGTTTTTTAAAAAATCACTACTTTAAATCTTATAAACTTCGGAGTCATTAAAATTTTAAATGGTTGTTAACTTTAAGATTCGTGGGATTAGTTAAAAAACACGCAAGTTGGTTCGGATGTTAATAAAAAAAATAATACTTATATTTTTAATTGTTTTACTCATTAGAAATCTTGTTTTCATCTTTCATTTTTTTCTAAAGGATTAATTTCCTTTGATTTATCGCATCATCTTGTACATGAAAGTTAAAATAATTCATATCATAAGTGATACCTAAATACTTAACAATGATACAAGACATTCTCTTTTAGAATTTCAAATTTCACTTGATTGTCGAGTTTTTAACAATTTGACAACCTATTGAAAAAAATTGAGATACTTGATCATTAAATAAAAATAAAACTAAAAAGTTGAGGCACTGACTTATTGTAAATATAGTTTATAACTATAATCAATTTTTTTTATTGTATTACTATTATTGTAAATCTTAATTATATTCAAGTCAAATTATGATGGACAAAATAGAAAATATAATTCTTGTATTTGTAAATGTAGTTTCTTGAAATAAAAATCTTAATGATCATTATTAGCACAACGAGGTGATTCGAAACTTTTTTAAGAATTTTAGCAATTAACAAGAACAAAATTGTAAGATAATAAATCTTTAATTTCCTTAAAAAATTTCTAAAATAAGTGTTGGGTGAAAAATCCAAGAAAAAAAGTATAAATGAAAAGGCTACATATATAATCAAGCTTGTTGTAAAGTTTTTTTTTTTTTTTTTTAAAAAAAAAGATGATAATAAATCTTCAAATTCATTATAAAGATTTTGTAAGAAAATATAAAGAAGACATAAAGTTATTTGGAAGAAAAACTTAATAATCTAACAAAATATCATAAAACTTATAAATCTCTTATCTTTTAAAAAATGAAATTATCCATCCTCTTTCCAAGTTTCTTCGAGTGTTAGTTCTCTAAACTTCAAACGGCTGGATTTAGTGGCTGTTTGGCATTGTGGCTGCGGGTGAGGTTCACTCGCAGCCACAATTTTTTCTATTTGGTAACATTTCCACCACAGTTTTTTAATGGTGGGCCCCACCATTAACTATGGTGCAACCACAGGTATCAAGAAGCAGCTCTCGGTTGCTTCTTGAAATGGAAAAATGGATGAACAGTGGAGCATGACTCCACTGTTCATCCATTTTCTTCAAACAGTGGAGTCATGCTCCACTATTCATCCATTTTTTTATATCAATAGTAAAATTGATCCGGCCAAACCGGTTCGGTTCAAAGTTAAAAATATATTGAATCAGGTTTGATCTAAGAAAATAATTTTTTTTTTATTTTTAATTGTATTTTATTCAAAAAACGAGTGTTAAACATTATTTAATGACTATATATATTAGACGGAGATCGCTTGATGACATTGCATTTATAGAATTTGACTGCAATCTCAATTTCATACGTGATGGAATTATAGATAATTTAATGGAATAATAAAAAATATTTTATGATGTAATAACAATAGTTAAATCCATAATATTTAAATTAAAAACCATCAATATTAATATATATTTTTTAAAATTATTTTATAACCTAAATTTCAAAAGCATTTTTAACCAAACACATTAAAACTACTTTTTTTTCAATCTCAATTTTAACCACAGTTTTAACCAAACATCTATTTTTTCAAACTAACCTCAACTAAAAGTATTTTTTATAAAATAATTTTTTTCAAATCACAACCATAATAACTATCATAATACCAAATATACTTTTACTGGGTGTCGATCGGGGATTTGGGCTGCCACCTCTTCTTCTTTGGAATGATGCTAAAGTCATTGAAGGTTGTTCCATGCCCTCGAGATTTATGGGCTTGGACATAGTTTCTCCATTCGTACACACGAGGGACATGCACTTAGGGCAACTTGAGCTAAGCCCAATAATGCCTTATAAAATCCTATTTATTTTAAGTTTTTAATTTTATTTTAAATAATTTTTTTTATTTTAAATTAATATATTTTTAGTATTTTTAAATTATTTTAATACGTGAATGTTTAAAATAATTTTTAAAAATTAAAAAAAATATATTATTTTAATATATTTTTAAATAAAAATCACTTTAAAAAATAAAATAATCTCTAAATGGTGATGCTTGCTTGAATAATAATTCCCATTCCTTAAGTGGCATAAACGAGGTATCTGCAATGGTGGGTTCGAGTTTTCTTTCCATGTTATTTAACTTCTAATTCCACTCCTTGTTTTTATCGCAACTTTTCCCCATATCAGCAATATGGGCCTTTGCCCCTTTTTACAACCCTTTATTCCATTTAATTTCTTCGACGAAGTGAAGTTCAAAGAGAGATGATCTACTTAAAAAGGGTTGAAAGTTGCATCAGATTTTATTCCGCTTGTTTTTATTAAATATTGTGAAGGCAAGTTCTTGCTTTAATCACTCTCTTTAATTCGAGTTTATTTAGAGCATAATCATCCATCGTAGTTTGCAGCAACTGGACATTCAAACTTTTGCCCATTTAGCCTAAAACAATCATCCAACTTGCTCTTGCAGCATAAAATCTGAAAACTCGCATGCATTCGAGTTTTGCATGTGGACACAATTACAGGTCCCTTCTCATCGACTGGAAATCATTTAATCTTAACAGTCAACCATTACACAGAGTTAACAGGCATTTTATCGAACACTTTCGGGTCACTTTTTCAAGAATCTTGTGCGTTTAATGGACAGATGATATCCCTTTAGCCGATCTCAAGAATTCAAAGTTTTCGACGAGTGATTTCGGGAAGAATGTTTAGTTAAGATAACATCATCTTTATACTTTATAGTTGAGGCAGATGCAAGATTTGGTGGGTAGTTTTAACCACATAAACAGTTCTCCCCTCATACCAAATGCAAACGCAAGATTTGGTGTGGTTATCTCAAGGAACGGGGACCCAGAAAAAAGGATGCTTAGAGGAGAGCAAATTTGGCTTTTTTTCCCTTGAATGGTGGTGGGTACTTGAGTTCAGAGACACTGAATAAGCTAAAACTAGCGTACCAGGTTGTTGAACTCACATGCGACTTTTTATCTCTTCAACATACAGACAGCACACATACTTACTACAAGACTGGGCCCGAGGCCGCGCTTCGCTGTTGATCGATCACAATCTAGCGACTGCTTTTAAAAAAATAAAAAAACGAGTTTAAAATGAAGGTAACTTAATCAGTGTACAAGATAAAATTAATTGTAAAAAAAACTAAGGAGTAAAATGTAAAGATAGCCACTTACTTAAGTTAATCCGGTTGGATGTTCTTTTTTCTTCTTTTATTCTCCTCCCAAATGGGTTCTCATCATGTTTCAATTGACCTCATCTTCCATTGAAGAATGGAGAGGAGATTTAAGAAACAAATAAGTATTAAAGAATAAAATTTAAAGATTATTAACTTAAAAAAAAAGAGATGGCAAGGGAGTAATTCTGAACAAATTTTCTGAATCAAAGCTATTTTTTCAACCTCACCACCAATAAAATCTTTGATCCAGGTTAAATTAAGTAGTTTAATCTCTAACCAATTTAATTTTTAAAGAATGGAGTTTTAATAAAAATTGAGATGTTATATAAAAAAATTAAAAAAAAAATCTACAATAGTCCAGAGTGCACTATAAATATGCGCAAGGTTTTTTGTACTGTGGACTTAAACCTTTTGTTTTTTAGTTAATGTGAATGTTTGGATAATTTATGTGTGTTTTGATTAATTTTACAGGTCCTGAAATTAATAACTATGTAAGTTTTTAGTAGTTAACATGTTAACAATCATAATGCTCGAACTTAAAATCACAAGAAAAATAAATTTTTTAATCTTAAATTCTTATCACTGGATCACCTATCTATTTTTATTAAATTCTGTTATTGTTATATACTGTACTTAAATAATTCAGTGCCTAGCCAAAGGGCTCATGATCAGCCTTTGTGGATTAGGAACTGATCAACCATGTTGGAGTTCGATTGAATGGAGATTAAGTCACTAATCTTAACAATTAACAACAGAAACACCAGATAGAGCTGGATGAGACAATATCATGGTCATGGAGCTGGTTTACTAACTATCTAATTCAAAATGGTTTTCTGGCAGTGCAGGTGCTGCTACGAGAAGGGGAAAAAAACCAAGTGGATCATGCTTACAAGCCATAGGCTAGATATATAGATTTACCTAAAAGTTTTTTGCAAGGCAATTAGGACTAAGAAAAGGGCTGCAACTTGCAAGGGATTTGGTGTAAAACAGAGACCTCCTTGCAGTGGTACTGGTGTGGGGACAGACAAGGAGGAAGAAGAGAGATGCCTTTTGCGTTTTATGATTGGCATCGACTCCTTGTCCAAATGTCTTTGGAAAGTTCGCTTTTGCTGTCCCAATTGTGGGATTCTGCACCTTCTCTATAGCCCGAAACGAATGCATCCCTCTCCCATCTCCCCACAGCTATGGTCACTCCAGTCCAATTCGAGGCGCTGCCTTGTTAGTCCCTTTTCACTCGTGATATAAAGATGTATGTGTTTATCGGTGTCTCAGATCAAGAAGCATTCGTTTTGGTACACATTTTTGGTTTGGAACCATGTTTGTCATTTCTGCACCTCACCTTTGCATCTGTACTGCCACCGTATGCATGTCTCTGTTGATTGTAATAATTGTGGTCCTTCACCTCTGTGGCAAACCAGGATGTTAAAGGCTGGCGTTCCTGGTTAGTTCGTGCTGCAATGTTGAATTGAAATGACCGTGTTCCTATTTGAACTTCAAATTTCAAATTAAACGTAGAATACAATTTGTGTTCTTGAGTGAGGCACACAGTGCTGTTCTTGGGCATGAACAAGACATGCCGTACCTATCAAATTCATCAGGTTGTTGAGGAGCACCTCACACTCTGAAAACTCCATGGTTGGACTCCAAGTTTTGAAAGAACATGATTATTAATGAAGATTTATGCACTTACGGTTTATTGCTAAGCAAATCTTTGTGCTTTAAAGAAACAAAAAATACACAGTAGAATGCCACAAGAAGTCAAGAACATGGACTCATGTTACACTTCAAATCCAAAGTTTTGGAACTTTGCAAGCTTCTTTGAACCTCATACAGTTTATTATACCAACTTCTAAATTGTCTTCTATGATAATTTCAATTGAACATTGTGCACGATTACTGAGAATTGCAGGAAATTGGAACCTGCTTCAATTTTGTTGCCTACTGAGCATCTTTTTTTTTTTTTTTTTTCAAAACATAACTGAATTTGCTGCCTTGAATTGAAAATCAAGTTCATGTTTTCACAAGAGATCACAAACATGTCAGAACCCTATGGGATCTTAGCATTGTTTAACCATCCATTTGGTGTTTTTTTTACCAGGCTTCAATGAAGAGTGAGTGGACAATTAAAAAAAAAAACGATATTTTCTTGATCTAAAAATCATGGAGACACATGGGTATCTAGCCTAATCTTGTGCTTATAAACAGTCAAATTTTCAAGAGAAATCTGAGCACCATGGAACTCTGTGTTAGATTATTAATTACAATGGGGGATGTTGTTTTTTGCGATTCACAATTAAAGAACATAATTAATGCAACTAATAATTTCATAAATCTATGAAGTATGTCTGTCAGATTCCTTAAAAAACTCACACTCTGCTCAAAATTTGAACAAATATACATTTTTTTTTCTTGATGTACTTGAATTTCTGTTATTGAGAAAGAATCCAATCTGACTTGTTTAAGATAATCATAATAAGATAAAATAGAAGTTTCATTTGTTTATTTATTGGAACTGGAAAATTTCTAACTTCTTCCAATACAGAGAACTTAAACTAACGGATGTGTCCAAAATAATCCTGACTTGAGCTTGATCCCCAAGAGAAGAATCACCTACAAGCAAGCATGATATAAAAACCATGGATTCTTCTGCTGTATTGGGTGAAAGTGAATCCAAGGTTATATCTGTCCCTTCAAGTAATCTTGTCGTCTACAATTCTGAAGATTAAATCCAACAACTCATGCACTACATTACTTGCTTTGTGGAAAGTAGTACCTTTTCTTGCAAGGCTGGAGGAAGGAGCAGGGTGACAGATTTGTCTTTTACTCAAAATTAAAGTATTTTCAAGCTAGGGTTTATATATATATATATATATATATAATGAGCCTAGGAAAAATTATTTTTTCATTGAGAATTTAGGTTGGTGATTATGGTAAGTAGTTTCTGAGTCATGTCCTATGTGACAATGGCTCAGATTTTTAGTGTTCTAGGCAATGCTATAGACTCTATGAGATTTTCTACAATCTCAAGAGAAAAGTTTCCAATTAAAAAATGTTTTTAGAAAGTTTTCAAGGGACAACCTCTCCATCTCTGCCTCTCTACACTCCCTCTTTCTTTGCCTAGTTGCAGTGAGAAAATAAGCTCTTTTTTTTGTCAGCAGGTGAGTATCACGACAAAAAAGAGAGGCCTGACCACCTTACTACACACACTCAGATCACCTTTTCTTTTGTATCGATATTGGAAAAGGTCAAGCCCCATTACCATAGTTTACTGGAGGATTCTGTGACAAAAACGAGTCTCTCGGATACTGAAGGACAATATGAGGTATCTGCCTTTAGCCTCATTTCTACAAAAAAGAGATTTAAGACAAAGAGAAAACCCCACAAAACCTCAATTACTTTCAAGCATCCAATGTCTCCTTTATCCCTCACCTTTCATCCCTTTTGAGGCGAGCCTGCTTTTGTTGCTTGTAGGCTAAAACTCTTTTAGCAACTTACATTTGGACTTAACCCCTTTCTTGATTGGTGCTCAATATAGCTGTTATATTTGGATGGACTCACTCGAGCAACTTTCGTGTTGTTTTGGGATATTTCTTCTCCATAGATTTATGTTTCTTGAGCACAAAAATAACAAATTGGTAGATAGAAGAACAAAATAACCTCTTGGTTTTTCATCTAATACCTGGAAGGCATGGGTTCCATGGGTTCCGTGAAGAACCTGGCATTACTATTAACACACAAGTGCAAAAAAAATAAAATGGGGGCGTCCTTGTCAAGAGAACGAGAAAACTAAGTGCAGAAATCAAATCAAGGTTAACATTGTGTTGCAAGAAATTGAAGCTTTTTGACTTTAGAAACTCTATGTCAAGAAAAAGAACAAAACATCTTAGCTTGTAAAGTGAAAATTTGGTAAGCTGGTCCATCGATTCTGTGATTTGGCAAACCCCAATTATTACACATGCAAACAAGATCGATTAGCTACTAGATAACCCTGTACCATCGTATTTCATTACATGAACATACTTGCCACCCATCTACCTATGTGGTTCAAGGTTTCTCGACATTGCTGGTTCGACAAAGCCCATGTCACTTCTTGAATGTTATTTTCCTTGTATTTAGACACCTCCTTGTTCTGGGGGAGACAGCACCATTGGAGCATTCTCCTGCCTATCCTTGTTCTTCAAAATCCAAATAAGTCTGGAAGACAGAAACAGCAAATAAACGCACAATTTTCAGTGTTCTGCGTTTAAGGGATGTAAAGTTGCCCCATGAAGATTGATCAAAGGATATATACTTCAATTAAAACAAGGAAAAAAAACGTACATATCCGTTCAAAAGAAAGCATGCTAGCTAGGTATTTACAAACCCAATACATACATCAGAGTATAGGATACTGTGTGTAGATAAACAGTATAGGACAAGATTGGAGGGACGGCCACCCACTCCCACTTGCTTACCACCAAGAGAAGAGAATGTGGGAACTGGACTTTGTTGACCTTTCTCACTTAACAGTCATAGCCACTATTTATCTTCCCCTGCTCTCTCTCTTTGGATCTCTCTTTCTCCATGAAAGAATATTGTTCACTTTTCGACACCTTTGACATTTGAAGGTGCATGGGTCTACTCTTTACTATAGCATCGACACGAGCTGGTTTACATCTTTTGATGCAAAAAGACTCTTAATTTGTAAAAGTAAACTGATTTATAGACTAAAGTGATGTTGTAACACTTTATGCATCCGTGTTTTTATTAAATTTTATTTTTTATTTAAAATTTTATTTTATATTTTATAATTATTTTAATGTTGTGATATTACAAATAATTTTTTAAAAATAAAAATATTATTTTAATATATTAAAAAATATATTTTAAAAAATAATTACCGTAAAAATCACATACACCCCCTTAAATTATTTTAGAATTGTTGGTTATACTTCACTTCTACAAAGACATAAAATATAAATATAAATTAAAGATGCAGATTGAAGTAATTATTAATTTTCTAGCAAAAAAAAATAATGATTTAAATATTGTTTTTCAAGTTTACTAATTTTTTATTTTTTATGGCCCAAATAAAAATAAATTATTAATAACAAATTTGTACTTAATCTTTATAAAAAAAAGGAGAAAAAAGTTTTGAAAAAAAAAGTAAAATAAAATTTTTAGAAAAACTAGAAATTTTTTTAAATAATTAAAATCTCGTAGAATTGTCTCTATGTATAAGTATATATATAAACAATTGTAATGTTAGTTTTTATTTTTTATTTTTTATTTTAAAAAACATCCTTATGAAAGAGCACAACTCCATCACTTCAAAAAGACACAACTCTATTACTTCAACAAGCACTCCTTTTCTTTTACCCTCTCAAAGGTGGAGGTTCAGTGGTCAAAAGCACAAAGGTCTTATCTTTGTGAACTATTTCGGGCTCCCTATGTTCAGACACTGCGACAGCTGCTAATGATCACTTTGCGGGTACTTCCTGGAACCTCTGGTCAGCTACATTACATGAAGAGAAGTTCTGTTTTTGTAGTCTAATTAGACCTCAGAGGTCTGTGAAGTGTGAACTCGTTTGGACTGGTGGCTCTGGTTTCTCTGATTCATCATTTGTTTAAAGATCTTATCTTGGGTACTTGCTTGTTCGGTTCTTGAAGTTTAATGGTAACTGTCTTTTCCTTTGTTTTCATGTTTCTTTTTTCTTTCTTTGTTCATGGGAAATGATGTTTCTTTTACTCAGTTACTGTTGTTTGGGGTGTGTTTTCTCTCAGTTCTCAAGGAGGTGAAGATAGTAAAATGTATGGACTGAGAGTGACTACTAGACACAAGCGTTCAAAGAGGTAGCTATTCATTCATTCTTTTTGTTAGTTTGCAATTATTGTGCTCATTACTAATTTCAATTTATCGTTATGCTACTTGATGAGTTTCTTTAACTGGAATGGCTTCTGCGGTGGGCTTCATGGGTAAAATGGAAATTTGGGGCATCATCACAGCTGCTCAATATTGTTCTTTACAAGTAAAACCTATGAGACTACAGTTGTATGAAACCCCATAAAGTCTTTGGTTTCATTCTCTAGCTATTTTCCAAGCAGAAAAGACCACGAAGTTTTTGTGGTCCAGATGAAATTTTAGAGCTTCAGGAAAGAGGAATTGTGGGAGAGCTTTTTCTAAATCATCAAAAAGAAGAGCTTGAAGATGGGGTTTTAGGGATGGAATCCTGTGTGTTCCCAGCTTAGAATTTGGAGAGTTTTCTTTCTGATTTTCTTATTCAATTTCTCCCAAGCTCTTTCCCTTATAAAGTTAGTAATTAATGAGTAATCGATGTGTTGAATGTAACTGAAAATTGTTTAAAGATGGGTCTTGGGAAAATTATTGCTAAGTGGACCTTTGGTAGGAGGTAACTGTTGGTATCTCTGACCATCTTCTCCTTTCCGCTTTAAAAGAAAAACAAATCCAGTAAATATGTTGCAGGAGCTGTGCACATTATATAAAGGCAGCCAAGAACTATATTGGAGGCTTTTTAATTCTTTTTTTCTTCTCCAATATATATCTACTTCCATCTTGTTGTTTGCTATTTGTGCTGTGGCAGCTTGCCAGATAAGAAAAGAGTTGAGGAAGATGGCTTAGATAGTTCCTTTGAAGCATCAGGCCGCATAAAGCTAGTAAGATTACACTTTTTTTTTCTTTTTTTTTTCTATTTTGCTTAAAGGAAAAGGAAAAGAAAAGAAAGAAGTAGCTCACTATCTTATTTATTCTTACAGTAAGCCCTTCTTCCCCATGTTGTACAAAGACCTTAAGCATAAAGCCAGCCTAAACTCATCTGTAAAATGACTTATTTTTCTTCTTTTAAATATGATCAAGGTTGTTTCCTCCCCTTCAAATTATTTGTTTATTTTCTTATGGCGGGCCAATGGGACGAAGAATTAGCTTAATACATTTGAGTCATATTTCACTTGTGGTCCCAACTGTGTTAGTGCAGTTGAATGGAATAAAATATTCTAGTGTTTTATTGTATATAAAATTAAAAAAAAAGTTAAGTGGATTTGGTAGCTTTTCCCAGAACATTAATTGATCAGGTGAATCCTCCTGGGGCATAATTCAAGAAGCAATTGCTAAGTATATGATTTTTGGATACAATCTGATTGCAGAATATGGGGCAATTGAAAAACTCTGCCAAATCCAAGAAGAAACAATCTCCTAAGACTGAAGTGCAAAATTCTTTAAAGCAAGAGGTATGCAACTGAACTTCTTCACTTTTCAAACCATATCTTATGCTGGTCTTTCTTGCTCGGAGTTAAATATTATTTGAACGTGTTTATACAGATTCTACAGCTTGAGAAAAGATTACAAGATCAATTTCAGGTCCGTCGTGCCCTGGAAAGTGCTATGGGTTACAAAACTTTTTCCCATGATAGTACCACGGAGCTGTCAATGCCTAAGGTAAATTCTTGCCATAATGATTTTAGGGAAATAGAAATAATTTATCGGGCATGTCACTGTCATTCAGAGTGAGTATACAGAACTGGGGCTTTTCCACAGAACTTGTAACCATGTCATCTGTTGAGTTGCTGAAATCTTATCATTACTTTGGGAAACTCTGCTCATAATTTGTAATTGCAATTTTTTGCACTGGTTTATGTAACTTACATGTAAAATGGAATTATAATGCCAGAGATATCTGTTAGGCTCAAATTTTTGACTTACCACTTCCTGTGTTTTCTGTAACTCCAGCCAGCCACAGAATTAATTAAAGAAATTGCGGTACTGGAGTTGGAAGTTGTACATCTGGAACAATATCTTCTCTCCTTGTACCGGAAGGCATTTGATCAGCAAACGTACTTGGTTTCTCCATCTAAACAGGATCGAAGTCTAAAAACCCCTGTCACAACCCCAAGACGAAGGTTGTTTGATGTTTCCAGGCCTGAGACATCAAAGAAGGAAACTTCAGCAACTCAAACTGCTTGTCAGTCACATGACAATACATGGAAGGAAACCAATATTATTGGAGGAGAAGAGAAACTATTAGATTCTGGAGTTCATCGCTGTCACTCTTCATTGTCACAACGCTCAGCATTTTCAAATAGAACCTCTCCTCCAGAAGAATCTCTTGGTAGGGCTGTACGTGCTTGCCATTCCCAGCCATTGTCCATGATGGAGGTAATTTTGAGTGCTAGCACACAAACCATTAGTCTTTGTGGTGTTGGTTTTTTTTTTTTTTTTTCCATTCTCTGCACAAGGTGTTTAATTTACTATTTGTGTGCCGAAACAAAATGCTTGGAAATCATGTGTTTCCATTGACTTCCTTCTTTCTTCTTCTTTCTTGGAGATGGGGAAGAACTCTGTAATTGGCTATCCATTTCCAAGTGCAACAATAATAGAAAATTAACAGTAGGGCGATCAATTTCTTCACATGACAAATCTGTCAGCCTTGAGTTGATTATAAATTTTGTGCCTTTTATGCAGTATGCACAGAGTGCTTCAAACATTATCAGTTTGGCCGAGCATCTTGGTACTAGTATTTATGACCATGTTCCAGAGACACCTAACAAGCTTTCAGAGGATATGATAAAGTGCATGTCAGCTATATATTGCAAACTTTCAGATCCACCTTTGACGCATAACGGCCTTTCATCTCCCAATTCATCTTTATCATCAATGAGTGCATTTTCCCCACGAGAACATTGTGATATGTGGAGTCCGGGATTTAGGAATAACCCATCCTTTGATGTGCGATTGGATAACCCTTTCCTTGTTGAAGGCCTGAAAGAGTTCAGTGGACCATACAGTACAATGATTGAAGTGCCATGGATTTATAGAGACAGGCAAAAGTTAGGAGATGTTGAAAACTTGCTACAAAATTTCAGGTGAGTTCTTCTGCCATTTAATTACTACCAGAAAACGTGTTAATAATGTATGTATCAAGTAAACAGCAAGTATTTTTTGTTCTCTAGAGATTTTTCTATACTTATTAGGTTCTGCTGCAGATCACTTATATGTCGATTGGAAGAAGTCGATCCTAGGAAGCTCAAACATGAGGAAAGACTAGCTTTCTGGATCAATATACACAATACACTAGTGATGCATGTAATGGCTCTTTTCCATAGAAATACTTGCTTAAAGAGCTAATTCCATATTTTTTCTATCTTTGACATGAGTTTCTAATCTTCACTGCTTTCTAATAGGCATATCTGGCATATGGGATTCCACAAAACAATGTTAAGAGGCTCTTTCTACTTTTGAGGGTATGGAAAACTCTTTTGCGTTTGATTTAAGGAAGAGGTTTTGTGAAAATATACTTGTGCTTACACTATTGCTCTATGCAGGCTGCATATAATGTTGGGGGTCATACATTTAGTGCAGACACGATACAGAGTTCTATCCTTGGATGCCGGATGTCTCGTCCTGGACAGGTGGATCTTAAGAGATCATATTGAAATTAAGAAACCAGTCATTGAGATTATTATTAATAACTTGTCCAAGGGTTTTGGTGTTTTCGGTCATCAATTTTTCATGTCTTCAGTTGATATCCATGCAGGATTTGGCATCTAGAGCTAAACCATTTATCATGAAAGGTCTTCTCAAATAGACAGGGGCACTTGTTTTTGTTTCATCAAAAGAAAACATGCATGCTCTTAAAAAAAGAAATACGATAATATATCTATTTCCAATAAGCATATTTGTGCCTAAAATAATTCTTGTGGGATAAAACAATGCGCTTTGATTTGCTGTCAGTTACATGGCAAAATTCTTCTGATTCTGTGGTCCTGACAAAGCTTGTCCCTAATTGCAGTGGATTCGATTTTTACTTTCATCAAAGTTCAAATTCAAGACTGTAGAAGAACGGCAAGCATATGCAATTAACAGTCCAGAACCTCTTTTGCATTTCGCGCTCTGTTCTGGAAGCCATTCTGATCCTGCGGTACTTCATTTTCCTTTTACCTGTTACTAAATTTTCAAAACATGAGTAGCACTCACAAGTAAGACACGGTGCAGCATGAGCATCGCTTGCATATAGTTTGTAATAGGTAAAACTAACGAGGAATAACCAGACTATGCTAAGGAACTTGTACAAATATTTTTGCCAGGTTCGTGTCTACACTCCAAAAAGAGTAATTCATGAGCTTGAAGCTGCGAAGGAAGAGTATATCCGAGCTACCTTTGGTGTACGCAAGGGCCAGAAAGTCCTACTTCCGAAGATCATGGAATCATATGCAAAGGATTCAGGTTTATGTCCAGCGGGTCTTCTTGAAATGATCCAACAAACTTTGCCTGAATCTGTAAGGAAGTGTCTCAAGAAATGTCAGCTAGGAAAGCCTCGTAAGACTATCGAATGGATTCCGCATAATTTTACTTTTCGGTACCTGATATCTAAAGAGCTTGTAAAGTGATCACTTACGTGTGTTAAATGTTTCTGGCACTCGATCTCATTCGCCTAGTTCTTAAGGTTTTTATATTGAGATTTTGAAATTTTTTCCTTGTACAAATTAGGAGATGAAGCCGGAAATGGAGGATAGAACAATGCTATATTTTGTTTTGTGTAACGTACTCTCCATTCTGCTTGTTCCAGTAGTGGAAGCTTTCATGATTTCTGTGATGTTTGGAAAGGAAATGAAAATGTGCATTGAATATTGTACATGTACCCACTGCGTTTTACCTGAGATACATGTGGAGTCCAATTCATTAATTTAGTTATTATATGGTTCATTATGAGTGCAAAATCTTGTATGGGCCATTGACACAAACCAATCCAATGAAGAAAACGGCTAGAATCAGTTGTCTGAGTACTGATGATGCGGTATCTGAGACTCAACTCTTTGCTCAAAAGATCCCTAGCACGCTTGTTTACACCAGAAACTGAACCTTTTGTAGAGCAATGTCCCATTCCAGGCAAGATCATCGTCTCTCACCTTGAGAACTCAAAAAGATCCTACTAGCTTGATGGTGGTATAGAAGTGATTGTGGTTATGGCTATAGCTATCGTTGTGACTGTACTAATGCTTCGAAAGGGAACTTCTACAAAACAAGAAAAGCAGCAGCTGTAATTAATGCTATTCATCTAACTATGCCAAATATTATCAATTACTTGATGGCTAATTGGTGTCATGTGGATCCATGGCTCAATTGTTAATAGATATTTAGGGATAAATAGAATCACTCCTATGGGGTTGGTGAACATGTGATGGGCAGTCTCAGCTCAATTATTACAACCTTTCAGGGAAGATTCCGATTCAATTATTGCGGGGTGGTTCTGTTCACAGTCAGAGAAGATCATCTATAGAACAAGCATCTGGAAGCAGTATAATCACCCTTTCCATTAGATCTATGCTTTTGAAAAGATCATTTTGGCGAAAACCAAATGCAAAGCCTTGAAATTTTGTAGCACGACTCTTGGGCCATCAAAAGACCTGCACTAAGATTGAGACAATTGTGCTTATGAACTTGTATGCGTGCAAGTTCATTCTTCGCTAAAAGCGAGAGAAAAGACAAGGAAATCTGCACGTCCACTACTCACTGAACATAAGTGCTGAGATCTTCATTTAAAAGAACACTTGCACAATACAGAACTTGAACAAACACAGATGACTAGAGATTTATTTAAGTAGCTATAACTTGTCTAGTATGGGCTTTCCCCTATAACATTCCCCGGTGGGTCATAATAACATACAGTTAAGCTAGCTTGCTCCTTCACGCATGTTGCTTGTGCACACCCCACCTCCAGAGATTTCCTCCACACCACCTGTGTGTAAACACCACAGCTATGATTTGGCGCACAGGAATTGTCAGTGTGGTTATAGTAATTCTTCTCTTGCACCCAATTATCAACAGCCATACGTGGAGTCACAGCCATGCCACTAGACCATAACTGATTTCCACCATACTTACTGTCGCTCAAGTTTGCAAATTGGCAACCCATTTTGTTCCTTTGGTACCTGACTAGTCTGCTTGTGGCATTGGCTAGCATTTCGCTCCACTTGAGAGGGCCAACACCGACTGCTGCTCTTGCTTGGTTGTGAGGTTGTAGGAACTCGTTAGCTACATTTGGTAGTGGTGTTGGGGTTGTTGTGACTTGGGTGGGGTTGTGGCTTGATGCCGGAGCCGCACCATGGGCTGAGCTGTGGCATAAAGCTAGAACCAGAACAAGGAGGAAGGAGTAGTAAACCATTTCTTTAGCTAGATTTTGACAAGGTCATGTGATCTCGAGCTTGACGATCCAGTTTATTAATAGATTCGCTCGTGTGGATGGGCTATGCTTAGGTGAAATGACTAGTTTGGCCTTCGCTCTAGCACCCTCACTTTAAGGATGACGAAAGAAAATTAGATTTTTATGTTTTATTTAATGGTTTTTGAATAGATGTATTGGTATATAACTTTGTTATTATTATATATATATATATATATGATTTAATAATATTTATATCTTATTTATTATTTATCGATAAGTCATTCAAATCAATATGAAACTTGGTGGGCATGGAGACAAGGAGCCTTGAAACAGAGGGAATGGCCAGACAATGCCCACCAAATGGGGTTGGAGATCATGGCTTTGTTACGTTGTTTATACATGCGAACACAGTAAGAGATCATGCGATCTGTGAAGCTGATTTTTTAAAAAGTTAAAGTATTTTTAAAATATAAATTATAGTATCTTTAAAAATTAAAAATATATATTTTTTATTGGTTTATATATATATATATATATATATATATATATATATATATATATATATATATCACACTGAAAAAACCCAACCACATCTCTATCCTAAACATATTTAAGTGAAATCTTTTGTTTCAAAATGTTCTATGAATTATAATTTTAATCTCCTTTGGTATTGCAGTCCAATTATAATTTTGAAATAAATTTGAAATTTTTAAGCTTCTAACTAAATTTTATTTTGATATTTTAAAATTGTTTTAATATATTAATATAAAAAATTAATTCTTTTTAAAAAAACATTATTTTTATATATTTTAAAATATAAAAAATTTTAAAAAACAAGAGCCAAGATAAATCTTGATTCTTGACACGCGTGGTCAGATTGTTATTTTGGAGGCAACAGAGGAAGTGAGCTTGGCATGGGTTAAAGAATTCTTTTATATATATATATATAGTTAAGGGCGACTTTATTGCCATGCCCCATGATCCCTGCTTTGCTCGTCGTTGCAAGAAGCTTCGTGTAGGTGACATGTTAGCTGCAGCAGCCAGAAAGGGATGGCTTCCTTTAGTATTGTGACTCACCGTGAAGTTCAACGACACTAGCAGGAATATTCATGGGAGCTGGGCTGATCATTTGTTTTCTTCCTTATGATTCAAATTTTTGGTCAGCAAGTAGAGATACTTATCAGATTCAGAAGAACTCAGTACTGCAACCCATGAATCTACAAGAACGTGCTTCTTTGATACTTTTTTGAATCAATGTTGACTTGAAGACAATTGATTCAGCGTTCCGATGCTTTTACAGGACAACTACAGCCACTGCTAACGAACTTTCGATTTGAAATCTTGCTAAAGAGGATTTGTGCACCATATTGAGGCTGCAAGCTTATAAAAAATGCTGGAGCATGAGCGTGCACTGGCGACACTACAAAATAATAATCTATGATGATCATGGCTAGGGCAATTTTTGCCTCAAAGATGGCTAGATTTTGACCAACGCAGATCTTGGGGCTTCACCCAAAGGGAAAAAAATGAAGCTTAGTGTTTTCAGGACTCATTAAATTTAAAAAGGATAAACTTATTGGTTGTGTATGGTCCTATATCATGTGATGTTGAGACCACTATATTAATTAAGAAGAGAGTTAGTTGGCTGTCTCTCTGATTTAAATGTATCTGTTACGGTAGAAGAGTAGTATTTTTTGAACAAAAAAGAAAAGAGAAAATCAAAAAAAAGAAAAGAAGTTGAGGCATCTGCATCATTTGCCTCAACCAAACAGAAAAAATGAAGCTAAGCGTTTTCAGAACTCATTAAATTTCAAGGAGATGAACTGATTTATTGTGTGTGGTCCCGCACCATGTGATAATGAGACCACTATATTAATTAAAAAAAAGGCAATTGACTGTTTTTTTTTTTATTTAAATGTGTCTGCTACTCTAGAAGAGTAATAATTTTTAAACAGGAAAAAAAAATCAAGAAAAAAAAAAGAAATTAAGGCAGATGCACTGTTTGCCTCACCCAAACAGAAAAAATAAAGCTAAGCACTTTCGAGACTCATTGAATCTCAAGGGGATTAACTCATTGGCATCATCTCCCCCATGTATCAGTCTCATGATGAACAGCAGTCAATGGTATAGACAATTGTGTGCCAGCAGGAACTGCAAGGTTCCCCAGTTCTTCAACCTTTTTAGATGTTTGTCTCCCCAATGTCGCAGCTGGAAGATTATAGTCGAAGCGTTTTGTTGATTATCAAGCTCAGCTGTTAGAATTGAAACACTAAGATGTAAGTACGTGACAAGCAGAATTCCTCATGTAAGAACATGGAAAACTCATTTTCTTGGTGTTGTAGAACAAGGTAATTAAAGAAATCAACTTACTATCTTGAGATTACTTAAATGCTCGGCACTCAATCCCTCAATATGAACATACAATGCTTCATATGGGATTCAGAATTTGAGATAATTTGCTCTCTTTTGATGAACTTAATTTACCCGCAACACCTTCTTGTTAAAAAGAGGTTGCTACCGGAGGACCTAGAGGAGTTCTATTGGTGTAGATTAGATGGTTGTATCGCGCTTAGAGTGTCAAAATTTAATGCTTAGTAAGTATATTTTAAAGAATGAAAAAAAAAATCCATGATTGGGCATCAATGAAAGAGAATTGAGAAAAAAAATAATGAGTGTCGGTCCCAAAAATCAAAATATAAAGAGATGACATTAAGGGTTAAAGAAATTAAAATTTGATAAAAGAACCAAGAATCTAAATTAAAAATTAATCAAAATATTGAGGGTCAAACCTGAAACATCTTAAAATAAAAAAAAACATTTGATATAAAAATCAAATAATAAATGATGAAATTGAAAGGAAAAAAATAGAATTTTATATAATTAAAAAAATAAGGACAAATATAATAAAACTAACAAATATTGCACTCTTTTGATTTTTTTTAAGGGCAAAATGTTTTTCAATGTTGAAAAGAGAAAAATAAATATATCCCATAAAAAACACTATATTATCCTTAAATGCATGCTATAAAACTTACCTAATTAAAAGCAAAACAAGAATTTCACTACATAGTGAAACGACACTGAGCTATTTTATTTTATGTTATAATTAAATATCCACCTATAAATCATCCAATATAATAATCATTATATCCCATCATTCAATTTATAATTTAAATGTGAATTATTATGTATATACAATTGAATTTCTAGGATCATTAAATTTAAAGTTAATTAGTGACTTTTTTTATAAAAAAATCTATATTTGTCAGATTTGATAAAGAGTTCAAGTCATTTGATTATTGAATTAATTCTTTTTTTATATATATAAAAAACTAAAACGATATAATTTTAATTTTTTATATCTCAACCTGTTCAGTCAGATATTAAAAGGGTCCATTGGATTTGGGTCAAGTTTTTTATTGGGTTAATTTAAATGAAGCCTGAATTCCATATCCAAAATCTCCTATCAACATATTGAGCCGAATTGAGTTTGACTACTATGTCTAAAAAATATAAGAAAAAAAAAAAAACTCGCTTTAACTCGCTCCAAATCAAAAGCCTAGTTTGCGATTCTCCTATGGAGAGCCCATTTCTCTCCTTCAAGCACAGCAAGCCCCTCACCGAACAGAGTTTTACCTAAGGGTTAAGTGCAAGTTTCTCAAAAGACCCTGCGATATTATTATTCACCAGAACTTCCTTGATCATATCCGGGTCGGATATAACCACCCCTGATATCATGCCGTACTTCCTTGACCACTCCTGTGAAATGGCATTGACTTTGACGACTGAGCTGCAACATGTAGCCGGCGGAGCTCCCCCAAGTTGCCTGATATTGGACGGTAGCCAGGGCCAGTTATTCCCTGCTACTTGAAATGGTACTGGATTCTTAGCGGGATCCATATGATTTTGTGTATAAACTTCAGGAAACTAATGAGCAGCAACAAGCTGATCACAGCAAGAAAAGGAGGCGGCATGGTGGAATCTAAAGAGAGCAAATATTTATGGAATTTTCCTTTTTCTTTTATTTGGTTACTCCCCAGTACCTCAAATGTAGCAGCTTCTATGGTGGCATGGACCAAATAATAGAGACATTCTTTGCTTTATGTTCTTTCCACCTGGCCAATGGCCATTACAGTCAAGGTCAATTATGGCTCCCATGGTGGTTTTTTTTTTTTTTTGTCCCCTTTCCAAGTGTGTCAATTACATATTTATTCGAACTATTATTTGTGCCCTAGTGTTGCTACGTACAGTTTAGTCGATTTGATTTATTTATTTTTAATTTTGTTTTGAAGATAAAGGAGATCCTTCCAAGAGTGGTTGAAATTCATGGCTCCGAATTAAGAACGGAAATTTCAAAACATTTTGTGAGTCGTCGTCGTCGTCGTCATATATATATAAAACGTGTGAGTTAAACACTATATATGCACTGTGAATAAAAATTCATAAATTGAAATTTAATAATAATAAAGGATAAAAAAAATTATTGAAAAAAACTAAAAATAAAGTAAATAGTGACCTGTGAGGAGAGGTAAAATAAAAATCTATTATCTTTTTTTTTTAATGTAATAAATATCTTAATACTAAATTATTGTTAATTTTCTCAATTCACACTTTCAAGTTTGCACATTATCAATAAATTTGAAACTTGATTTTCTTTGTATGGCGATGATCATATATATATTAATGTGTGTGTGTGTATAATTTAAGCTGGAACTTCGGTCTGAACGGAGCTCAAATAATGGTTCTGTTAGTCCCAAATAGCGAGATTAATCTTGAGCCTCCTATATACGTATACATATACACATACATATACATATATATAGACACACACACACATATCAACAAAAAATGAAATTAACCTTGAACCTGTGATCATTACATAAAACAACCAGCTTATGCTCAAATGATATAAATTTATCATCTTACGATACAAAATCCAAATCCTTGGTACAGGCCAAATGATGAAACGTTAGTGATGTATCAATTTCATTATTCAATCTGGCGTGTCGGTTTGGCTTTAAGCTAAGCCATTATTACACGAAGAGGAACCACAAGATCACCACAATTTTTTTAGCCAAAAGTTCGAAGAGATGAAGAACATATGGCTAGAGCAGGCTAGGTCATTTTATGTCGTAGGGAAAGTGGATCACAAGATTTTACACGCATTGATAAAAAAACAAAAAAGATAAAAAAAGAAAGAAAAGAAAAGGATAAAGCCATGCAATATGCCAAAGACCTTTAGTAAAGCACCTTAATTTGATCGTAACGAGAGCGACTGTTCATGCATACTTTATAATTTCACTTTAATATATTATTGCCTATTCTATGAATAATGAGTGATTGGCCATATGGGCAAGTCCTTTCGGTGTTAAGATCTTCTTGTGATTAATTATGAGTCCATTGCTAACGATACATAATATTTAGCAGATGAAGAAGAAGGGGAAAAAGAAGAAGAAGGGGAAGAATAATTATATAGTAATGATGTAGGGAGGCATGGATGCATATAATGAACTAAGATCATGCATGCATTTGATGCTTGGACAGTTGAATTGAAGAGTTCTAACAATTATACTTAACAGTCTTCCAAGTTCTCAATTTGATTCAGACAACTGGTGATGTTTATAACGATTCTTGTGCTGATTCATTGAACAATAGCATCAAACAAAAGTTTTTCCTCGTCTTGTTCATTCATAAACTCTGAAAGAAAAGAGATTAATGTTCGAAAAAGTGTTTGGAAGCGTGAAGAGTCAAGAGAACAGTATTGTACATGCATCTTCAACCTTTCGAGAGATTGATGATCACAGGGTTTGTATAAGGTGGTCTTCTTTTTAAAAATTATTTTCTTTGCTGGCCATCACTTCCCTTTTGACTATAGATTTATACACAATCAAGAACCCATGCGTACTGGGTATAGTACACAGGGATCGCAAGATTCCTGATCATAAACCGAGAAAACCATGCCATCACCGGATATTCACCGCACTACATTTTAATATTCTTCAACTTTACCTATAAGTGAGAATTTTTTTGTTTCTGGGAGACTCAATCAATAATGAGATAATATAAGTTTTTCTTCTTCTTCTTCCTTCATAAACTCGGAAAGAAAACAGATTAATGTTCAAAAAAGTGTTGAAGAGTCGAGAGAGCAGTATTCTGTATGCATCTTCAACCTTTCAAGAGATTGATGATCACAAGGTCTCGTTATTATTATTTTTTTTTTATCAAAGAATCATCTCAATTCAAAAACTTAAACTGTTAGGTGTGGTTTCAGGATATGATTTATATTATTTTTTAATACACCATCTCAAGTGAAAGCCCCTTTAACTTGAAACTTGCACAAACCTACATTACTTTGTACTTAATTTTATCAAATAAATAAAAATAATGAGATTAAAATTATAAATTTATACCACAATCAAAGAATCATCTCAACCCAATAATTTAAATTATTAAATAAAATTTTAAAATATAATTTATATTACTTTTTATAACTATAGATTTATACCACAATCAAGAACCCATACGTACTTGGTATAGTAAACAGGGATCGCAAGATTCCTGATCATAAATCGAGAAAACCAAGCCCTCACCAGATATTCACCGCACTACATTTTAATATTGTTAAACTTTACCTATAAGTGAGGAAATTTGTGTTCTTGGGAGACTCAATCAATAATGAGATAATATATCAGCTGGGAGTATATTTGTTTTCATTTCCTCTAAACTTATTTAAAGGGTTTTACCCATTAATTCAAAGAATACATGGAGATAAAACTCGTTCTTTGAAGTAACCCTAACCTAAGTATCTTGAAATCAAATTTGTCAGTACATCTAAAAGAATTAGAGAAAGACTGTGCACATCACATGTCGGTGAGTGTGCCAAACAGAAACTGATGCTATCTAATTCTACATTTACAGCTAGATCCATTATCGAGCTAATGTGGGTATGAGATCTTGAATTTTGAAGTAGAAAGGAAAAACAAATTCTTTAATCATCTTTTAATCGGTGATATAGACTGGAGGTCTGTGGCAAAGCGGCGATAGGACGTGATGTTTTGCACTGACAAAATGGAGGAAATAAACAAGCACACAGCAAATACTTTAACATCCATAGTAATTAAGAACTCTTCTTTAATGGAAGTAAGAAACTTGGAATCTTCCTTTTTCATGCTAACACAAAAAGATGAATTCAGTGGAGGACAGCATGAGGGCGGATTTATCTGAAGTAGAGTTCATACCTATCGTCAAAAGATTTTGATGGTTTCATCTACGAGTGCTGTAGATTTATGAAAATGTGGTGTCTAGTTGTAACTTTGACCAAGATTCAGGAAAATGTACGAATGTGGTGGACCCCACTCCCTCGTAAGGCCAGCTATGGTTTAAAATGGACACGAGGGAGGTGTACCGCTATAAACTAGAAATCAAAAATAATTTGAATGATTTGTAAAAGTATAATTTAATTTTAAAAATATTTAAAATAATATTTTTTTTAATATTAAAACAGTAATATATTAAAAAAAATTATTTGATATTATTATTAAACCCGAGCTAATAAGTCGAACATTGAAATCTTTTGACTTGATTTTTTGCCCGCCGGATTTAATATTATCTTGTATAAGAGTCGACTCTTATAACCTAGTTGACTTGATAGCTAAACATAAATGACCGGTAAAAGCATGACTTGACTTTGAAAAAAATATATTAAAATAAAATCTTATTTTTTATAATATTAAGACAATAATATATTGTATCAATTCGAGAAAGTGAGGTCTAACTCGTAAAACCCACAACCCAGATCATGGACTTTACTAGGTTTAAAAATTTTATTTTCATAAGCTATTTTTCATTTAATGAAGTGATAAAAAAAATAGACGTTTGAAAAAACTGAACATCAATCAAATTACAGGATTTTTTTAAGATTGTGATATATTTATATAAAATAAACTAAAACAACTTATGAATACTGATAAAAATTAATAAAATATTTAAAAATAAAATCAGAAGAAAAAGAATTTGGAAGGTAGGATTTCAAAAAAGGGGAAGAAGTTTGAAAAAAAAAAGGTGATTCATTGGTCCTATAAACATAAACAGTGAAGCACCTCTAATTATTTAGTAGAGATAGTTTTCAAAAAAGATTTATATAATTTTTTGATAATTAAAAATAATAATTCTTTTTTAAAAAAGGGATGATTTAAATTCTAGAAAAAAAAAATTAGACATTTTTTCCTTTTATATTCATGTATTTGTTTTTTGATTTGATGGAAACATGTGTTTTTTTTATTAGTAATAAGTATTTTGAATAAAAACTAAAGGAAGTTAAAATGAATATTCGTAAAAAAATTCAATGATTTAAATTAAGGAGGAACAAATTTCAACACATAAAACGAGACAAGCATATCTTGAGACGATAAAAAAACAAACAAACAAAGTTCGATGATAAAAACATAAATAAAAAAAATATCATTCCATGAACATGGCCATATCCAAAATGAATCTACAGAGGGTTATAGTAAGGCACAATGTTTTCCCATGTTTTTGTTTATTGGTAGCAATAATCTTCTCCTATGTTGCATATTGGTTGCCGGAATATTAGAAAAAAAGGGGTCTGACGAGATGGTAGATTTTTGAAAGGCGGAGGAGCTTACGCTAGTGTTGAATTGGAGGTTCGTTGAGGGTTCCATGGAGGGCTTGGCATGGATGATGTTTTTTACAGGATAGAAATGTCAGCTATGAGGGCTGACGGATGCAACTTTGAAGGTTGACAGCTGGAGCGGTCTGCATCTCAAGTAAAAGAAGGTCCGTCGAGGTAGGAGATGACGGTATGCATCAAACCCAAAGCATAAGATCTAGGTTAACAGGATTGGGTTTCGGTGAAATCTGTTTTTTTTATAATTTTTAATTATTTTAATATGTTAATTTTAAAAATAATATTTATAAATTATAAAAATATTTTTTTAATAAAAAATATTTAAAAAAATAACTAGTATTATATTTTTAACATCCCTAATAAAAAGAGATTGCATCCCTATTTTGTATTTCGCATTCATTTAACATTAAAAAAAAAAAACATTCAAAATATTTTTTTACATTATTATAATATAATAATGTTAAAAATATATTTTTAAAATAAATATTATTTTAATAAATAATTTAACAACGTTGGAGTTCGAGCAACAATCAGCTGTCCCACACTGTCAAGTGTCGATAGCCAGAGTGATATCTAACAACATGGAGAAAATTCACAATTATTTGGGAAATTGTAGTGGCTTGTAGTCAGTGACAAGTGACAACTTTAGAGTCGTTGCTAGACATGGACCCATGCAATTCAATTATTAGTTTCTTATTAGATAGCTCAAAATTTCATGTCCTCACATAATAAAATAAAATAAAAAATATGTAATTGGACACAAACTTGCAAAGTATTTGTCCAAAGAATGCTTCTTTTTATATAGATCAGTTTGGCTTTAGGTTACAAAAAGTGTTGAGATTAAAGTTAAAAATAATATAAGACCAAAGAAACTATAAAAAGCTTGAAAAGTTTTAAAAATGAAGTTTTTTTCTAAAAAAACTAGTTTTTAAGGGTTTATATATATATATATATATATATATATATATATATATATATATGGTGTTTATGCTATAACTACTTATATATTTAGCATAGTAAAGAAATATACATAAAAATTAGAGAGAGATGAAAAAGAATTTTTTTTAAAAAAAGTCTAATATAAAAGAGAATTCTTATTATTTTTTGATGAGATCTCTTTAATACTCTATGTAACTTATAGTTACCAATGCAATAAATTTTTCCGAATAACTAGTATTTTCTTACAAAGTCCACCCATTGTCCACCCTTTGTTTTGAGACTTACTAGTAGATGTTTTCGGTTGTTAATTAAGGAATCAAACCTTTCTTAAAATAAATATGATATTTACCTAATTAATTATCTTACTTGTAGTCAGTTTCTTATAATTTTATATTGTTTTTAAATTATTTTTTGATATTTGAAAACTCACTTTTGCTTCTCTATGGACACTGCCCATCACATGAAAGAGCTCATTGAAATGGTTCTAACACTACTATGAAATACTACAAAATAATACTGAAAGAGATTGCATGTCCTGTCAGAGCAATGACCTTGAAAGCAAACTAAATAAAATATCATGAAGTGATTAATTTAATTTAACTCAAAAAATAAGCAAAATGTAATAAAGAACGACAAATAAAAAAGAAATCAAAATATCCCACATCTTTTTTAAAATCTGTGAAAAAATCTACAGAAAGCAAATAAAGAATATCGGAGCCTAATCTTCAATTAGATAAATGTTGAAGAATGAAACTAAAGAAACATGAGCATAAAAAAGCAAGCAAATTCAAAAGAATCCCTTAAACTTGGTTTAATATTTTAAACTCACAACTAGTAAAATCTTAAACTCATGCTTAATCAAGAAGCTTAGTTGCCAACTAATTTAACATTAAAGGATGAAATCAGATAGAAAAAAAATCAGTTTAAAATTTTTTTCAAAGTAAAAGAAATATCAAAGTAAAAGAATAAATATTAAATATGATTGGAGGAAAAGTTAACGAAGATTAAATTATTAAAAAAATTAATTTAAAAAATATCTCAAATAAAATATATAGCATCTAAAAGAACGGGGATCAAATATAATACATGAAAAAAATTAAAAGAGACTAAAATGAAAAAAAATCCAATTTTATAAATTATTTTGAAAAAAAAAATAGTAGCAAAATGAATATGAAACAAATCTAAAGAAAAAAGTAAATTGAAGAGTTGTTTTAAAAAAATTAAGGCCAGACACAAAAATCGAGAACAATAAAAAAAAAAAATAATAGTTGATGTCAAACCAGAAGTTTGTTGGTCACACGCGCCGCCCAATGATGAAAAGGCTATTGAGAAGATTCAAATGTTGTCCAATGATGGAAAGGCTATCGAGATGATTCAAACACCGCTTTAGAAACAACTATTTGGTCGTCAAACGATACCTCACACACATCCCAAATGGCATGTGGGTCTTCCACCCGCTAGTACATATGTTACACATGTCAATCATTTTTTTTAGTAGCAACTATAGTGGTAGCTAGAATCTCGGATTTTAGGGGGGAAAAGGACTGTCTTATTTTTCTAGTAACCATGGTGGTAGCTATAATCTTGGCTCGCAAACAATAGGTCTTTTGCTGATTTTTTTTTTTTTTAAAAAAGGCTAGGCATATGAATTTGGGCTTGAAGGCTCACCCACGCATCTCTCTCTCTCTCTTTATCTATCTATCTATCTAGGTTAAGTATAAATTGACGAGAAAAAAATTAATTTAACTCAGTTGAGTTTATGATCTGGATCACAAGTTTAACAAGTTAAATCACAACACCTGAACTATTTTTTTTCTAATTGTCTCATTTTTAATAATTTTTAAATTTATTTTTCAATTAATAATTTTATTAAATTTTATATTTATTGATATAAATATTTTAAATAATATTTATATTTATTAAAACACCAAATTGTTTATAGTTAACTTGATTATAACAAAAAATAAAATTAAAAAATATAAAAAAGCTCATAGACGTCAGCTTAATAGTTTATTATTATTATTATTATTATTTTAAAGGCAGTTCAATTATTTTATTGCACTTAAAAAGATAAAATAATAATTTATTTCACTATATTTATCCATAACGTCCATGTTTAAGCTATATATATATGGTCACACACACACCAAGGAAAGAATGGAATAACTATGAAGGCGAGGGTATCAAGTTGCAAGCACAAAAAATGATGAGGATAAGTCATGGTCAATGCTCTATGTATAATATGACACTACACATCAAAAATGTCTCCCTCCGTCCAGCAACTTGATCCTCAACTTGTTTATCTCATGAATGAATGAATGGTAAAATAAATAAATAAATAAAGAAACGCGATTCTTCTTTTTCTTACATTCTTTATTTTATTTTTTTGTAGGTAATAATTGGTCTTCACCCTCATACGATGCAACATTGGATTCTCCCAGCTGGTTTTCACGATGGATCTTCTCTTTTTATTATTTATTTACCTCCGGGATCGGAGACAATTAATTATTCTCTTCTGTGTATAAATTTTCAGAAATATAGCATTAAATACAACATTAAACCAAACAAGGTCTAAAATATGAATTATAATATATTCTGTTAATAAAGTATTTTTTTATTTGAAAATGTATTATAATAATATTTTTATTTTTTTAAATTTACTTTTGGTATTAACACATTAAAATATTAAAAAAATGAATTTAAAACTAAAAAATAATCGAAATTTTTAAAAATACAGTTAGCTAGATGACAACAGCTGCATATTAGAGATACAGGGACATCAATTATAAATGACAACAGCTGTAACAGTACTATCGCTCAAAGCATTTAAATCAATGTCACAAGCATTGAATAGTCACCCGAAATCCAATTAGCAATTGGGCATGCATGCATGCCCCAATAATTGGAAACTAGTCCATAATTATTATACAGTAATTAATAAAATAAAATGCCCTTCACATAATATATTATAGCATTTAAGAAATTATTTAAATTTTTTTACTTGAAAATATATTAAAATAATTTTTTTAATATTAACGCATTAAAATTATAAAAAATACTAAAAATTATCAATTAAATATTTTTCAAACTAAATTTAATGATACAAACACCAAACCTAGGCAAAAGCCATGATGGCACCGCGTTAATTAGGCAGCGTTTGCAAGGTGGTGTCAATCGCACATTTTGTCTATTTTGTTGCCCCCTCTTCCGCCAAACTGACACAACATTGTGACGTGGCCCCACTTCATTGTCCATACCATATTTCTATTATCCCTTTTTTTTTTTTTTTTGCCATGTTGGACAGCAAAGACAAGCTTCTAAGATTTCGATAAAAAAAATATTATTCTCAGAACCCCAAAACTTGGCTCTTTTCCTTTCAAGAAAAATTGAAAAAAAAAAAAATACTACAAAAATTCAACTCGGCTTTATTTAGCTAGTGATTTGGTTTTGAATTTAATATAATTAATTGAGTTACTCACAATCCTTTCAAAGCACGTAATTTCCTTCCTCAAAAATTAAAATATTTTCCATTTTAATCTGCAATTAATTAAGAATGTGGGAGTAAGAATGTTATCCCTCAGTTATATTTAATTTTCAACAAGTAGTAACAAAAGTAGTAACAAAAGCTAGTATCCATATAATTTATATGTATTATTTTTTTGTTTTTATTCAGATATCCTTATATTTTTTTTTAAAAAAATAATCTTGTTTTTAATTTGTGGTTGTCTCTCAATAAATACACTTCCAGAATATAACAGTGTTTTATTTACTAAACCACCACTTCATTTGCACTTAAATGATTAATTTATTTGTAATGCTAGTGTTATGCATGTTCCATGGTTAAAATAAATTTGTCAAATCAATAGTAATTGTTTGTTGATTTGTATTATAATGCATTTAATTGCTAATACCATTTCTTTTCATTTTGTTTATAGACTAAATTAACCTACGGTAAATTGCAAGGACGGATGCATAATTTATTTTTAAATTTGAGTCCTGAGCAATGGTAATAACTTACGGATTTTTTAAAGTTCATTTAAAAAAAAATTTAATTTTTTTTATGTTTTTGAATTGTTTTGATGTAATAATAATACAAATAAATTTTTTTAAAATAAAAAATATTATTTTAATATAAATAAAAACAATTTGAAAAAGTCATCACTGGCACCGTAAACGTTGCTTGATACTCACTTGTTAATTAATAAGGAGCGAAAAAAATGGTTATTATTTTCAAATATAGCTAGTCAACTCATCTAGGGGTAAAATTGTAATACAGCCCTTAAATGGGGACAGCCAAAGGTATTGCAACAGCCACCTAATCATCATCCAGGGTGCAATCCTACACACAAACTTCAACAACTAACCCCAATCATGACAGTATTTACACCCACAACCCTCTCTAATTCCCCAAACTACCCCTACTCAGGGATGGCACCCAGCCTCGCCGAGAACTTCCCCCTGCCACCATTTCTTCTCGGCCCGCCACCGCCGGCCGCCACTCTCCGGCTTGACTTACCATCATTCTCGACAGAAAAAACCAGTTTCTTGTGACATCCACATTTTTCAGCCCCGCCGCTTTTCATTAGAGCGGAGCTGGCTTTAACGGCCAATGCAGCCATTTCTTCAGGTTGTAAGGGATGCTTTAGCCAGCTCAACGGCAAGGCAAAATAAAGCTGACCGGGTTGGAGTTCTTCATCATCATTTACAGCTGAAACGACATCATCAAACTCCATTTCATCAGCGTTGCAGATGAAGAAGGTTGGGATCTTGGCAAGAACAAATGAAACCTTAACTGGGTACGAGAATTCCTGTAACCTTCCATCTTGTAAGATCAACTTTGCTGTTGCTACATGTGTCGATTCACAAGAACTGCAAATACCCATCTTGTGAATTCAAGATTTCAGAGTGAAAGTCTTGATACGACGATTTATTCTTTTTATTTTTGGTTAGACGAGACTTGAAGCTGAGAAGAGTGGGGTTTATATAGTAGGGAGAGATCGCCTCGATATATGTACCTGGTTGCCACGTCAGATTTGTCATTTTATGTGAACAGTGTGCAGGAGTTGCCAGCCTGTGAGTGGTGGGAGACAGGTTGTATGCTATGTACTTGCAGAGTCTTTTAGGTTGCTTCGGATTGGTGTAAAAAAAGAAAGAATAAATGTAAAATAAATGTGTTTTTAAGTTAATTTTAAAATGAATTTATATATCTTTAAATGAAAGAATAAAACAACATGTTATCATCTATTTTTATTATATGCCTCTTGTTTATCTATAAATAGTAACTAAATGTTACGTAAATTTAGTATTCTTGATTTAGCATTCTCAAGCCAACTCTTAGCACAACTTCTTTTTATATTTTAAAAATATTTTTTAAAAAAATTATTATTTTTTTATTTTTAAATTAATATGTTTTAATATTTTCATATTATTTTGGTGCGGTGGTATTAAAAATATTTTTTTAAAAAATAAAAAAAATATTATTTTGATGCATTTTTAAATAAAAAGTATTTTAAAAAACAAACACAACTATATTTTCAAATAAACTCGAAAAGTTTATTTTGCTAAAACTTAATTCGATAAAATATCGAATATTCATTTCAGAATTAAAAAATCTGCTAAATTAAGAAAATCTAATATAAATTTTGCCAACTCATCTAGTTTTTTCTTTCTTTGTTATATGGTCCTCTCAAGTCAAAATAGTAGGAAAAAAAAAACTGAATTTGGTTTTTACTTGTAGGAAGAGTAGTATAGTACTGCGGTTAATGTTTTGACTTGGGTAATAATTTTATTTTGAGATGGTTAAATCAGGAAGAAATATTACTATTTATGGGATGGAAGGAGAATCATGATGTGTTTGATAGAATAAATGAGATTGGATAATATTAAATTAGATATTTTAAAAGTTAAATCAATTTTTTAATTTGATTTTTTTTAAGAATATTAATTTGAATTTCTACAAGCAAAAACCGTCAGGAAGAGCTCCATAATTATCTGATCTGCATATATATTGCATGAACATCTACTTGGTTGGTTGAGAGGAACCTAAATTCTGAATTATATTCTCTAAGCAGCCGTTTTATATTTTTGGTGAAATAAATTTAATAACACTAAGAAATATCATTAATAGTAATTAAAATGGACTACATGAGCTGTTTAAAAGCAAGTGGGTCGTTTTATATTTGACCAGCTCGTATAATTCACTCTATTTATTATTTATGATCTTTTTTAGTATTGTTGAATTTATTCAATTGAAATCTTCTAACAATATTATGGTGTCATTATTGAAGTTTCAACATGTTTTTATAATTGAGTTTTATAATTATATAAATTGATTGAACTTTTGATTTTTGTGAGTGATGTGTGATGATATCTAAGCTTAGTTATAGTTGATGGAGGGGGCAGGGGATAGGGAGGGGGAGGTTTTGACATGAAATTCTGTGTGTGGGTACTGTTATTAATGGTGGTGGCACGACCTAACATCATCCACTACATATCTTGAATATGATGAACCATTCCATTAATGGCGAGAGAGAAGACGATATCCATTTAAAGTGGAGATGCATTGTTTTCTTAAATTGATGGCGGCTCATCATCATATGGAGCAAGGTATCTAAATCTAAGCATGGAAATTGCAGATCTTTTGAGATTAGAAACATTGTTAGGCACATTGCTTGTCTTGCTGAGAACGGAGGGTGCCTTCACTTTTTAAGGTTTTCACTTTGCACTACTGAAGCACAGCTTAATTTCTTCGGTTCTGATAGTGATGTTTTTGGTGTCACTTTTTGTTAGATGCTTGTCGCTCTCTGATCTACAGTCAATTATGGCGATTGAATTTAATTTTACCTAATTACTTCTAATCTTTGATGGGTTCTTACGCAGGATTGAAGTGAGATTTGTGGACAAATTAGGCCATTGTCTTCAAATCCCTGTAGAAACAGGGATTTGAATCATGTTCTTGAGCACTCTGTGCATCATTCCATGAATACTATGCTTTAACAGGTTTTTACATGTTGGTTATGATACTATGTTAATGATATGACTATTTTTATAAAATGTAGACTATTTTTTGCTGTTTATTTTCTGGAAAGTGATGATATTTTCTTACGGTCTTCAACTTGATCTTATATTTCAAAATTAAATCCATAATTCGACCCAAAGAAAGGTACTTTATATGGCCAAATAATATTTTAAGAGGACAAACACAAGTACTTTCATCGAGGCATTAGTCAAGTAGGTAGGCAGAAAAGAAATTAAAAATATAATTTGAAGGGTTAGAGAGAATCTAAAAGTGATGCCGCCACTGCATTCCAAAAACCATAAAGGAAAACAAGAAAATCGAGCCCCTTAGCAAGGCGAGACATGAAATGTGCACAAATGCAGGAAGTAAGAAGATGGAGGAGACACACAAGATCTTGGATCCGACACTGCTGCAGATTTGCAGAGAGCTAAGGGTATTTTAAGTAGTGGAGGAATTCAGGAGGAGAAAAAAACGTGGCAAGAAAAGAGTCCATGGAGCCTGGCTGCAAGGAATGTGAGAAGACACATGGAAGAGAAGGTCCATAGCTATAATATTGAACATGAAAAGAGAAGGAAACCAAACAATCCGACAAGAGATGGATTCCTCTGATCTGGGTCTGCCATGCTCCGGCACTGTCAATCCTGCAGGCGTCCTTGTATCCCGCCACCATATTTTGTATCTCAGCATAAAATACAAAATAGGCCACCCGTCTGTGCTTCGCCATCACTCTTCTTCACCACCATATTTTTTTTTCCCCGCTTGCTTTGTTGTTTATGCACACTACCTGACATAAATGGTTGAATTGCTTTTTCTTTCTTCGTTTCTTGCCTTCAATCATTTCACCTTTTTCTCAATCAACATGTGACTCTTGGAACACCAAGCTTTATGATTAAAATCGATCCTTGAAATTATATTAATGTTGACCGCTCAATTTTGATTGGTGCCCATAATAAACTTTATATAAAGATTATTTTACATGAATTCTTGAAGGCAAAGCGAAAGAGAAGTACATGCACTGTACAGAACTTTATCCTTCAAGTTTTATTTTGTTTCGTATTTTATTATCTCAGGATTTCGTATCAAGAGGCCAATTATACTGTGTGTGGGTGCATGTTCTGATGCGTTTAATCAAATCATTTCTAAGCAAGATCTGCTATTGTCCTTTTGTGTTATTTATTAGTTAGATTTGCTGTTCAAAATTGTATTTTTTAATTAAGGGAAGGAGGCATCCCACCTCCGAGACTTTCTATGAAGCATCCCCAAAAGACTCGAGCAAGTAGGAGCTAGCAATCACGCTCTCTTTGCAAAAAAAGCCCTAGATGGGATGCTTTTTTATGTATATTTTATGAATTCTATCCTTATTCGAGCTGTAAGCTTTTTCTTTATGATCGTGAAATATTCAAAGGACCTTCGTAAAGTAAACCTTGTTTGACTCCTATGGTTAAATTCAAAAGAAACTATCTTCTCAAGCCATGGCAATGGAACTTTTATAGAGCCTAATTGCCTATGCCTATAAAAAGAACTACATACAGTAGTGCTCGCTTTGTCTCTTGCTGGAAAAGCTCAGCCTAAATAGCTTCTTAATTATGAGATTGAGCAAAATTGCATCTCCATCCAATAACAACTACTTCAAGCCACTTTATATCAAATTCACCCAAACACTCTAAAAAGAATTGAGTTCCTTAATTATGATACTTAACTGTTTATGTTTATGTGAACAATGAAAAATCTTATTATATATTTTTTAATCATCTTATATCAATTCTTTATCATAATAAAGTGGTTTACACATAAAATTATAATAAATAGCTAACATTTTTTTTAAAAAATAAAAAATAAACAACATGTTATCCATCGTTTTAATATAAAAATAAAAAAAAATTAAAGCAAAGCTATTTTTACATATTTGGGTTATTACTGATGGGACAGGTACTAGGTTTAACCTTTTGTTTTTTTTTCTTTTTTTATTTCTATTCTTTAGATAAATTTTACCATTCATTCACTTCTTAATTTTGACATGATTCTAAAGTACTATTATAAATTTTTATTTGAATTTTAATAATTTTTTAAATATAATAATAATAATAATAAGAAGAAATTATTCATGAAAACTTGATTGAAATTGGTTTTTTTATTATTAAATTTTTTAAATAGATTTTGAACATGATTTTATCATATTTATTAATTTTTTAGCTTTTAATCACATAAAATATGGTTATTTTAAGATTATTTGTTAGCTTACTTTAACAATCATAAAATGTTTTTTTAAAATAAAAATAATAATTTTAGTTAAAAACATTGTATTAACTAAGATAAACAAAAAATACGTTCTAATATCTATATTTTTTTATATATTTAAATTTTTTTTGGATCTTCCATAGCATTGAAAAAACTTGTTCATATCTAGTTGAGGCTAACAAAAGAGAATGCTATTCTTCTACCCCATCTTGTCACTATATATTCAGAGAAAAAGAATTGATTATTGAATCCCTTGAACAAGACTTCAGTAAAACGTCTTTTATTTACTCATCATCTCTTTGCCTGCAATTGACAATGATGCCATCCTTGAAAATAATTCATACTCTTCTAAACATTTTAAATGACTTGAGCTGACATTCTAGGGTTACACGCATGCTCTTAACTGAGTTGATAGCGTTATGGAGTAAACTGAGTTGGCAAAGCCAACAGTAAACACACACCAACCGGCAAGAACACAATGCTCCCACAACCATATGTACTGTATTGTTTACATAGAAAAGTCCAGTCTGAATTATTAGATGAATTAGGTCTGTTGATCTTGTAGGGTTCTGAATTAGACATTTTTTCCAAAAAGTATCTTTGAATTCATTCATGGATACACTCATAAAAGTTAAACATTGTCATTACGAGGAAAGCTCCTTCAGAATTATTGTTTTTGGCCAAATGCAAGGCTGTCATGCATATGAACGATGGACTTGCAGTCCCTTGAAGCAACTAGCTACTCCATGGCAGAAAACTTTATTATAAATCAAGATTAATGGAGATTTATTAATTAATTATACAAATAATTGCAACCTACCACGCATAAGAAACAGGAACCTTTTGTGTTTTAGCTAGAGATTCACGTATAAATAATTAAATAATATATAACTCTCCCATGTACTGTTTAACATCATAAAAAAAAAAAAGATTACAAAACCTATATTTAACATCATAAACATCAAATATATTACTCTTTTTTTTTTCAAAAAAAAAGAAGAAGAAAATCATTTTCCTCATAAAGAAGAGTTTCAATATTCTAAAACGAATAAAATCTATAATAGAGGCGACCTTACGGGTCTTCTTCTTCTAAAGAAGAGCTAAATTACTTGAGTTTTTGTAAAAACTCTTACCTTAAAACAACATTAGTAATTACCAACTAAGAAGAAGAAGAAGCTAAATTAGATAAAAGTAAAAAATAAAAAATAAAAACCAACAAGCAATTAATGATTATGACTTGTAATTAAAAATAAAATAAGTAGGTCAGCAAAAGGGGTGTGGGTCACTAATTAACTCGAATAACTCGTTGACCTTTATGCACGTTGTGGCTGTAGCAGAGGTCACAGAGAGGTGATTTGGTGCAATCCATGCAAAAGAAATTGCAGTATTTTACTTTCTCAGAATCACGATGGTTTTCACATGGCTCATAAAATTCGGTTTCTATCAAGCTCATTACCCAATGAGGATAAGTTGCGTCCACCCCCATGATGGACAGCTCCATGTGTCACTCTTCTGTTCTTCAATTCTTCCTTCTTTTTTCAAAGGTAAATTGGTGAATTAATTAGGTTGCTACAAACCCTAAAACGTATACTATCTGGGTACGTATATATGTACGTAGTTCCAATACAATTCTCTCTCTCTCTTTTTTAATGTAGGAAAAATCCTGTGTTGTTCTATTTATATATAAAAAAATTAATTCAATCTAAAAATTTAAATTATTAGATATATAAGGTTTCAAGTGAAAACCTTTTAAACTTGAAATTTACACAAATTTATATTAACTTATACTTAATTTTTATTAAATATATAAGAATAATGAGATTTGAATTCGTAATCACTTAGTTATTAAAATTTTAATACCATATTAAAAAATTATCTCAGCTCAATAACTTAAAATATTAGGTAATTTTTCATAATATAATTTATATTATTATCTAATATTGTTTTGCTAAAACAGAAATTAAAGTACTTCACATCTTATAGGATGTAGGAACTTATATCACTTTCCAATTCCAACAGTTAAAACATTAGATTTTTGTAAGGAAAAATTAGTTAATTATTGATTGTTTCCTGGGAGCAAGGAAAACAAATTCTTGCAATTGAAAATCGAGCCCAAACATACTCAATAAAGTATATATATACAAGTACTTTTTGTTGATTAATTAATAACGAGATTGCCTAGAAACTCAATATTCGATTTGTTTTCTTGTGCTGGGAATTAAGAAAGGTTTATTTTCTATATAAAAAAAAATAATGTCGGGAAACAATGCTGGATTAATTAATCAACAGAAGATTTAATTACCAACCAACACAAAAATCATAATTTGGAAATATAATAGAACTATGATGTCTGAATCGGAGGCTTGATCTATTTTTATATGCATGAATACATTATATCTACCATGTCCTTAAAAAAGAAAATCTTAGAGCCAAAAATATTGTTTATATAATATCGTCGTTACCAGGAAAGCTCCTCCTAATATATAATTTGTCAATGCAAAGGTTGTTTGGACCAACTGGTAGATCTGTGTCTCTTCCATGTAATCAGCACATTAATTCATTCCCTAAGCAAATTCATAATGATGCTACTTATCCACAGTATCAACATGTTCATGAATCAAGACAGTACTTGTTAAGCAAATATACTACAAGTACAAAGAAAAAAAACTAGTATTGTCTTTATATATATATATATATATATATATGCGCTTAATTAATGGATAATGGGATATAATTTTGGCCTCTGATCAGACATTTATGACTTGAACCATATCTTATCAAACTTAAAAAAATGGGAATATCTATTGGATGTCTTGTTCATGATTCCTAAATGCTCTTTGTGTGTTTGTATCATTTGATTTGGACTTTTATTGGTTTCTGAGGTGTTTTCTAACCTCTTTGTTAGAAAATTTAGCAGGAACTTCGTAACCAAAAGAATATCTGATATTTGACTGTCATGAACATAGACTAATTTCCTAGTGCGGGGTAGAGCTTGAGAAGGCCAGGTTGTTAGTTGGTTTTCGCAGCAGCTGACCAGCTTGATCTTCTTGAAAACAAGAAATGCTGTGGAACCATTGTCATGCCAAGGTAGCTGATCCAAACATGGCAACCATGGTGCAGCTGGTTTTTTGTATCGCAAGGGTTCTGCACATCTTTGGGAACCTGCAACAACATTGACTGCAACAACATTTTCTTGGTTACCATGTCACTTGCTGAGGCTCTTAGAGCTACCAGAGTTCTAGTGATTCTTGTAACTTCTGTTTTCAGATTGAGGATTCCGTCCATGGTTCAGCGAGTGCATCTTGCTGCAAATGTGGTCTCTGCCACTTTCCTTCTATTCATAATAATTACCAAAGCTTATAAAAAGTGAAACTGAACAGAGACTAGTTCTTAGTTCAAAAATTCATACAAGGTTAAATTAGTAACAGAAGGCTACTTGTTTCTTGGACAACACTTGCAAAAAACAATGGTGCAATAAAAGAATATGTAGATTTAGTACTTTAATTCCTGCATGTCTGATAATGCAGTTGAGATGCAGCCTTAATACCTACAAATTAACTTGAAATGATCAGCAGTTGATCAAGCACTGAGCATTTCCTGCCTCGAAGCTTAATGTCTCCAGTCATCAACTATAAGTTCATGAAAAAGCTGTCAACTTCAGTGAATCTGAGAGCACTACACTCGGTGATCCCATATAGTTGTTCATTGGTGTTCTTATATTCTTCACATCTTCCCATATCTGAACTTCAGGGTACAATTTAAGACCAGGAAGTATAGCCCTGAACTGTATGGCTCCAACTCCAACAACTCTTTCCGGATTTGATTACCAATTGGTAACATTTCCAGGACAAGAGTCAAGCAGAACACTGCAAATCATAATATCAAGCTTCATGGGCATCCTTCTGATGAGCCTAACAGCCTCATTTAAGAGACTCCCTTTGTCAAGAAGATCAACCATGCAAGCACAATGCTCAGTCTCATGTCTAATTCCATAAACAGATATCATTGCATCAAAGTAAGATCATTCCATGTCTACCAGACTACTGTAACTATAAGCAGAAATCAATCCTAGGAATACGATCTCATCAGGCCAAACACCTCCAGCTTTCACCATTCTAAAGAACTTGACCACTTCTAATCTACAAGTTCTAATGCAAGGGCCCTAATAATACCACTCTAGGACAGTAAATTGTTATCCAGCATGTCGTCAAAGACATGCACCGTGATCCCAAGGCCAACACATTTCGCATACATGTCTATTAGGGAGTTGAATTAAGTACCACTAGGCATACTAGCATTACCGCACATAATCATGAATTTTCTTCGCCACAAAAAAATCACCAATTTGACTAAACGCAGAAAGAACACTTGGTAGGTGTAGCTTCATCAGGCACCACTCTTGAATCACAAGTCTCGTGGAACAAATCAAGAGCTTCCCTGTATCATCCTTCTTGAACATAACAAGAAATCATTGAATTCCGGGAACCGCATTCTTCACCGGAATGTTATAAAAGGTCCGCCGAGCAACTTCATCAAGAAATGTTTCGCTTGTGTCCTGTCCACACTCCACAGAAGTCCATGAGCAACTTTCATAGCAGGCATCCGCTCAAAAACTTCTTGTGCCACTTCAAATGCCCACACCTAGCATACATATATGAGCATTTCTCACAATTAAATAACAAAACTAGCAAAGTCATTTTTCGCCTGCTCAAGAACTAACCAAGACAAACTGAAGCAAACCGATGATTCCCTGCTCCCATATCTCTTCTAACTACAAACGCTTCTTCACAACAACCCGCATTAGAATACCCAATAAATCCCAAAACCCAAGTTGCTCTCACACACAAAATCAAATTCTTTCTGCGCCATGAAATTAACAACACAGAACTTTAGGCCATTTTGTAGGCAAAACTCATGACCCAAACCCCAATCCGTTAGTCTGACCATGAACAAGAGCGTAAACCCAATACAACGATCCACAGATGTAAGCTTTAATTAAAAATAGGAGAGCGAATTCATTTGGAGGAGACTAGACCAATCATTAGGTGATATAAGAACATAGAGTTCAATGGATCATCATTATTTGAGGAACACCCGTATCTCTAGACTCTTACTATTCTACATTAGCTTGTTGGGTTCTTGAATTTGATTAAATACATACAAGCTGTGCATATATAGTCAAGATTGTCTGTATAAGAAGTATCATAAAAACAGCTTATTTAGAGTCACATTGATGAGCATTTCAGTAGGAGCGAATGGGAATTTGGAGTCTTTGGATTATAATTCTTGGAGGGAACAAAGGGTTTGGTTAAGGAGGGAACCAAAGGTCGAATATTTGGCTTTGGGAATTTGATTTATCTATCCCAACCCTGTAAATAGCAACATGAATTGAAAAAATAAATTCAATAATTATTTTACAATAATATACGATTATTCTCAAAACCATCTCATATATATAAATAATGGATGACCGTTTATAGATATATAATTAGAGATTCACCTCAAGAATTGTAGATAATTGGTTATTTGTTGCGATGTCGCGGTCGCACAAATTAATTACCCTAGCTTCAAACACAACACACAAGATAGTATAGAGCAAGCAAGGGGTCGATCCCACGAGGAAGATTTAGTTCAGATTTTTATGCTATACGTTATGCAATTTGGGGGGGGGGTTGGATGTTATATAGGCTAAAGAAAAATAAAACAGAAAACTATCAAACAGAATTTAATAAAATCAGAAAATTATCAAGAGAACAAACCTTGGTCGCAATCACACATCCACCTATAGAAATCAGAACTGATCCTTGAAACAAAATTCCAGTTTATATTCTGAATTTTTATCTTTTCTTAACGTTGGTTAATTAACGGATCCGCCGTATAACTAACCCTAACCAACAAATAATCACAGTGTCCGCACTAATGATTTAATCCAATGGTAGCCTTAAGATCTAGATAAATTCATTATCTTAACAACTAAGTTGTCTGCTTATGTTGCTTTGATTGAATGTTCTCCCTAAGATTAATAACGTAGATCCGCTACAATTATTAAACTCAGTTGCTTCACAAGTTCATATACCACAACTCCGGTTTTGATATCAAACTTAGCAATAAATTGTCTATAATAATAACTTAGAGTCCGCTCTAGCAATTAAAATAAACAATCATAGGAAAAATAAGCATAGGAGAACAAACATATTCATCATATAAACCGAAAAGAAAAGGTAAAATAGATCTCACAGTTCTTAAAATCCGAAGGTTTCCGTGTCCTTGCAACCAAGAAAATGAGTTTAGCCTTGCATGTTTATTGAACAACTAATCAAAAAGATGGAAGAATGCATGATTTAGGGTTTCTTAGAGTAGGGGGGCGTTTTTCTCCTCTTGGGTGGCTGCCCCCCTTCTCTTCTCTCATTCTTTTTATATGCTAGGAAACCCTAATCTCTATTTTACAAAATAGTCCTCCATTAAGTAGACAATTTACATTTAAGTAGTTCAATAACTATTTTCCTAAAAAAGGAGAAATAGTTTTGCATGAAATCTTCAAGCTTTGACTTAGAGGAGCTACATTGCTGAAATAAAAACTTGGATGTCGGTTTAGATGCTTCGGAACGTAATCTGTACTCGTTTCTTCACGAAACCTGTTTGCTGGCAGAATTCAGTTGTCATCTTTGAAAAATCATATCTCCCTCATATGACATCGGTTTTGACTGAAATTTGGAGCGTTTATAGGCCTTTGAGTCAGGAATCCAAAACAATTGAGTTTGCATCAATTGGACTTTTGTAGCTCTAGATATTCAAGTCGGACTGACCGAAGGTCAACACTGGCAGATTGCGAGATTTGACTTTGAAAGCTGCGATTTCCATGCTCTTCCTTATTTTATTGTCTTGCCTTAGATGTCCAGAAAGGTATGGATGTTAGCTTTTTAATGCCACTAGAATCACTTCATTTTGACCTTTAGAGCTCACGTTCTGCACAAAACATCGACTGAACGTCAAATCTGCCAAGTACCTTCAATTTACTCCTTTTTGCATCTTTCATCCAAAAGTGCCTTCAAAACATAAAACAAAGAATATCAAGGCATTTTATATATAAAACATAGGCAAAACACTAGTTAAATGTGGGTGAAACTATCGAATAATATGGTTGCATCATTATTGTAATGAGATTAAAGGTTTTATTAATTACGTATTATCTAATTCGAGAAATATTAGTGAAGGGATATTAGATGTTCATGCAAAAGGTGTAAAAATAAAAAGTTTTTCGATGTTGTAACAATGCATCTTCTACTAAAAAAGTCATGGAGAAATACATGTGTTGATATGCACATGGAGAACCATATGTTGCTCATAATACCGTAATATAAAGGATGGATGAACCAACTTCTAGTTCTAGCAACGTGCATGGAGTTGTAAATAACAATAGTAATCCTTATAATAATATGGTTATGAATGCAATGAGAATTAATCAGGGTCATGCTAGTCAATATCCAATCATACATAAAGAACTTAATGCAGACACAACCAAATTTTTTAATCTTTTGAAAGATTCTGATGAACCATTATGAGATGGTTGCACAAATTATAGTAAATTATTATTTTGTATTTATTCAATTTAGAATAATTTTTTTTTGTAAATTTAGGATTAAAAATATTATCACTTAGAAATAATTGTGTTGAATTTTAGTTGTTATTGTAATAATTTTTGCATTGCTTTTTTTTTTTTTCAATTTTATTGTTCAATTACAATTAGATGTGTAGGATTAATTTTAATTATTATTTTTTATTTTTGTAAAATTAGAATAATTTTTTGTAAATTTATGATTAAAAACTTTATCACGCAGAAAAATAACGAAATTGAATTATGCTGGTTTGTGGCATATATATTGTGTATTTACATATTTAAAATTTTGAGTAGTCTCCCGTATAAGGGAGATGCTACTGATTTTCTTTTTAAAAAATAAGAATCGTTTATTTTTTTATCCGTTAATTTGTGTGGATGCCTAGAAAAAAGTCTATTGCACATCGTAAATACATGATCACTGCTAGTTCTTTTAGCAGCGATGTTGATGACTATGAGTCATTAGGTGCCTACCAAGATTAGGCACTTGAGGCACAAGCATCGACTCATGACGTGGGCTCGTCGAGTGTGATGTTGCAATATCAATAAGGGGTTCCTTCACAGCAGATCTATCTACTAGCAAGTACAAGGCCTAGTGGAAGGATGACATTTCAATATAAGTTTGTTTTACTTTCATAACGACATATTTAATAATTTTTTTAAAAATAATATCATTTAACGAATGTAATTTTAGGTTTACAAACATTAAGGTTGCGAGAACAATAACATCAACTTTTAAATTGTTGATGAAAATTCTATTATTTCAATAGAGCCAGGTTTCCAAACATCCTAATGGAAATCTCAGGTCGATGCATGGTTTTCAAGGTTCAAGGTTAGTATTAACTTAAATATTTTTTATGTTAATTTAGACCGTTTATTAAAATTACTGAAATTTTTTTATATAAATTTTTATTTTAAGTAAAAATTTGAATAGGAGAGAGCTGATAATAATGTTGTGAGCAGGGTTTGAGAGAATAATATTACAATTAGGTAAGATCAAATTCAGTATAATTTTTTTATTCCCAATGTTAAAATTTTATTTTTTATTTACTAACAGATAATTAATTTATATCATATATGTTGTATTTTTTGGTACAAGACGCAAAAGAAAGCAAAAAAATATGTATAAGAATAATACGACGGTTTGAAAGGATTTCAAACCATTGTATGTCTTAAAGGTTGTATGGGTAAAATACATTTAGAACATGATGTTCACATGTCTCACTCAATGGTCACAGTCTGGTACGGATAACCATAACCGGCATGTTCACAGTCCTGTTACCACGCACACCGGTGGCTCCGTTCCATTCATTTCGTATGTGAAGCGGATGGTAGGATATTTTTTATTACATCTAATTTTTTTATTAGCTGTTTTTTTATATAAGTATATTTAATTGACAACATTTTTTTTATTGTAAGCTACAGTTCTTAGACGTGAGCCAAGCTTGATGGAGCTTTTTGTTGAAACGCATGTGCGGAGTGATGACTGTGAAAAAAGAGATGCAACAACTCGTTAATAGTCAAGCTCAACATTTTGTGATATGTTGGTTTTCAATTATTTTTTTCTTAAGTTGTTTCTTCCTTGAATTTATTTTTTCTTTCCAGGAGACATATAATAACCAATTGAAGAAGAGATACGAAAACAATCTTTTGACCTATTCGGATATCAATCTAGATTTATGGTTGGAGGCAGGATCGTTCGATGGACCCAATAAAAATTGGATGTACAGACTCTCTAACACTACGACCGAGAACTTGCGAACAACCCTTAGTGATTTGACCGTTAGATGCTCATTATCGATTATGAGCATTCAGACTCCAAAGTTCTCAGCAATGTTAGACCAATGGATACAAGATCAGACAGCCCATCTTAATGATAAATATGAATGTCTCACTGCTAATTATAAATAACTTCATTGATTGGTAATGGAGAAAAGATCACAAATGGATGGATCATGTGTACCCCTTAATTGGCCCCATGGTCCTAGCGACGAACAACCTCCTTCTCCTTCTCCAGCGCCGCCTATATTTTAGATTTATTGTATTTGAATATACAAATATTTAAATTTGTAATAAATATTTGAATTGTATACTAATTTATTTTATTTTAATTATTATTTCTTTTACTATTGTTCAATATATTTTTAAGATATTACTGATGGGGTTACTGACAGCATAACTCCGTCGGTATATTCCAAGGAGTTGGAAAAAAAATTACTGCAAATACCATTATTACTGTTGGTGTTACCGATAGAACTAGACCGTTGGTATATTTCAAGGAGTTGAAAATGAATTACACCAAATATCACTGCTATTGTTAATGCACCGACAAAATTACATATGGTATTATATTAGTAATATGTTATATTTACTGATAGATATATCGACGAAATAAAACGAGTAAATTTTTTTGGCACGTTTTGTCCATCTGTAAATTTATATATATATTTATTACTAATGAACACACCGACAGTCCATAAATTACCAATAAGAGTTTTTCCGACAGACTATTTTCGTCCGTGAATTCGTCGGTAATATATATACCAAGAGACTACTAGTATAAATACAAATAAAAATTTCCATCAATAAAACTTTTAAATATGGTAATTATCTACGTCCCAACAATATTTCCTATATTATCTTTGATGTGTTTCAGAGATTGACCATAAAATCAGCTCTTTATTACCAGGAAAGTTGCATCCCTTAAAATAGTTGTGCTGATTTGGTAGTTGCAGAGGCTGTCATGACCAACTGGTAGGTCCTTGCCTCTTCCATTATACATCCATTCCCTAAGCAAACCAATAATTGTGCCCACTTATACATGCTATTAATGTGTTCATGAATCAGGAAACTTTGCAAATCTACTGTAAGATCAAAGAGAATACAAGTAGTTTATGTTACAGATTGATTTCCTAAATGGATATTGTTTTTTCCTCCCATAATCCATCGCTTGAAGCATCAACTTATCGGACTTAAAAAAATGGAAATACAGTACAGATCACAAAAGAAAGACATTATAAAGACGCCTTCTTCATAATTCTTTTACCCTATCTGTGACTTCTAAATATTTGATTGGACATTTTCTGGCTTATGAGACGTCTTCGTGTTAAATCTAAATGATCAAAACTTAAAGAAGCCATTGTTGCAAATCAGATCAATCTTTATCTTCTCACTGATGCATGGATCTGTTACTCCTAGTGCCGATGCGCATCATTTCAGAAACAAGAGATGGTAATGGTGAAGTCATTGTCACTCAAGGTCATCTTCTACATTGCTTCCTTTACAAAACCCCGATGTTCCATCATGATGCTTTAGGTCATGTTGATCCTGTAAACATATCTCATCACGTGATAATATTATGTCTACCAGATCATACTTACTGCTACGAGGAAGCAATGCTGTGAAGGTGATTTCACCAGGCCAAATGCATCCTTTCAAATAGTTTGATCGCTTTTATATCTCGAACCATTTGATGCGAGGAAAACAAAAATCAAATCCCAGGACGCGTTTACTCTTACTGGGCATCTTATAAAACTCATCCTAAATCAAAATACAGATCTTTTCTTTCAAATATGTTTATAGAAAAACTTCATCACCATGGAACTCCTCTTGTTGAACGGACATGAGTTTCATCGCTTAAAAAAAAACTAAATTGATCATTTTCTCTGTCATTTTCGTTTTCAGAAGACTTATCTCTTCTCTCGGAATTTTAAAAATTAGAGGGACTCTAAAGATAGGAGGAGAAAAGTATGACGACCAAAAAGATTTTTTTTTCCTAAAATTTATATTGGCCACTAGGGTTCTACATATTTTACACGATGATGGCTTTCCTGATTAATTTCTCTCTCCACATTTTTTTTTCCAAATTAGCCATTAATTTGAATACAAAAGGATGCAACTGGAAAAAAAAAAGTTTAAAGATGAAAAAAGCATGGCATCTAATCTAATGATTGCATTCTTGTTCCATGAAAAATGTAGTCCTTGTGCCTTATCATGGATCGCAAGGACTTTAATGGTCATTACGATTTTGGTTTTGAAGTTCATGTTCTAACAAGAAAAGGTTCATTTATGTCCCCGCCAGTACTCTGAAATTTCAACAGCAACATTTCTCGTGTAGATCGAGGACTTGTGCATAGCTTCCCAGCATCTTTTGTGGGCATCAATTTGCCTTGACAATAAGTGTCTGATTAGGATTGGAAAGGCATTCAACATCCTCCTGTGGGTCTCGATTTGTCAACAAATTCAATATCTAGTGTACCATAATTACATTCCCTCCCCTTTAACCTATTTTATTACCTTAGAAGCAATGGACAAGACAATGGTTGAAAGCTCATAATTGAGGCAGTGAGGATGACCTTGCAGCAACCTTGTCGGCAGGAAAAACTGAACATCACTGATTTCTGAAGATTAAGCTCATAATTCTCTAGTCCACAAAATGAACAGGACAAAACAAGATGCATAATAATTTGGCTGTGTATTTCATTAAAAATCAGGGAAATCAATTGCATCACTTGACACAAGCTGGAAATGTGCAAGGCTATGACTGTACAAGCATTAACTTTGGGTAACAAGACTTCGACAATATTTGCTCATATGATTTTTATGCATGGATATGAAAAATGAAGTATTACAAGGCTGGAAGAAGCCAAAGATTAAAGAGTGAGGAAGAAAATGAGAGTAACCAAGACAAGAAAGCCATTGCGGCGGATAACTGATATCTACTACATAACTTCGCCGGGCAAAATGATTTACCAACATCAAGCAGAAGATCTGCAACACTAGCTGTTGAACAGGCTGCTGCTAGCGATAGAAACGATAAAACCTGTAAGAAAAAATCAAATGGTGAGTAAGCATACAATGACAGTTTCTTTCTTTGATTAAGTTTTCGATTGAATATAACCAGGACGTACCAAATCTCCAATGATGATCATTAGCAGATTCCTTCTTTGAAGATCTAAACTTTTAACAAAGACAGAATACGCATCCGCCAGTACCAAAACCAAGCTCCATGGAATTACCAAGCCCATAACTGTTACCAAGAAGCTGACAAAGAAATGCCTACCAATTACAAAAGGCTGAAGCACACAAAACACCAGCATCCTCTATTGCTTGGTAATAATGGAAGTGCAGCACACTATGATGTACAAGAAAAATTGAGAATTGCAGATGCTTGCAATTTTTCGAAACAGCAACTCTATCGTCGGAAAAATAAAAGAAGGAAATCCATACCAAGTTAAATGTTTAAGCAAAAAAGAAAAACAAACAGAAGTCCTAAGTTCATTCCCATATCTACAGATTTATTTTCATCCAGATCGTGCAGTCAATTTCATCATTTATCTGTAGAGCCTATAAAATTTCAGAATAATCATAAGAAAGATATTTAATTGATAGGTCTTCCAGTAACTTGTATGTTTTAGAAACATCATCATCAGGACAGTTGAATAGGTTCTTTAAGATAATCAAATTCACTTCAAACCAAGAAAACACAGTATTGATATCCACAATTCTCAACATGAGATCACCGCAAGTTTTGTAACCAAGACAAGTTGAGACTAGTAAAGGCCATCAACTTCGGAGGACAAGCAAAACAACATGCAGAGAAACAAGTCAAACAACACTGGCTCTCGACCTAAGGGTATTGGGTCAATTCACCATTAAAAAACCAAGTCTAAAAGCTGATTGGACATTCCATCATCGCATTGATGGAGAGCTAAAACAAGCACATCTATTGTCCGGATATATAGAAAACTGATTGCAGGTTTCTTCTGCAACCATGGTTGTGGATTAAGGAAGGAAAAAAACCGTTAAACTGTTCAAAATGCTTGCAAAACCATCTGCAAAATACATCCCTTGCTGCAAACTCATACATGGCAACCTAAATCAAGCCTCTATTGGAAGATACAGTCTTATTTTCCTAGAGGAGACCATCCCAAAAATGGTCTAGTCAAGGATTAGATGGTATGCATGTAATGCACCAGATTTGAAATGCATCATATGGCCGAGCTTCTGACTCTCTAATTGCTAAATTATCTCATAATGATGCCACACCCAACCACAGCTACGAGCTCATTTACACCACTAAACCGAGATGTTGTCTCCAACACTTATCCTGAGAGAACTTTTGGCCATCTAGTTTATCAAACCAATCATGACTCTGCAAAAATGAAATCCTTCCAATAAACCTCACAGTAACAGTAAGAATAGGATAGGCATCAACAACTTTATTGCCTAAATCCTCAGAAAACCAACTATCTTCCTCTTTCACCGTTCACTGATTACGCCATATGATCACAACTCTGCTTCCCTTTTACAATCTTAAGCAAGAATTAACTAATTATTAGAAGTAAAAAGAAATGAGATCTCAACCAAAAATAGAAAAAAGAAAGAAATGAAATTAATAGACAAGAAGAACAGTCGACAAAACAAAATTGCATGTAATAAAATTGTAGTAACAACACAAGAGAAGCAGGGTATTGAAATTCATAATAATAATAATAATAAAAACAGTAAGAGTACCAGAAAGTAGTATAGCTGTAAAATTCAACATCCAAACACATAAAGAGAAGTGAAGCACAAGAGAAACAGGTCTGCCCAAATCTCAAAGCCAGGCTACCACTTGACCCCATTGCTCCAGGCACTTGCCCTTCCATCTTTCTAAGAAACTCCCCCTCTGTACCTTCATGTCCAGAACTTCATTTCACCCTTTTTTTCCCAGCGTGATCGATGCCACCACCAAATAAAAGGAATTGAACTTGAAGCTAATAGAGAAGGGAAATGCCAGCTATGGTTTTTCTTAAATGAATTGACTTAAATGGGGATAAAGTAACATTCAGAGTCGTTTTCTTTGGTGAAAGAAATTTGCAAGGGAAAGGGACGTTAAAATTTGAAAAGCCTCATGAAAAGGAGAGACTTTCTAGCTTCTCCTCTCTTCTCTTTACCTTAATTTTGGTTTCTGTGGGTTCGTTTGTTGTCTGTCAGAGAATACAATAGTACAGAAGATTTGGAAACGTGGGCTTCGGTGGTGTTGTCTGAAAAGGGCAAGTGGCAAAATTAAGGTTTCTACATGGGTTTGGCTGTCTTTGCATACCTTTACTTTATTATTAATCCATTTATTTTCCCATTACCAAACAAAGAAAAGAAGAGAAATTACAAATATTAATGAAAGTTAATAAATACAAAAATTTCAAAAGTACATGTCATATTATTTAATAGCGCATGAGTTTTTAGAAGTTTTTTCTTAACGTTTAATTTTTTTAAAAAATAAAAATTGCTATTGTCTTTTGTGATTTCTCTTAATGGTGAAGTTTTTATTTATTTAGTTAGTTATTTATTTATTAGAATTACCCTTAAGTTAAAAGAATTGAAATAAAATTCTCGTGATTTTTCTTAGCATTTTTTTCCTTATTTCTCTGGTGATATGGTTTTTTTTTTTTTAAAATAAAACACGTATATTAATCAACATATAAAAAAAAAAATTAACAGTAAAAAGACTAGAAGATTAAGATTAAAACAATAATCAATCATCTTATCTTAAGATAATTTATTACTTTTCTTCTATTTCTAACAATATAATTATAATATTGTTTTACAAGTTTTTTTAATCTTTTATTCTTGATAGCATAAAAAAAGAAACAGAAGAATTTTGACAAGAGAGTTTGTAAAAAAAAAACATTTTTTTTTTAAAAATAGAAGTTTTCTCAATTATTATAATCTTGTCATAATTATCTTTATAGATATATAAAAAGTGATAGATTATTTTAATGTTAATGTATTTAAAACCAGCAAATGTACACATCTTTTTAAAATCATACTATTTTATATTAAATATATTTTTAAACAGACACAACCCTAAAATAAAAGACACGACTTTTTATCACTCCAAAAGGCATGAGTGTTGTTGAAGGAAAGTAATGAAAAACAAAATCATTAGATCAAGTATAGGAGATAAGGATAGTACTTTTAACCACCAAAATCATTGGTTTGAGATTCATGAATGCTGAAATCAGAACAAAAGATATATCAAGAAAGAATTATACGTGGGATCTTAGTATTGGAAATATTTCCAACATTTGGGGGACTATTCTGAAAAGAAAAGAAAAAGTGAGGGATTAAGCATAATTAAATTTGTTTAGATTGGGTTTAGTTAGGGTGTGTTTGGAAACACGGTTTATTTTCAACATTTAGGGGACTATTCTGAAAAGAAAAAAAAAGTGAGGGTTTAAGCATAACTAAATTTTTTTAGGTTGGTTTTAGTTAGGGTGTGTTTTGCACCGCATTCCTAAAAATTTTAAAATTTTTTTTGTTTAAAATGAAAAAAATAAATTATATTTTCAAATTGTTTTGATATGCTGATTTTAAAATTGATTTTTTTAAAATGAAAAAACTTTATTTTGATGTATTTCTAAATGAAAAGCATTTTGAACTGCAACCGCTACAATAATTTCAAACAGGCTTCAACAATTTTAAAATTAATTTATATATTTTCAAAATAAAAATAAATAAAAACATATTTATTTATATTCTCTGGATCTTACGAATGCACTTTATGCTTGTATGAAGTTTTCCACCATTAAAAAGGCCATTTAAGCATCCATATCATGGAAGGGTTGTTTCTGTCGTGGGATGCGAGTTGACGCGACGCCATTTGGCGAAGGCAGAGGCTTTTGTTGTGCCTTCTGTGTAAGGTGTTATATGTTGGGAAGAGTTTTTTTGATTTAATCATAAAATTATGATTAATATTGAGAAGTCGTCACCTAATATTATGGTCACTAGAAACCTATGGTATGTGAGAGTCTGGGTAAGGGACTGGTTGTGCAAGGGGAAGACGCATCACCCCCAGTGCACCCTACCTAAGGTAAGCTGTATTGTTATTTGATTGCTTTTTTTTTTTTTTCTATATCGGGTTTCTATTCGTTGGTCTTTTCTAAGGTTCAAGGCAGATCTCTCTTCATGAGAAAGTCTCTATCTTATTGGGTTAAATCATAATCGTTCTAAAGTCTGAATTTTAGAATCATATTTATTTATACCTTGTATCTTTAATAATTGAGGGTGTACTTTATAGTATAATTTTACACCCCACAAATATTAAAGTCTACATTTGAACCCTAAAAAAAGGATTGGAAAAAGGTTATTGATATTTTGATCAAACTCTAATAGATGATCATAAACTGGTTATGATATCTATTTTTTTGGATGTTCAAAACATGAAAAAGATGGAATTTTTTTTTAATGAAAATATGCTTTGAAATTTTTTAGCATTTGGTCGTATGTATGAAAACAAAATATTTTTTGTGTTTTTGAAAAGGGAAATTAATTTAAAAAATTTTTGAGATTATTTTTTAAAATGTTTTGAAATTTTTTTAAAAAAAATAATTCAGAGAAAACATGGTATTTTAATATTAGATTTCTATTTTACAGTGTAAATATACAACCCGATATTATGCAAAATTGATAGAAAAATATTTGAGAAAATCACAAATTTTTTAAAGGGTTTTATTATTATTATTATTATTATTATTATTCACGCCCTTCATGAATACTAGGACATGAATTATAATTCACGCCTACCATTCACGCAGTGAACAAGGAAGAAGAAGAAGGAAAGGAGGGGTAGCGAACCACCTGGCGTGGCGGTGATGGTTGGCTAACAGGGGAGGACGACCCGAAGCCAGCAGTGGAAATGGTGGTGGAGTTGGCTAGAGCGGCTACAGCTGGAAGAGGAAGAAAAGGAAATATGTAGAGAGGAGAGGAAGGAGAAGAGAGGAAGTCGCGACTGTTGTTACTAAAAAAAGATGTTTGGGCACTTATGGTGGAAATTATGGTTTTCATATCGGTGATGGTAATGGTGGTGGCCAAAGGCCATGGTGGAGAGAAAGGGAAGAGAGAGAACTCGTTGCAAAAAAAGAGAAAAACATAAGAGGTGGTTGGTTTTTTGTCAATTTTGGACTCTATCTTCTTCTCCCTCGGGCCATGAAATTCACCTCTATTTATAGGCGGTGGATGAGGGCAATCTTGTCTACATTGGAAAAAAATAACAGCCCTTAATTCAGTTGGGAAGGATCCTAACTGTTGATTCAAAGTAGGTATGGTGCATTGTCAAATCAGCAGGAAAAAGCTGATTGAGTAGGCCTTTTTAGGCCGGCGCCGGGGCCAACGTGTTATCATTCCACTTGAACGGACCATACCTGGAGATAGAGGGATGTCATTTAATCATTTGCGTTTAAGTTTCATCAAATTTGGTGAAGTGTAGAGACATTAAATGCACCTGTAAAGTAAGTAACCTAATCAGTTATTTTAAAGAATTAAAGAAGAAGATGAACAGTACTAGAATTCTGTTTTTTGCCAAAGTTCATTTCAGTCCTCCCTCTTTAAATTTGATTTAATTGCACCTATAATTGACCCTATACTTTTGATTTAGTGCAATTTAACCCTGGTAAACTTGAATTAGAACCCCGAATTTACGTGTCTTTTACATTGTGGTCTCTAGTCTCAGTTTTATGCAATTTAACCTATAATTGACCATTGAACTTTCAATTTCTTTCATTTCAATCAAGCCCTTATAGTTTTGCGTCGTTTGCAAATTGACCATTGGCTGCAAATTTTATCACTTTAACCCCTAATTGTCTCCAAAACTTTAATTTTCTTGCAATTTGACCCCTGATTTTAATCAATTAACTTGGTAAAAATTAAATTTGGTCTCTTAAAATTTCAATCTTCTCAATTAAGCTCAAATTAGGCTCCCAAACTTAATTTTTCACCAATTAAGCTCCAAATAAAATTAATTTGACCCATTTAAAGTATAATTAAGTCTTTGCACATAATTAAATCCTTCAATTGGACCCAAATTAATTCTTAAACATAATTAAAATTCAATTTGGCCCATGATTAAATCAAATTGGTCTATTAAAAATTTAATTATATCCTTGAACTTGATTTTTATACAAATCCGTCCAATAATCATTTAATTTGATCTTGAATTTGTATTTTTCTCCACTTTTGGGCATAATAGGATACAATTAGACCTTAAAATTTCCTTCAAAATTGTTGTTTAATTCCCCGACCTACTTTCTCCATATTAACTACCTTTATTTTATTTTTTTATTTTGAAAAAAAAATTAAAAATAACCCATAATTGGATTATGAAAATTTCAATTAAAAATAAGCCTCTTTTTTTTCTTTTTCTTTTTTTTTCTTTTTTCTAAACAAGGCACATATGGCTGGAAACGTGATTGATCAGCCTTTCTATTCTTTTTTTTTTAAAAAAAAACCCGCAGCTGGCATTAAAAAAAAGCTCACTGTAGCTTCCTCTTCCGGCAGGGTTAGATTCACAAGGAATCACATTTTTGGTGTTCCTGCTAATATCTTCCAACACCATTATAGTTTTTTAATAAACAAAGCGAGTTCCCTTCGATCTCTTCCCATGCAAGACTAGTTTTGTGTGATCTTGAAGCAGGCAAGTTAATGATTTGGAATTGGTCCCCTCTTGATTCAACTTTCGTTAGTTTTTGTTTGGATATTTTTATATGATTTTGCCTCCGTCTGGGCTTAAAAATTTGAATATTGCAGGCACAAGGTTCTGTGTAGAGTGCAGCAGGTTAGACATTAGACCATATGGCTCCCACAACCTGCAATTATCTAACCATGGACCTTAATTTCCGAACATTATTACAGGGAGGCTTGATAATATACAAACATGATAAAATATTCATTGGGGTCACAGAAAAGTTTAGCAGCATCTTGAACATATAGCAAAATCCGAACCAGGAATAAATTCATACGAGAAGAGCTCTATTGCTCAAGCTGAGCATACCAGATCCCCTGGATCTTGACATCCTTTGGGGTCTTTGCTCCCAAATCAGTATCGGATGGCTGGACACTCTCAAACACTCCTATGACCTCTCCGGTCTCAGGCTTGCTCTTGGTAACACTTAGGGTGATTTTACCTGTTGATGATGCGGTGTTCTTGATGTTTTCCTTGGCTAGTTCCTCCTCATCCCCTCTGCCTCCAGCAGGCAATGCAACTGCATTGTCATAACCGGTTGAACCACCTCTTCCCTTTGGGTCCAGGAAAGAAGTGCCCCGGTAGGATGGTACAAGGAACTCTCCACTGAAGCTGTCTGGTTTTCCTGATGCAACCAACTGTTTAATGGTGAAAAGGAAAGGCACACGCTCACCACCAGGTAGCTGAACAGTCACAGCAGCATAGTCAATGCCATCTTTCTCCTCAAACTTGATGGTTCCATCGGAAGAGACTTCGAAAGGTCCCTCAATCTCGTCAAGAGTGTAGGTTAAACGTGTCATAAGCTTAGTTTTTTGGAAATCAGGTGGGGAATTCTTGTTTATACCTTCAGCCTTGACTGTGAATGAAGTTGGCTCTAAGCAGATCTTCTTAGCATTGTATTTGCCGGGCTTGAAGGCAAATGAATCAAGTCCTCCGTCAATGGTTGGGCATTGGTTAGCAGTTCCAGATCCTTTTACTTCCATGTATGTCTTGCTCTGGATTTCTTCATAGGTCAGTCTCTTCGGAACTCCTTCAGCACTTGCTCCCTGAAATACAAAAAGCGATCACCTCCGGGGTCAGATTTACTCCTCAATGCAACGCTGACATCTTTTTTAAAAAAAACCAAAAAAGTTCAGCAAAGGATGCTCTCTAATAATCAACCCACACTAACTAATTAGGAAGATCTTACCATGCATGTGAACTAATAATAAGCATTTCTTCTTTAATTCCTCGTTGAACAAGCACTAACCCTCAAACTCAAATACCATTGTTATTAATGGGTCAGGGCCAATGAGGGATGGAAATGAACAATATGAGGGCCTAGCCTTAAAATTCTCCTATCAAGTTCTGAACACTAAAACATGTGGACAGTGCAAGCAGCACAAATTAGGACTGTTTACTTCCACTGCTTTGAATCACACCCTTCTGAAAATTGAGCCTAGACAGTGATCCTAAACTAAAAGAATCATCATACAAAATGAGTTTTTTGCTACAATATTATCAATTCTCAAAAGGATAGATACTTCATCTTTTCCTAGCCATCTTACATGAAAATAAGCTGTTAAACCAAGTCCATTAACACTATACTATGATTAAGAGGGCAGTATGTGTACCAAAAATACACAGAAACAAGGCAGGGTCAGGACATTATCAGGCCAATCAAACTATAGTCTAACATTAATCTGATCATACAACCATTGGAAGTTCAAAAACATCAGACTAAGACATACTCACCGAGACAACAAGAGCTGAAGTAGCAAGAGCAAAACCAGCTATCTTACTAGCATCTACACACTTTTGAGCCAAGTCTTTAAGGTCAGATTGCAAAGAGCAAGAAATCCTAGCACTGGCTGGTTCCAAGCCAAAAGCCTTGGAAACACTTTGAGAAGACCTTAGTTGAAGGCTGGTCCTAGAAGGCACACCCACCTTGGTGGGTTGCATCAGTGTAGCTGCTGCTTGCAGTGAGGCTGCCATTTTAGTTCTTAGAAATAAAAACAAGCTAACCAACTGACCACAAGAGGAAGTGTTTTGTGCTGCGAGGAGTGGCAAGTTAAGCTGGTTGGTTTTGGTGTTAAGATAAGAGATAGGATAAGGCTTCCTCCTATTGGCTGATTGAGCGAAGGTAATGCCTCTGGTTTTCTAGGCTGCCATGTGGCAAGTATCAGGTGCGGGATTAAGATACTCTCTCTATCAGAGTGGATGATGAAGATGATGGATTAGATATCTTGTCAGGCCCCACTGCAAAGAATATGTGGTTTTTAGACCCATGGTTGCCAAAGAAAAAATCCATGGCCTGCCAGCACTTGGTTGCTCATGCAGCTTCCATAAATACAAGATACAAACCTTTGTTGCTTTGGATTATTATACTTTTATTTCTTTTATTATGTAGTTTTTTTTTATCTTTTAAAAGCATCAATTTTATCCAATTTCTTTATATGAATTATACAAGTTTCTTAGATCAAGATATGATTTCAAAATCTTTAGACCCCTTGTATTATTATTATTATTATTATTGCTGCTTAATGTCTTTTCTCCAATTCTTTTAGAAATATGCATATTTTTTAATGAATTATAAAATATAAAATCATATGAAACATTATTTAAATGAATTCAGCATACAAATTAAGAAAATTTGGATTAAATAAATGCATCATGAAGATTGACAATCACAAAAATCAAGGTATTGGTATGACAAAACTTCAAATGAATTTAGTATTATTCATTAGGTGGTACTCGCGCTTCGCTTCAAGGCTGGACAATTTTTATACACAAAGAATGATGTTCATGTGTTGCAAATATATTTTTTTTTTAAAAAAAATATGTGGCTCGTGTTATAGACCTAACTGAATCGAATAAGTTAATTTTTTATTTAAATTAGATGAAAAAAATAAAAAATAACGGTAGATAGATAAAATTTAAAAAGAAAAGTAATGAAGATAACCTAGAGAAAAAAAATATTTTTTTCAATAGGTGACAAACGATGTAACTCAATTTACAACCAATTAAATTCAAAAAAATGAAATGGGATATATATATATATATATATATATATATATATATATATATATGGATATGGTCTTGATCAATCTAAGTTGACATGACAAACTTGTAACGCAAGTAATCAGGGTTAAGCTAACATGAGATATTTTGTCAAACTTACGGCCTAGATCTTGAGATTGGAATAACACGATATAAAAAAATAAAGAGTATTATACAGCCTAATTTTTTTTAAAACAATATCAACTCATCTTAACTTTTAAAACCCATGATCCAAGTCATTAGACCCAAAATACCCTATTAGAAAAAATCATGGAGCTCCATTTCTAAAAAATAATTTTAATTATATAAAAGGATTACAAAACTAATGATTAAAAAAAATGAGGATCAAAATTGAAATGTAAAATAAAACTTAAATTGGATTGAAGGGTGGAATTGAAAATAAAAATCAATTTAGCAAAAAGACCAAAAACAAATCAAAAAATAAGGATCAAAATTGACATAAAAATAACAAGTTTTTTTTTTTATTGAAGGGTAAAATTGAAAATAAAAAACACTTCACCAAAAGGAAAAAAAATAAAAAAAATGAAGTTCAAATTGGTAAATAATATACCTTAAACTTGAATTGAATGATGAAATTGAAAATAAATTTAACTTTTATAAAAGGACCATGAAAAAATTAGAAATCAAATCGATGAGGACCAAATTAGAAAATACAATACCATAAATTTGGATTAAATGATAAAATTGACAACCAATAAAACATTTACAAAAGTGCCAAGAAAAAAACTAAAAATCAAGAGCATAAGGACCAACTTAAAAATAACAATATATGTCGAATTGGAATTAATGGACGAAATTCCAAACCAAGATCAAACTTTTATAAAAAAAAAACAAGAATAAATATTAAAAATAAAAAAAATAAGGATCAAAGTTGAAATACCAACAATAAAGACAACCAAAGTATACTTCTTAGGAGAAAAAATAAAAGAATAAAAAAAAAATATCATCCAGTTACAAACCAAACCATCAATTATAACACGTATCACATCACCTAAAAAAGGATGTGGTAACGATTTCAATGACACAACATGTGAACATTTTTTAACACTGAGAAGCACCGCACATGACACTCGAAGGGTGTGTGTGTCTCCTATAAGCCTTTGGGTTCACCATATGTGCCTATCTTTTTATTTTTTAGTCAAATATTAAATTGTCCTTGATTTGCTTAATAATTGCACAAAACTCATAGTGGAAAGATAAAAATGCCTCTTGACTGCATGTTTAAATTTTTTGTTTTTAAAAATATTTTGGTTATATCATTGTGTTTTTTTAATTGTTTATTATTTTTTATATTTGATTGAATACTAATAACAAAAAAGAAAACCATTGTGAAAATACAAAAATACTTCTTAACACCAAGTTTAATATTTTTGCTTATAATGGTATTTTGATAGTTTCATTGTGCAATCAAAAAGGAAAAAAACTTATTTATTCTTCATTAATTTAGTAATAACAAATAAATCATATGAAGGAATTTAATATGTTTAAAAATCAATGATGAGTTTTTTTTAGTAAAATGGCAAGAACATCATTATATTATTTTAGTGAATAATGTTTTTATGTGTGGGACTATATTGGTTTCCAAGAGATTTTAGCTTATTGTTTTAATTCAACGATAAAGATATTTACATCTTAATTATAGAAGTTGTTTGTTTTGTTGGGTAATAATACGTAATAATAACCATATCATTAAAAAAAGAAACTCAAATTGAAAATAACATTTCCTAATAGTAATTTCATTGCTTATGAACGATAAATTTTTTTTTTTAAAAAAAAAAAAACAAATCAGATCATCAAAGCATAAATATCGTCATAGTACTCCTTAAAAGAAACAAAACAAGTTAAATAAGAGCAAATTCTGGTATTTAAAATTTAAATTAAATTATAATTTTTGCTAGAAATCTCAAGATCAAATTCAATCTCAATATTATAGCTGTACATTTTATCACGTAGTAAAAACTTAATTAGATGTGTATATTTTATCATATAATAAAGATTAACGAATAATTCAATGCGATTAAAATAAAAGAATTAATTCATCTTTTTTTTTTCTTTTTCTAAAAAAATATTGCTAAAACTCTCCAATTTAAAGCATTAATTTAAACATAACCACATATCAAGCTTTTATATCCAATGATCTCATACCTTCTTTAATTGTATGTTAACTTTCTAAATAATTTTTTTTTTTAGATTAACATGAGTGTCCAAATTAGTTTGTGTATATCTTAACTAATCTTACAGGTCCTAAAGTTAATGATCATGTAAGTTTCTAGTGGTGTTAAAATTTGTGAGACTCGAACTGATAATTTTTAAAAAACAAACTTATGATCTGATCAATTAAATTATACCTTTTATGATTAACTTTCTAAGTAAATTTGATTAAATTTATTATCGTTAGAAATACTTAATGATCAACAAAAATCATAACTTGTGGTTAAAAAAAATCCCATCATCACTCATTAGTCATAACTTAGCCCCTATATTCTTAAAAAACAAATTGATTAGTCCTTTAAGTTTTTGATATTATAAATTAATCTCTTGACTGTGAATTCAATAGCATTTTTGTTATTTCTTGTAAAATTTACACTTGAAATGTTCATCATTTTCTTCTTATATAAAGTTCATCCATTCACTCATTTTTGCAAAATTCTTAGCTCCTCCCACTCTCTAAATATTACTCTCTCTTTTTTTATATAATGTATTTAAATTTTATGTTGTTTGATGATAGTGAGATTTTGTTTTGGATAAATTACAATAATTAACCTTCCCTAAAATATCATGAAATTACAATAAGCATTTAAAAGTTTGAAGTTATTAAAAAAAAAAAATCCTTTCGCGCCTAAAATGCCTTAATATTAAAGAGAGTTATTTTAAAAACATTAAGAGTATTTTAGGTATAAAAGGGGTTTTTTTTAAAAAAAAGAATTTACTTAAATATGAGAGGATTTATTATTCATGTAATTTCATAATACAACGGGAGGTTGTAATTTAACCTTTTATTTCTTATCGTGGTTTTCAACTCTTCTTTTTCTCTCTGAGTTAATTTTCTTCTTCTTCTTTTTTCATTTAAATATGGATCCATTATATTTTGCATACGGACTTGATAATTTTATGGGTTTGTTAATTTTTGGGTTTTTTCTTGGACTGCGGCAAAATCAACATTAAGTTTTGTTGCTAAAAATTATTTATTTTTATGTTTTAAAAATATTTTAAAAAAATTTAAAATTTTTTATTTTTTTACTTCAAATTAATATTTTTTTATATTTTTAAATCATTTTAATATACTAATAACAAAAATATTTTTTTTAAAAAAAATATTTTTATATATTTTTAAATAAAAAATATTTTAAAGAACAATAACAACTTCATTTCCGTCTTAGTTGATAATTTTTTAAAATGGTAAATTTGATTAGAAAAGAAGGGTATTTGAGAAATAAAAAATAATTTAGTGGGATAATTTAGAAACATATTTAAGAGCATAAGAGCTGAATATTAAGTGTTTTAAACCCAAAGGACCTGGAAGTTTGTTTTCTAAATAATAGGGACTAAATTATAATTTATTCCTTCAGATAGCCAAGACTGTTTTCCATCCCGGAACGCCGGCGTTAGCAGCACGGCGCCCTAACCAACAGAACTAAGATTGTATTTTAACACCTAATCTACATTTCGCCCGGCAAAGTGTAGGTGAAATGAGAAATCTTCGCAAAGACTTAAACATACGAGCAGATTCGTGCAAACAGAAGCAATATTGCCTTGGCACCCTCACAAGCACAGGCGGAGGCATGGCAAAGGCTGGGGTGGGTTTTAGTGCAGGTCAAGATTTTATCAATATTTTTTGACTAGTTTTATGTAAAATAAATTTGTAATTTTCAATTAAGTTATCAAAAAATTCTAAAAATTTATGTGGAGCCTTCTAATATAATGCTTTAACTTGGGTTAAAATTTCAGAATTTTTGGAGAAATTTAGAAATTTGATGAAAAATCACAATTTGACCAGTTTTACGTTATTGGACGTAATTTTCAATCTGACCATCAGATCGAGATAAAATTTCACGAGGAATCTTAAAATATATTGAATAAAATTTGGTTAAATTTTTAGAATGAACAGAGTTTGGTAGTGCTAATAAAAAAAAGACCGTCAAATAAAAACAAAATGACTCATTAAGAGTAAAATGGTTATTAGTTATTAAAAAATAAAACAAATCGGCTCCTCTTTCCTTTTATATGTTACCGATTGGACAGAAGCAGAATAGAAAAAGAAAAAAAAGAAAAGGCGAGAGAGAAATAGAAAAAAATAAAAAAAAAAATAAAAAAAATCCAAGGAAAAAATAAGAAAAGTGAGAGAATAACCTATTAAATTACAAAATTCAACTTATAAAACACTAATCTAGGGAATGAATCAAGTGAAGGAAGAAGGAATTGAATGAGAAAAAAAAATTTAATTACTTTATTTTCCAGTTGACATGAAATTGTTATTTTATCCCGGTTGAGAGGTTATTATAATATTGATTCAAATTTGATTATAGATGAATTATATTCCATAAAATATCAAAGGATGTAACTTTAATAGTGAATTTATTTTTACTTTCGTTTTAATTTTATGTATTTTTAAATTTATTTTTTAATATTTTAGTTAGTATATTTAAATTAAAATTTTACTGTTAACTTTAAAAATTCATGTATATAAATTAACAACCTAGAACAAAAAAAATTCATGTATATAAGTTAACTAATAATATTTTAGTTAGTATTATTAAATTTATAAATTAATAATCAATCTTAAAAAATATTTATATATTTATTTAACAACCTAGAACAAAAAAAATTCCTGGCCTGGCTCCGCCCTTGCTCACAAGCATTAGCGAAATGATATAAATCCAGAAACAGAGGGCTAACCGAACACCATGATGCTAAAGAAACTCAGCTTTAGATCTACCTTGGTCCTACACTGATCTTGTTTGCGAAGAAAATCCAGTCTTTTATTAGTTGGGCACCAAGTTTGGAGGTTGAAGAAGAAGGAGAGCAGCTCAAAAGTGCTTGAAATGCAATCACAGGTAAAACCCTCAATGCTTAAAGAGAGACTAAGATTGCTTTCTCATCATTGCTGCTTCATCCTTCCGCCCCTTCCTCCTCTCGACATTTTCCATTTTTAAATCAGCAACCCAAGACAATCGAAAATGACCCGGAAATAAAAAAATATTCAAAAAAAAAAAGAGAAGGAAAAGGGAATGATGATTTCTCTCAGACAAATGCCTCGAATTGTCCTCACAATTTGAAAGAATGGAAAAATGATCAGACTCGTCATCTGTGTTTCTTCATCACCGAGAAATCATTAATCCATCATTACTGATTGAAAAAAGAGAAAAAAGATTGATACGAAAAAACGAAAGCATAAGTTAGCTGGCTCCATAACCATGAGTTCTTTGGCACTATTCGAGGCCTTTGCCTTTTTATATATAGGTGAAAGAGAACTAGGGTTAGGGTCTTCTTGCCATTCAGCGCTGAAATTACCAGGGTGCCATCCGCTCTTCCAACCATAAGCGTTTGACAAGTCGGTGAACAACCATGATTTTTTTTTTTTACTAGGGAAGTTTGGGATTGTGGTTTTACTATGTTTCTTAACAATTTTGATTTTTTAGATATTTTTAGTTTTAAATTAATATTTTTATATGTTTTTGAAAGTTTTAATATATTAATATAAAAATAAATTTTAAAAATAAAAATATATATTATTTTAATATATTTTCTAACAAAAAAAATACTTTAAAAAACAATTTATAAAACATTTCTAAAAAGCCATTTAATATAGTGTTGTAATATGCAGAAGTTGTGGAGTTCCGTATAATTTTATAAAGATAAAAAATAATGTTTGATAATTTATTACTATATTGTATTTATAAATATTTAAAGTATTTGAATAACGTTTTATTAAATTTTATTATTGATTTTTTGATATATAATAAAATTACCAATAAAAATTGTAATGTATCATATATGTTTTATTTATATTAAATGGTTTATAGTTTATTTAAACCCTTTTTTTTATATATAAATAGAACCCTAAGAGTTCAACTTACAATCAATGGTTAGATAATTAGGGCTAGAATTTAAAAAAAAAAAAAGACGTAAAGAAAGAACTAAGAAATTGAAAGATAAATTGAATTAAAGGGGTGTTTAAAAATAGCTTACATAAAACAATTTATATAGAATTGGGGCTCAAGGATCCAGAATTAGTTCGATTCCTTTACCCCTCCTAAAAATGTCTTGCAAACTCTGGCCCAATATAAAAGAATCTGAGCTTGTAAATTTGAGCACTCATGATTCGAACTCTGAAATGAGCCTGTAATACCTAGATATTAATGAAAACAACTAATATGATCAACAAGATTTAGGCTAGGCTGGTTTGTTTTATTTTTATGTTTGCAGTGAAATAAAAGTAGTAAGATGTTTGAAATAAATATAGTAAGGTGTTTGGTAATAAATTAAATTTTATTTTATACTGCGGGGCCTACTAAAATACTAAGTTTGAAATGCAGTATGCAATAGTTTTTATATGTTTTTTTAACTGAGTTTTATAAAATTCTATTTGTTTTTGTCTTTCAAAAGTACTTTTAAAAAAATTTAAAAATTTTAAATTTTTTTCTTTACTTTAAATTAATATATTTTTGTTGCTTTCAGATTAGTTTAATGCGCTGATATCAAAAATAATTTTTAAAAAATAAAAAATATATATTATTTTGATACATTTCTATTAAAAAACACTTTAAAAACAGTTATAACCAAACTTCCACTAAATATTTTATACATGTTTTTTACTAAACATAAATTTCAATCATAATTTTAACAAATACATATCTAAATCCAACTAACCATACCTAATTATTTAAACTACAATAACAAAAACTACCTAAAAAACAAGTCTATCCAACCTAAATACCAAGTCAAAAGTTAGGGTTGACTCTAAGATTGACGAGTGTAAACTATCCTCACTAACTTTACCTCATTTTCAAGTTGAGTTGAGTTTTATAACCATAATGATGACTAAGTTTTATAACTATAATGATACTATGAAATTGCAACAAACTCAATTGTTTTTTTTCTTTGATCTCAAATTTTAATCAAATCCAGGTTTAAAATGAGTAAAATTGCATTTGCAATATAACTTAGGAGGGAGAAGGGAGGCTTCCAGCATCCATAGATCATACTCTTGACAAATAGTGAACAAACAACAGTTCTTTTACATCAACTGTACGCAAAAGTTCTTTTATTGCAAACAGAAGCACAGTTCAATAGAATTTATGAACAACCGACTGTCGATGCACACCAAATCATAGTATTATTTGATATCTAACATATAAATTAAACACAGCATGAATGTTTTAATTTGCAGTGTAGTCACAGTTTCACTGCTCCAATCTGCAGGCTAATGTGCCTACAAGAAGTGAAGCACTAGTGCCCACACAGGATAAACTATCAGAAGGATAATCCCAACAGTGTTTGATATTCCATGGGGCTGTGTAAACGAATTTCTGAATCCACCAGATGCCCGGATGTGCTCTTGCAATAGGTAACAAGCAATGATAAGGCATATGAAGACACCGACCACGCTCTCCTTCAAGGTGTGTGCAAAGAAATTTGGAGCCACAACCAGAAGAAGAATTATTGATCCTGGCATCTCCAGGCAATCTGTACATGGCAATGATCAGAGAGTATTACATCAATGGACAATAGCAAAGATATAGTTACAGTCAACAAAGCAAACAGTGCAGGCAGTAGGTACATGGTTATTACAGTCATGAAGCATCACGTATTTTGTTGCAGAGTATCAGCTGTGGTAAATAGAGAGATTTGCAAGAAATACAATTTAGAATGACCTGTCTCACATATTGAAATATCTTACAGCTTACTTCTACATGTCATAACTTGGAAGTATACTGAGACAAGAATGAAAATCTATTGTGGAATCCACGTATTTGGGGGAGAATATGGCACAATTTCAATGACAAAACAAAAATCAGTTAAACCACCAAATCGAATTTTCCATCTCTAATCTAACAGATCAACATATAGCAATAAGAAATCAAATTGCGGAAAAAGAAATGGTGAACCTCCACTTTTATTGTATTAGTTAACAGTTGATCCAAAGAGAGAAAGAACCATCATAGTCTTCAAATGGGAATATGAATTTAAAGATAATGTTTACGAGATTGTTTCTTCTCTGCAAGCGTACGGGTGGGTGGGGGTGAGAGAGAGAGAGCATGGATGGAGCTAGGGGTTCACAGGCTGTATCGGGGAACTGCAAACTATCCTTAGCCACTGCAATTTAACATTGACTGGGAAAAATAGCAAAATCACAGTTTGAAGTGTGTTGATTAGATAATTTAACTCTCACAAGAATTCAGTCAACCTCAGGAAATGTTGCATAGAATAAACAGCCTAGCCTCAGATGTGCCGATCAATTTTGGCACCTGGGAAATACAATTCTAAAAATGTTTCAAGTAATCCGGAAAACTTAGGTTCTCTTTCTCAATAACTTTGCTACCTGTCAAACATGGTGGCTGGTGCAGAAAAAAGAATGGCAAGGCTACACAAGCAAGCAATGCATTCTGCTAAAAAATGAGATCAATAGGAAACTAATTTGGGCTGAACCTGGAAAATGTCGTGGGAAGAAGAGCCTGAGAACCACTGCAACAAAAGCAATCCACCTTCCAACTTCCCCTCTGAATAATTTGGACATGCATAGAATCAAGCTCAGTCGAAGATAAAACCAAAATAAATCAAAGTGAAAAGGTTAAATATCATAGAAGATTATCACCTGAAGAAGTTAAATAGTACAGAAGGAAGACTAAAGAAAATGTAAGGGACTAAAAGTGAAGTCAGCATGTTGGATCTCCAGTTTGTCCGGTCCAATATCAACAAATAACTGCACAGAACACCTAATAATAAGTTAATTATTTGCAGAAAGAATTCAACACTCGCAATGGGAATAGATGGGATTTAGATTCATATAGATTGCAGATAAAACGTATCAGGTACAGTCATTTACTTGTTCACTGTTGAACTACAGGATCAAAGCCCAGTTTATGACGAGCAAAATGAATTCCCAAATAAACTAGACATGAAACAATCAGAGTATATGCGATCCTTAGTTTATATTACCTGTGTTCTCAGATTTCAGAGCAGAAATTCAACAAAAGTATATTGTATATTGTATCAAGAAATGAACTTTACAAAATTAAGCAAAAAAAAAACTCACATAGCAGCAAAGGAGGCAACCCATTTGAGAAAAGAGGTACCAAACCCCAAGCCACCAAGCTTAGCGGCATCCTTGATGAGTTTCTTAGCAGCAACCTTGAGCTCATTGACATCGGACTCAATTAAATTAGCGCCGACTTCATCATCAGTCTTCATCTTCAAAAACTCCATCCTCCCCATTTTTCTTTTCTCCTCTCCCCTTCAAGATCTAAAATCAGAGAACAAAAGGGCCCACAATGTGAAATAAAGATACGATATTAAAGAACAAACAGACAATAGAAGCAAACAGTAGTGGTGGCGGCGGCAAAGAGGATATGAAAGACGAGGACCTTTTTTATGAGCTGGTCTCTTCAATGGATCTATTCCAATGACACCGATGCAAATTTTGTGGTTTGACAAGGTGGGGGGCCCTTGTTTCGAGGGAAATCAACTCGATAAGTTTGGAAAATTCCCCACTTCGAGTCAATCAGTGAAGTTTCGGATCTCCTCCAACTGCTTCTGTCATGTTGGCTGACTCTTGGAATTACCTGCGTAGCCGGAGAACGCTGTTGTTTATCCCACGTGGCTTGGGAACTGGCTTATGTTTCGGAGAATGATGCATGGTACTATGGTAGACGAGGTGGCGAAAGTGAAATGTTCTTAGGAGTTAGGCCCATTTTGTGAATTGGGTCAAGGCCCATTTGTGTTGCTGTAGCTACTTGGAATTTGGAGACCACTCTGGTGTCGCTGGTAACCTTTTTTTTTTCGAGCTCGAATTTTAAAATTTAGAGTTAATATGTAAATAAACTATTTAAAGTTCTTTTTTAAATAGATTAACAAATAAACTAATCCATAAATATTACATAATATAAAATAAAAAGAGATAAATGATAAAGAAAATTTGACCATGTAAATACATAAAAGAGGGTGTTTTATTGTAGAAATACTTTTCATCCTCCCATATTTTTTTCCACTCCATTATTCATTGTTAGCTTTTTCCTTTTAGTTTGCTGAAATCTTCGACCATTAAAGTTCATTTATTTTTAATTTTATCTTCTTAATTTATGTTGAAATGATTTTAAATGTTGCAATTTGTTTCTATTTACATGTTCTTTGAATATTTATTATGTAATAGAATATTTTGACTTTAACTTAAAGTTTGCTTTATAAAATAGAATCTGAAGTTATTGTTAAAAAAATTTAAAGAATTTTTTTTAAAAAAGGCATTAAAACTTCAATTTAATCCCTAAAATCTTAAAGTATACATTATTTCTTACCTGTTATTTTAAGTTCTTCCATTTCAATTCAAAACTTTAATTTTATTATATTTTTAACCTCTGGATATTTAAAAACAAAAGAAGATAAAATCACTAAAAGAGAAGAGAGAATATAAAAAAGATTGAGTTTAGTGTTAACATGTTTGTCTTGAAAATGAAAGTTTAATGAAAATGATTTTTTTTAAAATCCTACAAAAAATAGATTAGGACTAATAAATTTTGATTTGATTAGGTTTATTGGATTTATAAACTAATTAGAGGGTGTTTTATGGTTAGAAATATATTTATTGAGATTTCTATTATGTTAATCAGAATAAACAATAAAATTTTTCATAATAAATTAAAATTATTAATGATTTTAAAAGAAAAAACTAATTAAGATGCCAAGGAAAAGAATGTGGAGAAGAGAAAAACTAATTGTTATATATATATATATATATATATATATATATATATATATATATATATATATATTGTTTGTATTGAGTTTCAAGATGTTAAATATAAATAAAGAAATTTTAAACCATACATAAAGTATAGTTAAGTAAATATTAAGATAAAAAATCATATATGAAATTAATGTCATTCATCATTTCCTTATGTTTTACTTCTTAAGATTTAAATTGATAGTTAATTCCAAAACAGGTTGTAAATCTTTGTAATTTCTTATTTTTTTAAATATAAATATTGTAGTTTAAATTGTAATAACCTAGTTTTAAAGTGACGTCATCAACAAGTATTAACATGAAACACTATTCTTATATATCAATTAGTAAGTGACTTGTTAATGCTATAATTGTTTTTTGAAAAAAAGTTTGACTAAATATTTACACTTAGATTTATGATATTTAGAATATATTGAAAATTCAATTTTAAAGAAAATATAAAAAGGATTAGTATTGTCCCTCCGTTGAATCGTAAAGTTATAATAACAATAAAAAAAATATAAAATAACATCATTTAAAATAATAATTATTAAAAAAAAATTATGATTAAATTCCGACACTTAATTAATATAAAAGAGATAGACACAAAGTATGTGTGAGAGACATATTTTTTTTATTTTTTATGGATTTAGAAATAATATATATATATATATATATATATATATATAGTATGGTTTTTTTTTTCCATAGTGCATCTATTAAGTAAGAATTGGTGGTTCCTCATTGAAGGTTTTAAAGTCTCTCATAATTATTTATTTAGTTTGTTTGTTAACAAGTTTAAACTTTTTTTTTAAGAATTGTTTTTTCAAAACTAGATAATATTTTTTGTTATTCTTTATAAAACCCACTCAATGAATGCCATTTAAATATTTAAATAATAAATTAATTTGTTAACAACTTGTAGATAATGCACGTAGTGAATGCTTGTACTAAATTTCTAGCTAGCAATGCATAGATGTTATAAAATCAATAGAAATAAAAAGAAGAGGTAAGAACTAAGATAAGAAATTAAATAATTAAATAATTACCATACATGTAAATGGAAACGATCATTTCAACCAATACATTCGTCACCCAATGTCATCTAATTGGGTTGGATTGAATTTTTATTTGAGTTGATGGAAGTCGGGTGGATGTGTAGGCTGGTGATGGGTTCACTTTCCTTATCACTAAACCAGTTTTTGATTTGATTTTTTTTTATTTTTATAATTATTCAATAAAGTAATAATTTTTATTTTTAATACTATATTTGTAATTTATCTTGTGATTCATGGAAGAATATTTATGATTTATTCATAAATTTGAAGTCTAGACTTTATTTTTAACTAGAGAAATTATTTTAATATTCCTATAATTTAATTATTTTTATATATACTTATTTTTCTGTATTTTAAAAAAATTATACTTTATATTATTAGTGAGTCTAAGAAAAACTAAACTAAGATAGCGAGGGTGATTTTTTTAAAAAATTTTTATAATTCATGGATGGCTATATAATTTATTTTTTAAGCTTAAATTTTAATTTTATAAAATTGATTTCAATAAGAAATTAGATAAGTTCATTGAATAACTGATGAGTGGAGAAAGTCCGTGGAGGCATGATGAATTTGAACATTTTAGACAAAATTTGGATGTAGCTTTGTCCATGTTTTTATTTTAGGATGTCCCCAAAAAAGTTGTTCATTATAAATTGCATTTATTTAAAAACAAAATTAAGGACTACAAAATTACATAAACTCAAATAATGAGGTAGGTTTTATAACCCAAATGGAAGAGAATAAATATGATTTCTTATAAGTAAATTTATATTATAAGAAATTTCATATGTTGAATAATAAGCTGCTAATTTAAATGGGATTGTTAAAATTTAAATTATTTTTTTAAAAAATATTTGTTTATATTTTTTATATTGTTATGATGTATTGATATTAAAAATAAATTTTAAAAAATAAAAATTTATTATTTTAATATATTTTTAAATAAAAAATATTTAAAAAAATAACTGCAAACAACTGGACCTAAATATAATTCTCATAATCCCGAATATAGAGGAAACATCTCATTATGATGTATTGATATTAAAAATAAATTTTAAAAAATAAAAATATATTATTTTAATATATTTTTAAATAAAAAATATTTAAAAAAATAACTGCAAACAACTGCACCTAAATATAATTCTCATAATCCCAAATACAGAGGAAACATCTCACTAGCTATCGTACCATTTAACTTGAGAATCTGATAATTAAAAAAAAGCTGCAAAGGCAAGAAATAATTCTTAGCAAATGTACTGTAAAAAAAAAAGATGAGACACTTTAATCGCCAATAGGAGAAGGCGAAAGAAGATGTGGGACCCTATGTGAAAGGGGTCCGTACCATATTTCGTTTTCAATTTTTCCTTTTGAAAGAAGTGGTGAGCCAAATGATTCTTGGACAGAAAGCACTCCACATTGCTCTAAACTTCGGTCATCATCATGAATCCAAGGAAATTCCAACGCTACAAGTTTTTTGTGTCATCTTCAACTTGACTTCCAGTTCAAAACAAGAACAGTCTATGATAGAAAAGGGACAGACAAGGAGATGATTTTTGATGCTTTTAATGATCTACGACTGCACATAAACTGGGTCCCTTGGCTTCTGTTGGGAGTGACCACTGACCACAGAGTTCAGATTACACACAGCTTTATGGAAAGAACCAGCAATTTACTCTGTCCCTCATGCTCTGTGATGCCCAGAAGGCATTACCTTAGAAGATGTGCCAATCTGGACGATCAACAAAATCATTGGAGCTAGAACAGTATCACCCTTGAGAAAAAAATCGTACTTTTATTCCCCCATCTTTTAAGACCACAAGTGGAAGCAACTTGCATGGACTAAACATAATAAATTATGGACAACCACTGCACAATGTGATTTGGATTAAATGAATACTAATAACAAGACCTCCTGCTCCCATGGTGAATCATCTATTGTTGATGGGGATGCTGCTGCTGCTGCCTTCCCTTCCTAGCATTTACAACCGTTTGTTCATGAGAATCACAAACTTGGGTCTTGAACTTGCACCCAAACCTCCTTGTCAGGGACCCTCTCCACCCTCCATTGTTACCACGCGGACCCTCCTTGTCAATCTTATCAATTACCTTCTTCATAGTTGAACATTCTCGTTCCAGCTGATGCACCCTAGTCCTCATGCTGTCCATGTCTAGTCTCAGCACTTGATTTTCCCTCACTGCTGCCCTCCAGGTGTTGCTGCCACCCTCCTGCATTGCCCCTGCTTCTACCTCTTCCCCTGCTTCTGCCTCTGCCTCTGCCTCTTCCTCCCTCCGTCTTAGCATGGATGGCCTTGCAGGATCAGCTTCAGCCGCAATCAATGTCCCTGCAATTGCGTGGCGCAGCTGTAACTGCTCGAAAAACAAAACTTGAACCACCGCACGCAATGGCAGCCGCTCATTTTGTGCTGCGTGAGTGCACGCTTCTAATGTGAGCTTTTGACAATCCATTACTCCACATATCTTCTCCCGCTCTGCCTCTGATATCCATGGATGTGCCTTCAAGAATAATAAAACAAGACTTCATTGCTGGGAAGCATAAAATTCCTTACAGTAATTATTATAACAGAATATTGAGTCTTGGATTGTACCAACAAAACAACTTGACTATATACTGCAATTTTTCTCTGTAGGATTTTGTAATTAGCATTAACGTAGTACTAAATCTCAGGGATAGTGACAACATAACAACTTCATCTGCCTAGGATTTGCAAAACTGCATTCCTGGTTGTAATATCTCATTGCACAATTAAATATATAAATAATATAATGGGGAATTTGTTACCTTGAGATAGACATCTACAGCTCGGTAAAGGCCATCATCAAATAGTCTAGCTTGCTCCGGTAGTGAAATTGCAAGATTATGGAATCTATCAGGCTTTAAATTTGCATCTGATGCAATCTCAGCAAGATAGCCATCAATTAGTTTACCAACAAGCATTAAAGTGGGTGATCTCACATTGCTACCTCCACCATCCTCGCCGGCTTCAATCTCACCTGCATTTCCCTCTTCTTGAAGTCCATCCAAGAAGTGGCCTAGAATTCTCTCCAAGCAATCCACATCATATAATGTCTCATTCAAATATGAATAGCTAGGAATCAACAAATCATCTAGTGTAGCTTGCTCCAGTTGCAACCCGATTTTCTTCTCCAAAGTGAACCGACACTCTTCAGCTGCATTTAGTATGTTAGCAGTTCTTAGCAAACCAAATAAGAACCTTGTAGCTGTGGAAGATCTAGAACTTTGGTGCAATGGAAGATTGGAAACAATAGTCTCCAACACTTCCCTCTGTCCACCCTCTGAAGCAATTGAAGATGATGAAGAAGATGGCTTCCTATTTAATCTTGATATGCCCGGGATGTGCTTCTTGGCATAGTACATTAAACAACTCTCTACAATCTCCGGATTCAGATCTCGCACTTTCATGGCCAAAATCAATCGCTTAAACAATGGCAAGCTCAAAAATGCCAAATCTTCAAACCAAGAATCCGCATTGTTGCTTCTAGCACCACCTCCTTTTCTACGTACCGCGGATTCAATCCCATTCCACAGGGCCTGATTGGAACTAGATTTGATATTCTCATTTGCTGCTTCGCTAACCGGCCAGCCAAATAAGGCTGGATCGGCAGAGGATGCTCTGGAGGCAATGGAATCAATGCATCTCTCTGTAATGCCTAAACTTTCCGCGAGTGCCATTACCCGCTCGCAAGATTTTAAGGCCTTAATTGACTCCTTGAGACTTTTGAGTACAGAATGAGAGAAAAACCTCTCTGTCTTGGAAATTAAATTATCTTCTGAATATTCCTCCGTCATTTCAAGAAACTCTCCGGCACAGCGAAGAGGAGCGATGATAGATGAGTTTAAGTCTACCTTTACGCCGTAGCAAAACTTGGCAGCCATCTCAAACGTTTCAGAGCCGCCTGGGAAGTCTAGGAGAGATATCTGACAAAGAATTTCTTCAATTTCATCTCTTTCTTCTTCTGGTTCTTGTTGGTCATTCCTTTGGGTTTCTTGCTCTGTTATTAGCTGATGAAGCTTTCTGCTTTTTGACATAAGAGGAAACTAAACCACCAGACAGAGAACACAGAGCCACTAGTAAGCAAGCGAGAAAGAAAATGACTTGAACATGGAATATAACTAGAAGGGCCATGTTTTACCTTGTGGAGGTGAAAGGTCATATCTTCTACTTCAATCACAATGTCACTTGGCAGCCCAGTTGTGCAAAACCTGCACAAAAGAAAGAAAAAACATTGGAGAAATTGTCATTCAGTCTTTGTTTGAGACATAGGCAAGAAAAGACTAATTTGTGCATTGCTAATTAACTAACCATGCTTGTCCTTTAGAGCTAGGCTTCTCAGCTGCCATTTTAGTTTTCAAGAAAACCTGCTGCTTCTTGTGAGACGGAGATTTCTCAAAAACTAAGCTAGATCCATGAGAAGAGAGGGAAGGAGTGTTTGAAGGTTTCTGGCATGAAGGCGTGAGAATGAATGATAGGACAGAATGTCTGGATGTCTCTTGTAAGTTTATGTTTAGGGCTAAACTAATAGTGTGGTGAAAGGGTTCTGACTGTGTGACAACAGAGTGGCAAAGCAAGGAAAGAGAGATTGGGAATCCAACAGCTCAAAACGAACAAATAAAGTCCATGAAGGGTTTTTCCAGTAACACCATCATTCCTTTTTTTAATCGAAATCTCTTTTGCTTTTTCATCTTTGAATGAGATCAGAATCTTAACCACTCCAACTCAAAACTCCTTCTCTTGTAGTAGAAAGGAAGTCTTTTGGAAGAATTTTCTTTCTTAGACTTTAAAAAGACCATCATCATCATCGATTGCTTGCCAACTGGGGCTTTTTTGCGTAAATTATGGTATATTTGTTTATATTTATTCATTAATCCTTATTGGAGCCTCACTTTTTTTGAAAAAATGTTTTTTGTTTAAAATAATATTAAATTTTTATATATTTTTAAATGATTTTAATGTCTAGAAATTTGATCAATATGCGCCCACCTCTAATTGTTTAATCAAATGTTAGGTGGGTATTTAAAATGAGAGTTAAAGGAACAATTTTTAATTATTAACTCAAATTCAAAGCATCTTAATTATAATATTATTGAAGGGTTCGAGGAGGTGTTAGTTTAAATGATAAGCGAGCTTATTCCTTACATTATTATCTAGAATTCAAATGCTAAAAGAAGTTGCAAGATAGAAACTCTTCATAAATATATAATTTTAGACATAAATGATTTTTTAAACTTGTTCAGATAGGAATTTAATTGGGTTTTTTTGGAGTTTAAAATATTTTTACATCCATTTCATATTATTTTTATAATTATAGCTGATTTGTTCTTGCGTTTTAAAAACAATGATTTAACGCTAATAAACGATGACTCACGGGCTTAACAGTTGTTCACAGGAAAGCAAGAGAAAGATGATATAATAATTGGATTTGATAATCATTTGGGTCCTTTATTTTTCTCCGTTTGGAGGCTAATAATATCCTAATCAAAAGTGTTGAAAGAGGAAGAAAAGCATAGAAGACACAAGACAAGCCCCTCCTAGAGGGGCCACTAATTTGGAGGTTACAGCACCATAACAATGGTTGCCCGACGGAGAATGCAAGGCAAGAATCAGAGCTTTACCCGATAGGGACGAGAGGGAGGAATTTTGAAATATATGCCGTCCAAGATTAAATTGATAAACGGGGGTCCACACTTGAGATTCATCCTGTGATTTTATGCAGGAATAAATGGTCACATGGAGACGATGACCCACATGAAAGGAGAAGCAATTAAACAACTCCACAATTTCAATTTTGGCTGATTTTCTTGAATTTCTTAGCTTGCTGAAAGTAATGGTTCTCGACTCCTTGAAATCCAGGTCTGAAAACATGGCGCTCACTTTCATTTAGGGCATCATATCTGCCGTCTCACCCTACCTTCATTTATGACCGTATTGATGACTTGACTGAGAATGGTTATACCATAAATGTGCTCATCAATCAACAGCTAATATTAGCGATCTTCCACGTGTCTGGACATCTTTTGTCCTTATTTTTTAAAATATTTTTATTTAAAAATATATTAAAAATATATTTTTGATATTGATATATTAAAGTAATTTAAAAATATTAAAAAAATTAATTTAAAAAAAACAAATTATAAATTAATTTTTTTTGAAAACTCTAGTTTGAACGCTTACCAAACACCCCTTTCATCCTAGTTAGCTTGGTTGGTCAATTTAGCGACCAGTCAAGCTAGAGATGATTATTTTCAATTTGATTCAGTTTTTATATATAAAAAATAATCAAATTAAAATTGGTTTAAACTAGTTTGGTTAGATTTTTTTAGTTTGGGTTTGGTTTTTTCAGTTTCAGGCTTATAAAACTGAAACTAAACTAAACCAGTCGTTTTTTTAAAATTTTAATCGGTTCAATTAGTTTTTTTTCATAATTTGGTTTTTTTTCTTTTATTTTTTCCTGGTTTAATTAATTTTTTTGGTGTTTTTACTGTCAAGCTCATTGCTATTTCAAATGAGGTTTTACATTAAATTGGTATGGTCAAAACCCTGGCGAGATTCGATTTAAGTTTTGTAATTTGTTTTTAAGAAGTATGCAGTTTTGAATTAACTAGGTTTTATAATAATGACTGATATGGCAGTAAGAAGCGCAAATGTTTCTGCTGGTTGCAGTAGCTAAATTTGAACTGTCTTACAGTCACATTTCACATCCGTGGCTTTGACCACAGCAACGAGGTTCACGTGGTTTCTAATTTTTTATCTCACTAAGCATTATTAAAACCTGTTTGTTTACTGAAGATTAATTTTATTTTGAAAAATAAAATTTAATTTTTTTTAATATTTTGAATTTAAAATAGAGTTTTATGAACTGAAGAAGTACATGTGTTGGCATTTGATTGAAACTCTGACCAAGTTTCACGGTTGATCAAATTTAGCAGTTGATTTTTATTCTTTAAGAACTAGAAGTGGAAGGATTTAAGTTGACATTAAAGTAATGTTTTTTTTTTTTTATATTTTGAAAGTATTTTTTAAAAATTTTATTTTTTAAAATTAATATTTTTATAATATTTTCATATCACTTTCATATGTTGATATAAAAAATAAAATAAAAAATATTATTTTAATGTATTTTCAAGTAAAAAGCACTTTGAAAAATAATCACAACCGCATTCCCAAATAAACCTGAGCTCGAGTTTTAAATTTAATAATGGTTATTTTTTAAAATAATTTTTATTTTTAAAAATATATCAATAAATCAAATGAAAAAAAAGAAAAGAAAAAAATTATAAAAAAAACACTTAAATTAACTTCAAGCAAAAACAAAAATTTTCTAAAAAAACATGCTATGGTGACTAATCATCAGACAAAATAATTGCAGCTGAATGGATTTTGATTGAATGGATTTTGAAAGGCAAGGGCTAAAATGGATAATGTTTTTGTAAAAGTGGACTTATGGAGCCCCTTGTTTCTTACATTCACGTGCTATGGTGACTAATCATTAGACAAAATGCACATCAGAATGATAGCTTGCTGCTTCGTTAGGGACACAGAATTGTTCGTGTTCTTCGTGTTTTCTAGTCCTCTTGCGCTCAAGGACAGCAAGATCCAAGCCAAATATTTGCCTAGCTCAGGCCATTATGCTCTTGGGCTATATAAGGTAGGTGGGTCACATTGTTGCTTCCTTCGAGAAATGAGAATATTACGAGCGCTACCTCCTCCTCCTCCTCCTCCTCCTCCCACCACCTCGAGGCGAGGGCACCTCCATCTTCCCTGTAACCTCGCATGGCTTTTGCCTCTCAAAAGGCAACTGGTTTTGTTTTTGTTTTTTTAAAGAAGATTGCACGGCACAAAACCCATGACAAAATCATCCAAAAACCTTACAAAACCCTAGAGAGAGTAGTAAAGTTTGATTCTTTACTAATTACTCCATACATTCAGAGAAGAGAATAAGAGAAAACCCAGGTTGGCCGATGCGACATTGACCATAATCAGAAGATATATAGCAGAGCTTGGACGAAAATGGTAGGAGCAAGCAACGGTATCCATTATTCATGAACAAACACAACATTACTCTTTATTGTAACGTAGTACTCTCTCCCCAGAATTCATCTTTTGGAGTTCCGAGTGACTGCAACAGGAGAGCAACATCAGGAGACCTTTTACTTGGCAGATTTCATATCGCCAAGAAAACAGGAAAAGAAAGGGCATGAAATAAATTGATTTGTATAAAAAATAATCAAAAGATTAAATCTTTGTCCTTCTTTTTTTATATCACATCATGTCCCATTAATAATTGAATGTGAAGCCAAGATTCCATGTTCGGTAACCACCATTGATGATGATTTCAGTTTCAACCACTACAATAATGAACTAAAAAAATAAAATAAAATCAATCACAGTAATCAATACATGGAGACGATGCATGTAATTTTGGAGACGTGTAAAATGATGCAAGAATACTTAAATATAAATGAGAAAATTATATGAGACCTCACCATATGCATAGCTCTGAACATTATCTACTTGATACCTTGAATCTGATACAAAGATCATGAAATCCCACTAGTTGCAAAGCTATTGCTGACAATAAAATTTGTAGATAATACAGAATTCATGCGTGCCACCGTTAAAAAATTGGGGGATTAAAATCTTGGATTAGTCACTAATTGCACGCATAATCCACCATATCTAGTATGATAAGCAATGCAATTATGTCACTAAAATACTGACCTAGACACAACACCATCTGCGCTGATGCCTTCCATCTGAAAAAAAAAAAAAAACCAAGATATTTACAAGAAATTAACCATTTGAATAGGCTTCTAGTATAATTCACTGCAAAAGTTGCAGATATACCTGCAGCCTTGGTAGCTGAATTAGCTGATAAAGCTCTATATGGTTGTTGCTTGGCAGCTGTCTCCTCCGCAAGGATGACAACCCCCGGCCATGGCTTGCACATGCAGTGCTTTCCCTTCTCTATGCCCGCATACACGGCGGCGAGGTGGTTGCCACACCCACCCCAGGAATATTTATTGCATTGCTTGCACGTTACTCTGTAGCACATGGTTTTAGTTGTTTTGGACGCAAGAACTTGTATGTTATCGATGCTGCTTCTAATTTCTCTTATACTGTAAGGTAAAATGGTATAAGATACTTTCTAGAAACACAACAAGTTCAGGCTAAAAGACAATAATTACGAGTTAGTTATTTTACCATTGCTCATGCGAATGCTTCCTGAGGACGAAAGTTCCAAAACTCTGAATAATTATTAGTGTTGTTAAGGGTGTTTTTGAAATCTTATTTTTAATGCTAATTCAAAGGGAATTATTGGAGCAAATAAGAGGGTTTTTCATTTAATTTATGCTTGGTTATTTTTTAGCGATTTAAATCAATGCTTTTAAGAAAAGATTCTAAACTTAAAAACTGATTTAAAATTTTTGAAATTTAATTCAATTCCAGTAATTCTAAATAGCCTATAAAACAAGCGAACTATAAGTTAGAGAATTTAATTCCTTTCTTTCCCACTTATCTTGCTTTTGATAATCCCCGCCACGAAAGCAAGTATACGTAGGTAGTGTTTCAGAATGTTGTTAAATTATGCTTTAAAAAAAATGATTTTTTTGTTTTAATGATTTTTTTGTTTTTTTATTATTTTAATGTGCTAATATCAAAAATAAAATAAAAAATATTTTAATATATTTTAAAATAAAAAATACTTTTAAAAAAAATCTCCTTCCCTATCTCAATACCCTGTAAAGCATGAGTAGAATAAAACTTTACCATAGAATAAATGTGGGAAAGCATCATTAATGCTCTACATCTTGAAAAATACAAGAGTATATGCCGGTTAAAGCTACGAGGACATTGAATATATATGCATTTTCTTCAGTAATGACGTATGAAAATCACAAAGGAAAAAATTGTGCTTCTAAAATTATAAAGAAATGTTAGAAAATAAATATATCATAATCATGAGTTATCAGCTATGGTCATCTTCATTCTTAGTATTTTACACTCCATATTTTTCGCGGTTTGTTGGTGATTCCATCGGTAAGCTGACACGGTCAGAGGTGCATTCAATTCACATCCTTTGGAATTCGCACATTCCATTGGTATTTTTGTCGGTAAAATTTGCCTACCGACGGATGTATTCCGTCGGTATTGACGTCAATAACGTCATTGATATGGACGTCGGTGATTGTGGCATTTTGTTGTAATTATTTTTGAACTCTCTGTGAGGTGCCGACAGACGGTGGTCTGTCAGTATGGACGTCAGTGATTGTGGCATTTTGTTGTAATTATTTTTGAATTCTCTGTGAGATGTCGACGGACGGTGTTTCGTCGGTATTGACGTCGGTGATTATGGCATTTTGTTGTAATTATTTTCGAACTCTCTGTGAGATGTCGATGAACGGTGGTCCGTCGATATGGGCGTCAGTGATTGTGGTATTTTATTGTAATTATTTTTGAACTCTTTGTGATATGCCGACGGACGGTGGTCCGTCGGTATGGATGTCGGTGAATGTTCAATGTACAAGAGATGTTGTGTTTGTATTTTCTATTTACCTTCCTGGAAAAAATTCAGTGATAAACTGTCCATCGTACATAACAATAGCAATAGTGCTTAAACAATAAATATATATTTCGTGTTACAAAATATATCATCCATAATGTAAATTACATGAAGAAAAGGGTTTTACACAGGGCTTCGTTTTGATAGTTAGTCAGAATTATCTTATTCTTCGTCATCAATTGAATAGTCATCACCTTCATCGCAATCTTCAATATGGATATCATCTTCTTCATCGATATTTGCTTGTCTGCTAGAGCTCAAAACAACGTTTAACTCCTCTACGCCAACATTAACAATACTATCATCGGAAACACGAAAATTTGAATTTTTTTCCAATTCAATCGAAGGAGCAACTCGATATGGTTTAACCAACTCACTAACTTGAAAGACTTCATCCTGCACACTAGTGTCTTCGTTCTCATCCTGAACAACCTCGACACGACCCCGTGGTTTTGTTTTTAAAACGGATAACCAATCAACTCTTGATCGATCCTTTTGAAATGAAGGGGTGTATGTGTAATAAACTTGTTGACATTGCTTTGCTAAAACAAAGACATCGTTTATGTTGCGGAGTCTAGCTTTTGAGTTGATTTCGACTAGACCATGGTGCATATCAACTCTGATTCCTCTGTCCGTCGTGTCATACCAATAGCATTTGAATAAAAACACTTTATTCTGCTCGCTATGATATTGTAGTTCGATGACCTCTTCTAATCTACCGTAGTAGTCAACTTCTAACTCACTACTTGTGGATCCTTTAACACAAACACCATAGTTGTATGTTTTTCTTCTTGCCCGTATTCTTCAGTATGGAAAACATATCCATTGACAAAATACCCGTTGTAGCGCTTAACTTTTCTTTCAGGCCCGAGACTTAGTCAAGACAACAACTTAGACGCACTCCTTCCCATTTGATAAACCTTGTATACATGTAATGTACATCAATAAACGGTAAATGAACGAGAATCTCATAATGACATGCATACGTACGGTAATTTTGCAAGTTAGAATGAGTTTGTGATAGTGTTTACATGTGTTCTGAACCATGTGGCACATTGTTCATCTTGTAATTAAAAGATCTGGGAGTCGGTCAGCTGCGAGTTATTGGAGAGCAAATATTGTCAATGTTGCTTGCAAGTGATAATGAGTGTATGATTTCACAATATATAATTAGCAGTATATTACTGACAAAGTTTAATTAGTATTACACATATATAAACTTACTAAATAAATGGTCTCAACTCATCACAGTTAAATAGAACATAGTTGTGTGCTTGTTTGAATTCTATTTCTGACAAATATCTTCCTCTTACAACATTTTTAGGTGTGGGTTGTACAGTATTGGAGAATATTAACAAGTTCCCACTGGAAGGCACTTCACCGCCATCATCATGCCGTGGAATGTGATTGATTCTTATTCTCAGATGAGATTTGAAATAGTACAAGATAAATGTTGAGATCTCTTCAACAATATAGGCCTCAGATATCGAAGCCTCTACATGCGCCTTGTTCTTAACCTTTTTCTTGAGATTAAACAAGTACCTGCATTGAATTACAATTCAAGTATTTCCAATTAATAAAAACATATAAAATACTTTTAGATATGAATTCCATTGCAACTGTAATATCTAACCGTTTGGATAGATACATCCATCTATATTGGACTGGTCCTCCAGCTTTTGCCTCGAACGGTAGATATATAGGGAGATGCTCCATTGAGTTAAAAAATAAAGGAGGAAATATCATCTCAAATTTACATAGTGTCTCAATGATATTCGTTTGAAGCCTTTCAATGTGCTCAACATTCAACTTGCTTGAGTATATACCTTTGAAGAAATGACTGATCTCCGTCAGTGCATCCCATATTTCCTTTGGCAACAAATCACGAAAAGCTAATGGGATGAGCGTTTACATAAACATGTGGCAGTCATGACTCTTCATTCCATATAATCTGCAATCCTCTATGTTAGCAAGCCTTGATATGTTCGATGCATGTCCATTCGGAAAACACAGACTCTTAAGCCATTTGTAGACTAGCAGTTGTGCATTTTTCTCTAACATGAAGCTTGCCCTTGGTTTTTCGACCCATGACTCCTCATAAATCAACTCCATATTTTTACGGGTACAGTATAAAGCTATATCCAATCTAGCCTTGATGTTGTTCTTTGTCTTCCCCTTCACATCCATGACGATATTGAAAATATTCTCAAACATGTTCTTTTCGATGTGCATGACGTCAAGGTTATGGCGAAGAAGATTGGTCTTCCAATAAGGAAGCTCCCAAAAGATACTTTGATTTACCCAATTATTGGTCAAACCAAAACCAGGAAACTTTTGCTTACTTGATTGAAGACCAAACATAATGTCACCGTACTCTAATACAACATGATGCAATTCTTCACCAGAAAGACCCGGGGATGCAATATCTTTTTCAACTCTGCCAATAAAGAAATATTTTATGTTCTTTTTGAACCTGTGATTAAGTGGCAAGAAGCGACGGTGATAGTAAAAAAAAGAAGTTTTACCTCCGTTTGCTAGCGTGAATGCCTTGTTGTTTTCCATGCAGTATGGACATGCGAGTTTCCCATGTGTGCTCCAACCAGAAAGCATTCCATAAGCTGGAAAATCATTGATAGTCCACATCAATGCTGGCCTCATAAGGAAATTTTGTTTTCTCAATATATCATAAGTCAGAGCTCCGGAGGACCATAATTGCGCCAGCTTATCAATCAACGGTCAAAGACAAACATCTATATTCCGCCCCGGGGTGCTTGGACCAGGTATGACAGTAGATAAAAACATGAACTCCGGCCTCATACAAATTCCCGGTGGCAAGTTATAAACTATAAGTATGACCGGCCAACAAGAATAGGGAGCAGCAAATGACCCAAATCGGTTGAATCCGTCTGTACACAACCCAAGACGGACATTCCTTGATTCAGCTGAAAAGTCAGGATGCACACTGTTAAAGTGTTTCCACGCTTCGCCGTCAGAAGGATGCACCATCACACCATCAACCGCATCATATGTTTGGTGCCATGTCATGTGCTCAGCAGTCCTTGGTGACATGAATAACCTCTGCAGTCTAGGTGTGATCGGGAAATATCTAAGTTTTTTATATGCCACTAGAGTCTTTCCCCTGCCAGTTCTGGGTTTGTAACGGAAATGCCTGCATGCCATGCACTCGGTCATCTCAGCATTTTCAAGGTAGTATAACATGCAAAAGTTAGGGCACATGTCAATTTTCTGGTATCCTAAACCGAGGGGTTTCATCATGGACTTCGCAGCATAGAAGTTCTTTTTCAACCTGTTCCCTTAAGGTAAAATGCTTCTTGCCCAATCAATAATTTTGTCATACCCGGCCTCTCTCAGCCCGTGATCTGACTTGATGGTGAACACCTGTGCCACAGTCGACAATTTACTGTGGTTTGTGCAGCCATCCCATAATGGTTCGTCAGAATCTTTCAACAAATCAAAAAACCTAGTTGCCTCTGCATTAGGTTCTTCTTCTATGATTGGACATTGACTGACATTACCTTGATTCATTCTCATTGCATCCATAACCATATTTCTATAAGGATTAGTGTTGTCATTTGCCGCTTCATGCACGTTGCTAGCTCTAGAAGTTGACCCAACCACCGTTTCTCCCATTCTCCTATTACTAACAAATACCTCTCCATGTGCATACCAACACTGGTAATCCTCCATAAACCCTTTGTGTAGAAGATGCATCATTACAACATCTGGATGCAGATACTTTTTATTTTAACACTTCTTACATGAACATCTAATACCGCCTCCAGTAAAATTTCTGGGAATAGATGTTGCGTTATTAATAAAACCATAATCCAACCTCCGCAATCCTTGGGGTGAATCTAGATACATCCATGAACGATCATCCATGACTTCTATCGAACCTCTATAAAAGTATGATAACATCATGTATTAATTAACTAAGTTAGGTAAATAAACTTGCAAAAATATTACTTTACCTCGAGATTATCCAACAAACCAATCACAACTTCTCATAAATATTAAATATTCATTATCATTTATCAACGTCCATACAAATTAATATATATAAATTAACAGAAATTACCACTCTACAATACCATCGATAAAACTTAAAAAGGACCCATTAAGCAAGCTATTAATTACTTCAAAACAACACATGTAATTCGGTAATTCCACAAAGTTTTAACAATTTACAAACAAATACAATCTTACAAAATTTAAAACAAACCATAACAGATATAAAATTATACATTTATATACTATAAGTTTGTTTGAGAAATAACAATAAAACATGTACATCTACTAACAAAAATATATATACTAAAAAAAAAAATTGACATTTAAATGTTAAAATTTAAACAGATAGAATTACTTACAAAAATTGATAAAATCTGTCGGTAAATCACAACACGAATGCTGTGACCACAAAACTTCAAGAAATACAACTTGTTGTGCTGAGATGAGGAAGAATTTTGTTTGGGGTGCGAGGGGGGGCTGGTTATTTGCAGATAGGGAGAGTTAGGATTAGGAAGAAGAAGGAGAAATGGGGGAGAAGAGGGTCGGCAGAGGGGCCATATATTAACCTTTTCTGACGGACGGGTTTCATCCGTCGGTGCATCCGTCGGCTATTCTAACGGGAAAATTGACACGTCACCGCACGGACCTGCTTTTCAAATCCCTCGGTGATTCCGTTGATATTGTTGACGGTGAACCGGTCATGTCACTCGTACGGGTCTGCCATTTCAAATCCGTCGGTGAGTCCGTCGGTATTTTTGACGGTGAACCTGTCCCGTCACCCATACGGTCATCTTTTTTGAATCCGTCGGTGATTCTGTTGGAAATATCACCCGCCAAAACCTCCACGTTAACAACCCGCCCTTTTTTTCTTAATTTTGAACTTTCCGTCCGTAATTCAGTTGGTAATTACCGACAGCTTAGCACCGTCGGTAATTACCGACCGAATTACGGACAGAAAAAGTCTGTCAGTAATTTTGACCTCAAATTACCGATAGAAATATTCCGTCGATGATTCCATTTCTATTAAGCGAATTTCTGGTAGTGCAAGAGAAAGATAATATAATAATTGGATTTGATAATCATTTGGGTCCTTTATTTTTCTTCTCTTGGAGGCTAATAATATCCTAATCAAAAGTGTTGAAAGAGGACGAAAAGCATAGAAGACACAAGACAATCCCCTCCTAGACGGGCCACCAATTAGGAGGTTACAGCACCACAACAATGGCTTCCCGGCTGAGAATGCAAGGCATGAATCATAAACAGGGAATTATACAGTCCAGGAAAGGGAAGAAAAGGATGGAAGGAGGGTATCCACCATCCACAAGGCAGACATTGAAATTGAATGAAAAAGAAAAATAAAAAAAAAAGAGGATGTGATTAGTGAGTAGTGTGATAATGATCAAATAATTAAAAAACTTTAGACTTAAAGCGACAGTGACGGTGATGGTTATGGTAATGGGAGAAATAGTGGCTTTGCAAAGAAAGAAAACAAACAGTTTGATCTCACTTGCCGGACTGAGAGGTATTTGTAACAGTGATAAATATTGATTTTCTAAAAAAAGAAATTGCTTGAAAATTCAACAAAATATATTTTTTTTAAATTATTTTTAATAACAAGCTGCTTCGTTAGGGACACAGAATTGTTCGTGTTCTTCGTGTTTTCTAGTCCTCTTGCGCTCAAGGACAGCAAGATCCAAGCCAAATATTTGCCTAGCTCAGGCCATTATGCTCTTGGGCTATATAAGGTAGGTGGGTCACATTGTTGCTTCCTTCGAGAAATGAGAATATTACGAGCGCTACCTCCTCCTCCTCCTCCCACCACCTCGAGGCGAGGGCACCTCCATCTTCCCTGTAACCTCGCATGGCTTTTGCCTCTCAAAAGGCAACTGGTTTTGTTTTTGTTTTTTTAAAGAAGATTGCACAGCACAAAACACATGACAAAATCATCCAAAAACCTTACAAAACCCTAGAGAGAGTAGTAAAGTTTGATTCTTTATTAATTACTCCATACATTCAGAGAAGAAAATAAGAGAAAACCCAGGTTGGCCGATGCGACATTGACCATAATCAGAAGATATATAGCAGAGCTTGGACGAAAATGGTAGGAGCAAGCAACGGTATCCATTATTCATGAACAAACACAACATTACTCTTTATTGTAACGTAGTACTCTCTCCCCAGAATTCATCTTTTGGAGTTCCGAGTGACTGCAACAGGAGAGCAACATCAGGAGACCTTTTACTTGGCAGATTTCATATCGCCAAGAAAACAGGAAAAGAAAGGGCATGAAATAAATTGATTTGTATAAAAAATAATCAAAAGATTAAATCTTTTTCCTTCTTTTTTTATATCACATCATGTCCCATTAATAATTGAATGTAAAGCCAAGATTCCATGTTCGGTAACCACCATTGATGATGATTTCAGTTTCAACAACTACAATAATGAACTGATTATATATATATAAAAAAAATCAATCACAGTAATCAATACATGGAGACGATGCATGTAATTTTGGAGACGTGTAAAATGATGCAAGAATACTTAAATATAAATGAGAAAATTATATGAGACCTCACCATATGCATAGCTCTGAACAATATCTACTTGATACCTTGAATCTGATACAAAGATCATGAAATCCCACTAGTTGCAAAGCTATTGCTGACACTAAAATTTGTAGATAATACAGAATTCATGCGTGCCACCATTAAAAAATTAGGGGATTAAAATCTTGGATTAGTCACTAATTGCACGCATAATCCACCACATCTAGTATGATAAGCAATGCAATTATGTCACTAAAATACTGACCTAGACACGCTACCATCCGCGATGATGCCTTCCATCTAAAAAAAGAAGAAAACCAAGATATTTACAAGAAATTAACCATTTGAATAGGCTTCTAGTATAATTCACTGCAAAAGTTGCAGATATACCTGCAGCCTTGGTAGCTGAATTAGCTGATAAAGCTCTATATGGTTGTTGCTTGGCAGCTGTCTCCTCCGCAAGGATGACAACCCCCGGCCATGGCTTGCACATGCAGTGCTTTCCCTTCTCTATGCCCGCATACACGGCGGCGAGGTGGTTGCCACACCCACCCCAGGAATATTTATTGCATTGCTTGCACGTTACTCTGTAGCACATGGTGTTAGTTGTTTTGGACGCAAGAACTTGTATGTTATCGATGCTGCTTCTAATTTCTCTTATACTGTAAGGTAAACGAAGTGTCCACTGTGATGGTATAAGATACTTTCTAGAAACACAACAAGTTCAGGCTAAAAGACAATAATTACGAGTTAGTTATTTTACCATTGCTCATGCGAATGCTTCCTGAGGACGAAAGTTCCAAAACTCTGAATAATTATTAGTGTTGTTAAGGGTGTTTTTGAAATCTTATTTTTAATGCTAATTCAAAGGGAATTATTGGAGCAAATAAGAGGGTTTTTCATTTAATTTATGCTTGGTTATTTTTTAGCGATTTAAATCAATGCTTTTAAGAAAAGATTCTAAACTTAAAAACTGATTTAAAATTTTTGAAATTTAATTCAATTCCAGTAATTCTAAATAGCCTATAAAACAAGCGAACTATAAGTTAGAGAATTTAATTCCTTTCTTTCCCACTTATCTTGCTTTTGATGATCCCCGCCACGAAAGCAAGTATATGTAGGTAGTGTTTCAGAATGTTGTTAAATTATGCTTTAAAAAAAATGATTTTTTTGTTTTAATGATTTTTTTATTTTTTTATTGTTTTAATATGCTAATATCAAAAATAAAATAAAAAATATTTTAATATATTTTAAAATAAAAAATACTTTTAAAAAAAATCTCCTTCCCTATCTCAATACCCTGTAAAGCATGAGTAGAATAAAACTTTACCATAGAATAAATGTGGGAAAGCATCATTAATGCTCTACATCTTGAAAAATACAAGAGTATATGCCGGTTAAAGCTACGAGGACATTGAATATATATGCATTTTCTTCAGTAATGACGTATGAAAATCACAAAGGAAAAAATTGTGCTTCTAAAATTATAAAGAAATGTTAGAAAATAAATATATCATAATCATGAGTTATCAGCTATGGTCATCTTCATTCTTAGTATTATTTTTAATAACGTGGATATTCAAACTAGTTTACGCATATTTTAATTAATTTTATTTATTTTAAAATTAACAATTATATAAGTCTTTAATAATCATTATATTAATAATTATATAACTTAAATTAAAAAAAATCCTTTAATCTCAAATTTTTCCACTGGATCACTTTCAGCATGTTTCACATTATTACTTGCGGTAGCGCAGCCAATAATTTGATTTCACATTATCAGCTCCTTTCAGCCACAATTCCCAAATGCAATGTGATGATGGAATCACACTTCAATCTGAGGTTGGTGCTGTTCCATAAAAAAGAAAAGAAGATCATTAAAGAAGACTAAAAAGATCAGTTTTTTAATGTTTTTGTCCTTAATCATAGCAACCAAAGATGTCAGACTTATGGTGCAAAATTGTATTTTCATAGAGTAGAATCGACTTTTTATAAATTTTTTTAATGATAAAATAATTTATTATCAATTAAATTAAAAAAAGATAAATTGACATACAAGGATATTGTATTTCTTTTATCCTTTTCAAAATAGTTGAATTACTTGAGTATTCTTGAAGGCAATTTTTTTAAACATGCGGTTTAAAGGCTTTTTGTTTTTTTTATTTTATTTAGCACAATAAAATAATTATATTGCTTTTAAAAATAAAAAATTTAAAACTTATGTGTAGGAGGTAAATTTGTATTTTCATTATGGTTTTCAGTTATAAACAACTTGAATAAAAAGCAATTCATTCTTTTAATAAATATAAAATATTAATAAAAAAGAAAATGCAATTAGCACATGCAATTAATGTTCCAGCAAGTAGTTGGAGGCATGTTGCATCATACGGTGGCAAAAAACATTCAAACTCTATGTCGTTTGAAATGTATGGTGATAGCGCAATTGATGTGCTGGCTGTTGTGGTGATATTCATGACAATTCACATCGATTGATTTTTCGTTTTTCTCTCTCTTTTGTTCTGAAGAACATTTAATTTTATTTATTAAATTTAATCTTTATTTTTTTAATTATTAATTTTACATATATTTCACATTATCATTATATTTAGAGTTCATTTATTTTTGCGTTTTAAAAATATTTTTATAAAGAATAAATTTTTTTCTTTTTCTTTGTTTCAAATATTTTATTTTTTTGTATTATGATTATCTTGGCATGCTAATATTAAAAACAAAAAAAATATTATTTTAATATATTTTTAAATAAAAAAATATTTTAAAAGAAATCCGCTACAAAGATATAAACAATTCTTAAAAAATATCTCATGGATAGGGGTGAGTAAAAAAATCAACAAACTAATTAAACCAAAAAAACACAAAAAAATCATGAAAACCAAATCATGAAAAAAAAACCAATTAAACTGATTAGAATATTTAAAAAAATATTCAATTTGTATTTGGTTTTGATTTCATAAGCCTGAAACTGAAAAACCTTAATCGAACCGAAACCAATCTCATCAGAATCCAAAAAAAAACCTGAAAAACAATATAGTTTTTGCTTTTAATTTAAAATAACCGAACTGAATCAAAACTGATTGGTTAAGTTTTGGTTTATAATAAAATAACCAAATCGAATCCGGTCAGTTAGAACCGGTTTTGATTTTATTTTTTATATTCTATCAAATTCCAGTGTAGTTGTTTTATGGATAAAAACCAAACCAAAAAAATAAAATCACCCTTACCAAAGTTGTTCACAGGAAAGCAACACAACAAGAATTCAGAGTTTTACCGACGGAAATATTCTGTTGGTGTATGATTGAGAGTATGTCGGTAAATTATTTACTGACTAACTTACTGACGGAATACGTCCGTCGGCTTACCTTTCGTCAGTGATTCCACATTCCGTCGCTATATTGGTCTGAAAAACAAAAAAACCATTTACCGACGGTTTTGCAGACGGAATTTGCGCGTCAAAAATAAAAGTTTCCTGCTTGAAAAATACCGACGGATTAACATCCGTCGGTGATATCACAAGTCACCGAAGGTTACTTTCCGTCGGTAACTTGGTCGGTGAATTGTTGAAATACCAACAGAATATATCCGTCTGTCAATTCATCGGTAAGTTAAAATATCGACGGAATTATTCCGTCGGTAAATCTGTTGGTGAGTCATGAAAATAGCGACCGAATTTATCCGTCTGGAAATTTATCAGTGATGGTCGCGGCTACTGTCTAATGCCGACGGATTAATGCCGTCGGTAAATCCCTCTGTAATTTTATTTTTTTTTTTAAATTATTTAGAATACATAATATAAAATGATATAAATTAATGGTAATAAAAACCAATTATGCAAATAAAATTTATATTAAGCATCAAAAACAAAAAATGAAAGATAAATAATATTCATTACAAAATGAATGTGTTTCTAAAAAACATTAAATGAAATTTTAAATGTAAATAATGTTTATTAAAAATTAATATAAAGGAGGAGGAGGAGGAGGAGGAGGAGGAGGCTAGCTATTATGCGGCCAAAAAGGATTTGGTGCACATGTTCCACCTTGTGTCATGTTCATGACCATTTGACGAAGCTCTTCATAGGCTGCTTTTTGTCGTTCAGACTCCGCTCTGTGTTGTTCAGACTCTGCTCTTTGTTGTTCGGCGCCGCTTTTTGTTGTTTTTTGAGTTGTGTGTACGCCTCTGATAAGTGATCGTACTTTTTGGTGAGTAGAGCCGTGTGTTGCTGCAAGGCCACGAACTCCTTAAATTGGGAGCTCAATACTGATTAGGAGCTCTTGACGGTTGAAGCACTACGGGCCGACCGCAAGTTGTAAGCCGTAGTGTTGGAGAGCCCGTAAACCCGATTTTTATCGGGTCCACCTGACGATTCAGCCTCCATCCACAAATCCGGATCGAATTCCGGATGAGTCAAAGGATCGTCCCCGTATCTCTCCCTCAACTGATTATTATAGGTCTCCTGAAATTAAAAAAAGTAATCATCATATTCAATTCAATAAACATAATAATAACTTAAAAAATAAAATGGTTGAACAAACATACCACAAAATATTGAGCACGGCTGTCAACGAACTGTTGCACCCCCTTTTGGCAATCTTGACTCCCACTTGCGTCTCCACAAACAGCTCCATAGGGCTCGGCTCACGTCCAAGAGACGTAGCCTATAATGAAAAAAATTTATTACAACAAATTAATTGAACGATATATTTCATTTAAATTAATCTTACCATCCGTTTCGCATGTGCAGCAAACAGAACAGAGCCGCCAGTGTGTGTTGTCACTGAGCCATGAAATGGCTGATTCCGGTTGCCAGCACCAGACTGTGAGCGTCGTGTGAACCGCTCAGACGTCACATGCTGAAGATAGTGCGGCCATATATCTTCTGGAATGTATATCGGTTTGAAATCCCTCTAAACCGTAACATCGTTCCAGCCTTGGAACCCCCTATCCCTCGTAGTTTTTTTTGCTTTTTTTTGGGCTTCGTATCAAAAATCACGCAACCTACTTCACGCAAGCAAAAATTACATTTCAAAACATAAATTTTTTTGTGAAAAAAAAATTGTATTGTTTTCGATGTTACCTAGTTGCAGTGTGATTTTCCCACACCCTCCTCACAACAGTGTTATGTTCCTTGTTCCAGCAGAATCGATTCTGTGTATAAAAAAATAATTTTTTAAAATGCTAATAATTTATTTACAATTATATTAAGAATTTATTAGAAATAAGCTAAAAATTATATATTAACACGAACCTGAAATCTGAAAAACCATGCATTGATTTGAGGCATCCATTCAGGATGCCTCGATATCTGACTCAATTAAAACAATGGAATCTCCATCGACAATTTAAATGTCGATGATATTACTCGGGCGGCCTCAATGTTTGTGAACCTGAAAAGAAATGAAATTAATTAAATAGTGACTTCATAAATTATGTTTTAAATTTGTTTTTTTTTTAAAAAACTAAAACCTTAACAAACTTACATTGAAAGATCGTCTTTCCATTGTGCCTTGTACTTGCGGGTAAATTGATTCCGCTACAAAGACACGCTGCTTTTGCACTGTGAAACAGCACTGGAAGAGGCAGCATCGGTTGACGGCGCAAGTGGTGTAGGTGCCTCTTCTTGAGAGGCACCTATGAAAATATCATCCTCGCTGCTAAACGAACTTGATGCGACCAGACGTGAAGCTCTGGTTTTCATTATGTGCATTTAACCAATTTTATATAAATAATTATATAATTAAATTCAAATGTTAAAAAAAATTCGGCAGCACCTCCCCTATACTGGATACTACCCAAATCCACAAACCTGCAAATATTAACAATAACCACAACCAATTGACCCAATCTATACTAATTATTCCAACATATTCAATTACTAATCCTAAGGTAAATTCAACATTAACAATTACAATTCAACAAATTATTCAATAATTATGCCAATACAACAAAACAATAAATTCAAAATAAATAGAAACAATTAAACACAAATCATGCAATAATAGAGTAAAATTAATAATTCTTCCAACATATTCAATTATTAATTCTATGGTAAATTCAACATTAACAATATTAATTCAAAAAATTATTAAATAATTATGCCAATACAACAATAAAATATATTCAATAAATTAAAAAAGAATTATAAACTAATAATTAAAATCAATGGAAACAATAAAACACAAATCATGCAATAATAGAGTAAAATTACTAATTATTCCAACATATCCAATTACTAATTCTAAGGTAAATTCAACATTAACAATTATAATTCAACAAATTATTCAATAATTATGTCAATACAACAATAAAATATATTCAATAAATTAAAAAAAATTAAAAACTAACAATTAAAAACAATGGAAAGAATTAAACACAAATCATGCAATAATAGAGTAAAATTACTAATTATTCCAACATATGCAATTACTAATTCTAAGGTAAATTCAACATTAACAACAAATATTCAACAAATTAACTAATAACAATTATGCCAATACAACAATAAAAAATATTCAATAAATTTTTTAAAAAAAACTATAGACTTTAGGGAAGAAATATGCATACCTTAATAATGTGTTGAAACAAAAAATTTATCTACATTACAAAAAAAATACAACAAAGCAAAAAACATAAAAAGCATAAAAATAACTATAACTAAAATAAAATAAAATAAAAAAAACACATACCTTTTAATGTGATGAAGATTCACAACCAAACTTGCTAGAGATTCAACAAAGCTTGAAGATTTGAGAGGAAAAAATCGAAAGCTTGAAGATTCTAAGGTGAGAAACGGAGGAGAGAAAAAATGAACAGAAGGGGCAGTCGCAAGAACTTATAGGGCAGTTTTACCGACGGATTCACCGAAGAAAATATAAAATTACTATTATTTAAATTAAATCCGTTGGTAACGTGCTAAAAATCCATCGGTAATTTTTGAATTTCACACCGAATTTTTTAATTACCCTCCATATTTTTCGCGGTTCGTCGGTGATTCCGTTGGTAAGCTGACACGGTCAGAGGTGCATTCAATTCACACCCATTGGAATTCGCACATTCCGTTGGTATTTTTGTCAGTAAAATTTGCATACCGATGGATGTATTCCGTCGGTATTTACGTCAATAACGCCATCGGTATGGACGTCGGTGATTGTGGTATTTTGTTGTAATTATTTTTGAACTCTCTGTGAGATGCCGACAGACGGTGGTCCGTCAGTATGGACGTCAGTGATTGTGGCATTTTGTTGTAAATTTTTTTGAATTCTCTGTGAGATGTCGACGGACGGTGTTTCGTCGGTATTGACGTCGGTGATTGTGGCATTTTGTTGTAATTATTATCTAACTCTCTGTGAGATGCCGATGAACGGTGGTCCGTCGGTATGGGCGTCTGTGATTGTGGCATTTTATTGTAATTATTTTTGAACTCTTTGTGATATGCCGACGGACGGTGGTCCGTCAGTATGGACGTTGGTGAATGTTCAATGTACAAGAGATGTTGTGTTTGTATTTTCTATTTACCTTCCTGGAAAAAATTCAATGATAAACTGTCCATCGTACATAACAATAGCAATAGTGCTTAAACAATAAATATATATTTCGTGTTACAAAATATATCATCCATAATGTAAATTACATGAAGAATAGGGTTTTACACAGGGCTTCGTTTTGATAGTTAGTCAGAATTATCTTATTCTTCATCATCAATTGAATAGTCATCACCTTCATCGCAATCTTCAATATGGATATCATCTTTTTCATCGACTTTTGCTTGTTCGCTAGAGCTCAAAACAACGTTCAACTCCTCTACGTCAACATTAACAAGACTATCATCGGAAACACGAAAATTTGAATTTTTTTCCAATTCAATCAAAGGAGCAACTCGATATGGTTCAACCAACTCACTAACTTGAAAGACTTCATCCCGCACACTAGTGTCTTCGTTCTCATCCTGAACAACCTCGACACGACCCCGTGGTTTCGTTTTTAAAACGGACAACCAATCAACTCTTGATCGATCCTTTCGAAATGAAGGGGTGTATGTGTAATAAACTTGTTGACATTGCTTTGTGAAAACAAAGACATCGTTTATGTTGCGGAGTTTAGCTTTTGAGTTGATTTCGACCAGACCATGGTGCATATCAACTCTGATTCCTCTGTCCGTCGTGTCATACCAATAACATTTGAATAAAAACACTTTATTCTACTCGCTATGATATTGTAGTTCGATGACCTCTTCTAATCTATCGTAGTAGTCAACTTCTAACTCACTACTTGTGGATTCTTTAACACAAACACCGCAGTTGTATGTTTTTCTTCTTGCCCGTATTCTTCAGTATGGAAAACATATCCATTGACAAAATACCCGTTGTAGCACTTAACTTTTCTTTCAGGCCCGAGACTTAGTGAAGACAATGACTTAGACGCACTCCTTCCCATTTGATAAACCTTGTATACATGTAATGTACATCAATAAACGGTAAATGAACGAGAATCTCATAATGACATGCATACGTACGGTAATTTTGCAAGTTAGAATGAGTTTGTGATAGTGCTTACATGTGTTCTGAACCATGTGGTAAATTGTTCATCTTGTAATTGAAATATCTGGAAGTCGGTCAGCTGCGAGTTATTGGAGAGCAAATGTTGTAACCCAATTTTCGACACACAATTTTCTTGAATGTTATTTTTTTATTATTATTTATAAAAATCCAAAAAAATTAAGAAAAATTTGAAAAATTCAAAAATATTTTTTTTCTCGAGTCAACCGCATCTTTTCATTCAAACCATGTTGACCAGTTTTAAAAATGAGTTCCGGGTTGTTTCGGGTCAAAAACGTCATTTTCAACCACAACCGAGTTCACCGGGTCAATACGAGTCAAACCATGTCAACCAGTTTTAAAAAAGAGTTCCGGGCTGTTTCGGGTCAAAAACGTCATCTTCGACCAAAACCGAGTTCACCGGGTCAATACGGGTTAAACCATGTCGACCAGGTTTAAAAATGAGTTCCGGGCTGTTTCGGGTCAAAAACGTCATTTTCGACCAAAACCAAGTTCACCGGGTCAATACGGGTCAAACCATGTCGACTAGGTTTAAAAATGAGTTTCGGGCTGTTTCGGGTCAAAAACGTTATTTTTGACCAAAACCGAGTTCACCAGGTCAATACGGGTCAAACCATGTCGACCGGGATGAAAAATGAGTTTCGGGCTATTTTTTGGTCAAAACCATCATTTTTCGGTTAAAACCCGGTTTACCGGGTTAATACCTATCAAATGTTTTTTTTTTTTTTGTTAGCGGTTGAAACGGGCTTTTTCTAATACTGATTTGAATTTTTAATTTTACTCATATAAATATTTATTATTATATATAACAAATAATAATAATAATAATAATTAGTCAGCGGAGCAGTTGTAATTATATGGAGCAGTTGTGGAGTAGCCATGGAGCAGTTGTGGTGTCCCCTGCGGGTTGTATAAATTGCCACGAGCAGAAGGAAGAAAAAGGGGGGAAGGGAGAAAGAGAAGAGAAATAATTGTTACGTGCATTTTTTTAGTTTTTCTTTACAAGAGTAGTATATTATTTAAAAAAAAAAAACAATTTGAAAAATACCAAATATATCCCGACTCATCTCAGCCATTGAAAGAATCCAGGATTTAATCTCGTTGCGCCACGTCATCCGGTGCACCGAGGTGCACCGAGCTGTCGGTGCACCGCGCCACACAAAATCAAAAACCAGACAATCTGGGCCGCCGATCAACCTGCCGATCTAGCCAATCACAACCATCCGATCGTTTCATCCAAGATCCAACGGTTAACATCCTTCAGCGGCACCGGTACACCATACACGCGTCCGCACCGTAGCAAATCTCAGAGCATCTCTCTCTTCTCGCCGGCGACTCCCTCCCTCTCATCCGATCTCCACTTTCCGGCCATATCAAGCCTCTGCAACACCACAGAAGGGTTGATCCACTGGTTTAAAGCAAAACCCCGGCGGTTTTAACCGTTTTCACCGCCTCATCTGGCCGGAAAAAGGCCGCGATCCTCGCCGGCCACCGAAGCTTCAAGTCGTCGATTCTCCCTCGTCAGCCATCAACGGACGTCGATACCACCACCATCAGAATCCTCTCCCTCAGATCTACCAGGATCGACAGTTCGTTTCCCAGAAAGCGCGCCGGAAAATTTCACCAGTGCCAACAGTAGCCGCGAGTGAGTCACACGCGCCGCCAGTGGCATTTTCATAAATTTCTGAGAAATCCGAGGGTATTTCAGTCTTTTACCTATACTGTGTCACTCATGTAATTTTTTTTAGATTGCTAATATTTTTTTTATTTTGTATATAAATTTTCTTGCATGTTGTAAAACAAAAAAATAAAATAAAATAACAACGCGGGTCCAACACCCATCCTATTATGTCGTAATTCGTGGGTCCAAAGCCCAATTTTCAAATATAGTTATACTCATATCTCAACGATATCAGAATATTTGTTTTTATAAACAAATATTGTTTGTCGACACGTCTCTTTTTATAGAAAAGGACCGATGTCAAATAAAAAAGTTTAAATACCAAACAAATATGGATTATGTCCAAAATTTTGTTTTTTTTGGTAACTCGGACGTAAATCTTTTTTTAGGATTAAACGTCAATATTTTAGACGAGTCTCCTATTTTTAGGGACTGATGTCATTTTTAACGTGTCTCCTAATTTAGGGACCGACGTTAACTATTTTATAAAAAAAACAAAAATTACAAATAAGCTCGAATCCCTTATGATGTCATTTTTAACGTGTCTCCTATTTTTAGAGACCGACGTTAACTATTTTACAAATAAAAAAATTGCAAATAATCTCAAAATATAATACAATTCGAATCAAATATAAAAACACATAAGTAAGGGTAACCTTTCTTTTGAAAGGATGTTTTAAGGGTGGTGTCTACCTTCCCTTAATCATAACTAACCCAGTACTCGAATCTCTGGGACCAGTGTCTAATTTGGGATTTCTAGTTCCCTCAAATTACTAGATGGCGACTCCAATAAAATTTTCATTTCCCCCAAATAATCAAAACAAAATCTTTTTGTTAAATAAAAAACAAAAGAGCGGAGCCGTCGCCCGACGTCGTGTATCGACAGCAAATATTGTCAATGTTGCTTGCAAGTGATAATGAGTGTATGATTTCATAATATATAATTAGCAGTATATTACTGACAAAGTTTAATTAGTATTACACATATATAAACTTACTAAATAAATGGTCTCAACTCATCACAATTAAATAGAACATAGTTGTGTGCTTGTTTGAATTCTATTTCTGACAAATATCTTCCTCTTACGGTATTTTTAGGTGTGGGTTGTCCAGTATTGGAGAATATTAACAAGTTCCCACTGGAAGGCACTTCACCGCCATCATCATGTCGTGGAATGTGATTGATTCTTGTTCTCAGATGAGGTTTGAAATAGTACAAGATAAATGTTGAGATCTCTTCAACAATATAGGCCTCAGATATCGAAGCCTCTACATGCGACTTGTTCTTAACCTTTTTCTTGAGATTAAACAAGTACCTGTATTGAATTACAATTCAAGTATTTCCAATTAATAAAAACATATAAAATACTTTTAGATATGAATTCAATTGCAACTGTAATATCTAACCGTTCGAATAGGTACATCCATCTATACTGGACTGGTCCTCCAGCTTTTGCCTCGAACGGTAGATGTATAGGGAGATGCTCTATTGAGTTAAAAAATTAAGGAGAAAATATCATCTCAAGTTTACATAGTGTCTCAATGATATTCGTTTGAAGCTTCTCAATGTGCTCAACATTCAACTTACTAGAGCATATATCTTTGAAGAAATGACTGATCTCCGTCAGTGCATCCCATATTCCCTTTGGCAACAAATCATGAAAAGCTAATGAGATGAGTGTTTACATAAACACGTGGCAGTCATGACTCTTCATTCCATATAATTTGCAATCCTTTATGTTAACAAGCCTTGATATGTTCGATGCATGTCCATTTGAAAAACACAGACTCTTAAGCCATTTGTATACTAGCAGTTGTGTATTTTTCTCTAACATGAAGCTTGCCCTTGGTTTTGCGACCCATGACTCCTCATAAACCAACTCCATATTTTTACGGGTACAGTATAAAGCTATATCCAATCTAGCCTTGATGTTGTCCTTTGTCTTCCCCTTCACATCCATGATGATATTGAAAATATTCTCAAACATGTTCTTTTAGATGTGCATGACGTCAAGGTTATGGCGGAGAAGATTGGTCTTCCAATAAGGAAGCTCCCAAAAGATACTTTGCTTTACCCAATTATGGGTCAAACCAAAACCAGGAAACTTTTGCTTACCTGATTGAAGGCCAAACACAATGTCACCGTACTCTAATACAACATGATGCAATTCTTCACCAGAAAGACGCGGGGATGCAACATCTTTTTCAACTCTGCCAATAAAGAAATCTTTTCTGTTCTTTCTGAACCTGTGATTAAGTGGCAAGAAGCGACGGTGACAGTAAAAAAAAGAAGTTTTACCTCCGTTTGCTAGCGTGAATGCCTTGTTGTTTTCCATGCAGTATGGACATGCGAGTTTCCCATGTGTGCTCCAACCAGAAAGCATTCCATAAGCTGGAAAATCATTGATAGTCCACATCAATGCTGGCCTCATAAGGAAATTTTGTTTTCTCAATATATCATAAGTCAGAGCTCCGGAGGACCATAATTGCGCCAGCTTATCAATCAACGGTCAAAGACAAACATCTATATTCCGCCCCGGGGTGCTTGGACCAGGTATGACAGTAGATAAAAACATGAACTCCGGCCTCATACAAATTCCCGGTGGCAAGTTATAAACTGTAAGTATGACCGGCCAACAAGAATAGGGAGCAGCAAATGACCCAAATCGGTTGAATCCGTCTGTACACAACCCAAGACGGACATTCCTTGATTCAGCTGAAAAGTCAGGATGCACACTGTTAAAGTGTTTCCACGCTTCGCCGTCAGAAGGATGCACCATCACACCATCAACCGCATCATATGTTTGGTGCCATGTCATGTGCTCAGCAGTCCTTGGTGACATGAATAACCTCTGCAGTCTAGGTGTGATCGGGAAATATCTAAGTTTTTTATATGCCACTAGAGTCTTTCCCCTGCCAGTTCTGGGTTTGTAACGGAAATGCCTGCATGCCATGCACTCGGTCATCTCAGCATTTTCAAGGTAGTATAACATGCAAAAGTTAGGGCACATGTCAATTTTCTGGTATCCTAAACCGAGGGGTTTCATCATGGACTTCGCAGCATAGAAGTTCTTTTTCAACCTGTTCCCTTAAGGTAAAATGCTTCTTGCCCAATCAATAATTTTGTCATACCCGGCCTCTCTCAGCCCGTGATCTGACTTGATGGTGAACACCTGTGCCACAGTCGACAATTTACTGTGGTTTGTGCAGCCATCCCATAATGGTTCGTCAGAATCTTTCAACAAATCAAAAAACCTAGTTGCCTCTGCATTAGGTTCTTCTTCTACGATTGGACATTGACTGACATTACCTTGATTCATTCTCATTGCATCCATAACCATATTTCTATAAGGATTAGTGTTGTCATTTGCCGCTTCATGCACGTTGCTAGCTCTAGAAGTTGACCCAACCACCGTTTCTCCCATTCTCCTATTACTAACAAATACCTCTCCATGTGCATACCAACACTGGTAATCCTCCATAAACCCTTTGTGTAGAAGATGCATCATTACAACATCTGGATGCAGATACTTTTTATTTTAACACTTCTTACATGAACATCTAATACCGCCTCCAGTAAAATTTCTGGGAATAGATGTTGCGTTATTAATAAAACCATAATCCAACCTCCGCAATCCTTGGGGTGAATCTAGATACATCCATGAACGATCATCCATGACTTCTATCGAACCTCTATAAAAGTATGATAACATCATGTATTAATTAACTAAGTTAGGTAAATAAACTTGCAAAAATATTACTTTACCTCGAGATTATCCAACAAACCAATCACAACTTCTCATAAATATTAAATATTCATTATCATTTATCAACGTCCATACAAATTAATATATATAAATTAACAGAAATTACCACTCTACAATACCATCGATAAAACTTAAAAAGGACCCATTAAGCAGGCTATTAATTATTTCAAAACTGAACATGTAATTCGGTAATTCCACAAAGTTTTAACAATTTACAAACAAATACAATCTTACAAAATCTAAAACAAACCATAACAGATATAAAATTATACATTCATATACTATAAGTTTGTTTGAGAAATAACAATAAAACACGTACATCTACTAACAAAAATATATATACTAAAAAAACAATAAAATTGACATTTAAATGTTAAAATTTAAACAGATAGAATTACTTATAAAAATTGATAAAATCTGTCGGTAAATCAGAACACGAATGTTGTGACCACAAAACTTCAAGAAATACAACTTGTTGTGCTGAGATGAGGAAGAATTTTGTTTGGGGTGCGAGGGGGGGCTGGTTATTTGCAGATAGGGAGAGTTAGGATTAGGAAGAAGAAGGAGAAATGGGGGAGAAGAGGGTCGGCAGAGGGGCCATATATTAACTTTTTCCAACGGATTCACCAACGGGTTTCATCTGTCGGTGCATCCGTCGGCTATTCTAACAGGAAAATTGACACGTCACCGCATGGACCTGCTTTTCAAATCCCTCGGTGATTCCGTCGATATTGTTGACGGTGAACCGGTCACGTCACCCGTACGGGTCTGCCATTTCAAATTCGTCGGTATTTTTGACGGTGAACCTGTCCCGTCACCCATTTTGAATTCGTCGGTGATTCTGTTGGAAATATCACCCGCCAAAACCTCCACGTTAACAACCCGCCCTTTTTTTCTTAATTTCGAACTTTTCGTCCGTAATTCAGTTGGTAATTACCGACAGCTTAGCACCGTCGGTAATTACCAACCGAATTACGGACGGAAAAAGTCCGTCAGTAATTTTGACCTCAAATTACCGACAGAAATATTCCGTCGGTGATTCCATTTCTATTAAGCGAATTTCTAGTAGTGCAAGAGAAAGATGATATAATAATTGGATTTGATAATCATTTGGGTCCTTTATTTTTCTCCTTTTGGAGGCTAATAATATCCTAATCAAAAGCGTTGAAAGAGGACGAAAAGCATAGAAGACACAAGACAATCCCCTCCTAGACGGGCCACCAATTAGGAGGTTACAGCACCACAACAATGGCTTCCCGGCTGAGAATGCAAGGCATGAATCATAAACAGGGAATTATACAGTCCAGGAAAGGGAAGAAAAGGATGGAAGGAGGGTATCCACCATCCACAAGGCAGACATTGAAATTGAATGAAAAAAAAAAGAAAAAAAAAAAGAGGATGTGATTAGTGAGTAGTGTGATAATGATCAAATAATTAAAAAACTTTAGACTTAAAGCGACAGTGACGGTGATGGTCATGGTAATGGGAGAAATAGTGGCTTTGCAAAGAAAGAAAACAAACAGTTTGATCTCACTTGCCGGACTGAGAGGTATTTGTAACAGTGATAAATATTGTTTTTCTAAAAAAAGAAATTGCTTGAAAATTCAACAAAATATATTTTTTAAAAAATTATTTTTAATAACAAGCTGCTTCGTTATGGACACACAATTGTTCGTGTTCTTCGTGTTTTCTAGTCCTCTTGCGCTCAAGGACAGCAAGATCCAAGCCAAATATTTGCCTAGCTCAGGCCATTATGCTCTTGGGCTATATAAGGTCGGTGGGTCACATTGTTGCTTCCTTCGAGAAATGAGAATATTACAAGCGCTACCTCCTCCTCCTCCTCCTCCCACCACCTCGAGGCGAGGGCACCTCCATCTTCCCTGTAACCTCGCATGGCTTTTGCCTCTCAAAAGGCAACTGGTTTTGTTTTTGTTTTTTTAAAGAAGATTGCACAGCACAAAACCCATGACAAAATCATCCAAAAACCTTACAAAACCCTAGAGAGAGTAGTAAAGTTTGATTCTTTATTAATTACTCCATACATTCAGAGAAGAAAATAAGAGAAAACCCAGGTTGGCCGATGCGACATTGACCATAATCAGAAGATATATAGCAGAGCTTGGACGAAAATGGTAGGAGCAAGCAACGGTATCCATTATTCATGCACCAACACAACATGACTCTTTATTGTAACGTAGTACTCTCTCCCCAGAATTCATCTTTAGGAGTTCCGAGTGACTGCAACAGGAGAGCAACATCAGGAGACCTTTTAAAATAAATTGATCTGTATAAAAAACAATAAAAAAACTTGGGGCATAAAAATCTTGGATGAGTCACTAATTGCACGCATAATCTAACATATAAAGTATGATAAGCAATGCAATGTCATTAAAATACGTACCTAAGCACAACACCATCTGCGCTGATGCCTTCCATCTGAAAAAAGGAAAAGAAAACCAAGATATTTACAAGAAATTAACCATTTGAATAGGCTTTTAGTATAATTCACTGCAAAAGTTGCAGGTATACCTGCAGCCTTGGTAGCAGCTGAAGCTGATAAAGCTCTATGTGGTTGTTGCTCGGCAGCTGTCCCGTCGTTAAGGATGATGACACACCCCGGCGATGACTTGCTCTTGTTGTGCTTTCCCTTATCTTTGCCCCCGGGGAGGTCGTTGCCACACCCACCGCAGGAATAATCACTGCTAATTTGCTTGCGCGTTGCCATGTTGCAGTCCATGGACGTTTTAGTTCTTCTGGACGCAAGAACTTGTATGTTATCGATGCTGCTCTCTTTTTCTTATACTGTATGTTAAACAGAGTATCCACTGTGATATTGGCATAAGATACCTTCTAGAAACACAAAATGCTCAGGCTAGAAGACAATACTTACGAGTTAGTTATTTTACCATTGCTCATGCGAATGCGTCCTATGGACGAAAGTTCCAAAACTCTGAATAATTAATTTTGAAATATTATTTTTAATGTTAATTCAAAGGGAGATATTGTAGTAAATAAGAGGGTTTTTCATTGAATTTATGTTTAGTTATTTTTTAGTTATTGAATTTCAAATCAATTCAAATCAATACTTTAAAAAATCAGTTTAAAGTATTTCAACATGAAAACCCGTCATTGATAAGTTTCAAAAAAAATTAACATCATAAAAAAGAAGAATGTTAAGTATAGTCGATCGCATTTGCCTTATAAAAAATGTGTTAAACTCCTTTTCTTTGTACTTCATGTCTATCTTTCTTTCGCCAAAAGGTATGTGTTGTTTACTTACATCCAACACAAATTCTTATGGCTAGGAATTGTCAGAATGAGAGTTGTTAGAGATAAGGATAGGGGTGGCCTTGGGATTGAGTCATTAATAGTCAAGAATAAAGCAATGTTTTTCAAGTGGATTTGGAGGCTTTCTCTTCCTAGTAATGAGCTATGAAAAAAGATAATATTTTTCAAATTCAAGTCAGTGTTTGAAAATGGTCTCCTATTTTTCGTAGAAGATTGTCTTGTATCTAGAGGGACATCACATCTCTTATAACTTAAACAAACTTTGTCTCTTTAGCTTTAGCCAATAACTACATATTTGTAGTGGGAAATGACTCTCTAACTTGATTCTGGTATGATGTTCGGTTTAATAGCTCTCTATTTAAAGTCATTTACCCATGACTATATATTATCTCCATTAAATTGAATGCCACAATTGATGATATGGAAAATTGGGAGCAAGGGGAATGGAAGTGGGAGCTAGCTTGGAGGAGACAATTGTTCCTCTTCAAAACTGAATAGGTTGTCTATCTTCTCTCATATCTAGAAAGCTTTCAGCTAAAGGCAACAACTTCATATAAGAAAGTTTGGTCCTCGTGAGCAGATGGAGGTTATACAGTTAAAACTTGTTATTGATTTATTGACAGAATTGTGAATCTAGGGCTTAGAACTTTTAAGGTTTTGATATGACTAAAAGTGGTCCCTCCTAAGGTTCAATCTTTTCTTTGGCTAGTTGTTCAGAATAGATTATGCACTAAGAATTTTTTACTTTGCCGTAATATAATTCTAGTTGATCAAGCCTTTTGTAATTTTTGTGAAAATGAGATTGAGACTTCAAATCATCTTCTCCTCCATTGTAGACCAATGTGAAAATTATGGATGAAATTCTTGGATTGGTGGGATATTAGTGGTTGTCTTCCCTGTTGTGTGTCGATGATCTATTATATCAGTGGTCCAATCTAGTGTTTGGAAAATTCTAGCTTAAGGCTTGGTCTATGCTTTCTTATTGTGTTGGCTAGAGTATATAGCTTATGAGGAACAAGATAATCTTCAATGATAGAACTGCGATCTTCGAAGACAGTTTCTCCTTAATTCTTTATCGCCTCTCGAATTGGCTCAAGTTTGCAGATAAGTTCTTCATAGCTACTAACACTACTTTAATTATAGGGCCTGAAGGTATTATAGATTGGTCTAACACCAAATCAAGGCTTTAAGCGTGACTTATCAGCTCCTTCAATCCTGATGATCTTTTTCGGTTATGTATATGTTGGCTTTCCTTTTCTTTTTTGTGTTTGCTTTTTGTTTTTGTGATTCTCTTTTCTTTTCTTTTCTACTTTTCTTCCATGTGTCTTATTTTTCGCTACTTTCTGGTTAGCCTTTTCAATATATCAACTTATTCTAAAACAAAAATACTTTAAAAAAGATTCTAAACTAAAGAATTGATTTGATATTTGGAATAGATTTCAATTCCAATAAATCTAAATATCTTATAAAATAAGCAAACTAGAGATTAGAGAATTTAATTCCTTTCTTTCCCACTTATCTTGCTTTTGATGATCCCCGCCACATAAGCAAGTGTGTGCAGGGAGTGTTTGAGAGTGTTCTTAACTAATGCTATTCAAAAAAATTGATTTTTTTTTAATAATTTAATGAGCTGAAATCAAAAATATAATTTTAAAAATAAAAAAAATAATAATATTTTAATATCTTTTCAAGTGAAAATATACTTTTAAAAAATAACTATCCCATATGCCCTGTAAAGCATGAGTAGAATAAAACTTTACCTTATAATAAATGTGGGGAAAGCATCATTAATGCTCTGCATCTTGAAAAATACAAGAGTATATGTCTATCGGTTAAAGCTACGAGGACATTGAATATAAATGCATTTTCAGTAATGACTTGTGAGAACTATAATTTGATTTCACATTATTAGCTGATCCTTTCAGCCACAATTCCCATATGCAGTGTGATGGAATCACACTTCAATCTAAAGTTGGCGCTGTTCCATGAAAAAGAAACGAAGATCATTAAAGAAAACTAAAAAGATCATCGATTTTTTTATATTTCTTTGAAGATAAAATAATTTATTTATTAATTAAAAAAAAAAAGGTTAAATGGACATACAAGTGCATTGTAGTTTTTTTTTGTCCTTTCAAAATAGTTAAATTACTTCAATTTTTTAATGCAATTTTTTTAATGTTAAGGTTTAAAAGCTTTTCGATCTTTTACTCTATGTAACACAATAAAATGATTATATTTTTTTAACTGTAAAAAAATTAAAACTCATGTAGCGGGGTGAATTTATATTTTCATTATGGTTTTTTTAAAATTTTAATCAACTTAACTAACAGGCTATCCACTCTTTTAATAAATACAAAATATTAATAAAAAAAATGTTGTTGTGTGCAATGAACATGTCAGGAAGTACTTGGGGCATGTGGCGTCATATGATAAAAATTCAACCTTTATATCATCTAAAATGTCTGGTGGGGACGCAATTGATGGGGTGGTGGTTATAGTGATGTTCACTATAATTTACAGCGGTTAAGTCCCCTCTTCTTTTCTGTCTCCTAACCCCGAGCTTTGCACTAGTCGAGTCAAAACTCAATTATGTCCTCTAGTTTACATTTATTTCAATTTCAATTTTAATTTTAATTTTTTTTATTATTATATATGTTGATTTTAATGCTTTTTTTAAATTTATATCTTTTATTTTGTCCCTAAGCATTTTATCTTCCTTTTTTTTTCTTTATTATTTTAATTATTATTTTTTTGTCATTTTCTTGATTTGTTTTTCAATTTATTTCCCTTAATATTTTATTTTATTTAGTTTTTATATCCAATTTTAACCCTCATTCTTATAATTGTTATTTTATAAATTATTTTCTTGATTTATTTTGATTTTCAATTTAATCCCTAATTATTTTGTTTCAATTTAGTTTTTATACCAAATTTGATCCTTATTGTCTTAATTGCTATTTGCTTTTTTTATTTTATTTTAAAAAAAATCATAATTGAGAATTTTGTTACTTGATTTTTTATGTCTGCTTTCTATAAGGTTATCTCGATCTCATGATCTTGATTTCTTGTTTCTATTATTATGCCTTTTTAAGTTCATTGTTTTTATAGGTTCTTTTCTAAAAATTGATTTTTGTTTTTATTTTTATCATTCGTTATTAGTTTTTATTTATTAAGCTATTTTTTTTTTACTTTTATCCTTTAGTGTTAAATTATTGATTCTTGAACTTTATAATTTCCTGCTTTTCTTTCTGTGAGGTTATTTAGGTGCGGTTTAGTCTAGTTAACCTAAGCTAACTCAATTTTTTTCCTGTTTTTTATTGATTTAACTTCAGTTTTTTTTATTTTTTTTTTAGTTTATTTTTTTTTCATCTAGATATTATATTGTGGTAACCTAGTTAAATTAATCAAAGTTGACTTAAACTTTACAGAATTATCATGATCTATCATCCCATATCACATATTAATCAAGTTACTTGAATATTTGTTTTTTACATAAAAAAAAATTCTAGTATAACCTAATCCACTAATTCAACAAAGTGGTTTACCCCTGACAACCACATAGCTCTGTTTCATCTGACCAGACACCATGTTCAACCCACGAAGAGAATCTTGCAGGCTCAAACCATATCCCTAAATGGCTTCAAAAATTATCGCAACTAGAGCTGCTATAATTTCCATTCCATAAAGGAGGATTATGGAGTCCGGAGACATAGGTTTCCAGCAAGCATCCACTGCTGACATCAACCATGACCTTGGAAGGAAAGTTTTAAGAGCAGATATCCTCTGGGTAACAAACTTAAATATTTATAAAAATAAAATAGTTTACACACACACATGCACGCGCAAGGTTGTCAAAAACACTTTTTTAATACGACACAAAATATACAATATAAACTCAGATTGTAAACTTGAATCGTAAAATCATAAAATCACAAGAAAAATATTTTAACTAATTATATATTGACAATTTCAGTCAAGTAGTAAATAATAATATAATACAATTAACATAAAAGTGAAATAAACAATACAAATATCCAAATACCTTGGAATACATAATTCAAATAAAAATTCATGGTTTAAATAACTTAAAAATATAAAAAGAAAAAAAATAAGATTGAACAACTATGTTTTATTAATAGAGTTTCAGAATATTTTCTAGAGGACAGATCTTGAAACACACTGCAGGCAACTAGTAAGATGATACAACATTCTAAGGTATATTATCAATTTCAAAAAAAAATAACAAAGATCAATACAGTGAACTCGTGACAATGAGAACGAAAACGTACAAAATGACATCAATTTAATCTCATGTCACCTCACCTTCCATCTTTTTTATGTTAGTAACAAGTCCTAGAAATAATGTCCAAATATCCCATAAGCAAGACATGCATTTTAAGTTCTCTCTGAGTCTTTGTCGTCTCTTTTTATAGTTAACAAATGGTTAGTCTAAAACATAACATTTCTCTTTATATAAGTATTCTTATCTCTTATTTTACTCTTTTGATTCATCACCAACTATCTCTATCTTCTCATGGTTTCGATCCTTCGATCATGCCTTTCCAGTCTAAAATACAATATAAAGTTTTCTCATACCCAATATCCTCTAATGCTGGTGTTAGTCTGCTAAGATTGAAAATTTGAGATTTGGGCAACGAGGAAAGGGAAGACTGGGGAGTGTAGACTATGTAGTGAAGTGTTAAGGGACTCGGATAGAAATATAGTACATTTTTTAACTTTTGCAGGTTAAAACTCAAAATCAGTCAAACTCGTAAAATCACGAGTTTGACCAATTTCGAGTTTTAACCTAATTTGATACATTACAAACATGTTGACTCGTAAAATCGTAAGATTTTAAAAGTAAACTCGCGATTTTAACAACCTTGTAGCACGCGCACGCGTTTTATATTAATATTGAAATGTATCATAATGTATTAAAAAAAGCTAAATATTCTATAAATATATTTATATAATATTAATATATAACAAATTAAATTCAAGCAGAATTTATGCTAGATCTGACAATGTATTAAAAAATTCCAAACATTATATATATATATATATATATATATATATATATCAAGTTAAATTCGAACAAATTTCAGGTCAGGTTTAACAATATTTATATCTTATCTATTATCCATATGTAAAGGAACATTCTGCATGAGAATAGTTCCAAGCACAAAGCACCACTTCCACATTGAAATATGGATTCAAACGGGCCATTTCTTCCCAAAATTAATGAAGTGTGTTAGTATAACTGAAATATAGGCAAATCTTCTACAAGATGCTAAAAGAGTATTGCTCTCCAAAGTCATATCACAGAAATAATATAGGAAAGTTACTGCCACCTGCATGGCAGATAGCGCATTAACACTGCTCTACACAGCAGTCACCAAGTAGGACCAATCCAGCAGCTCTCAAGGACCCATGACATCGATATTTGAATAGTTATAATTGATAGTGCTAGAATCTTTCCCAGCTTGCACTATGATCATCAAATCACTGACCATTTAAATCCAGAACCACTAAAAGGTTTTTCCATCCCCTTTGTCTGATGAGGGATCAGGGGTAGGTTTCTTCACTGGGCTTGATCCAGTCGAACCTGTACTGGTCAAAACTCGCTTAACTCCTCTTCCGACGACACCAAGATCTGTGACTCCAGAAGCCCCATTTGTGTGAGCAGTGGAAATGGTTGGCGAGTCAAAACCTCCACTGCTAGTAGCAGTACCCATCTGAGAAGAGCTCGTGGCAGTTGGAAAAACACTCTTCTCACCTCCCTTTCCCTTAGCAGCGACCATTCCCAGGATTTCTGAGAGAATGGACTTCGGGTTCAGGACCAGCTGTTGTAGGTCTTCAAGCTGAAAATACAAAGATGCACAGTTTTACTTAGGATGGTTTAAATGAAATTCTAACACTTGCACAGAGACCAGCAGCACTCACCTTCTTTTCCAGCTCCCCAGACAGGCCAGTAAGCGTTTCAATCTCTGCTTCTTTATCAGTCACAGATTTATTAGCCTGCATGTTAGACAACTGCTGGACACCCTCATCTAATTCAGAAATAGCTGGTGTTGTGGCTGATTCTCCAGAACTCTTTACTTCACTGATGAGCCGCTGCAACCGTGCCTTGCAAACTGATATAGCCTTCTGGCAATATGGGATTGCTTCCTGGGGCATAGAGCCAATCTCCAGACACAAACATATCCGAAAATTTCTAAATTGCACAGTTAAAGCTGTTACAAAGTGAATAAGAAGACGGAATCCCTAAAACACAAAAGTGGTTGGCCCAGACAAAGCACATGTGACTATCAGTATATTTAACTGGACCCGGAGAATAAATAAACTGGCACCGTGTAATCCTTACCATCCCAAGACAAGGGAGTAAGTAAACCTTGAAAAGGATACAGTTCAGCTAAATGTCTACTGTCTGGTTCAACAAGCCTTTCTAAAATGGATAGTGACTTCTGGTAGTCACTGAGAGATGTTTCAATATCCTCTGCATGAAGCAAGTAAAAAATACAACACATATTTAAGCCGAGCAAGAGGCAAAAAGAAACAAAATACAAATATTAGTAATGTATCCATTTATTTATATATATATTTTTTAAAATAAAACCAAAAACATCCTCACCGATGCAAATTTAAACTCAAATAAATGCATACACAGACCTCTTTCCAACGCAACTTCTGCCAGTGCTGATAGTATGTCAACTTTATCCATTGTGTCACCAGGGTGTTTTTCTGCAATTGCCCTTGCAACATCTAGCATTTTCCATGCCAAATCAAGGTCAGATTCCTCTTCGTCTGCATCAGCAAGGTCGTCATCATCATCACTTCCCTCATCATCTTCCTCTTCATCTTTCCCATCAGAAGCTGTAACAGAATACAGACATAACAAAAAGAAATAATCAGACGCATTTTAACCATAAGACTGATGCTACTACTAGCCCTATACATCTTACGTCCAATCCCAGGCACCTTCCCGCCTTGGTGGAAGTTCAACAATCTTAGAGAATACAAAATCATTAGATCATTTACCATGAAAACCATCTCAAATACCATTTCCTTCATCCATGCTCCCAATAATTCTTTAATGGATGTATGTATGTGTGCATAGAGGAGGCAAGAATGTTAAGGAATAAAAAATCATTGACAGTCATGTTGCTCAAGCATAACAAATTTAATGCAAATTCATGCAGACTGTTTTATTGTCAGAACATCAAGTACCTTGCAAACATGGACCCCATGCTTGTGTGGTGACAAAAATATGCAAAACATATGTTGCACTCCTTAAAGCATCAAAGGAGGCATAAATATCAAATGATACCATAAGTAGATGAGTCTTTTAAACTAACAACTCCAAACCACAAAGATGGACCCTTTTAGAAAACAGGCACAACAAATAGCAACATATGTTTGAATTTCTAATGTTCAGGGTTCAGTTTATTCATTTTCACATATTTAAACCCATTACTGATAGAGATTGCAACCACACGTCACAAGTTTAAAGCAAAGAAATTGAATGTTGATAAATACCAACAAACGTTAACAAAAAAACAACCTATTAACTACTATGACAACTTATGAACTAACATTATGAGCAACAAAATACTGATAATCATCAGCTGCACCTTCTGGATGATTAAAAACCCCATCTTCTCCAACATTACTGGAAGCAGAAGTAGTCGAAGATTCTCCATTTAAAACATTCTTACAAGCTGCATCTTTATCATCATTTTGTTTAGATTCACCATCCTTCTTAGGCACCATACCCAACGGATCAGCCTCCTCTTGCGCTTTATACAACAGTGCACGTCCATATTGATAGTATGCATTCACACATTCAGGTGCAAGCTCACCATGATGCAAAACCCTAACAAAATCAAAATTTAGAAAAATAAGAAAAACATTAAGTCAACTAAAGCTCCATCAAAATCTGCATTGATTTATTGGAGCAAAACCTCATTCCCAATTTCACAAATATCAAATTCATTCAGCACAAGTTAAACACTTCAGAAGTTCAAGTTCTTAGCTATGACCCCCAAAATTTTTGTTATTATTTAAACCCAGCACATTTTACCAATACGATTCCCCAAATAACGTCGCCCTTCTCTTTGCTCTTCTTAAACGTGAAGGTCTTAATTATATAAACCCTAAAACTCCAATTACCTAAACGACTTTTGAGAAATACCCATTTCATAAACATCAAGTTCTTTCGATTAAAGTAGAAAATTTTGAAACTTGACACATAAAATTTACACATTCTATCTGCAAATTTCTTCCCAAATTAACAACATTTTTAATAAGACTCCACCGTAAAAAACCCTTAAACCAAAACTACTAAAAACCATCGATAGAGCAGATATTTGACTAGTTAAGTGCAATGTTCGACTAATCAAAACCAAAATTAGACAATGAAATGAAAACCCTAACCTGATTTCAAGGGCACGGCTAAAGCAGTCTACGGCTTCACTGAAGTCATTTTCTTTAAGCGCCGTAGATCCTTTCTCTAATAACTCAACAGCGAAATCCAGAGACTTCTCTGGGTCTGAAGTTTCTCCATTGTTGTTGTCATTGCAGGTGGAGTCGGCGGTTACGTCATGAGAGGTAGTGGTGACTTCGACTGAGGCTTGCGTTTCTGAGGCGGCGGTTATTGAGGGTTCCGGAGCCATGATTTTTGTTTTAGTACAGAAAAATGGAGAGGGAGAGGAAGTAGGAGGTGGTTTAGCGTGCTTTTAAAAAGGGCTTGTTGTGGCGGAAAAGATGATTTTGACGAGTGAGGTGTCGTCCGTGGGAAATCGGGCTGTTAATAAAGATTAAAGAGCAATCAGTATCGTTCTTCATGGATCAATAAAAAATGTTGTTTACATTTAAATTATTTCATTTTCCTGTAGTATTTTTGTTTTTTCAAGTTTTAAGAATATTAATTTATATGTCAAGTGAAATTAAATATTTGTTTCACTAAACACTTTTTATTTTCAATTATAATTTTAAAATTATATTATATGAGTTATAAGTTAGAATTTAGAAGTGTGTTTGACTAAAAATTACTCATAGTAACTTTTTTCTAAAAAAAAACGAGTATAAGTTAGATTTAATAAGTTAAAAGTTAAAAAATTTTATTTTTTAATTCGATTTTGTAATAGATTTTTTTATTTAAATCAAAGTTTTATTTTTAGCCAAATATATTTATGATTTTTTAAGTGAAAAATTAAAAAGAAAACTTAAATAAATTTGCAAAAATTATACCATGTTTTCTAGTCGACTTAGTTTCTTTTTCTTGATTTCTTTTCACTGTTTTTAGATCAATTTAGACCTTTATTCATGAATGAATTTAAAATCATGTTTTTTATAAAATTAAGTTTTTTAAAAAATAATATTTTTTAATATATTTTTCTGTTTTAATATCATGATATTAAAAATATTTTTTTAAAAAAATAAAAATTTTAATATATTTTAAAATAAAAAATATTTTAAAAAACAATCATTACTATACTCTTAAATACCTCATTAATGTGAGTTCCTCTTCGTAAAATGCAATTATCATCTTCTACGTAAAAAAGCAAATATCATTCTCATTCTTCTTTTACCAAAAGAGAGAGCTTTCATTTTTCTGGTTTATGGAGAAGATAGTCCTTCTCACCTTATTTTCTTTTAATTTTGTTTGTTTGGCTGACAACACTTCTTAATTTGCTTGAAGATATTAATAGCTTGCTTGGAACTTACTAAAAAAACTAAAAAAGATAGTAGTTTTACTGTATATTTATTTACTATTTAGTCTCTCATAAATCATGATGAATTGAAATAATAATTTAAAAAAAAATCTAAATTGATCATCAATCTATTATAATGCGTAATTGAACCTTTTTAGTCTCAAATTAATAGCCAATCAATTCCCTTTTTTAAGAGATGATAAAATTGAAAAACAAAGGATTAAAATGAAAAACACAAACAAAAATAGATGACGGATTCTAATTTCATCTAGAAACTTTAGTTTAGTCTCCTATTTTTTTAACTTAATAGGTAATCAATCCTTTATTTCTAGAAATTCAATTCTAGTATCAAACTTTATTTTTATTATTTTTCAGTCCATTTGTATGAGATGAGATGAGAGAGAGAGAGAGAGAGTTGGATTATGTTGTAGATAGAGAAAGCTCAACATTGATACTTATTTCGATCACTAAAATAGTTAAAATTGGTGTTAATAGGTCCCACTAGGTAAGGGAAGTCCCATGATGATTGTTTTAAGTCTTAAAATAGCCTAAAAAACTATATTTAAGTAGAGGAAGATATATTTTATTTGATTTGATTTTGTGGTTTGGAATGTTTTATGGGTTTATTAGGTTGATAGATTGATTTCTTGATGTTCTAAGGGTGTTTTTGGGCAACCCTAATTTTTTAATCACCATAGTGGTAATCAAAATATGGTTTGGCTGATGATATTGTTTGCCAATTTTTTTTAAAAAAATAAGAGCTAACAACCTTTAAAAAAAATAAATCAAAAGGCTAGGCGCATGAGTTTAAGGTTTTTTTTTTTTTTCTAAAGGCTTAAGGCAATAAGCCATTAACAATGATTAAATTAGGTGAAGTGGCTAGGCCTGGGTTCAAGCAAAGACTGAGACTATAAATAATTTTTTTTCTTCTTCAATGCATTTTTTTTTCAATAATATAACAATTACTACCACCTAAAGATAGATCCTTCCTTCTTCTTCTTTTCCTAACAAAGAGTTGGTTTATACTTGTTTAGCAACCTTTCAACCTGGTAATTATGTCTATTTTTTTAAAACAAATCAATTGAAAAGAAAGCAATCGAAGCAAACCTAAATGGAGAAGCAACCTAAAAAATAGGAAAAACAATGACAAAAATGGTGTTTCTCGACTTCCCTGCCTATAAAATCTAGATTAATAGTTCTGAAAATTGTATTAAAAAAATCACATACAAAAATAAATTCATAATTTCTTTGATCTAGAAAAGAAACCCAATAAACTTAATTTTATGTATGATAAACATATGACAAAGGAAATGTCACAATTCAAACTATCAAACAATAGAAAAACATGTTTCTTTTATTCAAAGTTCCAACTTTTAGTTTGTCCTAATAACTACCTAGATTTCAACATAATCAAACATGCTAAAGCATATTAAAACTCTGAGATTAATCTGGTTATTTAGAGTGGTAATTCTCATTATCTACACTTACCCTAATTGATAATTGTTCCATCATATAAAAGGAGAGAACAATCATTGCACCAACAATATGTTCAGAGAAAAGGTGAAAATCAATATAAAACAAACTTTAAATATATAATCCATCAAAATTAATGGGGAGAAGTTTAGAAGAAGTTTCATGTTATTGATCTGGTATTAGAATAACAAAATCATCTATTAGAAATGAAATAGGGTTGTTGCTCTTATTAACAACTTGTAATTTAGCTCCCACCATGTTCATGCATTATCTTAAGGACACGAATTGTTTCAAAATTTATTAATTATAATAATAAATAATTTAGAAATAAAAAGAAATGTGCAACACAAAGCTTTTTAGTAGTGTGGTTTTGAAGGAAGCCTTGAAGTTCTTCAAAATATTCTAGTTATACTCTAGGTCATTCCATGAAAAATAAAACCATTTTAATCCAAATAAACTCTAAATTATTACCAAACATTCCAGCCTTGAGGCCACCAGAAATAACCTGAACGGATCAAGATTTTGGACGTAATGTGCTTACCATCTCTATCATGGTGGGAAAGAAACTTTATAAAAAAATCATTAAAAAAAATCAATCAAAAGCAATAATGAAACTATAGATCATGTCATGATTCATTTTCAACTAATAATAATAATAATAATAATAGGATGCTTATAGATTTTGATGGCTCTATAATTGAAGTTATTTTTATAGGATCCTCCAATAGCAAGTGATTTGAATCCCTTATTTTTTCAAAATTATTAATCACTACTCTTTTTCTTTAATTAATAAACACAAAGAAAGATTAGTCTAAAAGGAAGGAAGACTTTCTGCATTCCTTTTTTATATATATAATGAGACATCATCTTCACCCTTATTTTATTAGTCATCATATGTCTTCTCTCATCTCTCTCTACCAAGCCTTCTTGATACCTCAACTCTCGAAAGGATAATAAAGAAGGTTAGCATTCCAATCATTTGTCATGATTTTGCATATCTTATCCTTTAATATATTTAATACATAATTATGACAATTGTTTAAAATACCCACACCAACAATCTACATGTTAAACCAAGGGATAAGAAAAAAGGACAATATGGGAAACTTGACAATAATAAATAAATCAAAGCAAATATGAGAATATAAAAATAAAAGGGCATGACAAAAATCACAGAAGCAACCAAAAACCATAGAAAACCTAACCCAAAACACTATTAAAGTCCATTGTACAAATGGGTTAAGAGGTAGGTGTGTGTGTGTGTATTATGGCTTGACCTACGTGTGTTTGGTATTGTGGTTGTGGTTTGAAAAAAAAATTATTTTATAAAAAGTACTTTTGGTTTAGGTTGGTTTGATATTTATATATGTTTTGTTAAAATTATAGTTGAAATTAAGGTTGAACAAAAGGTAATTTAATGTGTTTGGTTAAGAATGTTTTTCAAATTGAGGTTATAAAATAATTAAAAAAGATTTTTATTAATATTAATAATTTTTAATTTAAATATTATAGATTTAACTATTGCTATTACATCATGAAATAAATAATACTTGTATAAAATATTTTTTATTGTTGCATTAAATTATCTATAATTTCATCACATACGAAATCCATCCAGTAACTACAGGTTTCTTGGTTTCTTAAACGCGCAACAACATCAGATAAAATATCATCAAAAATAAAATTGGGATTGTGATCAAATTCTGCAAATGTTACGTCATCAAGTGATCTCCTTCTAATTTATGTAGTGTCATTAAATAATATTAAACACTAGTTTTTCAAATAAAACACAATTAAAAATAAAAATAAAATTTGAATTTGAATTTGAATTTGAACTTTTTAAAAACTGGATCAGACCCGGTTCAATGTATTTAGCTTTGGAGCAAACCAGATCCAACCGAAACAGTGAAGAGTGAATTAATTCACTCTTCACGACAAAAGAAGAAGAATAGTGGAGAGTGAAACTCTCCACTGTCAAAACACAGAAGAAGGGGAGAAGTAACTCTCAACTGCTTTCGGCAAACCTATGGTTTCAACATAAATTATATATATGTCCCACACAAACAGTAAATTAAGTTTTAACATTATCAAACATGTTGTTTAGGCGGTTTGCTTTAAAAGCTAAAGCTATCGCGTAAACAAACACCCTCTAAGTTGTTTGTCCTTATTACGCCCCTGTATGTTGAATCAAAGGAAGAATTCAAATTCAATTTGGATCAAATATAGAAGAAGCAAGTATGCGACAATGACCTAGTAAGAATATCGATAAGTTGATCACAAGATATAAATTGAACTTCTAGTTCCTTCCAAGAAACCATGTCATGAACAAATTGGTAATCAATTTCAACAAGTTTCATTCCCACATGAAAAACTAGATTAGTTGTCTAATTTATCACACAATAACATAGGAGAAGAAGAAACCATAATGCCTAAATAAGTAAAGAGACAGCACATCCATTTCAACTTGACAATGACATTAGCAACAATTTTATATTCGATCTCAATAAAAGAACATGCAATAGTTTATTGCTTCCTTGATTTTCAAGAAACAAGATTATTACCAAGATAGATAATATTACCTCTATTGATCAACAACATTACTTGCCTAATCCAAATGACTAAAACCATGGAAAAAAGCTCACTAGCACATGTCATAAAAGTATTGTGAGGATAACGTATAATTTGTTTAACAGCTAACTAATGCGTATTAATAAGTGTATGCATAAAATGACATATCTTATTGACTATAAAACAAATGTTTGGTTGAGTGAATAAGAGATATTAAAAACCACCCATAATATGCCAAAAACATGTAGGATTGAAATATGGAGAGTCAAAGCCTCTAAGTAGGAAGCAATAAGGGTGTTCATTAACAACTAATCTTATTGTATCCATTTAGTGTAGTATGAATTGAGACTTGGTGTTGATTTGTAGACTTGTTGAAGAAATTCAAGCGGACAAGTCTTGTTGTCGTCCATGAACCTATATTTTATCTTTCTAAAATAAATATTTTTGTATGGATAAGTTTGAGAGAAATACAATAGTGAGAGTTGTGAAATGTGGACTTGAGGCTAAAAAGGATGCAATTGGTTGCCATATCTATAAGATTGTTTGTCTTAGTTGTCTTCCGTGAGGAAGCAAAAAAGGGTGTTGCGTTTTGTAGAAAAAATATATTATAGTTACGCAATTGACTATGATACCATTTATATTAGAAAATCAAACAAAACAATAAGTAATAGAATTCATGCTATAAATTCTACACTAGTAATCTATATTATTGGTGAAGGGAGTTTTCAATATATATAACATATGTTTATACACTTTTTATAAGAGAAGTCTCACCTTTAGATTAAGGGTGATCATTTTCAGTTCGGTTTGGTTTTTATCAGAAAAAGTAATCAAACTGTTTTTTTAAAAAAAACTGAAACCGAACCGAAATCAGTTCAAACTAATCAGTTTCAGCTCAGTTATTTTAGAACAAAAACTAGTTCAAACCGAATGGTTTCGGTTTGGTTCAGTTTTTCAATTTGGCTCGTTTTTCTTTTCTGATTTAGCTTGGTTTTTCCAGTTTGGCTTGGTTTTTTTTTCCAATTTGGCTCTGTTTTTTTTTTTTTTGATTTGGCTCTTTTTTTTTTTTTGTTTTTTTCAGTTTGGATTCGGTTTCATTTTGTCAATTTCAGGCTTACAAAACTGAAACCAAACCGGTCGGTTTTTTTAAAAATTTAATCAGTTTACTCGGTTTTTTTAATTTTTTATTTTATTTTCACGGTTTAATCTGTTTTTTAGTTTTTTTACTCACCTCTACTTTAAATATGTTAACTTAATGGGTTTTGGATATTGGACTAGTATTGTATATAGGTATGAATAGCATGACCTAACCTACTACTTTCTAGATTGTCCTTAATACATCCTTTTAAGTTGAAAAGGGGGAACAAAACACATTTATCTTGAATTGAAGATGAGAGAAGTGAACAAACAACAATAACTTAGTAGGAACATTAATAAGTTGATCTTCAGAACATATAAATCAAACATATAGCTCCTTCCAATCAACCATGTCATGAACAAAATAACAATCAATTTCAATATTTTTTTTAAAAAAACAATATAATTACAATAGAAAAATAAAGACAGAAGAAAAAGAAATCGAAATGCCTAGATAAACAAGGAGAGAATAGATCCATTTTTATTCAACAACACTAACAATAGATTTATATTCAATCTCAGTAGTAGAATATGTAACAATTGATTACTTACCGCATTTCTAGGAAAGAAAAAATTATGATTAAGATGTATATCATAACTTTCTATCGAATTTTGATCATCAATGTTTATTGTCTAATTTGAGTCGCTCGAAACCATGTAAAAAAAGCTCACGAGACAAGTTGATTGAGAAATTCGTGCCTCGAAACTTGATCAAATTGAGTGGGTGTTTGTTATTGTGGCTGCGGGTGTGGTTCACGCGCAGCCACACCAAATGCCGTTTGGTTAATAAGAAAAAATTGCTTTCTGACGGTGGGATCCATCAAATTCTCAGCTGCACCGCATGTTTTGGAGAAGCAGCAAAATGCTTCTTGCAAGGTAGAAAAGTAGAACAGTGGAGCATGGCTTCACTATTCAGTGACATGCTCCACTATTACAGTTTTAATTTTTTTTTTAAAAAAAAAAACATTGCGATAAGTTTAGGTTTTTTTTTCCTTGAAAAATCAGTGCAATTAATTGATTTTACTCGCATTGTTCACGTGAACATGAACAATATTATTTTTTAAAAAAATTAGTTTAAGGTAAATTAAATTTACTCGTACTGTAATCTCAATTTTATTCCTGATAATATTTTACTTAATTTTATTGCACGCTTAAAAAATTATTTTTTCTGTAGTTCTTGTCGAATGAATTTTGTACATAATAAAATTATAAATTTTTTTAAAAAATTGTGTTTTACTTGAAAAACTAGTATTTAATATTATTTAATAAAACTACATAAATTAGAAAGATATCACATGATAACGTAACATTTGGGGGATTTGATCGCAATTCCAATTATCTTTTTGCAGGGTCCGACCCAGTTAAAAAAAAGAAATTCAGTTTTTATTTTTATTTTAATTGTGTTTTATTCAAAAACTTAAAAGGAGATCGCTTAATGACGTAACAAAAAATTCAGTTTTTGTTGTTGCGCGCTTAAGAAATCATGAAAAATATAGTCCTTGTTGGATAGATTTCGTATGTAATGACATTGCACATAGTTTAATGAAATAATAAAAAAATATTTGATATCAATATTATTTATTTTATGATATAATAACAGCGGTTAAATCTACAATATTTAAATTAAAAATCATTAATATATATATATATATATATTAATTATTTTATAACCTCAATTTAAAAAGCATTTTTTTACCAAACACATTAAACTACTTTTTGTTCAACCTCAATTTCAACCACAGTTTTAACCAAACATATATTTTTCCAAACCAACTTCAATTAAAAGTACTTTTTATAAAACAATTTTTTTAAAACTACAACCACAACCACAATAGCAACCTCAATACCAAACACACCCGAACCAGACCCAATTAGCTTGACAGGCTAATCCGTGACCCAATTGACTAGGTTAGAGGCGATAGAGTCAACATCAATTTTTTTAAAAAAAATTAGCATCCTTTCAATAACAAATAATTGACCCGAGATATCTAGATGACCTGGCAACTCAATAACCCGAGTCATTCCTAGGTATTTCTTGAGCCGATCAGACAACTATAATTTCTTAGAACCGCTTAGCAAATAAATTTGTAGCCTGGGATATCTATTTGTTTTTCAGATCTTTTTGATAAATCTGTAGGTAATCCGTGGGCTTCTATACACTTTTGCTTACCAAACTAATATAAAGGACACAAATCATAAACCAAAACGCATCAAATCATAATAAAACTCAAACAGATCAAACCATTTTCTTCAATTCATCCAATCCACCATTTCTCCATGATCTCATTTTGCAACATAAAATAGTCGAAGTTCATAAGAATTGCAGAAAATGAAGGCAAATATGTACCTAAAATAATATCCCGTCAGCCTGCAAATTGTAATTCGATAATATCACTTGATATTTCTTCAAACACTAACAGCTTTTCTCCTCTGTTTTAAAGCACATTTCATTTTGCAATAAATACGCTAAATTTGTTAATGATTTATTAATATAACTCGTTAAGAGCAAGAAAATATGTAATGGGATTGCCATAAATTATCAAAATAAACACAATGAACTCTAATTAATTGGCTAATCCTCTTACTTATGATTTAGAACCCTCAGGCCCCAAAATCCCATTAACAATGGCAGTAGCAACCAAGACGCCGACAACCTCCGCTCCAGCCACCGCACCAGCCTGCGCTAGCCCACCAAAGCTCACCGCTTCCTCAATCTCCTTCTCTGCCGTCACAATTTCTTTCTCTGCTGTCTCAATCCCTCTCTCAACCGTCACGATCCCTTTCCCCGCTGTCTCCAACCCCTTCTCCGCCGTCTCAAACCCTTCCTTCACCAGCTCCTCAGCTTCCTCCTCCGCCCTCTTCAGCTTCTTCCTCAGCCCAAACAAAGGAATGTCCTGCGCCAGTGAAGATGGTTCTCTTAAGGCCAGTGCTGGTGCTGACGCTAGCATGAAAAGAAGATGTCTTCGGCCGGGGAAGGAAATTGGCGCAGGTTTAGGACTGATGTGCGCCTCGCAGATGGTGGGGTGTGCATTGTGCATACGGTGGAGAGAAAGAGTTCTGAGCGGCAGTGGTGAGAACGTGGAAGCCATGGATTTTACGGCTAACAGACTTGATCCTAGAAGACTTGATTTGTGAGGTTGATAAATACGAAGAAATGATTTTATTTATGTGGTGGTGGGACTTTGCAGTTATATATTGCCAAAGAGTTTTCTTCTTTTTCCTTTTCTTTTTAGGTAATAAAACTATATATTTTTATTATTCTTACAAATTTTCTAAATCATTATGGATGTTGTTTTTATTAATGCAACAGCTTCTCTCTCCAGGATTTGTTTTTTATAAATTGTTTTCTACAATTTAACAAAAAGCTCCTTGTATTAATCTCATCTTTCTACGCATGATTTTCAATTTTTATATTAGTTTTATCATTTTATGTTTATTTGTGCTAATATCAATGTTCCACTTTTAAAATTATTTTTATTTAGTTCTAAATTGTAATTTTAATGTTGGATTAATCACATCTTCCATCCCTTTCTCTCTGCATCTCTGTTAATTAATTTTTTATATATTTTTATTATTTTTTTAATATATTAATATTACAAATAATTTTTTTAAAATAAAAAAAATATTTTAATATATTTTTAAATAAAAAAATTTCAATTTTTTTTCCATCAATTTTAGCATCCTTTGCTTCGTGCTCCCCTCCTCCCATCGTCTGTTTCCTTAGAAATTTTACATGGTTGTTCTTTGTTTCATTTTTTTCTTTTATTAATAATATGAGCGTACTGAACAACTTACATTTATTTTAATTAATTTTATAAATTTTAAAATTAACAATCATATAAATTTTTAATAATAATTATATTAACAACCATAAAATTTAAATCTAAAACTAAAAAAAAAAATATTGACAGCAAGCTCTTATTTCTTCTTTTTTTATTTGTTTCCCCTTAACCTACTCCTGTTTGCGTGTGCAGGTTGTTTAGCTCACAGCTATTCACTTAGGGTGATTCTTGCTTCTCTGTTCAGAGTCTCAGACAGTTTCTAGTGGCATAAAAAATCTCTGTTAGTGTTATAATATATATTTATTTATTCCTTCCTATTCTTTTTGTACCAGTAAAAAAATTAATAATCTATTGGCAAACCTCCTTAATTAAGAATTTGTGCGATGCTTAGGGTATCTATGAAGGAAGAAAATGGAAACGAGGTGTCAGTAACTGTTAAGATTATATGCTTTTGTCACTTATTATGTTGTTTATGTATTTCTATTTTAAAAATATTTTAAAAAAAAATTAATGTTTTTTAGATTAATATTTTTTAATATTTTTAAATAATTTTAATTCGTTGATATTACAACTATTTGTTATCAATTAACAACACTAGCTTTGGTCATTGATTTTCTATATTGCTTAGCTTTTATGGAAAATAATAAGGGGTATTTAGAAGTATGGTAACATATGTTTTTTAAAATGTTTTTTATTTAAGAATTTATTAAAATAATATTTTTTAAAAAAAAATTATTTTTAATATTAATATATCAAAATAATTCAAAAAGATAAAAAAAAAATTACTCAATCCTATTTAAAACACAATACCAAACAGTGATTAAGAGGTTAAACTTTTTTTGGTGTGCTTACAACAAAAATCACATTCAAGCTATCAAATACCTCTCGGCTGCTGCCAAGTTGCTTGGAGTATTTTAAAATGGCATGGTTCCATCTTTTTTAAAATGCGCAGACATTGATTCTGCAAGATAACCATGACAGCCACTCGTTTCCTCTATTATCTCTTGCGAATTCGATGCCATTTTTATTTTGATACGAATGAGAATTCCACCTAAAAGATTATATATATTTATAAAAAAATTATATAATAGTTATGTTAATAATTTTTATATTTAAAATTATTAAATTATTTTATATAAAAAAAATTATGTTTTGATCTTACTGCATACGTGTTATCCTAATAAAGATAATAAATATATATACTTTTTAAAATATAAGAACTAAATTAATTTTTTATGTGAACTTTAAACCATACTTATTTATGATATATTTTCTACTTTATCTCAAGTTTTTTAATTTTATTATTAGTCAATAAATTTGATTTAATTACTTTTAAGCTTGGATTCAAAAAAATGTAATTATAATAAAAAGATTTGAGAACTAAATTGAAGAAAATAAATAATAGATACATAGTAAAGTGTAAGGAAATAAACAATCTAATTTGCATAGTAAAATAATTAGGCGTTGTAGTTTTTAAAGGTAATTATTTTTTATTCGGTTTGGTTTTTATCAAAAAAAAGTAATTAAATCAAAAAAATAAAAAACCGAAACTGGGTCAAACCGACTGGTTTCGGTTCAATTCGGTTTTTTAAGATCAAAACCGGTTTGGTTCTGCTTTTTTGGTTTAGCTCGGTTTTGGCTCGGTTTTTGCCAGTTTGGCTCTGTTTTTTTGTTTTAATTCGATTCAATTTTTTCGGTTATAGGCTTATAAAAACCAAAACCGAACCGAACCGGCGGTTTTTTTAAAATTTTAATCAATTTAATCGTTTTTTTTCAAGGTTTGATTTCTTTAATTATTTTTTTCTAGTTTTTTCAGTTTTTTTCTCACCCCAAAGAGTTTTTAGTGATTGTTTCATTTAATATGAAATGATAAATCTCTCCACTCGAAAAGGATTTAATGTAATTAAACATTTTTGCAATTCCTTATATTATATATATATATATATATATATATATATATATTAAAAAATGTATATTTTCAACGTTTTGTTTATATGAACATGACTATCCTTACCATTATAACCCTTGAAACCATTATCCCTATTCATTCCAGAGACAAGTTTATATTATTTCAAGAGTTGTTATTTATCCTTGTAGAATCCTCTATAACGAATAGTCAATAAAAGTAATGTTTGAAGAAAATATTTGTTTTTGAATAGATAATTCTTATAATATTTCATCGAAAGATAATGACTATTAACATAAAAGCATTGGTTCATGAGTAATAACTTTCCATTATTAAATTTATATCAAATAAATATTATAGCTCAATTGGTAAGATTATAGATTTGTTTTCTAAAAATCATTTATTCGAGTTCCACATATCTCAAAATTATTGAAGGCTTACTTGGTCGTTAATTTTAGAATCCAAGAGATTAATCGAGATATACACAGGTTGGTTTAGATATTCATATTAATCTAAAATAAAAATTATATTATATAATGTGAAATAAAACCAAACACTTTATACATCTTCTTGCAACTATAACAACCATATCAAGATCTAAATAATGATGATGATAATGATGATGATGATAATATACCCATATCTCAAGTGTTATTATCCTATAATAATTATTAAATGACATGAGATAAGGTTGGAATTACATATTGTGTGTTAATAATTTTTTTTAAATGATAAAATTTTTATTTTAAATCAGTTAAATTATAAATATATCTAAATCTTTAAACATCTTATATAAAATCAACCTTTGTATTTGTACGAAACTTTGATTCAAGCCATGCTACTAATCATCAGCCATCCGAGTTTTTTAACTATGAATAGAATATATTAAGAGGTGTTTAAAAGAATAATAAATATTATTTTTTAAAGTATATTTTGCTTGTAAATATATTAAAATAATATTTTTATTATTTTTTAAAATTTATTTTTAATATTAATATATCAAAATAATAAAAAATTAATTTAAACAAATAATAATAATTTTTTAAAAAAGTTCAAATTCAATTCCAAACTGTTGTCTGTAATGTCACTAGATAATAAACGCACCAAAAGAACGATCTTCAAAATCCACCAGTTCTAAAAAAGGCAAAAACGAGTGCCCGCTTACATTTTGAACGTTTAATTAATTAGCACAAAAAAATCACTAATACAAACCAAAAAAGAAAAACCGACTCCTCTTACAAAATCTCCATGGCTCGTGTGGCTCCAAACCCTCTCTGTCTCCAAAGATTCCGGCCGTATCTTCAATCCTCTCATTCTTCACCATCACTCCTCAAATCCACTTTCCACTATCAAACCAAACCTCGCAAATTCCCTGCTGTTTCTTGCCAAACAAACCCCGACTCATCTGAAACCTCAACACCAACGGTACAGCCCCCATTTTCTCCTTCACTTATGTCACTAAGTAGCAAGTTATAATCTTTTCTGAACTGGTTTGTTTCTTTTAATGCAGGAAAAAGAGGTCCTTGAACCTGGTCCAGTTAGTGATGATACCAAAAGAGAGGATACAGGGGCGTCTCAAGATTCTGGTTTACCTGAATTTCCAAATAAAGATGTTAATAAACGAATAGCAGTGGTTTCTCTTCTTGCTGCTGCCGGACTTTTCTTGTCTTCAAGGTTGGATTTTGGTGTTTCTTTGAAGGACATATCTGTTGCTGCTTTGCCTTATGAAGAGGTTTGCTTTATTGGATTAAAGTTGGAATTCTTGTCAAATAGGTTATCATTGAGAGGGAGTTCTAGTTCTTTTTAATAATGGGTTTTAAGTAAAGTTATCCTTTGTGGAGTTTTTATTATTATTCGCCATTAGTTTTGATGTTAATTTGTAAAAAGTGGGTTTTCTGTTTATGAATTGGAATGTAATTTGTTTATATCCTGGGAATTGAAAGCAATTGAAGGATTTCTCTTGGTTGTTAATAGGGTGTCTAAGTGAATTTACTAGTTTTAGTAGAAAAGTTTTGATTGGTTTATATTAGTTTTGATGTCAAATTCGAAGTGGATTTGCTTTCTGAAAATAATGTTCCATTTGAATGTAAATGATTAATGGCATGTTCTGTTCCTGTACTTTGTTTGTTGCTTATTGGGTTTTTTCTGGTGTCTTTATTTAGGCCCTCGCAAATGGGAAGCCAACTGTTGTGGAGTTCTATGCAGATTGGTGTGAAGTATGTAGAGAGCTAGCTCCAGATGTCTACAAAATAGAGCAGCAGTACAAGTAACAGCCTTGATCAAGCTTTGATTAGCTATATGATATTTGAGTTATCTCCTTTTACCTAGTGATTCTGTCGTTTCCTGTTAATTTAAATGTGCCTGTTAAATGCCACTTGCCTTTTAGGGACCGTGTGAATTTTGTTATGCTGAACGTTGATAATACCAAGTGGGAACAAGAACTTGATGAGTTTGGTGTTGAGGGTATTCCACACTTTGCATTCCTGGATAGAGAGGGGAATGAAGAGGGTAATGTAGTTGGCAGGCTTCCAAGGAAGTACCTACTTGAGAATGTTGAAGCTCTTGCACGTGGGGAAGGATCCATACCTCATGCCCGGGTTGTTGGACAATATTCAAATGCAGAAAACAGGAAGGTGCGCTCAGCTGTTGATCCTAGAAGCCATGGGTAGATACTATGTTCCAAGTTACAAGACTTGTCAATTTTTCAACTGAAATTCAGGTCTGAGGTTAGTTCTTTACAACATTGTAATGCTTTCTCATCTTGTATCTAATTCCACATGAGTTTCTAGCATTAGGAGAGGACGCATCCTTTTGGGGTTCATTCGAATTCATGTACATAAAATGTGACTTTGGCTCTACAACCGGAGATTGTGCATCATTTTTGGAATTCATTCAAATACATGTACATAAAATTCTTTTACGGAAAAGTGTTCATGAGGTAATTTTGATAACAATTCTAATTAATTTGATAATCATGATAATCAGGTAGCTTGATAATGCGGCCACATAATCTGATTGCACCATTCTGGTAGCAAGGAACATCGACATTCATCTACTGTTTATCTCTCATCAACCAAGGACTTCCAATTTTAGGGGAAATTAGCTCCACACTTAATGATGAAACCCTTTCTGAAGTGATGTTTTATACGCTTGTTTTTTTCAATCTTGGATTGCTTGTTATAAACTGTTTAAAATTTTTCTTCCATAGGTCTGTCGTGAAATAATGAAATCATGGCAAGATGTTGGTTTTTCCACTCAATATATCATAGGTGGAACGAAGATGGAATGTTCTGTTTTGCAAATGATTCATATGAAAGATTTTCTATGGTGTAGCGGTTTCTAGTTTAGTCATGACTAGATTGTGCTCAGGATCTAATATGTGATGATCTCTTGCAGGTTGAATCTTCCATTCCAAGTTTGACTTTCACCTGCTGTTCATTTTATCAATAGGGGTCACATTCTGGATACCTTTTCTTCTTCTTCTTCAGGTTAGCTTTGTTTCTCAATTATAGAATTCTGTGAGAAGAAGAAACTTCTTTATAGCCTGTAAAACCCATGTACAAATCCTGAATAACACATGATCCTGATGTGGTTTGTAAATGGTACTTTCATTTCCCTTTCAAATCCCGAGTAAGACGTACTCCTGGTGTGGTTTATAAGTGGTGATTGCATTTCCTTGGACCTTTGGATCCATGCAAGCATAGTTGATAAACCTGCTCGGAGGGTTGACATGGAGACTGACCTGGGCTTGGTTTCAAGTTGAATCGGACTAGTTATTGACCCGATAAAACTTGATTAACTTAGCTGAATTCTTAGTGATCCAATTGGGTCAACACCAAAGAATTTTTTCAAGGACAAGGCAGTTTTAATAAAAATGATTTACATGGTAACTCAGTGACTCATGCCTTTTTCTCGAGTCAGTCCCTAGATTAGATCTGAGAGCTATGCATGCAAGTGATGACTCTTTGAAATTTCATATAGATTTACACTTTCAAAATATCAGTCTTATATGGCTTCAGCTGTTTACTTCCCTCGTTTCCTTGGTCGTTTTGTGTGCTAGGTTCAAGTCGTGATCAAAATCCCAACTACTTCATTAAAAAATGTGTGAGCGTCACTATTTTTCTATGTACAATAAAATATTTGAAACGAGGATAAAAAACACAACCAATGTATAAGATAAAATCAATTGATCATTATATGTTTTAATAAATAAATAAAATATTGGCGTGACTTGTCCGATCTAAGAACCAAGAGCGAATTGAATACCATGTTTAAATGATGATTTGGTTAAGGTTAAGTGCTGCTCTCGTGAAACAACATACAAATATGAAACTGAATTGGTGATGAAATTGATCTTGATAAAATTTAATAAATAAATAAATATTAAGAAATAAAATTAAAAGAATATTAGCTTAAAAAAAATAAGTTTATGCAAATTTTCTAGATTGAGATTAATTATTTAAACTCGCAACATTTAAAATTTTAGATGATGTTGAATCAATAAACTTAATTTTTAATAAATTTAATTAAAAAAATGAAATTGTAAAAAAAATATTTAATTAAAAAGAATGTCAAATAAAAAGAATTGTAACAAAAAGAATGATGATTAAATCATATTGTAAAAAGATTGAAGGGTATGAAACTATTAAAAAAAAAAAGCTTAAATTCTAAAAATCTGCATGCAAAATGTTTGCAGTCGTCCAGAATCATGGTTAGGGCCATCTGCCTTGTATATTGCCGTTACCTCGATATCAGTCAATTGTTTCAAAAAAAATCCAAAACAAGACAAATAAAAATTTAAACAATATGGATTTAATATGACATATAAAAAATTTAAAAAGGTTAAAATTAAAAAATAAACATATGATAAAGGATAAAACTGAAAAAACATTAACTTAAAAAAAGAAAAAAACACAAGTCAACCTGTGTGAATATTCTAAACCTAAGTTAGTGCCCTAAACTCATAACTTGTAAAATTTTAAGCCTGAGTTTAATTAAAAAGCTCAATTTTAAGCAAAAAAGAATATATAAAAATAAAAACAAAAAAATAAGAATCATATCATAGAAAAAAGAAATTGAAAAGAATGAAATTGTAAAAAAACTTCATTTCAAAAAATTATCTAAAACAAAATACATAGAAATTAAAAGAATAAGAATAAAATTTCATACAAAAGAAGATATTAAAGAAAAATTCCAAATCTATAAACCACTTCCAATAAAAAAAAAATCAAAAGAACAAAAATTCATATGAATAAAAAACAAATTGAAAAGTTAATTTGAATTTTTAAGATGTCACGTGCAAAAATTAAAGTAATGAGAGAAAGTATGAGAAAAAAAAACTTGTTAATAACAAACCGGAGGTTATAATGACACACAAGCCATCATGAAAAGGAGGGGTTGTCGAGTTGAATTCAACCACATCAAGGAAGTTCGTTGTTGACAGCCATATCACTTGCATGCGTCGCCTCAAAATAGTGGAGCAATTGACGCGCTACTTGTGTCATGCATGAGTCAATGTTTTTTTAATATTCTATATTTAATAAAAGACAAATTGCATCTAATTCAATATAAATATAACACAAAAAAAAAAAAAAAAAAAAAAAACAAAATGAAAAGACAAAACAGCCATGGGCAACAATTTATCCATTTTTTCTTTTTAAAGACAATCACCTTTGCATTGTTCAAATAAAAAGAGAAAGATGAAAATAACCTTGTTTGACAATTTATTATGTTTTTCTTTATAAGGGTAATTCAATTATTTAATTGTGCAAAAAACACAGTTCTTGGGCATTTTTCTTCTTGAACTATATTAGGTTGTATCGATCTTTTGGGAACTTCAACCCTTCGTTCTTGGCAGCTTCATGCTTGTGAAGTTGAGGCTGATTCATTTCTCCATTGCAGCCTAATTTTCTTCTACTGTAAAAAAAAAAATACAACCAAATTAAAAAAAAAAAAAAAAACAGAGAGATTATTTCTTCTACCATATGGTATTCTTTCTTGACAAGTGTAGAGGTTATATCCCCTTTTGTTTACCAAAGAGTAAAAAATAAAAATGAAATATTACAAGCGTTGTTATAAATACACCTTTTAAAGATGTGAAAAGGTTAGTTTTTAGAAATATTTATTGTTTTAATAAATTTAAAAGTTAAATGTGTTCGGTTCATATGAAGAGCGAACCTAACACCTCACATGCTTCTTCTTTTTCTTTCTAATTTCCTAACTTTTCTTTTCAATCAAGCCTTTCTATAGCCAAATTATAACATATTATGGTAAAAATACAACATTTAAAGATAGAGGAATCAAATATAAAATACAAAGAAAGTTTATGGTTATATCTACATTAATGACAATTTGTATTTTGGTCAAAAATATCTTCTTTTTTTTCAGTCCCTATATTAGAGAGGGGAGAGAGAAAATTACCTGAAAATAATAAGAAGTGAGAAAGTGATCAGTTGACACCAATTCCAGCCATGAAAAAAATCGATCTTCTTACCAAATTGTTTCATTTGACAAGAGAAGTTCTATTATGATATATTTTGGCCTTCCCTTTGAGTTCCATTATCAATTCAAGTTGATAATTTGTTTTTCAACCTATTTTTAGGTTATTTGATGTCGTAACCGGATTCATTTAGATCTTTAGAGTGTTTTTTAGGTGTTTTCAATAAAAAATGGTTAAAATTTTAATTTTTTGGTTCTTCCTTGATTTTTCAATCTCCTCCATTGTGGCTAAATTTTGAAAAAAAATAAAATAATGATATGTTGCTTATTTTTTTAATAATAATAATTAAAAAAAAAAAAAGCCTAGGCGTAGCTATGGTTGCGAGACCAATGCTTGGGATTTGTTTCTTAGAAGCCAAAGCGAGTGAGGCCACCTATGCCAAGCTCACACATTTGGTATTTTTTACTTTTTTTTTATTTTTTTTGTTCTTTAATTTTTTATGAATTTAGATTTAAATGCATTATATAAAATTTTTATTCAATTTTGTCATCTTTCACAAATAATAATATAAGATTGTGGAAGTTTAAACTTGAATTTTTTTAGTTAATATGTGTTTAGTATGAAAAAATATCATGAATATATAATCAACATAAAGTTTTATTTTGTAAGATTTTTAATAAATTTTATTATATAATTTTATCAATATGTTTTTTCAAAAAACACAATTAGATTGTGAGTTTTCAAATTTGATTTGCTGGATTGGTTTACTGACAGTATCAAAGAGTTTACTGTAACCTGGACATTTTTTTATATATATATTCAAAATAACATTGGTCCGAGAAGCAATATAGCATGATAAATAACCTAGTTTGTTATAAAAAGCAAGAAAAGGGTTTCAGGATTGTTAACAATCGTCACCCTAGAAAAAAATCACCATGTCCAAAAGATTATACTAAACTAATTTAAATTTTCAAGGATAAATTTTATCTTTCATTAACCTCTACTAAACATAATTTAAAAATTACATATTTTTCTATTTCGTGGTAATTTAATAACACAAATTCCTTTAAAGTAAAGGTATGAAATCTAGCAATTTTTTGTGTGAAGAAGCAAGTGGTTTATCAATATTGCTTAAGGTATAAAACATAATTGCCATAAAAACCAAGTTTTTTTTGTTACGAGTTTTGGAAGAAGAAGGTGAAATGATTGAGAAAAATGGGAGATGGGGAGTAGATAAAGTTTGGATTTTATGACCGTTGCAGTCCTGATGCCTGGCTCTATAAGCAGCGTTTTAAATTCAAAGAATGAAAAGGGGGAACCGGGCACTGACTACTATTATAATCAAGGTCTCGTGTTGGATTTTTTTTTTTTATATATATATTTTAAAAGTGTTTTAAAAAAAAAAAATTTACTTTAAATTAATATTTTTTTGATATTTTTAGATTATTTTAATGCGCTGATGTCAAAAATAATTTTTAAAAAATAAAAAAAACATAATTTTGATATATTTTTTAGTGAAAAACATTTTGAAAAGTAATCACAACCACACTTCCATATACGCTCATCCAATAAAACCACAACATTAAAATGAATTCCAGTTTAGAAAGAGAGGGAGTCACTAAATTCCAGTTTAGAGAGAAAATAATATTTGCAGAAGATTTTAACCATCAAAATAGTTGATTTTTGTGTCACAATGTTTCATATAATAAGAAGGGGTTATATTTGGGAATGCGGTTCAACCTGCGTTCCCAAAAATTTCAATTTTTTTTTCTAAAATTGAGTGCGGTTTGTACTTTTTGAATCGTTTTGATGTGCTGATGTAAAAAATAATTAGCAAGCATTTCCACACGAAAAGTTATTTGAAAAGCAACCGCTACCACACTGCCAAACACGCTCTTAGATGTTTGTTACCTTGAAAACACCTAAAACAACATATTTGAGGTAGGGAAGAATTTTTGTTTCAGGTGGATTTCGGGTTTTTGGGTGGTTTATTGGCTTTTTGGTAGTCATGGAATAGTTTAATATGGTCTCTAGGGTATTTTCTAGATGTTTTAGATAAAAAATAAAAAAAAAGTTGAAAATGGAATTTTAGGTGAAAAAAAAACAAAGGATCCCAATTTTCCGGCCACTATGCTGGCTGGATTCTAGGTTGAGAATGCAACGCATCGTCTACTAACGCGAGTGATGTGTCATTTTATTTTCGATATACTTGGGGCGGATCATAAACATTTTAAAAATATAAAGGCATGTGCTTAGGCCTAGCCTTATAGGCCTGCGTGCGGGCCGTTGCTTTAGCTTCCTGGTTTGGTTTTTTTTTTATTTTATTTTTTAAAGTTTTAGTTTTTTAAAAAATAATGCATTATTTGTTATTATTTTTTCAATAAATTTTGGTTTATGTTTTCATTATATTGTAATTATTTTTAAATAATATTGAATGTGTTTAATTTTTAGAAAGATAAATATGATTCATATGTGATTTTTTTTTTAATTTTATATAGATTAAATTTGTTTTTTTATATTGATATTTTTATAAGATTTTTTTTATGTGCAGCCCTGCATTGTTTTTTTTAATTATTATTCAATAAATTTTAAATATGTGTTGGTTTCTATTACAAATTTTAGATTTTTTTTCTATTACAAATTTATTTTGATAGAGAAATTCATTAAATATAACCAGGTAAATTACCTGTATTGCGATGTTAGATATATTAATTTTTATTTTGCGCTTGGTTTTCTCTATTTTATTTTTGTTTATTATTGATGAATTGTTTTTCATTGCTTTAGATAATGGTTACTGGATTGTTTAATTAGATGCGTGCATAAATTTTTTGATTTACATTTAGAAATTTTTTTAGTGTAAAAAAACACGTTGAAGAATTATACATATTCATTTTTATTATTATTATGTTTTGATGTTTAAAACTTGATACTTATTCTTATAATTTTTTATTTTTTTACCTTAATCTTTTATTAAAGTTTTATATTTTTTTTATTTCACCTTTCAATCCAAGTTTATAAAATATTATTTTTTTATGTCTTTATTCTTTTGATTTTTATCCTTTTATTAATATTTTTATTTATTTTTTCAACTTTAACTCTCAAATTTAAAATTTTTTGCTGCTTTTGATTTATTTTATAGCAATTTCAAAATTCATTATTTTTATTTTAGGTTTTTTTTGTGTGCGATTTTAACCCTCATAATTTTTTTAGATATAATACATTTAATCTCATCACTCAAGTCATGATTTAAAAAGTCAACTTTAATTAATTTTTTTGATATATTTTTTATTTTTTTTTATTAAATCATCTCATTTTTATTTTATTTTGTTAATAAATAAGATGATTAAGATATTTTTGAAATATTGTGAAAATATATTTCAATAATATTAGCAATCATTTATTTTTTACATGGAATCATTGTTTTTTTCTGCTTTGTTTATTATTGATATCTTGTAATTTTAATGATATTAATAAATTAACAGAATTTATTAAACTCACTCGGGCCAATTATCTTAATATTATATTTTTTATTTAAAAATATAATTACTTATTTTTTTATATTTTTTATATCAAAACAAGTACCGATCCACACCATAACATGGGTCACTTAACTAGCCATAAGCTATTAGCTATGATATCAAGGTGAAAAATATCCAGTTCATGTTTATATTGAACATATGAATAGGCAATTTAATATTTGACTTCTATATCTTCTGTCTCAACATTGCCAATATATTGCTAGAAATATTTTGAAGACACCAATAAGTAGGTAAAGCATACAAGATATAATTTCTGCAAGCGATATATATCTATATATATATATATATATAGTAAGAGAGTAATAGAGAACTGTAAGAGTACCTAAATTTTTCTCGCAAAAAGGATTCGAAGCTAAGCACCCAAAAGAAACAGTTTTGTCAACGAACTACATTACCCAACAAGCTGTTTGTTGAAGGTGAGCTCTGTTCACTCAACCAAGTATCCTGCTCAGAAACGGGGGAGCTATCCTTCGTCTCTTCCAATGAAGTCAAGCTATCTGTTCTCTGCGGAAGAAGTAATTTCCCTCTGGCTAACCCTGCCTTTCTACTAAAAGAGACGCTCAGTGATTTCTGACTTCCATTTTGCGAGGAGCAAGATGAAGGTGACGGCGATGCCATGTACATGGTTGGAATCCATGCACTGAGCCTGATCTGTTCTAGCTCTTCTGCCACTTCCAACATGGTAGGCCTCATATCCCTGTGAAAAGCAAGGCATCTAAATGCAAGCTCAGCCACGCTAAGAATAGATGTTAAGGTCCAGGCATCTCTATTTGGGTCAAGATATGGATCTATTATCTCATCCACACAACCTCTTCCAATCCTATCAATGGCAAGTGCAGCCAAATTAACCTCACTGTGGGGGCGAGAGAAATCAACTGCTTTCAGTGCAGTTATGATCTCTACAAGAACTACTCCGAAACTGTAGACATCACTTTTGTCAGAAAGATGGAAATATTGATGGTATTGAGGATCAAGATAGCCTGGAGTTCCTTGCGGGGCTGTTGATATGTGAGATGATTCGACCATGCCGAGTCTGGAAAGACCGAAATCAGCTACCTTTGATCTATAGTTGTAATCCAGGAGTATGTTGCTAGATTTTATGTCTCGGTGGTAAATCGGTGGATTCATGACTGAATGGAGATAGGCAATGGCCTTTGCAGTTTCAGTAGCAACGGTGAGTCTAACTGTCCATGGGAGCCCGGTGCCCCTCTCTTGTTGTAGATGCTGACACAAGGTTCCATTGGGCATAAATTCATAGACCAGGATTGGTTCACCCTCCTCTATGCAACAACCTAAAAGACGAACCAGGTTCGGATGGCTCACTGATGAAAGGAGCTTTATTTCATTCATGACTTGATCAATGCTGTCAGTATCTCTATGTCTGAGCTTTTTTATGGCAACCAAATCATCACTGTTGAGTTTTCCAGCATAAACTGTACCATAGGCTCCAATTCCTAGCCTTTGTTTCTCAGAGAAGCCATTAGTGGCCTTTTCAATTTCTTTATATTGAAAAAACGGGACACTAGAGTTGCCTGCAGCTTCACATAGACGGCGCTTTGCACTTGACCGATTTCGCAAAGAAGTGGACTTACGCCGGATATAGCAACAGAGAAAAGCCAAACCAGCCATTAACAAAGCTCCAGCAATAAACCCTGAAAAATGAACAGTGAGGAAAGCTGGAGTTGTTACTGCAAATACTACAACAGAAGACACATAGATCAAATAGCATTTTGAATTACCATCAAATACATAAATTGATGAGAAGCATGCCTTAAAGCAAAAGATATACATCAAAATACCTTCAACTAGCAAATACATAAGAAAACGAAATGTTCTTAGACTTTAGAGACCTCAGCAGTTTCTTCCTCTCCATACAATAATGCAGAAATACTATTGCGTTTTATGAATTTCAAGAGCAGAGAAAAAAAAAAGGGAAATCCGTGGCTGTTACCATTACAGTATATAAACTTTACCTCCAACAAGAACACCTACTCTAGTAGTTCCTCCACATTCGCCAGACATGTACTTTGAAGCACTGCACTTGGAAACTGGAAAGCTTATGAAAGAAGGGTCAGCAAAAATGCAAGTTCTAACAATACAAGGCTACAATTCAAAAAATTAAATAAAATGCAAGCCTACAAGTTCCATTGTGAATATCAAGAAGCAAGCTGTTTCTCAATTTACCAAACTTTCATTTCATAATTACTTTGCGCGTGCTGTGTGCTGTATTAGAGTTATTGAACAGTGTTAGAAATTGATATAAAACCTTTCTTGGAGCCTCTCTCAACACCCAAAGCTTTTAAGTTAAGATATGAATAAGTTAGAAAGTAATATAAATTATATCTTCAAACCTTACTTAACGGTTTAAGTTTTTGAAATCTTACGGACACTAATCCCATTCTTCGTTACCCTAATAACTAAACAAATTCTTTAGCCATCCACAAAATGAAAATCCAAACTACCGAAATGCCAAACTAATGGTGCTAGGTTCATGGAGTAACAGAGAGCGCAATTAGATGATAGTATAAAAACTTTTGTCTTAACTTTGACGTTCTTGTACATGTGAAATGGACAGAAAAACACCATAATTGGGAAAAGAAAGAACAAGCCCATCCATATGTTTTGCCAAGTCAAAAACAGCAGCCCCTATAGTGTCACTACAGATCAGATCAAATAATTTTCTACCTCTTCATGTTCAAAACCGATGTGATTTCTGACAATCAGTTTTGCTACCCCTGAATGCTTTGACTTCCATGGTTGGTAAGGTTTAAAGTCAAAATAACATGGTGAACTTTCAACACAGCTACGTGCTAGGGCTATGATCACGGAAGATATAGGGCGATGATTGTGGCCGACAAAGTTTGGATAAGGATGTAAAAGGACGATGAAAATGAACCGAACAGTCTAATGAGTTGGTAGAAGATACTGGTTTTTTCTTACAACTGAGGACACGATGGCCTGAAATGGAGGATATTTGTCCAAATTCTTACCCTCTTGTCAGCCTGAGCTAGTTGAAGTGTGCATATTTAGTTAGCATTTCTTTTGGTGCTAGGCAGATTCATAGGGTCCAGCCTAACTACAGAAATCTATTTCACTCCATTTTTAGGTTTGAGAAATTGAATCTCTTGAGCACAAATTTGGGAGATGGGACAAGGGAGACTTGGTAATTTCTATCCTACAAAGCACCTAAAACTATAGCACTTAACTAATTATTACCATGAATTATTTCAAGGTAATTTGCATTCCACTTTTTTGGAATAAATTTGCAAACTAATTTAATAAAGGGAATAAGAGGAAAAAAACGCACAAATTCAGCATAATTCTAAACAATCCAGTAAAAGTCAAGCCGTTAAAAAGGACCAAAGGAGAAAACCAATTCCACGATCCTTATTCCTTATTACGAGCTCATCATTATCAACATCCTTGTAAAAGGTTTTTTAGGCCACTGAAAAATCAATTATTTTGCCATTAAACCCCTCAATCACAGGTCAAGACTTACCTGGTCCTAACTTTTTATTTTTAGAGTGTAGCTTGTTGTTTTTTAAAAAACATTTATTAAAAATTATATATTAAAATAATATTTTTTTATTTTTTAAAATTTATTTTTAACACTAATATATTAAAACAATTCAAAAGCATTAAAAAATATATTTTTAAAAACACCGTTAAAATGAATTTTAAACCCCTTCTTATAAGACCCAGACCCACTTACAAACCCACTTGTCACCGGTCAAAACCCAACAAAAAAAAATCAAACCAAACCAAACCAAATTGTACACTACTTGTAAACAGAAAGGAATAAATAGCAAACATAACGCCAGGTTGACTTACCTTTCCGGCAACCATTCCCGGCTGCAAACCCATCTCCGGCGAACCCATCAGCGCAATGACACCTGAATCCAACTCTCCCCTTCGAAAGCTTAACTTTAGTACTTTTCGCATTATTTGAGCAGTGATTATTGTAATCACCTTCAAGCCACCATTCCAATTCAACTCTTTCAAACTGGAAAGAAACAGCCGAACCCTCCCACCCAACAAAAAGCGAAGAGAAAACAGACTTGCAGCGACTTAAAGTCATATTATTATAAAGAAGAGTACCAGAAACTCTGCGCCTTTCAGAGTAACAATTCAACTCGTAATTTTGATCACCACAATTTGCTAACTTCAAGTCTCTTCGTAATGAACTTGTTGGAATAACACAACTATTTAAAGGCTTGGAACAGTTTTGAAGTAACAAACTGTTATTCAAAGAAGGAGCAAAGTTCTTGCCAAAAAGAGGCTTGATTCTTTCAATAGAACGATTACAGTCTGCTAGAATATTGGTCACGATGGCATTTGGGGTTATGTTCTGGACTTGAAATTCACCAATTTTGACGTCACCGGTGTGGTCGCACTGTAAAATGATGGGACATCCTCCTGAGAAACCAAAAGGGTATGGGACAACTTTAGCTGATTTCCCAGTTCCACAAGAAGATTCACAAGCGCTGCTGTTGGACTTCTGAGTTGGAGAACTTGTGGCGGCAACAAAAATTGTGATGATGGTGATGAAAAGAACTAAACTTTCTTGTTGAAGAATCATTTTAGTTAGTCTTCGAAGGGAATTGAATCATTACTTTGCTGCAAAACCCACAAAAGATCACCAATTAAACTACAAAGATCGAGCTTGATCATGAAGAAAGTCGAAGACACAAAGACATCCTCAAAGATCCAATCTTTTCAGTTGTTGGCTCCTCACTTGCTATAGGGACAGAAATTTGTGAAAAATCAATAAAGTGTTGATCAAAAGCAAGAGGTTCGTTTATGGTTTTATTTGTTTTCTTTTTAAAATTTTGGTTTCGTGGGCTGTTCAATGAATAATCAATGAATGAGCTTACCTTAGCCTTGTTTTCCTCTCAACTTCTTCTTCAACGCCTGCCTGCAGGCTGCAGCAGCAACGGCAATTTCCTTAATATTTCCAATTCAAGCTGTCTTTAAACTGCTTCCTGCTGTTTTTCATGGACTGAAACAAAAACTGTTTCTCTGGGATTTCTCATATTTCTTTTGGGATTTAAGAAAACACCCCCATAAAAAAAACAAAAATGACAAGTCTTTACGTGTTGACTAGCAGGCCATTATGTTTGAAACTTGCATGTACCAAAATACCATTGAATGGGGCACTAATTTACACAGGGAAGGATGAGAAATTGGGAATGGTACCAGTCAGCAAGCAATTATAAAAGGATTTTGACTAGGGAAAAGTGTGTGTAGACAGCATCTAACCTCCTTTGTTTGATAACATGATTCGATGAAGGTGGGGAAAGGAGGGTCCCTTTGCTTGTTTTTTAGTTTTAAAAAAGTTTCTGAAAAAAAATTTTATTTTTTTATTTTAAATTAATAATGTTTTATATTTTTATATTTTTTTAATGTAATAATATTAAAAATATATTTAAAAAATATATTATTTTAATATATTTCTAAACAAAAAAATATTTTCAAAAACAAATAATACTACAATACCAAACAAGTAATGCGGGGGGTATATATTTTGTTTTAGTACATGTATGATATTGTGGTAATAATTATTTTTTAAAGTATTTTTTGATTGAAAATATATTTAAATAATATATTTTTTAATTTTTTTAAAATTTATTTTTAACATTAACTAATCAAAAAGATTCAAAAAAATAAAAAAATAATTTTAAATAAAAAAATTCAAGATCTTTGAAAACACGGCGGCCAATTATGATTCCAAATATTTTCTCAATAATAAATTTAAAAATATTTAGTTAATCAATATATATTATAATTTTATATAAGTTTTTTAAAATTTGATTATACTGAACTTGAACTTTAATTTTGAGTTTTTAATAATTGAATTAACATTTTATATGTTTAATAAATATCTTAACTTTATCCAATCAAATTAAAGTAAATTAAAGGTTTGGTTATATTTTGTATGAAGAAAATTCTTATTTATATGTGATTTCGGAACTCGGATGGAGAACAATCAAGAAGAAATCAAAGCTTAAAAACAATTAAAAAAGAAAAGGGAAAAAAAAAAGCAGCTAGAAGTCAAGTAAGATTATATTTATTTTCTGGAAAGTGGTTTTTAGAAAATCATTTTCCAAATTTTCTTATATTTGTTTGTCATTAGAAAAATTAGTCAATAGAAAACATTTTCCAGTCAAAGAAAAATTTAGTTTGATTTCCAAAAAAGTGTTTTCCTGAAAAATTTGGATAGGAAACAATTTCTGGAAGTTGTGAAAAAATTAGAAATGTTATATTATTTGTTGATTATATTAAATTTGATTCTCAAATTTTTTATTGCTATATATATTTTGTTTTAAATATTTATTTTTTAATTTCACCTCTTAAAATTTAATTTTTATATTAATTTTGATCATCATTTTTATAATTATTATTTGTTTTTCCCTTATCATTTTCTTATTGAAATTTTTTATTTATCAAATTTGGTCCTCATTCTTTTGATTACTACTTATTTTATTTGAAATAATTTATGGAATGTTAATTATTATTATTTAGTTTATTCATCTTTTATTATTTTTTTATTTTTTAGATTTGATCTCTATTATTTTAATTATTATTTATTTTATTTGAGATCATTTATGAAATTATATTTTTTTTCAATTTCATTCTCATTTAATTTTTTAATTTGTAAGATTTGTTCCTCATTATTTTAATAAACTTGAGAAAAATAAAATATTAATAAATTATTTTCCGGCTCATTTTCCATGACATACCAAACACTGAAAAGTATTTTCCAACTTATTTTTCATTACATTACCAAACATAAAAAAATAATTCACTTTTCTGGAATTCACTTTTCAAAAAAAAAATACTTTTCAGAAAACAAACGGGGCCTATTGAATTATTATTTTATATATAAAAATCAACTAGATTAGTGATCATGAGACAGTGCACATGATAATATACACACACACACGAAACTATATATAGCTTGTTAAAACTTAAACTTAAGAGATAAAAATTATATGAATTGTTTTAATATTAGTATAAATAATTTGTTTTTACCAAATGGAAGAAGTGGATCTAGTGCTTGAAAGTTGATTCAAGCTATAATCTCATAAATAAAAATAAAATGATTGAGATTATAAATGTTGAAGAAATCAAATTGAAACATTCTGCCTATATATGTACTGTGTGTTTAGTTCTATGGCTAGAAGTGAACCCATACTACACTTTGGCGGGACGGGTTTTTTTATATAAAAAATAATATTCAAGTGTAAAAAATATGTTTTAAAGAAGAAGAAAAAATTACAACTTGAGTTATAAATTTGACTTAGTTAAATAAGTTTATTTTATTTTAATTAGATAATTAAAAAATAAACAACAATAGCAAATTAATCAAATAAAAAAAAGTGTTCATGAAAAAAAAAACAATGTAACTCAATTCATAACCAATTAAATGTTGAATGATAAAATTGGATTAAAAGGAAAAGAAAAAAAAGTGGTCCGAGTCAATCCAAATTCGCATGACAAACCTATACATCGGATAATAAGAGTTGAGCCAACTCGGGTTAACTTGTGGTCTAGGTCATAATCTCGGGACAATCCAAAAGAAAAGAAAAAAAATAAAATCACAAAGCTCATTTTCTTTTAAAAAAAATGTTGAATGATGAAAGCTAAAGAGAAAACAAGTAAAAAAACAATGTTAACCTGCATTATTTTTTCAAATATGTGACTCGGCTTATTAGATCGAAAGCACCATATTTGGAAAAACCATATAGCCAAATTCTCAATTAATCAAATATTAAATGATGAAATTAAAAAGAAAAATATATTAGACAAAAGGATCCAAAACAAAAACAAAATAACAATTGAAAGAATGAAGATCGAAATTAAAATAAAAAATAAATTATATGAGAACTACATATTTTTTTTATTGAAGGTTGAAAATTTAATTTAACCAAATAACCTAAAAAAACAACCAAAGAAAAGAGGATCAAATTGGAAAAATAACATATCACAAATTGTAACTGAAAGATAAGATTGAAAACAAATCAAAATTTTACAAAGTGGTCAATAACAAAAATTACAAATTAAAAGAATAATGACTAAAATTGAAATACCTATAAATAAGAGGATACCTCTGAAATTTTGAATAGCCGGCGTGAATTTTGAGGGGATAAGAGAAAAAAAAAAAACTTATCGTTGTCTACAAACCACGCCGTCATCATCACCACGTATCGCTTTAAAAGGAAGATGACCCCTCAACGATTCTAACAGCACGGTATAAGAGAAATTTTTTGCCTTTGGGAGATGCCGAACGCACTGCTAGAAGAAAGTAGTTGACTCCCACACGCACGCACCGATCACTTTTATTTTCTTTAATTATATTTTATATTTAATAAAATACAAAATTGTCTTTCATTAACATGATAATAACTAAAAAAAACAACATGAAAATAAAAAAAATCCCTTAGACATCAGTTTTAAAAATTTTGCTTTTAAAAGTGATTTAGTCATTTCACTATGTTTTAAAAATATAAAAAAATCGGGTTGTTCCCAATCAATCTAATAATAATTAATGAACTTTATGAAAAGACCGTGTTGCCCCCAGCCGATTCATTAAGTTTTTGTGGAAATAAAAAAGTTTTAGTTAATTGAGCTCACAAGAAACATATTTTGGGTTAAGAAGTTAGGGTTATTATAATTTCCATCATTTGTAAATTTATATATTTTTTTTATTAAGGATATTTTTTACAAAAGAAAAAAAACCAAAATAATTTTATATTTTTATTTTAAAAATTAAAAATATATCAACATGAACCCTAAAAAATCGAGGGAATCCTAGATTTATACATGCAAGGGTAGAGTTTTTAATCGAGTAAAGTTTGGACTCCAAATCTTCTTATTCGTAAGCATGGAAGCACGGCGTTTTGAAGTTTCATTTTCGAGCAGCAGCCTATAATGTAATGTATGGTATGGAAAAAAAAAAAAATGAAGTTAAGGACATTTGGATAATTTTATAATTACGGGCTCATACTGCTCTAATCGTTGACTAATACCGTCCCTGAATCTCATTTTGTTTGACCTTATATATATATATAAAGTAATACTTTAAAAAGCGTGGAGAAAGTATTGTAGCTTTCCCCACGTTTTTTACATATTAGTGTTTCATAATACAGTAAAACTCTTAACTGATTTTTTTTCCTGTTTTTATTTTTTTTTTGTTTTTTTTGCTTTTTTGTTTGAGTTTTTTTTCTTTTAATGAATTTTTTTTTTAATTTAGTTTGTTAATGTGAAAGAAAAATTATTTAGTTATCAGATTTTCATCACACGGATTTCAGGTTTAACGGGTTAACCTGGTTTGACGAGTTAACTTGAATTTTTTTTCTTTTTTAGTCATTTTTTTTTCATTTAGTTTGGTTTGTAAATTTTTTTTCGTTTAACCCGTCGATTTTTTTTCTATTTAATTATCAAACTTTCTTGACAAGAATCTCAAATTTGACGGGTTAACTCAGTTGATTCAGATTTTTTTTTCTTTTTCCTCATTAGTAACAAGCATATGTCTTTTGTTTTTTTTTTAATTAATTTTTTTTATTTAGTTTAGGTTGTTAATGCTCAATTTTTTTCTATTTAGTTATCAGACTTTCATGACATGAATCCCGGGTTTGACAGATAACCTGGTTTGACGGGTTAACCCATCAATTTTTTTTCTATTTAATCCAATGTTTGACGAGTTAACCTGGTTTAAAAGGTTAACCCAGTTAATGCAGATTGTTTTTCTTTTTCTTCATTAGTTTTTTTATTTTTAATTAATTTATTTAATTATCATACTTTTATGACACGACCTTGCAGCGAGACCCACATCTAAGGCTATTGGGTCTGGTATTGTAGCTAGACCTACTGGGTCATGCAAGTTTAATGTTATTATTAATATTATAAATATTACTTTTGGGTGAGACGTTACAGCCAAACCCAAGATTCTTGGATATAGCTTTGCAGAAAGATTTAACACTTTTAGATCTTAGTTTTTTCTTGGTATTTTTTATACAAAAAAAATTAACTCGCGGCATCGCGCAAGTGATGTAACTGGTATATATTTATAACCGGTTTGTGTGTGCACTTAGGTTAGAATAGATTTGTATCCTGGGGCCGACAAAGATTTTTTTATGTAAGAAAAATATTAGAAAAAAAAATATAAAACTCGAGTTATTGATTTAATTGATGATTTTAATAATATAAAAAATAAAATTATAAAAATTATAAAAAATAACAAAGTAAAACTGCAAAAAAAAAAAGTTAAAAAAAAACCCTCTCAAACTTGATCTAATCTCTAAAATTTTTAACCCGTGAAATCTTAGACAAATTAAATTTTGAAGGAAAAATCGTGAAAAAAATATTAATTTTAAAACTTGTCAAAGCATAAAAAATAGCAATGAGAATCAAATTCGATAAGAAAAAAAAACCCATGCAGGATGAAATTGTAAAAAAAATTAATCTAAAAAATTATCTCAAATAAAATAAATAGTAAATTGAAAGAATAAAAATCAAATTTGAAATATTAAAAAAATAAAAGGGGTGCAATTGAAAAATATTTTTAATTTTATAAATTATTCAAAATAAAAATAAAAATTATCTAAAAAATTATCCCAAATGTTAAAGAGAATGAAATTGAAAGGGCTACCTCGAAATCTTTAAGGTGTTGATGTGAGATTCGAGGAAAAAAAGAGGAACAAAAAAGAAAAAATAGTCGTTGAAGCCAAGCCAGTGACATATTTGGCACACACACCTGTCCATCGCATAGGAGGCTTCAAGACCTTCCAAATGCTAGCCAGAAGATGATGTTTGGTGGTTGAACAACTCTACACATGTCCCTCAAAGAGCACGAGAGCTGTTCATTCATTAGCTTGTGTGTTGCATGCGCCAATACTTTTTTTTTAATAATATTCAAGATATGATTACAATAATACCCCTAAATAACTTTTAAATTAACAATAAAAACAATGTGAAAGGACAAAAAAGCCTACATGAGAGAGTTACATTAATTTTATCTTTAAAGACATCAAATTAATTACACTAATTTGAAAAAGTTGAAAAGACTATGATGTCTTTAAGTGATATAAATTATATATTTTTTTATTATAGGGTTAAATTGGTAATTTTATTATGCAGTAAAAAAACAAAATGGTTAATCTAATCCTATAAAATTTATAAAAGATAATTGTGTCCCGGTGAAAAACTAACTTTGTCTTCAATACCTATTTCAAGGTTTATTTTTTCATGAATAATTTTGTGATTATACTATTACAATGAATATTGTTCTACATCTTGGTGAACAATAATCTTTTTAGAAGATTTAGTTTTTTTTTTTTGTTAATGTCAATAAGAGTAATAATATTCAAAGCACGCAAGTTTGGGTAATTTCAAGCTTTTTATATTTATTTTTGCTAGTATACATGCATATATATATATATATATATATATATATATATATATAGTTTTTTATTTTATAAAAGTATTAAAATTAATTTTAATAAAATAAAAAACCCATAAAATACTATATATGAATAAAATTTGAGTAAAACTATTTGTATATAACACAAATACATAATATGCAAATGTGAATAAAAATTTCATTCAAGCCTCCGTTTAATTTTAATATGATTACATTAGCATTGTAGTTTATACAAATTTAAAGAATTTATTTTGAATTTATACGACAAATATTCAAAATAGAGAAACAAAAATAATTTGTTTTCTATTTTTTTGACCAAGAAGTCCCTTTTAATGTAATTAGAGTTTGTCAAAATATATAAATAATTTATTTTAAATTAAGGAGTTAAAGATAATAAAAGAAAACTATCAAGGGTTCCGATAAAAAAAAAAAAGGAGAATCAATTTAATAATTTTTTAAATTTTTAATGTAATTTTATTATTTTTAGATTTTAATTGTATGAGATAAAGAGAACAAGCTTCTTAAAACAACACATAAAAATATCACTCTAATAATAAAAAAAAACAAATAGAGATGACATGTTTCTTTGCAAACCTATCTATATATATTTAAAAAAAATCAGCAAAAAATTAAATAAAACAAGAGGAAAAGTGTCGTTGAAAGTTGAAACACTTTCAATGTCTAGTTATATATATTAGCTATTTAGCTATTTATGCAACGCTTCTTATATTAAAAATATTATAAAAAAATAAATGCTTCTATTTTTTAAAATAATTTTAATATATATAATAAAACAAAATTAGTTGAATCACGTTAGTCTTATAAAAAATATTAAACACACTCAGTATAATAATAAAAAAATTATTATTTCAAAAAAGCTAAATAAATCAAAACAATCACATAGAAAAGGTATTAATAAAAACATAAATGCAAAAATTATTTTTAAGAATACATATAAAAAATTAGTATTTTTTTAAACCAAATTATAAAAAAATAAAGAATAAAAGAATAAGGTCATGCAATATGAGTTTAGTTAGCGAGGCTTAGCACTTGACCCATAAAGAAAAGATTCGCTTGCAGGACTACAAGTCTACGCCCCCGAGTGCAGATTTTTATTATTTTTTCAAGTTAATTGGGGTGGAGGGGGTGCATTGTTTGCCAAAAAATAAACGATGCGTATCTATAATTGCTTATAATCTGGCCATTATGATAGTTGGAAAAATAAGACTCTTGTTTTTTCAACTCAAAAACATATTTTAACTTATTTTTTTTATCTAAAATACCTAGAAAACACCATTGTAACCTTGTCTAACCAATCAGTGGCCTCAAAAAACAACCTAAAACCCCATAATCAACTTGAAAATAAAAATCTTTCAGAGCTCAGATTTTTATTTGTTTGGGTGTTTTCAAGATAAAAAACATTTAATCTTAATTCCCCTCATTTTATGGAACCATTTAACACAAAATCAATTATTTTAGTAGTCAATATCATCACCAATGATAATTTTATCTCTCTAAGATGAAATCCAGTTACCCCCTCTCTCTTCTCCATTGAAAAAGGACTAAAAAGGAGGAAAATAACTTATATGACCAAAATGTAATATTTAAAAAATATAGGGACTAGTTACACAATAACTTAAAAAAATATAGAATTAAAATGAACTTTTCAAACAAATTGCAGAGTCACCGTCCATGTTATCCATGTTTTTCATTTAAGCTCTCTTTTTTTTCAATTCAATTTGCACCCCCTCCAAAAAAAAAAAAAAGAGAAAGCAATTGGGCTCCAATTTGAAATTAATTATGCAAAAATAAATAAATTAAGAATCAAATTAAATTTTTTCAAAAATATCACTATTAAAATCCATGATGAGAGAGGATATGTAAAAGAACCACATGGGAGTAACAATATCCATATCTTTTTAGCCGTAACTATTTTATTGGGTTGTATTATGCTATGGTCTGAATAACAAAAATGAATGTAAAAAAATGTTTAGGTTCTCATAAACTATTAAGTATTGTTATTAAATTTCATTCAGTAGATAAACTTCAAACTTATTGTCTCATTTTTTATGTAATTCAAATTTAAAATTAAATAAAATGAATATTATTATTACGTGATGCGGTTAACTTAACATGTTCAAAGATAATTATAATAGCCTGTAAAAAACATGATTTGATTTTAAAAAAATCAAGACAATATTTTTTTAATATTGAGACAATGACATATTGGATATACTCGAGTTTTGTAGATTAAGCTGTCAAACCTATAACCCGGATCACGAATTTCATTGAGTTTAATAATTTTTTTTACTTAATTATACAATAATAAAAATAAATACTCGTCAAATTCAGTACAAATCAAATATTAGGATATTTGCATGAGATTGCAATAACATTATAGAAAATAAATTGAAATACATTAGAAAAAAAAAATCAAAATCAACCAAGTATTAAATAATAAAATTATATATATAAAAAATCAATACAACCCCGCTAAAAAAAGCATAGGGAAAACAAAGAAAAAGAGAAAAAGAGAGTGAGGGACCTCCTTCATTATTTATGGGGAATTTATGGGGAAAGTACTATAGCTTTCCTCACGTCTTTTATGCATAAGTGATTGCAAAGCTTTTTATTATTATTATTTTTCCTGTTTTTATTTATTTTTTCTTGTTTTTCATGCCTTTATGGAGTTGTTTTTTTTTTTGCTTTTTTCTTTTAATGATTTTTTTTTGTTTAATTTAGTTTATTAATATGAAAAAAAATTTATTTAGTTATTAGACTTTCATGACATGGATCTCGGGTTTAACGGGTTAACTTGGTTTGACGAGTTAACCCGGAATTTTTTTTTGCTTTTTTCCTTTTTAATCAATTTTTTTCGTTTAACCCGTCGATTTTTTTTCTATTTAGATATCAAACTTTCATGATGTGAATCTCAGGTTAGACTAATTAACCTAATTTGACGGGTTAACTCAGTTGATTCAGATTTTTTTTCTTTTTTCCTTATTAGTAACAAGCTTATGTCTTTTGTTTGTATTTTTTTTCTTTTTAATTAATTTTTTTTTGTTTAATTTAGGTTGTTAATGTTCAATTTTTTTTCTATTTAGTTATCAAACTTTCATGACACGGATTCTAGATTTGACAAGTAACCTGGTTTGACGGGTTAGCCCAATTAATTCTGGGTTAACCCATCAATTTTTTTTTCTATTTAGTTATCAAACTTTCATGACACGAATTCAAGGTTTGACGGGTTAACCTGATTTCCAGGTTAACCCAGTTAATTCAAATTTTTTTTATTTTTCTTTATTAATTTTTTTCTTTCTATTGGTTTTTTTTAATTAATTTATTTAATTATCATATTTTTATGACATGATCTTGTAGCCAGACCCACATTCAAAGCTATTAGGTCTGGTATTGCAGTTAGACCTACTGGGTCATGCAAGTTTAATGTTATTATTAATATTATAAACATTATTTTTGGGTCAGACATTACAGTCAAACCCAAGATTCTTGAATATAACTTTATAAAAAGATCTAATATTTTTAGATTTTAATTTTTTCTTAGTATTTTTTATATAAAAAATAACTCGTGACATCGCGCAAATCATATAACTAGTATGAATAATATAGAAAGTGAGTTATATCCCAGTTTATTTTAGTATATAATATAATTTACACTCAAACCGTGAAACAAGGATCAAAGTTTGCTCCCAAAATTATGTCACACGCATATACAGTCAATTAAAACCGAGTGCTAGTCCTATCCGTTGAATATTTCAATCGAATGGTTATAAATTAAGGAGATCAAATATCACAAATTAATCAGTGTGCGTGTCGCTTTCTCAGTGGAATTTGATTGCAGGAAAAACAGGACGGCAAAGAAAAACGACTTGGGAGTGGGGACTCTTGGAGTCCAGTTAATATGATAGTGACTGATCATGATCTTGAGATAAAATAAATGAAAATAGCTGGACTAGAAAATTCTAAAAATATATTTATTTTTATATATTTAATCAAATAAATTAATCAAACACCACCCACACGCAGACAGCGCAAGTGCTAGAAAATGATGGGAAATGCTCCTTCGTTAAAAGAATAAGGTTGAACTTTCCATGACTTTTCAATGAGAAATTAATTTACTTGCAAGACGGGGGTCACCCAACGCCGTATACATTACTGCAGTATTACATGACCAATATGTTTATAATAATAATAATAATAATAGTTGATATTCTTGAAGATAACATGTGTGAATTTATCTATATTAATCAATGGGGCCAGTATAGATTATAAATATACGGTGGATGCATGACAAAATGTATGCAAGTTGACCTAACTGGATGACCGGGAGGTTAACCTGTCCCCAGGGAAAGATGGGCATGATTTGCACCAGCAGGTTTTATTTAGCTAGTGGTTCTGGTTTTGGATTAATGGGGAGTAGAGAGTTTGTTTTCTGAAAATTAATTTTTAAAAAATTAATTTTTAAATTTTTATATATTTATTTATTATTAAAAAAGTTGGTCAATGTAAAATACTTTTCAGTTAAAGAAAAATTTAACTTGGTTTTTAAAAAAGTATTTTCCTGAAAAATTTGGACGGAAAACACTTTCTGAAAGTTGTGAAAAATTTAAAAATGTTATATTATTTACTGATTATATCAAATTTGATTTCCAAACTTTTGATTGCTATATATATATATATATTGTTTTGAATATTTATTTTTCAATTTCACTTCTTATAATTTAATTTTTATATTAACTTTGATCCTTATTTTTATAATTGTTATTTGCTTTTCTCTTATTATTTTTTATTAAAAAAATTTATCTATTAAATTTAGTCATTGTTTTTTTGATTGTTACTTATTTTATTTAAAATAATTTATGAAATGTTAATTATTATTATTTTAATTTTGTCATCTTTTATTTTTTCATCTAATATATTTAATTTTTATTATTTTAATTAATTATTTATTTAGAATATTTGATTATGCTCGGTCTAAATCAAAGAAAAGATCAAAAGGTGGTTCATGTAGTCGGAAAATCACCTGCATATAATATTCACTTCATCGTTAATGTTCCATGAACCAATCTTTTACTCTGTCTGTGAAGGAGACTGCCCGTTGACTCAATGCATGCTCTCTGTATTTTCTTGATTCCTTCTCTCTATCTCTCTCTTCCAATTTCCACACCATTCAACATATTTGGAGTGTCAATGAATCATGTGTGTTAATAACGCAGGAAATTTCCATTAATGAAAGGTCAAGAATGCCACAAAATATATACGTGTTAGTTTTAAGCTTTATTTACACTACCATTTGCCTCGAAATAAAATAGGAATCGTCCTCCCATATATCACGCAAAAACATTGCTTTTTTTTTTTTTAATAATCAAAATTTTATAAACATTAAGACACTAATAATTAGGTTAAAAAATAGTCGAATAGTGGAAAAACAAGCATATTTGAAACCCTCTACCAAAACCCATAAACAAAACAATTAAACCAAAAGATATTCAGCAGTTGTTTTGTCCAGAGTAAGATTTCATCTGGATTTTCTGTAGATATCCATACCTATATATATGAGAAAGTATGGTCGATAGTGTGCAGAAACACTGCTTTTTATTTTATTTGCATGGATAACAAAGAAAAGCTTCTTCTGAGATACATATGGTTGGTAGGTGGACGAAGCCATAGCATGAACCGAAGCATATTTGAGACAGTGTTCATTGCAACCCACGATATGGTAGGATCTGCCTGTCTAGCAAGAGGCAAACACGCATGTTACATATAATGTACTAACCTATGCAAGTTAGGTTTTTTATTTATTTATTTATTAATATTAATATTTGGGTTAATTTATATGCATTTCGATTTAATTTTATATATTTTAAAATTAACAACCGTATAAATTTTTAGTGGCATGAAAGGAATCATTCTTATGCAAACTAGTTGACTTCATGTGTGTTTTTCCAACAGCTTGATGCCTGGTAAATCTTCAAATATTGATTAAGTAATAGACGTCAGATGCTGTAATGTTCTGATGTGGTCATAAAAAAATGCACATAGCTCACGAGATGAACTATTCGAAAATTGTAGAGATTTTTTTTTAAAGTAAAGAGCTAGCTAGGTCAATCAGTTAATGCATCTCCTGATGAACAATTCGAAAACTATAGATTATTATTATTATTATTAATGATTTGAGGTTATCTAGGCCTTAAATTACATAAAAATTGATAGCCTTGTTTCTGTGCCAATCCGTTTGATCCCAGGCTCCAACATACTGAGGGTCAGTTTATTTAGTTTTAGCTTTTGTGTTTATTTAGTTATAGTTTTTGTACTTGTGGTGTAAAAAGCATAATTATATATTTGATAATATATCAAACTATATTTTATATTGTAGGGCTCATTAAAAAATTATGAAACGCTGTTTATGTAAAACAGGTTTTATATATTTTTTTAACTGAGTTTCGTAAAACTCTGTTTGTTGTTGTGTTTCAAAAGCACTTTGTTCAAAAATTAAAATTTTTTTATTTTATTCTTTACTTTAAATTATTTTTTTTGTATTTTCATATCGTTTTGATGTGCTGATATCAAAAATAATTTTTAAAAAATAAAAAAAATATTTTGATGTATTTCCAAGTAAAAATCACTTTTGAAAAACAACCACAATCAAATATTGTATATATATGTTTTTTACTATATACAAACTTTAATTATATATAAATTTAACTAGTTATATCTAATTACACTTTTTTCTAAACTTATTTTTTTATAACAATAAAAGATATCTTAAAAACATACTCTTAATATCAGCTGCCCGCAGACAGGGTAGATTGATGCTAAATGTCGGCTGGTCCAGCACTCATAAAATGGGCTGTGAACTTGAGAAATAATTGCACCTTTGCAAAATTATTAATTTCATACCTGTAAGGGAACGACTGGTATATATGAGTAGAAGATGTGTTTGAACGTTTAACCACTGAATATAAAAGGAAAAGTGATTTTCAACGCATCCAATGATTAATTAATGGTGTTTGAGAATATTATAGAATTGTTTTTTAAAATAATTTTTATTTAAAAATATATTATAATAATATTTTTTTACTTTTAAAAAAATATTTTTAATATTAATCCATCAAAACAGAAAAAATAATTTATAGAACACGATTTGCATGGAACACTGGGTGTTTTCCTTGCAACTTTTCTCACTTCTTACTGGGACAATGCTTTTTTATTTTCTTTAATTTTTTATAGTTTTTTTTAATTTAATTCTTTAATATTTCAAATATATCTTTGTGATTTGTTTCTCTTTGAGATTATTATAGTTTTAACCAAAACATCCCACCACTAATAAGAATTTAATTACCGTGGTAATTATGATACCTACCCACAGAGATATTTGCTTTGCAGGGTACAATTGTAGATACTCCTCGATTAATCTTATTCCAAATAATTAAGACGGTCTTAATTATTAATTAGTCAAGATAGAATGCATCTACCCCATTTTCGCCATCTCTCTATTTTATCTCATGCTCCTCCCACCCCCCCGTTCCTCCATTGCCTTCAAAACCTTACTTTGAGAAAAAGAAATTTGGAAAATCCCTCCATGACGGTGTGTTTTTCTACACAAAAATATTGTTTTGACTAAATGGTCGGCTATGACCATGTGGTTTTTTAATTCTACATTTGTTAAACTAATTAATTAGTTTTTTCACGTTATCATCATTTGCTAAAATGTTCCACCGACTTATACCTCAATACTATAGACACCCTTTCTATAAGTCCTTCAACGTTGTTTTGAAACTTGGTATAAATTATATTTCATGAAATTTTAATTTTTTTATTTAAATTTAATTTTTTATATTTATTTTCAGATTTTTTTGATTAGTTGATATCAAAAATAATTTTTTTAAAAATAAAAAAAATATTTTGATATATTTCTAAATAAAAAATACTTTAAAAAATAATTATTATCACACCCCCAAATATCGTCGAACATACCCTTAGTTGATATGCATAATTAGGTTGAGAAGTCATTTTGAATTGCATTCATTTTATTAAAAAATTTAAAAAGTTGTTCAAAATTAATTATTTTTTAATTTTTGAGTCGTTTAATGAGATGATATAAAAAATAATTCTTAAAAAATAAAAAAATATATTATTTTAATTTATTTTTAAATACAAAGTATTTTTTTTAAAAATAAATAATAGTTACTGCATTTCCTGAGTATTATTAGTAAATAAAAAATTGTTCATTAATGCTTATACACACACATATTCATTTCTTCGGTCTAAAACAAAAAAGGGAAGAAAATAAAAGAAAAGAAAAGAAGAAGCCTCAAAAGTCAACAAGCCCAAGTACATTTAGGCAGATAAGAATATGAGGCCCAAAAGATGAAGCCCGTCAAAAGCAAGCTGGAGGTTGCGCATGGCATGATATTGCATCCTTAAACCTTAAAACCCTAAGACTAGAGAGAAACCTCAAAACCAGACAAGTAATACAAGATGTTGGGCAGAGAAGATTCGGAATCGGACGCGCCTGAGGAATTTACTGCAGAGCAGGTTTCAAAATTTATCCCTTTTATTTTTCAATTTTATGTTTTATTCAAAAATCTTTTTTTTTTCTTTTTTTGATGTTTTGTTATGTTTACAGGGAATACAACAAGATGAAGAGATAAGAAGAGTTCAGAAAGAAAGTAAGGCAAGGTACTTACGTTGGTCTCTGTACTACAGTCTCAATTTTTAGCAAACAAGACCCTCAAAAGAAATTTGTTTTCTTGATTGAGCTTATTATTTTTTGCCCTTTTTTTTTTTTAATTTTAGTTTGATTTGACTCTAAATAGTGTTTCTAGTTATTTTGATAACGGGTTTTTGAATTGAAGCTGTGATCTTTTGTTTTTTCTTTTGTCGCGGCAATATGGGGTGGAACTATAGAAAGGGGTGGTGGCATTTACTTGAAATTTTGCGCTGGTTGAATTATTTATTTTGAATAACTACCTGAGGGAAATTGCACTAGTTAAAGGCATTGATGTTTTTAATTTATGGCATTTATTTGGAAAGTTGACTCATTTTAGGAGAAAAATATTGATGGAATTTTGTGAATTTGATTAGCAAAACTTGAAGTTTTAAAGTTTCTCTCTTCTTCTTAAGTTGTGGTATTCAGAACTGGCGTGAGAGAAGCACTGGATGGTGCAAAACGTAGAAGTCCTTGGGAGAAAAATAATGATACTAATGAAATACTATTTACTTAGCAGAACATGAATTGCTTGTCTTTTAATGGTTTCTCCTTTGATTTGCCAAATTGCTTCCTGAATTGACTTCCTCCATTAAAGGTTTGCAATTTGCTTCAGGTTTTTCTTTTTTTGGCTGCCCATACTTTCTTGCTGTTCTTAGGATGTCTGGTTGTTCTGTGTGATGTTTGTAATACTCCTTGTTTCTATATGACCCTCTAATTCCTAATTGCAATTCGTGGAGCATGGTGTTTGTTTTGTTAGAGAGCTCTTTTTGGTTAATAAATTAGGAGCTGACTATGGCAACTTTGCTTAGGTAGTCTTCTGAACTGCTATTGATGTGGGATGTGGCCCATTTTGAATTTTCCAGGAAACACTGAGCTTTAGATTAAGTTATTGATGTGAGGATAGTGAAGATTGCTGCTGCAACTTTGCTATTCTAGTTATGCATCCCACAAGGATCAGCTATATTGGTTTCTAGTTGACGGATTTACATTAACTTACCCATTCAGCTCTTGTTCAGTGTCATGCAAGCCTTGGGCTTGGCTAGGAGGCCTTGTTGATGTTTAACCTTTGAAAAGTAGAGGCATTCTCTTTAGCAAGATGGACAGTGTGGATCAGTTTTTCTGGGAGGTGGCACTAAAGTTTAATTTGGCAAAGTGGGCATGATTTGAAGCCTAAGAAAACACTGGTTAGGGATGGTTAGAGTTCAAAAATTCACAGTGCACAAATCACATGTGCCTCCATTTCATAAACTGGGTTATACTGGACAAAAGGGTAAACTTTTATATTCTGGGCGTGGGCATGTATGAGCAGAAGGCGTCTGTACTCATTTACTGAAGAAGAACAAATTTAGGTCAGTAGCAAATCAATTATCGGCAGAATTGGAAGTCTTTTACAAAATAGCGGAATGTTCTCCTGTTCTAGGAAATGCAACATGCATGGAATATTAGCTGTTTTATTTTTTTCAAAGGCTGCAAAAACTATTTTACTCTTAGATTCAATATTGTTGGTTTGGTTTACCTTTTGCTTTTCCCTTATAGTTTTGCCCCATCCAAAGCCAAATCTAGATATAGTTATATACTTCTTCAAAAGTTGATTATACTGTTCTTTTATTTCTGCTTAGTTTGATGTTAGCAGTTTGTTTTACAAACCTGTTTAACTTTGAATAGAGTTGTTCGTGAGGCTAAAGAAAAGCGCAGACGATTGGCACAGAGGAAAACAGCACAACCACCTAAAGTGAATGAAAGTGCACGAGATGTGGTAGAAGCCAAAACTGAAATTGAAACAGAAACAGAGAAAGAGTCTCTGGGCTCTGGAGGGATGCTTCCAAGTGATATTGTTCAACTGCTTGCAGCTCGGGAGAAGTATGATACCCCCCCCTCTCTCTCTCTCAAAAGTGCGCGCACACACACACACACAAGCACATGAATGAGGACAGAAACAGATGTTTTCTATCTCCATGTACTGGATTCTAACCAAGAGAACTTATGCTGTCTGCAGAAAAGTCTTTTTGTCCGATTCTGAGGATGAGAATGCTGAAGAGAAGAAGCTTCCAAAAAAGAAAAAGTGCAGAAGCTTGGGGTGAGGCATAATTGAAAGCTAAACTTGGAAATGATGTTTTTGAAACAAAATAATAATGTTACTGAATTCTAATTTGCAGGAAGGAAACTGTTATTTTGAAGGAGATGGCACCTCCTCAATGCATACAAAACTCACTGGAGTTCTTGAAGAAAAAGAAAATGCAGCTTTCAAGATCAACTTCGGTTTTGGACAACCCCAACCAAGCACTTCGCCTCATATCTGCTTCTGGCTTGTTCAGTAAGAAATGAGAAGCTTGCGAGTCAGTTTCTTGTTAATGTGCCCATGTAATTCGGAGCCATTCAAAGCTAGTGTAAGACATTGATATCGAAAAGAGGCGAGTTACTGAACTTCCCAAAGCGTATTTTCAAGCTACTGCACCATAGTAATTCTTACATCACTTTCAACTCCACTGAAACGCATGGAAAATGGAGTCGTATACAGTTAACGTTGACACCTTTTGTATTGTATCGTTCAAGTATTTTATGATTCCCGAGGATTGATTGTTGATCATTATGAATATCTAATTTGTGTTAGAGAAATTGTTAACGGCAATTTGCTGGGGGGCCTGTCCTGCTAAGATCTTTGCCTATGAATCTCAAGGCACTACACCTATTTGGATTCCAACAATGCCTCCTACTATCCTTCCCTTTCTTTGATACTTCAAAAGTTGATAGAATATATTGGCGTCTTATTGTCGTGGAAAATATAGGTTAATCATTCAAAAGGGACCACTGCATTCTGGATTTTGAATCATATATAAACAAATCAGTTGTATCTCTCAGAAGCCCTCTCCTGCCCTTTCTCCTGAGGATTTTTCTAATCTTGGTGACTTGCTGGATTCAATCTCTTAGAATCTACTCGGTGCATATAATGAGGGGTTTTCTGCACCCTTTTTTTTCTTTGATTAGTGAACAAACTTGTCTTCACATACACACCATAGCTGCTCTATGATCCCAGACCATGACAACCAGAGCTGATTTTGCCAATATGAACTGGGAGTTTCGAGTTGGATTAAAAAGAAAAAGAAAAGAAACCCAAATGCATTATGGGCATTCAAAGGTTTTTTGGAAACCCTTTCACTCGAGAACTGGGGGTGATGAAGCTTCGAGAGCTTATATTGAATTCAGAGAGAACTGCTCTTGAAGGCAAGTCCATTAAACTGCAATTGCTGAACAATGGCAATACAAGAACATCAATTCGGAAAAGATATATATAGCAGTCATAAATATGGTCACAATATCTTAACTTGGTCAAATTGAAGCTTCAATCACGAAGTGTCACAATCTGGTTTTTACTAAGGTGAGAGTAGATTCATTTACATAGTCCTGCCCTTCTCTTCGGCTTGAAGGAAGTGTGATGCATCCAACAATCCAAGCAACAAATTTCATCAATTATATTGCCACATTCAAGATGAGGAGAACGCATCATCAGGGTCCAGCCACTTTCGTTGGTCTGCAAACACCATGTTTTCTTGGTCTAAGCTGCCTGTAAACGTAGCCAGAGCTTGGATAGCGTTTTTTACCTTGTTTGACCTCTTATGGTGGCGGATACGTTTCAGGATGACATCCTTGTCCATGGAATGAACAGATGGTTTTAAATGGAGCTGGCTGCTGACAGGACAAGTGAGTGCTTGTTTGTCTTCAACTTCGGGGTGGTTCTGGTTCGATTTCTCAGTTTCTGAGATAGATTGCTGAGCTTTAGAGATCATGAAAGCCATTGTTTTTGGAGATGGAAAGAGCTGGAGAATGGGAATTGTATGGGATTTCCAATGTCCAATGTATATATATAGCTTTTGAGTGTGAGGTTTCAGTGGGAGCTTCCTTCTGTTTTGTTTAGCGGTTTGGTTTCTAGCACAAATCAGTGGGTTTTGTTTTTTTGGTGGTAGTTGGGGTAACATCACCTTGAATGAATTGCTTTTTTTTATTTTGTATATATTTCTTTTTAAATACTCAACACATGGAAGACTATCTATATAAATATAAGAATCATAAATAGTTTTTATTACAAAAAAACACTCCTAATATCCATCCTATAATTTTATCAAAATTGCACCTTTTAAAAAATTACAGTTTACATTTGAGTTTTATAAACACGATAACACTTAATATTTTTTCAAAAATATCAACAAAAAATATCTAATTATTTACAAAATTGTCATTATATTTTATTTAATGATAAAAATAATATTATATTAAATATTAAAACTTTGTCATCAATTTTTTTTAAATAAAACAAAATCTAGTCACCACTCTCATTCTTTTCTTGTTGTCGGTATTTGTCCATCTAAACCCAGCAAATCACGAAATATTCCATCATAATTGAAGCACTAGCAAGATGGATAGCCAGAGTCAGAGAGTGTTTCAGTTTCAATAATAATAACAACAATAAGAAGCAAATATGAGATAATAGAAAAATTAAAAATAAGAGGAAGAATTTGTTTTTTTTATTATTTTAAAAGTGTTTTTGAAAAAAAAACATTTTTTTAATTTTAAATTAATATTTTTTAATGTTTTTAATCATTTTGATATATTACTATTAAAATAAATTTTAAAAAATAAAAAATATATTATTTTAATATATTTTTAAATAAAAAATATTTTTAAAAATAATTTTTTTTGAAAAATATAATCAGGCAAGCAAGCCAAAAAGCGGAGAGAAAGGCTGGGAGAAGTCGTGTTTACTCATTACTGACTTTCAAAAAGTAATCCACAAAATATTTCGTCATCCGCATGAATGTGACGTCATCACAATTGCCAACGGAGATATATGCATCTTATTATTTTTGGTGTTGAAAATATGAAATCTTCATTGTAGCAATTAACCGTGGAAATAACAAACCTCTAATTTTTTCATTGTAGTAGTCAATGTGGCAATGGTAAATCAGTAATTTTGTTCAATTTTTTTTTTTGCTAATTGTTTTTTTATTGTTATCTTCATTTATTATTTATAATTTTTATTTTTTGTTTTGCAAACAAAAAAATTGCTTTTTTTTTCTTTTCACATTTCCTATTTATCACCATTTTTTTTGTTCTAGTTTTTATTTTTTTGATTTTTTTTTAAACTTGACTTATTCATCGCTTTGTGTTTGAATTATTTATCACTATACTTATTATTTTTATTTTTATTTACCCTTTTTTTTTCTTTATACTTGATATATTTATCATTTTATACTTTGATTACTTATCATGTTTTTTTTTTGTTTTTACCTTTAATATGTTGATATAACATTAATGTGCAGATTATTTTTTTTTTAAAAAAATTATCTTCCTCTACCACTTTTCAAAAGAAGCCACTTAGAGGGTGTTTGGGAATGTGGTAACGGTTGCTTTTCAAATAGTTTTTCGTGCCGAAAAGCATGCCAATAATATTTTTTTATTTTTTAAAAATCATTTTTGATATCAGCACATCAAAACGATGTAAAAAGTACAAACCGCACTTAATTTTAACAAAAAAAATTTAAAAATTTACAAAAAACAGGTTACACCACAGTGCCAAACGGCACCTTAGTTTAAAGTCAAATATTCTTTCTGGACACCTAATTTTTCCCATTCTCTGGCGTGGTTCAATTAATGGTAACTAAAAATTAAAAAAACTAACGAGTTAATTTCCCAAGGAGAAGGTCTAGTGTTAGTTCTTCATGCTATATGACTCAGAGATAGTTGTAATTGTCTTCTCCATAAAAAAAACTTATCAATGCTTTTTTTCTTCTTTTTCCCCTCACAATAAAGACTATATACTCTTTATTAACGATGTCTTGCTATTTTGAAAATAAAGCTTTTTTTTTTTCTTTTCAATTCCAAAACACAACCTTGACATGATTGATGTTAAATTACCTTACAATTTAGTGAACTTCTTGACCATCACTTATTTTCTTTGTGTTATTATTAATAATTACCTATATTTACGGGTTTAATATGATGGTGGTTTTTTCTTTATTATTGCTCACTATTTGTAATACTATTTTTTTCTTTATTAAAGCTACATAAATCAAGTATTTTTGCTTTTCATTTGAATTGTTCCCTTTAAATTTTTACAGTGTTGCAGTCCACAATCTTTTGTTTTTTTTTTCCATTTACATATTTGATTTGCATTTCAATTCTGCTCAATTTTTTCCCTTTTGATGCATTTTTCTTTTCTTTTCTTTGATTTGTGCCTGCCTTCTTTCACTTTAAAAGACACTGATTTTTCGTAGTTTAGATTTGGTGCTTGAGGTTGTGTTTTTATTTATAGATTGGTTTTTTTTTTTAAAAATAAAAGTTTGTGAGAGAACATGGACTAGGAAAAGAAAAATATATATTATAATAAAATTAAAATAGAATTTAGAAATGGGCACGTAGTAGCATATAACTAATGAATGATTATGGGATATGAGTGATCATTTTCGGTTTAATTTTTATAAAAAGATAACTAAATCAAATTTTAAAAAAAAACAGGAACCGAACCATTAGTTATAAAACCAAAACCAAACCGGTTAGTTTTTTTTAAAATTTTAATTGGTTTTTTTCATGGTTCGGTTTCTTCAATTTTTTTTTTAATTTTATCAATTTAATCAGTTTTTTAATTTTTTTTACTCATTCTTGATATTGAGAATAAGAGTACTTCTCCTAATTGATTAGTATACTATTGATATTTTTGACATACAATTTAATTTAAATAAATCACACACCCAATTCGAATGGAATTGTGATTTACAACTCCAGCACAAATAAAACTCAAAGTATTCAAATTAAATATTTTATTTTTAAATTTCAAAACTACAAGAGATTACAAAATAATAAAAAAGAAAAGTATATAATATATTTATAATAAAATTAAGATATTAAAAGCAACTTGCTCTCAAATGGCCTAAATGTATGGGCCGAGTCTATGTCTTTTCTAAACAGTCAGACCCGGCCCATTAAACTTAGCTAGTTTGCTAGGGTTTTATTACTTCAAATGCTCTCTCAACAAATATAAATCCACACTCCATAGCCGCTTTCTTCTCATCGCCAGGTTCCTTCATCCTTGTTCTCTGGTGGGTTTTCTTTCGCTTCAACATCCTAGATTTGACTTCTACGAATGGAGGTTTAATTTATTTGCTGTTATATTTGCAGGGAAAAACTCTGAAGAGAGTTCCTTTAAGAGGTTTCCAACATGAGGTATGGCTCAAGATCTCTAGTTCATGTTGCGGCAGTTAGTTCATTATCATTGTTTTGTTTTCATGGATTGCAAGGAAATGTGATGTTGGGTTATGGGTTCTTAGTTTTTGAATCATTCTAGTATAATTTGAAAGGTTTGTTTGTTCATCTACATATTAAAAAATGGGAAATTTGTCTGGTTTGTTTTTTATAATTGCTTTGGATTTATACAACAAATTGATTTTTGATAACGTTCTGATTTGGCTTGGTCCTGATTGCTTTTACTTGACTGATTTCTTGGATATGAAGTCTAAACTAGACAAAAAATAAAAATTCATCAAAGCTACTGTAGAAGTTGGTTGAGGATTTTTGGTTATTTACAATGAATACTATTAGCTTAAACAAGTTAGGAGCTATAAAAGTCAAGTTTGTTATGTCAGATATGAAGAGAATTTAAATTAGTGAAGTTGCTTTTGAACTCGTTGTGTTCTTTTTTACCTTAAGATGATTCTTAAGCAAGTGTCAGGAATTTTGTGAGTTTTAAGGTAAAGAAGTAAACCCCTTAGCCTAAAGCACTCTGAAACATCCGAGGTTGAGCTAAGGAGTGACTGGTGAAACACATTATGATATGGATGTTCTTTGTCCACTGCAGTAAGCTTTCAGGGGATACAATTCGTGAAGCGGTTACTACTATCAAAACTGGTGTGAATGAGAAGCCTCGCAAGTTTGTTCAGACCATTGAGCTACAGATTGGATTGAAAAATTATGACCCCCAGAAGGACAAGAGGTTCAGTGGCTCTGTTAAGTTGCCTCACATACCCCGTCCCAAAATGAAGGTCTGCATGCTTGGAGATGCTCAACATGTGGAGGAGGTAATTATTCACTCCATTCATCAATATACATAGATTAAAAGAAGTTTCTGAATAATTTTTTATGTTGCTGTTCGGTGTCTATAAAATGTCCTTAAGTAGCATATTTATCTTGCCGGTTTTCAAATCTTTTTTGGCAATGGTTTGGAAGTAGTTGCTATATTATGAAAATATCATTGCTGCAAGTTATAGAGAAAGTGAATTGCTGTTGGTTCTTTTGGGATGAGGTTGTCGGATGATTGTAGTTGTATGGTTGTCTGAGATCTATTAGCCTGAATTTTCTCACTTATTATGGGATTTTTAATGGTATAAACTTTTTAATTTGTTTTGGCAGGCAACATCTATAGGCTTGCAATGGATGGACGTTGAAGCATTGAAGAAGCTAAACAAGAATAAGAAATTGGTCAAGAAGCTTTCCAAGCAGTACCATGCCTTTTTGGCATCAGAGTCTGTCATCAAGCAGATTCCTCGTCTTTTAGGCCCTGGTCTCAACAAGGCAGGCAAGTTTATTAAGAGTATTCACATCTGTGTATTTCTTTACAAACTGTCACCATGTAGAATGGTTGACCTTGCTTTTGGATATGGTAGTTTCTCATACTTTCTGCCAATTTATATGTGAATGCAGGAAAGTTTCCCACCCTCGTGACTCACCAAGAGTCATTGGAGTCTAAAGTTAATGAGATCAAGGCAACAGTGAAGTTCCAATTGAAGAAAGTCCTTTGCATGGGGGTTGCTGTTGGTAACTGCGACATGGAGGATAAGCAGATTTTCCAGAATGTTCAAATGTCCGTGAACTTCCTTGTTTCTTTGTTGAAGAAAAATTGGCAAAATGTGAGTTCTGATCTCTTTAAACTTTGTTGAAACTTTCAGGCACTGTTAAACTGTTTTTGTACTTAATGTCTTTTGTTGCAAATCAGGTCAAGTCCCTGCACCTAAAGAGTACCATGGGCACGCCAGTCCGCCTCTACTAAGCGAGTTCTATATTAAGACATTGTAGTTTTGGAATGCTTAGAAATGTCATCCCTTTTCTGAGCAGAGCTTATAATTGTTTTCTGAAAGATGAAATTATGCCCTCGGATTTTATCATTTCATATCTTTTTTGTTTTGAATTCTTAGCCTTTAATCCAGACCTGTTATGCTTGATAGATGTGAACTTTTTTTCCCTTGAAAATGTTGTGGGATGTATCTTGGTATTGATTGTCCTGGTCAGGCTTCGTTTTCACGCTGGAGTTTGCTTTGCCAGTGTCTTTCGGGACGATGCTTCTTGTGCTCAATTTAGAAGATAAAAGTGGGGTGATTGAGATAGTGCAAGATGTTTTTTAAAGTAATATATTTTTTAAAATTAGTATATATTTAAAACATAATTTCATGAGTCTTTTGAAACCCCCGATTTATCAAAACCCATCTCAGAAAGTTCAAAATTTTATCCAAAAAACCACCTCTCAATACTTGCACAAAAGATATTCGTAGTAAAAATGTAAGAGTATCCAGAGACACTTGCCATTATGCTTGCTAGGTCTTGTGATGGGTTAACAAGTTTGGAGGTTGAGCAGCAACCTGTACTCAACGATTTAAAAAGAAATCAAAGGCGGTTTTGGGGGTTTGGTTATGATAGGGAATTATTCAAGCTAGTGCTAATTGAATGAAGAGTATAACAATTATGATCAAGCTGCTGTCGTTCAATGGATCTGATCATTGGTTGGTTTGTAACCCTTTGGAATGGTCAAAATTAATTTAAAGAAAAAAAAAATCCATTTTTCTAAAAAGCACAGTCACGCTGTTAAAACAAGGTAGGATGGATTCCAATTCAAAGAGCCAGTCAAAGTGGCATAGCTGCGAGTCTCCAAACCACCATGGCTTTCGATCTCATTTTCTGAAACTCCGAGCACTTGTGAATAAATTAAGTAAAAGATGTATCTTAAATAAAAACAATTATCGTGCAAGTAATAGAATAGAATAGAATGTAGCAGCAAAATAAAGCTCTCTGCATTAAAACAATATATTACCATATAGAGCTCACTGCAAGGTGTAAGGAAAGGAACAAAAACGCTTGTTTGAAAACATAATATCCGAAGGTAATCAAGAACAATAAGCAGCCTGGGACATGACATAATTCCCTCTCGCAAGCTGGTAAAACTCCAAGATTTTCTTCTACAAGAAATCCCAAAAAAAAAAAAACGAAAAAACATCAACTCAATGTTCCAATAAAACTATGAAACGTTTACAAAACTATATATGTATGGATACAGAGAGAGATCAGAGCTCGAGAGCTGGGAAGAAAGAGAGAGTTGATGTATGGATACATCGACGCTTTTTTTTTTTTTGTCCCAATACTTTTTTTTTTTTTTTCCATTTGTGGACTAAATTAAGGGCTGTTTTAAATTAGATTGTTAAGGAAGGACAAAGTCAAAAGACTTTCGTCCTTCTACTTTCCCGATGATATAGTTTTGGTCCATGTAGATTCTTGCAATTTATTTTTGATATAAAACTTTATTTTTCTTATTTTCTTTTCTCAGTGTTAGAGAGAGGAGATATAAAACTTATTTTTTTTTTATAAAATTTCATTGTTAGATTTTAGCTTAAGACAGAGAAAATTGTGATTGACACTAATTCTAGCTACGTAAAAGATTAAACTTGGTGTCAACTTGTTTTATTCAACAAGAGGAATTTGATAATGGTTATTCAAAAACTCAAAGTTGATTTAAAAAACAAATCTAGGTCAATAAAGAAATTTCTCACTAGGTTTGATTTGGTGTTTCTAGCCTATTTGTTTTTATATTTTTTTTGGATTGATAGATGAGTCTTCTTTGATGTTGCAGATATAGTTTTAAAACCTAGCCCCGGCCGGCAGGTCCACTCGGGACCCGGCTGATCTGGGATTGGAACTGAGCCGAGTTTATAAAAAAATAAGGGTAGTTAAAAACCTAGCCGACTCGACGGGTTAACCTAGTTGACTTGACAAAATCTGGTCAAAAACCCGATTGCAACCAGTTAACTATTTTTTTTTTTTTATCAAAATAACGTCGTTTTGATTTATAAAAATAATGGGGTTGACCTGATCAAAACCTATAACCTGGACTTTGGACCGGCCGGGTTTAAAAACATTATTTGCAAGGATGTTTATTAGGTGTTTTTTAAATAAAAATTTGTTAAAAATTAGATTTTTAGAGAAAAACAATTATGGTCTGATTTTTTAAAAGCTATAGTGATGGCCGGATTCTAGATGTATCGTCTGACTTAATTTTATTTTCAAAAAAAATAAAAAAGGATAGGAGACAACTCGCTCACCTCTTGTAAATATTTTAAAAAATTTAGGCTCAGGCTCACGGGCATGTGATGAGAGCCCCACACGGCCGGTCATAGTCTTTTTACCCCTCCTTAATTTCTCTCATTTTTTTAAGTTTTAAAAATCTTCTTATTATATATTTAGCAAAAAAGAAAAACTAAAGACTGCATACTTATTTTCTAATTCTCAACTAGGTTTTGGAGGGAACTTTTCTGGCTCTTTACTTGTTGGTGTGACATTTTCTAATTCTCTACTTTATGATGCGGAATGAAAAGACTGAATACTTATTTGAATAAAGTTAAAGATCAAATATCCATTTGTGAAAATCAATTAGGTTTAGACACTCAAAATTGTGTTATCTTTATATATATAAACTACTCGTCACCCATAAGTTTATTAGCTTTGATATTATTCTATGAAATTAAATGTTAATTATTTACTGAAAGAAATATGAGTGTAGATGTTTTGCATCACCTCTCCATATGGATTTCATAGCCTCTGTCCTTTGTATTACTTGCGTGCCTTCCTTCCTGTTATGATCCTATTATCCATGCCTATAGTTGCAACGATGGCTTCCTGTTTTTGGAATTCTTAATCATTTTATTTCGTTCGTGTGGATGCTATATACGTTTTCCAGTTAACTATAGCTCCTATTCAATGTTGTAATTAATTAAATGTCTATATCAGGCAAAAAAAACGGAGGCATTTGCTTGTTTTGTTCTCAACAGGAACATATAAATTTAGTTGATTTAATACAGACTTAATAATTTGCTTTGATTGGTTTAATGTAGGGTTTATGCGGTGCTAGAAAACAAATTTAATGCTTAGTAGGTACTTGATTGATTTGACAAAATAAATTTTAATTCATTAATTTAGAATAATTAAAACTTTAAAAACTGAATTTAAAACTAAAATGTTTTTAGATGCCAAACTTAATGAAAAAGAAAGAACATGGTTGTGCGTATAACATGCTCCAACATGTGAGTAGAGTCGATGCACTTGGGCGGCCATCAAAATCAAGAGATGGCCTCTCTTGATATTATTTGACTCGTCTAGGCTTGATCTTCCTCTCAAGACAACACGTGCACTTGGCGAAACTCTTATTTGGATCCAGTGACCCAATCTTCTTATTTTTCTTCTCCTTTATATTTCCTGTTTCAACTCCTTGATTTTTGTACCTATTCTTTTTAAAATAGCAAAGTGAATTGTCATTTAATTTTGGATGTCAAATTATTCATTGATTATTTTTTTCTTCAATTTCATCTTTCAACATTAAGTTAATTAGGAATTAAGTTTCATATTTTTTTTTTTTTGCTTTTTATAGGATTATCTTGGTATAATGACCGAGGTCGCAGATTTGACATATTAACTCAAGTTAGCTAGAATTATCTTTAGTCTTTTTAATTATTTCTTTAATTTCATCATTTAATATTGAGTTGGTTGAGAATTAAGCTTTTTGATTTTTTTGTTTGGTTGAGAATTTTATGACCCACGTCACGTGTTTCATAAGTTAACTCATGTTCACTTGAGTCTATATTTTGATCACTTTTTGTTATTTGATGTTTTTTTTTTCAAAATCATCATTAAACATTTAATTGGTTTAGAATTGAACTTGATTGTTTTTTTTTTTTTGTGGGCTTATCCTAGCCTCTTAACCTAGGTTGTGGATTTCACAGGCTACCGAGGTTGACTTTGATCTTTTTTTTTTTGTTTTTTTAATTTTTTTTAATTTCATCATTCGATATTAAATTGGTGTGAAGTTAAGCTTCATAATTTTTTTTTTGTTTTTTTTCTATAGAATTATCTTGTTCACATGACCCAAATAACAAGTTTAAGAGGTTATCCCAGGCTAACTTGTGACTTTTTTGTCTTTTTTTTTAAAGTGAATTTTTTTCCAGTTTCATTCTTTGAAATTTTGTTGATTGAGATTTAAGATTCATGATTTAGTTTAATTTTTTTTTTAATGTAATTATCATGGTCTCATGACTCAAATTGTAGATTTAACAGGTTATTCAGATTAACATAATTCAATTTAATATATCATTATCTCAATATTAAAATCTAATATATCACCATTTTAATATTTTTAAAAAAATCTAATATTCATTGAATTTTAAATTTATAATAAAAAAAATTCTTTTTGAAAAACATTTTAGAAATTCCTAAATATTTTCCTCCATTAAATAAAAATTTAATCTAACGTGGAATGAAGTAGCCTAACTATTTCTTGCCTTTTCTGAAAAAAAAAAAAAAACCTTTTAGCAAATGAATTTGTACCATATCAATATTCTAGGTTATTTTGTAATTTGCAATTTGCACCAAGGATAGTACTGATAGAGAGTACTATGAGACCTCCACAAGTTCCGAAGCAGAAATCAAGCTGACAGTACTCCATCTCCATCACAATAATGACATTATCATTACCTAACATCCTATCAGCCACCTGCTCGCCAGATTTTGTATCAACAAGATAAGAATTAATTAACAAAAACTACAGCTAGTAGAGAAAATACTGTAGTTATATTTTACGGTTTATCATTTCCTAATTCACTATATATTTGTAATAGTAAAATTTCTTAAAATTTTTAATTTGGTTTTTGAATTATTATTATTTTTACATAATTGAGCTTTTTAAGCCAAGATAAGAGCCGAATTACATATTTTTTTTAGGATGAGAGTTGAAATGAAATATAGAAGATTAAAATGATAAAAATAAGTAAAATACATAGTAAATTTATAATTTATTTAAAAATTTTATTTTAATTTAATATTTTTTTAAGTTATTCGGTAACCAGTCCATATAAATTTTAAAAAATATATTTTGATATCAAAATTTTATTTCTTTCTTGTCCATATAATCTAATCTAGTACAAGAGTTTTGTATCTTTTTAACTTGGTATCTTTTTTAGCCTTTGTTGAATAGTATACTAAAAGATATATATATAGAGAGAGAGAGGAACATCATATGAAACTGAATGAGAAGTGCATCCGTCAAATCCTTCTACTATTCACTATCGCTTTTGTCCAAAAAGCTCAACAAAAAGCCACTGACAATTCGTCGTGCTACAGGGTTAGGAATAGAACGACATAGCCTTCCATCAATATATGCAAGAATGCCTGACAACACAAACCTACCAATGCCCCATTTCCATATAAACTTCTCCTTCTTCCCCTGTTCACGGGAGCCTGCAGGGACAATTGCTTTGCCATCATCGCTTTCTGGTTCTTTTTTCAAATTAATATTGGCCACGAATTTTCCAGTTTGCTTTCTCAGCATGCGGATTGCAAAGCTCACAACTAGATGTTCACACAAAGTCCACACTGTTGGTCCAATTTTCCATTCCTGTTATAGATTCTCAATATCAAACTTTTTCTGAAGATGAAATAGTGCGTGCTGTATTCTTCAAGGTGTGATAAGCAAATAGGACTGCATGGTCCATATGCATAGCTCGACTATGGGTGCACTGACATTGACACTCATGGTCATGGACTTGAAAGGCTAAGCAAGCATGCATGATATTAAAATTAACAAATCATTGCATAACATTGAAAGGAAGAAAGAAAGACAAATGCAACCATTTAAATCAGCTTGTAATAAGTTTTGCATATGATTTCTATGGTGAATTTGGTGCCAAAATAGACATTTATTACACATCAAAGGATTCAGCTTAAAGCAAACATTAAGGTAATGGTTAAGAGAATTCGTTAATGATACGAGATTATAGCCAGTAGATAATCCATGGTATTTCAATATGAGAAGATTTCACTCGAAGGTGTGACATCCAAATAGATATTGACCCGCAAAATGCTAATACAAAGGAAAAGAACGGATACAAAATTCAGGGATACTTACACTCTCTCCTTGAAGATGACGCAAGGGGCGATAAGATGTTGAAGGATCACCTTTCAGCAATCCTTTGCTTATCAGGAATCCCTTCACACGATCCATGATCTCATCTATGAGGGCACTATTCGGGGGTAGGTTTTTAAGGAAAACCTGAATGCATAAATAATACAACCAAAAACTTAATGAGCAAAACAAACAAAAAAACAAAAACCCATCAGAATAGGATAGCATTAAGGTTCCTAACATCATCAAGTAAAAGTTACAAGTTGCAGATCCATAGCATGTACAATAAATTTCAACAATCTGGTCAGCAGATAGGCGAGTCTGGAGACTCTGGATTCTCAAGGTTGAACATAGCATTTCACGTTTTAGTCTATATTATTAGCTCACAAAAAATTTGATGCACAAGTCATTTTTTTTAAAAAAAAATTCCCTCCAATTATCTTAAGAATCAATGAACCTAATATCTCCCTTCAGCAATTACCTGATCATCAATCACTCTGACTCTAAGATACTCTTGTCTGTACGTTGTATCCAACATTGCTTGCAAGTATCCTTCGACATACAACTGCAAAATTCCAAAAGAATAACGATTGACCAATGACAGATATAAAATTATCAAAATGTTAGCCTCTGTATTCTGCTTGCAGCCATAAAATGCAAAAGACAGAATCTTGACGTCAATTTATCTACCATTTCCACCAATAAAGAATGTATACATACCATAAGAAAGAGCAAAGTTTGTATAACCATTTCTGCATAGCACATCAAAGCTAATTACCTCATCAATGCCTGGATTTCGATCAAGCTTCACCTTTCTATCTGGGCCGCTGCCTCTTAAAGCATTCCCCAGTAGTGATGGTTCCATAGCCAATTTCAGAATCCCTTGGCGGAAACCACTCGCCTTGACAATACCAAGGAAAGAGAACATGCCAACATTCATAATTCCAAGTGGTTATTTACACTTTCCAATCTTGTTAATGGTTAATTGTAGAATTAACATGGAGAAGTAGCAGAATGTAGGAAAAGTATTAGCAGAGAGAAGATGTTTGATACCATTCCATCAAAACCATTTGTTTCTGCTCCCTTCAGAACAGAGTCTGATATTTCAGTAGCAGCAGCAAACACCATATTGGATCCCACTGTTCTCAACTGCAGAACCATCATGCAATTAACAGCTTTTTTCATATGGAAACTTAATCTGTAACTGAAAAAAGCAACAAACATACAGTTTTTTCCAGGTCACCAAAGTAGCGTTTTGTCCCCGAGAACCCTCTAGCATTGATACATTTACTGAGGAATTTGAATGAACCTGTCCTCCAGAAGCAGAGGACCAATTGAGTATAAGAATTTAGAACCAATGAAAACCACCATAATTTGAACTCAAGAATGGACTCGCTCTGATGCAAATGGAAAAAGAGAACAAAATAGATCTACCAAATAATTTATCAAGATCAGACAACTTGACAAATAAAAACAATAATGATGATAATATCATTGATACCAATATAATTTGTTAATTCTTGAAAAAAAACTATTTATTTCGAGCTACTTTTGCAATATGCAAATAAAAATGCACAAGCAGGAAACCAGGAAAAGGGCAGATCGTTCAATTGGTTGAGCCAGTTTATACACTGTAGTTTGTAGAGGCTAGCAGTAAACTCACGACATGGTAAGAAAACATTGATCACAGGAAGACAAAGTCTAATAGGGGAACAAGTGTATTTCACAAATAACGTCAAATGGCATATGGTTTGTGCAGGGCTTTTCACATGCAACTGCCCTTCTAACAGGAACAAAAATGATTGGCTATTGCAAACGTGGATGTTGGGAGCAAACTGTAATTTACCTAGAAAGTACATCACAACCTCTGAAAGATGAAAAAGTAATGCCAATCAATTACCTAAATTGAAACCTGGAATATTAATCAACCCACGTGAAGGATCAAAATAGACGTCAAGAGAAGACGAAGCCAAATCATCAAATATGGATGCAAAAGCTGGTGGAAGCAAAGGGCTTCCTTTTGCAATATAGATAGCCCTCGTTGCATACCTGGATTATTGTGAAAAGTTTAACACATACTGTATAAAAACAAAAGAATACGAGTAGGCTTACCATGAATAATGCTGTGCACATCTGATAAACAATTCATGCATGGTTATTAAAGCATGAGTAACCAGTACCCCATTGAGTTCAACAACCATATTTTTTATGGGAGGAACCTGCAGATGAGGAAAAAGGGAAAACAAACACGTCTCACTATAGCAGCACCTATGCTTTACATGCCGAAATGTATGGAGATAAATGAAAATGTTTTCTTACATACAGAGAAAGAGTCACACCTTTACTACACTATGCAGTAAGGACCTTAGGGTCTCCTGTGCTGAATTATAACTTGAATACGTGTCCCCGGGAAGAAAATTAGTAATAATCTACAAGATTTACCAAAACACCAGTCAGATTAACCAAGGAACACAGTCAGGTACCTGCGGCAAAAGTATTTTATAATTGGAGAGTTAAAAGCACAAAACCTTTACTGGATGGACCTCAAAATGATCAAAGTAATATTGTCGACTTGGAGTACTGGTGTCACTGAGAGACGTACGCCAAAATGAGGCAATTCTCATTAAAGTTTCCTCATCAAGATTCAAATCAATTGGCTATAGACAACAAATTCATGAAGTTAGGCTACTCAACTTCATTAGAAACATGTAGAAACAAAAGAATTGTAACCAACAAGCTCTGGCCAACATATGAAAAAAACACCATGTGTAGCGCCTTATTATACCTGCAGAATCATGGATGAGTATTCAACTTGCCTAACATTGGAGCTGGTTGAAAGTAGGACAAGGACAAATTCGAGTACAGAAGCATTTGAGTCACTGAAGTCTGATTGATGTCTGCGAAGCAGTGCCGCAAAAGGAGAACCTAACCACTTCTGATCCACATTTAATGACTGCATTGTTTGAAAGTACAGGCACAACATTATTGAAATTCTACGATCCTGACTTTTAACTGATTATAAAACCTTCCAGAATCAGAAATTCATAGGCAGAGATTTTGAGATCTGTGGGCAACCTATGTTAAAACTATTACCTGCACACTGATCCGGTTAAATTTCTTCAGATCAGTGAACACTGAGTCCACACTGATATTTCCAAGCCTTGCAACTATAAGTGGCGTATAAGTGAGATCCACAACCTCATCAACATCCTTAAAAAATAATAACATGTTGTAAGAAGTCACTAGATCAAGAAGAAACCATGTCATTTGTTGTTAAGATATTGCCAAAAAACTTCTAAATAGTTTCTTTATGAGAAAGTCAATGAGGGCTAATAATAAAAGAAAAAAGAAATAATTAGGATTCTTGGGATCAATGAAAGAACCCATACTCTCTCCCTCATTGTGTAACAGAGTCATCAAACAAGTAAAGCAACATTTTTAGACTCGTTTCGGACTTGTCAGAAGAGGGAAATATCACATATAAGGAAAGACATCCTTTTGATGGAAGGTTAAGGTAGCTGACCTTCTTTTCATGCTCAAGAAAGTGGATTGCAAAATGAAACACTCTCACTTGGATCTTGGCACATAACTGAGACAATCTATCTCTCTTGTGACTATCCAAAAACTCGCAAATTCTTAAAACTCGTGTGGTACCCTCAGCATATACTTCATACCCCACCTTCATAATATCCATGCTAATATCCATGCTGTTTAAATGATCAAAGTAGCTTTTCTGGTCTCTGGACTCTTTGTGCAAAAAAGAATGAGATGCCAATCCTCGAAGTTTTGTTGATTTGAGAAAAGGTTTCCACGCCCGTACCTTATCCAAGTTTATCTCACGTTGAAGATCTGCATGAAAATAAAATCCATGTACCTTAAGGATACTAGCAACAATGACAGCAACAACCCAGTACTAGGTGCTGGCTAAATTGTTTTTTTCTCTGACTATTATAGGTAATGGCTAGGCCACTATATGGACAACTATAAATATGTAGCCCCTACCACACATGATGCAGCCATGAACAACAGTTCCTAAGAAATAGCAGGGCAGTAATTACCATTGATTAGAACAACCAGTTTATGCGGAAGAGTCAAATCATCCCAGACATAATAAGCACTACAGTCAGATCCAAGAATCTCTCTCTCTGATGAATCCTGAAAATGTTTCCAACCATAATCAATAGAGAGTTGGTACAAAGTGTTTCTAGTTGATAGGAATGGAATTGGAATCAAGAATAAGCAAAATCAGGTAACACTACCACCTTTTGACAGAAAGTGAGAGATAAATCATGCAAGTGATTCTCAATCCGATATGGTAGAGTAACATTTGGTGGTTTGTGGAAGTGTACACCAACAGTAGAACCTTCTTCAACCACATGAATAGCAGCAAATTCGAATGCACTGTTGTCTAATGTTTGATCTTGATCTGATTGTTTCCTGAATTTTATGAAAAACCGTCCTAATGAAACAATGCATACTGGCCCTGACCAGCTAGATTCAGGGTCATTCAGCTGAAACTGGATATATACTAACGAAGTATCGATATCATTTCTATGCTTCCTGATGAAATTCTCGAATAAACTGAGTTCTTTCCTCTTGCTAATTCCATTCCAAAGCTTTAGTGCTGTTCTCTGTTTACTGTTAATGTGGACACGGCTTGTCACTTCATCCTTCTTGAAAAATGTTTGGGAGGGGGGGGGGGGGGGGAACCAGTAAGATCACAAGTTGTACAAAATCAACTACCAACCATCTAGAATTGAACAGAGAGCATACCTCCAAATAATACTGACGGACTGTGATATTTTCCTCTGACTCGTTAAATACAACATGTCTTGGGACCATAGTCACTATCTGTGATGGGACCATCACACTACTCGAAGAGGGTCCCACAGAAACCCCAAACTTCACAATGCTTTTCTCTCCAGACCCTTCTTCTTTGTCCAAGCTTATCTCAGTGAGGCCAGACAGAGCATCCAAGTCTAACAGTGCCTCGGATGCAGAGTCCTCTAACAATTTAAGCCGCGTCTTGTGTGATCTGATAGCACCAGCTGAGTTTATTATAAGCCCATAAGAGAAAAATGTAGCAATTTTATTGTATCAATAGACAGAGTAAGAACTTTATACTGCTATATGGCAGTAGCAAGGGAGAAATCTTACTTTAAAAACCATGATCTTATTGAGTTAGGAGGAGAAAATAATCCCAAATCAGGAGGAATGGTGGAACCGAATCTCCTGACCTCATCCCTGTAAATATTACCACAATCAAAATGTAAATTATCAAACATGAGTTCTTAAAGAGTACATTTCGTATCCTCAGATATAATAAGTACCTAGACAGAGGCTTCTGATGTGGTGCAAACATAAAGAGTGAAAACTCAGTGTCGTTCTTCAAGGAATATTGTGTAAAGACAGAAACCTGCAAACAATATAGGGTTTAGTCTTCCACCAAAATGAACTGTAGTTGTTCCAACTGGATGTGCATAAGAACTTGTAGAGCATAAGAAATTGTCAAAAAAAAAAATCATTGTATGAGAGATTGCGAGTGGCTAGACATTTTATTTGCAACACATGCTCTTGCAACTAGAATATATGCCAAATAAATTGTACATTTTGTGATAAATAAATGCATAACAACCTCTAATATGCCCCTGTACCCACGTGACAATCTTAGTGATGCAAAATACTTTCCACCACCAAACTCCAGATCAATGTCCAGAAAGTGCACTTTATTTTTGTTCTTAAGTAACTTCTTGACCCAATCACCACTGTTCACTGGTTTGCAGCTCATACTAAAAGCAGTTAAGGTAACAGTAAAATATAATATAGCAGGATTAGCATAAAAGTCAACTGTTGATCCACATGGTATGGCTGCCTGCTTCCCAAAACTGTCACTACCAACAGTAGTACATAGGCCTGCACCAAGATTAAAGTTATTAGTAGGAATCAGAAACAGCTAAAAAAGAAGTTATAAATACATCATATTTTGTGATTTTACCCTTCTCAGTCAAAAGCACATGTATCTCAGAGTGCAGTAAATTGGACACCCTTACAGTAGGAAGTATAAAAATTTCCTTCTGCTCCTGTAATGCAACAGCTGAAGTCATATCAGAACTACCACTAGACTTATCAGGCTGTATGATAGGCACATCTCTTCCAATGCTTTGAATAAGAAAATGCAGGTTAGTAGCACGCGCGTCTCCAGATTTTAGGGTACAAGCAGAAGTGCTAAAGGAACATTTAATTGTATCAACGGACAATGCCTTGCGGACTTTGTAGCTTAGTTTATCGAAAATTCCAGAAAGGAAAACAGCCTTTCCACCTTTAAGCTCGTTTGACCATTCTGCTGAAAGAGGACTCTTAGAATTTATCAAATCATCTGTGATTTCAGGTCTGAAAGAAAATAAGAAGTTTCCTGCAAATCAATTACCAGATACAAGTTTGTTATGAGAAAGACTTGATAATGTTCAACAAGAAAGAAACAAGCAAGCAGGCAAGATAGCTTATTCTGAGACAATAAAACATCTGCCATAAACCTAGAAAATTGGAGAATCCTGGCCATTAATTTTTGCCGGTAGCGTGATTCATGAACTAGGCCCCATGCCTCCTAACCACCATTCTAGGAATGAAGAAACTTTAATTACTATTAATTTGCTATAAAAAAGAAAACAACCAAACAAAGAGACAATATCAAAGAAAGTTATGATTGAGTTTTGAATTTTTATCTGAAATCTCTCACTCCAATATGATACAGAACCCTCTCACAATTTTCGTTAAGATATTGCACAGCAAACTCCAACTATTCGTTTTCATCATTAAGATTTTCAGAAGTTCAGCATAGCCAAACTCCAACCATTGCCTTGTTATCAGTCACCAATTGGACCAGGTGCGAATGGAAGGGGCAACAGATTTGGGAAGGTTAAGGGGTAAAAAACCAAGCAAAAACAAACTCAAGCATCAAACTTTCTTCCATGCAAACTCTCCCATAAATACATATTTACAGATAATAGCTTCTTGTAAGAAACTCAGTATCACTTGCGTAAGATATAAAATAATGAGGATAGGATAGTATTGACAAGAAAACAAAGAAAAGAGAGGATTAGAAGGATGCATGCATGTTAAGAAATAAAAATACTGCTTCAAATATGGCAAAATATTTTTCAGATTTGATTTGAAGTACTGAATTGAGAAAGCACACCAACAGTGAAAGACATTAATGCCTTCTTTAACCCACCAGATGAACCTACAGCCTCAAACACTTTCATGGAATCATCAACAGAAGACCCCTTCTTCAGTACAATTGGAGCGAACACATCTTCATCTTGTTGAGAATGTCGAAAACATAGTTCCATGGAGAATTCAGTTTCATTATGAATTCTTATTAAAGGAGAAACCGAAATTGACAAACCATCCTATAATCAATCAAAGAAGAAAAAAAGATAAGAATTTTGCTGGAATAAGATCATTTAGTGCGATATTAGGGGAATTACCTCAGATTTCCTTGAAGTCTCAACCACTACAAATGGCCCAGGGTAAGTTCTTGAATCTGTTTAAGGATGAAAGTGTCAAGTGTAACTAACAAAAAAGTCCTATGATATCAATGTCTGAAATCTCTCTTGTTTCAATGCAAATCAAAAGGTGACTCAAATGCACAGAAAAAAAACATCTGCTCAGAATTTATGCAAAACCACAAGAGTTAAGTAACAGCATCGTAGCAACATTGCAACCTTGCAATTTATAAGGGCATGGAAATAGCTTTTGATTATAGAAGCCACAAGAGTTCATCCCATAGTTGCAGATTTAGTTATACTTCCACAAGGAATTAAGATGTAAGGATTAGAAATAAAAGAAAAGCTATATATCCATAAAGATGTTCTGAATGTCAAAATATAAAATAAAAGAAAAATTAAAACCATAATGGACATGACTATACCTGTAATATGTTCGTAGAAATTTACAGATGGGAATGAAGAAAGACAGCAATGTGAATTAAACTTTGAATGATTATTCTAGATTTTCAGTATTATCTAAGAATATTAGTATTTATTCTATTATTATTTAGCAGTTAAATCAAATATTAATTCACATTGCTGCCTTTCTTCATCCCCTGTCATTTAATAAACAGAAAAAGAAAATTAAAATCAGTTTCACTCAAAAACAACTAACAGTCACGAAGCTAAATTTAGCAATCATGTCTACTCGAGTCAGTAAAGCAAGCAGGACAGGAGAGCTGACAGTTTGCTTTGATAAACCAATAAACAGGACACATTTGCTAATACTTCATTCAAATAAATGTGGTGACATACCTTGAAGTGACACTATATATGTTCTCCAACCAAACACTCCAGTTTCTAGGATAGAAATATCAAGTGAGGAAGTAGCAAAAGATCCAAGATCAGAAAGCTGAATTGTAACAAGTGACTTGCTTTCTGGAGGTTGATATGCCAATATTTGGCTGCTTCAGAGCATTAATAACAAGAGATTATTAATAAATCAAATGTTGAACTCAATACATGCAAACAAAGAATGTGCATCTTTGTATGTGCAATACCCATTAACCATTAAACAGACCTTTCTAATAAGTTACCTTAAAGAAACAGAAGCAGACTGTTTTCCGGCTATTGTAACACTTTTCTTGTTGTAGAAGTGACAAATAAGGCTCAAACCTGTTTGGTTTTCCACCTGGTATAGTAAACACCATTACAACTCTTTCCAAGTATACAAGATGCAGGATGGTTATAAGAGTATATAGGATGTTGCACTCAAATGGATGGGAGGAGGGGGGGGGGATGTTAAAATAAATAAGCAGTTATCATTAATGCTGTTTAAATCACAGTAATAGCATCAACAGGTCCAAGAGAAAAATGTGAAATTGGACCTCTTAAAGTTAAAGACAACATTTCAAAGCATGTCATTCCTCACAAGATAAAATAGATGCTAGAATCTTATTCCAGAGTTGGAGATGAATATAAATAGATATCCATTCGAAATGAGATCAAATTCATATGTGATTGATTCTTAGCTGTAAAACATACAGTTGGTAATCAGCAGCTTCGACTATTATATGTAAAAGACCATAACGTAGAATGCAAGGGCTGAACCACCATAACCAATACCAACAGAGCTACATAAGCAATTGTCAGTTTACGTTCTGTTTGTTGTGAGGGAAAGTAGGATGGATCAGAGGAGAAAGATGAGAGCTTCCCTTGTTTGGCACGGTGGATAAAGACCCAAGAATGGAAGGGACGGATCTTTTCTATCCTTCCTAAATCATGATCTACAATCGTCCTAAATTGGGTGGATTGGTTGCATCATTTCCCTCACTTGTTAGCCAAACAATCAGATGAATGGGTTCGTACCTCCATTTTACCCTATCCATCCTTCTTCCTCCCCATCCCACCTAAACAGAGACATGCATGTATGCAGTCAGAGTTCACAGGTTAGCACCATGATGTATCGAATAAAAGGAATTGGCAACCAACTGCAAGTTGCTAAGAACAGCATGGGATGGTGAGGGCATAGGGTTGCCCATTGCTAGTCCACACATGGATGAATAATGGAAGGCCTTGAGATCCCAAGCCTACAGAAAGGACTCCCTAATTTAAAATAACAGTAAGAAACAAATTGTTATTTAAACTACAAAAAATGATTCATGGATAAGCTTAAGCTAAAAGGAATGATTTATGAGCATGTTTTGGCACATGGAGATGACAGCAGCAAGGGCGTGCAAGCACGCACACACCCCATAGGGAAAACCAGCTAAATAGAAAGTATAAACCTTGCAGCAGTCGGACAAATTCATGGAGCTCCTCGATGAAAATGGACCAGCCAATTCTAATTTCCCAATCACAAAAAGAAGTACGTCCAAGGAGAGCTCAGTTAGGGATATGTCCAACTGCCAATATGCAAGAACAAATATTGTTTACATTCTATGAATGGTAGGAGAATGAGCCGTGGAGAGAAATATCATCTCAGTTGTCATTATTCTGACCTCTTTACTTCGGCAATAGAAATGAACTGGTGCTCGATGCTGAACAGTTTCTGAATCCTGAATGTGGAAAACTGAACGATAGAATGTACATATTTCAAGATGGTGAACAAGTTCTCTCCTGCATAGAAGAGGAAATTAATACAAATCTGCATAAAATTGAAGATCAATTTGATGTAAAAACAAATTTAGGAGCATAGACTAGTATTCTCTTCGGAATTACCACTCACCACAAATTTCTTTGGGCATCAAAGTACTCAAGCAAAGCAATTGATGTGCTCATAACTCTTGTTTTATAATATAGAATCTGGAGATTAAGTTCGGTATTAGTGATGCAGCCACGAAGAAGTGGAAACCTGTCCCTTGTATCTAAAAGTTCATGGACAATGGTCACAGAAACATGGTCAATTTTAATTTGAAGGCAAGGGAGCATTCTGCACTGCCCAGAAATTCTGCCTGCATCCTCATGCGTCCAAGGAAACTGATTACATACTTTAAACTTGAAAGGGTGTCCAGGCTTTCTAACAAACAACGGAACTCCATCAACAAATGCAACAGCTGAGTCACTCTTCTTATTTACCAGGTAAAAAGTATCTTTAACCAACTTATTGTATGGCTCCCAATCAATATCACTGTTGTAGCTTTCAGGCTCACAAGGAAGCATCCTCCAGAGTGACCAATCACTATCATTAGCACTGGAGATCTCAACAAAACCTGATCCAGAATGATAGTTCAATCGCAATGGTTCGCCAACATTGTTCTTAGCATGCATTGATATCAAGGAAAACCACAGAACTGATGACTTCCACATTCTTTGCTTATGGTGCTTGACCTACAAGTAAGTTTGAGCTGTGTTTACACTACTACATCACTTGTATCATGGTAGTTAAGTTTGAAGACAACGTGCAAAATGGAACCTATTAGTGTAATAAGAAATCAAAATGAAGGATGAGTTTGAAAGTTTCCGGTATTACAGATCATTCCATTATAGAATGCTTCAACAACGTTATCCTCATAACTGTTCAAATGCATCCCTCCTCCTGAAGAAGAGGATTTGTGCTAGTGTTACATGATGGTTGGCTCCAGAATCAGACTTAGAAGGGGGAGGGTGCCACATCAGTAAGTAATGCTGTAAAGCAATAGGACAAGACTCGCCCATCAACTTTCATGATTCAGAATTGAGCTGACTGCCGGTGATATTTTCTACCTAGAGCTACATAACTACACTCCCACACAAGCATGCAAAGTATCAATAACATCTCATAACTGTTCCCCAAAAAATTCACAACATTAGCACACTAGGGATCAGTACTGTGTACTCAAAAGAGCTCGTGCTCCAACGTCACAGTCAGTGAAGATCACTTTCCCCGTATCATTGAGTTTGACCCAGTACAAAAGAAACATGTATATAACAAGTGGGTATGTGGTAATTATTATATAACCTTCTCGAACCAACTGATAGCACAAGAAGCATGAGGAAAGTAGAATTAAAATATAAATGCAAACTAGAATTAAATGATCGATGTATGGATATGGAACAATGGTTATTCAATGAAAAAATGGGCTACAATAAAATGAATGAATGCATAAAATAATCTCCAAAAAACGAGATTTCTAAGCCTCAGATCCAAGGTGAGTATACAGCCATGGAACCTTATAAGATCCATTAAATGTTCAGTCCCCCAAAATGATTCTAGTATACATTGCATAATTTCACATGGGCACCCATGTTTTAATGCCTGTACTTTTCCTTTTCTCCCCAAACAACATAAGAGAAAGTGTGAAGGTTCTAATTGTTTGTTTATGCAAAGCAAAGCCTAATGTCACAGTAAGCAATAAGCAGCACATAACTCCCAAAATTGTTTGAACAAGGGCACAATATCTTCTGGAACAAAGAGCAAGAAAGCCACTGCTGCATGCTAGACATACTATTGTAATAACCAAACAGGAAAGCATCTAAAAATTGAAGTTGTGTACAGCGCTATTCAATTCACAGATGCAAAATTAGCAACATCTAAACGCATACAACTCAATACAAAAATCATAAGATTCAAGAAATTGCCACAAATCAAGACTCTAAGCTCCTGAATTAAATGGAAATGTGAAATAATAAATTCTTACCCTAAAAAGTGCCTTCTCCCCTACAAGTGAATGATGAATAACACCAAACAAACTATACTTATTTTCCCTTTCTTCAACAGCAAAGTACAAGTGTTGATGCACATCTTGAATTGCCACAATTGCTCCTACACAACTCATGAATAACATTTAGTTCAGTTTCCCTTAAATCTGCAAAAGGTTAAAAAAAATATATACACATCATGTACCATCAGGAACCATAGTTTCCAAACAGTTGTCAGGTTCTTGGTTACTGGACAATCGCCTTCGTTTCAGGTCACTGCCTGTCTCTTTGTTGGATGCAGAGGAGAAGGATGAAACCATGGATAAAATCATCTGATATAAAAGGCAAGTTAGACTGAGATATCAAAAACAAGGCATGCATGCTCTTCCAGTGATAGAAGCACCGACAGTATGAAAATTGCAGCAAGTTATACAAGGATTGCATTTTCAAAACTTGAAAGAAACAAAAGAAATTTAGCATTGCTCACCTGTATTTCAGACAAGGATATTGTCATTTCAAAACCTGAAATAGAACCCATGCCAACCCAAACCTGATTTGATTTATGATCATTCTCATGCTTTTCAGCTGATATAGAGGCAACTAAATTATTCAACATTTTGCTCTGATGACTTCCATGATTTTCATTTTCTACATAATTTCTATGAACTTGAGAAAAGATCGCCATCCTGGAAAGGTTAAATATGAATTTCCTCAGCAGATTTGCAGATTCGAACTTCATATGGACATCAACCTCAATCACAAGTTCCTGAAAACCTCCTACACAAATGAACTAATTATTCAAAAGCAATATGTGGCATAAGTATCACATATAAGAAAAGGAAGGACACTATACCAGTTCCATCTTCAACAACAAGAGTAAGAGAAAACTGAGACACGTCTATGGTGGAAGCTTCAAGCCATTCCCATTTGGTTTGTCGGGTAATATGTAGTGTATCTTGGGCCTCATTTTCAGCTTTTTTAACAGAAGAACTAATGATTGATAAGAGATGTTTTATACGTTGGAGATATGAAACAACACACCGAAAAAACATTGTTAATGCTTCTGTTTCAAGGACAAGAACACCACCCTGTCCAATAGCATAATGTATCATTCCCATTAGTAAACAACAGATATGAACATGCAGAAGTCAGGAATCAGATAAGAGCTTCAAAACATAAACTAATAATTCAGCACTGCAAAAGATGTGCAAAAGTCTATAAATTCATTGAATGAGCAAGTAAACAAAAGAAGATATAGCATCTGTGCAGTTCAGGATATTAGCACCTTTATTCCCCAAGAGATTGTCTGAAGATTTCTCCCAACTTCAAGCAATGCAGTAAGCTTATTGAATTGATTTGGCCCGACCAGAGAATTCTTTAATGAGCCCTTTGCCACAAAAATTATACCAAGTGTAACATTTACAAGAATCCATTGACCTGGGGATGAAGCTGTGATATCTGTAGCAAAATATGACTTCTGAGTGAATCTAGAGGATTGAGCTGTTGATGTTTCACACTCACTGATCAAATGGGCATTGTCCACTGTTTGTGATGTATTACCACTTGAAGAAGTTTTACCATCCGAGTTATTCAAACTATTGTGAGGTTGACCCAGCCAAAATGTAAATGTGAAATCAGAAAGAAATATTTCATATAATCCACCCTCAGTTTGCTGCAGCAAGTTTCTAACTACAGAGTGATCAAAACTTTTTAGCAGGTGATCCGGATATCTAGAAATTACAAACTGAATTCCTTGCAACTCACAGAGAATTTTCAATTTCTGCTCTTCCAAAGATACCTCTGCGTGAGTTTGATGAACAGAAATCAAAATTCCACAATCAGGCAAATCATGCCCAGCCATTTGGTTGCTTGTAGCAGCATATGTTTTTACAGAACTTCCCTCCTTATCATCTATCCTAGAATTCTGAAGAATTACATCCATCGACTTGAAGTTGAAGGTTCCAGTAGTTGAGACCAAAGTGCTATTACAAATCAAAGCTGCTCCTTCAGCACTAATTTCATCATTCTCAAGTTCATTGAACACCATATTTTGCCTCACAAAGTTTTGAAGAGGCATAAAACCACTTATATCAAAGCTCCTAAAAGCATATGAAAGCGAAACTGCTGAAAGCAAACCTGCAACCACCTGGATAGAGATTATATGACTCGGTCATGCCATTTGAAAAAAACAAGTGAAAAAACAAGTGCAAAGACACGAGGTAACTTCAAAATACAATATCTTTCTTTTGCATTAAGCAAAGGGAAAAAAATACTACAATAGAACTTTCAACTATTTTAAGTATTCTTCCTTCAGAGGCAAAAAGAAAAAAGCAAATGGGAGTTAAAATACCAATGCCATGGCAGGTCTTTATAACAATTAGGGGATTGTAGCCTTTTTTTTCTTTCTCATGTTACTACATGGTAGCATCAATTGTGTTGACCTTTAGGTTACACATTTATGTTTTTATATATTTTGATGATAACAATAAATTGAAAATTGAACTAATAATATGTTTGATTGAGAACAAGTTTTACATAAAGATCATATCAACAACTATGAAGGATTTCATGAAGAAATTGAAATCCAAAAAGAAAGCAAGGTGAAGACTTGGAATTTAAGTGTCATTTTAGTGTTTTATGTAAATCTCTATATCCTATTTTGATAGCACAATTAAAATGAACTCACACACTTCAATATATATACATTTAATAGGATTGATTAAAAACCTAATAGACGGTTCTAAGAATTCACCTAGGCTAAATCTATCAAAACTAGAATTCTACATGAATTGATCGACCGTTTCAGCCGTCAATAGGGTTGTAACGGCTAGTTTTTGCTATATATATATATATATATATATATATATATATAAAAGCTATTTTATAAGCAAAACAACTTTTAAACCATAAATCCTTAATTATACTCATATTTGTGCAATCAAACCTTCATAATCTAGTACAAGAGTATACACTCTCATTTTCACTACACTTAAACACTTTCTAATCCTATAAGTACTATCTTTTGAGATAATGAGATACTAGAAGTTTCAATTGTAATATCCACTTGATAACAAAAACACACTTATAAACCTTTGAGTTAGGAAAAAACTCTTGGTTTTGGTGAAGTATTTTTACCAGCAAAAAAATCTTGAACAAGGCATATCTATAAGTGGAAGAAAAATCTTGAAGAAGGAATATCTTCAAATGGTGTAAAATTCTTGGTATGGATTCATCAAATGATCATTGTACTCTAAAACTTGGACAAGGTAAGGAATACAATACTCAAGTACGGTTTGGTACTTAAGGTGTGGATGTAGGCTTGCCGAACACATTAAAAATCAAGTTTGTAAATTCTCCCCCTTACCTATTTATTTTAAGCACTTTAATAATATTGTTGGTTATTGTATTTATTTGAATTAATTTGTATTATTTGTTAATATTAGTGGTACACCTAATTCACTCCCCTCATAGGTGTTATAATTTCCTTAATCCTAGAACAACAAATTGGTGTTACCATCTCCACAAGGTCATCATGTCAAAACCCATAAAGCAATGGTTGTCATATCACTAATGCAACTATTAAATACCACGTCAAAGTCAATAAGTTTATGTCCTTAGTAACAAACCAGTCCATTCAGCTCTCCTAGGAACATCCATCAACAATTCATTGGCACCAATGTCCTCTCTCATTATTTTGAGACAAACTATTTCAACTGTCCTTATAGCATCTCCAACTTGAAAATTCATTCTTTAAATTTAAAGGCCTTAAAAGAATAAAAGGGAGGTCAATAAGGTGAAAAGCCAATGAGTGCTCATAGAATTGGCTCAGGATACAACTAAATGCATAATATTTCAAGTACTAAAATTCAAGGTGTTGGCATTTAAACATGTGCTTTGATCAACTCCTTATAGCTACTTCTATTCAAGAAAAGTAAAAGAATACAATCACCTGAATGAGAACACACAACTCATCCATATATGATATAATAGAGAATCCTGAAGCCGTCACAGAGAAAGTTGTTGAGAAAGCAATGACAGTTGTGCTAAACGTATATACAAACTCCCTGAAACAAAAATCAAGACAAGATAGATGCTTGGTTAGTATATTAAGAAACAATATCAAAGAGGGATTAAAAATGTTCTTTAGTGCAATTTTATCTACTTCATCAAAAAACTAGAAGGAAATATCCATCAGATGCACAATATTCTACTTTTTTAAATCTTTAAGCACCTCATGTTGTTCGTTATTAAGCTAGATATTTTGCTCTTATATGCTTTTGGACTTCAAAGAAATTGAGTACATGCAAAGAAAAAGAGCAAGAAAAAAATCCTCAGATGGTATTCTGTGATGCTGATGTCTTTTTTCTTTCAAGACAGTTCATCCAACATGCAACCACACATCTAATTCCTTGAATACCCAGGATAGGAATAACAAAAGAATGAGACAGCTCTCCCCCATGTTGAGCAGCAAAGTCATGGGAGCAATTATTTGAAAAAGAAGAAGGTTCCTTGATTGTAAATGATGTGCAAGTAATGGAAAGCAGAGACGCTTGAGAAAACAAGAATAAATGTAACTACTTAACAATCAAAACAGATAATAACAAGGGAAATGGGACCAAGAAATCAAGGTGTCCAAAGTCCCTGGTATGAGAAAATGAAATTCAAATGGAAAGGCCAGAATCCCCTACCTGAAGAATGATAACCGAGCAGCTATTGGCTTCATTGAAAAGATTTGGTTTTGTTCTCTTTCTGCTGAATTCCCCTTGTAAATATCGAAACCACTAATTTTGAAGTAAGAACCAAGTGAAATCCATCCCTCAGATGCATACTTTTCATTATCTGGTTTAGGAATTTCAATTATCTGAGGCTCTGGCAATTTGTGGCTCTCTGGTTCTGCACCATCAGATTCTGACCATCCAGTTAATGCCAAATCCGATTTTGAGGTTGGCCATACAACAACCTCAATATTTTGGATATCAAAACCAAGATGAAAATCATCCTGATTCATGTCTTTATCTCCACTGTTAAGTCCAACCTTTCTCGGTGTCATTTCAATACAAGGACCAGTTACAAAAACTCCAAGTTCAATATGTTTCTCTGGAAGCATTCTAAGAAAAGTCAACTTCAGTCTATTAGAATACAACTCATATTTATCTTCCCAACTAATTTCTTCCTGATTTTCAGTGGTTGGAGGAAAATTCAGAAGTACAGTTGCCCTCCCAGTGTTCTCATTCAAATTTAGAGCATGCTGTATCTGGCCAAGCAGTATAGCCAATGACAATACTGATGAATGCCCCAAAGCTAAATTTAATTTCCCGGCTGTCAAACTGCATTTCCAAAACCCAGAAACTGGTCTCTTCAGGTTTGGATCCATCAAACAGTTTTTAATCTCACAAAGAAGCCATGGAGTTTCAGAATATGCAATCTCGTTATCCTTATATCCCGCAGAAGATTTTTGCCAAGCCAACCACATTTCTCCCAAAAGTGTCTGCAGATATGGATTACAGGTTCCTTCAGCTGGGTTTGCAACACTGGTTTCACTAGTTTGTGAAGGAAGAAATACTTGTGCAGGCTTACCCATCAGGATAGTTTTTAATTTATCAACACTCCCTTTCCGACGTACATCTTTTGAACTAAAAGGATTCTTTACACTCCTATCCACAACTGCAGTCTCCATAACAGAAGAGGACTTAACCTTCAGCTTCCCACAGGAAAGAGACAAAGACTGTTCAAAAACTTCATCAACATATGCAAGTAACAGCATATGAATTGATAGACAGAATGAGTGTACATCAGAATATGAAATCCCTGTATGGGACTCTATTCTTTCATCAACATTCTTGTGCTTGCTTGTTGAAGAGAAAGTAACTAAAATCTTTCCAAAGTTTAGCAGGAAGCAATATCGGGAGCTGTAATCTTCAGAATTGTTTCCCGGATTCCAATCAAGTTTTGGTCGTTGAAAGAAAAGTATAATAAAAAAGAAACGATGTAAAATTGAGAGCAAAATCTTGTACATAACATTCCAAATGATTACGAATACTGAAAGGATCTTGGAGAAAACATTGACTTGTTTATCCATTGAAGATTCTTTGAAACTATTTTTACCATTTTGAATGTCTGAGACTGCTCTGTATCGTGCTATCCGTCGTGCCTGGGCAATAGCTTCAGCTGGCAACTCCTTCTCTATGCCGGAAATCCCCCCCCAATTGTGTTTGACAGAATTCAGAAACATTTTGTCCTCAGACAACTTAATAACAGACTTTTTTAATAAGTTGTCAGCAGAATATCCTAGCAGAGACAGCAAATACTCATATGCATTTTGATAACGTAGCCAGAGGCAAATGAAATCAACTAATTTATGCAATGATAATCTGGGAGAGGAAGGGACATATCCTAATCTGTTTGCAGCTAGTTTCCATAGTTGTCTACCACTTCTGACATGTTTTCGTTCTTTCATTGATAGTTTACCAAAAGCTGACAAAACAAGGAGATCAAGTGGAGAAAAAAACAGACTTAATTTTGGAACACGGATATTAAAGTCTGCCACCCGAAGGTCATTTAATTTAATGCAAGAAAGCAGATCTGTGAAAGAAGAAATGTGGTTTATCTGATCTTCCATCTTATATGCAAACCCAAAACCTCTAAAATCCATAACAAAAGAAACCACTTTTAGAGGTTTAAAAACTGCACCAACAACCCCTCTTAAAAGACACCCAGGGTCAGAGTGCTCAGATTCTCCATTAAAATCCTTTAGTTCCAACAAAAAAACTACGGCGTCATTCAAGTCAGGAAACTGCACTTGCAGATTAGTATCGGAAATCTGTAAGTGGCAATGTTTGAGAACAAGATTCAACAGAGAGGTTTTAAACCAATTCCTTGAAGGTGGGTTAAGCAAGATCCTCTCCAGCACATCATGCAAGGCACTACCCTGATGTACACAAACCAACATCTTGGTGATTGTAAACGAGCATTACCAATAGAAAAAAGTAAACAGGTATCCACTAGCTCAATCAAGCTGAATTAGCAACAAAAAGACGCACTAAAAAAAATTCTTCTTTGCATAAATGAATTAGTTTCATTTCCAAACAAACTCAGCAACATAGCCAAGACCGGATACAAGTTAAAATACTAATACAATCACTAATGAACTGAATCAACCAGATAGAGATACGAGGCAGGTATTCCATGCAAGCAGGTATTCCCCAAAATAAAAAATAATTACACCACAAACAAACAAATACCCAATACACACACGAAAAATCTCAGTGATCCTACTGAAGCATAATCAATCAAATCACTAAACAAGGCATCACTTAATTGAGCTAATTTTAGATCTCTATATACACTCTCTAAGCAACAAAATGAACAATAAAATACCTCAGGATCAAACCCGGCAACCGCCTTCTTTTTTTCCTCACTCAATTTCCTCGCCCTTCTCAAACTCCCCTCCTCCTTCACTTCCCTGTCAAAAAAAAACAAAACCAAAACACAATAAATTCACACTCACGTTAAAATCAATCACAACATAAACAAATAAAATAACTTACCCGGCTAAAAGAGTGATGTTCACACCGCGAAGTCCGATTTTGCAAGCAGGGGAAGACCAATTGGAGAAGCGAAAACTCAAGTGATCAACGGTGACTTCTTTAAATTTAAACCGAGAGGATACAGATTCATTATTGAGAGCAGAGACATCGAATTTTAACTTCTTTGCGGTCAATTCAGAGTTGATAAACCCTAATTGGAGTTCAATTTCCGGTTCTTCTTGCAACCACGGCCGCAATAATGACACCAGTCGCCGGTGAACGGCGTCGTGGAAGAACATAACGGCGGTGGTTTATAGTTAGTAGAGTGAAGTTTGGGTAAGGAATTTTTTAAGTTTTGTTGGCATTTTAATACGTGTCATGAGAATCAGGCACTGAATTTTATAGTGAAAAGAGTAGGAGCACACGTGTTATTGAATTTTTATTTGGAAAACCTCAATTTAACCCTTAACATAATACCTTATTATCAATTGCGTCCCCGATCGTTTATTTTTTTTTATCAATTTTATAATATAAGTAATTGACATTAGACAATTTTTCACCCCCTTTACCTATATATTGCCAGTGAAGGTTAAAATATCTTATCCAATTTTCACTTGTTAGTTAAAACAAACCAATTGAAAGCGTTTAGCTGTGAATCAAATAAAAAAAATAACTTGAAAAAAAAATACCTATAATTTTTTTTTATTTCACTTGTAAAAAGAATCTGGATGACTTGAAGTAAGAATACAAATAGACATCTCCTTTATTTGAAATCTTTTATCTTACCAACGCATTATAATTGTTTTTTTTTTTCAAATCTATGTTTTCGGATGAATTTTGATAATTTTTAATGTGAATGCATTAAAAAATTAAGAACAATAAACTAAATGTGCAGGGAAAATCTTTAGCCATGGCTCCAAAACTGACCCATCCCAATGAGCTTATCCTAGACACCTCTCAATCCGATTCATTTCTTGCCTCAAGTTTCAAATTGGATCAGGAGGGAATTAAGAGCATGTTTGGCTCTGCGGTTAAAACTGCGTTTCGTCAAAATTCAAATTTTTTTTTTTTGCTAAAATTGAGTCCGGTTTGTACTTTTTGGATCGTTTTGATGTGCTGATGTCAAAAATGATTTTTAAAAAATAAAAAAACATCATTGGCATGTATTTCGGCACGAAAAACTATTTGAAAAGCAACCGCAACCACACTACCAAACACGCTCTAACTTGGTTAACATGATAAGTATAAATACAACTTTATTAAAACCTAGTTTTATATTAAGGATAAAAAAAATTTCAAGATTATTTTAATCTTTTTTATATATATAATCAGATAATGATTTATTAAATCAACTAGATTTAATTCAGGTTAACTTTATTAAGTCTAAGATCTAAGTCATGTATCTAGTTGTGTTTAATAACTTTTTTAATCTAATTTTTATTTGATTATATAATAATAAAAATCAACATGTATAAGAAAGCTAGCAAATAAAATTTTTTAAAAAAATATTCATCATAAAAGGCCTTACAATAAAAAAAAGAGTGTTTTCTAATATTATAAAAATATAAACTTATTAAAAACAAAAGGGCAATTAAATGTTATTTAATCAAATAATATCAAAAAATATTGAATTGTCAAATAATTTTTTTTAAAATAAAAACACTACGAAAGACTGTAAAACAAAGCACTTTTCAATATAATTTAAAAAGTCTGTGATCATAGTAGAAATCAATTGAAAAATTAAAGGTATGTGACAGAAAAATCTCAATTTAATTTTTATTAATTTATTTTAATGAATTTAAATTAAAGATATAGAAAAACAATTTATCCTTATTTTTTAATATATTTTGAAAACAAAACTAGAAAAATCCAAAAAATATGTATTTTCAATATTTTTAGCTATTTTAATTATTTCGTTATTTTCTTAATTTTATTTAATTTTTGTGTGCCCAAATATCTTGAAAATCATAAATAAAAAAATACAAGATGCAAAAAAATAATACAAAGAATTGCTAGGGTGTGAAATTGGATTGATAGTTTAGTTTCATAGGTAAAATTGAGTTTGAGATTTTATAAATGATAATCAAGGTTTTAATTAAAAAGAAATTTTAAGAAAGAGCTTGATTTAATTTGATTTGGCTAAGAGTGAAAGAAATTTTAAGTTTAAGAATGATTTCAACACAAATAGCCAAATTAGAAATCAATGATGGGTTTAATTGAAGAAGAAAATCTAAATTAAAAGTTAGATTGATGGAAACCAAAGATGAATTTGCAACATGTTGATAAATCTGAAGGTCTAAATTGATTTAATTAGGGATGTAATTGAAAAGAAAATATGATTTAAGAAAAACTGAATGAAATTGGAAAGAATTCGAGATCCAAGGACTGTAATCGAGAATACGGAATGTTTGTCCGAAGTTTTATTTAAGTCCATTTCAATCCATTTAATTTAATTTAGTCCAATTAATTCATTTATCTCAATCCAATTAAGTCTAATTGAACTGATTTAATTCAATTTAGTCCTAAATTAATTCCAGAGATTGCAATCTTCCATAGCCAAATTCATGAGAAATTAAACCAAAAATCCCAGCATTAAATCCATATTTTAATCTCCCCAATCCCATATTTTCAGCCCAAAGCCTCAATTAAAGTCCCAAATTGATCTCTTCATATCAATTCCCACAATCTGGCATTAATTCACTTCCCAAACCCTAGCATTTCTCTCCTTCAAAAACCAACAGAGCCTCCCATTCATCAACACAGAGCGTTCATCATCCGCAGATATACCGGAAATTCCCCAGCCTCCGTCTTCAAACATGCCACACGAACACCAACAACTCCTTCCACAACCCCTCTCAACAAAGCCAACAGCCTTCCTCCCGTAACCATCACTGCGCGCGCGCGCGCGCACAACAAGCAGCCATCCCCGCCCAAAACCATTACCTTCCCTGTCAAAAACAAACTCAACAGCCATCTCTAATACATCAGTCCGCATCATATAATGTGGGGATGAGACAATCGAGTTTAAAGGAGTAAAAGGAGAGGAGCTAGTGACTTTGTTTTGCCAATTTAATTCACTCTCTTGCACGTCAAAAATGGCGATTATTATTATAAATAGCTAAAAAGTATCAGTATTTTATTGTAAACTGTGTTTTACTCTTTACTTTACTGTGCAATTCATAATAAAACACTAATTCTGTTGTTATTTGGTTTTTTTTTTTCACTTTTTACTTTTTATTTTTTTTCTTCATTTTTTCTTTGTTTTTGTTTAATGGATATTTTTTTAAATTTTTTTTGTTAATATTATCAAACTTTTATAACATGCATTCCAGGTTTAACAGGTTAACCCATATTTTTTTTCTGGTTTTATAGGTTAACCAATTTAATTATGGGTTAACCCGTTAATTTTTTTTTCTATGCAGCTATCAAACTTTCATGACGCGAATTCTTGGTTTGACGGGTTAACTTGGTTTGAGGGTTAACCAAATTAATTCAGATTATTTTTTTTTACTTTTTGCTTTTCTTTTTCTTTATTTTTTTCTTTGTTTTTTTTAATGGATATTTTAAAAATAAAAATTTTTAATAATGTTAAATTTTTTTCTATCTCAAACTTTTATAACACGCATTCCAGGTTTAATGGGTTAACTCAGATTTTTTTTTTGTTTTTATTTTTAATTAATTTTTTCATTTCCACAGTAAAACACTGATTCTTTAGGTTTTTTTTTTAAGTTGTCTTAGTTTTTTTAGATGTTTTTTGGGATTTTTTTTTGCTCTTCCTTTGTTTTTTTTTTAACAAAATTTTTTTGTTTAATTTTTTTATTTAGTTGTCAGACTTTCATGACACGTTTACTGGATTTAACGGGTTAACTTGGTTTGACAAGTTAAAATAGATTTTTTTTTTTGCTTTTTATTCTTTTTAATTAATTTTTTTCGTTTAGTTTAGTTTGTTAATGTTAAATTTCTTTCTATTTAGTTATTAGACTTTCATGACACATATCCCGAGTTTCACGGGTTAACCTGGTTTCACGGGTGAATCCAGTTAATTTCGGGATGACCCGTTAAGTTTTTTTATTATTATTTTCATAAATGTTTTTTTTTAATTTAGTTTGTTAATGTTAAATTTTTTTTTATTTAGTTATCAGACTTTCATGACACAGATCCTGGGTTTAACGGGTTAGCATGGTTTGACGAGTTAATCCAGATTTTTTTTCTTTTTAATTAATTTTTTTTTTGTTTAGTTTAGTTTGTTAATGTTCACTTTTTTTTTATTTAGTTACCAGACATTCATGACACGGATCCCAGGTTTAACGGGTTAACTTGGTTTGACGAGTTAACCTGAATTTTTTTAATTATTTTTTTTGTTTTGTTTAGTTTGTTAATGTTAAATTTCTTTTTATTTAGTATTTTTTTTCTTCTTAGAGGTTTTTTTTCTTTTTAAATAATTTTATTTATTAATATTAAATTTTTTTCTAAGTAGTTTTTGGCTGATGCTTTTAGTTTTTTTTTTTATGCATTTGACTGTGGACTGCACAGTGCAGTCCACAATGAAAAGGCTGATGCCTTTTGTTTTTTTAATTAATTTTTTTTGTTTAATTTAAATTGTTAATGTTAAATTTTTTTTCTATTTAGTTATCAAACTTTCATTACAAGGATTCCGAGTTTGATAGGTTAATCTGGTTTGATGAGTTAGCCCAGTTAATTCTGCGTTAACCCATTAATTTTTTTTTTTTTTTAATTATCAAACTTTCATGATGCGAATTCAAGGTATGACGGGTTAACCTGGTTTAAAGGGTTAACCCAATTAATTCATATATTTTTTTTCTTTTTTTTCATTAGTTTTTTTCTTCCTGTTGGTTTTTTTTTAACTAATATATTTAATTATCACATTTTTATGACACGACCTTGCAGCTAGACCTACGTCCAATGCTATTGGATCTGGTATTGTAGTCTAGATACTTTTATGTTAAGGGTTAACCCAAGTTTTAATGTTATTATTAATATTATAAACATTACTCTTGGATCTGGCGATGCAACCAAAACTGAGATTTTTGGGTATAACTTTACAAAAAAAAAAATCTAACACTTTTAGATCTTGGCTATTTTTTAAATGCAAAAAATAATTGATCTGCGGCATCGCGCGGGGCATGTAACTAGTATTCTCTATAATAAACAAAATATAAAACAAAAAATATAAAAAAAAACCTACGAAAATAAATGAGCGAAGCCCAAATCCCTTTAAGGCCCACTAAAATAATAATTGAGTTCAAAACCCAATTCCTCATCATCATCAATACGAGTTTAAATCTCAATTTTTTTATCATTTGTATGGGTCAAATGCCTATTCTTAATAACTTTGACAAAATTTTTCTTTTTAAGGGCAAATATTTTTTTTGACATGTCTATTCTTTTATAAGGGACTAATGTTAAAATATCACAAAAAAAGAAGAAAGAAAAGTCTCCTTTTTAGGAGACCAACGCCAATTTTTTTTGAATAACCTAAAATAAATAATAATAACTTTTTAGGGTTTTTTTTATGTGTTTAGTGACTGAAATAAGATAAATGATTGTAGTTTTTTTTAGATATAATGTGCTAGCAATGCCTAGTTTGGTGTATTAATGGGTTGCTTCCACTTTCTCTATTTAATTAAACAAATAATAATAATAATTTATGCAAACCTTGTGATTATGTGATGACGCAGTCTAAAATAAAATTAAAAATCAACCAAAAAAACCTAAATATCAGGTTTGAAACCCTGATCTAGAGGTGATTCTGTATCTAGGAACCAAAGGTATTGGAAAAAGAATTTGGAGTGAAAAATAATCTTGTACCTAAAAACCCAAAGTATATGAATAACACCATAAAACCAATTAATATTTGATAAGTTGGTATACGATATTTGATCCTGTAAAGAAAGGTCGTTTGCAACACGCAAAACAAAGGGAAAAAAATCTTATTTCTTCAAATCATCATAGGCGCTAAAACTTGCAACCATACACATAATCCCTCTAAATTATCTTAATGGACTTTTTATGAGTTGCAAGCCAAAAAACCCTATCTAGTAATCAACTATAACACTAGTGTAATATACTAAAACACATTCTAAAACAATGTATAATGAGCCAAAACAAATCTAATTTAGAATAAGTCCAAAGATAATAATATTTCAACACTAAAATAAATAAAAAACATCATAAAACAAATTCATCTTGCTTGAAATCCCTATGCATGGTTGAAACTTTCCATTCGTTTTTCTTAGAGGCTTTGTTGACACTTCATGCTCTAAATTAACTAGGGAACTTTGTATATAATTGCTGGAATTTTCTCTCTTAAATTATCTTTTCTTGGTCTTCTTGATGTGTTAGGAAATCCTGTAAAATAAAGAAAAAAACAACAACAAAATCCCAAGTATTCTGGTCACCACATACATTCCATAATAGATATATAATCTTTGCAAATAATAGATAATAGTTACTATTATAATTGTCTCATTGTTTGACATGGAATGGTTATAGAATAAGTCAATAGCTATCACACATGTTTTCAAAACCATTGAGTTGTATCGATTAAAATTCATAATTCACAATGAAATAATGTTTTTCTATTTTTCAGATATTTTTGACAGATTTAAGTTATAATTTCAAATATATTACTCTCTCTTATCTGGATGAATTAACAGGTCTACCACATATTATAAAAAAAATAGGAATGTCTACTTTACAACCTAGCTATAATTAATATATGCAGAATTTCTTTTATAGATGTATATATAGTCCAAATTAACAGCAGGCAAAGATTCACACAAATAAATTTTACCTTTATCAAATTCCAAATTCATATATAATGGTATTAAGACCTAAAAATCAGGTAAGTGAGATATGTTATAGGTGTATTTGGATGGTTATAAGCCTATCCATGGGTTCCGAGAGTTATTTTTTAACAAGTAAAGTTCATACGCATTTAACAAAATGAAATCTGCACTCCTGAAAAAATCTGAGCTAAATGAGCAATGTCAGCTAGCACAACCGCAAGCTCTTTCTACATGGACAAGCAAAAGAATCCAATTCACCATTTTTCTAATGCAAATATAATTAACAGCAGTACTCCAAATTTTTGTAAGGAAACTTGACAAGAGTTTAAATGGAAAACTCAATCATAACTCTAGATTTGATGGAATTATATCTCGAGGTTTCCAACACACACACACACATATATACATATGAACTTACTCATAATCCTTTGCATGTAAAACCTATTGCTCATACAATTTAGGGTTCATATTCGAGGGGATACTCTTGGCCAAGTTAATTAATATAGTTTATTTTGGTTTTATTTTCTTTGTTAAAACCTCTTCATTTTATGTTTTTATTTTTCCAACAATATAATAAAAAGTAAGGAGCTTTCCATTGTGTGTGTGATTGTATAATCAATAGCCCTATCTAGGGATAGGGCATGCGTTGCCTTTTAAAGATTTTTCCTCGCATATTCAACGACTATAGAGAAGAATTAAAGGGAGAAAATTAAACTGAAATATTTAATTACAAGTCAGATTCCAACAAAATGGCTAAACCACGAACTATGATTTAGTCTTTTAGACCAAGTCAAAGGTTAGATATATATGCCCTGTAGTTTACAAGATGAATCAACATCTTCTGTCTCTTTCTAGCTAGATCTTACAGGCACCCTTGTTTCAACACCACAAATTATCCCGAGCTCTCCGTTTTAGCACCCGGATGATAGATAACATGCAGTCCTAATTAAATTCATCATCCTTTTTTAAGTTTAGCACACCCTGGTGGTCGTCCTTATTAAGCTCCCAGGACTGTGATTTGCATAACTAAGCATGGGCTACATGGGGTTGGATTTATTTTGGTTTAATTAGTTTTACTATTTCAGGCTAATGAGATTAGCCTTTGGATCTATTACAGCAAAAATGATGTAAATCTGTTGGTTAAAAAAAAGGGTCTACCACAAGTTTTCATATCATCAACAGTGAGGAATAAACTGATAATACTGTCCTCTATAGCACCTTCTGTTTTCTCCTTGCTTTCGGTTTCCTCCATACCTGGTCATCCTCTCCATTCTTTACTTATTATATTGCTGTTCTTTCTTTACCTTGTGTAAAAATCAAAACATAAACTCTTCAATGTTAAAGAAAGGTTCGAAACGAGGGAGCTCATCAACAGGAAGGCGCACTTTTTATGAAGAGAATAGCTTGCATAAATTTAACAGAATCAAGAAAACTAATCTTCCTGCTGATAACGATGGTGACTTTTTCAATACAAGAAATAGCCAGGATCAGGTTGTAACTCCCTCCAACTCGAGTTCGCCTTATAATATTGTCTCTCCGGTGGAGAAGTCTCCATGGTCCTCTCAGAGGATCACCGACATTCCTTCTGAAGACAATGATGATAATTTCTCTCCTAATGTGCTAATGGGGTCATTAGTACGAGAAGAGGGTCATATTTATTCGTTGGCTGCATCCGGTGATCTCCTTTATACTGGTTCTGATAGCAAGAATATAAGGGTTTGGAAGAATCAGAAGGAGTTTCCAGGGTTTAAATCGAATAGTGGATTGGTTAAAGCAATTGTAATTTCTGGTGCAACGATATTTACAGGCCATCAAGATGGGAAAATACGGGTATGGAAGGTCTCGTCCAAGGATCCAAGTATTCATAAACGTGTAGGGACCTTACCAACTATGAGGGATTGCTTCAACAACTCGATGAAAACAAGTAATTATTTTGAAGTTAAACGCCACAAGAATGCGGTATGGTACAAACATGGCGATGCAATTTCATGTCTTAGCTTGAGCGAAGATAAGACATTTCTTTATTCATCATCATGGGACAAGACTTTTAAAGTTTGGAGAATATCCAATTCTAGATGCCTTGAATCAGTCATTTCTCACGATGATGCTGTTAATTCAATCGTTGCCGGAAACGATGGCCTAGTCTTTACGGGATCAGCGGATGGAACTGTCAAGGTTTGGAGGAGAGAATTACAAGGGACAGGAACCAAACATTTCTTTTCACAAACGTTGTTGAAACAAGAATGTGCCGTTACGGCAGTGGCGGTTAACCCTAATGCCACAGTTGTCTATTGTGGCTCATCGGACGGGCTTGTTAACTTCTGGGAACGTGAAAAACATATGTCTCATGGTGGTGTTTTAAGAGGTCATAAACTGGCCATTCTATGCTTAGTTACAGCAGGGAGCCTCCTGTTTAGCGGCTCAGCTGATATGGGAATATGTGTGTGGAGGAGAATGGGAAATGATCACGTATGTTTGTCATTGTTAGCAGGCCACAATGGACCTGTCAAGTGCTTGGCTGCAGAGAAAGATCACGAGTCCTCGCCGAACGAGAGGCGATGGATTTTGTACAGTGGCAGCCTTGACAAGTCTGTAAAGATGTGGAGAGTTTCTGAAAACGCACCTCCAATGGCATGGAGAGGCTGTGCTAGTAGTGCTCCTACCTCCATTCCAAGTTCACTGCCGGCAGCTACAAGCTTCCCAGCTCAGATCACCAGGAATATTAACGATATTCGCAATTAAAAAACAAGAAGACAAAAAAGAGGTTATGTATATGTGATTTGTTACCTTAAAAAATGAAATTGGAAATTTTCGATTCTTTCACCAATTCAGTTGTTTTTGCAGTCAGATCAAATAAAAATATTGATGAGTTCTTACGGATTGCTTTCCTTTATAATTAATTTATTTTATTTTATTTTAATCAGTGACAAGATCACGCTTACCTTTGCTTTAAGTATAATATAAGAACTTAAACATTTTCTCATAACCAATAACATCGTTTAGGAAAAGGAAAGAATACAGCAAAACATTGTCAATGAAAGCTACTGATGGAGACTCTGCCTCTGATTAATGAGTGGCTGTTCTTTCTTCTTCTTCTTCTTCTTTTCTTTTTTTATGAAAGTTTGATATATGATTGATGCATCAGAGGGATGCCTTTCAGAACCTGTGAGAAATGTGAACCAAACTAAATGGGTGAAGATTCCTTGCACCGAAAGCAATATTGTATTTGATGATGAGCTTTGATAGAATCTTTTGTTTCATTTGTTCTTTAATTGAAGTGCAAGAAACTTCTATATATGCCCAAGCTTCATATGGAATTATATTTATTTTTTTTAGTTATTTAATTTGTGGTTTGGATGGAGGATAATTTGATGAGATTCTATTTTTGTTTGTTTTTGTGTTTTAGAAATGTTTTTGAAAAAAATTAAAATTTTTTTTTTATTTAAATTAATATTTTTATGGTGTTTTTAGATTATTTTGATATACTGATTTTAAAAATAAAAAAAAAATATTATTTTAATATATATATATATATATAAGTGAAAAGTATTTTGAAAAATATCCGTAATTACGCTATCAAAATTATATTTCAAACAGAATTGAATAATTAATTAAGCTTTAATCACATACAGGAAAAAATTACATAGTGGTTATTTTTAAAAAATATATTAAAATATTTTTATTTTTTAAAATTTCATTTTAATATTAATAAACTAAAACAATATAAAAATAAAAAAATATATTAATTTAGCGGGCCGGGGGGGATCAAAGTTCGACGAAACGGCTAAGAATCACAATGATTTTTTTTTTTCCTTGTTTTTGATAAAAAGAATCACAATAATCTTAAAAGGGCAATGGCATGCAAAATACACAGGAGTCCTTTTTTAGACCAGGTCAAATACATGCTGCTTCATTTATTTGTATGGTCCATATTTATTGGCAGATAGATAAAGTTCTCAGCTAAGGTCACAATGATGTGAAATTTTGCTTTTTTTAAAAATGAAGATTTTGGCATTATTAAGCATAATTAAAAGAATGTACAAACAGTTTGCTATGGGTTTTAATTGTTCTTCAGAATTATCAATATGCTGAGCTTAATACTTAATACTCGTACTTATAAAGGATTGATTTGATTACTATAATAAATATAAGAGTAAGAGGTTAGCTTAACCATAGGATATAAACGAGCTCTATTTTAATTAAATTATAAGAATTGAATATGTGATTTTTTTAATTAATATGGATGCTCAAATTAGCTTGTATGTATTTTAATTAATTTAATAAATCCTAAAATTAATGATTGTGAAAGTTTTTAGTGTCTTAAAATTTATTAAACTTAAATTGATAATTTTTAAAAATTAAATTTAAAATTTAATTAATTAAGATGTATTATAAACTCTTATTATAAATACTAGAAGATGGCTATTAATAAATAAAAGCTTTTGATATATAAAAAAATCAGGCTATTTTTTAGCATGATCAGTTTTAAATACGAGTTAATCCCCTTTTTTAAAAAATCTTCTTATTTATGTACAATGTAACACTGTAATTATATAGCACACAATAAGCTACTTAAATCACTCATAAACTATAAATTATTAAAATCTAAAAATAATTAAGCTACATCAATTTATTAAATTGAATCCTTAATTTAATTTTCAAAATATTTTTATTTGTTGTCTAACATATTTTTTACTTTTTAAACCAACACTAATAATATTAAAAATATATAAGTTTTATTAAAAAATAACTCATAAGTTTTTATTCATGTCTGTATTGTTGATTTAAATTCAAGTCGCATATAAAAGAGAATTATAATTTGTCATCTCACGCACAACTATCTTCTCTTCCATAAGATATGATGCATGTAGACATGTGATAGTTGAATTGTTAATGATGGTTTTTTTTTTCTTTTCCTCTCTCTTTCTTTCCTTCTTGATAGCTAAAGTACATTATTATTTTTGTTGTTGTTTGATTTTTAATTTCAGTTCTTATTCTTTTAATTTTTTAATTTTTTTTATTTTTTTTATAAAAGTTTTTTTTTTCAATTCAATCTTTCAATTATAATTTCTCATATATTTTATTTTTCATTTCAATTCTCATTCTTTTAATTTTTTATTTCATTCTTATTGATTTTATAGTTTCAGTTCTCATTTTTTTTTATTTTTAATTTTATTTTTATTTATTTTATAGATGTTTTTTTTTAATTTAGTCCTTCAATTCTAATTTGTGTAAATGATTTTTTTTTATTCAGTCTTTCTACTTTTGATTTTTTATTTTTTTTCTTGGCTCTTTTTTTAAAATTTTTAATTTTATCATTCAAATCAAATTTATGAATTTTTTTCAACAATAATAATATTTATTTCAGTTTGGTCCATTTTCTTTTGATTTCTATTTGTTTCGTTTGTTATTTTGTCAAAGTTTTTATAGTTTTTAATTTTATCATTAAAATCACATTTATAATTTTGTTATTTCAGCAACACCACTACCACCACCACTAATAATAGCTATAACTTTTAATTTTATCATTCAAATCTAAATTTATGAATTTATTTCAATAGTAATAATATTTATTTCACTTTAGTTTTTTTATGTTTTTTATTTGTTTCATTTGTTTTTTATTAAAGTTTTTATGATTTTTAATTTTATTATTCAAATCAAGTTTATAATTTTTGTTATTCCAACAACAACAACAATAGTTATAACTTTTAATTTTATGATTCAAATTAAATTCATAATTATTATTTTTATAATAATAATATTTATTTTAGTTTAATTTTTTTTCTTTTGATTTTTAATTTGTTTTCTTTGTTTTTTTATCAGAGCTTAAGGAATCAGTTCAAACGCAGGGTTACTTTGGATATATATATTTTTAAATTTGATTTCAATTAAAACTTCACGTGTATTAATGAAGAACATAAAAATAAATAAAAATAAAAATAAAATATCTAGGAATAAATATTTGGGTCAGAAAGATCCCAAAGCAGGCGGCTCAGTGAAAGAGTTGGAGAAAAAGGGTGCGCAAACCCCGTGCGATTCAACTTGGTCTCCATAACATAGCCATCGCTCTCCTACCTACCCTGCTAGTCTACCCTCTACAAAAAGTAAAAAAAAAAAAAAACACATTCCCAAGCAGGAAACTGAAAAAAACAGTAGCAGTAGCAATCACATACCCACCACAGCACAATATTCTCTCTTCTGGGACCTCTTTTATTGCGGTGGTGTGTGAAAATGTTTTTTTTCTAGTTTTTTAGATGGTTTAATAAGCTTGGAAAATATTTTTACCACCATTGCCGCAATGCAAACCAGCTCTTCAAGCGTTGGTGGTGGTGGTCCCATGCATGGCCCTACCAAACCCTACATTTATCCCCCGATTCCACCACCACGATGTAAAAGACAAAAGTTTGTGTCCCCCACCACCACCCTCTCCTTTCTTCCAATAACACAAGAAACCAGATGCCCCCCTTGCCCTTGTTAATGGTAATAATAACACATCCACACCTTGTTATAGCCTTTCCTTCATACATGCACATGGCGAATAATAATAATGAATGAGCTTACAGTGTCATTAAACCAAAGCATCTTCTTCTCTTCATTTCTTTGAGTTCTTATTGCCCTGTCTTTGCCTGGTTTTCTTCCTTCACTTCTCGAACGCATCTTCCTTCTACCCAAACACCCTCTTCCCTTTTCCACTTCTCCCAAAAACCTTTGTCCTCTTCTCCTAGCCTCCAATCTTGAAACCCAAATTTCCCTTTCCATCATCTCTTCAATTTCCCTCTTCTCACAAGCAAACTCATTATTCACCCACTTTCCCTTTTCCCTCGTCTTTTTTTCATCTTTTCCTTCCCATCAACTCAATAGCCCACACTTTTCCTTACCGCTCACTTTATTCCTCAAAAACCAACAACCCAAACTTAAACCAAAACCAAAAACATGTTTCCTCTTCTTGTTTTTGAAGTTAAGGTTAGGGTTTCAATTTGATCTACAAATTTACGAAAATGCCACCAGTCACTGAAGATGGAGTTCAATACTCGTTCGCTCTTGAATACACCGGTCCTCCGGTGGGTTACGACATCCCACGCGCCGTCCCAATCAACGTCAACAAAATCCCTGTCGCCGCGGTAGTTTCTCACATTAATTTCCCACGGAAGATCACCTTACCTGTAGTAAAGCCCCTTTTACCCTCATCTGATACCAGTAAAAACCCAAATTCTGTTATTACCGGTAAAATCCCAGGTAAGGATTGTGGATCTGAAGAGGGAGTTATAACTGTTTCGCCAACTTCAGTTATAGAGAGAGCTGCTGATTGTAATTTGCAAGAGAGTGTGTTTTCTGGTGAGTTAAGTAGTTCAGGTTTGTTAAATGATGGTGCTAGGAGTTCAAGTACCATAGAGTTTTCTGATAGTTTTGATGATAAATCTCGTGATGAAAGTTTGTTAAAATTGAGGGTTTCTAATGAATTGTCATCGAATCGAGATTGGGAGTCAAATGAGTCTGTATTAAGCAGTGTTGATGTTGATGATGAGTACCCATCTTCGCGTGTTTCTAGCGTTAAGGTTTCTAATAATGAGGTGAATGGTGAGGGTAGAAAAGCCCCAGTTGTTACTTTTCGCGATATTGAATCGGATGATGGTGTTGGTGGTGATGATACTAGTGATATTGATGATGGGTTTGAAGGGAATGAAGATTTTTTGGAGGAGGAGGATAGGGTTATTCGGGTTAAACGAGAGGCAAGAAGTAAAGGGAAGAAAGGGAGTTGTTATAGGTGTTTTAAGGGGAATAGGTTCACGGAGAAGGAAGTTTGTCTTGTTTGTGATGCGAAATATTGTAGTAATTGTGTGCTTAGAGCGATGGGATCGATGCCAGAAGGGAGAAAGTGTGTTACTTGTATTGGATTTCCAATTGATGAACCGAAGCGTGGGAGTTTAGGGAAGTGTTCGAGAATGCTCAAGAGGTTGTTGAATGATTTGGAGGTTAGACAGGTAATGAAGGCGGAGAAGTTGTGCGAAGCTAATCAGTTGCCTCCAGAGTATGTTTATGTGAATGGAGAACCTCTTCGTCATGAGGAGTTGGTTATTTTGCAGACCTGTTTGAACCCGCCTAAGAAGATGAAACCTGGAAACTATTGGTATGATAAAGTGTCTGGTCTCTGGGGAAAGGTGAATATATTGTATTACTTTCAGTGATTATGTTCTTGTAATAATATGATGTGGCTTGTTTCTTTGTTTTGGAGTTTGATGGTTGTTTCAAAATTTTAATTTAACAGGAAGGGCAGAAGCCTTCCCAGGTTATAAGTCCTCATTTGAATGTTGGGGGTCCAATTAAGGCAAATGCAAGCAGTGGAAACACGCAGGTTTTCATGAATGGCCGGGAGATCACAAAAGTAGAGCTTAGGATGTTGCAGGTTGAGTCTTTACACATGCTCTTTTCTTTGTTTGTTTTGAAGATTTAATGTGAAGGGTTTAGTATTAAGACCATTTTGTTGAATTGCAGCTGGCAGGAGTTCAATGTGCTGGCAACCCTCATTTTTGGGTGAACGAGGACGGATCATACCAAGAAGAAGGACAGAAGAACACTAAAGGTTACATTTGGGGCAAGGTATGCTCTACATGGAAACCTCATCGCTGCTTGAATGTTCTGTTTCTGCATTTATATATGCACATGGGAATTTATTTGTTTCTGTGTTACTTAACAGGCGGGAATGAAGCTTGTTTGTGCGTTCTTATCACTGCCTGTTCCTTCTAAACCTTCAAATTCTTGTGGAGAACTAGTTAACAGTCTGATTAGCAGAAGCGTCCCAGACTACCTTGAGCAGAGAACACTTCTGAAGCTGCTTTTAGTTGGATACAGTGGATCTGGAACAAGTACTATCTTTAAGCAGGTAGTTTCTCAATTGGTGAATTTCACCTCTAAATTTGTTTATGTTAAGGATTACCAGTCTATGCTTAGTGGCATATGGTCATTGTCTTGTTTTCCAACTACGGAAGTTAATGAGGTTTTCCTGTCATTACTTTGTGTTGTATGGTTATGGTCTCTTTTTCTATCTAAGAACATCCAAGTGATGTTTCAAAAGGTACATAGGTGTTATTATGCTAATGCATTTATTTGATCATTAAATTTAGTTGGAGAACCTTGGATGGTAAAGTAGGAACCATCAACAGTGTTCAAGCTATTTGCTATTCTCAAGCAACTGTGAAATCAAACATTCCCTCTGTTCCAAATTAAATTTCCAAATTTGATTTGCTCAAAATTTTAACTTTTAGTAAAAGTGGGTCCCAATTATATTTCTTTATGCCGTTATCATTGAAAAGTAGTGGAAAGCATATTCCATAATGAGACAATGCTATTTAATAAAGGATAAAGTGGGAAAATGGAGTGTAAAATATGTTTATTTTAAGAAAGCATTAGTTTTCCAATCTAACCCTAGACACTATGCTTAAAGCAGTTTAAATGGTAAGCCAAAGTTCAACTTTGAAACATAGTCAAACCATCAACAAAAGCAATTTATTTGGATTAAAAATGAGTTAAAAATAGGTGTAACACTACTAGAACAATGAAAAGGCCCACTCATTCTGGTGGTCTTGTGGGTTTTGTGCCATTACAATGTTTGTCATTGCTTGTATTGGACTGGTTAAAACATCTGACTACTCTTGGAGGGAGTGCTTGTATGTGAACCTTGTTCTGCAAGCTTTTTACTTTTAGTATGCATTGATCTGTGTACCTGTATGCTTACTCAGTTTCTCTAATGTGGCCCTTGAAATTATCGGGGCCATCCCTTATCCTGCAAAGCATGGCTATAAAAGCAATGCTAGACAATGCTGTCCAAAATTAGCATACTTAATTTTAATTCAATGCTTTTTTCAGGCAAAGATTCTTTATAAACCTGTCCCTTTTAATGAAGATGAGCGTGAAAACATTAAATTGACAATCCAGAGTAATGTGTACGGTTATCTTGGTATACTTCTCGAGGGCCGTGACCGTTTCGAAGAGGAAAGTTTAGCTGCAATGAAGAAAGAGAGATCTACTGATGAAACAGAAGCTATTGGTATGTTGAGTCTCTCTATTCTCTTTATCTTCTCAACTCTCATTTTTTCTTTGTTCTTGGTATTGTTTTTGAAGAATGACCTCATGTTTTACTAACTCGTGTGTGGACATGCATAAAGAGGAACAAAAAAGCAATGCCCATGGATGCATATAACATGTATAGATGAACACCATTAGAACTAAAAGTGTATAGAAATCCTTACCCCAAGTTCTTTCTGAGATTTTTGCTATGAACTTAGCTTTGGGTAGAACAAGGGTTGTGGCTTCACATTTGTAATTTCCAACACTCTCTCTTGTTGTATGGGAATACACCAGATTCTAACTTACTCTTGTGTCCAAGTAGTGTATCGGAGATAAGGAAACAGATTTAAGGTTGGAACTGGGATGGGCCAAAGAATGTTCCATCTTCAAGATGTGATTAGATAAGTGCTTTTTAATATTGATGAATAACATGCTGTTTCAGAACGCGTTGAATCCACTCACTTACAATGTAGAAGTAGGTGTGTGACAGCTGATTGATTTACATTTACTTTAAAATTCTTCACGGGCTTATATTCTGTAAGTGCCTGAAAGAAAATGTTTTGTGCTAACAGGCAGTACCAGTAACACCAAAAACCAAACTATCTATTCAATTGGTCCAAGGCTGAAAGCATTCTCGGACTGGCTTCTGAAGACCATGGTTTCAGGTAATTTGGAAGCCATTTTTCCTGCTGCTACTCGTGAATATGCACCATTAGTTGAAGAGTTGTGGAAGGATGCAGCTGTTCAGGCCACTTACAAGCGGAGAAATGAACTGGAAATGCTACCTAGTGTGTCAAGTTATTTCTTGGAGCGGGTAAGATCTTTTGTCAGGTTCATTTGCTCGGTCAAAATTTGTTAAATTATACAAGGGTTGTATACATGCTTCTCACCAATAACAATACCTGATTTATGGTTGCAATGGAATTCCTCAGCTTCTATAGGCTGAGCAATAGTAATGTTTAAGCTTACCACTGGGTCGATTAGGGGTTTATAGACCATTTTGTTTCATCTTATTGTGCTCTTGCCAAACATATTAGATGATAACTGTAACCGCAGTTTCTTTGTTATTGTTACTAAAATTATTCTCCACAGGCTGTTGATATATTGAGAACAGACTATGAGCCCTCAGATTTGGATATCCTATATGCTGAGGGTGTTACCTCATCAAATGGGCTTGCTTGTTTGGACTTCTCATATCCCCAGTCAGCATCTGATGATAAATACGACACTGAAGACCTGCATGACGCTTTACTTAGGTAGGAGCCATGGTTTATTATAGATATGCCTTAAAATTTTAGATGGTTTAAATTTCAGATGGTTTAAGCTCTGGCCTTTGTTATGAACAGCTTGTAAGCAATCACTGCTGCTTCTGTGCTATTTGCTCAATCTCTGGCATGGCTCGTCTAATTCTTCTATCTCATCACATCTCATCACTCAGGAACATTATTAAATTTGTAGTCATTTGAAGTGGTATCTTTTTATTGTTGACAGTTTTTCCACTTCTCTTTGGTCGCCAGGTATCAACTAATTAGTGTACATGCACGGGGGCTTGGAGAGAACTGCAAGTGGCTAGAGATGTTCGAAGATGTTGGGATGGTCATTTTTTGTGTTGCCATGACTGACTATGATCAGTTTACAGTTGATGGGAATGGCACGTCTACTAACAATATGATGCTGAGCAGGAAATTCTTTGAGAGCATTGTCACACATCCAACATTTGAGCAGATGGATTTCCTTTTGATACTAAACAAATTTGATCTGTTTGAGGAGAAGATTGAGCGAGTACCATTGACTCGGTGTGACTGGTTTGATGATTTTCATCCAGTGATCAGTCGCTATCGTTCCAACAGCAACAGCAACAGCAACAGCAACAGCATTAATACTAGCCCCTCACTTGGTCAGCTGGGTGCACACTACATGGCAGTCAAGTTCAAGAGGCTCTACTCTTCACTCACTGGAAGGAAGTTGTATGCTTCTGTGGTCAAGGGACTTGAACCTGATAGTGTTGACGCAGCTCTTAAATATGCAAAGGAGATTTTGAAGTGGGATGAAGAAAAGCCCAACTTCAGTCTCAGTGAGTATTCAATGTATAGCACTGAAGCAAGCTCCTATTCCCCCTGATCAGTAAAGCAAGAAACACTTGTACATGGATCTTGGCTCTAAACAGCAGTTCTCATTGCCACTGTACATATAAGGGCACAGAAATTAACGAGAAGTTTTACTTGCGTGAGCTATTGCAGCTATAAGATTGTTAAGCCAGCCTTTAGGTTTATCTCGATTTTCTGCAGCAAAAAATTTATTTCCGAGATTATCAGCACAGAAGTTAGGATGAAACACTTGTTTTCCTCGTCACACTGAAGGAATCGCATGATGTTGGTTTTCTACCTTGCGTGTAGTTATTTCCACACCTGAACAGAATCGAATATTCATTTGTAATATAAGATGATATTACAAGATCTTCCGTATGCCTTCTTTCTACGCGCACCAATTTTCGTTGTCTCTATTTTGTGAAATGAAGTCCCTTGATAAGGATGAACGCAGGCATGTGTGATGGTTTGCATTTGCATATGCTTGTTCAATGAGAGTAAAGACAAATAGTTACTAGGAAAAGAGAGAGCAAGAGAAACTGAAAATAATTATTTTCATGCTTATATGAAAATTATAAATTCATTTTCTCTCTTCCGTTGTCTATTTCTCCATTTAACTGGCGGAGGCAGGTGGATTTGTAGCAGCCTTATTACATGAGCCCTCAGACGTCATACCGCACGTACCAGATTTGAGGTGTAAAAAATCATACATGTCCAGTTGATCTTCCTGACAGTGACAGGCTTATAAGATTTACATTTAATAAGTTGCTGGATAATCAGATAGAATCAGAATCGGGTATATTAAATTTATATTGCAGATTCAATACTCAAAAGAATGTTGAAGGCTACCAAAAGCCCCAGGCACCCTACCCTACTGTATAGAATCATCCACCTGTTTTTGGCGTGCATGTTTGTATACATAGATATTCGATACTCCTGAGAAGCAACTCAGAGAGACAACAGAAACAACTTGTCCCCCTTTTCAAACAATTTTATCCCCAAAACTCTTTGATGATGTATCAGAGAGCCACCCACAATATTAAAGGAGTATACCCAATCTTCCACGTTCAATCATCTACAAAACTGTATCTAGCCTGCTCTTCTGTGCTGAGCAATATGTGTTTTAGAGCCCAACCCAGAGATCCCATTTGATCATTCAAAGTGGACAAATCCCTTTTTGCAGATTGCTTGCTATCATCGATCAATTTAAACCACTCCTTGAAAACCAAGTCCGAGGCATCTTTATCCTCCACAGCCGTCTCCCACACGCTGCTGAAAAGCAGGGCCTTCCGAATGTAGCATGCCTATAATAACAAGTGTAAAAGGCATTTTACATCATTAACGTGAAAAAAGTAGGAACACTGCCAGATTCTCCTATCAACATGCATACCGTAATGATGTGATGAAAATTATAATGCATGCATCATACGTAATGGTTATTTTACAAGTTCCTTTTACCTGCAACAAACCCATAATAACATCTGCAGTACCAGAACCCTCCCGTAGGCAAAGTAGGATACCTCGCTAGAAATTCATCAGAGAAAAGAACGAGTGAGACAAGCATGTTAAGAGGAGCGGCTGTATAATTGTATGAAAATGCAAGGAAAAAGATTCTGATGGCTATACTGGCTTAATTCTTGTCCATTCTCTGCAAGAGCTCTCCATGCATACGAAATAATAATCCTCGCTAGTTAAAGACTGCATTGCCATCATTGACAACTTCGGTATCTCACTGTTGGTATTTAAGCACCCTATTCTAATGGGCCACAATTCTTTGTCTGTTAAAGAAACCAATAATTAGCTCAAGTTGCATCATACATAACACCTAACATCAAAGCACTAAAAAACACTAAAACCTGAGAAGAAAAGACCCACTTTTGGTCCATAGAAAATCAATTCCTTCCTCTTTACTCACTTCTGCAGGTGAAGGAACATGCCCGAAATCAATCCATGAATTTAGAATGATTTCAAGCCTATCCTGAAAAGAGAAAGGAAAAGTTGAGAGGTTGAACAGTGAGCTCGTACTTTGAGGAAATCCCTCTATCTATAAAATGAGGACAAGCAGTACTAGAGCATATATGCTGTAGAGATGATATTCATTTTTACAAAAGCAAATTTGATCCATGGATGAGCTGGGACTTCAGCTGGTTTGAAATAAGTGATGGATTAATATTAAAGTTCAATCAAGATACTTTCAACATAATTCCAAAAGTCAATAAAACAGAACAAATTTCTAATAGTTAAGAAACAAGGAGAGCACAATCTTATTATATTGTCTGGGCACAGATAACAAAACAGCCATGAGACATCTAAAATGTGATATCTCTGGAATTTGAATACAGGCTTTGTTTCATTCAGGAGTGGTTCAATAAACAGAATCGATAATAAACCAGCATGCACATAGCAACAGAAAGAGTTTTTTGCATGAGAAAAGAAAACTGAAAATCTCAAAATCTGCTAATGAGCAAATCTTGTTCTTCAACGGTCTCAAATGTAAAAGCAGATAAATTATGCTAGCCCATACACACCTTAGTTAGTGTTTGTAGATGGACATGCTGGAGTCCTTGATATATTCCAAAAAGGTCAATAGCTGAAAAAATGGGGTAAACAGAGAAAGGTAAACCTGCAAGCAATCTTGCATTTGACAACAAGTCAGAAATATACAATGGCATAAATCAACACAATGAATTCAGTTAGCACATTAAGGATAGGTCCAAATGGTAGAAAACATTATTTCTTCAAAAGGGAAGGTTTAAGTGTTATTCGATTAAGATCAATTTAAAATAACTTTTCAGCATCAGAATATGATGAGAACCAGAGGTACATGTAACTTTGAAACAGGAGCATATGTATAAAGTGGGGAGTAAAAACATGTATAAGCATCAGACATGTCTCAGCTGATTGAATGTCACTAAAATACAAAAAAGTTTAGTACTGGGAGGAAACTATATTTTTATTGATAAACCTACAAAAACAGAAGAACATTGTAGGGAAAGGAGAAAACCTTTGGTTGTTTTTGAACAACATATTCAGAAGTGCAGCAAGCATGAGACCAAGGTTATCAAAGCAAACTGTTTGTATCTGAAACCCATACCACAGGTCAGGATATGTTCACAAGGAAAAAGAATAAAATTCTGTATGAAAGACATAGCAGCCATGCTAGGAAAAATTATAACCTGTGCTTTGGCAGAAACTTCACCAATATTATCTGCTATTGCAAAGCTTCTATGAACAGCAGACTGCGTATTAGAGAGACCCATTACATCAAAAAACCATAACATCTAGAAGTGCTTTGTAAAATTGCAGTCCCTAAGAATAATGATGAAGTGGGTGTAGCATGCTTCCATTTACCACATATGAGGGCAATGATGGTGGGGGCTCACAACTTATTTTGAGCCACTAAATTTACTTATATTAGAATCGTGTTGTTTATGTGCTTCACTGTTTGAGTATGAATGCCACCTAGAACTGGCACTGCAATGATTACAGACCATGTTCTATGATGAAGCTAATGTTTAGCAAGTAACAGCAAAAGGTAACTAGACAAAAAAGAACAATCAAAAAGGAAAAAAAAAATCAACAGGCTGTTGGAGGGGAAATTGTTAAAACAATAAACTTGTAAACACCGGCACAAAGTAGTGAAAGTAAGATACTATTATAGGCATATATTATTCATGGATGCTTCTTTGTCCTCAACAAACAAAATTTAACTAACATTATATTCTCCAAAAAAAAAAAGAGCTAATTTACATCAGCATATCATGAATGCTGATGCTGAAACCATTCTTCATACTAGAATTGAAAACTAGGACAGTTCATGTAATAGAAAGGAGAATAACAGTTAAGGGCAAATCCTTACACCAGTTGCCAGGTAGCATGCAAGGCTTATTTGTTTAGCAATGTTGGCTAGAGTTGCAAGAAGCAAGAAATACTGAGGAAATGTGGGAGTCAGCAGCTCAACTCCAATGCTCAAACTGAACAGAACCGATGTCGTGAACCTAACTCTCTGCAAAAGAAAAAACACCATAACAGAACACATTAAGTATAGTGAAGGCTCTAACAACACCAAAATACAGTGTTTGTAACTGCAAGACTTTTAAACATCACCAAAAGCAAATAAGTGAAAAAAGCTTCAAACCTACAAATCAGAACTTCTAATGGAGGCAGAAATTATACCTTCAAATTAGTATCAAATGCAGATGCTAAGCTAGCAGTGTAAATACATCTGCTTAGCCGTCCAAGTCCATCCTTCAACACCCAGTTAAGAGCTGCTGCCGATGGGAGTGAACGAGAATACCCAATGCCTATAGCTCGAAACATTGCCTAATATAAAAAATCCCATTCTCACAAAATAAGCATTCAAGTAAGCCAGAATTTCCTTTCCAAAGAACAAATAAATCCCATTTCTTTCTAATCATCTCTGCTTGTTTATCCAGTTTTTAAGTCTTATCAATTAATACAGCAATTTTAATGGGTTCAATTTAAAATCACCAAACAATTAAAGCAACAACCTTCACATTTAAAACCATAACCATAAACTATCCACGCTCAATTCAAGCTTATACTACCTAGAAAAACAGCAGCCACCCTCAAAACTTCAAAACCAAACGAGCCAAAAAAAAATAAAATCTCTTAGGCATAATACATACCTGAGTTGCAAGAACTTGCAAAGCAGAGCTAAAAACTCTATGCAAAAACTTCCACTTAACATACCCCATATAATTCTCAGGTACTTGTTTAGGTATAAAAAAATCCTTAATACCAAAACCTGAAACCCGAACCAATTTACGAAACGCATCTTCAAAATCCAAAGAAAAGGACCCTGCACCCCCATCAAGACTGACTAACTTCAAGCTATTCCCTTCATATATATACCTCGAAACCCGACCCGACTGCCTAATGACAACCGGCAACCTCAGCACTGAATTGGGTTCAGACCCGGGTGGACCCGGAACCTTGTCAAGGCCTTCTTCAGGTTCATAATTAATGGAAGTTCTCAGGGAATTGGTTAAAGGTAGGATTTTTGGAGAGGTTATGAATTTTCTTGAAGTGGGTTTTTGAGATTTCCATTGAAAGTTGAGTTGATGATAATTTATGGCTGCGTTTAACGTGGATTGCATTAAAAAGAAAAAAAAAATTGAACTTTTGTTTTATGGTTAACAAAAAGATTGGAACTTTAGAAGAAACAGAGATAAGCTGAGAATTCTGCAATTATTTTCTCGTCATATTTTAAAAAAATTGGTTACTTGTTGGGTTTTTGATACGGGGAGGGAGGAGGGAGGGATGGGAGGGAGCAACAATGGAGGGAGGGTTTTAGGACAGTGAGAAGAGAAGAGGTTTTGGTGCGTGCGGCTGCTAAATAAGAGGACTTTACTTCTCCGTCTCCTCTTGGCCTTTTCTTTTCTGTTATACACGATGTCGTTTTCGGTTTACAAGTACTACATGCTTCATGATTCTGTGAACGTAGAATAGAATGCTGGAGCGTGTTTATTTATTGTAACAGCTCTCTTTTTTAGAATAAAATAAATTTTTTTATTCATTGAATTATATACTATGGTAGGTTATTCCGTGTTGTGAGATAAAATAATATTTAATAACTAGTTACTGTATTATACTTATCTATGTTTAAAATAATTAAATGATATTTGATTAAATTTTATTGTTGTGCTTTTATATAAAAAATGATAAATATGAACGGCCGCATAGTAAAAATATTTTATTTATATTAAATTACTTATAACACTTACAACTTACATGACATGTGTTTATATTTTTTACTGGAGTAATTCTTAAATTCAAAAAATTAAATATGATGGTAATATATATAGATACATCATTTCAATAAAAGCAGTGTGTGTGTATATATATAAATACAATTTTTTAAAACAATAATAACTTTATATATTATCAAAAAATTAACAAATAAAAATAAAAATACCCACAGCCAAACTTTTATTGGTAATTGCGGTTAAATTTATCAATGAAATAGTTCATTGCCATGTTCCTTTGTAATCCACCTACGAAAAGTTTCCATCTGTTTATACCAATGAAATTATAGTTAGAAAACAAAATAATAATAATAAAAAAAACAAATAGATAACATGACATGTTATTTTTACATATGATATTACCGATAAAATAATCTGTCGGTAATATCTATCTATAAATCTGTCAGTAATATTTAAGTTATAATCTGACGAGTGACTTTCACTTTCCTCTCTTATTTTTTATTTTTCATCCATTTTTCTTTGCAAAAATAAATAACAACAAACATTTTATTTTATCATAAATCAAACTCTTATCATCATAAATCTGACAACCCTAACACTTAGTTTATCAGTATCATTGTTATATTTTTGTTTTTTAAAATTCCCTACATCAAGTAAGCAAAATTATTTATTTTTTGCTTGAACTTAATTTTTAAATGTTAATTTTTATTGTATTTTTTATTATTATATATAGTTTGTTTATGTTTTTATTAGTTTTATAATCTTTTTTCATAGAAATTTGTTGTATGAATGTATGATTTGTAAATGTTAGAGTTTGTTTGAGATTTTAAAATATTATATTTGTTTGTAATTTGATGAGATTGATTTTGATTTTATAATTTAAATATTTTGTAATGAAATAAATAATGATAACTTGTTTTTATTATACTAATCACTGTTATTGTCAATTAATCACAAGAATAGAAAAAGTAGAAATGATCACTTGTTTTTATTAAAAGAATGGAAAGGAATGTTATATTGTTTCGTATCATTAGATGAAGAATTATATGATACGGTATCGGCAATGCAATGACATTATATTTAATTTTCATTTAGGTAAATAAATTTCGATAGTTTTGGTGTCAATCATTTGGTCTTTTTTCCTCATAAGAAACTGATCAGATGCATTAACAGTAATGAGACCTGAGAGTTTACACATGAAGCAGCAGAGCTCGCAATAAAATTAAGATAATCTCTTCTACTCAAATCTATTCATGGTCGATTACTCACAGAGAGAACCTAGCTGAAGAGAGAGGAACCTGGTAACCTTAAAGAAGATCTGGGTAGAGAAAGTGTGTCTTCTACTTCCAGCCACGCGTGTTTGCTCTGAGGTTTCTATATTTGATTTAGCTTCAAAAACTCATGAAGTGGAGGTTGCCAAACCATTGCATGGTCTGGCTTTACTGAGTTACATTTTCCTTCCTAAACTCATATTAAGCCACTTCATAGCTTCTTAAAGGCAAAAATTGTCTTCATTGTTCTGATCCTCAAATTAACCTGGAGGTTGTAAGAACTTTCTCCAGGTTCGGCCAGATCTGTTCCATATTTCTGTTGTTCTACCAGCCCAAATCTGAAGATCATCTTGTCCCCTCCTGGAAACGAAAAGAGTCTTTGCTAGATCAGAAAAAATTGGTCCACTTAAGCCACATCTTCTACTGAGGTATGTGCTTGCTTGTTTCTTAGCAAAGCTTAGCTTTGTTTTATAGGGTGAGCAGAAAACACACGATCTGTTTCAGGCACTGCATTCTTCTTATACCCAATTCATCTATAAATAATTACCTGGATCCATTATTTCACTACTTTGCTTGTTCTGATCATTCTACTTTGATGAAAACAGTGCTTGTGTAAGTAAATGTCAACAACCCATCTTTATCTAATAACTTAAACAGTTAAGTAAGGTTCCAGGATATGAGTTATACTATTCTCTAACACACCCCCTCAAGTAAAAGCCTTTTAGGCTTGAAACTTGCACAGACTCATCTTACCATGTGTTTAATTTTTATAAATAAATGGGGACGGTGAGATTTAAACTCGTGACCGTTTGATCATTAAGGCTCTGATACCATGTCAAAGAATCATCTTAACCAAATAGCTTAAGCTGTTAGGTGAGGTTCGAGAATATAATTTATACTATTCTCTACCAGTAAACATGTACTAATTCTGTTATGAATTGAAGAAATGAAGCAAAGGTGAAAAATGTCAGAAAAACAAAGGTATTGGATTGAATTTGAATCCACCAGACCAATTTTTCAAAGTAATGGTTGTTAATAACTTAAAAGATGAGCTCATAAGTACTGATAAGAACAAGCAAGAAGAAGACATACTACTACTTGTAGATAATTTCAAGTGGCTTTACTGACGGATGGTTTGGTTGTTCATAGTATTGTTGTTTGCAGATAATTCCTAGATAATTTAGGACAACTTGATGGGAAAATTGCTAGAGACCATTGTCCTGAAAGGTACAAGTGGACATGTATGGGATGCAAAACTTACGAAAGGAACTGATGACTGACTCTCCCAAAATGACTGGGAAAATTTTGTACAAGGTCATGGCTTGGGAGAAAGCAGATTTCCTGGTCTTCCGATATGATGAAAATTCAACATTCAAGATTACCATTTCCGATAAGCAGGATGTGAGAGAGAAGGTGCTTACTTTATAAAGAAGCACGCTTCATGTGAGGAAAAAGATATGCAGAGAGGAAAGCTCAAGAAAGGATGAGGAAATAAAAGTTCTAATAATATATATATATATAAGCTTGGTTGGGTCGTGGCCCAACCTAGTTATATGTTTTTTTATTTTCCTTTCATCTTTAATTCTCTTTTGTTTACTATTTATAAATAATATTTACTATACAAAGTTTATTAAAAACAAGTCTTAAACTCAATCATAATATTTATAGTTATTTAGACTGAACTCCATTCTTTTTTTTCTCTTTCTTTTCTTCTCTCCCATAGCTTAACTTGATATAGTCTTATTTACTATCATGAATACTATTTGCTATGCAAAACTTGTTCAGAGTAAATCTTAGATTGAGTTATATTATTTATGGATATTCAGACCGAGCTTTACCATCTTTTTTTTCTATCATTTTTTAATTTAATATAGTCTCATTTACTATTTATAAATAATATTTATTATTCATGAATAATATTTACTATGCAAAGCTCGTTCAGAACGAGTCTTGAGTTCTTAAACTCGTCAGACCAAGCTCCACCTATCCTCCCTATCTCTCTCTTTCCTTGGCTCGGACTAATTGAGCTGTATTGTTCCACAACATTTTACTATTTATGAATGGTTTAATTTATATGGTATAATTCATTATTGTTTATGAATATTATTTTTCTTATATATTTTCTAGATATTTTTATAATTATTTTTTTTGATATTTTCCAAACTAAATATTGTTTTATTATTTTGAGAGAGAGGAGGAGAAATCGAGATATCGAGAGAAGGATTCATCTGAACATGTTATATAAAAAATACTCTCAATGAGATAAAGAACATACATCTCTTCTCTATAAAAAAAAAAATATTATTTTTATCTTCTTGAGTTTTACTTGCTTGTTATTCGATAAAACAAAATTAAATACTAATTTAAGCTAGCATCATAGTATTTCTTGGTCCGTTCTACGAGGAACTTGTTCTACATGTAGCACCTAGGTCCATTGTAGAAATTCTGCCTGCGGTAGAAAGAAGAGTAGAAGGACTGAGTATCTCGATCAAGTTGCTGAGTTGGGAATGTCTGAATCAAGTGTAGAAGGAGAGACGGAGGATGCAAATTCAAACTCAGTCACAAGGCGTGGACACGGAAAGGAGAAGCATGGGACTGATAAGGCTCAAACCGGCAAAGGAGGTTCTCAAGGTACTGGTCCATACCCTTGGAGCATCAAACAGAAAGGAAATGAGAAATTTCCTTGTGTTGTTGAACCTTTTTGTTTCATGTCTAAATTAACAATTCTGATAGTTTGTTACCTTTCTCGTTTCCACATATCAAGAGCTTCATGTTTATGAGTTTTCTTGTTTTAAATATTTCCCCGTGGATGACTCTGATTCTGAATAAAACGAAATGTAGTTTCTATCTTATATCAAGAAGAAGAAAAGTAACGGAGAGAGCCAAAAAATTGGCACCTGAGCATGAGTCTACTGAACCCTTCTATCACACTGAATATGAAACCTACCAATCTGTACAAGTATTTTTTTGTGGTAAGCTCTTAAATCTTGCATTTTAATCTTCTTCTTTCAAGCATGAATACTCTCACAAGTTTGATATCGAAGTCGATCTTGATAATAGCCACGAATAGTTCTATCTGTCAAGAAAAACCGAGTAAGTTTTCTGCTTGTAATTGGAATAAGATTAGCTCTTGGTATTGAATTATGGACTAGATGAAATATGAGCTGCTATTTGATTAATGGCTTTTCTTCATGCAGCATATCCCAAAAGCATATGCCTCGTACTAACAATTCAAAAATTCACCTGAAAGTCCTCCGTGTGAGAAGATATGATCCGTTTAATGGAAATGCAACACTTGCAAAACTGTCCAAATTCGTCATGGATAACAAATTGGAGGAACATGATGTACGTGTGTATGTCTAGTGGAAATCTCAATCTAATTAGTAAGCAGAGAAATATAAAAGATAAATAAAATCACAATCATATAAGAACACATATGAAATTTATATGATTTAGCAACTTAAGCCTACTTTATATAATCGGGCTTGTAAACACAAGTAATTTTGAGCATTTAGATAATGATTTGACATTACTAAATGAGCATATGATTCATATAAACTATATAGATGGCTTAATATTTTTTTTTTTACAGACCAATAAGATAGATTTAGGTCAAAAAAAGGTCTGAAGCAACCAAGTCTGGTTATCTCCTTAGAATTGTGATAATAGGAGATCAGGTTGTTGGACATAACTTAAAATTTACAGGTGATTATACAAGTAATTTTTCCTGGGATAACCAATGTTTTGTTGAACGAACAGTTGGATATTCTAGAATCGCGTTTTGAGCACTAATGCTCATGTTATAACATATTTTATTATTTTTTTCTATTTTTTTTCAGGTTCTATGTTTTAATTCAGATTTTTTTTTATTTTTTTATTTTCACTATGTTTTTGGATTCTTAGTTGTTTCCTAGTAGAAATAGGGTTTTCTGACCTATTTAAAGGTTTTGTAAACCACTTAAAAAGATAATTGTTGTGTGTTTTAATTTTTAGATATATGAATTTAAAATTTACATCCGCAATCCTTTTTTATCGTTAAACCTTAAGTTTTTCTTACAATTCCTATTCAGCTTCCACTTGCATCACTACTCCACATGCAAGATGATCATATAAAAAATTACAAGATATCACATAAAATTACTTTTTTACCTAAATCTCAAAATAATCCAAAACTTATTTTCTCTCTCTTCTCTATAAACACTAAAGTGTACATAATAAAAGAACTCATAAATAAAATTTACCCTAAAATATAATAACTTTAAATTTTACATGTACTAAGTAAATGATATTTCTTTTCTCAATCCATAATTTAAAATAAACCCAACAATGTATTTTTCAGCTCATAAAGGGAGGGAAGGAAACCAGGAAGACTCCTGTCTTTTATGTGATCATCTCCCGAGTTACGGATGAAATTTTCCTCATGGTCATAAAACCCTAGCTGAAGTGTTATAAAGTGTTATGGTAAACACAATCAAGTACCTACTATCACCTACAGCCATCTAATATCAACCACCCACTACCACCTACAACCACCACCATCTACTGCCACCTACTATTAACCACCACTACCTGCTACCTCTCAATTTATGTATAAATAAGCTGTTAAGCTTATGTTATTAAGTGTGGGAAAGAAAAAAGAGAAAAAGAGGGTGTGTATTAAGAGTTTGTATTTTGTAAGCTTTTGTTTTTGTAATAAAACCATGTGTTTTATCCCCTCTAAGTGTTTCAAAGCCACCACCAGTGATTTCTCCCGCCAACAATTGGTATCAGAGTCTCGTTCGTCAGAAAATAAAAGTGTTTTGGGATATACCCGAATTTTCAAAGTTGACAAAAACAAGTTTTGATCATTCCATAGTGTAGAGCTCATCAATACAAACTCACTGGTGCAAGAATCAGCTTCATTGGAGACAGAGGTAGCCCACATGCGTCGCTTGAAGATTCTACACTGTTCGTCCACGCGCATCCCACGCGCCCAGAGGTAGACGACTACTGAGCCACACGCGCGTCATATTTGAGTCGTTTAATTCGTCTAAGCCGAGACGCAACCAAGCCTCCATCCAGTTGAGCCGAGCCGATCCGACAGAATATTCCCGGTTCAACCCCAGCGAACCGCCCGTTGTACAGAATCGGTTTTTGGACCGGTTCACCCTATTTTCGACCCATTTTCAACAAAGTCAGACCGGTTCCCTACTATTTTGAGCATTTTGGATAGATCTACAGTGTTCTTTTTGCCAAATTCAGCTCCCAGAAGGTGATATAGTCATTCAAAGAGCAACATGACTACTGAAAGTACACAAACACTCATCCCGAAGCTGACCAAAGACAACTATGATAGTTGGTGCATCAGATTGAAGACATTCCTTGGTTCACAAGAGTGTATAGATATTGTGCAATATGGTTATGACGAACCAGAGTCCAAGGAAGCAGAAGATGCTCTATAAGAGGCACATAAGCAAGCCTTAAAAGTCAACAGAAAGAAAAACAACAAAGCAAAGACAATCATCTATCAAGGTCTTGATGAAGACACATTCGAGATCATTGCTTCCGCAGAAACATCAAAAGAAATATGGGAGGCTTTCCAACAAAAATACAAAGGTGCTAACAGAATCAAGAAGATTCGTCTTCATTCTTTGCGAGGTGAATTTGAATTATTACAGATGAAGTCCTCAGAATCTATTTCTGACTATCACACAAGAATTATGGTGTTAGTCAATCAAATGAGAAGAAATGGAGAAGCCATCACAGATTCTCGAATTACTGAGAAAATTTTGAGATTCCTAGATCCAAAATTTGATTTTGTTGTTGTCGCCATTGAAGAGTTCAAAGAAGTGGACAAGTTGATAGTGGATGAGCTTATGAGTTCTTTGCAAGCTCATGAGTAAAAGATTGTGAAAAGAAATGAAGATAAGGCAAATGAGCATGCCTTACAATCAAAGTTGACTCTTAAAGAGGGTAGGGAGACTTCAACAAGTGGATATACCACTCAAGGAAGGAGTCAACAAAGACGAGGAGGATTTCAGCAATTTCAAGGAAGAGAATATTGGAATACAGGATTCAGAGGAAGAGGAGGTAGAAACACCACCAGAGGAGGCCGGGGACAACCAGCATTTACTCCTAGAGGAAGAGGAGACGGTTACAATAACCGTGACAAGAGAAATATCTAGTGTTATAGTTGCAATTAATTTAGCCACTATAGCACTGAATGTAGAAGGAAAGCTCCATCAGAGGTACGTGAACAAGCCAATTATACAGAGAAGGATGTCATTATTAGAGGACCAGTTGCATTATTAGTCCAACAAGGACTAGGTGAGAATCGGGAGAATATATGGTATTTGGATTCTGGAGCTAGCAATTACATGAGTGGTCAACGAGATCTATTTGAAGATCTAAATGAAACTGTAAAAGGTTAAGTCATTTTTGGAGACACCTCCAAAGTTCCAGTGAAAGGAAGAGGCAACATCTCAATTCGGTTGAAGAATGGAGATCATAGCTACATTGCAGATGTTTATTATGTTCCAGCTATTAAGCATAACTTGCTGAGTATAGGCCAACTTCTGGAGAAAGGTTACACTTTTCTTATGAAGAACTGTAATCTAATAATTGAAGATTACAGTGGAAGATTAATTGCCCATGTGAAGATGTTCAAGAATAGGATGTTTCCTATAAACATCCAATATGCTGCCGCAAAGTGTTTGAGTGTCATTACCAACAATGAAGAGTGGCTCTGGCACCTAAAGCTTGGACATCTAAATTTCACAAGTCTGAAGATGCTTGAAAGCAAGAAGATGGTCAAAGGTATGCCCCACATTGATCATCTAGATGAAGTCTGTGAGAGTTATGTCCTCAGTAAACATCACAGATCCAGTTTTACCAAAGAAGTCAACTGGAAAGCAAATAAGCCACTAGAGTTAGTGCACACAGATGTGTGTGGTCCCATAAAACCTATGTCAACTAGACAAAATAGATACTTCCTTACTTTCATTGATGATTTTAGCAGAAAGACATGGGTATACTTTCTGAAGAGGAAGTCAGAAGTATTCAATTGCTTTAAAGATTTTAAAGCAATTGTTAAGAAGCAAAATGGCTATAAGATCAGAACTGTGAGATCTGATCAAGGTGGAGAATATACAGTAAATGATTTTGAAGCCTTTTGCACACAACAAGGCATCAGATATCAGACAACACCAGCTTATACACCACAGTTGAACGGTGTAGCTGAGAGAAAGAATCGAACGATTCTTGATATGACAAGAAGTCTACTTAAAGTAAAAAGGTTGCCCAAACAATACTGGGCTGAAGTTGTATCAAGTGCAGTATATCTACTGAATCGCTGCCCAACCAGAAGTTTGCAAGCTGTCACTCCAGAAGAAGCATGGAGTGGTCATAAACGAAGTGTTACTCATCTTCGAGTCTTTGGTTGTGTGGCATATGCAAAGATTCCAGATGCAAGAAGGACCAAACTCGATGATAAAAGCAAGAAATGCATCTTTGTTAGATATGGTGATAGAAGGATAGGATACAAGTTGTATAATCCCATCACAAAGAAGGTGATCATGAGTAGAGATGTTATCTTTGAAGAATATAAATCTTGGCAGTGGAATAGTGATCAAGAAGAAGCAAAATGGATCAGTATTGATTTGATCCTTAAAGACGAAGTGGAAGTACCAACAGTATTTGCAGGAGGTCCGATGTTACCAGCAGATGAGCTATAAAGTCCGGTACACAGAATCCCTGTATTTAACAGGAGAAACACACCATTAATATCAACAGGAGAATCATCATCAACACCACCATCAACATCCTCATCAGAAGGACCAAGAAGGATGAGAAATCTAGAAGAGCTGTACGATGTCACTTAAGTCATAGAAGATACAACTCTATTTTGTTTCTTCATAGATAGTGACCCACTTAACTTCAATGAAGCTATCACAGAATAGAAGTGGATAGAAGCAATGGATGAAGAAATGCATGCCATTGAGAAGAATGATACCTGGAAATTAACTAATCTACCAGAAAATAAGAAAGCAATAGGTGTCAAATGGGTCTATAAGACAAAGAAGAATGCAAAAGGAGAAGTACAAAGATACAAAGCAAGATTAGTGGTAAAAGGCTACAAACAGATAGAAGGCATTAACTATGGAGAAGTATTTGCTCCAGTAGTCCAGCTAGAGATAATCAGACTAATGATTTCACTAGTTGCACAACATAGATGGAAGATCTATCAACTCGATGTGAAGTCAGCATTTCTAAATGGCTTCCTAGAAGAAAAGATCTATGTTAAACAACCACTTGGATACATTAAAACTGAAAATGAAGGCAAAGTATACAAGTTGAAGAAAGCCCTCTATGGTTTGAAGCAAGCTCTGCGTGCTTGGAATACTAGAATTGACAGGTATTTTCAAGATAATAGATTTGTAAAATGTCCATATGAACACGCAATATATGTGAAGAAAGAAGCAGATGGCAACATATTATTTGCGTGCCTATATGTTGATGACTTGATATTCACCGGCAACAATCCTACCATGTTTGAAGACTTCAAGAAAAGCATGGTACAGGAGTTTGAGATGACAGACATTGATCTAATGGCACATTTTCTTGGCTTGGAGTAACGCAGAAAGAAGAAGGGATTTTTGTATCCCAAAGCGGTTATGCCAAAGATATTCTTGAAAGGTTCAAGATGAAAAGTTGCAATCCGGTATCAACTCCAGTTGAGAATGGAGTAGAATTGAGGAAGAGTAAAGTTGGAAATGTTGATCCAACTTAGTTCAAAAGCTTAATAAGAAGCTTAAGGTATTTGACATGTACCAGACCGGATATACTCTACGAAGTCAGACTCATCAACAGATATATGGAGACACCAGACCAGTCTCACTTGAATGCAGTCAAGAGAATTCTTTGTTACATCAAAGGAACAATAGATGAAGGTATGTTTTATACCTCAAGTGAAAACTTTAATCTTATTGGCTACTCGAATAGTGATTGGGGTAGAGATCTAGATGAAAGGAAAAGCACAACTGGATTTGTCTTTTTCATGGGAGATACATCTTTCACATGGTCATCCAAGAAGCAATCGATAGTAACGTTATCAAGCTGTGAAGCTGAGTATGTTGCTGCCAACTCAGCTGTATGTCATTTGATATGGTTAAGGAATATGCTAAAGTTTTTGGGATTTCCTCAAGAAAGTCCTACAAAGATTTATATTGATAATCGATCAGCGATTGCATTAGCCAAGAATCTAGTGTATCATGAAAGAAGTAAACACATTCATACACGTCATCATTTTATCCGAGAGCATGTGAAGAACAAAGAAGTTGAACCGATATCCTACAAAACAAATGATCAAGTTACAGATATCTTTACAAAGCCATTGAAGGGAGAAATATTCATCAGATTGAAGTTCATGCATGGTATGACATCCCTCGATTGAGTTTAAAGGGAGGATTTGTTGTGGTAAACACAATCAAGCACCTTCTACCACCTACAGCCACCTAATATCAACCACCTACTACCACCTACAGCCACCTAATATCAACCACCGCCACCTGCTACCACCTACTATTAACCGCCACCTACTATTAACCACCACTACCTGCTACCTCTCAATTTATGTATAAATAAGCTGTTAAGCTTATGTTATTAAGTGTGGGAAAAAAAAAAGAGAGAGAAAAAAGATGTGTATTAAGAGTTTGTATTTTGTAAGCTTTTGTTTTTGTAATAAAACCGTGTGTTTTATCCCCTCTAAGTGTTCCAAAGCCACCACCAGTGGTTTCTCCCACCAACATAAAGCACTAAGATGTTAGTTTGCATCTTTCTGTCATGAGTAATCTGATTTTAGTTTCTAGGTTGCTCTTTCGGTCTCTCTTTAATGTTTCTTAGTCTCGCTTGAAGGGTTTTTTTTTTTTCCAGAATGATATGTGCTTATCTTAAATAAACCATAGTTTGCAGTAATAATTTCCATAGTTAAATGCATATTTTTCTTTATTGAATCTGCTTAAATGATAAAGGCTAGTTCTGGCTGTCTTCGTTTGTATTAAGTTATACTAGCTTTGTATACTGATAAACGGTGAAATCTGCTGAATATAACATTCACTTTCTTGAAACCTTAGTGCTAACCCTTAAATTAAGCAAAAATTCACGGTACTCCAGTACTATGGTAGAGTGAAGAGCTTAGAACTTTGTGGGATTTGGTATTCCAGCTTTGTTAAAGGTTCTAATGTGAATAATTCGATACGCATGAGTTCAGTAATTGGAGATCAGAAAAATGATAGAGTTCTACAAGATTGTAACTGTGCTCCATTTCAATATTTGGATAAATAGTTAAAAACTAACTGGAGCATCTTCTAAATTCCCCTCCAAAAGAGAATACATGGACAATGCTACTTACAATCACTGGAAATTTAAAAGTGTAAGATAATGACTTAAATTTGCTATGTTATGCAAAAAATGCCACCTCACAATATCAAATAAGATGATATTGATATTTGTGGTGGTGGTATCATTGACAGTAATTGGTGTTGTATTAATTTGATGAAAATGAGAAGTCAGGAGAGTCTAGGGTCATAGGTGTTTTAAAGCGAGTAGGTTCATGGAGAAGTTTGTAATGCGAAGTACTATAGTAATTGTGTTCTTCAAGCAATAGGGCCAACGCAAGAATGGCGACACTCGTATTAGTTTTCCTATTGATGAATCAAAATGAGAGAGTTTAGGGAGTTATTGAAGAGTGTTTGCTAGGGATAGAAGGTGTTGAACTTATTGGAAGTTAGACAACGAAGGCAAAGTTGAACTTATTGGAAGTTAGACAACGAAGGCATAAAAATGGTGCGAGGAGAAACAGATGCCTCCTGAGCATGCTCATGTGAATTAAATACCTCTTTTCCAGCATGAGTTGCTTATTTTGTAGACATGTTCATGTTGGGATATTGCCATTGCAACAACATGTGCATCCTACCCTAAGAAGTAGGGTTGCCATTGTCAAAATGCTATAATGAAAGTTGCATCAACCATTGATAAAAATGGTGCAACCCATGTACTGCCACCATTTGTGCCATAATTGATGGCCTCTTGTCTTATCATTGATGTCTATAAATAAAGGCATTATTTGAGAGCAAAATGAGAGAGAGAGTTGTGAGAATATGTGAAGAGAATAAAAGAGAAGGGTTGCAATGGCTTGTTACCATTGCAGCAGCTATAAATGTAGTAATGAGAGCTAGGAGTTGAGTTAGAGTGAAGTGATCCTTCTTCTCTATATATTTGTTTTGTATCCTTTCTCTATCTCTAATAATATGGACCTCTCCTGTAGATGTAGACGGTTTTCCGAACCACGTTAAATATTGTGTCAGTATGCCTAGCCTTCAATGAACAATTATCAGAACATCACCAGTCCGATTCTCCAACAGTTCAAACCTTGAAGCTATTATCGTGATAAAGTGTCTGGTCTTTAGGAGAGCAAATATTACTTTTTTCATGCAATTCAGTTTAGTTTGTTTGTTATGTTGAGGAGTTTAGTGGTGAATGAAAATTTTCATATAACAGGAAAGAAAGAAGTTTTCCAGACTTTAAGTACTTATTTGAATGTTGGGAGTCCAGTTGAGGCAAATTCTAGCAATGGAAATGCCCATGGTTTCATAAATGATCAGGAGATCACAAAAAGAGGAACTTAGAAAGTTTCAGGTTGAAAGTGTCAAGAAAAGCATTTTCCTTTTTCTTTTGTCCTAACCCCAAAATTAAGCAAAATGATGGAGTCGAGTGACTAGAGCCTGCTGGGATTGATTATTATTGTTAAGGCTTCCTATGCATATCAGTCTTGTAGTTTCTGCAGATCAAAAAAGTGAAGGAATTCCTTCAGCTTCACAAACTTTGATCCATTTGAACGTCTTTCTAATCAATATATGTTCTCTAAATCTAACCAGAGAAAGCCTCTCAAGAGAGAAAAATGGACAGCACACTTAAAATACTATCCTGGAAATGTGGACTTGCAAGTTGTAAGAGGATTGTATATACTGACATCCTCTGGAGAAGTTAGTTTACGCTGTTGCAGTGCTAGATTTACTATTGTTTAAAATCCACTCATATTCTTTTCATAATTAGATTGGTCTGAATCAGATATCCAGTGGGGTTCAATATGAATATTAGTCATAGAAACCTGACATTGGTTGTTCCACAGTAGGATCTCTGACAATATTGCCATCGAGCATGTGTTTAAGGGGCGTAACGTGGTGGCAAAGAGTTTGAGATCTGCATAGCAGGTTTCGAGTTCGAGTCAGGGCGTGCATCTCTTATAAAAGCCTGGAACAGCCGGGATTTTACTTACTTACCTGAGCCCACAAAGTGCTCTTTCCGAATGGTGGGGTTTCCTCGAATCCCAAAAAAAAAAAAAAGTGTGCCAGAGGGAACGTGGTAGCCAACTGAGAGGGTGCAGTCTTCCTTTGCAGAACGAAGGGCGATTAGTGGGCTGGCCGGATACAAACGCAGTGTTTCCTTGATAATTGCTTGGAGATAGATCAAATTGTTTATATCAGATTCATCTACTAGTCTATCCTTACCAACATGGATGTCCAGTTCATCTTTAGCCTTCTTTAGCACCTGGGGATTGTTGAGCAGTAAAGACAATGCCCATGTCAGAGTGACCATGGTGGTGTCACTCCCTGCCAAAATTACATTCTACCAGGTATAACTCATTAGTCAATAGTGCCCATGATATCATTCTTCGAATTTCGGTAAACGTTAGGTATACTAAATAATAATAATAATAATAATAATAAAGGGACAAAAATGATGACCTTATGGATCAAGACCCAACCCACCATCATGACAAAAGTATTACAGCTGAGAATTTATTTGTCCATACGCTGGCTATAAGACAACTTAATTTAACATTAGTCTACAAGAACTCTGACTAAATTGAGTTCCTTTTCAAACTTGCTGCTAATGCAGTAAACTCTCACTACACGTTATAGTTTACTGACTGTAGCCTCTCTTCGAGTCTTAACAGTTCTTGTTTTGCACATAAGCCTTGATAGATATGTGAAATCATCGCTTTTCTTAACAATGATCCGATTCAGCTAGCTCTACAGAATTCTCAAAGAGTATAGACCTAAAGCGAACTGTTCTGTATTGTATTCTGCTAAATCAGAAATCTTGACTTTTGATACATACAAAAACAGGCTATTCGTGTCTGGATGAACCTGGATTCAAGACTGCATTACTATCACCTGCCATGTTGTCTCCCTAACATTCTATAATCCAGATAATAATAATAATGGAATCTAAAACTGATAATCTTTTTTTTACTGACCAAAAATGCCTCGTACGAATAATAAAACTACAGGCCCTCCTGTGTAAATTTAGCTAGTAGCTGCAAAACCACGGTTCCATAGACATTTTGCAAAGATCACCAGAGACTCTTGAGATGAAGCTAAAAGCTGAACATGATTTACAATTACGCAGCCAATAACTTGTGTACGGGAATAAAGAAAATTTTAAAGCAAACTTACCAGGCAAGTAGCCTTGTTAATGGTATCTCCATCAAAACCGGCGATATTGGCCTTTTCCAAGATCTTCAGCATCGCATCCATAAAATCCTGCTCTTGCTTCTCCTTCCCACCCAACAATCTCCTTTGTTTATGCTCTTCCAGCCATCCTCCGACAAGAATGTCCAGCTCTTTAGCAGTTCTCTTCATGGTTTTCTCGTATCCATTAAAGTCCAACCAACCAAGAAATGGTATTGCATCAGACAGCACAAAAACCCCAAACAAACAAACAAAGTCTCTCATAACCTTTTGATTTCTTCGTGACTCTGACTCTTCGCCATCTGCACTTGGTCCAACATAACGCTTCCCTCCCACCATTCTCAAAACAATATTAAGTGTCAGTTCTCCAAACCATTGCTTCATATCCACCGTAACTCCACTTTCTGCACTGCCTTTGCTAACCCACATCTTATGAAGATCTCTTATAGCAGTCTCTACTTCTGAAGCTCGTATATATGGGCCTCAACATATCAATCCTGTGGCTTGACAGAAGCTCAGTTGTAGTTATTTTGCGCATCTCACGCCAGTAAGGCCCATAAGGAGCAAAGCCAAACATAGCCAAGTCATAGCCAAGCAGTTTTGACGCCGCAATGCTTGGTCTACTGGAGAAAGCTCTGTCACGCACAGTGAAACTGGAGAAAGCTAAGCTGATTACTTGTGATTGAAGTCCTTGAAGAAGACTACGTGGACTGTAGCAAGAAGGATGAAGAGATTGAAGAAATTCTGTTAAAGCAGTTAAGAAGGCAGTTAAAACCGTTATTGCAGTTATATCAGTTTTTACTGTTACAAATTATTCTTACATGTGTAAGAATCATGACCCTTCATTAGTGGATGGATAGGATGATCTTGATTCCTAAAATAACGGAATCAGTTACATAAATTGTGTATAAAAGCAGAGTTTGCTGCATTGATGAAACACAGAAAAACATACAAGAATTTCTTCATAATCTCCTCTGCACGTTTAAGCATCTTCTTCTAAAAAACCTTCAGAAAATGATCAGAAACAATCCCTGGCCATTTCCCAACTATTCACAACCAAAACTCTATGTGAACCTAGCTTGATAGTAAACACTGGTCCATACTTATCAGCCATGGCACCCAGTATTTTGTGAGTCAGTTGCTTGCCACCAAAGAGATGCATATGGCCAATTATTGGCCAGGCACCTCCAGATTGGGGCGCACTACTGAAGCTTCTTGCCTTACCAGTTGTTGGTCTCTTTAAGCCATAAAAGTAAACAGAGAATAAAAGAGCAAGGAGGGTGGAGAACAAAATCAACAGGAATTGGAGAAGAGAATCCATCACAGTCTAAAGATTTTTACCGGAATGAGTTTGTGTCTCGGCTGCTCACAGATACTGTTTTGATTTCGTGTTGTTCTTTCTTACTGACGTTTTCCTCGAACAGATAACTCTTGACTACTAGGATTATCGTACCACATAATTCCAAATGAGAATGATGACGACGAGTTCTAAAATTTGATAGTTCGTTATCAGTCAGTTGTGGATCTTTCATCGGTTAATCATGCAGAAAGATTATCAGCTTCGTTTATCAATGAATATTTGAGTGAATTAAATTTAAAGATTCACTAATTCTTTTAACCGTTTGAAAAAAAATGAATTTTAATTTTATATAAATTATATATTTATAAATTTTTTTTTCAAAATCTATAATCGGAAAGAAATTATGATTTATTAACTATTAACCTATCCAATAATATCAATCAAGCACGTAAAAAAGACACTATTATTATTATTATTATTATTATTATTATTATTATTATTATTAATTACAATGGTGATTATATTTATTTTGAAGAGGATATTACTAAGATGCTCTCTTCTTACAAAAACCTAGAGAATATACATTTGTTATTTTCAAAGATTATTTTAATATAATTTTTGCTCGACAATGAGCTTGATATTACGTTCCTCCTAATTTCAGCAACATGAAGTATATTTCAAATACTTTTAGCATAAACATCATGTATGATGAGTTGGAGCTTTTAAACTTGACAGTCCTTGAATAAATTATTTTGAAATCTAAGAATTTATTGATTATGAACTTTTTCATAATAGTATTTTTAGACCTGTTTTTTTTTTTTTTTCTAAAGTGCCTTTGCATTTTTTTTATTGAACTATATACATCAATAGTTTGTAGGTGTTGGGAAATCACGTATAAACTACTCCAAAATGTAGTTTTTACACACGAAATAACTCTAATTTCATGCATCAATAACTATTATGATAATGGAATTATATCTATTATTTGATATCTTTGTTGCTTCTTCTAATAAGAGCTTTTTCAAGTTCAAAGTGGTCAAATCAAATAATATTTTATGTTTTCACCATTTAAAATTTAATTCATTGAACTTTTTAGATTAATTTATCATCATGCCCTATAAAAGATGGTGGTGGAATCCTTCCTATCAAAGTAGTATTTAGCGAAGTAATATTGGTTGGGACAACTAATTCTATAGTTCATTTCATGATAATTACTTGTAATAATAGCCACAAATTTATCTACAATTTTTTGGCTTCTTAATGCTAGCATAAGAAAATTGTAAAATAATTACAAAGCTTACCAAATATTTTTTTTTTCAATTAAGCAAGATTAAAACAATTTATATTGTTTTAGTCCTTTTTAACATGCATCATATCTTTATAATTTTGTATAAAGAATAAATAAAATGCATGAAGATATAAAAAAGTTTGCCAAAAAGAAGAGGAAGAAGATAGTATAAACTAAACAAAACAAACTTTTAAAAGTTTAGATTAAAAAGATATTTGACATACATTGATATTGCATGAATATAGCAACAAATTTAAATGTTTAAATTATCAAGTTTAAAACAAAGATATGTAGTAACGTTCTAAAATTAAACTATAAAACACAAAACTAAATATAAAAACTAAACAAGGGCTAGTCAAAACTAAAGCCTTAATATTATTATTAAGAAGTTATTAAATGATTAATTAAACTAATGAGCATGGATTGTTTAGTTTATCATTACAAGTGCATATTGATTGAATTAGTTTTCCAAAAATGTTTAATCTATGAACATGTAATAATATATACCAATGCAATTTTACAATCAAAAGTAAACTTATATTAGAATTGTAGTATGCATGCTAAGTATATATCCAAGTTTACATAAGAGATTTAGACAAAAATATTATCATGCATACTAAGCCTTAAACTACAAGCATGTGAAACACTTACTTATTAAAACTCTTAGAATTTGATCAAACTGAATTTTATTGTTTTTATCATAACCTAATTTTTACATTTTCTTTCAAAATATGTTCCAAAAATATACCAAAAACAACAAAAAAAATAAAATAAAAAAGTGTGTTTTTGATGTGTTTACGCCTTTTGCATAATTTTCAAAGTTTTTAGAAACAAAAATTGAGAAAATAAAAAATTAAAATAGGGGGCATAATGTAAGGAGGTAAAGTGTAAAGTAATAAAAAATAAGTAATCAAAATAAAATAAAGTTGTTTGGGGACCAAGTAATTAAAAAAATAAGAAAAGTCAAGTGGGCTAAAGTATAAAATAAGAGAAACAAGGGATCAAAGTGAAATTGAGTTACTTGAAGACTAAATAACTAGAAAAAAGATGACATAATTTATGAATTACAAATAGAAAGGTGAATTGTAAAGAAATAGAAGCTACAACTTAAAAAAAAAAAAACAAATCATCCTATTAAAACCCTAACACCTATAATTTGTTTTTCAAAGAATATGATTTGGAATGTGGAGAAATGATCCCTAAAAGAACACTATTCATCTTCTATTGCCTATCTCCCATTAAAAATCCTAGCTTTGTCTTTCTCTCTCTAAACCTAAAATTTCTTTCCTCAATCTCTCACATCCGACCTCTATTTCTGATGAGACCATTACCATTCTTTTTTTTTTTTTTTGCATAGTCATCTAAAAAACCTATAATCAATTGAAACCAACAAATCATGTATCATCATCAATCAAAGAGGGAGAAAGCCCTAAAAACTTTTCTCATTGATTTCTTTCTCCTTCGACCTTCAAACCAAGCGAGACCACCATTATTCTTCTCCTCTTAAAGATCACTACATAGTCATATAAGCCACATAACCCAATAACCATGCTCTGAGCAAAACTAAAAGTTAAAAAATGAATACATAGAGAAAGCAAAGACCATCATGGCCTTCTAGGGTCAGATATCCCCCACTAATAAGAGGTGACATACACCTTCATCATTGGAAGAACGATGACTTGGTGCATTTTTCGACGCCATCCACAGTTAGTCAAATGTTGGTGGTGCATGAAGTGATGCATTAAACATGATAACCCACTCTTGAAATGAGGCTGTCACGCGCCAACACTATCTCTCTTGGTCCAACAATGTTTTTCTAGTATTCATCCCCTTTTAGTTCTCCTTAGCCACCTTTAGAAGGTCCATCTCAAACCTTAAATGTCTCTTGAATAAGTATCTTGCTTATTTGATGATTCTGATGTGTTTTGTGGTGAGATTTTCCTAGCTTTATCTTTCTCTCTCTAAACCTAAAATTTATTTCCTCAATTTCTCTCACATCTAACCTCTATTTCTGATGAGACCCTTACCATTCTCTTCTTTGCAAAGTCATCTAAAAAACCCATAATCAATTGAAACCAACAAACCTTGTATCATCATCAATCAAAAAGAGAGAAAGCCCTAAAAACTTTTTTCTTTGATTTCTTTCTCTTTCGACCTTCAAACCAAGTGAGACCACTGTCATTCTTCTCCTCTTAAAGATAACTACACATCATATAAGCCACATAACACAATAACCTTAGTGTGAGTAGAACTAAAAGTTAGAAAATGAATACGTAGAGAGAGAAAAGATCATCTTGGTCTTTTAGGGTCAGATATCCCCCACCGATTAGAGGTGACATACACCTTCATCATAGGAAGAATGATGACTTGGTGCACCATTTGGCGTCATCCACATCTAGTCTAAATGTTGGTGGTGCATGGAGTGACGCATCAAACATGATAATCCACTCTTGAAATGAGGTTGTCACGCGTTAACACTACCTCTCTTGGTCCAACAATGTTTTTCACTATTTAATCCCCTTTTAGTTCTTCTTAGCCACTCTTAGAAGGTCCATCTTAAACCTTAAATATCCCTTGAATAAGTATCTTGTTTATTTAATGATTTTGATGTGTTGTTGTGAGATTTTTAGGATTGAATAATTTTTAAGAGATCTATATTTGTGCTTCAATGATGTTGGCCAAATCTTTTAATCTTACAAGCCCATTCTTATATGTAAGGATTATGTGGAATATCATGCTTAGACATGATTTTATCCCTGTGCATGTGTTTGTGTTTATTACTTATTGTAATTTTATGCATGCAAAATTAAGGGCCTTATATGTTTATAATGCTTTTGATGGAAAATTAACCTTGTTCAGTCTTCATCTATTTTATTAGTAATTGTATTCGAAATACAAAGTAAATTTTTATGATCAAAGTTTTGCATATGGCCAACCCTCTCACATAATAATTTTTTTAAAATACATTCTTGCATCTTTTTTTTTTAATTTACACATTCTTTGTTAATTATTAATGTCATTTTGGCATTTTTTATATTTGCATTTAAAAAAGAAAAAACCAAATATATTTTTATTATTACATGCATCCATTTTAGATTTTATAATTTGTTTATAAAGCTCATTGAGGTTTGATCCAAAGTAAAAGGCTTTCGAAAAGCTGACATTCCAAAAATTTATCCCCTTTTAAAACTGATGATGAATAAAAATTATGTTATTCACTCATGGTATTTGAGATAATACTCATAGTGAGCTGTCATTTTGAATATTAACGAGGAGTAACACCTCTACTTTTTTCATTTTAAAATATACTTTCATTTGAAATTTCCTTTTTAGTTTACTATTCACTGATAAAAAATTAGGAATTTTAAGAAAATTTTGAGTATAATATTCACCAATTATATTTGAATATGAATAGGGAGTATTAAGTTTTCATTCAACAAATATTGCAAATGAAGCCTATATGTCATAGGACAAGTGAACCTCATCAAGACACACAATATATATATATTCTAGGATTTGAGTTAGATTCAATAAACCTAATATAGACTCGTGGATCATTTACTGATATGACTTAATTGACAATTAACAATAGATTATGATCAAGAGTAACCAATTTTAAAATTGTCAATTCACCAAGTGTTATCCAAAGATAATAATTAGAAATGACAAAAATGAACCAGATCATATAATGGCTAGGTTTAACCTTCAACCTAAGATTTAACTCACATCAATAGACCTGTTATCTCTATGTAGATAGACCAATGGTATATTAGACACAACAAACTATTAAAAATAAAATATAAGATTATTAATACAGATTACCTAAACTAAGATGAAAGTATATGTCTTCTATCATAATCAGTCCCTTATCATAGATTTTTGTTGATAAGTTAATATTGTTTAGTGATCATAATACTAGGTGGTAACTTCTCTTTTTATTTTTACACCAACATAAAACAAGCTTTTTGTTTTTAATAGGCTCACCATGATGATGAGTATATCATTGTCAATGATTAATTTTTTTTGTCATTGAAGCTCTATTTCTCTCCCTTGGTGTAAAAAGACTAACTTCAAAAGGTCTTAAAAATTTCAATAACACTACCTTGTTTAGATGCACTCATAAATAAGGTATATGAACCAAAGGAATTTGACACAAGAATCTCTCTATAAAGACTGAACCTAATCTCTAGTATAGAAGAAAAAAATAAAAAGGAACTCGAGCTTAAAAAAAAGGAACTAAGCTAAAAAACTTGGGTAAATAAAAGTTTGTAAAATCTAGAAAAATTGTCTAGAAACAACCAAAAGCAGTATTCTACAGCCCCGATTTATATATGATTTTGGAACAAAAATTGAGATAGAATTAATTATGTTGATTAACATAATAAATTTACTTTGACTACCTTCCATAAAACCAAAAATAAACTTGAGTGTGTTGGATTTAAATCTAATATTTTTTAGCTAAAAACATTGTTCAGTTTATAAAGAAAAATCTAATGTTTTTTAGTTGAAAAAAATATTTAGGTTAGGAAGAAATTATTCCAAGAAAAACGGATCAGATTCATAAACTCACAAACAATAAAAAACAATATGCTAGGAAAAAATAACTTTTCATGGGCCAATGAGTTATAGACTCAAAACCAAAGCCTAAAAAAATAGGTTGGTAGAAAAAATAATTTTTTTGTGGTCTAAAAAAATATCCTTACATTAAACACAAGCTTAGGCCCTCTTGAAGCATGAGTCATGTGTTTGTGGCTTATGGCCCAAAGCCTATTTTGTCTAGGCCCTTTCTATGGAGGTTATCTTTGAACCCAATCTTAAATTCTCACATTCCCACTAAATAAACAATTAGAAAAGCTTGTTTCTATTCCATATGGAATAAAACTTTAAAGAGTTTTATGTTTCTCCAAAACTTATTAATTAAAAATTCTTTGAGATCAATGTTTTATTCATTCATAATTTGTTTTAATTATGTTAATATTATATGTTAAATAATTTATATAAGAGAATAAATTCCAATAAAATTTGAACTTAAAAAATGAGTGACTCTTTTTTTTAATTGGCACAAATTTACCCGATAACCATGTTTTAGAAAAAAAAATCCAATAATTTCTCTTTTTTATTTTAGAATTCTAATAGTTCTACATTGTAAAGCTTAGTTTTTAACCTATTTAAAAAATTGTAAATCCTCTTAGAAAGGAAGAATATATAAAAGTTATATTTTAGAATAAAACTACAAGTTAGGCTTCTTTATATGTAAGTTCTATTCAGTCAAAACATTGTCTTTCTTATTTGTTGTCTTTCTTTGTGTTGTTCCTGTTTATGTCAGAGACACAATCTAATTCATAAAAGAAAAAAAAAGCCCAGTACTAGAGCTATGTTGCAGCTAGGATTCCAAATTAATTTTTAATGCAAAAGAAAAATGCATAGTTAAGGCGAACGCATTTTCTAGCTTCATGAAAAAAAATTAATTGACAATAGAAAAGTTAATGTGTACGTTTAATATAATAAATAAAAAATTATGAGGTAAGAAATCATATAAATAAAATCATTAACTTTAATTAAAAACTAAATCATGAAACTAAAAGATAAATGCACATGAAGAAATTTCATTGGCCTAAAAACCTCAAATCAAATAATTTTTTTTAATTCCAATCTATTTTTTATGGCATTATTAAAGGTGAAAATCACCTTTATTGAGTTCTATTTTAAAAATGTATTTATAAATACCAAAATTAAAGTCATTGCTTGTCGAAATCTAGTCACTTTAGAATTTTCTCACCTAAAAGTTTTCAGTAATTTTCTCTCATTTCTGAAGATCTAAGGACTGAAATATATATATATATATATATATATATATATATATATATATATATATATATATATATATATATATATATATATAAAGTTTGGTATTGAAGTGAAAAATCCTAAAATAGAAGGACCAAATATAAACATTTAAAAATTAAAGCTCTGTAGTGTAGTTTCTGGAGTACATGTTTGGTCATTAAAGTCAACCTAAATATGTTCCTAAAAATTAATTTTTCTGTCCTCGACTACAGTATCCTGGCATCGCTTCTGGCAACTAAACATGATCAAACTTAAAAGTAGCAAATGATGAACTGTCTAGCATGGAATCATCACTCTGGATTCATATGTAATACATGCCCTAGCATCCACTATTTTTCCAATAGACAGCCCAAGGTCAAGGTAAGAGGAACAGACAGTTACAAAAATCTAGTTTAGATATCAGCAACCAAAACTGCATTCAGAACAATGGATTGTGCTCACTATTTGATTAAGTAAAAAAAAACCATCTTACCAAATGCTCAACAACTTTAGAAGAAAAATATTCCTCAACTAAACCATGTTTTCCTTTAACCAGGAAAGCAGTACTGGTGCATAGCTTGCCTACCGTATAATGATAAAGGTCAGACAAGCTGTCATGCTTTCAACTTCCAACCATGTTTTCAAGTTCTGGGACCCCGGCGAACAACTTGCACCTGTATTACTTTGCATAAATTGCCTTTTGAGCATATAAATGTAAAAACGCACTGGTCTCTTGGTAGCAACTTATTCATCCTGCAGAACTCAGAGAATCCACTAGTAAGCACAGTATAGCCGCTGTCCCAGAAACTGATTTGCACAGGCCATAACTTGCCACTCTCATCGCGAAGTTCTATCTCTTTAGGCACTTCAATATTATTTTCTCTCAGGAATTTCTTAGGAATACGCTGCAGAGAGCAAGAACACAATAAGACATCTCATGCAGTGGTAATAAAAAAAAAAAGGTCACCAAACATGATTAAATTTTAAATGGCAAGACAATAACTAGGTAAAAAATAAAGGTATTAGAGAAGAATGTGCCATATAAGTCAGCGAAATCAATCTTACTAACAGCTGAGAAAAAGTTTTGATGGAAAAAAAAAAGGAGAAGGAGAAATTTCACTGGAACAAGCGGTGACCATTTTTCAGAAGATTTCGGATCCTCTGCCAGCTAAGAGAGCAATATCAATTCATTCAGATTTCTTCGATTTTGGCAGAGACAGTTTTTTGTCTTCAAGATGCATCCAGTTTTTACCTTTGCAGGATAACAAACTCTTGTTTCGTTTTCTGTTTTATGGACTCCTTTTTCCCTGGTCCTTAAATTAAGTGTAAAAGGCAGGACATCAGAGTAATCCAATTGGTTGAATTTTGAAATCCCCAGCAACAATTGCTGCTCCACGGATCTTAAAATGAGCTAACAACTCATGTTGAAACCCAAGTAAAGAGCAACCACAATGCTAGTTAGATAATTAAAACCAGTAGAGTTGAGGCTTCCGTCCTGGCAATTGCATCAATGAACTCCTGGAACAACTCATTACCTAAGTAAAGATTTTAAAACTCTCTTGTCTTTCTAAAAGACAAACCTTATTTGACACAGACAACATTCTTTCTAATTCAATATAGATGAACAATTTGAGCTATCATATTAGATCAAATCAGGCACTAGGCCAAATTTGACTGAGAAACTGCAATGACTAATTTATGTTTCATTTAACATTGAAAGGCATGCATCTAACTGACTCATAACTATATCAAAAAACCCATAAAATTCAGACATTAGATCATACAAATTCTAAATAAACAATGTGTCATAGTTATGCTTGGAACTTACAATTGCAATAGGGCTACACGTATTTCCTTGCCCCTGCTTTGTTAAAAAAAGGAATACCGAAGGCTAAAGCTAAACAATAGTATACGTTTTCTCTTTGTTTTGTTTTTATAATTAAGACCAAGCCATACAAACTTCCTAGTCTTATGTTGTTTCTAGGGACCAATACACGCAAGTGAACCACAACAGACAACAGGGTACTTGTGATAGAATTTTCAACTTCTTATTCCTTCAATTTCTATTCTAGAACCTCAAAGTAATTAGATATAGGCAAAATAACCACAGATGTGCATCTAACAGTCATTCACAGGAAAAAAAATGGATTAAAATGAATCCCTGAGATTTTTTTTTACTTTCTTTACCAATCTTGCAAGATACAAGATAAGAAAACTCACTGCAAATCGAGTAATTCGAGTAATATTCATAACAAAGCGTGGAACTTCACGAGGAACAGATGATGGTGCTTTAGCCTCCTTGCATTCTCCAAGTTTTGCTATCTTAGTTTCACTTGATTTAGGTCCACTTTTTCCAAACAAACCTATTAACACAAACAACTTACATTAATAAAGAGGCAAAATCAAGTCTACAAAAAATAATTTATCAAAAACTAACCCTGCGATCGAGTTATGCGAGGCTCAATGTTTGAATCTTTTTGCTTGCAACCGCTACTAGGCCTACTACCAATAAAATCTTCTTCTGTTTCTTGCTCCTCCTTCACATGAATGCTAGGATTATTCTCTAAACCTCTACCTTCTTTCTTCAATCCATTATTCTTCAATCCATTATTACCATACAATTCAACTTCGAATTCAGAACTCCCGTCATACTTAAAAATTAAGAAATCTCCATCAACTAAAGAATGATAACAAGCAAACTCTTTCCACCCATCTTTAATAACCCAGTCCCCTTCTCTTTTCACCAACCCTACTTGCCAAATCTTTGCATTCCCATCTTTTAGTGTAGCATTCTTCGGTAAAGCTTCATTCTTTCCATTAAATTGTATACCAAACGCAGGTGGTAAACTCTGCAAATATTGAGAAAGATTCAATTTTGATCAATACCCAATTGAGAAAACAAAAAGCCCAGTTGAGAAGCAGAGAGAAAGAGGGAAAGTACCAGTTGGCGGGAACTGAAATCTGAAAGGTAGACTTTGAAGAATTCGTTGGAGACAGAAACGTTTCTTTTAGGTTTCACCATGGTTTCCTTCTTCTTCTTCTTATTTTTTCCCTAGTTGAAATAAAAATAAAAAACCCTCGGCAGTAATTCATATCTACTGCATCACCATCCTCGCTAGAGTTTCTTCTAAAAATAAGGAGAAAAGTATATATTTAATTAATTTGTTTTCTATTTCCTCAATAGAGTTGATTGTATTTTTCTAAAATCTCTAAATTGCCCTTTTAAATTACTCTTTCCATTCTGTTTGTAGATGGTGAAATTATAAAATATGACTAGAAAGGAAGGATATTGTAGTGAAAAAACAATTAATTAACTAAGCTACTTTTATTTATTATTCTGGTGAGAATTTATTAAACAGTAAAAAAATAATGGTAATTGTGATACCAATACAATTTAGATAATCCTGTTGAATGCCAATGAAGCTTCTTCTTTCTTACTGCAATTTCATCGTTCATAGATTTCCATGAGAAAATAATATTTCATATCTGGATTTATCAAGCTACATGGAGAATACACTTTCATGCTGAATTTATTATTTAAATAAATAATAATAATTTTAATTGATATACATAGTTTTTTTAAAATAATTACTTAATATGACTAAATTTATCCATGTGAATTTACATAAAAGATACAATAAAGATGTGTTTAAAAGTGCTTATGCTTCCTAGTATTTTTAGTTTGAAAAAAATATTAAATTAATTTTTTTTAATATATTTTTATTATTTTGAACTTTTTATATGTTAATATAAAGAATTTAAAACATAATCTAAAAAAATTTATTTTAATATACTTTGAAATGAAAAACTATTTTTAAAAAACCATATCTCATAATCATAAACCTAAACACACACTAAATATTGAATTTACACACGCGTTATAAGAGAAAATTAAAGGTAAAAATTTTATTTTTATCATATTTGAAAACATAACAGAAAATTAGTAGGTATTATAACCAGTTTATGGTTATTTATTAGAATTTTATTAGAATTTTAAAAATATCACAAAAACTAATTTGTTTAATTAATATTTTTGGTATGAATTTTACAATGTAATGTATATTTTCATATTAAATTAAATAAATTAACAAAAATAAAATGTTAAAAATTAATTGTAAACTTTAACATTTAAGGTATAAAATTACATTGTAAAGTATATCATCATGTATTAAAAATACAAAATAGAAATAAATGTACCATTAAAATATGGACTTTAGAATGATCAGGTCTTAGCCTGAATTAGAAATGTTTTTCAATTTCACCCTTTATAAATTTATAATATTTCAAATTTGATCATTATTCTTTTAATTGCTATTATTTTGTTTAAGATAATTTTTTTTTCAAATTTCATCCTCCTTGGGTGTCTTTTTATCAAAATTTATTCTTATTTTTTTTGTTGCTATTTTTTTATTTTGCAAGTCTTTTTATTAATATTTTTTCTCATATTTTCATCATTCAAAATTAAATTGATTTATAATTAAATTTTTGTATTGAACCCGAGTCTAAGATTTCACAAGTTCCAAGTTTTAGAGATTATATTAAGTCTAAAATGTTTATTCGGGTTTGTTTGATTTTTTCTCTTTTTTAAAACCGATGTTTTCTTATTTTTTATTTTTTTTTGTTTTGATTTTATTATTTTTTGTGTTTGCCTTCTATTGGGTTAGCTTTGGGTTTATAACCAAGATCACTAATTTTTAAGGTTTACATAAGTTTTTTTTTTCTGTTTTAAAATTGATTTATTTTAATTTTATTTTTCAAATTTGTTTCTTTATTTTTTTTCTATAAGATTATCTCAATTTTATACTTATGGTCATGAGATTTTTAAGTTCATCCGATTTAATATGAAATTTTTTTTTTTTTAAAAAAAGAAGTTTCACCTTATTTTTTATTGTTTTGTTTTATGGTTTGCCTTATATTAGGCTAGCTCCTTATATTTTTTTTTTTCAATTTTACCTCTATTATTTTTTTAATTTATAAATAGTTTATTGAATTACAAATATTTTTCAATTTCATCTTCTTATGAATTTATAATCTTTTAAATTTGATCTTTATTTTTTTAATTGCTATTATTTTGTTTAGAATCATTTTTATTTTATTTTTTAAATTTCATCATCCTGTAGTTTTTTCCTATCAAAATTTATTCTCGTTCATTTTTGTTGCTATTTTCTTTCTTTTGCAAGGCTTTTTATTAATATATTTTCTACAATTTCATTAATTAAAATTAAATTAATTGAAAATTAAATTTTTTAATTGAACTTGGATCTAAGATTTCATAAATTGTGTGCTTTAGATATTAAACTAGGTTTAAAAGGTTTGCTCGAGTTTACTTGATTTTTTTTATTGCTAATGTTTTTTTTTTTTTTAGTTTTGATTTATTATTTTTTTGTGTTTACCTTCTATTGGATTAACTTCGGGTTCACGATCAGGATAATTGATTTCAAAGATTTACACGAATTCATTTTTTTTAAAAAAAATTGATTTATTTCAATTCCATTCTTCAAAATTTTTCCCTTACTTTATATTTATATATATATATATAAAAGATTATTTTAATGTTACACTGATCATGAGGTTTTTTAGTTCACCCGATACAATATCAATTTATTTATTTTTAAATTCACTTTATAAAATTGAGTATTTGATAATAAGAATAGATTTTCTTTTTATATTTTTTTATTAGATTATTTTTTTAATGCATTTTTTTTACATTCTTTAAATTATTAATTGAATTAGTAATTCGAGATTTGAATATTTTTTATTTGAATAGTGTTTTTAATATTGAAATTATTTTTTACCTTGCTCGCGACCGAACGATAGCAACAAATCTAGTATTTTATAAATGACCTAAGAGTATGGGCCAGGTCTATATTTTGTTTTCCTATACAGAAGTTCTAGTCCATTAAAAGTGGCTAGCTAGGGTTTTATTAGCTCCAAAGATCTCTCCAAAACATTTTGCACACTCTCTAGCCGTTACCTTCTCTTCTCCAAGTTCCTCCATTTTTGTTCTTTGGTGGGTTTTCTTTCGATTCAACAGCTTAGATTTGAGTTCAAGCATGGGTTCTTTCTTCTTCTTTTTTTGGCTTTAATGTTTTTTTTTTCCTGTTGAATTTGCAGGACAAAACTCTGAAGAGGGTTGCTTTAAGAGGTTTCAATCATGAGGTATGCCTCAAAATCTTTAGTTGTTTTCTTTTCATGTCATTTTGAAGGTTTCTTGTTTTTTTCATGTTTTGGAAGTAATTTCATTATCACTGTTTTGTTTTCATTGATTGCAAGGAAATATGATGTGGGGTTATGGGTTCTTGGTTTTTGAAGAATTTTAGTATAATTGAAAGGTTCTTTTGTTCATCTATATATTAAAATGGGAAATTTGTTGGTTAGTTTTATGTAATTGCTTTGAATTTATATAATAAACTGAAGTTTTGATAATTTTCTGCCTGAACTTGGTCCCGATTGCTTTTACTTGACTGATTTCTCGGTTATGAAGCTTAAACTAGATTAAAAAAAATTCACCTGAAACATCATTGGTTGAGCCAGGGAGTGATTGGTGTTACATTTCATCATATGAATGTTGTATATTTTGCTACTGCAGTAAGCTTGCAGGGGATACAATTCGCGAAGCTGTTACAACTATAAAAAATGGCGTGAATGAGAAGCCCCGCAAGTTCGTCCAGACCATCGAACTACAGATTGGATTGAAAAACTATGACCCCCAGAAGGACAAGAGGTTCAGCGGCTCTGTTAAGTTGCCGCACATACCACGTCCCAAAATGAAGGTCTGCATGCTTGGAGATGCTCAGCATGTGGAGGAGGTAATTGTTCATTCCATTCATAATTATACATAGATTACAAGAAGTTCTTTAATCATTGATGAGGTTTCAGTTTTGGTTTCTATTTAATGTTCTCTGTTTTTGCTGCCAAAATAACATATTTGACTTGTTCATTTTCAAATCATGTTTCCTATACTACGATAATCAGATGATTGTAGTTATGTCTTGTGCCTGCGAGATGTATTACTGGGGCCATTAAATGCTTTCAACAAACTTTGAGTCTGAATTTTTATCACTTGTAATGGAATTTTTAATACGATTAACTGTTTAATTTATATTTGCAGGCAACTTCTATAGGTTTGCAATGGATGGATGTTGAAGCATTGAAGAAGCTGAACAAGAACAAGAAATTGGTTAAGAAGCTTTCCAAGCAGTACCATGCCTTTTTGGCATCAGAGTCTGTCATCAAGCAGATTCCTCGTCTTTTAGGCCCTGGTCTCAACAAGGCAGGCAAGTTTATTTGGAGTATTCACAGTCTTTTGAATATGGTAGTTTCTCATGGTTTCTGCCGATTTATATGTGAATGCAGGAAAGTTTCCTACCCTCGTGACTCACCAAGAGTCACTGGAGTCTAAAGTTAATGAGATCAAGGCAACCGTGAAGTTTCAATTAAAGAAAGTCCTTTGCATGGGTGTTGCTGTTGGTAACTGCGACATGGAGGATAAGCAGATCTTCCAGAATGTTCAAATGTCTGTGAACTTCCTGGTCTCCTTGTTGAAGAAAAACTGGCAAAATGTGAGTTTGTTCTTTTTAAACTTGTTGCGACTTCTTTCTAGCACCGTTGACTGTTTTCTGAACCTATTTTATGTCTTTTGCTGTAAATCAGGTGAAGTCGCTGCACCTTAAGAGTACCATGGGTACTCCAGTCCGCCTCTATTAAGCTAGTTCTAAACTACCGCTATGTTTTTGGAATGCTTAGAAATGTCACCCCCTTCCTGAACTAACTATATTGTTTTTTGAGAGATGAAATTATGTTCATGGATTTGTTCTTAAATTATTTTTTTTAATGCTTAACCCCTAAATCAGACCTGTTATGTTGGATAGCAATGCTTCCCTTGAAATGTTTAATGCTGTGGGAAAGCCAACTGCAGAAAGAAAAGCGCGAGTGTCAAACTTGCCTGGGATGAATCTGCCTTCGCTTTATATATAGATGGTAAAATAGGCAACTTGCTTCTTAATTTCAACGGTGGTTTTTTGGTCTGGCGTCGTATGTCTTAATAATCAGCCGAAATAAGTTGTCTCTAGTCAGATAGCGTCGTATCTCCTGCAATAACCCAACGGTGATCTTATGTCAAAAAGATCAAGATTTAATAAAAAAACGACCTGATTTCTTACAAAGAAGTGTTGTTTCGGCTATTAGATCTCATTCTTTAATCGGAGATAACAATATGGTTTTCGAGGCGGATCATGTATTTGATCGTAAAGACGTTATTCATAACTTTTTGATAGCTGTGAGAAGGAATAAATAGACTTGCTGCTGCATTCATGGCAGCTTTAAATATTGAACACAGGCAACAATAACTTCCTCTACAATATTTGCAATACTGTAATATATGAAGATGGTCGATAATTACTGAGATTTAAATCCAGCTACATTAACAAAAATCCTCTAAAGATCATAAAAGCAATGTCAATTGTAATTGTGTAAAAAAAAGAGCTTTTCAACAGCGCTGCTGCATCAACCTTAAACAACAATTTCTTCCTATATATAAACCTTTCTGCAAGGTGCACAATTAGAAGAATCTGTGCTCATTACTCTTCTCATCCTGAAGAAGATTATTGATCTGAAGGCATTCGATCGAGCTCACATTCCATAGTTTCTTCGAACCTAGCTCTTTTATAGTCATTGGAAATGTGAGATCGATTGTCAAGTAAAGAATTAGCTTGCAAAGCCGAGCACAAGTAACAAAACAGTGCTAGACTGTTAATGTACGAAACACCAAGATTTAACAGACCAACCATAAGGATTTTTTACTAGTCCAAATCTCATTCTGCTTAGATTGAATTAGCAGATAATATTCTATTCTCTGAAAAATCAAACGAAATAAATTTGTCTCTCAATGAAACAAAGAGTACTCGGCTAGTCTTTGTTTTGTCCATATCCCTAGTCCAATACAAAGCCAACACCATAGCTGATTCTATTCTCTTGCTAAGTATGGAGTTAACAGGCTTAATGAGGTCATTGCCTGGTTTATCTACGCATAAATTAGCATTGCAGATTGATCATGAGACTTAAGTTTGCGCCACAGACAAGGAAAGGAATCAAATCTGCAAGCCTGTGTGGAGATAATTCACTTTCGATAAAAAGAAAAATTTCTGTTTCTAGATTTGCTGCAGATTTTGACAGATAAAGACAACGGCTTTTTGAATCTTGCAGAAGATCTGCATGCAAGCGTGTTTATAGCTTCTCAGTGTTGCAGGTGTGGTACATGTTACCATGATACAAAAAATCATGCCTCTTCTTTTGTAATGCATGCCTATCCAAACTTAAGGGGAAACAAAGGTAAAGTAATAGGGTTGCAGTAAAGCCAAAATAAGATGCTTGCAAGTACAATCTTCTTTCTTTTGCAACTTTCTCAGAAAGTCTTGTTGACAAGCTTTAGGAGCCAGGCACAGAAAAAGAAATTACAAGCATTACTTGGATATCATCTAGGGTTTATGTTTGTTTATTCGTTTTTTTTTTTTTTTCCTGTAACAGTTAAAAGAAAAACTGATTAGCAACACGGTTCCACACAGAACAGGTCAAACAGTACTAGAAAGCTTGCTTGATGTAGTTTTACTCTTCCTTTCTCTTAATGGCAGATTTTGTGGTACACTTGGCAGTCCATGTAAAGTAGAAACCAGGGCTGTCTCTGGCTGCACTCTGTACTAGAGATTTCACTTTGTCATGATACAGCAGATAATATTCTATTGCTTTGGATCAAAGATACACTATTTGCCACTCGTTTTCATTTGGAAAAGATATCTAATCTTCCTTAATTTTAGGCAAGTTCTTATTGCTTTGAAATTACGATGAAAAAATGGGCTTTTTTGGGGGGGCAACAACAAACAACCTTACTAATTTCAAAGTTTGAGAGGCAAGAAGTCACATGTTAAAGAGAGCTAGGTAAAATAACAGGAAATTACCAATGGTGTCCCACTTGGATGACATCTTTTTTTAGCAGGCCTTCCTCCATGATCACCTTCATATTCTGTTCAATAAAATATCAAGTCAAAACTTAAACAGATACATGAGAAAGCAAGCAGATTAAGAATGTGACAGAAGCTACTTGTTTTTAAGAAAGAAAACTAGAAAGAGGAAAACAATGCAATGTGATTTATTTAACCATCAGAATTTCTTGAACAACCTAGTTTTTCCTTCCCTTTGGTCGCCTTTCCTGTTTCTTGTGAGCAAGACGAAATGTCAATGAATTCAACAGAGGCATCATCATCATCATCATCATCTTCATGATCCTCAAGCTTATCTTCTTGATTACTCTCTGCAGCATCACTGTTATTCCATGGATCGCCTACTTCTGTAAAACTCTAATCGATTATGAATACATTGAACAGGGAGTTCCCCTGGTACTCAAAAACTAGGAAATCTCCATAGTCAATAGAGTAATAAGCTATGAACATTTCCCAACCCTTTGTAAATGAAACTTCATCTTTATGTTTTAATAACTCTAGCTTCCATGTTGCAGCACTTGGAACTTTAATTACTGCTGATTTTGACAAACTTTCTACATGCTTTCTCAATAATCTTCGAGGAATTGCCTGTAAATAACACAACAGAAAAGAAATGAGGAGGGTGTTTTGAAGTTAGCTTCACTTGCGCACTGATTAGTACTTCAACAAAAAAACAAGTTGAAGAACAACAAGAAACAGAAGAAGGAAAGTTTATAGATTGGAAGGAAAAGATTGCTTACGATCTCCATGCTTTCCTAGCTAGTACTTTTTAAGCATGGTGCTACTACTAAAAATTGGATGCCCATTGGCAAAAGCAACAGTCAGTATGAATGTCAAGAACATAAACAACATCAAAATCAATATCTGGAGTCTTATTCTAAATAGAGAGGTAAAATAATCTTCGGCTAGGATAACAACAAATTTCAACATAACTTCAATTGCCTTAATCAACTCAAAGACAGAGATAAATCACCTACTTTCAAATTATGAGCCATACAAATGTCGTCCAACTAGAATGGAAGTTCTTCTATCTGAACATGCTTCTCCTTAAAAAATCTCTTAGAAACCATGACTATTATATTCTGCCATGAAGAAAAGAATGAACGTAAATGGCCAATAAAGGGAAGATATTTTTGTTCAAATTAAAGGAGGAAGAACAAAAACTGCATAGTCGTGCAGTAAAAGGGAGGCAATCCTCCTAACTTAACCACTCTATACGATCCAATTCTTTTTAAAGTAAGAAGTCTGGTTAAGAGAATTTAATATTAACTTGTTAAATTGTATTTAATAATAATATCAAATAGTTTTTTTAGGTTAGAAAAAAATTATTTATGACATATATGCCAGCATTGCTGTCCAGTTTATTTTAAAAAAATCCCTTAACATGATGATGAGTGAGATTTGATGCGGGATTTCACTCGTATTATAAAGGAGAAGAAATAAGAAAAGAAGAGAGCTAAGCCTGAGTTGCAGTGAAAGATCCAAATTCGAAGAACCTCCTCATGAAACAAACAAAAACTAGTGCTGTTAATTAAGATTGGAAGTCTCTCACAAATTTCTTTCCCCTAAAGATAGAAAAGACCACAGATTGCATAGGCTGTTGGGCTGTATGCAGTTCAACTTTTGCTTAAACTTTTGGTGTCATTGCCTTCATATTTATGCTTTATCAATTTCACATTATCTAATTACCAAAAATAGCTTGATGGAGTAACAAAAACTAAACCTAACAAACATTTGTGTTAAACACATGTATGAAGCCTTGCTTTTCGTTGATACATAGGATTGATTTAATTTACAGTACAGTGTTGTAGTATCTAGGCTCTTAATGCACGATGATCTCTACGCTAGAATTAAGGTGTAAAATCGATTCGCATCTTCTAAGTATGGTATTTGTATCCTCATGATCTTTCACAGCTCAATCTAACATTTTTATTTTTATTTTCATTTTCATAACAGCCACAGTTTCTGTTTTCATACTCCAGTTACCAACCATGCACAGACAACCCAGGTGTAACCAATCTCTATATACGTACTAAATACGAGGTCTGGCTATAAAGTATTGAAGAGGGAGAGCTTCGATGTAATTAATGAATTTAATGGCAGAGAACATGATGCAACAACAATTGGTTACAAGTTTTTCTTAGAAAACTCTACTGTCACTTTGTTTCCCTGTAATTAGTCTTAGTTTTATTTTCCCAGATAAGATTTTCCTGCCCTAATCTAAAAATAAAAGGGAATGTTCGTATGAGTTAGTTTGCCAAGCTGTGTGAGTTTTGCAGTTGAGAGAAATCTAATAATAGAAACCTTATGAATTCGTTGCCGGAAAAAATATGATAGGTGTTCGTTTTCCTCAATGATCTATATAAAAAGCTCCGTAGAATATTATAATCATTTCATTTTCGATCCAAACAAATTTGCAGAATACAAAAGGAGGTTGAAGAAATTGACGTCCCAGGGAAATATGGGCTTGAAAGTTAATGTCTCGGTAATCTTTATGTTGCTGTTCTTGACATCTGCTGATGTTAAAGCCGAAAATGTTGTCTTTGATGTGACAAAATATGGTGACGAGGAAGATATTAGCAAGGTAAGTATTCAGCAATACAGTATTTAATTTACCAGATTAATTATCTTGGTTGAGATATTTTTCATTTTCTTTTTGCCCTCCTCAGGCCTTCAAAAGTGCATGGGAAGATGCTTGTGCATCAAGAAGTCCGAGTAAAGTCCTGATTCCGAGAGGGACGTACTTGTTAGGCCCCGTGATTATATCAGGGCCTTGTAAGGCTGCAATCGAGCTTCAAGTTAAAGGCAAATTACAGGCGCCGGTAGACATGAGAGAATTCGAAGGGTTTAGCAGCTGGATTACTCTCAACTATGTTGATCAGTTTACTTTGACTGGTGGTGGAACTTTTGATGGCCAAGGAAAATCAGCATCGAATCAAAACAATTGTGGAAAGGATAAACATTGCAAGCTACCCCCCGGCGTAAGCTTAATTTCTTTTATGTTATGGTGATTAGTAAATGATCGAAATGAAAAATTAAATTTCTTAATTTTGTGTTGTTTTTGTTTGCTTGATCGACCAGAGTTTGAAGTTCAATTTCATCACCAACGGAAAAGTCCACGACATAACATCCACGGACAGCAAGTACTTTCATGCTCATCTCTTGGGGTGCAAGAACCTCACTTTCCAGCATTTTACAATCACTGCACATGATGAGAGCCTGAACACAGATGGAATCCATATTGGACGATCAGAAGACATCAAGATTATCGATTCAGACATCGGAACGGGAGATGATTGTATCTCCCTAGGCCATGGTAGTAGACAAATTACAATCGAAGGAGTAACATGCGCACCAGGTCACGGCATCAGCATTGGAAGTTTAGGGAAATCCCAGAATGAAGAATCTGTGTCTGGAATCTTTGTCAAGAACTGCACCATCTCCAATACCCAAAATGGTGTGAGAATTAAATCTTGGCCTGCGTTATTTGGTGGCTCAGCGTCTGATATACATTTCGAAGATATTATCATGAAGAACGTCAGCAATCCTATTGTCATAGATCAAGTATACTGTCCATGGAATGAATGCAATAGAAAGGTAAATACTGGTTAATTTGTTAATTACAGAAAGAAATTACTAATAGAATCTTATCATATATGGTTTTTCATTTCTTACTTACAGGCTGCATCAAAAGTAAGCATCAAGAACGTGAGCTTCAAGAATATAAGAGGCACATCTAGGACTCCCGTGGCTGTTCAGCTATCCTGTAGCAAGGACATCCCGTGCGACGAAGTGGAGGTTGCTGATATTGACCTCAAATACACCGGAAGTGAGGGTCCAGCTAAATTCCAATGCTCTAATGTTCAACCTAAATTTCATGGGAAAATAAACCCATCAAAATGTTGATGCGCAGAATATTGTGAGCAATTAAATGGGTTTAAAGATGAAAGAAAAACTTAGGGAATTTGTATCAAGATTTGTTCATGAGCATATGCTCCCCTTTCCTGCTAGTAGCAATAATGGAAAGTAGTAAATCTCTTCTTATGGGATATTACTCTCTCTTTCTTCTTCTTTTTTATTATTTCTGATTTAGGATTTTTAGGGTTTCTTAATAGCCTTAAAACACAATATCCCGGCCCATAAAAGGACCCCACAGCAAAGATGGCACTCGTATATTTAATGGACATGTTATGAGTAATTAATTTCACATATTTAACAGATACATCTATATGAAAAGAATGAAGGTATTGAAAAAAAAAAATTAAAGGTAAAGACTCTTGATGAATATAGACAGTCGTGTCAAAAAAAATAGAATTAAGTAAAGACATTATATATATAGGAGATGGGTTTTATTTTTCTTTGTAAAATAAACAATTTTTTTCCAAATTAAACTTATCTTTGATATTTAGTTTCTAATCTTATTATTTTTCATTTATTCTTATTACTAAAACGTTATTTTTAGGGCATCAATTTTCTTTTCCTTAAAACAATATACTTTTGAACTTTTCAATTACTGTTTCATATTGAGCCATTTTAAACTCCATTATCTTTCCTCCAAATAATCATAGCCTTTTAAAATACATATGTAACACTACTAGAAAATTATTAAATACATATGAAAATACCGATGAAAACAATATCATCCATAAATTATAGTGACAATTACTAATAGAACATAATATTGCTATTTCCCTCAGTATTCATAAAAAAAAAAAAATCTTCTATCAGTGAATACCGATAAAATTACAGTTGAAAATTAAGGAATGAAAAACTAAAAAAAATTAAAAATAATGTGTCACTATTTCAAACGAAATTGCAAATCAAATATTCTTGTTTCTAATATTCGTCGATGAATCCATCTGTAAAATTTAAGCTATAACCTGACAGTTGACCCTCCTTCTTGCCCTCCCCATTTATTCTTCTCCTTCCTTTTTATCCTATAGAAACAACATATTACACCCCTGCCCCCATCATTTTGTCAGAAACCAAGCTCTCATTATCATAAATTTGGACATCCCAATACTCAGTATGTCAATATTCTTGTTTTGATTCAATTTTTTTAAAAGATTCGCTACATCAAGTAAGCAAAACTACCCCTTTTTTTTTTATTGTAACCCATTTTACAAATGTTATTTTTTTGGCATTTTTATGTAATATATGTATTTTGATTACGTGTGTACTTGTTTTATAACTTTTTTCTATAGAAACTTGTTGTAAGAATGCATTATTTGTACATGTTATGGTTTGCTTGAGGTTTTGAAAAATTATATTTGTTTGTCATTTGATGAAATTGAGTTTGATTTTATAACTTTGGTGTTTTATAATGGAATAAGTAATGACTTATTAATAAGCAAGTTTCACATTTAATCAATTTTATTGTTAAGTTGAAAATTTCAGTAAATTTGAAGGAATTTGAATTTTAAAGAAAAATGATAATGATCTAAGGGTACCATAAAAATAGATTGAATAAATTTGACTTAAACCAATGATAGCTAATTAGTTGGGTATTGATAATTTATTTAGTTTATATTATTAATTAATACATGTTGTCATCAATATTCTATAAAGGTTTTATAAAAGTAATGGATGATTTTTCCTGGATATATTGAGTTTCACCAGAAAGGTTACACATGATGGATTATTATAATGGTATTACAAGTTTTATTAATTACACACTATCTAATCCAAAAAATATTATTGAATAAGGTATTAGATGTCCATGTAAAAGGTATAAAAATAAAAAGTTTCTCAATCTGGATTTTGTTACTATACATCTTCTACAAAAAAAAAGGTTTATGGAAAAATACTTGTATTGGTTTGCACACAGAGAATAGTTATGGATGTAATGTGAATGAGTCAGGGTTATACAAGTAAATATTCAATCATAGATGAAGAACCAAATAAAAATGCAGCCAGGTTTTTTGATATTTTGAAAGATTCCAACGAACCATTATAGGATGGGTGCATAAATCACAATAAATTATCGGTCGTTGCATAAATATTCACCATCAAGTCAGATCATGGCCTAAGTGGGGCCATTTATGCAAAATCATTGAATGAGCAAGAAGCATTTTACTTAAAAAGAATAGGTTGAAAGAGAACTTCTATATTGCTATATGCATGATGAAACACTTTAGCCTAGGATACCAAAAAATTAACATGTTTCTAAAATTTCACATGTTGTACTACCTTGAAAATATAGATTTGACCAAGTGTAGAACATATAGGCATGCTTGGTGTAAACCCAGAACTAGTAGGCGAAGGACTCTTGTTTCATATAGAAAAGTGATGTGCTTCTCAATCACTGCTAAACAACAAAAGTTATTCATGTCTCTAAAAAATATTAAGCATGTGACATGACATTAATCACATGATGCATCCTTCTGATGGTAAAGCCTGGAAGTAGTTTGATGAAGTTGGGCTTGCAATAACAGGTGATTTTAGACAACCAGGTGTGGGTTTGCCATAACTAGATGAAAATAAACCCTAGATAAATTACATAGATGGTCTAGCAAATATATTTATGGATCAGTGAGACAGGTTTAGGCCTAAGTGGAGATCTGGTCAAGGTAGACCATAATAACGGTTTTAAAAAGCTATAACTTTTGATTTAATTGTTGGATCATACTAAAATATTTACAGGAGTTTCCAGATGTCGTTTTCCTAAAAGTAGTGATAAAATTGCTATTATAAACGTCATATCTTTTAATTTTGAAAATCTCACTCTCGAACCCTGGTTTTGGCAGTTTTGTGATTTTCCTTGTTATTTTTGGATTTCATGCTTCTTTCCATGGTAATTTTGGATTTTTATTTTATTTTCTAGTTGAGGTAGGGTTTCTGACCTATTTAAAACTTTGTAAACCTCCTTGAGAATTATTATTCTAGATAAAATAAAACATGTGAACTTGGGGTTCATATCGGTAACCCCTTTCACTCATTAAAATTCATGTGGTCTTTTTTTTTTTTGTCTTTAGTTTTTACCTGTATCACAATTTAGTAGGGTGCATCCTTAGTTTTCAATAGAACCATAAAATATAAGTGTTAGGTTATATATAGATATATTCAATCCATTTAGGTTATTTATTACATCTTATTCTTGTTGGTCGATAAAACTTATGGTTTACAACTTGCCATCAGGGATATGTATGAGTCTAGAGTTCATGTTCTTACCTACGACCATACTTGGTCCAAATAGTCTAGGTAGAAATGTATTGTGTCTTTGATCGTTGATTGATAAGTTGAATCAGTTGTGGTCATTCGAGACTTTGACATATGATATCTTGAGTAAAAAAATATTCAGATGAAAGCTATTTTGGTGTGAACTATCAATCATTTTCCTCTATATAAAATGGTTTTTGGTTGGAGCATGCATGAAAAATTAGTTGTTCTAATAGGAGCATTGCTGGTTCTTTTAGCAGCGCTTCTAATGACTGACACGACCAAAAGATTGATATCTTTTCTTAAGTGTAGGAGTGTTGAAGTAATAAATAACTCAGCAAGACCGAAATCGAACAACGGGGAGGTTAACTATATAATAATAATAATAAGTTAAAGAGGACTTTGAGATGTAAGATTAATATGAGGATTCAACAATGATAAAAACAATTGTTAAGGTTAGAGGATCCAATAATAGTATTAGAAATAAGTATAGTATAAACTCTTTTTATTAATCAACTGGAAACCACATACAAAGAAGGTTCCAATCAGATGATTTATCCTTAATAGTTTATTATAAATTTTTAACATGATCATATTAATTATCTTATTTTAGTAACACTATACTTTTAAATATTTTCAGGAATTCATGATGTTAACTTATGTTAACAACAAATCAAGTTCTTTTCATAGCACAAGTGTAGGTTATACCATACAGTTGGCTATGAAAGTGTCAAGCATTTATTGTACCAAGTGCTATACCAAACAAATCAAGATTAATCATTTAACAAGCAAGGTATTAAGAATTGATAAGATAAAAAGATATAAACATGTTAACAACAAACTTTCTTGGATATAAACATTGAAGTCTATATTGAGTTTATATTATACCTATTCTAACACCATTAGTGAAACCTTTTCACCTTGACATAATAAACTTGGCTAAACATAATAAAGAAGAGAAACATAAATAAACAACATAAGAATATAAGTATGGTAAAGGAAATGAAAAGCATAAATAAGAGATTAAGAAAAATATAATATGAAATAAAACTTAAACATTATAAAAATATAAAGAAAGAAATAAAGAGCATGATCTTGATCTGAACAATAAAGATGCCTAAATGCATGGCAGATGCCTCCTTTTATAGGCTAAAAATTTAAAACTATTGATTTGATGACTAATTGTTGAGTGGGTGGCCAACTCTTAACTCGATGAAAATTCTTATCTTCTTGTCTGAACAAAACATCATTGCTAACATTAAAATTGGAACCAAATGTACTAATAAAAGTTCTAGAAAATTGTTTTATCTTTCCAAAAAAAAAATTAAGGTCATTTGGATTTCTAAAACTCGAGATATAGGCTGCACACTGAACAGTGTTTAGGCTACAGGAAAAATTCAGACTTCTCCATTGTTGCTATAATTTGGACTTGAAAACAGTCTTTTTAAATCTTGGACTCCATGAAAGTTGTAGGCCTATGCCTTACCTTTTCATCCATACAAAGCAGACCTAAATCCGAGATCTACAGCTCCAGATATGACCCAATTACCGAGCAGTGTTCCAGTTTGGACTGCACCAACATCTCTTTTCTAAGTTGAGCCTTCTCTTTGTCCTTTCAATTTCAGTAGTTAAACTCATCAATCAATCCTTTTATGTATGTGATAAGTCTGCATTTAAGATGAATATTTACCATAAATTAAAGGCATTTTATATTATTAAATATGTTATTATAAAACATGATTTAGCTAAGGAGTTATTGACACTTCAAGTGCAAAATAATGTTATAAAACTTTAATAAAAATGCACTTTTAAGTACTAATCAATGACCATGAGTTGCTAGGTGTAGACCATGACTAGGCACCCAAGGCACAGACACTATCTCTCGACATAGGCTCATCGAGTGCGAGGTCGCCTCGCAGAGGGGGTGTCCCTTCTGAGTAGGATGTGTACATTAAGAAATACATTACTCGGTGGAAGCCCAATCACAGCATATAAGTTTGTTTTCTTTTCCTGCACGATAAAAAAAAAAAACAATTATGGATAATTTTTGAATAATTAATTTCAATGAACGAATGAAATTTAAGGTTTATAAATGTGAAGGTTGCTCGCACAATAACATCAACAATGAAATAATCGATGGAAGTGCCCTTGTTTTAGTGGAGTTAGGTTTCAAAAAATCTTGAATGGAGGCATGTGATTGATGTTTGGTTCGCAAAGTTCAAGTTTAATATATACCTAAATATTTTTTTATTATTTAATTTAGTCATTTTTTCAATTTTAATAAACTAATTATTTAATAAAATAGGCTTACAATGAGAAATTTTACTCGGAGGAGACTGACAATGTTATTGTCATGAGGGTGTAGGAGAATCATAATGCCATTAGATAAGATTGAATTCAAAATGCGATATTTTTTAAAATGTTCAAAATTTATTTTTTTATCTTCTTAACAAATAATTTATTTCTACATACCAAGTTGCGTGATTTCTGATATGAAACGTAAAAAAATAAAAAATATATGCAAAAGAAAGAGGTTTTCCAGGCTAGGAAGACATTTTTGTATGGTAGGATTTCAAATCTCCGCACATCTTGAAGGCTATCTAGGACACTTATATCCAGCACATGAAGTTTGGGCGTTTAATGTGGTGGCCATAGTCTGGTGCAGAGAACTGGAACAAAGAGATTCATGGTTTGATTACCATGCACATTGGTGGATCTATTCTCTTCGTTTAGCATACAAAATAGATTATAAATTTTTTTTATTATTATTATTATATATATATATATATATATTAAAATTGATGTATTATATGAAAATATTTAACTAACAGTAGCTTTTTTTTGCAAGCTACAGTTCTTGGATGCGATCCAGGACCTTTAAAGCTTTTGTTAAAACTTACATGTGAAATGAGAACCATAAAAAAGGAGTGCAATAGCTCGTGGTTAGCTGAACTTAGAAATTCATGGAAAGTTAGATTATAACAATTGTTTTCTTGAGTTATTATTTTTTAAATTTTGCTAACTTTTTTTTTTTCAAGAAACATATAACACCTGATTGCATGAAAGATACAAAGAGAATTCTTCAACCCATCCAGAGTTCAATTCAAATTTATGGTTGGAGGCTAAATCCTCTGATGGACCCACTAGAAATCAAGTTTATAATATCTTAAACACTACAGTCAAGGATACACTTACAAGCCAAAGTGTATCGACTGTTAATTCCTCACAATCAAATTTGAGCCAACAATCTCCAGTTGTCCAGGTAATTGTACGAGAACAAATTAAAGCTTAGACAACCCGACTTAGTGATGATATGGCCTAACTTAGGTGTGAGATGTCCGACCTGGATAAAGTGAATGTACTCGAGTAGTTATTTTCAACCATCACTAATACATGTGGTCTACCTTGTTGCCCACCTAGTACCAACAAAGATCCGACTCCTCCTCCTCCTCCTCCTCCTTCTATCCACTACATAAATTTTATTCAATAATATTTTTTTATAAAATTAATAATAAAGATTTTTTTTATTTTAGTTTTATTCTTTTTCAATTTTTCCTTGTTTTGTTTATTTTTTAAAAAAATATATATTAAATATCATACCAACAAAATTTTAATCACAAACAGAATGACCGACGAAGTTAGTCTTTAGAAAAGTTCTAGAGAGTTTGAAAAAATTATAAAACTTTATCATTGTCATTTACAGATGAAATTATCGATGGACTAAAAACCTTAAAAAATTCCAAAGATTCTGAAAAAAAAAATTACATGACTTGCCACTACCAATATGTAAATCTCTATCAAAATGATGCATTATACCATAGATGGAATTGTCAATGTTATATTTTATCGTTAATATGTCATAATCTCCAATTAATTTACCGACAGAATTATATTGGTAATTTTTTTTATTTGGTATTCTTTTTCTATCTATAAATCCATTAGTAAATATATTATCGAATAATAACTAACATAATATAAATAATTGGCAATATATTTTCCGATGAGTAATTGCTGTCCATAATTTTGTTGGTATTTTTTTTTTTCTGACAGGAGTGTTTGAATACCAATGGAGTAATCTGTCAATGTTATACAATATTCTGGAAGCGTGAAGAAACATGTAATAATGAAATCTTAAAAACTTATCTATTGAAAAATGGACAAACAAATTTTTTATTTAATAAATAAACTAAATATGTGTGAATTCTGTACTATCATATTTCTATCGCTTTAAGAAAATTAGATAAAAATGAAGTTTTATTGCCATTGATATGCAACTTTTTTTTTTTTGGTTTTTATGTATTAATTCTCCATTAATATAATAAATATATTTTTAAATACAATATTTTATTTGTGCGGCAATGATAATTTTTAATTTATTAATAAAATTATAAAAAATAAAAACTCTATAATAAATTTTTAGGAAAAATAGGAAAAATCCTAAAAAGCCTATATATATATATATATATGAAGCACTAATTTTTTTCAAATAAATTGATTTATTTTGTCGTAACAAACATTATTAAATTATAAATAAGAGAATTAAAATATTGTCTCATAATGGTTTCTGGCCATTATGTTAGGAAAAAAAACTGCCCAAGTTTGTATTGCATAAGAATCATCAACACATACCAGTCACTACTAGTCTCTCAACTCGTACGACATCACAAGTTATATATTTTGTTTTCAATTAAAAAAAAAATATACAGGCTTTACCAACATATTTTTTAACATGAAAAAACTAGAAATATAAATAAAAAACTCAAGCAAACATCTGATTAAATAAATCAAGAATCATCTATATAAATAAATAAATAAATCATTAATGATAACTAAAATTTACTTAGTTGTGTTTGCCGAATTTATTTATCAAAATAAAATTTTTATTCAATCAAATGATAATAGAAACAACAAAAACATGAAATTTATTTAATAAAACAAAAGGAAAAAAAAATATTATGTGAAACCACTCACATTGGAAATATCATCTATCAATAATTTTTTTTATTTTTAGAAAAAAATTTTAAAACAAAAACATGTCAAAATAATATTTATAGATGAATCATAATAATATTTTAAAAAGTCAAACACGTACAAAATAACTAAGAAAAAGACCTCCATTAAAAAGAGGTTAACATAGAGATTGGAAATTAATTCAAATATAAATTAAAAAAATTATTTTGAAAAGAAAAAACATATTAAAAAAAAGGCATCAATAAAAAACACCAAAAGCGAAAAAGAAAAAAATAAATATAGATGACTTGGATTATACATCGAATCCTTTTTTAAAAAATAGTTTCAAACGAAGAAATCAAAAAAGAAAATGAGTAAGAGAAAAAAATGTTAACTTGCGTTAACTTTTCAAACTCGTGACCCGGTTCATTAAACCAAAAGCACCATGAATTAAAAAAATCAAGAAGGCCAATCCTTAGTAAATCAAACATTGAAGGATTAAACCAAAAAAAAAAATCAATTACATAAAAAGATCTAAAATAAAAAATTACAATTAAAAGAATGAAGGTAAAAAATCAAAACAAAAAACAAATTAGATAGCAACTAAATTTTTTTAGTTGGAGAGTTAAATTGAAAATAAAAATAACTTTAACAAAATTAAAAAATAAAGACCAAATTAAAAAAATAATATATCATAATTTTAATTGAATAATAAAATTAAAAGCCGAAGAAACTTAAACAAAAAAGCGAAAGAGAAAAATTAAAAACTAAAAAAATAAATATCAAATCGAAAGAAATATTATATTAAAAATTGTGATTAAAGAATTAAATTGAAAACAAAACAAAATCCAAAAACATTATGATAAAAAATCAAATTAATAAAGATTAAAATTTAAATATCAAAAACAAAGAAAACCATGGTGTTATTTTTGGAGTGAGAATATATATATTAGCAACAAGTGATGGTATGATCATATGCTGCCTACATGCGCCATACACACTAAAAAAAACACGCAAAGGCACTTCTAAGTTCTAACATCACCATGAAAAGCGGCATTTCAACGACAGACACAACTACCTATGTCCCCTAAAAAGCATGGGTGGAGTCCAATGCTAGCACGTTCGTGGCAAAAACAGACATTTTTTTATATATATATTATATTATTAAAATATAAAAATACTTCTCATGAATCTTAAAAAAAAACATAATAGAAAGATTGAATTACCCTTGCAAGATAGTTTTCTTTTTTAAAACTGAGAGTATTTTCATCATTATCTTTGTGCTATAAAAAAATAGAATTACCATAAAACCCTTGAACATAATCCCCCCCCCTCCCCATAAGATTACTTTGGTAATTATACTCTTCTAAGAAAAGATAATACCCGCATCCCTTACCTTTTATTTTATGTAAATAAAAGCAAAATAGGGTTTTCACTCGAGATTGCTGCCTTTAGTATTTTCTATAATAATATAATTTTACATATTGGGATTAACTTTTCTTCCCAGAATTAAAAAACAATCTAATGAATAATAGAAAGTTACTCAGACCCACCGCTACATTATCCACCTCACTAGCATGAAAAATCAAGGTTGTCAATTCCGTTCCGTTCCGCCAGAAACGATCGAAATATTCCATACCAATTCAAAAAACGAAACAAAATGGAACAAATTTCATCTCATTTTAAATCTCGGTCCGTTCCGAATTTTTCAGCTAAATTCCGCCCGAAACGTTCCGGTTTCATTTCACATGTTCCGTTCCGCTCTTGAAAAGCCATTGAATCTTGCTCAATTTCATTAATTAAACCACCCGATTATAAAAAGCTCTTTTTTATTACTATTTTCAATAGCAATGATATTAATAATAATATTGAAAATTATTATTACTATTTTCATTAACAATGATATTAATTTTTTAAAATTAGATTTATTACTAATATATATAGTTTATATTCATGTTATTTTTTTTTATATGTTTATACTTTGTAGGAATTTGAGCAAAAAAAAATGCTTTAGATTTTATTAGTCACTTGATAACATTGACCTAACTTTATATTTAAAATATTTTTGTTAAAATATTTTACTTTCATAATATTTTGATATTTTGTTTAAGTTTAATTACTTTAAGTTAAAGATCTATTTAATCTTAACTATTTAGAAATATTTTAAAATTTAAAATTATATTTGTTTGTCATTGTGTTTGTATTGCATAATTTATAATTAATTTATCTTGAATTTGAATTATTTTTATTGAATATATATATATATATATATGAACAGTACAACCCCGAAACGGCACGCCAAAACACTCCGAAACTGAAACATTCCATTCCAATTGAAAAAACAAAACACCTACCGAAATGGAATTGATAACCTTGGAAGAAACAGAGGCCAATGCTAGCTGATAGGCAATGAGAACCGATTGCCCCAAATTTTATTTTATTTTTAATTAGTATTGTTTTTTTTAAAAAGAAAAAAACAAGATAATATAATAAAAAAATCTTCATATATACAATTAGGTTTATTGATCATCAAATTGACCCAAACCAGATTTGAAAAAAACGTCGTTTTTGTTGTTATATTTATTTATTTATTTTTTAAAAAAGTTGTTGATTATAAGTTGAAAATTAAGAAAATCGGACCTAAAGTAATGTTTGATATTATATTAATAGTTTTTTATATTTTTAAATATATTGAAATAATATATTTTTAATTTTTTAAAATTTATTTTTAAAATCATATACCAAAACAATTTAAAAATATTAAAAAATATATAAAAAGCACCGTGACAATACCAAAAATGTCTAAAAATAAACAAATGGGCATCTCTTCAAAAATCAAAACTCTTAAACCCCAAGAACTCCTCATTTTCTCCCTAATCCCCCACCAACCATGCGTCACCTCTTAACCACGACTTTCCACCGCCACAACCACCGTCTGCCCACCATTCTCCACCACCTTCTCATCCGCCACTATAGACCACCCAAACCACCAGCCCCTCCAAAACATCCAAAACCACCGCAAAAACCTCAATCTTTCACTTTCCACGATGCTACCTGGGAAGACCCATATAGCTGGATGTCGCACTTAAATGACAAAGTAGCTATGAGACATATGGATATTTACATGGAACAAGAAGAGAAGTACACAGAAGCTGTCATGTCTGATACCGAGAAACTTCAAAGTAAACTCCAGTCTGAAATGGCTTCAAGACTGCATTTTGACCTCTCTACCTCTCCCATTCGCTGGGGTCCATGGTATGTGATTGCCTACTCTCTCAAGTTGTCGCTGCTGCTTGTAATTTTGTTAGTTTTTCAAAAGGGTATTGGATAATTTGTTCAAAGTTGTTAATTTTGTTTGAGAATCTCAAAATGGATCGTTTTCTTTTTCTTTTTGCTACTGTTTCAAGGTGGATGTTACTCACTGTAGGTTGTATTATAAAAGAGTTGAGGCGGGAAAGCAGTATCCTGTGCTTTGTAGGAGATTGGCAAGCTTAAACGAACAATTCATTTCGAATAAAGATCCTTCGGGTGGGTTTGATTTTGTTTCTGGGAGAAAAATTGAGCAGAAGTTGGTTGATTACAATCTAGAAGCTGAGAGATTTGGAGGTGCTGATAAAGTAACATTTTTTACTGAAGAATGAAGTTTTGTTGTTTTGAAGCTATTTGGGACAATGTTTGTTTGTTTATTGTTCGTTCGTTTGTTTGTTTATTTGTGTTTATAGGTTATGCTTATGAAGAATTATCAGAAGTGTCACCTGATCATAAGTTTCTTGCATATACTATGTATGACAAGGACAATGACTCCTTTAGATTGTCTGTACGGAATTTGAATTCTGGTGCATTGTGTAGTAAGCCCCAAGCAGATCGAGTTTCGAATTTGGCTTGGGCCAAGAATGGACAAGCATTGCTGTATGTTGTTACTGATCAACATAAGAGGCCTTGTCGGTTGGTATTACATGGACTTTATAACATTTTAGTGTGATTTATCTCATCATTGTGTGCTTTTTTTCTTGCTTGTTGAATTCAACAGCATGAAGTTGAATTTTTGTTCTTTTGTCATCAGAATATATTGTAGCATGATCGGATCAACCGAGGAAGATGTTTTGCTTCTAGATGAGCCAGCAGAAAATGTTTATGTTAACATAAGACACACGAAGGATTTCCGCTTTGTAACTGTAAATACTTTCTCTACAACATTCTCAAAGGTATCACTTTCAAAATGCTTTTTCTCAACTCGAGATCCTGACATTTGAAATGCAATAATAATCATGACCATGTTTTAGGTCTTTCTGATAAATGCAGCCGATCCATTATCTGGCATTAGTTTAGTTTGGGAATGTGAAGCTCAAGCCCACTGCATTGTTGAACATCATCAAGGATACCTTTACTTGTTTACTGATGCTGCCAGAGGGGGCCAATTGGTTGATCATCACTATCTTCTTCGATGTCCAGTTAATGCTTCTTCTGGTCCAAGGATCTGGGAGGTTGGTGGGTTAACTATGTGCAATCACTTTGTCTATAAGTCCCTGATTGTTGTCTGGTGACCCAGTTGATACCATTGGTTGGATAGTATGGTGCTTGACAGCTTGATATAATTTTGCTGCATATCTCTTTTCTGTTCTTATTTTCACTACTTTATACCTTTTTCTTTCAGCATTTTTCCTAGTAATTTTTCTTGTGGTTAAAACTCACCTATATTTCAATAAATCTTTTCTGTTTTGGCGAACACATTTACTTCATTTATTCTTTTCTCAATCACTGCATTTATTGCAGAGAGTATTTGATAATGACCGAGATATGGTTATTGAAGATGTTGATTTCTGTAATACACACTTGACACTAATCATACGGGAAAACTGCAGCTTTAGACTTTGTTCAGTTCCTCTACCTATGCCTGCTAGGAAGGTAACATAGTGGTTTCACTAAGAATGCATTTATGGTGTTACTGTTCTGCTGTTCTCATCTTTTATTCTCTTGTTCTGGCAGGATGCAGTTAGACTGAAAGAACTTAACCCTGCATTCCTTCCTCTTCCAAATCATGTTTCTCAAATTTGGCCTGGACCAAATTATGACTACTACTCATCAACCATGCGCTTTACAATATCATCACCTGTGGTATGACCCGTAAAAGTCATTAATGTTAGCAGATGGTTTCCTCATGCTTTTCTAGCTGCGTATGTTCATGCCAAATTTAATATATAATAGGCATTTAAATTATATTATACTTGGATTCTGATTCAGAGATAATTGGAAGATATGAATGAAAACTAGTATCTGTAAGACCAGACATTCAACAAGTTAGAGTGATTTTGTTGTTTGATCAATTGGGAATTTTGGGCGTTTTCTTTTTTGTCGAGCGGTTTTATGAGGTTTTAGTGTCTGAGGGTTAGAGTTTATATCCAGTTAGCATGCAATGCATGCTTTGCTTTTTCATGATACCCCTTTTTATATCCTTTGCTCGCACATCCTTTCTGATTTTAATAAGCATGAAGATTTCTTCCAACTTCTTTTCTCCATGTGAATGTTATCTTCCTCTTATATATTTTGCAAAAGTGTGCATCTCCACTTGAACATCTCCATATTTTTGCAGATGCCTGATGCTGTAGTTGATTATGAGCTGTCAAGTGGCAATTGGAATATTGTCCAACAGCAAAATTTGCTCTATGAAAGAACAAGAATTTTGTATGGGACAAACTCCTCAGGAGGCATTGCCAATGGATCCTTGAATAATTTGAATTCTGATTTTCTAAATGAAATCAAATCTGAAGATGATAACTTGTGGAATTGCCTCTCGGAGTTTTATGCTTGCGAACAATATGATGTCCCCTCTTATGATGGAGTTATGGTTCCTTTAACAATTCTGTACTCACGCAAAAACAAAAATAAGAATCAAAATCCTGGTTTGCTTCATGGGCATGGAGCTTATGGTGAGTTACTTGACAAGCGGTGGCGCAATGATTTGAAAAGCCTTCTTGATCGTGGTTGGGTTATTGCATATGCTGATGTTAGGTATGTTTTTCACCTGTACTGCAACTATTCAGAAGTTTTTTGGCTCAGCTTATTTCTAGTGTGAATACAGTTAAATCCTTGTTTGAAATGGTTACCGTTTGTCTGGGCTTGTTTAAAGTTTAATTATCTACAGCACATTGTGTTTGCAGAGGTGGAGGTGGTCATGGTAAGGCATGGCATCATAATGGTAGACAACAGAAGAAACTTAATTCAATCAAAGATTTTGTCTCCTGTGCCAAGTTCCTCGTTGAAAATGAGTTTGTGCAAGAAAACAAGCTTGCCGGTTGGGGATATAGTGCTGGAGGACTTTTGGTGGCTGCTGCCATTAATACTTGCCCAGATTTATTTCGGGCTGCCATTTTGAAGGTATGCATGAATATACATGTTTCGCTCATTGCAAAACCATGTATTATAATATACAAAGCTGTTATTGTTATCAAGTAAAATGACTTGAGCAATCAACTTCATGGTTACCTTATACAATAAAAAAATATCATTTTCATTGTTCTCCCTTGATCATATGAAGGTATTGCTTGTGCTAGACGATTTTCTGCAATTCTTTTTGGTGGTCGGGACACTGTAATTAAAAAGTTCTGTAGATTTATTTAGCATTTGCAATTATATGGCTGTTTGTCAACATCTTTTATCAGTTCTTCATTCTTGTATTCCAATAATTATATATTCCTTTTATTCAGGTTCCCTTTTTAGATGCAACCAGCACTCTTCTCAATCCCATTTTACCACTCACAGCAGCTGACTATGAAGAGTTTGGGTGTCCAGGGGACATTGATGATTTTCATGCCATAATGAAATATTGTCCTTTTGCCAATATTCAGAAAGATGTCCTTTATCCTGCTGTGTTGATAACCTCGTCCTTTAATACACGGTAATTTGCTAACATGTTGTCAGGTTTTCTTTGTGTAGGCTGTGATCAGACAGATACTCAAAACACAAATGCAAATTTTTTTCTTGACACATGTAAAGTTGGTGAACTTATCTGATAGTGGCAAGACCAAAACCAATGGGAGTGAGCAAATTATGACGGGAACTCAGTCATCCTTTTTTTTTTCCTCAGAGAATTTATCTTGAATTGCATTTATGAATTTCAAACATTAGGACCCTGAACTGGCTGTTTGAGAATTTTCTTCATGTTGGAAACTCTTTAGTTGTCCTTTGTGACTTTCTTTTCTTCGTGTGACTTGATATGCTCTTGGTTTGATGATTATTGGCCCTTAAGTTTTTGCTTTTAATTTAGTCTTGTCCCTTGTTTCCCATTTGATGCTTGATAGATAATTCTCTTTAGTTGATTCTCATTTGTCTTACATGATTTTAGATGAAATTGCTCTCTGCTACTCAGGTTATTGGCTTACATTTATTGAGTAGTCTCTTTTTCTATATAAAACAAAATGGTTTTATGTTCTATGAATAATGATTGAATTGTCAAACTCCCAAATTCGTTTAGATAGTGATAGATATAAATGAAGTTCGTCTCAAAAGTTATACTCATTGCTGAACTGCATGTTCATTTCAAGTCATGTTATTCCTTTGAATTTGAAGTTAAGTCACTACTGTTGTGTCAAAAATTTAAGCCTATCTCTCTGAATAGTGGTGTTCATTGACTGTAACTAACAATATTTGGAGTTGAATTCAGATAATTTTTTCAATTTTGAATGGTAGCCAATTTTTTCAAAATACATCTAATTCATATTGAGATCTGCAAACTTGAGCTGATGTTTGCTGCAAATAAGTTGCTCTCAAAATGTTACGTGGATAGATTGCTCTAACTTCAAGCATATATCATAGATGTCAAAAGGCACATAATAAATGGAATGGTGTATGTATTCGTACTCTTGCACAATTTGAGCTTATTTAGTGAAGTTCATTAATGAGGAATAGAGGGAAGCCACCATTCTGGTATTAAATAATGCATTTTGTCAAATCAGAGATATCTCACGATTGTACACACAGACATATTATTATGCATACATGATGTTTATTAGAGTGGTTCATGTTTCTTGTTTGAAATAATTTATCTACTTGCTTCTGCATATAACTTAATGGCTTTGATTCCTAAAGCAATGACTGATTCAATACTTTTTTTTTAATTATTGTCCTTTGAAATTGTTATTATATGTTTATCATGTCAAAGTGGTTCTGCTTTTTCAATTTTTAGAAACAATGATTGCTCTTCTTTTGCTTTTGTCTTGAGTGGGATGATCATGTTATTTATCCTTGATATGTTTCAGATTTGGGGTTTGGGAAGCAGCAAAATGGGCTGCACGAGTTCGTGAACATTCTATTTATGATCCCAAACGCCCGATACTACTTAACTTAACTACAGATATAGTGGAGGAAAACAGATACCTGCAGTGCAAGGAATCAGCATTAGAAACTGCATTTCTTATAAAGATGATGGAATCATAAGTAGGTGTTCACTAGTGCCACCTCATCTCTGAATCTGTTGATCTTTTCCATAAGCTGGTGAAGTGGAATATCATCTTTGTGAAGATCTAAGATTTGGATCTAACTTAAGTTGCCAACCAGGAACCACTCACGAGCTGAAGGAATTCTTTTCTTTACTTTCGTTTGTTTGTTAATATTTAAGTCACACTTGGTTTAATATTTCGGAGCATAGGGAATGGTTGATCTGGCCTGCTGAAGTTGAAGTGGTTTTAAATTTTTAATTGCGTAGTGGCCATTACAGTTGGAACAGATGACTTTATGAAGTGCAGAGACCAAATCTTCAATTTCTGGTGAGATGTTAGCTTTCTCTTATTGAGATTGCAAGTTTGTTATTTGTCCATATCAATGTTATTCCTAAGAAATTTTGTAGACCAAAATTTTATATTGGTTTGGAAGGTTCTCTTACCTTTTCTCTTTATAATATAACACAATAATTCAGGAAGCATTAGGATGAACTTCTACGTATCTTTGTTTATGCAAACAACATTTTCTTGATTATGACTATGACATGCAATATCTCTCAAATCTTTTAGTTTAGTAGCCAACTAGCTTAATCAGCTGAAGTTTGTCAACGATTCACTGTCACCAACCACCGCGTCAAAGTTCCTTTTAGAAGCAGCTTCCCCACAGGAGCCCTCAAAGAAGCTTTGTCAAACATGGCACCATTCTTGTTATACTTTATTATGCAATCTTTTGGATTGTAGAGAAGGTTTCCCATGTGAAATGGTAAGAGTATCTGGTGGTGACCGGTTGAGGTTTCTTTTTTTTGTTTATTTCTAAGAAAAGCATGTGGTGATGATCATAATGATATGGTTTCAAAATGAAACCTGCAGTGCCATGTCCACACCAACTTTATGAAAAATACCCACTCAAGCTCTCCTGGAACACTGGGAAGTGAGAATCCACAGGCACCAAAAGAAAAGGAAGCAGAATAATACATGCGCCCCCCATTATTTCCGTGGGAAACAAACTTAAATGGGTATGGCCCAATGATGATAATTACTAAATGGGAACTTGATGGTGAGCTTTGCATTATGCAAGGAGATATCCGTTTCCTGTTAACATCAAGTCACTGTTCCCCGGTGCATGATTTTGCCCATACTAATGGTTTTGGCTATTTCTTTTCCATACTAAAAGCAGATTAAGTCCTGTTGAATTGAAATTTGACACCAACAGAAAAATGTTTATTTCAATTTCAAGAAAAAGACGACTTCTTTGGGTGAGAAGATATAACAAACATTACTGCTCAAGACAAGAATATTTAGGGACAATACAGGCAGTTTTAAAGACCAAACAACTTGCTTCCTCAGCCAAGGCTACTTCTTAGGCAGGACTATGGTCATGATCAGCCAGGCTATTCAGTCAACTCTTTTCATCGAAATTCCAGTCAAGACCCTGCATCATCTCCTAACAGATCAGATACATTAAGCTATGAATTTCCAAGGACTGGTAAGCAAAGCGACATTCTCCTCATTGATTAACAAAGCTTGCTAGCAGTAAAACCACGCAATCCCAACCAGATTAAGAAACGAAAATTCCTGGTCCAATTTCAAGAATCAAAATTACCACCAAGCTGACAGAACTTGGGATTCAAAGTAATGAATAGACCACTGAATTGTATTATAGACTACACAGGCAAAATAAGGTGAGTTTTGTATTTTACAGATGCAAGAAATTTGATTTTGTATAGAGCAAAAGCAGAAAGTTTTTGGTGCTGAAAGTTATATCCATATAATTCTGCTTTGAGGTCAACATAACTCCCCGAGTTGATACAGATTCTAAAGCCACCTCTACAAAAAAACCCAAAAGGGAAAAATCAAACAAACAAGAATTAACAAATTCACCCGTTGCATCAAAGAGTCACGAGGAAGAGCAAAAGGATCTGGCCACACAGATTTAACACCTCCCAATCTTCGGCTCTGACTCTCAGATTTTGCACCCCAAGTGATAGATGTCCTGGAAATCAAACCTCCGTGCCCTCTTCAACAGTTGGAAGGCCACCCTCGCTGATAAAGGTTGGATTAAGAAACTTGGAAACAAAAGCCCACAACTTGTAGACATCCTCAAAGTTGGTCAGAAATCCGAGAGATGCTGTGACAACCTCAACCCTTATGAACCCACCTTTGCCGTTATTATGCCCGTTTTCCATTGGTCTGCACAGAGTCGTATCTTCAAGGTTCACAGAACCACGTTGCTGTCTTGGGCTATCTAGAATCCTTATGTGACTAAGGAAACCAATGCCAAGAGAGATACCTTCTCTTTCAGCCAGCTTCTGAACAACTTCTGGATTTATTAGCCCCCGGTTTCTATCTCTGACGTTGAAAGCTACAGCTGCACCCCTTTCATATTTTATTTTTGGGCCATAAATGTGTACAAGATTTACCCTTCCATCTCCATCTGAACTGGATAACCTGAGTTGAAGTAAAGAAGTTACTAGCCAGTTGATCAAAAATCTCAGCCGGAGAGTAGTTTTGTTCAGACCCAACATATTCACATGATCCAAATGTCGGCAAGTTATCTCAGGTTCCCTTCGATCCCAATCTTGACCATCAACATATTCTCCATCAGTGCTGTAATCTTCATCGTCGAGGCTGGTAGCAGATATCTCTCCTGGCTCCAGAGTATGGCTTGGACGCTCTTTGCGGTTGTCCTCCATGCTAAATGATACCCTTCTTTCCCTGCTTGGATGTTCATTCTCTTCCAACCCGAAGAATCTACTACCAGCATATCTACTCCCTTCCCTTCTCCCCAACAACCTGAATTCACCTTCTGTTTCTCGTCTTATAGCACTTTCTTTCATCTCCGAGCAAATTGCAGCAGTTGAGCCATTTGTTAGGTTATGATGCGATCCAGAGGTTGAATTATTGTTATGGGATCTGTTTATGGCGGAGTTTGAAAAGGAGCTGGTTCCAGGTTCTTCCTCAATCTCATGAACATGCAAATGATCTGAGCCCTTAATATTTCTTGAAGAGAGGTCTGTTTCTGAAAATTGTTCTTCTTCAGGAACCTCCTTAACACGGTCCAGTTCCTGTGAAACTGATAGAACAGCAGCATCAAATGACAACATATGGTGGTCATCATGTGACCCCAAGTTTACCCCTTTGTCATCATACATCGGGCTGCCATATATCTTAGATGTTGGTTTTGGAGAGAGTCGCTTGTTGTTCTTCTTGCCAGAAAACCAGAAAGGTGGTAACGGAGAGGCCAGTTTCTGCTTGTTCAATTGGCCAGCATTGTCTGATCCCAAGGGACTCTGACCCAAATCAATCCAGAATGAGTTGTCTGACGATTCATCTTCACTAAAGACAGGGCTTTTCATCACTTCCCCCACTGAAATACTTTCAGTTTCTTCAAATATAGTGCTTGTTCCATCTCTGTCAGAACTGTTCTCATGATCCATCTCAGTCTCGAATACATCCCTCACCTGAGCAGATGTGAAAGCACCAGAAAAGGCAGGCAACTGTGATCCTGGGCGAGTTTCTGTGGTTTTTTCAGCATTCCCAGCAACCTCATCATCTTCAACACCAACCAGCCCCTCCAGCCCGTCCACAGAATCACTCAAATACATAGGATACTCAGGTGTAATCTTTACCATTCCAGACCCTGTACTCCCAGACTGATTTTGGAGGCTTCCCATCACTGATTTCTTGATAAGAAGACATCCAAAACCAGTGGGGTCATGTCCGAATACTTTGTAAAATGATGTGATAATGAAGTCAGGACGGAACAAGGACAAACCAAGTGAATCCATATCTTTAGGACCCAATGAACCAGCATCAAGCAATACGTGCCAGCGGTTCTGTTGAGCCAGCGCCATCCACTGGTACGAATACTTTGCCCCAGTAACTCTTGACTGCACTGGAAATACAAACAAACCAACTGCAGAATCCTTCTTCCTCCTCTTCTTGTTCAAAATTTGCTTTCTCAAATCAGTGGAACAAAGTTTAAGAGTTGGCCATTTAAACCATGCGCTATAGACTTTTGCGCCCTTCTCTTTGGCACTTTGAGCCATCCAATTCACAGACTGGCTCTCGTAATCAAACATGGTCAACAGCTTCTTATTGGTATGAAAAGGGTACGATTCAGCGAGTAATTTAAAGGCCGAGCCTCTACTCACAGTGAAAACAAGACCATACTCATGCTCAGGGATATTCAAATAATCCATTATTCTAGTCTTTATATCATGTTCCACAGTGCCCTTCTCAGCACCCCCATACAGAGCATGGTTACTCAAATTGGCAGTTATCTCCGATAAGCTAAATGTTGAAGACTCCCAATAATGCAAAGACTGAAGATATGAAAAAAGCCCAAATCCACAGTAGTCAAGGCATACCTTTGGAGACAAATGTGCATATTCGTCTGACCTTAACTGATCAACCTTCTCTGACGACTGATACTTTGGATACATCGTGAGGAACTTGGAAAATGCCTCAAGAAGGTCAGGTATAGAATCTTCATTCTCGAATATTCGTTCAGCAGCTAGCGCTGTGGCACGCAAGAATTCTCGCTGCGCATGGAGCCTTGCTAGTGATCTTGATCTCCCAAGACTCTCATCTTGGTTTGCAAGTGTGTCAGATTCCATATCTTGAGATTTAACGAGTGACCCATCTTCAGATGCTTCTTCAAGTGCCTCCCTGAGCTTGTGTTCTTGAAGTTTTCGAAGAATTGATGAGTTCCTCTTGATTTCAAGACTGGATTCAGACCCATTTTTCCTTCTGCTCTTCTTGTCCAACAGCAGAGCAGCACAGTGAGATATAGGTTTCCACAGTGAAAGATGCATCAAATCTTGTAACTTCACAATCAACTGAGACAAATCCAAGAAAGCAAATCTAGCTCGAGATTCAACAAAAACAGTTTGGGTTCAGCTCATCTAAGAAAAACTCAGAATTCACAAAAAAAGAAGGGTCAGCTTCAAAACCCTAACCAGATCAAGATTTGTTTCAAAGAATCCAACTTTTTTACAAAGAACCCAAAACTATAAACAGAATCTATACAAAGATGCAAGCTTCAACAAATTGCAGGTCAAAAACCAGAGCGCATAATTGAAATGACTCGTTTCACTAAAGTCAAAAACCCCATTTCAGTAAAGAGTACAAGAAAGAAACAAATTTAGAAGAAACCCAGGAAAGCAAGAAAGAGAGAGTCAAACCCTAGAACCTCGAAACCCAGATCCCTAAATCTTGCAAAAAAAAAAAAAAAAACAGTCCCACACAACAAGCAAGACTCTCAAAAGAAGAAACAGAAAAAGGGTTTCACATTAAATGGATACACAGTTTAAAGAACCTTTTTTTAAACACTCTTGTATCATCAAGACTCCATTAATACACTCAAGAGAGCTCAAAAAAAGAACCTCTCTTTCTTTTTCCAGTCCCTCTCTCCCCCTCACTGCACCACATAAATAAAAGGAACAAACAAAGAATGCTCATTTACTATTACTACCGCTATGTAAATCTAATTAAAATAAAAGGAAAATTATATAAGTATTCTACACTTTACTTTATTTTAAACTTTATCTTAATTATTCTAAAAATTACAAAAAATATCATATGGTCAATAAAAAATTTTCAAATTACATAAAATAATGAAAATAACCCTATATAATTTTTGTTTATATATATATATATATATATATAGTCTCAATTGTTTCTCAAATCAAAACTTCAATAAAAGCAAAATATTATGATGATATCTAAAAAGCAAAGAGAAATTAAACTTGCATAGGAGGACTTTTTGTCTCCTTATTTTTTATGTACAATTAAGTTATGCAATTACCTTTAAATTCAAAAAAAATAGAAGCATTGTTTCAAGGGCATTTTCTAGTTATCCTTTGGCCTTTTTTATTATTATTATTTGGGTTGAGATGGGAGTTGTTTGGTAATTGTAAAAAAATTAATATTATTAAAAAAAATTATTAATATTTGACGATCCTGTATAATTTAGATGGTATATACAAGATCACCTTAGTATTAAAATTAGTCATCTACAATGACAATTGAAGCAATACTTTGTCCTCTTTACAATAATGGGTTGTGTATTCATGGCATAGGTGTGATTGGATTTTAATGAGTTTTTTTCTTTCTCTCTATTTTTTTTTTCTAACCTAGAAATTCATGTTAGTCATTCTAAAAATTATCTGTGTTTTTTAGTTTTTATTTATATCAATTTTGATCCTCATTTTTATTTATTATTATATGTTTTACTTTTAAAGTTTTTTAAAGTTTAAATTATTTTCAAATTCATCCATAATTATTTTATTTCATTTAGTTTTTTTTATCTAATTTAACCTTCATTTTTCTTATTGGAATGATTTCAATTCAGTAATTCCAATCTTATAACCCATGTTACTAGTTTTGAATATTATCTTGGTTTAAATTAGGTTTATTTTTTATGTAACAACCTGGCCCAACATGCTGAATATTGTCTGTTTTGGGCTTTACCGCCCTCACGGTTTTGTTCCTGGTGACGCGAGGCCACTACTGAGCCTGACGTCCCAAAACGCGTTTAATATGTTAGCACCAGCACTACTAATAAGGCCAGCACTAGCACTACTAATAAGGCCAGCAACACATCCCTCACCCGCCGATGTGGGATCTTACAATCCACCCCCTTTAAGGAGCCCGACGACTCCGTCGGCACAACCGGACAGCCAATGAGGTTGACACTGATACCAAATGTAACAACCCCGTACCAACATGCTGAATATTGTCCGCTTTGGGCTTTACCGCCCTCACGGTTTTATTCCTAGTGACGCGAGCCCACTACTGAGTCTAACGTCCCAAAACACGTTCAACATGTTAGCACCAACACTACTAATAAGACCAGCAACACATCCCTCACCCCCCAATGTGGGATCTTACATTTTAGATTTTTTGTTGATTTTTTTTTCAATTTCATCATTCGATATTGGATTATTAAAACATGAGCTTCGTTGTTTGTTTCGCTTTTTTTTTTTTTGTGAGTTCATCTCGATTTTATATCTTGGATAGTGGGTTAGTCGAACTAACTCAAGTTGAATCGAGTTTTTTTCTCGGCATTTTATTATGAAATTGATTTTTTTTCAATTTTATAATTTGACATTATATTATTGACCCTGAGCCTTGTGATTTTTCTATTTATTTTCATACGGTTATCCTGATTAGTTTAAGTTAGTCAAATTAACTTGGGTTAACTTATATTTTTTTATTTAGCTTCGGTCTTTTTTTTAATTTAACTTTTTATCTTAATCTCATATCGGAGATGGCAAGTTAATCAAGTTAATTTATGTTGACAAGAGGTTTTTTTTCATGTTTTGTTTTTTTTAAAACAATTTTTTTTTTTAATTCTATGCTTTGATATTAAGTCATTGAAGTTTTTTTTTACATAATTATTTTAATCTCACATATATTAGTTCATATGTTATTTAAATTAAGCCGTACTAACTTGGTATGATATTTTCAAAATATTTTTTATATTAAAAAAATATAATTCGGATCGACGATGTAAGACAGTGACACGTAGCTAGTTTTCTCTGGAATAAAACATAGGCTGTTTTTGTTTTGATAATGATAGGTGCTAACCCCACTTTGCTCTCTCTCTCTCTCTCAATTGACTCTCTCTCCTTGGCAAAACAGTGACAGAAAGGACATTGACTTTGCTCGACCAAATGTAACTGGTGTTCTTACTGTCTTTAATAATCTTATTATTAATATTATTATTAGTAACTAATTGGCCAATTAATTGTTTTTCTCTCATTTTTAAATGATTTATGCTCTGTGGTGGGACCTACTCAGTCATTTTTCTTCATAGGGTCAGTGCTAGAAAGTCAAATAATCAGCTGGTGGCTTGCAAGCTAAAAGCTGTTTTCTGTCCAATCAGGAAGCTGCTCAGTCCAAGCCTCCCTTCCAAGTCAAATAAACTAATGTTTATTTTTCTATTTTGAATGGAAATAATGTAGCTATGTATATAGTGTTTTCACGTCGACAAGATTTTGGTGAATATTTTAATGATTTGTTTTTTAAAAAAATCTCAAATTTAGGAAACGGTGCATAATTTAAAATGCTGGTGGATTAGCTGTCTGATTTTTCTACATATATTTCTTTCTTTTACAAGTGGAGATGGTTGTGATTTTGAATTTTATCCATCACTATGTGAAATATTATGAAGATATTAAAATAAAACATAATTTAAAGTGTGTTTTTTTTTTTTTTTTTATCTACATCATACACACATGATGCTTGAAGTTAGGGGTGAGTATCGGTTGGTTCAAACTAAATTGTTCAATTCAATTTAGTTTTTCATTTAACATTTTTGAATTAATCCATGCATATTTTAGATGAGATTTGTTTTTAGGTTTTAAGGTAATGGACTTGAGATTTTTTTAAAAAATTTCTAATTAATTTGTTCAATTCAATACCTCAATTTAGTTTTTCTTTGTTAATTTTGATATTTCAATTTAGTTTAATATTTCAGATTTTTTTTTTGGTTATTTTGCTCGCCATGATTGAAATTGTACTGCAATCCATTGGACCCTAGTGTTAAAGGGGCATTGACCTAATTGATGTGTTTTATAAATCGTCACATGTTGAGAAACAAGTTAGTTTGTTTGCTAAATCAATCCATGACCATTTCGTTTATCTAGGTTCCACTTTAAGATATTATATGCTTTTATGGTGTAAATATTTTTTTTGAAAAATTTTAAATGTTTATTTTTTTTAAATTATATTTTTGAGTTTTTAAATTGTTTTAATGTGATAATATCAAGAAATTTAAAAAATATAAAAATTATTATTTTAAAGTATTTATAAACAAAAAAATATTTTAAAAAACAACCGTTGTCATATTAATAAATATATTTTAATTTATTTTTGCAGTTCTATATAGTATTTTTAAAATTTTTGTTTATTTTTGCATTTCAAAAACACTTTTAAAAAAATTTAAATTTTTTTTATTCTTTTCTTTGTTTTAAATTAATATTATTTTGGTGTTTTTAGATTATTTTAATGTATTTATATTAAAAATAATTTTTAAAAAAATAAAAAAATATTATTTTAATACATTTCTAAATAAAAATACTTTAAAAATAATTATAACTACAGTACTAAACACACTAGCAATTCATCATCTCAGTTGTGATTTTGATTTTTTTTTAAAAAAAAACAAAAAACTAGTCGGTGTCGTTTTTCCATTGCAAACAGTTGAGCAAATTGTAAGAAAAATCCCAAAAGTTTCTTGCGATTTAAGGTAGTTTCTCGTCGTCTTTGGGTCTTTGCTAGTGGCTAGAAGTTGGTGATCGAGCGCAAGACTAGGATTATTCTATGAGTATTTTTACAGAGACAAGACAAGATAAAGCAAAGAAGGTGTCGTCGTTCTCTAAAATAATTAAAATCATTTTAGTTTCTAGCCCTCTTTGGTCAACTCTTAGATGACGATTTAATTTTATTAGAGATATAGAATTCAATAGTCCACGACCACTTCTTTTAATTTAATCAGGGAAATAGTATTTAAATTTTATTTTTTAATTTAAATTAATAATTTTTTAGTGTTTTTAGATTATCTAATGTGTTAATATAAAAATTATTTTTTAAAATATTAAAAAAGTATAATCTTAATATTTTTTTTAAAAAATAGACATTTGAAAACATAATAGCAGACAACATCTAAATAGCACAGCCAGCTCCTTTGCAGTTAGCGGTAAAAGTTATTAATGACGGTCAATTTATGTCATGCATTCCATGTTGATGAAGAAGTATTAATGCTTGTGACCATGACTTGCCCTATTAAAGGTGGTAGGTGTTGTGGGGACACCTGTCCTCAAAATAGTCCAAAAACTCATTTACACACTCCTACAACCTAACTAATTCAGCTCGTCAGACGATTAAAGTACTGTTTACTTTTATATTTTAAAAATATTTTTTTAATTTAAATTTATTTTATTTTTTATTTTAAATTAATATTTTTTTTATTTTTATATTATTTTAATGCCCTGATATCAAAACTGATTTTTTAAAAAATTAAAAAAATATTATTTTAATATATTTTCAAGTAAAAAAACATTAACCACACTTCCAAATACATTTATTGGAAATATTTTTATTTTGTTTGGAAAAAAAATCTTTCTTCTTCCATAAAACATTCTATTCTTTCATTTATTTGTTTTTATATTTTAAAAATATTTTTAAATTTTTTATATTTAAAATTAATATTTTTGATTTTTCAGATTTTTAATGTCAAAAATAATATTTTAAAAATAAAAAAATATTATTTTAATATATTTCTAAATAAAAAATATTTTTAAAAAAATTGCTATCATATTTCAAACACTTTTTTATTAAGTATTTTTTTATATAAAATATAAAACATTATATTTTTGTCATTTACATATTTTTAGAGAATATTTAAAAATATAATAATAATTATTTTTTAAAATATTTTTTTACTTAAAAATATATTAAAATAATATTTTTTTTATTTTATAAAAATTATTTTTAATGTTAATATATCAAAATAATTCAAAATTAAATTTCCAAGAAACATCTGAAACACAGTTACAAACGGCACATATTTATGTTGGTGAATGGGTACAAAAATGTTAGGTCAACTTCCCAAGCAGCCATAAACAGGTCATCACTTGCTACCAGCACTCCGCATTGGATCCCCATTTTCTCAGCAGCAGGGCTTGTGCACAGTGGCCCACCTCCTGCTGTGGCTGCCCAAAAGGAAAAGGCCACTAGCTAGCTAGATCACAGTTTACTTTCTTATCCTGAGAAATTGACCGAAGCCTAAAAAGTTGGCTCTATCAGCTGCTTCGTATGTCGAGGTTATAAAAGTAATTGTCCAAAAAGAGCTCCACCTCTTGAAGATAATATCAACTTCTTTCTTCAGATTGAATCTTTGACTTGATATTTAAAGTAGCTTATTTAAAATATAAAAAGTTACCTTAATTGTTTTATAATTTAGTTGTTTCCATTTATATTTTAAACTTCGGCGGCGCGTGTATAATAATTTACATTCTAAATCATTTTATAATTTAATCTATTTTACACTCAACAAAAAAATAAATTATATCTTATTAAAATATGTATGTTAAGTATAAAAAATAAAGATGATAAGTGGCGGAGGCTGGTAGGCCCGTCCCTGTAATAAAATATTTTTTTCCACCCTTTTTTTGATAATATTTATAATTTTAGTAATAAAATAACTGAAATTTTAGTTTTTTTATAATAATTTTTTTAATTTAATCCTTTTAATTTTTTTTCTTGCTCTACCTCGTGAAAATGATCATGATAATGTTCTATTAAATACTTTTAAAAAATTACCCTAGTTATTTTATAGGTCCATAACAATTTATATTTTAAACTTTGTTGCATCCATAAATGTTTATATCCTAAATCATGTTATAGCTTTGTTTATTCTTAATAAGAAAATAAATAGATGATGATGATAATAATTTTTTATTAAAATATTTTAAAAAAACTAATTTCAGTTAATGCATAAGTTAATTCAAAAAATATCTTTTATTATTGAATAAAAAACAACAGAAAAAACTGAAAATTAAACTGTGGTTTTTTTTTTTAAAAAATAAAAATAAAAAATTGGTCTGGAAATGGGAGTTGAGTTCTTGGGTGTCTCTTAAATGACGTGACGTTACCACGCGTCAATTTTGATAGCGATGAATGAGTAGGCAATTACAGAAAATAGGTGGGCAATTACAGAAAATAGGTGGGCAATTATGAAAAAATAAATAGGGCTCCAGTGTTCAATTAATGAGACTAACACCCAGTATTATGGTTCTCGTAATTATTACCTATCTCAAAATGACAATAATGTAAAAAAATAAAATAAAAATGTCATATTAAAATTCTCTTCTAGGGCATAGGCATGGCCCATGAAGGAGGACCTGACAAACCATCTTCAATCATGGAATTACTCATCTCTAATTCCAGATCATGATTCAGACCTATCAGTTGCCTAACAATGAGACATTGATTGCAATTCTCAAACTATATAATAAATTTTTTTACACATTTCTTAAAAAATATATTTATAGATGCCAACTAAGGTGGCATTATTTCATGTTCTAAGAGTATATCTGGAAATATAATTGTGATAATTTTTTAAAATATTTTTGAGATTAAAATACATTAAAATGATATATATTTTTTATTTTTTAAAAAATTATTTTTTAGATCAGCGCATTAAAACATTCAAAATATATATAAAAAATTAAATTTTATAAAACATGATTTGCACCAGCTGAACATCACGTAAAAATCACCTTGTTGACTAGTACAAATTGCTGAATAAAATAGTAATTAACCAGATCCAATTTATGTTAGTGGTCAATATTTGACCTCTAAAGATAGCGAACAAAACTTAAGTCAAAAACCATGTTGAGTTTGAATTCAATCAATTCTTATGTCAATCTTTATGTCTTAGTTATTGTTTCATTTTTCTCATGCTTGTCTTAATTAAGAAGATTTTAGACTTTAACATTGAAAGTTAAATTTGATGTTAACCATCTTAATTTCATATTTTAAACCGTATAAAAATTTTATGATTTTTTTACATGTATAAAATAAATTTAAACTTGTAAAATAATCAAATAACTTGAATATTTTAAATGCAAAAATAAATTAACATTTTGTGATCAGAGAATTCACATTCATGCACGAAAATTCCTTAATAGAAAAACATGAGCTAATATATTTTTTGATTTTTTTAGGGTTTTTGATTATGAAAACTGTAAGTCTATTGCATCACAATGAAAACCACAGGCCTATTGATTATTGTCTATAAATTATCAACCTACAAGCTGTTCGTCTATAAGTTATATGCGTATTAATCATTATTTTTGAGATTACAAGCCTACTAATAAATATGTTTTTTAAATAAAAAAGTCCACTCACTCTATTCCTTTTAAAATAAATATTTTTTAAATATGAGTTGTAGTTGTTGTTGATCTTTTGTCTAGTATTATTTTTTAAATAGGAAAGTCCACTCACTTTATTTCTTTTAAAGTAACGGTTATCTACTCATCATATTACATTTATATGTAAATTTCCTTTCATAACCTAATTTCAAGTTTGGATCTTATCAAATTTATTTAATTTTAATATTATTTTTCTAGTGTAGGCTTCCTGATTCTTTATTCAATTTTTCTGTATAATAGTTAGGAAGCAAAATTAAAGTTGAACTTGCAGCACTTGCAAATGATTGACTTGGGATAGCATGTGCAAGACACGAGCTTCAGCTACAGCCTAAGATGTGAAAAACCACTACCTCAAATAGTAAGATGAATTACGTGTTGGTCAAAAATCCTATCCATGAAAAGTTTTCTAATTATATTTTATAAGCAATGGAACTGTTGATACAGTAAAATATTAGGATCAACGAGGACTTTTTGTTTTTTATAAATAAAAATAAAACATGATCATGGCCTAGAACCCATTGAGGTTAGAACTTAAAGGGCTACTCAATTTAGAATAAGACTGAAATTTATAGGTTTTTATTCGATTGAATTAAATTATTGCCAGATACATGCAGCTAGGGAATGCAATTAAGTGATCCAAGATTAAATTAAAATTGTGTTTGGGAATATAATTATGGTTTAAAGTGTTTTTCATTAATAAATATATTAAAATAATTTTTAACAAAAACACTTCAAAATAATTTGAAAATATTAAAAAAATTAATTTTAAATAAAAAAATTTAAAATTATAAGGAAACACGATCTAAATCGCGTTCTCAAACAACCTAGATATGGCTTAAACCTAGATGTCTCCTTATCCTCCAAACACAATGACAAACATCTCCATTCGATGAATGAACTTCATATCATGTATTTTTTTAAAAACTTTGAAGGTACCTAAAAAAACAAGTATGAGCTTAAAAATATTTTTTATTTTGAGATTGTTTTTCTTTTTTTAGGTTTTTTAAGATTATGAATATATTTATCAAGGTTATTATGTTTTCTATATATTTTTGGTTAAAAATTGATTTTTAAGTAAAGAAACCTTTGGCCTTAATTTTTTGGCTATTATGGTGGTTGAAATTTGGACAAAATAAGACAACACGTTAAAAAAATAAGATGAACGACATGATATTCACCCCAATTGTAATTAAAAATAAATAAAGGTCTAAGCGCGCAAGCCCTAACAAAATGGGCCAAGCAGATTGGCCTTGCCTAGCAGTATTTAAGCTTTTTTAGAAAAATTAATATTTTTTATATGTTTTTCTTCAAAATTATTATTATTCATTTATATTTAAATTAATATCTTTTCTTTGTTTTATTTTTTTAGACAACCTTTTTTAAACAAAAATTATTTTTTTAGTTATTTTGTATGTTTTTAATTTTTAAAGAGATTTTTTCGATTCATCTATAATTTCTTTTACTTTTTGTATAAATGAACTTTATTTTTTAAAATAAATATTTATTTTCAGATGATATTTCTAATATATTCCACCTTGTATAATATTTTTTCTTCAATTATTTTAATGTATGTCTATTTTCATTATCATTAGATTGAATAAAAAAATATTCTAATAAATAAATTTAACAACCGAGTAAATGTCATATCTTACGAGATTAAATATCTTGATCTATTTCTATTTCTTGATTTTTCAGATTTTATTTTAATTATTATTATAAATTTTTTATTTATTAACACATATAGTTTTTGATTTATTTAATTATATTAATGCACACGTTGAAAAAACCTATATATATATATATATATATAATTTTTTTTTTTGTAGAAAAATAATATTCGCCGGGGCCAAAGAGGTAATAATAAAGCGACATTCCATCCATGTTCTTGATTCATTATTGCTTACCAGTCAATAATATAATGGGAAGAGGCCAAATTATCGATGGTCAAGCACAAGGAATGGATTGCATCAAAAGCAGCGAGGAACAAATCATTTATCAGTCAAAAATAATATCATCGGGGAGAGCGAAGTTATTCTTCGCTCAAATCACTAGGCCTCAAGGCTCTGCCTGCTTCTTTGACGAGAGGACAAAGACGAAAGGGATGGCCGACGGTCCCTCACTTGCAGCATGGGTGTGAGACCACGTCAAATGTAAAGCAATGTGACGTCCTTTTATTGCAGAAAGACAATAGCTAGCTTTGTCGAAACTCCATTTTGAATTTAGGGCAGGGAGTAGGGGATGATCTCCTTTTTGTAATTATACCCTTCTCTTTATTAGGCTTTCTTGATTCATCTTCTCCTTTTTCGTTTTTTTTCTCTGTGATGTTGAATTCTTTCCAAGTTTTGCCGACAAAGTGTTAGATGAGAATGCATTACAAAATGGAATTTGAAGCTAAACTTTCGGCATTTTGCTTTGCGCGATTGATATTATTGTGATAAAATATATATATATATATATATATATATATATATATATATATATATATATATATATATATATAAAACAAACCCACCAACCAAAATCATCATGATATAGGGAAAACATGATCATTTTGATATATTAATAAATAGTTTTTGCTGATGAACATTATAGTCCATTGAAGTTAGATGCTCACCAAGTAACATAGTTTAGTTGATGATTATTCCATAAGCATGCCGTACTGGAAGGTTGTGATTCTATGATTTATTAACTGGAAATAGAGACTAAATGGATATTACTTGGCCCAAGGGGATGTTATTTGCATTAGCATCAAACTTAATCGGTTAGATTGCTCCAATAAACTTTGAATCCCACATTTCAACAGATAAGTTTATCCAATCCGAAAGGACCAGGATTTTGGCAAAAGCCAATATGATGTTACAAACTGCACTAAATCCAGCAAACCGTAGTTTCTAGCAGCTTTAAGACTGCTGCATTATCAAAAAATCCTAAGCTCCATTCCTGCTGCTGCTGAGAAAAATGGAAAAAGCCCTTGATCTTCTTGCTGTTGATTTCCAGGGCCTCAAAATCTTCAGGCAATGTCTTTCCTAGGGTTTCTAATACTCCGTAAGTTTCATTCTAACCTCTACTTCTCAATCTTGTCCCCGGCAACTCGTTGTTTTCATGGCCTTTGCCCGTTCTATGCCTCTGTCTCAATCTTGCGCCAATACTATCTGGGTTTGGTTCAACATGAGCACGCTTCTTGAGCTGACTGCTCTCCAATAGAAAACGTTTATCATCCTCAACATGCATTTCATTTTCTTCCTCCATGTTTTGGCTCGATGACATGGCATTTACAGCTGGTTTAACATTAGAGGCTTTCTCATCCACCCCCATGAACTCTGCATCATCTTTGCCATTACTTTTCCAACGTCTCTGCCTTAATCTTGCAGCAATACTATCTGGACTTGGGTTGATGGCAGATGCGTGTTTCCTTTTATGTTTCAGGCAACTTTCAGATGGAATATTGCCTTCAAATTCTGGCATTGATAATGCCAGATCATCGTGAATCTCATGGCAGATGCGTGTTTCCTTCTTCTCTTCCTCACTTTTAAATTCATTTTCATACATGTCTTCAAATTTAGGCATTGATAATGCAAGATCGTCATGAATCTCATGGGTGCCAGCAGAGTCAACTTTCTTGGACCTTGCTTCACTTCCAGAAAATGTCAATGACTTGTCTGTCTGACAAGCTGTAGCACGATTTCCATTGCTTTGCATGTGCTTCTCTTTTTCAAACTCGTTATTCATTTCCTCACATTGAGGCTTCGATAAACCAAGGCTGTCATGAACCTCATGGTTGACCTTTGCAGATTCCACGTTCTCAGACTTCACTTCACTGCTTGAAAAAGTCAATGCCCTTTTTGTCTGACCATCATTAGTCAGATTTCTGCTGCTTGATATTTTGTTCTCTGTCTTGCTGTTTAACTCATCAAGTATTTTGTCTTCAGATTGATGCTCTAATTGCTCAGCTGTTTTATAAATGAACTGCGGAGATTCTTCGGACACAACTTCCATGTCGGAAAAGGGCAGTGACCTTTTTGCAGAAACTTCATTGGCAGTGTTTTGTAGGCGCTTGGTTTGGATGAGATAGTGTGCAACGGACTTGTAGCCCAAACTTGATATCTGGAAGGATAGGTATATACAAAAGGCTTGCTCAGTTAGTTTTCTGCAATAAGGAGTTAGATTTTCATATTTTGTTAAGCTGGGAAAGCTACCTTCCTATAAAGAGTGCCAGTGGGAGGCCACCCTTTTCCTTGTCGACACAAACTGCAGTTGCAAATTCCACGACATACAGGGCATAACCAATTCGGATTTTCCAAGGCTTCAAGTACATGCTCCCCATATCTGCATACCAAGAAAGGAAGAACTGAGAAAAATAGATTTTCCAAATTAAACAGATCAGTTGTTTCAGTCTTTTAGGTTGTGAAATGAGTATTTTATGATACAAATTAAATAAAAATAAAATAAATAGCCAAATGGCAGGGTTCGCATAGTTGCACGTTTGGAAACCAGGCAACTAGCCTTTTGATATTATAAAAGGAAAAACAAGTGAGAGGTCAGATGGGCAAACCTAGGAGAATTAAAAGAAATTAAATGAGAAAATATGAGGTCCAAGAAAGACAGACTAGCAGAGGCTTTTCAAGTTTGGCAGGGCAACAAAAAAAATTGAATTGATTATCTATGGATTGTTTCTGTAGTTAGCGTGCATTGAAACTTAGAATTATAAGCCTAGAAAAGCTTGGAAACACAGAGCAAATACAAGTCAAGAATATTCTAAAATTATTTACCTCATGTACAAACAATCTCCACAGAACTGTCCCTGGACCATCTTGCATTCGCAGCAGTGAGTACGATAACCAAGAGTTTTCTGCCTGTCAAGTACCATTTTCAACTTGTGAATGATTGAGGTCATATAGATTTTATAAAGAAATGATTTAAGAACCTAAGTGCAAACATAAATATTAGATAATAGGAAACACAAAACAAGAAAAGGAAAATTTAATTGTTGGATTGATATTCACATTAAAGACGTCCAAAGCTATTTTGATCATTTCTTTCTAGCAGCTAATTTTAAAGGAAAATAAGTGAGATTGTGGGAAAGCATTTTCTATTGAACTTCCATTTTTCAAAAGTTTATTTGTTTTTGAACCATGTGCGGAAAAAATATTATGTTTTAAAATTTGAAGCTTTTTCCACTGATCAATTAATCAAATAATAAACAACTTGAGAATCAATGATCTGACAAACCAATTTAACATGCAGGGTATTGTCATGAATAATGCAAATTGGCCCCTTGCTATCAATATTCAGCTCTACTTCTCAACAATGAAAGCAAGTTCAATTTTGTCAAAAGAAAAATATATCAAACCTCATTATAGCATCATATCCTTAACAAAACCTTCTGAAAAAGAAACTGATACATTAATTGGTATAACAAGTTCAATTGTTTACATCTCCCCCCTCTTCCACCAAGCTCCATTTACTGCAACAAAACTCTCAGCAAACTTCTCCGCAAGTCCCAAACACTCTAACCACTTCAGACACCAAACCAGGTCCTCCCTTTCCTAGCATTTTGGCAACTCCCAACCTTGTCATTACTAGTCTCACCAGCACCACTGCATCAACTGTATGATTGCATCATTGATATACTATCATTGCTTTGTCAACCAGGCACAAGTTCCCTGTTCCAAAACCACTACATTTTAACACTACCACAGCCCCCCACACTCCATTCCCCGACCTTTAGTTACAACTTCTTTTGTTACCACTAGCAGTGCATCCCTTACAACAACACCACACACAAAAACTTAGGTATTCTAATGCATATTTTCAGATAGCCAGTTCAGTTAATAATGGAAAGAAGTTGGCATTAAGCTTTCCTTCAAAACTTGTGCCATAACAAGATTTACAGAGAACATTTAAACTAAAATTAAAGTCAACTTCTACGCACTATAATCTTTTTGTTTCTTATGATATATTCAATGTGAATTTTGATACTGTTGTCATTAGCTGTACTAGCACATGATACAAACTAAGCATTCAAATTAATTCATGATCCTCACACACAACCACACAAGCAAATATGGCCATGCCATTTGTTTATTGTTGTTAGTATTGCTAACATGTTTTTATCACTGGCTCCTCTTCAAAAACTATCTGAAAGCTGTAAGAAACCCCAACCATTCACTTGCAGTAACCTAGAAATGCTTTACCGAGTGTTTGTTCATCTTTGACAGTACTAAGAGGTCAAATGGTAAAGTAAAGAAAGTCAGCGCTCTTTCCATGAAGCAGCATTTAAGGTGCTTCTTACAGAAAGGGGATGTGAAAAAGGTTATAATTAGAGTGAAGATTACTCTATGGATAGACATACCAACTTAAGTTTTAGAAGCACAAAAAGTCCACCAATTTAGGTTTTACGAAAAGTAATTTTACAATTATGGTTACTATACGCCCTAAAACTCATTTCAGCAACCTTCTCAAAGAACAGCACTTCTAATCACAATACTTTACTAATCTGTGCACTACCAAATGGACACCTCCATGTCTTTAAGAACAATTGCATATCAAACATAGCTAAATTGTTGGAAAGCATGTGACAAAATGTCACGTTTTCTTGTTAATAATAGGATTACTAACGCAAAGGCATACCTGACTACCCTCAAAAGATAAGTTTAATACACGATGACATACAAATGGAGTTCACAAAGCATGCTAACCTGCATTGGTGGCAAGTCTTTCCATTTATCGAATCATAAATTCTCTTTCCATCCTTCCCACACCCATCCACAAAAAGCGTCCAGTTCCTCTCGGTGTTTCCTAACAGCTTCTCATGCTCTTCCGTGTATACCTCAGGCTTTGATCCCACCTCTTGCATTATATTCTCATCCTCTAACAATCCATCTTTCTTAGTCAATGCCACTTCTGAGTAACTAACTGGAGTTGAATTTTGCAACCTAAGCTTGCCCCAAAAACAGAAAAGAAAAACATTAAGGTGAGACAATATTTCACATGAAAACAAAATTAGTCTTGAAACCTTATTCCTAGCCAAAAATACAAAAGACCCATGTAGGATTTGAAAATAAATGTTATACCACTACACCTATCATTATTCCAATATTCAATATTTACAAAACTAATTAAGGAAGTTTTATCAAAACACTTGAAAGATACAAAATTTCATCACCTACTTGAAAATCCTTGTATAAATTTTTATTTAACATAAAAACACATAAAAAATTCTATATTTCATGTCCTTTTTACTTGTTTTCATGTTTCTAGCTAGTAACACAGAGAAGGATAAAAACATTAATAAACTCAAAAGAGCATATTAAATGTTAAGATATTACTCAAAATATGAACTTTAATCAAACCCAGTTGATAAAATATTCTTTCAAAGCCATAACATTCAAAGTGTAATAGAAATCCCAGAATTTAAAACATGCATTAATTCAATAAACCACAAAATGGGGTGAAGAAAAAAAAAAGAGGGGGGGGGGGTTTCATGCTACAGGCACCTAGAGGAACGGCGAAGAGGCCCACGTGGCAGAAAGGTAGTGGGGTGTTTTGTCGAGGAAGGGCTTGTCCTTGGAGTTCTTTTAGAAGGAGCAGTGCAAGCCTTGAGCTTGAGAGAAAGGTCCATGAGACCAAGTTTTTGCATTCTTTCATGGTTTTCTTTGATTCTTTCTTCTCTCGTTTGTTCGTAGACAGAAATCTTTGGGGTTTCGTGGTGCTCATTGTTGTTGATTTCTTCATTTGGCTTTGTGTTTTTGTTGGGCTCTTGGTGATCTCGTGGCCTTCTCTTTCTCAAAGTTGACATTTTTGAGCTTTCTCGGTTCACTCTCTCTCTGTGATTTTGGTCTCTGTCTGTGTGTGGTTTCTCAACGGTAATGTTTTTTGTTTTGGATTTTGAAATGGAGGATGGAGTAAGGAAAGTTGGAATTTGGGATTTTTAAATGACACCAATACCCTTTACAAGTCACAAAATCTCCCCTGTTTGCACTCTGTTTTCAAGGGTTCTTCTGACATAATATATTAGGATGATAGCATTCTTGAAGGGAGGGAGCAGGAACCTGAATTTGCTTGGGCATGGTCGCCCTGTCCTTCTTAACGGGAGCATTCTCAGATTTGTATTCCGGCAAGAAAACCCTCTCAGTTAGTAGTTCAAAGTTCAAACTATTATTTCTTGTTGGTGGTGTTTTACATGCTTCTTATTAGAAACCGTAATTTTTATTACCTGATTTTTTACTCTATTTCAAAAATATTTTCTAAAAAAATATATTCTTGACACATTCTCATTATTTTCTTTATTTTTAATATATTCAGTTATTAATAAACTTATTTTAAAATTATTAATTAATTTTTCTTATCAAGTCAACATTGATGTTTTTTTTTAAATCAAAATATAAAAAGTGTGTGTATATATATATATATATATATAAAGACAAAATAACTAAAACGTCAAACAAGAAAATAAAGTGAACAAAATAAAATCAAGCTGTTAGGAACCAAACAAGAGACAAAATTATTATATTGCCTGTAAATAATAAAAACAAATTAGAATACAAAGGGAAAGGCCATGAGCCATTTTTGACAACATCTAGCTGCCACCTGCACAAAACTCCACCCTCATTTTCAATGTCACTTTCAAAAAAACACCAACTTCATCTCATTTTGCCTGCACCTAACATCTCACTGCCCAACGCCAGCTCCGTTCTTCTCCACCATGAGCTGCCCGTTGAAATTGACAACCACAGCAAAGTTTGTCAAATTTTTTTTTTATAACACCTCACGAAATATATAATATAATATAAATTATAAACTTAAATTATAAAATTATAAAAAAATACTTTAACTAAATATATATTAACAATTTTAGTCAAGTAATAAATAATAATATAACATAATTAAAATAAAAATAAAATAATCAATATAAATATCCAAATAACTTGAAATATATAATTCAAATAAAATTTCATATACGGTTTAAATAACTTAAAAATAAGATTGAACAACTATGTTTTATTGATAGAGTTTCAGAATATTTTCTAGATAACTGATCTTGAAACATACTGCAGACAACTAGTGAGATGATATAACATTCTAAGATATATCACTAATTTCAAAAAAAATTAACAGAGACCAATACAGTAAACCCGTGACTACAAGAACAAAAACGTACAAAATGACATCAATTTAATCTCATGCCACCTCACTTTCCACCTTTTTTATGTTAGCAACAAGTCCTAGAAATAATGTCCAAATATCCCACCAAGCAAGACATGTATTTCAAGTTCTCTTTGAGTCTTTGTCGTCTCTCTTTGAAGTTAACAAATGGTTAGTCTAAAACATAGTATTTCTTTTTATATCAGTGTTTATATCTCTTATTTTACTCCCTTGATTCATCACCATCTACCTCTGTCTTCCCATAGTTTCGATTCTTCGATCATGCATTCCCAGCCTAAAATACAGTATAAGGCTTTCCCATACCCAAGATCCTCTAATGCTGGTGTTAGTCTGCTAAGATTAAAAATTTAAGATTTGGGCAACGGGGAAATGAAAGACTGAGGAGTGGGGACTATGTAGTGGAGTGTCAGGGGACTCGGACAAGAAGGTAGTAAAATTTTTAATTTTTACGAGTTAAAATTTGAAATCGGTCAAACTCGGTTAAAATATATACGATTACCGATTTTAACCGAGTTTGATTGATTTTGACCGAGTTTGATCGATTTTGAGTTTTAACCTGATCTAACACGTTATATACATGTTGATTTGTAAAATCGTAAGATTTTAAGAGTCCACTCGTGATTTTAACAACTTTGATCACAACCGTTATGAGTTCCTCCATTTCCACCGACAACCATCCACATTGCCGGCAATAGCTCAACAACATCCTCTGAAATTTTTACAGTAAAAAAGTACTTTAAATTTTTTTTTATTTTTTTTTGTTTTAAAATAATTTTTTTATATTTTTAAATTATTTTGATGTGGTAAAATAAATTTTAAAAAATAAAAAATATTATTTTAATAAAATTTTAATCAAAAAATATTCTAAAAAATAATTACTACAACAACCTTAAACACGTTAGTGTGTTTGGTATTGTGGTAGCTTTTGTAGTTGTTGTTTGGAAAAAAATTATTTTTTATAAAAAGTACTTTTAGTTGAGGTTGATTTGATATTTATATATGTTTGGTTAAAATTGTGATTGAGAACAAAAAGTAATTTAATGTGTTTGGTTAAAAAATTGCTTTTCAAATTGAGGTTATATATATATATATATATATATATATATATATATATTGATGGTTTTGAATTTTAATATTGTAGATTTAACTATTGCTATTACATCATGAAATAAATAATATTTTATATAAAATATTTTTTATTGTTCAATTAAACCATCTACAACTCTTTCACGTATGAAATACATCCGACAATGACTATCTAAAATTGGAATTGCAATTAAATTCTGTAAATACTATGTCATCAATAAAACACAATTAAAAATAAAAAATATATATTTTTTTTACGGATTGAACTTGGTTTAATGTATTTAGCTTTGGACTGAATCCAGTCCGGTCGGAATCATGCACCACTGTTCACGTGAACAGTGGAGTTGAACTCTACTGTGTATGCGTGCAGTGGAGAGTTTCACTCTCCACTGCACGCATCATCCACGGGTTTACAGAAAGCAGCTCGCAAACTTGCCTTTTGTTTTAAATATATGTGGGTTCCTTATACATAGTAAACTGTGTTTTGGGGGAACCAAATAAGCCGCGCCTGCGTTTGACTTCAAACGCAGACGCAACCTCCTAAACAAACGGCCTCGCTCTTTCAGTAGTAATCAATACTAACATCTTCTAACCAACAACTCAACCATTGCCTCATCCAAAACCAACAACAATGTCACCTTTCTAGCTACAATCACTCTAGTCTTTCTCTCCTTGCAGCTCAAAAACCTTGCGGCAGACCTAGCTCATGTTTCGTTGTGAGTTTCATTGTGAGTCAGATTAAAAATTATTTTTTCACATAGAAAAAAAAGAACATGTGAATGTTGTTAGTATGTTTTTTTAGCTTCAAGAAATCTTTTTATTATGAATCAAAAAGTCAACGGGTGTATTTTATCAAATAAATCAAGAACGATATACACAAATAAATGTTGAAAAGGGATGCTAACGCAATTTAAAGACTAAATTAAAAATTTATATATATATATATATATATATATATATATATAGAATTATTTTCATTCAATCATGATTATATATATAATTAAAACCTCAATCCCTTTTTGTTGGTTTTTTTTACTAGAATGTTTATTTGTTTTCAAATAAAAGCTTATTAGAATCATAAATATCACACGATAATAAAAATAAACATATGCATGAAAACCAACAAATAATTTTTTTTTTATAAAACATAACAAATATTTGTACAAAAAGAATGTTGGCTAATTGTATAAAGAAATGCAATAATCTTATTAAAAAACTAAGTATAAATTAAACCATATTTCATTAAAAAAATAATTTTTTTAATGAAATTTGATTAAAATAAAAAAGAATAAAAAAAACAAACAACAAGAGATCAACAAACAAAGGCCAGACACTTAGGTCTAGGTGACTAAGCATGTTTTGCTTGTAAGAAAGCAAGGTAGGCGTGCGTGGGCCTACCAAGCAGCTTTTGCACATGAGTTTTTTTTATTGTTTAAAAGGGTTGTCAATCTATTTTTTTTTAAAATAAATAAATTAGATGATGCATTACCTACTGGTAATCTTTCAAACTAAGTTAAGGAACCAAAAACTCGAATTCAAAATTATTTAACCAAAAAACCCTATTTTCACTTAAAAATACTTAACAAACATCCCACAAACCTCAATAAATCAATATCTAATCTCAAACAACCTTTAATCATTAAAAACTCAAAATTTATCTTGAATAAGAAAACATTTCCAAGCCTTAGTCTATTTTTTCCACTAATATAAATGATCAAAAACACCTAAAAGGAAAAAAGGTTGATTTTTTATTTTAGTGTCAAATTTAATCCTTAAAGTTTAATTTTTTTAATCAATCGAATTGAATTTTATTTAGTCAAATTAAACATTAACTTAATATCATGTTGTTTTTTTATATTGCGAGAACCTCATATAAAATTAATCAAAATAAAATATGAGATTCAAATTCCAATTAAAAAAATATGAAAAGATAAAATTAAAAATGATTCAAGAACAAAAAAAAAAAAAAAACAAAACAAAACACTATTTCAATCCACATGCAATGTTTTCTTGATTTCTTTTAATTTTTCTATAATATATCTAAGGAGTTTATATCCTTGAGTTTTGGATGATGCCACCTATACATAACATCTTGAGATAACTATTCATCTCATCAAATTACTTTAATAATATATATATATATATATATATATATATATATATTAATTTTCTAAATTCGAATTTTAAAATAAATATTCATAAGAGTTTATTAAATATTTTTGCATGCATCAAGTTTATATAAAAACAATCACGTGCATAAAAATACGTAAGAAATTGAAAATCAAAATCAAAATCTCAATAACAAAAACTAACAGAATAAAAGATGGTTCTTCTCCCTCGAGCTCTAGGCTCGCCTTCCATCATGGACCTTTTATTTCCGAGTATACTTGCGGGCAAATGGCATGTACTAAAATAATAAATTTGGGTGCTATGGAGTTCGACGCCTAAACCAAACACCACCCAGGTCCCCTTAGCTAGAACATTTTCTAATTTAGGCCACTAATAACCTTGATTGAATTAATGCATATCTTTGACCTTCATGGGAGCTAATTACGTATTGCAAAAGCAAGCTCCAAAAGTTCGCAACACGTTGAGAAATTTGCAACAATGTTGATGAACTACCTCTGGGAACTTTGTCATCCATACGCGCACTAGTCCTCCCCTCCACAATAGTAGGTCTTACCAAATACCTTATTAGAACATGGCTTACAAGTTTCACCTATGGATTCTTTGCTTCTTTTTGTGACAAAAAGCTGCATAAATACTCACCACTAGGGCTCTATCTTGATATAACATTTGTAGTATCAATCTTACTAACTTGTGAATTGTAGAAAAGCTAGCTAGCCATGGCCACGATAATCTACACCTTGGCCTTGGTGCTTTTTGTCGTGAATTTGAGCTATTTTGGGAAGGTAGCTTGTGATAATTCTGCTTTAGGAGCTTCTTTTATATTTGGTGATTCCCTAGTTGATGCAGGAAACAACAATTATCTACCAACTTTGTCCAAGGCCAATATCAAACCTAATGGCATTGATTTTAAAGCATCCGGCGGAAACCCTACCGGCCGGTATACCAATGGGAGAACCATTGGTGACATTGTAGGTAAGCCAGCCGCTTGTGACATGTTTCCCTTTTTGCTCTTCCTGTTTCGCTCTTCCTGTTTCAATCTTCTCTTTATTTCATTGCTTCATATTTCATTACTTCATGTTTCCAGGGGAAGAACTAGGACAACCAAACTATGCTCAACCGTTTTTGTCTCCAAACACCACTGGAAAAACTATATTATATGGCGTGAATTATGCATCCGGAGGAGGAGGGATTATGAATGGAACTGGAAGAATATTTGTTAGCACTTGACAACCTTAGCTATAGAACTACAACACACACACACACACACACACATATATCACATGTGCATGATTTATGTATTGTATTGTGCAGGTTAATAGGCTAGGAATGGATGTACAAATTGACTACTTCGCAATTACTAGAAAGCAGTTCGATAAATTGCTGGGTGCATCCCAGGCAAGAGATTATATCATGAAGAAATCCATCTTCTCTGTTACTATTGGAGCAAATGATTTCCTCAACAATTATCTACTTCCAGTTCTCTCTATTGGAGCAAGGATTTCTGAAAGTCCTGATGCATTCATTGATGACATGCTCAGTCACTTTAGAGACCAACTTACGGTACGAAAATCATCACTCTTATCAGTAACCTCTGATTACTTGAAAATATATATATCTGTGTGTAATTTTCTTTTTTGCTTGCAGAGACTATACAAAATGGATGCTCGAAAATTTGTAATCGGAAACGTTGGCCCGATAGGTTGCATTCCATATCAAAAGACAATAAATCAATTAAGCGAAAATGAATGCGTGGGATTGGCAAATAAGCTAGCAGTTCAGTATAATGGACGATTGAAAGATTTACTTGCTCAACTAAATGAAAACCTTCCAGGAGCTACATTTGTTCTTGCTAATGTGTATGATATGGTGATGGAACTCATCACAAATTATGAAAAATATGGTAAGTGATCATACTTGTGGGAAAAAATATTATATATGCTTTCCTTGGTGACTTTAGAACCTAATTCTATTGATTAAGTACTCTTGGTTTGACAAAGCTAAATAGTTGTTGGCACTTGGTATGTTAGGCTAGAATTTTAGTTTCTGGTTTTTCTTGACTATTAAAGTTTGCTTGGCTGACTAGTTGATTGTTGGGTGGTGGATATATAGACAGGTGAAGGTTATGTACTCTCTAATTTATCTTAAAATCAAAATTTCAATTGTTTTTATGATATAAATTATCATATTTGGGATGAAGTACTTACCAAAAATCCAGATTTTTATGTGATGATCTTCTTTCTTTCTCATTTATCAGATATTTAGATGTTATTTTAAAGATTGTGCGTTTCATAACATTAATCAAATCTTGCCCTACTGTTTTTTTTTGGAAAATTAGAATGTACAAGTAATGAAGGAATATTATCTATGAGAGTTGTGCAGGATTTACAACATCAAGTAAAGCGTGTTGTGGAAATGGAGGGCAATTTGCAGGGATAATTCCATGTGGACCAACGTCAACCTTGTGCGAAGATCGATCCAAGCATGTGTTCTGGGATCCTTATCATCCAAGTGAGGCTGCCAACGTTATAATTGCCAAGAAACTGTTGGATGGAGATACAAAATACATATCTCCCGTGAATCTCAGGCAACTTCGAGATCTTTGAATGTTGTAATTAATAATGTTTCTTGAATTGTGTGCGATTAATTCTTGGAGCAACATATGAACCGATTCGATCTTGTTCTGTATTTCAACAAGGTTTCGCTCTATAGATATATATTTTGTAAACCTTTACATTCGCTCTATAGATATATATTTTGTAAACCTTTACAAGTATAATTAAAGTTTTCATCATCTTTCACTTTAGAATTTTGCTGCATTCTCTTACACTTATTCTTGTTTCTCAAAACATATTCTGCCTCACTCAGGTGCTTAGATGTTTTCCTGTAAAACCAAAAGTTTAAGGTTCTCGTCACTTGAAATCCCTTGTGCACCACCAAAAATATTCAACCTGGACAATTAGAACCTGAACAAAAACTTAATCAGTAGTGCTTTTTCCTAACCTTCATAATCATCGTTTTTGACATTTAAGACATGCGGCTTTTCAGAACATGACTCAGAATTATAGGTGTTGTATCCACCAGATGCTGACAGGGAAACAGCGCACTACTTCCTTGCGGCTGCTAATTTCATACTGGAGTGATGACTATTTCTAGCAGCACAACATGTGATTTTAACGTGGTAAAACAAACATAAGATGGTGATGATATCCCAAAAATAGTCTTCTCCATTGGTTAATCAATGGAGAATAATAATTTCCTCAATTCTTATAACTTATATTTGGTTCTTGATAGCCCAAATCTATTTATGAATAATACCTTCAAAATATGTTGTTTTTTTTTTTTTTTGATAAAGTTGTGGATTTTCTAATACTTAAATAAATATTTTTTTAGAGAGAAAAAAATACATAAATATTCTAGAGAGAGATGCTCTGAAAATATATATGTAATAGAGAATAAAGATTGTGAATCTTTTGTCATGAAGCTCTCATGGTGTATTTATTGCCCATAAAGAAGGAGCTTGCAGGGTAATTATTCTAATAGCATTGAATAAGAGATAAATATTCATTATCTGATAAGAATATAGTGGGACCTTGAAGAATTTTTATACACCTAAAAATATATAGGGAGATTAAAGTTTAAGGCATCAAGTATAGCTAAGCCTATAGAAACTAAGTTCTTTCATGAGGATAGATTCAAGGAAGGTTGGTCACTCCCTTAGACATGTTAAAGGAGAATGATCATTCCCTTACACATGACAAGGGAGGATGATTATTATCTTGGACTTGACTGATTGCTAAGTTTAAATGTCTTGAGGTTTAGTATGCATGCCAGACCCACGTTACCTTGAACTTGGCACATTGCCAAACCCAATAGCCTTGGACTTGGCTGATTGTCAAGTCCAAGTATATTGGGTCTAATATGCATGCCAAACCCACACTACCTTAAACTTGGCTAACTATCAAATATAAGTGTCTTGGACTTGGTTGACTGTTAAATCCAAATGTCTTGAGTACCTTGAACTTGACACACTGTCAAGTCCAAGCGTCTTGAGTCTGACATGCATACCAGATCCATGAGGAATTGGCGTACTGTTAAGTCCAAGTTCCTTGAGCTTGGCTCACTGTCACATCCAAATATATTGGGTCTAGCATGTGCGTCAGACCTATATATTTTAAAAAACGACACAATAAATAAATAAATAAAAACTTAATAAAATTGACTATGACATAAACTAAACTGACATTAATTTAACAAATCAAGTACAAACTAAAATTAAGTGAAGATTTAAGAGCACATTATCATATATGTGCCAGAGTTCCTGGTAGCATGCTTGTCATACCAAATAAACATGATGTATGGCAGGTTCCCAGTTGCAGGGTAGAGCCAGGTAGCTGGCCACAAGAGCTTATCCCCATATCGTGAAGTTATAGCGTGTCTTGGTGTCTGCACTTAGGTGATACTGATGCTATAAGAACAATTGAGAGAGTGATTCTTCCTCGAATAAAGACACTACTGACGGGATGAACATGGGGTTGTAGTGGTAACGGACGTTGAAATCTAGCAGGAGTCGAAAGTTTTCATCATTCAATAGTCAGATACACACATCCACACACACACTCTCTATGGTTGAAGTAAATACATTTGTCAACAAATTCTGAGATTCAAAATCCATGTACTTTTGGATAAGAAGTCTGCAGATGGAAGTAAACCTCAAAGAAACTGAAGTCTTTCAGCATTGCTTAAGTTTCATTACCCCGATCAAAATAGAGCACTCCTAGGCCATGAACTCAAGTTCAAAGTGTAAACAGTAAGAGCAAGCAGGGAACCTGGATGCAAAGCACACTGGAAAGGATATGCATTCAAGCTAGGGAATCCTGAGCATGACTCGATTGTTTCATTACTTTAATATGTTCTGCATACACAAGAATGGCCAAGGGCAACATTGCTGCGGTGAAAGCCAAAGGGAATCCAAACTTCACAAGATCCCTAGCATCATATAAATCCAAGTTCCCTGTACCCATATTTCCGATAAGAAAACAAAACTACTACTCCTTTCCAGAACTTTGGGGATTGAAGAGCCAAATTTTGGTTGAATTAGTCGTTGCTGTACATGTTATGTTGACAGAAGGAAATCTGAAACGGGACCCTCTTAATCCCTGATTTCGTTAACTTGTTCACACTCTCCCGCAATCAAGCTTGAAATTAAAGATTAAAGGAAGCAAACAATGCTCTCATTATTTTACTAAAGAAACCTTCAAAATGATCTATGAATCTTCAACTAATTCATTCTATGAACTCGCAGCCTCTACAAACTCTAGTACAAAGCTATATAATTTACTTGTGCTGACTGCAAATGATGTTTTTTTTTTTAAGGTCTCGGATTCTCCAACATATACGCACATTGGATGTTATTATATCATGTGAAAGATGCAATCATGTAGCATGATATAATTCAAATAATTAAAAAAAGGACTGAGAAGAAAAAAGGTGGGTGACAAAAGAACACATAAATCATGCAAGGTCACGTATTTTAGCATTCCAACATGGTGAAGGGGAATTACAAGAACACCGAAACCTATTCGAATCCTGAAAATTCCACTCCATCACTAGCAGCATGTGAAGGGAAATAACAAGAACACAAAATTAGCTACGATAGATTTTGAATTACACAACCGCCATCCCAGTGATAGTTCAAAAGCGTCAAACATGACAGAAAGTTGGAATTTTTTTCTCAAAAAAATAGCCATGGTTTTAGCTTAAATATTCAAATTTCAGAGTGTTGTTTACACGGGATATAATTGTAGCATCAAATATTAAAAGTGCGCTTACCCATGCTGAAGTAGGGAAACAGGAATCAGGAAGGGAAGAATAAAAAACATCATCAGAATTTGATCTTTACATGGCTTGATTTTAGGGAGTGACATTGTTAGTCATATAGCAGAATTAATGATCAGCCGAATTTCCCCAGACTCAACAGAGACATAGATTGAAATGGTCCAAGCCCTGGATGTTTTAGTGAACCGTGTCTCCTCAATCACAAGTGCAAGGTGTGATGTTATTCATGAATTTTGTGTATAAGTTTTTAATTAAATTTGAATAAATGAAACTTAATGTCTAAAATCACATTAATGCACATAAAAATAGAAGGAAAGTTTGACTAATATAGGTTGCGTGAGCACCCTTTCAATTTAATTTTTCATTCAATCAATTATATACTCTTCTATTTAGATTTTTTTTTGGTGTAATAAATAATTAATTACATGTTTGCTTTTATTTTTTATGGACTCAAATCAAACATATGCATAAATATATTTAAACTCAAACATAAAATACATAAATGATAGTTAAAATTACAAAATAGATATTAAATTAAAAACTTAACAATTAATACTGATTGGATTTAATTTCTTTCACTTAAATTTTCATAATTAGTTAACATACTAAAATAAATTTTATAAGATGTTGTTTGGTTTGAAATTGCGTTCAAACAGTATTTTATGAAAATTTATTTATTTTTACTTAAAATTATTTTTTAATAGATATTTGGATCTTTTTGATGTGCTGATATCAAAATATTTTTTTAAAACATAAAAAAATATTATTTTAATGCATTTCTGAGAAAAAAATACTTTAAAAAACAATAGTTAATACACTCCCAAACACCCCATAAGTTTATTCTCAATAACCCACAACCCCTACGCTAGTTACACCGTAAAACAACAGAAAAATTGGAGGGGAGTCTAAATAGCCAAATTCTATGTTAAAAGGATAAAATATTATTTCTCTTTTAATTTTGATATTTTTTCTGTAGAAATCGGGGCTAAAGCTAAAAACTAAAGTAAACGTGGAAACACAGTTCCAATCAAATCATAATACAAAAAACAATACAAACCCTCTAGAGGGTCATTAATAATAGAATAATCCTTAGAAAATGAATTATGAAAAGACCAAAGTTAGCGAGCCAATCAGCATCAACATTTGCCTCTCTGTAAGTATGTGCACTTGAATTTTCCAATCTCTACTAAGAGCTTCTTGAGCTTTGCTAATCAAGGAAAAGTTAGCAACAACTTTCACAAAACTATTTTGTGATCAGACTCACCACTACCATATAATCAGATTTTAAAATAATTTTGTGCAAGCCCAATGACCAAGCCAACTCTAGCCTTGTAATTACAATCCATAACCGATCACAAATTGAAGTACAAATCCCTATGTTAATAACAAAACCTTTAATCCAATAACCCATGCAGTCTCTAATTAATCCTCTCGCAACTATATAACCAGGGTTGCCCTTACTATATCCATCCACATTTAATTTCATCCAATCCAAAGGTGGATACTTCCATCCCATAACATCTATCTTGTTAAAGATTGAAGTACTAGGCTTCTTATTCAACCCAGCTGTTATTATATCTATAGTCAAGCACTAAATGGCCATTAAAGGATGGCCCACCACTCCTAAGGTTTCCTCAAAGATGCGGCAATTCCCGTATTTCCAAAGGAATCACACAGTGACACGAAATAAGATGGACAAACACCAACCTTCTTTAATTTTAACTTTACTAAAAAAATTTAATAGCAGCGACACAAACATATCCATGGTAAAAAAGCCAACAATATCACATGGATTCATAATTTTTTGCCACACATCCCGAGCCCATTTGCAGTCTTGTAACACATGTAAAATGGTCTCTATATCACCATTACCATAATGACAATTAAGGAACCTATTCATATGTCTTTTACATCTAATGTCATTGGTCATTGCCCTGGTATGGATAACAAGCCAAAGGAAAGTTTTAATTCTTTCATGACCTCTCCATCTACAAACAAGACGCTATAAAGGCTTCATATGAGTCATGCTATAACAATAGTTGTTAAGAAAAAAATAAGTAGACTTAATACTGAACTCACTGTTCATGGAAAGGTTTCAAAAAAGCCAGTCCTCATTCAGTTCCCTACTTTGAAGGGGATAACTTGCAAGAGTCATCACAATATGAATCGGCAAAGGATGCGCAAAAACATCCCATCTCCACTTATTGTTGCTGGAAACGATTTCTACCACGTACATGTGGAGCAGCTCCTCAGATAAATCTTAAGCTGCATATCTAACTAGAAAGCCAAACTCATCTAACCACTCATCTTGGCAGAACTTGACATTTTCTCCATTGCCAATAACCAATGAAATACCTTTAATCACATTAGACCATTCCTTGCAAATCGCTTTCCAAAGTGGAGAGTCTCTTTGCTTAGCTTGCATTTAAGGAATGTTAACATTAGTTTTGACATACTTAGTGCGCAGAACTGAAGTCCATAGACTTGTAGTTAATAATACCTCATCCAAACTTCATTATAAAAGCTTGGTTCATAGAATGCATTCCTCTCATGCCTAAACCACCCTCATCTTTCAGCTGGCAAAGAGATTTTCAATTAACAATTTGAGTTCTTTTAGTCTCCAAGTTATCCCCCTAAATAAATCCATAACAAATTTTTTCAATTCAAGAGCAAACTAATTTAGGCAATAAAATGGATTGTATAGGATATAAAGGAACCGTAGCCAGAACTAACTTGCACAAAGTGATTCTATCAATAAGAGATAACTGATTAGATTTCCATGTCACTAATTTTTGATGCAAACTCTCTACAATATAACCATATGTTTGCTTAGTAATGCGTTGATGAATAAGAGGAACTCCCAGATACTTACCTAAGTCATGAGTAATAGTAAACCCGTATTTGGAACTAAGGGTTCTAACAATAGAATAAGCAACGCCTTTAGAGAAAAAACATTTTGGTCTTTTCAACACTTGCTCGTTGTCCTGAGGTCGAACATAACAAATTATAACACTCTAGAACTCTATCCAATTGCCCTTCACTTGCTTCCGCAAACAATAACATATCATCTACAAAGCATAAATGGAAAATTTTTTGACCTTCTCTACCAACCTGGAATGGTTTCCAATTACCCAGGCTAACATCTCTATGAATCAGTTGTGACAAGCGTTCCAAACATAGCACAAGGATATAAGGAGACAAGGGGTCCCCTTTGACGGATTCCTCTAGTAAGAAGAAATTTTTTCTGAAGGACTCTTATTTCATAAGACATTTAAATAGGCAATTTCAATGCACTTCATAATGATTCCCACTATGCTTATTGAAATTCCTGCTAATATAATAGTGTCTCTAATGAAATCCCATCAAAGCCTATCATAGGCTTTTTGTAGATCCACCTTAATATACATCACCCCCTTTCTCCTTTTCAAATTATGTATGAAAGTTTTTCTTGATCTTATTAATTAAAGTTTAAATATAACAAATATTAGTTTTTCTTGTTCCATTACCAATTCTTTAGGCCTAAAAAACAATTCCAACTCTATCACAAGCGATTCCTACTTCTTTCGTTTTTTGGATCATCTTTGCACTCTTTAGTCTCACCAATATTCCTAACAACTAATCCCTCCATTGCCATGCTCGAGTTCCTCGCTATAATTATATAAAAGAAAAAAAGTTCCTCTCTATCATTTCTTTTAGGTTATTATTTGAAGAAGGCATCTGCTTGTAGGCATTAGAATTTAAAAGGCATGGGTGGTTTTCTTCTTTTGCTTGCATATACTAATGCCATGCACGCATGGTTGTAAGACGAGGTGGATTTGGAGCAAAGTTTGGATAATAGGTTAGGGTCAATCTCAAGTTAATTAGGTTAAGGGTTTATTTATTTTTTTTAAAAAAATTAAAATGATATCGTTTTGATAAATTTTTTTTTTTAAAATCAATATATTAATAATTAAATTCTAGTTGAGTCTGTATTGATCTAATCAATTTGATATTTTTGATCAAGTTAAATATTTTTTTTTTTAACTTGAACCCGTCCATAGTCTATAGTCTTAGCTTGCCAGTTTTATAACAATGGACGCATTAAATGAAATGAGATATTGATTGATATTAGGAGCGAGAATAACGCTGTACCTACCACCGAAAACAGAGTCTCATACACGAAGGAATCGATACTAACCAATTCAATAATGACATTCACGTTGGATGGAAGATGAAAAGGCTGGGACTAAGAGATCCATCCCAACTAAAATCCATGTGATGGAATCATAATGCACCAAGAAAATGCCAAAAAGAAAAGGAGGGAACAGAGTTTCAATCTGAAGAAAAGAACAGGGAGGATGATGGAGGAGGAAAGGACAGATTGTCAGTTATTATGGGCGACCGAATAACACAGTACTGAACTTCTACACTATATGGTGCTATCTACGAAGGGAGGCCGAGTCTGAGGCTGATCAACTCAACAATGTTTTACTGAAAGCGACATATGATCGTGCCAAGGAGACATTTAGATGGCTTCTCAGCCTTCGCGTGCCACTGGGCTGGGGGGGGGGAGAGAGAGAGAGAGAGAGAGATGATCAAATCCACCACTCCGATGGCCATGACCCACCTCCATCTACCGACACCTCAAGTCCTTTGCTGACAGGTGTCTCTGTTCATAGTTTGGGACCCCACCACCCCCACATCATCGACCTTACCCTTCTCTAGGGACTTGCTTTTTGACCACAAACTAGCATGACTATGAAAAGCTTAGCTCAGCCAGCCAGCCCTATCCTTGGTTCGTGGCGCGTCTCACAAGTTTTGAACCGGAACTGGCGAGCCATGGCCTCTGCTTCCTGTTCAATGAAGGAGCTATAAAAGTGCTAAGATATCCTTGTGGTGGAAATTCAAGTGAATTCCTTCTTTTGGTCTTTTTATATATAATTCATGCTGGTCTTTCTCTGATGTGTGGTCAAATTTGTAACCATGCTTCTACCAACTCTTTTGTTCATCTTACAGGGACCCAAAAAACTGATCTTCTTTTTGTTTAGGTGCCCAGTTTTCATCATCACTATTATAAAAAAATAATATAAATTATATTCTAAAATTTTATTTAATAATTTAAATTATTTAATTTTAATAGTTTTTATGTACTATCAAAACTTTAATAACCAAATGATCACGAGTTTGAATCTCATTATTTTTTTTATTTGATAAAAATTAAAACAAGATAAAATAAATCTGTTCAAGTTTCAAGTCTAACAGAATTTTACTAGAGAAAATATATTAAAAAATAATATAAATTACAATTTAAAATTTTATCTAATAATTTAAATTATTAAGTTAAAATAATTTTTTAATAAATATTAATTTCACTTTGTAATAGACTGAGATGACATTTTGAATTATCAAACCCTAGCGTAAATGACCATGCTTGACCATAAATAAAAAAATAGTAAAAAATAATAATGGCATTATCCCTTTAGATATTTATCCCATGTGAATGACTTACATCATGGGTGAGTGAAATACATGTCATATTTTTAATTCCATTTTATTAAAGAAAATAAAAGGTCTAGGAGGTAGGGATAGGGTAGCCAATAAGACAATGGCTACAACGTTTTAACTTTACACAGACTCAGAGTGAAAACACTACAAAGACCCTATCCCATGACCTGAAGACCACACAAAGGTGTTAGTTGACAGATTAAGATTTGTGAACATCTTTTGTTTGGAGGTGAAATAGAAAGAAATACAGTGAATTATGGAAATTGTTCTATGTGATCAATGGCCTCGTTACACAATTGTATTGTTTGATAATTTTTTTTAATTAATGTGAATATTTGAATTAATATATATGTACCTTATTTAATTTTTTAGATTTTAAAATTAACAGCTATTAAAATTTTTAATAACTTTAAAATTTATAAAACTTGAACTAGTAATTTTTAAAAATAAAATATAAAAAACAAGACATCATAAAATAAAACACTATATTATCAAAGATAAGAGAGTTTCTTGCCCTTGAAAATGTTCACATTAGTGGGAATTAGCAAGAACATGGCAGGATTTATAATGTACCTTCATCAATTCAAATCCCAATCTATTGATATGCATGTTGGATTATGTTAATATTTCGATTTGTTGGTAGTTAGCATGCATTAAATAACAGCATCTTTTTTTTGTTTTTCAAAGTAACACGATACAGATATATTTTTTTGAAAAATATAGTTTGAAGAATCGTAGTTGATATGAACGACTCTAAAATTGCATGTCTGATCTATAACTTTAGTTATTTGGGGTAATTTTTTTAGACACTCAAGTTATGTATGCATGATTTTTTTTTAGAAAAATAAATAAATTTTTTTAAAAGTTGATTTGTTGTTTTTCTATTCAAAATTACTACACTTTTTAATTTTTTCCCTATTTAAAAAGAATAATTTTCTTAGTTTATTTTTTCTATTTAACATCACTAGGGTTTTTTAGTTCCTTCTAATAAAATGTTTTAATAACTTTTTGAAAAGTGAAGATTTTAATAATTAAAAATCAAATATTTTAGATGTTTTTATTATTTTTAATCTTTAAGAGTCTTGACTTATAACAAACCTTCATCTGTATCATCAACTCTTACTAAAATAATCAACTCAATAACTTGTATTCGACAAACTTAGTTAATAAAATAAGATTAATTCAACTATATAAGGATGAAAACTCATTCTGATTTATTTGATAAGAATTTGACATCATGGAATAATTAAGTAGATTAAATCAAATTCTTAAACAATGTAACTTAAATATTTTAAAACAACAATCCAAAAGGTCAAAGTTTTTTTTTTTATTATTATACATATAGTTGTAAGGCAATATATTCAATTTCTTACTCTCTTTTTTTTTTTTCACATAAACTTGATTTTACTTAAATTTTGAATTTTTAGATTATTATTGTAGAATATTTAAGTTAGATGGGTTAAGAATTTGATTTAATATATAAGATATTAAACTGAATTAATCATGTTTTGTCAAATTCTTATTTTATAAATTATAATAATTTTTATCTATATATATATATATATATTTAAATTTACATACAACTTTAAAATTGCAAGTATTTACTATGACCTTTAAACTAACCTATTTTTAAAATAAGTTCTCAAATGTATTATTTTGATTTTTTTTGTTATGCAACTTTGAAAAAAAAAATTCTTATTCTATTCAAAATCTGTTTGATATCGTTGCAGTGATTGCTTTTTAAAATTATTTTTTTTAAAGTATATATCAAAAAGTATTTTTTTATTTTTTATATCACATATAAAAAAACAAATTTTTTTCAATTTGAATCAAAACAAAAAAATTCCACCGCAAAAACAACAGCAGCACCTCAATCTTTGACTACAAAATGTGGCTTAATTTGACATTGATTAACACACCACACATCAGATTTGGAGTCATCACACACCCTATGTGAGCTGATGACAATCAAAGGGTGATGATGCCTGGTAAGGGATAATGTGTGTCCAAAGAAGGAAACAGTGTTGTTTGGTAACGAGAACAGTGAGCGTGAAATCCGGTGAGAGATTGATGTTAGCAGTAATAGGAGAGAGAGAGAGGAGGGCAGGAGAGCTAGGCATAGGCTAGTTTTAGTGGTACGGAGGAAGGGAATCTGATGCGGACATGACGCGTCCGAAATCAGAGGGAAGACCCAATTATTGTATCCCACGCTGCCCGACATCTATGATTCTGTCGGTTCTGTCCCACCACCACCACCACCACCACCACCCTCCTCCTTCTACTTCTATCTCATCAAAAGTCCCTCTCAATCTCTCAAAACTCCTGTCCTCTATTCTCACGCTTATAGCTTCTTGAATTTTCTTGGCTCTCTCTAGTCTGAGTCGTCTGTCCATTAGCCACGGAGCCACCATTAGCCAAGGAGCCATCCTATGACCTTGTCTATCCAACATTTTACTAATCATGGATTTAGAGTGGGGATCATGTTTGGAATCCTGTGTAGCCCACCACAAAATCTGTGCGTTTTGGTGGAAAATTGTGTTGCATGAACTTGTAGTGTTACCATGTTGCTGTTGGGTTTGGTTTTCTTTGCTTAAAAATTGGGTTCGAAACATTCTAGCTCTGACCATGGAAGAAAAAAGTTGACAAAGATATTGTTCTTTTTTTTTTTTTTCCAGAAGTTGACAAAGATCTTACTTGTGAAATCTATTTCAAATGATTGCATTTGTTCTATGTGTATATTGTATGATGTATTTGTAAGCACTCTTGGGATTTTCTTGCACGTTGAAGTGTAGTTTGAGTCTTTGAGATTGCATTTCAGATGATGTTTCATAAAAAAAAAAAAAATTAACTTAATTTTAATTTTTTTATTTATTGATGTTAAAAATAATTTTTAAAAAATAATAAAAATATGATTTTGATATATTTTTGAATTAAAAATACTCTGAGAAATGATAATTATTATACTCCTAAAAAAATATTGCATGTGATTAATTGTACAGTATTGAAATTGATAATACATGATGTTAATTATTGCACACAATCTCAAGGAAAATGGAATTGCCTTTTACTTGAAATAATTTGTTAGGTACCTATATAGTCCTATATATATATATATATATATATATATATATATATATATATATATTACTTATAATTGCATTAAGGTGTAAGGACAACCTAATGAGGAGAAAAAGAAGCTATGTTTCTCCAATAATGCTTGTATTATTGCTCCTTAAGAGCGAAAAATGCTTGAATTATTGGAATTTGGAAGGTAGCTAGCTCCCTTGTTTGAATCCAATTCTTCTATCCTTGTCAAGATCTAGCTTCTGTTTGTTGACACAATCTATTTTTCTTTTTGTTTTTTCTTCTAATTTTCTAATCTCAGCCTTTTTTCTGCTAAGAAATTTAAATCAATCAAGAATTAAAGGGGCCTACTAGATTAATAATGCCAATGCTTCTACCTAACTCATCGCATCCCTTCCCCACCACCAAAGAAACAACATCATTGTAGATTAAACAAAAGAATCGGTACCTTAGTGTACCAATTCAATTAATTAGCACAATTCTCTCACTTTATATATATGTTTTTTTTTTTTAAAAAAAAACTATAATTTAATAGCACACAATCTTCATTTACGAGACAACATTAATGTGTACAAGGAAGTGTCAAATATTTTTTATTTTAAAAATTAAATTAATGTTTTTTCCATGCTTTTGATAATTTCAATGTGCATATAAACCATAAAAAACATAAATAAATATAATTTTATTATAAAGCACTTAGCAACACATAAAGTGGGTATTTGAGATCGAGATGGACTGAAAATTTTGATTTTTTTTAATTTTAAATTATTTATTTTTGTTTTTGAAAAAAATAAATTTTTTAAAAATATATTTTCAAGTAAAATTATATTTTAAAAAACATTTTTTATCACTTAACCAAAAGCTTGTAAATTCTGTACTCTTATAGTATATCCGAAAACTGGAGATGAAATCCGTTAGTCACCCCGTAAACCAAGAAAAGATTAGGCCGACAGAAGTAATCCCAATTGTGTAGTATTTCAAGACTAACGAGTTTTACAACTAACAAAAACAGTAGCAGTAGTAGGAATATTGTCTTGTTTCAAGCAGAGAGAGAGAGAGAGAGAGCTAAGCACTGAAGCCGCATCCCTAAGCTGCTAGAGCTGACTAGCTGACCCCAGTAAGAAACCCGTTTCTGGAGCCGACTGAATATGTCGTGCCTGGCTACCCCTATAACAGAACACTGTAAAAGCTGCTGAAGCTGCTGCTGCTGCTGCTGCTCTCTCTCTCTCTCTCTCTCTCTCTCTCTCTCCTCCCTGCCTTGCACCGCACCCTCTCCTCATACCCTCAGAATTTTTCAGATTCTCCCTCTCCCATCTATCTCTACATAAATTCCCCTCTATTACCCCCTTGCCACCCACATTTCACATCCTCACAAACTACACGCACATTCACAGGAAATCACTCTTCTTTCTATCCTCGAACACGACAAAACATAACCAATCCTCACTCCTCCAACACTCTCTTTGCCCCCAGAAGCCAAAATGCCGGCAGAATTATCAAGCAGCGAAGCAGGAAGGAGACCACAACAATCGACAGCAGCAACATTAACTAAGCCAGGAGGAGCACCACCTCAAGAACAGGAGCACTTGCCATGTCCACGTTGTGACTCAACGAATACTAAGTTTTGTTACTACAACAACTACAACTTCTCTCAGCCTCGTCACTTCTGTAAGTCTTGCCGCCGTTACTGGACTCACGGTGGCACCCTCCGGGACATTCCTGTCGGTGGTGGCACTCGGAAAAATGCTAAAAGGTCGCGCACTTCAGCTACTTCTCCTGCCTCCTTCGTGGGTCCTATTACAGGCACTAATATTGATGGCTTACCACTGCCTGCTACCCCAGTGCTGCTCCCACTCACAGCCAATCAGGGTTTGTCCGTCCACTTTGGTGGTGGTGATGGGAAGGGTAACGGTGGTGGTCTGGGTGGGAGTTTTACTTCTTTGTTGAATACTCAAGGCCCAGCTGGGTTCTTGGCTCTTAATGGGTTCGGGCTTGGAATTGGGCCTGGGATTGAAGATGTGAACTTCGCTCTTGGAAGAGGGCTGTGGCCTTTTCCGGGAATGGGAGATGTTGGCGCTTCCGTGGGTGGTAATGGTGGGGCTGCCGTCACAGCTGGATTGGGCAACACATGGCAGTTTGAGAATGGTCAGGAAAATGGGTTTGTCGGCGGCGATTGCTTTTCTTGGCCTGATCTTGCTATTTCAACTCCTGGGAATGGTCTTAAATGATGTAGCAGCATGTTAATTCGGTGTTTCTTGTTTTTTTCTTTTGGCTTTTGGTCCTAATTAAGGATTGCAGGGTTTAGTTACTATGTAGTATTCAAGTGTTGAGAGAGCAAATTAGGGTTGAAATTAGAAAGAAAATTAAAATTACTGTGACTTTTTTTTTTTGTTTTTTTTTTCTTGGAGTTTGACTCTATGAGATGTGATTTGGTTACTTTATGTGCCCTCTCCTTTTGGTAGTTTAACATGCTCCTTATTTGTTTTACATGTACTTACGATGATTGCATTACATGGCCTTCTTCAGTTCCTTTGACGACACTGATTTGCCCGCCTCTTCCAAGTTTAACGATTCCTGATGATAATCATGAGTGATTTTGAATTTTTTTATTTGAAAATAAATTAAAATAATATATTATTTATTTATTTTTTTATATTAATATATCATACAATTCAAAAACACCAATAAAAAAAGTTTTAATGTGAGTACTGGGATTTTCAACTACTTTTTTTTTTTAATTTTATTATTTATTACTTCGAAGGCCCACTAAAAGTTAAGCTATCCACACCCAGGCATTATAGTTTCGATAAGATTACGAGAGTTAAGCTATTTCCAGGCCTATAACCCGCTCATGAATTATCCATCCACACCTTGGCATTATTCAATGGAAAAACAAATTATATATTTATATTTTATTTATTGTGTTTTATGTAATATATTTTAAATTTGAGTAGGGTCGGATAATGTCTTTACTTTATTTTTTACTTGTTAAGTAAAATAATTATCTAAAAAAACTATATTATTTGAATTTAAGTGAAATTATCATTCTTAATTGACAATCTCTTTTATGATTATATAATATTTCAGCTTAATTGAAAAAACAATCGCCCATTTCGTGCAAAAGAGTAAAGCAACTACGAAAATGTAGAATGCATGGTGTTTACTTTTTACTTTTTATTTTTATTTTTTTTATTTTTATGAATAAAATCTTTTGATTAATCGAAATGGACCTTTGTAGTCTAGATATGAATAAACTTTTATATCTTGGATAAGCTTGCGGGCCTAACTTGTTAGGCTTAGCAGTATTTAGTTTTTTTTTTTAATTTAAATTATACTTAATATGGTTTTTTTTTAATTTTTAATTTTGTTTTATTTAATTTTTTTAATGGTAATTAATTTTTTTAACTATTTTTTTTATTTGATAATGCTCACAGATATTGTAATTTATCTGTAATTGAAGTAAAAGAAAACCAAACTTTCTTAAAATACAATGTATTATTAGCTGCTAAAGAGTCCCTCCTAGAATAGTCTATTATTGTCAAGTATCTATTGATTTGAAAGTAACTGAAATAAAACTCAATTATACCTCAATGTAATAATAAAACTCTTCAAAGAAGGAATTGACTTGATTTTTATAATGCAAAAGTAATAATTTTTAAGGAATGAACTTGATCTTTTTAATGTAACAACATCATTGTTATTGGGTTTCTTCTAATCACTTAATATTTTTTTTTTTAAATATGAGTTCCATTCTCTCATTGGGTTCTTCTTACCCACTTTAAAGTTTTTTAAAAAGGGGCTCCACCCCCAATGGTTTCCTTCAATGAGTTTCTTCAACAAGAGTTCCTCCAATAATTTCATTCAAAAACAGTTCCTCCAATAGGTTCCTACCATGTATCCTTCTCAACCACTTAAAAATATTTCTAAGCTATGAAAAATAAGATTACACTTAGAAATATTTCTAAGTAGCGCGTTAGGCCAAGACACTGCTGGGTTTGTCGCCTACTGGTCCTAACACTTGGGTTTGGTAAGTGCTGCCAAGTCTAGAAGCTTGGCCTGACAGGTTGCCAGGTCAATAGGGTAACCTTGATATGTGTCCCAAGGGTGTCAACCTCGAGGATTTTTCACCATCGCACCCAGGCATGGTTGGGCACTCCATGTTTCTCTAAGCCTAACTCGTGACCATATCCACTACACTCATGGATTTAATGATAATGCTCAAATCTAATGCCATACCTCTATAAATTTTTACATAAATTTTAAAGTGATTATTTATTAACAAATAGACTTAATTAAACAAATCTAATCTCCACTAACACAATTAGGTGTATTAAAGTCTTTCATGACCTACCATGTCTCTATCTCTTAGCTGGATAAAATTAATAAGGTTTAGGGATTATAAATATCCCTTGAAACACCTAGGTAAAAGGTTCACATTTCTTCTTTCTTAATATTTTTAACATATATATTTTCATGGTTTTTTTCTCTAAAATATCACTACACTTTTTTCTTTTTTAAAAGATATTTATTTGAGCACATGAGAGTCCCCAAATCTATCAAAGAAAACCTTTTGCAAGTTCTAGTTACCTTGACTTACTAGGAACCAGCTATATTTGGTAGGAAGAAGGAATCAAATTGCTAAAATCATGAGATTAACAACTCATCCAACACTTAAGCTTTGCTTCTAAGTTACTTGAATTTTTTTTGTACCTCATCAGTGAGCATAATATTTTTTTTTTCAAATAATTTATGAATTTATTCAATCAAAATTTGATGTTTTATGTTTTTCTGTGTGTTTTATTCATGACAATTTTATAAATGTACTATTTATTTTGATATTTTCTGTGGAAGCTTTTTTCTACAATTAATATGTTTTTTTTATTCGTAGATTTTAAATTAATTATTTTACATATTTTTGTGTTTTTTATGTCAAATCAATAAATTCTAATAATCATAAATCTATCATAGGAAAAAACACAAAAAAAGTAAAATAATTAATTTAAAGTCAACGAAATAAAAAATATATATTTTGAAAAATTATAATTTTATGTATCTATATCAGAATTTAGTATTTATTAGTTTTTCTATAGGATTTTTCTTATACCTTTTTGTAAGATAATACTACGTTAATCATATTAAACACACACACATATATTGAGATTTATTATTTTTTGTTCATTTGATATTTTCTTATTCTAGTTTGGTAAGAGAATATTATGTTTGTATGATTATTATAGATAAATATTTTAGGAATATTTAGATTATATATTTCTATATATTTTAGACAAGTTTAGATTTTTTATTAATACTTATTGCTTGATAGACTTTTATGCATGAGTATTCCATATTTACATAAGCGAACAAAGAATTGAAATCCATCAAAATAAAAAATCTTCCAGAGCTAAGATTAGTTTTTTTTGGTTATTTTAAGTGAAAAAACACTCAAGTAGAACTCCCCTCACTAAATGAAACTCGTTGACACCAAGATCAATCATTTTGGTGGCGAGAATCAGTATGAACGATGATTTTCTCTCTTTACCCTTGAAATCTAGCAATTTTTTGTCTTTTCTATCAAATTAAAGATTAAAATAATAATAAAAAAAGTTTTGGTCTAAAATTGACTTTATTCTTAAATCTCAAAATTTGAAGGGCCCATTCTCTCCACTATTTTAAAATTTAAAAAGTCTAGGGATTATGATGAACATTGCACTCAAACTTTGATAATGCTACGCTTTCTCTCCATTTTTTTTTAAAAAAAAACTTTGATGCCTTGTCATTTAATCTTACTCTTCCCTACCAAATTAATCTAAATCGGTGTTCAATTTGACACTATAAGGGCAAAGTAAAAAAATTATTTGGGACACAAAAATTCATTGCAGAAGTTAGTGAATTATGAGTGATGCTACAGGGCGTATAAAACATTATTTTCCCCACGTGTTTTAGTGCCTTACACTAGATCATTGGCCTAGGATGCGTTGCGGGTTAGGTCAATCTTTCTTAATGTAATTTTTTTTCCCCAAGCATTGATAATGTCTTTTCTATCAACTTTTGTAATTATAAATTTAAAATATGATTTATAGCGTATGAAATCTAAATTATGAAGTCGTGACAACCTTATAATTCTTAAACAACCTAATTCTTAAGTGTTTTGTTAACCATAACAATAATATTTTATGGTTTATTATTTACACAATATGTAAACTCCCGATGCATTGATGGGGGAGATGATTATATTCTAGCGAATACGACTTTCAATCAGTGTTTACTTCCTGCCATGATAGGCCTTGAAGAAGCTCTAAAGTCCACCGGCTCCAGTGTCCACTGTGATGCATCCCTAAGAATCTTTCCCTCCTTCCGCAGCGTACTTCGCATCTCCATTGGTCCTGCCTGCTGTCCAGTTCCTACAAACCAATAGATATGCTGGGAATATCTTTATAACGTGAACTATATACTATACTCCACTAGACTTTTGCTTCGTTTTAACACCGAAAAGGTTATATAGTACAAGATGTAGCTCTTGGATATACAAATATACTATATCTTTAACATTCTGACATCTCCTAGTTATTTTAATCATAGTTTTAAGACCCAATCCGGTTCAAATTTTAAAATCCAGGTTTTAATTTAGTTATCGAGTTGGCTAAGTTATTTTTTTTAAAAATCAAAACGATGTTGTTTTAATAAAAAAAGAATAATAAAAAAATCAACATGTTTGTAACCGGGTCTTGACCGGGTCACCGGGTCAACCTGTCGGCTCAGACGAGTTTTTTCTTCCCCTGTGTTTTCTTCAATTCAATCCAGTTTCAATCTCGGGTTGACTCGTTGGACCGGGTTTCAAAACTATAATTTTAATATTAGTATTACTATAATTCTATCCAGGTTCATAACAAATAATTTCTTTTATTTTGCATATAACAATGTAAATTATCTTTTAAAAACATATTGCTCCATCTATTATATGTGATATAACTATTCACATAATAAATAATAGTATCACTGTAATAAAATATTATCTATATATTATAAGATAATTTGTTAAAAAAATCGGGTTATGATTAATTAAACGTAATTATAACTAAACTGCATCATTCCAATACTAATTGGTAAATTTCATATCAAATAAAATCAAATTTTAAAATTTAATGTTAAAATAAATTCATCAACAATTAAACATAATTCATGAAACAAAACCTGATTGATATTTTCATATTCGATTGCATTAAATCAAATTCAAATTCATTACAAATTAATATAATTTCAAAAAAATATTAAATTCATCAACTTATAAACCAGATATCCTCTGCTATGTACAGTTATTAGGTATATATTTCTAACGTGAACTGTGCTTGTACTCCACTAGACTTTGCTTTGCTTAACACTGATCAGGTTATCGTGCAAGATGGAGCGCTTGGATATACAAACATTCTTGATGCCCTAGTGGATGTGGCTTATTCTGCTCTAGAAAAGGCTGGCGCAAAGGAAGTTGAGATTATTTAAGTGACAGAAACAAGAGGGCCATCCGGCGAGGGAACGGAAATCGCGACAGTTGCTAATGCATAAACTTATAATAACAACCTGACAAAGCGTTTGAAAAATAATGTTGGGACACCAAAGAGGTCAGAGAGTTACATGTTTTCTTTATTTGTTCAAGATTTCAGAAGTGGGAAGGAATGTTGTGGTCTATCCCCTTGATTTCTGATCCAGACCCTCCTAGATAGAAATTGTGGAATCAGTTTTTTATTGTTCCTAAATAATATTCACACATGTTGCTTTTCTGCTTGAAACATGTACTATAGAGTCTGCCATGGAGGATCTAGGATCAACTTCTTTCGAGGACACTCATCTTGTCTTTATACATATAAAGTACTTGAGCATTGCAAATTGGTTGTGCTTTTCTGGCTTCTACCCAATTTCATATCCCTTTATGTTTCTTTTAGCTCTTCCACAGGTTAGCATGGATACTTTCAATGTATCAGACAAAGAAACAAGTGTACTTGCTTCAAAAATTCCATGAGTTTCATCATGTTGGGCAAAATGTGCAGTAGCTACAACCTTAATTTAATTATCAGAGGTGAAACAACAATGTAATGCTTGGAGTCAAGCAGATGCTGTCCTGAAATTTAACATGATAAATCAAAGAGATCTCAACGGGTCCATAAGATACGTATTACACAAGCACCACGATGAATAATACAAACGCAAGCATTACAGCCACCTTTACCCCCCTAAACTATGAGGCCCGCTATTGATTGAGGTAATGCTGCTTAATTAATGCCGATAAACAAGCTGGTTAAGGTATTCATCCACAGTAGTGTATTTGACATCAGGGTATAGCTCAGAAGCCTCTACACCGAATGATGGCTCAATCTCAAAGTTTGTCTGATCTCCATTCACAAAACAAGAGTGGCAAATTGCTAAAGTCAGTTTGCGTCGAAAGTCTGAAGTTTCTGCAAAGAGAGGAGGAGCAATGTCAAGCTGTCTTCACCATGTTAACTTTGAACAACTGAAACTAAGAACAGCAGTATTTCTTAAAATTATCCAACTCAAGCTGACAGAGCGCTAAAGGATGCTATTGAAATGAATAGATTTTCCCGTGCCAGGGTATGGCATTTTACATTCAAAGTCAATGAGATCAGATTCATACCTTGAATATTCTTCAAGATTTGCTCCTCTGGAACATAGACCCTTTCAATTGTTTTCCCTATCTTCTTCTCCCACAAAGAAACAAGATCATTGGATGAGATGATGTTGGCTGGGGGTTTAATGTGGAGGATTTTGTTCACTGTTCTTGGATCATCCACTGCTTTGATAGTGTATGTGGCAATGTCCTCTTCCTTGTTGAAAACCACTGTAGATCAACAGATGAAACTGTAAGATTTTGTTAAGCATGGACCTGCATGTTGCAATCCACCATATACTTTGAAAAAGTTGCTTAATGTTTACACTATCAACTAAACCACGGTGCAGGAAACAACCCAGAGTCGGTAGGTTAGTCTCCAAGGGTTTAATTAATTCCATATGGACGACACTCAAGCAAGAAGAATCCTTTAGTAAAACACTGTAATTGAATACTAAAAGATGCTATTACCTTTTACATTTCCATTACCTAAAATGACAATTCTATCTCCATGGGAAGCAGTAGCTCCAGGTTGGTTCGAAGTTGTTGTTACGGCAGTGCTCCTTATGCTTGAAGCCTGGACATGTGATTGGAGAAAAGACCCCGGACCCCCAGAACTACGCTGGTTCCAAGCTGGAAGAAAGAAACCAGCGAAAGAATTAGATGCCACACATGTGTAAGGAATTCCTTCAGCCTCAATAGCTCGTCGAATTTTAGCTTTTGAAGCAGCCAATCCTGTTGCTGGTTCAACAATATGCGCTCTATCCACATCATTTGTAAACTCTGATGGGATAAATCTCTGCAATAAAAACAATTCTCATTAGCTACCCTGATTCATTCAAGAATAAATAAATTTGAATATACCAAGCAGTTTTCATTAATTTCTTTTGGAATTACAAGGACATAAAACCTGGGTCCGGTATGAGGCCAGAGTGAAAACATGCCAATTCATCCACTCAAACAAATTTAACTACCTACCTTGATATTTCCAGCTTCTTTAATGGCAGCAATGATGTTGACTTGATTATCTACCTGATCATGAGTAATGGAAGATATCACAACATCCACTTGCTTTATTGCCTTCGCCAAACTCTCATGATCCAACAAGTCTCCCTACAAAACAAAAAACAAACATAAATAAATACCACCATACGAATAAACAAATCATACAAAAGATTCTTACACACCAGTGTGACAGTAAACTAATGTTTCACCACTTAACATTTGTTACATCAGTTCGTACAGAATCTTCATATGATTTTAGTTTGTCAAGGAACACTTACAATTAGGAAATTGACACCAAGATTCTTGAAGTTGTTAATGACAATGGATTTTGCAGGGCTAGAGAGAGTGGACTCTCTGACAAGAACAAAAGTTGGGTGGCCTTCCTTGATACTTGCTTCTACAATGAATTTTCCTATGTATCCTGTGCCTCCAATGAGTAGAATCTTGCTTTTATCTGCCATTGCTTAAACTTTGTGGCTAAAGAGAACAATTGACGCTTAAAGGAGTAAAAGAGATTGAGTCGCTTATTTATAGAGGGATACTGTGACGCATGTGATGATGATTCTGAGGGTAAAACCTGGCTATGGTGAACTGGAATGTTACATCATGCAGGTAGTCTCTCTCTCTATATATATATATCATAATAAAGTCAATTTTCAAAGCAAAATACATGCTATCTATTCTCTCTATTCTTTTGTTTCGGTGATGAGATTTTTATTTTGATGACTTTCCTGTTTGCTTAGGCTGGCAAAAGCCGCCACATATCGACAGTATGTCGACGGTCAGAACAGGAAAAATCCATTGGTGATTATATGGTAATCGTAATGGTAATCTAACAAAAACATAAGGGCCTAAGTGTCATGATGTTGCATCTGCTGTTCACGCAGAGAGAATTGCACTATGGATTAAAAGTCTCTGTTGGTTACTTCTTGCTCTGGTTTGGCTGAGCAGCGTTGGATTGGTGGCTGGTTCTTCGGAATTTGTGGTTGGCTGTTTCACACTTGCTTTAGGAAGGTGATGGCTGCACTGTAACGTTTGGAGTCGAGAAATTTTATTTGACGTCTATTCCTTCGTTGGTTATGATCTACTGATCCTATAGCCCTTGCGTTGTTAATGTCTTTGCTCTCGCGTGATTGTTGAGTTGCTAATTTTGATCGACGATTTCTAGTGGTTAATTCTGAATATGGTTTGCTTCTGCAGATTGGGTTTTTGTCGTCAACCTTTGTTCACCCAATGGAATTGCCTGTTATTAGAGTTCAGCCCAGTGCGATCGGCTTCAAATTCTGCATGTCGTAACCAGCTATTTTTGCTTATTACCATTTCTTTTTAAATATCGGTGAAATAACAGCGTTGAAAAAAGAATTGGTATAACACAATTTATACATCTCATGATTTAGAAACAATATTTATAGCTTGTTACTGTTTAAAATAATAATGATATTTATAAAAAAATATTAAATAAACAAGAAATAAAAACCATAAAAAATAGAGAAAAAACAAGATTATATATATATGCGCGCGCGCGCGAGCATTCATATATAATCAATTGGTCCTATATTGCATATGTTAAGGGAGTTTTAAAATTTATGTCCAACCATGTTAATTTGATGCGATGCAATTGCCTTTATAAATACTGGCTGGAGGCACCAATTCTAATAGATTATCATGTAAAACATCTCTATTAATCGACTCTCCATGTCTTATCACAGGGGTTATATCTATCAGAAGATCGATTAATATGGCGACATCCTGGATTGGAGGTGTCATCTTACCAACACGTAAATGAAAAGTGTGTCTTACACCTCCATCGCTCAACCAAAATTGCAATCAATGTGTGATCAGGATGTATGTCATGTAGTTGACTGACCTAATAAAAAATAGCGTTGATAATAAATAGGCAGACACGTTTATGCAACTTCATCAATGTATGTTGTCAAGGTGTTATAGGATCATCGCCCTAAAAATCAAGCAATTTAGTTATTTAAACAAGGTTGATGATATAGTTATCATTTGTCACAATCACAAATTGCTTCATTAATGCTAATTGTTTTCTACACTTTTCTTGTAACACCAGCTGTTAGAGGTATCTTAAACTGAAATATCTTGCCTCTAAGATCAAATAGAGATATCAAGTGTGATTTATTTTATATTAGCAAGTATTTCAATTAGGACCTTTGAAGGCTACAACACATCATGACTAAAAAAATCTTCAAAATATTTATTGCATCTAAAAAAAAATTAAATGCATTATAGTTGATACATTCAGACAAGCCACATATAATTTTTAAAACATTATTAAAAACCTCTCAAAAATTCATGGTCAAATTGTCATAATGATAACCACCATAATCATATGATAATGCCTATTTTTCTTTAGGTTCAACTGTTAACCATACTCTGATTGCATCATCAGTCTCCACTAATCCTTATATAAAATGTCAAACTCTTATTTAGAAGGATTTGTACACATCATATGCAATATATTTTTCGAGATAATATTTTTTAACTTAGTATTGAAGTTACCTATAAAATATCATGAACAATATTGATGATATTCAATAGGTTCGGGAAAAATATATGCTCTAGAAGTTGTAATAGCCGCATGTCTACCAAATATTATACACAGTCAAATGTGATATCCAATCACATATCCATATAGCAAATTTAAAAACCAACTCCGATTATTGTTTGTCTCTTTTTTGTCAATATCAAAATGCAATGGATAAACTCCATTATGCACATTATAAGCAGTCGCAACTAACAACTTTGCCATGTACTTACCATAAAGGTAAGTATCATTAATACTAATTAGAGGATGACAATATTGAAACCTATCAATTGAAGCATCAAATGCCATAAAAGCTCTCTTGAACATTACTTTATTGCCATCAATCGTTTTATGATCCCAAATAACAATTGATCTTAGATTTAAATCTTTAATGGCTAGTAGCATTCTAGGTAGGTTTTGAAATGACTCTTCGTTTGTATCAAATAACCATTCCAATATTTCTTTTTTAGCCATCCATATCTTCTAATAAGAGACTTTATGCTCATAATCCCTCTTCACAGTACCTTAAATCGCTGTAACACTCGTACTTAAATCCCTCTTCATAAATGTCAACATCAACTCAACAATTAAATCTAAGTTAATCTAATGATGGCGTTGCAAAATAAAAGGGTTATGACATGTCTATGGCTCTTTAAATTTGGAATTTCCCATGAATTATATCTATAGTGATATCCCTCATGCAAATACCATCTAAAAACTAGTTCCTGAACACATTTCCCATGAAACTTAACATACAAATTTCCCATGAAACTTAACATAAGTTTTAGTTCAATGATAAACCTTGTACAAAAATGAATTCTTTATATGACACCGCTTTACTTTGTTGATACGTTCAGACTTTTCTTATAATTTTTTTCTAACCTCCAATTCATCAACTAATAAGCCCAAATGCCTACAACTATTAACTCAATCATTGCATCTGTATTGGTCATATGCATTCACAACCTCAAACTCAGGAGTATGAGGAGTAATGTATTGAATAACAAGCTCAACTAACTCAGCATCCTCATTTTCTTCATCTTCCTCCTCAACCTCAACTATATCAATGTGACAATTATCTTCATCATCATTTGGTTCAGATTATCCATAGCAATATGAAATAGATGTCATACCCAAGTAAGGTTTCATATTAACAATTTCATGCACCAATATTTGTTTCCTTGCATTACCACCTAACCTAGTTGAACCAGCTGCTTGCGATGCTTGTATGGTTGTCTAAGAGTTACTTAGAACGCGAATCAACTCCATACTAGAAGAGTTTCTTTGTTTAGGTCTACTATTCAAGTAGAACTTTAGCATATTAATCCAATTAATCCTCATAAACCCAAATATTGAATTCACATTCTCATCATGTATTTGTACACCGACATAACAAGTTTAACTGACCCCAGTTTGTATCATCCTCCAAGTAATTTCAGCTTCTATTTCAAACATATTCTAGCCATGTTGATCACATAACATTCTAAATAACTTGTTAATGAACATGTCTAATGTAGCAGTTAGGAATTTATGGCTTCCTCCACTATAAGTGATATCAATATCGGTATTAACAGTGATACTACCATTGAAATATAATATTCTTAAATTACCAGATATTTTATCAAACAATATAACAAAACACAATTTTAATTTATTAATATCTTAGAGTTGATCAAAGTGTATAATTTATCAACAAAACCATAATGGTAATATAATCGGCTAAAATCTAAATTCATCAAATTTATTACCATAACAAAATTAGTGATAAAATTTATATATGATAATATTATTATTTTATTAATTCATAATCAACAACAACCCAAAACCATTGATTATTTTACAAAATAACCTAATTATTAACTTAAATTATATCTAATTAACCTAATTTTTAGTTCAAAACCCTAACATTGTATGAAATCAAATTAACACATATTAGCATAAATTACATCAAAAAAGGGTTCCCCCCTTATTTACACCATGTTTTTGGTCTTTCTCTCTCCCTTCCATGTCTCCCCACACCACGACACAATACACATCCCTCTTATGGCCTACCATTATGCTCAAAATGAGTAGAGAAACAAGTTTTTTTAGGCATCCCTAGAGCAGCTGCAAAGTGGCTACCAAGCCATCCTATTCTTTGGTGTGTGTTTGGTCAAGAATAGGATGGTCCAGCTCCTCCTTGCCCCTATAAATACCACTTCACCAAGAGGTGGAAAAGAGGATGAAAATACAAAAAGAAAAAGGTACAGAGAAAAAAATGAGAGAGAAAAAAAAAGAAAAAGGCAAAGAGAACCCTTTAGCTCCGCTTAGAGAAAAAAAGTGCCTCCCCTCCAGCTATAAAACCTACTCTCTCCCTCATTGTTTTGGCTACATCAAACACCCCTCAACAACAACCGATACCAGTTTACTTTCACCCACAACAACGACTCTATCTCCTAATCGTCATTATAGACAATGTCACTACGAGCCACCACTAGCATCAATGACCAACGACTCTTTATTCTAGATAACATTCTTCTCCTTTCTATTCGTCTTTCTTTGCCTCACTTGCATACAGAATGTGAATTAATTCATGTTTAGTAGCAAGCCAAATAACTAACTTGATCACTAGGTTCAACCCAGTAATCAGGTAGGTGGTTTCAGGTAGGACCTTCAGCCTAACCCATATAACTAGGCTGGGTCAAACCTTACCTTTTCATTAAAAAAAAAAAGTTTTGATGAGCCTTTGGTAGGCCCAACCAACTGAGTAGAGTTTGGGCTTTAGGCCTAATCAACCCAACCCCTAGGCTAAGGGTGTGTTTGACAAACACACCCTTATATCTTTCCTTTAGTTTTAACTTGCCTTTATCTTAAGATCCGACAAAACAGGCCCATAAAAAACTTAGAAAATTCCAAAAAAATTAATGGTCCATTTTGAATTTATTTATGGGCCCTTTGCATGTTTTCCTTAATTTTTTCACTTCATATTAAGGTTGTGGAGTTATACTGTTAGAAATTGACCCACTATCAAAGTACTCGTTTTTTGCTGAAATTTCAAGAAATTAAAAAAACATTCTCTAAAAATTCTCATTTCAAAAATAAAATAAAATAAAAAAAATATGTTTTATAGGTGTGCATACAACCAAGTCTCTCAAAAATATAAAAAAATTATATCATATTTCCATACAAAAATTTAAAAAATATATATGTATTTGCATATATTGTTAGATTTAATAACCAATTTATTAAAGCCATGAGAACCGGGTCTATATTTAAAAAATGCTAAAAAAGTTATTTTATTTTTTGTTAGTATCCGGGATTATGAACTTATATGTAAGATATATTCCTGATAGTAAATAAAAAGATAGTTTTTTCTTGGCATTACAACAATTAAGTTCTTAACCTGATAAGATAAGAATATCCTTACTAATGAAAACTTTTCTTAAACTTTAGACAGATCAACGATTAGAAAACACGACAATACTTTAGTTTATATCAGACATATAAACAATACAACTTACCTCAGGTAAGACGTATTAGAGATGCTAATATCTTTCCTTTATACAATTAGTCTCATTTCTCAAACTCTAGGACTAGCTAGGGTTCTTAGTGATCAAAATACTATATGACGAGTCTCATTCTCTTTTTCTACTGATAAATGACAAGAATTCCTTATCCTTTCCACCCATACCATTCCTAACCATTCCCGATCCAAGAAGATGATTGTTGCGACGCTGCACACATGCGACAACCAACTTAAACTATTTTCTTTTTGACTTAAATTTGTTTGAGTTCTCTATTACATTTGGATTATTACTTGTGATTTGTTTGAATCAAGAGGCATGCAAGCTTTGTTTACTTCTTTGGGGTTAACCTTGTTTAATTATTTTCTTCATGCATTTGCTATTGAAAGCAATTTTTTTTCTCGCTTTGCTTTTTTAGGTTTTTTGTTACAATATTGTTAAAATTATCACAAACAAATTTTGACTCCAAAAAAATTTCTTATTGTTTTATATATAAAATATTTTTTTTCAAGAAATATTTAAAAATCCTACAAAAATACACACGCACACACAGATAGATATATATATATATATATATATATATATATAGGGTCATGAACAAATGGGCTTTTGAGTCACACCTGGTGAACAAACAATTTGGGGCCATGCTAAAGAAAATAGACTGAATTAGATTTGGTTACACAAATTGAAAGTTGTAGGACCAAAGTGGACAAAATGGAGAAGTTTGGGAATTCAATTGTATCAATAAAAGGCTCGACTAAAGAAGAACATTGAAGATTAGGGCTTAGTTGTAGAAAAATATTAAATATCAGAGTGAATCTATAAAACTTGAAAGTCTAGGGACTTAATTGAACTTTTGATATGTCTAATTGGCTTAATCAAAGGTTTAATTAGAATAAAAATCAAGTTTGGAATTCAATTTTACCAAAATTGGAGTTCAAGAACCAATTAACTTTGGTATGGCTTAATTAATGCAATTAGGGATTTAATTAAAGAAAATAAAAGTTTATAAGTTAATTGATTTAATTGCAAGAATTAAAAGCCTAGGGACCAAAATGAAAGGGTGCTAAAATTACAAGGGTCTAATTGATTTAATTAGAAGTGAAATTGCAAGAATTAAAGTTTGAAGTGTCAGTTAATTACAAAATTAAGGAATTGCAAAACCAAACATCAAAGTGTGTGCAAGGTCATAATTAAAAGGATTTTCAAGAATTAATATCAATTGAGAGTTTAATTCCGAAGTTTCAAAATATTGAGGTTTGAAATTAAACATTAACCGTTAAAGGGTAGAGTAATAAATTGTAAGGGACAATTTTGGGATTTATGCTCTCTTTTTATCTCTTATTTTTAATTTCTCATTCATTTTTGCTCTCTTTTCCTTAAAACATTAGATCCATCATTTACTTTAATTTAAATTTTGTTTTAAAATTTATTAAACTTCATCATTATACATATTTTTAATGCATTCATCAAACATTTTCAACACTTAAACTTACATTAATTTTTGTACATCTTTAGTTTTTCTTCTTTTGATATCTAACTCTTTAACATTTATCAACCTCCAAATTTTAACCTTGAACCACACACAAGTTCGAATATTTTCTTCAAATCTAGCCAAAATGCAGCAACTAGTCTCCAATTTTTTTTTTTTTTTTTTCAAATCAAGCCAATTAATTAGTTTTGTGTAAGAGAAAAGCCTAAAAATATCCTACAACATGGGCAAGTATATGTTGCAACAACCCAAGATATTAAGGCACAAGCCCAAAATAACCTTAATCTTTTTTACATTCCAATCTAATATTTTTATTTTAAAAAACATTAAATCATAATATTTTTAGATGTTATTAAATAATTTTAATATATTAATATTAAAAAAATATCATTTTAATTAAAAAAATATTCATATTTTTTATAAATATCATATTTATTGTACTACAATATCAAACATACAATAAATATGAGTTTAACTTATAGTAATTTTTTCAGTTGCAATTTGAAAAAACACTTAATTTTTTTTTATAAATTATAATTTTTTCTCAGCATAATAACAAATTTTAAAAAATTATAAATTATATTTTTTAATTAAAATTTCAATTGAGAATTTTCAATAAAACCCATACAAAAATATAATACATATTAATTAATTAAATATTTTTAAAATTATAACTATAATACCACCACCACACGTAGACTCACTTTAAATCCCAAATATTTATTAGCAAAAATCTGATCGGAAAACTACTGAAAATATTTTCTAAAAAAATACCCTGAATACCCACTGGTACTGTACCACTCCTTTTAAATAAATTTCCCAAACAATCAACACACCGAGGCGGGTCTTTCTCGCGATTTTCTTTCCCCCAATTTCCCTCTCCAGGGTTTTCAAATTAGGGTTTTTCACCAAAAACCTTTCTTATACCAAGAATACAACAAAATCACAATCAAAGACACAAACTTTGACATCAAAATAAAAAACCCAGATGGCATTTTCTTTTTCAACTCCACCACAGCAAACCCCATCTCTGTTTCAGCCTCAGGCTCAGCCTTTTCAACAAAGCAGCCCTCTTTTTCCACAGCAGCAGCAACAACAACAGCCACAGCAGCAGTTTCAGCAACAGCAGCAGCAGTTTCAGCAACAGCAGCAGCAGCAACAGCAACAGCAACAGCAACAACAGCAACAACAACAATTTCAACAGCAGCAACAGCAGCAATTGTATCTTTTTACTAGTGACAAGGCTCCTGCAAGTTATAGTACTAAATGGGAAGATCTTCACCCAGATTCCCAGAAAACTTTGCTTCAGATTGAGTATGTTTTCTTTGTTAATTCTGAGTTTTATGTTTTGGTTTTTGGTTGCTGAGAAAATGTGACAACAAAAAGAAAAGAAAAGATGAAAGAAATAGCATTGAAGTATGTTTTTATTGGCTACTAAGATTTATAATTGCCTAAAAAGTATACATACATTGTAGGGCCTTTTGAAGTATGTGTTCTGTTTATTTTGTTTAATCTGTTGCCTATATATATATATATATATACATAAAATGCTTTGCTAGGTTTGATGAAAGTAGAAGTTCTTTGATTTCAATGTTTTGTTGAGGTAAGAAGTGCTTAAGGTTTGACAGTTTGGTTTAGTTATCCTATAATTAGCGATAAAGGGAGTTGGGGTTTGTTTAGTTGCTGAACAATAGCAGAATTTGGGCCTTCAAAAAGATTCATGTTTCAATACTGACCCACGAAGGGCTAAATTGAGGATTATGCAGTTGAATTATTTTGATGGTTCTTTGGGTTGAACCAGTGGTAATGAATTTCGTTTCTTGTTTGGTAAATGGTTGAGTTTGTGTTGAAATGTAAAACTTTATGTGATATTTGGTTTTTGAGGCGCTCAGGTGCATTTTTTTATGCAGGGAGCGGATATTGGAGTATAGGGATGAGAGTAAGAGGCTAGATCAGTGCAGTCGCCTTTATGACTCTTCAGTTTCCAATGAAGGATTTGAGCTTGACGCGAGCCAAATTATTCAGGTTGTTTACTTCTGTTTTTGTGCTGCCAATTATTGTTGTTTGGTGCATCAAAATAAGTGAACGGCGTTGTTTGTGTGTGTAAAAATCTTTCTTTTAGTTACTGTACTGATGTTATTTGGATTGCGCATTGATGGGGATTTGTAGATTCCTTAGAGCTCATTGGGCAGAAACCTGGTTGATGCCTGACAGCCTGCTATTTTCCTAATGTAACTCAAACCACTTATGAGGTTTAGTAATTTAGAAATTATAGTCTGCTAGTGGCAGAGAATGGTATGTCCAGTCCATCTCTTGGATGATTCTCTATGACATGTATGTTGCATCCTTTTAAACAGATGTGTTGTATGAACTTGAATGTGCTGTCTGGGATTGAAATATCTATGGAAATGTTAATTGTTGGAGTATTCAGGGAGAACATAAAGTCTTAGGCTGCTAATGCATAATATGTGACCACAAGATATAGGTTTAGTCTCCTTATTTTCTAGATTTTTTTTTTCTTCAGGGATGAAAGATTTTCCTATATCCAGTTATGTTTGCTAGTTAGTCACCTTTTGTAACTAATATTGTGAATTCCTTTATCTTTAGTTTTGCTCATGGGATGATAATGAATACTTTAAGGCATATTTGCAGGAACTTGGGGGAATCAGTACTTCCATGGAGAGACAGAAAGCTCTTTTACAAGAACTTATGACTAATGTTAAAGACATGTTACGGAACACAGAGATGGCTGTTCGTTCTTTCATGATGCTACATCCTAGATTCCTTCATTCTAATGCAGGAGGTGGTGCTTCAAATGCCACGGCACCATCCCACCCTCCTGGAACAACCGGAATACCTGGTTCCACTAGTCAGCCAACATCTTCCTCTATAGTTCCAGTGTTTGATTTTTACAGTGGCCTTCCGAAGAAACCATCTCCCTTTTTACAGCAGACAGTTGCTAGATTTGAAAAGTATTTGGGTGAATGCAGCCAGTGGATTGAAGAATTAGAGCAACTGCTCCTCTTAGATTCCGAGAGGAACTCTTCCCACCCTGGATCCTCATTATTGCAGTCTCTGCCAAAAGTCATGTCAAATGTGCATGATTTTTTTGTTCATGTGGCTGCTAAGGTAAATAAAGATAGATATGGTTGCAACCCTCAATATCTTGTTATATGTCGTTGCTTTGTGCTGGAATATCTTATGACAGCCCGTATTTTTCTACATATAGTATATTTCTAGGCGGATGGACACGTGATCTGAATTCTCTCATTTCCATGTTAACAAGGATGGACCCATGAAAATATATTCTTATCTGACAGCCAACAGTTGGGTTTATGATTTATTTTTTTTATTCAAATTCAATTAAAAGTTTTCACAAATCTGGGATGCTCCCTTTTTATTATTTTTTCCTGAGTGAAGTATTATAGTATTTCAATCCATGATACATGCACATAAAAACTATACCATGCTAGTTTATTGATGATACAGGCTGCTTATATTGCTTGTGTAAGAATTCTCACATAGTCAAGGTTCAGATTTGATTCAACATACATGTGGGCTTTCCTTAAAAGTGGAAGCATGCATGCGCACTAAAGTTTAGAACATATTTTAATCGTTTCTTTTAATGTCCTTTAGGTCGAGAGCATTCATCAGTACATTGAATCCATGAAAACAGCCTATCTTGTTGACCAGCGTCGTCGAGGGGATGGGAATGATCCATTCCTTGAGGCTGATCGGCGTGAAAGAGCAAGAAAAGAAGCTGCTGCTAAAAGGGCGCATCCAACTTTGCATTTGCCTGCAAATTCACAGCCTTCTACACAAGGTGCTGGTTTGTTTGCAAGCTCGGCAACTTCTTCAGCATCAACTGCTCCCCAGACATCCACAGCACCAGCACCAGCACCAGCACCTTCAGGAAATGCTTTCTCACTTTTTAACACACCTTCTGTGCCATCTTCCTCCATGTCATCTTCTTTGTTTGCAACACCGACAACCTCTGCACCAGTATCCACTCTGTTTGGGTCAGCTGCAACTCCCTCTTTATTTGGCAGTGCTTCTCAAGCTTTTGGCGCTTCTTCATCAGCACCAGCTCTTGGCTCTGCTTCAACTCCCTCTTTGTTTGGCAGTACCACTCCAGCTTTCGGTACTATTTCTACTGGAGGTTCACTATTTTCAACACCACTTCCAGGTGCCTTCTTTTCTAGTTTGTGTTCAACTGGGTCCTTAAAACATCCATAGGTGGATTGTCGTACAATGTGCTTAATAACTTGAAGGAAGTTTAAAGTTGTGCAACCTCTATTATTTCATAAATGTTTTCTACAATATGTGCAAATCATTGCCAAGATAAATGAAAGAGCTTAAATTTCAGTGACTAAAGAGTTGTTTCTGAAAACAATCTTTAATTTTCCTGCTAGGTACGGTGGCAGGATCTGGCACTAGCTTCGGACCTACATCTGTGAGTATATTTTTTCCTTCTGAAGC